>OZ020185.1:17672999-19044282 GCA_963971135.1 Stenus bimaculatus | reverse complement strand
GGGTGTGGTGGTATGAATAGAAACATAAGAAAAAAGGTTTTTTGTAAGTTAAAAAAGTGGGGGTTTTTGATATTTCGTGGGTAAATGCAAAAAGGTCTGTTTTAAAATGTGAAGGTGAAAGGATGAGGTTGTGAGTGAAGACGTGCATCTTCCATATCGGGAATGGAATGTGCCGATAAATCCTTTCAACGACGACCTTGGTTTTAATCAGGATTTTTCGCCAGGGCCGTTTTGCGCTCGGTTCACTTGACGTCACCGCTCACCGGTCACCGCAAAATCGGCAAATGGGTGCAAATTATAATATTTTTTGTAAATAATGTATGCGTGTTTTATTAGATGCAAATTTTTCGCCAGACATGCGAGACGAGTGTGCGAGCGAAAGAGAGCGAGAGAGAGAGAAGGGTCGTTCGTCGCGGCCGTTAAGTTAGGTTAAGGACCCAGACCCAGACGGGTCCGTTGCACACCGCGACGGCGGTGGTGAGTACCAACTTCGGGCATGTTCGGTTCGTCGGCGCGTTACCATAGGTCGCGTCCCCACCACTGCACTCGCGACCGGCCGGCAGATTTCATTTTGCATTTGTTATTTCGGCCAGTTCTCCGCCGCCTCCCAACGGATAAGCAGCAACTCCAAAGCAGCCAAGACGTCAACTGTTAGTGGAATTTTTTAATAGTGCAGTGGTTTACAATGCGAATACTTCAAGTGATTAACAAGCAACTGAATAGTTGAAATAAATTGGAGTGGATAAAACAGTTTGCTGTAGTGGTGATAAAATTAGTTTGAATAATTTGGGCGTAGATTCGTGGGTTTATACCGCAACGTCATCATAATACGGCAGTTTTAACTTTCGGTGCGACCTACATATTTGCGCCCCACCGTCGCCATTCGTATTGACACTTTTTATCTGTGCGCGATTTCCGGTATATCAATCATCCAGTTTTCTTGAAGGCGCAATGACGTCACACGCGCGCTATCCGGCCTTGTATCCAATTTGCCAATTTATCGCTGAACCTTGGATAAGGACGCTTCGGAACGCGTGTAGCACTTTCTAATTTCCAGCTAAACAGGTGACGCCAAAATACCCGAAACTTGGGGATTGCACAACATGCCTATTTTGACGAGCGCTACCTCGGTACCTAGGCTTGTTTTTTTTACACAGTCAGGTACCTGAAGTAGCGCGCGTTGCGGTAGGTAACAACTTCCACATTTCAAATTTTAAAAATTCCAACCAACGCCATCTTCAAGCCAAGCTAACAACCGTCCATCCAGCGCAACGTCCAGTTTTCTGCGGATATGCCACATGTCTATTGTACTTCATCAGGTGCTCTGGTAGTTACGTTTCCCGACACCTGTTGGAGTGCACTAATTATGTGGCTGAGTACTACCTACTACTTTCATATACGCACTCAAAATTAAACCTATTTTTAAACTCGACCTACCATTAATACTTTTAATTTTAAAACCACCCAACAAATTTTATTAACACGACAATATGAAATTACCATGATTAAATAAATTCAAATAGCAAAAGCATTCCAAGATTATTTCGGTATTAGCGTTTAATCGCGAGGATTATCTTTTAACACATTGGATTACTACAAAACTACTTATTTATACATTACACCATTTTTTTTATAACGCAATGTAATGTAAATGGAGCTTATTTAAATTAAAAACGTTTTGTAAAATAAGCAAAATTATTGTAAATTTCACAATAACCATAAAATATTATCAATTTTTATTTTATTTATTTATAGTAAATTCATTTTTTTATGACGCAATGTGATGTAAATGGAGCTTTACGCTTTATCTGATTTAAAATCGTATTGTAAAAACAACAAAATTATTATAAATATTACTCATATAATTTTAATATCTTATTTCCAAAAATTTTATTTATTTATAATATTTAAATTGTTTAAAAACTAAAATTCTTTTATTATTTTGCAAATGGCGTCAACCTGGCAACGTCGCAAGATCACAGAATGAAGACAATCGAAAGTCTTCAAATCAAAGATGGAGGTGATTGAATTAAGATATTTGTGCCCCAAAACTAAGTTAAGAGGTATGTTTTTACATTTATTTTTATCATAAAAATTATTCTTTAATAACTTTTTTAAATATATTTTTACATCTTGTAATTCCCAAGTAATAAAATTAGACTTATAATTTTATTTAACTGACATGGCGGCGCGAATTCAAACATTTCAAAAATTTTTCGATAACAAAAAAAAAACAAAATATTTAGCCACTTTTTTAATCTAAATTAAATTTCAAAAAAGTCTCACATTTAAACATATTTTTTTTATAAATTCATTTTTTTTGTGAATTACAAAGATTTATTCAAGTTCCAAAACAGGGGCGGACTGGCTTTCTAAAAATTATCGGGGAAAATTTCAGCGGCTCCACAATTTAACGGCCCTGTACAGAACCGAATCTAGATACCACCTTGAAGTTACATTCGAATTCATTCAATTTTACATTCGTTTCCAAAAAAAAAAAAAAAAAATCTGTATGGTCCTAAACTTGCTCAAATATGTAAAAAACATAATTAATTCAACATCTCCATCCCCTCAATTTAATTTATTTAGAAAACTTCTAACAAATTTTATTAAAAATATTTCCCAAATAAAAAAATATACAGGGTGTCCCATTTGACGTTGGACTGTATGGGTATCTTTGTTATTATTGGAGATAGAAAGTCGGTTAAATGGACAAATAGATAGAGATTTTTTCGAATATTAATAATTCATTTACAAAAAATTTGAATATCGCATCGTTCCAACGCTATCTAGAAAAAGAAGAAAATGCGATTTTTAAAATATGGCTATAACTTCTTTATTTTCTGTGGTACCAAAAAAGTTTTTTGACATAATACAGACAATTTTTTATTTACAATGCAGTGAAACAAATGAATATTTTTTTTCGCTAACGGATTGACCGGAAATAAACCAAACTTATTTTTTTCTTATGACAGCTATATTGGATTTACACATATTCGAAATCAGTATTTTTTTCTGAGTAATTTGGTATACCATATGTCATTTAAAAAAAATTATTTGATTTTACAAACCAACATTGAACTTTAAGAGATGTAAATTGTCTATAACATAAATGTAACTATTTAAAATATTAAATGTAAAATAAATCTTAACACATATCTACCAATAACATAAATGTAAAATAAATCTTAACATTTATTCAAGGCCATTTTTGATTAGTAAAATAAAATTATTTCTATTTTTGTTAAAATATTACATATGATATATCAAATTACTCAGAAAAATACACTAATTCCGAATATGTGTAAATCCAAAATGGCTGCCATAAGAAAGAAATAAGTTCTGTTCATTTCCGGTCAATCTGTTGGCGAAAAAAATATTCATTTGTTTTACTGCATTGTACACAAAAAATTGTCTCTATTAAGTTGGTACCACCGAAAATAACGAAGTTATAGCCATATTTTGAAAATCGCATTTCTTGTTTTTTCAAGATAGCGTTGGAACGATGCGATATACAAATTTTTTGTAAATGAATTATTAATATTCGAAAAAATCTCTACTACTTTGTCCCTCGCTTTGTCCATTTAACCGACTTTCTATCTACAATAATAACAAAGATACCCATACAGTCCAACATCAAATGGGACACCCTGTATAGATCATAATTTATTTAATTAATTGAATTTATTAGTGTGATCTTTTATATAGGATCAAATACGTTAAAAACTATATGTTTGGTTATCCCCACTCCCATACGAGCTCGTAATTAAATTTACAAGATAAAAATGTCTCATAACATTTTAAGTTTTTTCAAAATATTTCCAAAACAAAAAAAGTCTTTCATTTTTTACTATGTTCTTACTACGGATGTAATATGCTAAAAAATATTCGGTTTATTATCCCCACCCCCGTACAATCCCTGTGATTTAATTTAATTGATAAATTTCTCATAAAATAAGTTTTTTGAGAATATTTTCAAAACAAAAACTGGTTTAATTTTTTAGTATGTTCTTATGTAGAATATGTAATACGTTAAAAATGTTTTGGTATTTGAGAGATTATGATGGAGATACATTTTTAATAGACAGTTTCCATATACACATTCAAACTTGTATATTTTCTTATCTGGGAAATATTTTTAATAAAATTTGTTAAAAGTTTTTTAAAGAAATTAAATTTAGGGGATGGAGATGTTCAAATAATTATGTTTTTTACATATTTAAGCAAGTTTGGGACCATACAGAATTTTTTTTTTTTTTTTTTTTTGAAACGAATGTAAAATTGAATTCATTCGATTGTAACTTCAAGGTGGTATCTAAATTCGATGGCACCCAAGATTAGACGAATTTTTTTTTAAAGTCATTACGTTATTTTAATTTTTTACGAAAAAGGGTGCCGCATAAAAAATGCAACCCATTTATAAGAAACAAGAGTACAAATAAGTTTATTTTATTTAATGACTAGTTGGCGTTATTTCAAATTAAATTTGAAAATTGTTCTCACTATTTAAAATTTATACCTTCAAAATAATAGTTTGCGAAAAGAAGTTTTTTTTTCCGCATCAAACGGAATATAACGGCAGTTGCCTTTTGTCATTTATCGTAAACATATTAAAATATCACTTGAATATTTATAGAATTAAGTGTCGTTACTATAATAAGCAACGAGTTTCATAAGTCAAGTATTATTGCACGCGTCCAAGTTTAAAAAACGAGACGCGTAGCGGCGAGTTTTTTAATGGACGAGTGCAATAATTGACTTATGAACGAGTTGCTTATACTATTTTTTATAATTTGCGCAAAAATTAAATATATTTGGAAAGTATTCGAGGTACAAATATTTCTTTATTTTTTTAGCAGTTGGTGACAATGATTTCTTATTGAATCGTTGTTATAACAATAGAAAACATAGAAGTCTTGACAGTGACAGTTTAATTTAAGGTTTCAATTTTTAGATTTTAAGTTGCAGATTTTTAGTGTAAAACTAGTGATAAGTTGTCGTGTATCCTACCAGATATTCCGAAAATAGCAAAAAATAGTAAGCCCTTAATTTTTGATAAATCTTTTCATATCTTCACAAAAATTAATACCACATATTTGACTTTCCTTATTTGACAGTTAAATTTAAAGATTATTATTTAATTTTTTGTTGGAAATTAATAATTTAAAAGGAGTGAGGAATTATTCTGTATCCTATAAAAAAATTAGGAGACATAAAAAACATAGCAAGTACTTTAAATCTTGAAATTTATTTACGATAATCAATACCACAAATTTAACAGATCAATGCTACCAACTTCGTAAGCGGGTGCTATAATGATTGCGCTATGGCCCATTATGGTTTCGCTAGCGGCACAGTATAGGCAACTACCAGTAGCGACACTTCATGCAAATTACATGTTATTTGAAGGGACAATTTTTGGTGACCTTGACGATATATATATATGTATACTCAGATACGCACGCGGCAAATTTAAATCTACGTCACTTTTTCTAACCTTAAAAATTTAACATACATTTGCAAAGTTTTGATTAAACTTGAAGTTTATAATGATTTTGACAAGCTTAAATTAAATAATATACATTTTTCAGCAACTCATTCATTCATTACGGTATTAAAATTCAAATGACGACGTTTTAAAATTATTTTGATCATAGAGAAATGTAACCATTTGTAATTTGCAGTTTTAAACTCATTGGTACCAGATACGCACCATAGAAATGGTACTAGAATAGACACGGGAGAGTGTCGCTACTGGTAGTTATTTATACTGTGCTAGCGGTGTTTTAAAAGGAATATTATAGACGCAAATTATAAAAAAGAACTTAAAACATCATAGTCGTTCAAAAAGGCATTTAAATTATTTCGTAAAATACTCATGTAATATCACTAGTGGTCAAATTTGAGTCGAATGTTAATTATTTGGGGTTAAGTTTTAATTGACATGAGTGGTAATGTATGAAAAATATTCGACTTATAATTTGAACAAGAATGAATATTTAAGGGACTATTTAACGAACATTTTTCACTTTTTTGTGCAAAATTTGACAGCCAACTTCAAACTTATTGAAATTTGACATTAACGTCATAAAATAATCGCTGATATTTTTGACGTTTTACTTATCATAAAAAATAATCGCTTGTGAGTTGAATAGTCAAATTTATTGTTAAAAATTTGTACTGTTTGCTAATGTTTTTGTCATTACTTTAAGGTAAATCAAAATATTGCAAACATAATTTTTTAATTGAAAGAAATCTTAAGATTTTACTTAATTAAGCTTCGTGGAATATTAAAAACAACAAAGTTAACTTTTTCAAAATTATTAGATTTTTTGGCTTATATTTTTAAATCGAATAAACATTTCGATGCAAATCTTTTTTCTTATTTAAAAGTTCTTAAAGGGCTTTAAAATAAGCTAAAAAGATGTAAAATAAATGCAAGGTAAAGAAGTAAAAAAAATTTAAAACACGTGCGATTTTCAAAATGGTAGTGTTTTTTTAGAGCTGGTGGCAGAGAAATAATAGAGCAAATGTGGAACTGAGTGATCAATTTTAATCAGTTTAAATATCTTTCATTTGGAGAGTCGATTTTTGCAAAAATTCAAAAAAAAAATTTCATATTTTTTGAAGGCTTTGGGCTTGATTTTTTTTGAGGATTTTCGTTTTTCTTAATTTTCTCTAAAAGTATTTACAATAGCAAACTAAAAATCTTACCCAACATAGACACCCATAATAGGAGTATTTTAAGTCCTGTTTGATGAAAATCTTCCAAATAGTTTTTTCGAAAAAAAATTCCAAAGTTTTTGTAAATTTCGAGTACAAATACGGCCCTGGAGGGCCCCTTTTTGACACCACCTGAACCGGTGTTACGTTTATCGATGAGGGAAAGTATTTTAAATTTTAAGCCATAAATCGTCTTAATCGGTCAAAATTAATTATTTTCCGATTAATCAAAAATTTCATGGCAGTTTCTTCGTTAAAAAGTGAAATTTTTAACAGTTATTCGGTCATAACTTCTAAACGAAAAGAAATATCAAAACGATTGTTTTTGTATTTTAAAGCTTACGTGAATACCTTTAAAACGAGCAATCATTAGTTAAAATCGATTAAGGGAAAGTGGGATGAAAAAATAGTAAAATTCGCGATTATTTACAAAGTTTTTTGAGCGGTTAAAATTTTTGTTTTTTTTGAGATATTGAAAAAATCGACACGTGCAATTATAGTGCTTAATAAGCCCTTTTCGACGCATATTTTAGTTTGACGATGCGATGTTTTCTTACCCTACAGCAATAATTTTGGTCGCGAGGGGTTGAAAAATCACAAATTCGACTTTAGTGAATCGATGTAAAGCCAAATGAAAAGATAGAGATTTGAAACCTTCAAACCGATCTCGTTCAAAGAACCGTTTTAAAGATCACGTGTACCGATTTTTAATTTTTAAATTCGTTTGGGTCTCATTTCCTCCACAGTTTTGCTCAACGCGCCGATATTTATCGATGCTTTTTTACGAATTTCGAAAAAGAAAAATCCAGACGCCGCCGGTTGAGCCGAACAAATCTGAGTATTTTTCTGCGTATTAAGGGTACCTTAGACCTCAATCCAAGCTACGTTTTGTTAAAATCGGCTGCGTACTTTGGTAGCTACGATTTTTTAAATTTCGTTAAAAAATGTCAAAAAAACGTACGCCAATTTCAGATCGTTGAAAAATGGTTGAAAAATAAAATTTTCGGAATAAAAACCCACCTACCCGGAATTCGCATGTCTCCTGAATGAGAAAATACCAACTACGATTTTTTCTAGTCGGGCAAAGTCTCGGTGAGAGTCAGATAAGTTTTTCCGTTAAAAAGAGCGTCATTTTGACGTTTTCGAAGAAAAATTCGCCCTCGCCGAAGGGCGAGCCGAGGAAACTTGAAATTGCACCGACATATAAGTAAGGATGTGGGAAAAGGGGGGGCCTGATTTGGTCGTTTCGATTTAAAACCCGGCGGAGCTACGATTTTTCAAAGTCCGCGGCGGACGCTCGAAAAAAACCGCGAAAAAATTGACTTTTTCGAGAGGGCCTTTGAAAGCTTTCCCGGGACTGAAAAAAAAATCCCTTCCGATAGCGTTCTAAAATTAATTTTAATTTGAAACCGGGTTTTTGAAATTTACCCGTTATCGTGAAAAAACCGAATGTGGGCCGATTTGACGTTTAAAAACGTATTTTCGCGATAACTCGGCCGTTTTAAAAGATCGATGTGGACAAATAGGGCTCAAAATTTTCAGTTTTTCATTATACATGACATACTAAAATTTGAAATGAATCGGAAACATTATAAAAAAGTTATTCTGGGACAGCGGTTTACCCCTTTCAGGGCGAATAACTTTTTTCAGGGGGGCGCTAGAAATAGTATATTAAAAAACGAGTTTCATAAGTCGCATATTGTAGCACGCGTTCAATTTTAAAATACGAGCCGCGTAGCGGAGTGTATTTTAATGAACAAGTGCTACTATCGACTTATGAAACGAGTTTTTTATACTATTTTTTCTATTTTGCGCCTTTTTATCTGTTTAAAATAAAATATTATAGTTTTCAATTTTAGTAAATTTTCTGGTAGTTTGCAAGTCTAATGTCAGGTTTGTCAAATCATCAAATAAACTGTAAATCGCTTGGCAACTGCCACTTTAAAATCAACAAACTTCAGTGCTACCAACTTCGAAAAATAAAATTTACTACTCAGTTACGCACCGATAGCAGTGCGGTACTGGCTAGTAACGCACTGCTGTCAGTGTGTTACTAGCGACTAATAACGCACCAAAATAGAAAAAAAAGTTTCAACCGTGTTCTACGGTAAAAATTACACCTACGCCTCTCCTTTTGTCAAGTCTAGTTACTTTGTTTTGATTTTGACATGATTTTTTGTTACTATGAACATATTGAAAATGTTTTCTTCATTTTGGAGGCCGATGCTAACACAAAACAAAGATTTATGCAAATTAATTTTGATAAAAACTGAAGTTTATGAAATCGATGGCGCAATTGGGAATTTCGGCTTGGGATACGCCCTCTGGGAGTTATTTTCTGAAGCTAGAAAAGGTCTACCTTGACATAACCTGTTTTTGTAAAATTTATTTCCGTGCAGTTATAAATCAGTTTCCTTGGGTTTATTATTACTATATTAAAATAATATTTTTTACAGGCTGTAATTTATTACTTACCCCAAAACAATGTACTTAAGGGGTTAGGCCACTCTAGGATTTTAAAAATATTGAAATTTTAAAACAGTCACGGATCAACTTAAAATCGGTTAGAAAAGAAGTACAGGAGCAGGATATTAATGTGGAAGGCCAATTGTATGGTACAGGCATCGCAGATTGAAGGTAGGTACATAAAAAAAAACTTTGAAAGCGTTTTTTTCCAAACAACATTTCTCAAATCGGCCGGACTCCTAACTCATACAATTCTTTACCTATTGACTTCAAAATTTAACTGTATATTCAAAATTACATTCTCTATAGAAGTACGTAGGATTTTTTTATTATATTGAATAGATCTTTTGTTATAGGTAATTTTATACAGATTTTTCATGGCATTTTTTTCTTTTTTGCTTCAGAAGGGCGCCGTTTTTGCAAAAATCAATATATTAAAAAAATCCTACGTACTTCTATAGAGAATGTAATTTTGAATAAACAGTTAAATTTTAAAGTCAATAGGTCAAGAATTGTATGAGTTAGGAGTCCGGCCAATTTGAGAAATATGGTTTCGAAAAAAATGCTTTCAAAGTTTTTTTATGTACCTACCTTCAATTTCCGATTTTCTAACCGATTTTAAGTTGATCCGTGCCTGTTTTAAAATTTCTTTTTTTTAAATCCTAGAGTGGCCTAACCCCTTAAGCAATTATGCAAGTAAGAAATAACACACACTGGTCAATAAAAGATAAACACAATTTTTAAACACAAAAAACTTGATCCAAACAGAGCCGCAGTTACTAAAACCAATAAAAATTAAATCGGCGCAAAAATCTTTTATTACTTTTTCCTCCATGTTTTTTTTCAAATTTACGTCAAAATAGCGCCATCTATCCGTAGTCGAAATTCCCAATAACGAAATTCAAAAATCTGAAGTTTTGACACAACGGTAAAAATTCGACCTACGCCTCTGCTTTTGTATAGTCTAGTTACTTTGTTATAATTTTGACATGATCTTGTGTTACTATGAACTTGAAGCAAACAAATTCCCCGGATTTTTAGGCGGGAAATTTGAATTGACCACAATCATTTTAGCTCACCCTGTAGGAAGATCTTATTAAATCGCTTTTTACGCTATAGAAAATTAAAGTTCTCTAAAAAAATAATAAAAATAAGCAGAAAAATATCAACTAAAAATCAGCCCCTTCTTTGTTAAACAAATTAGATCCACCGGCTTATCAGGAAACTTCCAATTCTTCAAATGTATAATTTTTAAACGTTTTTTTTTTAATTTCGCCCAAAACTTCACCTGTAGCTGACCAGTGGGTAATATATTTTTGATTTTTAACATTAAAATCAGTTTACATTTGGCGCCACTAGCTCAATTAATTTTTAGCCTTGACCTGCTAAAAATATCCAATACTTAAGACCCATAAAAATCGGCGTCTCATGTGTGGCCACAGGATGCCCAGCAATCCGGTCCTAACTTACGCCCATTATGGCCAAAAATTAAACAAAAAATGATATAAATGAAATTTACAAAAAACATCAAAATAGCAGCCCTCTTATCACCTGGGTCAAACTACCTCACTTGCTCTAAGTACAGTAAATTTTTCGAACAAATCGGTCGCCGGACCAACGGGGTTTCCCCGATTAGTCTTATGGCCCTGTTCCAAAACTCCAAAGAAACAATATTTTGACAACATTACAATCGTAGTTTAGAAAGGTTAATGTGAAGTAATTAAATAAATATTGTCCGATTAACCAACGAGGTTTATTTTTTTTTAAATACTTTAACGTTAAACCACAGACATTTTTGAAATAGGGTATTACGGGCTCAGCTATAACTAATTTTTGTAGCATGTTAAACTATCTACATATAAGGAACAAACTGTGAGAAAAGAAATATAAAAATAACAGTAAATGTATTTTTTAACGGCCTTAAAGTACTTTAATTAAAGCATGAGTTGCCATGTAAATCATAAAGTGATATCGAATGACTTTGGTTCGTGTTTGATTCATAGATTGGTCTGTCATATTTGAACCGACCACATCCGAATGACTAATTTTTGACATCATTGACTGATAACATATCTTTTCTAAAAAAAATATTAAAACAAAAAACGTGTCATTTCTTTATTGCTTTACCTGCTTTTATTATTTTTTATGAGATTTTGAAAAAATGGTAAAATTTTTATAACATTTTTCAGTTATAAAATTACAACAAAAATATACATATACAGGATGTCCCAATTTGAGTTGCTTTAGATGGGCATCTTTGTTATTAATAAAGTTACAAATTCGGTTAAATGGGTAATGTTTTGCAGTTTTTCATACCAGACCGAAGATAAAAAAACCGAAAAATAGAATTTTTGAAGAAGTCGATTATTTCATTAACTAGAAAAGTTACAAAAAATGTTTCGTTTAAAAGTGTCATTTGTCTCGTAAAGACTAATCTAAGTATGTTTTTTACAAACATATAACAATCTCGGTTTTCAAGATATCAATAGCAATTTTCTTATTTTAAAAGGACATCATATTGAATTTTTCTACTAATAAATTGCACTTTTTTTCTACTTTCAACAATGTATTACAATCCATGTTTGAAGTAACAGAGTATGAAATATTTAACATTATTTCTCGCATTATTTGAATTAAATTAAGTAAGCCATGAATTTTTGACAGGCCTCATTTAAACAAATGACGATTCAAGCTATCACTTTATTATATCGGTTTATTGTACACCAAGTTAGAATTAATAAGTTTTAGTGATTGATTAATCATTTAAAACTGGCAACCTTTCCACTAACTAAATGAAGAATATGACAAGTTTTGAACTTTTATCCTATACAATAATCTAAAATGACGGCTCGAATTGTTATTTGTTTAAAGAAATTTTGTTAAAAAGTCATAGCTTACTTAATTTAATTCAAGTAATATCAAATATTCCGTAGTGTATTACTTCAAACATGGATTGTAATACATCGTTGTAATCAGGGCCGGATTAACCTTTAATTAAAATAAGATTCTGATTGACCCTTTTCGTCTTTACGTTGCAATTAATTCATTCACGAAAGACACTTTTTGTTTCTTCACATCAATTGTATTTCAGATAAATCTATTTAATTTCAGAAAGTGTATATAATTCTATTTCGTATTTCAGAATCATCAATTGTATTTCAGAAAGCATCAATTGCATTCAAGATAAATCAGTTTAATTTCAGAAGGCATTAATTGTATTTCAGAATCATCAATTGAATTTCAGAAAGCATCAGTTGTCTTTCAGAAAAGTCAATTTAATTTCCAATTATAAAAATTGAGGAAGACAAGAGTTTTTGGCATCAATAATGTACTTTGGCAATTTAAAAAATATGCCAGTAACAATACTACGCTTAGGTTTTTAAACCCAACTGAAATAAACTGTTCTAATGAAACAGTGATTATTTCTAAAATAAAATTATGTTGCTTCTGAAATACAAATCATACTGTCTGAATTCAAATTGATGAATTCTTATTTTTTTCTGAAATACAATTGATGCTTTCTAAAATACAATTTACGTTTCTAAATTACAATTGATGATTTCTGAAATTGAGTTGATCTTTTCTGAAATACAATTGGAAAAGGTGTAGTACAATCATAAGTTTTGCAAGCTGCATGTTATATTAATAAAAATAGGTTCTGCAATTATTTTTTTTTGGAAACGATTTTTTTTTGTACTAAAGTGGTCCGCGAAATTTAAAACTATGAATTTTGTTGTCCGCGAGGTCCAAAAGGTTGGGAACCACTGGTCTATAGCATCTTGTTCTATGCATAAATTCAGCTAAAAATTAAGTTTTCGATTGACTTAAAGAGAATTTTTTACTCGTCGTAAAACTGAAAATGTTCTTTCACCTGCAGCATTTGAAATAGGCAATGTTAAATAGATTCGCACCAAAGTTGATATGACTCTATTTATCTATATCCATAAATGCACCACAAAATTAAATTTTTAAAATGCAATTTTTTTTATTGCAGCCAAAGCAGTACAGATTTTTTGATGAAATTTTGTATACGGGCATTTGAATACTGGATGCTCAATTGGTAAAAATTTGGCTAATCCCAGACTTTTATAAATAGTATTGGATGGAAGAAGAAACCATAAAACAGTCAAAAACTTTTTAGGTATTTAAAAATTTTATTTAAAACTTATTTGCTTTTGTGGAGAAATTCAAGTGTAAATTTTTTTGCTCCTTATGAATTTTGCGTAGGTTGTGCCGCTTTTGAACAAATTTATTAAAATAATTTGAAAAATGGTAAGAACACCATTTACAAAAGTCGGGTCCAGGATTAGCCAAATTTTTACCAATTGAGCATTCAGTATTCAAAAGTAGGTATACAAAATTTCATTACAAAATCTTTACAGCTTTGACTGTAATAAGAAAAATTTTATTTTAAAATATCAACTTTGGTGGATTATAACTGCTGAGGAATGCATTTTTTGGATATAGATAAATAGGGTCATGCCTACTATCTCCAGTTAATCGTTGTCGGTCGAATTTTGGGACACCCTGTATATTATTAATTTTTAAGAATACTTTTCTACTGGGTGCTTAAAAAAGAATTTGCAACGACTAAGTGAAATATTTTAAGGTTTCAAAGATAATCCTTGGAAAATGGGTATTAATTTACAAGACTTTCCAACAAAATCTTTAAAAATTATATTTTGTAATTTATTTTTGGATAAATCATACTCCTACTTTTATAACATCTTGAATCTCCTTTAAATCTGTTTTACGGATGTACAGTTGGTCCCAGCTGGAAGTAGGACAAAAGTAATCACGATCGCGTATTCTTTGTCCCACTTCGAGCTGGGAGCAACTTTACATTAGTTTGTATGTAACTCTACTCGATTTGCAATTTTGAAATAAAATGGTTAAAAAATGTTTAACCGTAAAATTTTGTTGTATTCTATAAACATGTATCTTCCATTTTTGTTAATAAATAAAATAAACTTATATGAAAATTTAAAAATATACCGTTTAAACTAAAGATACATGTTTATAAAATAATAAAATTAGAAAATACAAAAATAAAAATAGTAGGTTCAAAATTCCCACGCGTCTAAAAATACTTGGCCCCAAAAAAACAGAGGGCGCTTTTACAACGTATTATTGAGTTAGCATTCTGTGCATATTATACAGGGTGTTTCTAAAATGATGGTCACGGGCTCGTGTGCCTTATACGACAAGAAAAAATAAGACAAAAAGTCCGTACAAACATTTTTCCAAAACTCAACTGTTACCGAGATACAGGGTGTTGAAATTTCTTTGAATTTTCACTTTTTATTTATTTTCTCTTGATTGACTGGATGTATATTAATAAAAATTTTAGGGCGAATACTTCTCATAGTTAGTCATCATTGGCTTGTACTTTTATCTTAATTTTACATTCCAGTGGCGTAGAAACAGGTTAAGGTGTCTCCTTTTTTAATTTATTTGATACACCTCTGCAAAATTTTACAATTTTCTTTGGATTATTTAAACCTTTATTCAATCTACCAAAAAAAGTATACCCGTTAAATTTTGATAGGAGTAGTGGTATTTCAGTAATTTCAAATTTTATGGTCTAGAGACCTTGCAAAAATCTAAGAAATTTTTAAAAATTTAAACAAGTTTGAATTAAATAAACAAAATTTAAATTGATAAGTCCTTGTAAGGTTATAGTTTGTGTTATAAATAAATAAGTCAGAAACACTTTATTTAAATTTAATAAAAAATGAAATTGGGCTGCCATTTTCAACATTTTTCTAAAATTTAAAATTTGGTGTTTCTGACATGTTTTTTTTTATTGAATACGTCACCAAAATGTCGTTTTTAATTTTAATTTTCCTAATTTGAATTTAATTTGTTTCAAATTTTGAAAATTGGTTTGATTTTAAAAAAGGTACTGCATTATAAATCACCAAATTAATGGAATACCACCAACCATTTCAAAATTTAATAGGTACACTTTTTTGTGGTAAATTGAATGTAGATTTCAAAAAAGGGGACACCTTAATCCGTTTCTAAGACAAAAGTTATAGCTAAAGATGACTACCTATGGGAAGTACCGATCCAGAGAAAATAAATAAAAACTAAAAATAAAAAGAAATTTCAACACCCTGTATCTCGGAAGCAGTTCAATTTTTGGAAAAAATTTATACGTACTTTTTGTCTTATTTTTACTTGTAGTATAAGCACACGAGCCCGTGACCACGATTTTAGAAACACCCTGTATAATATATTATTTTATTTATGTAACCTACTCATTGATAATAACGCCTTTAGTGCAGTAATAGAAAGTCTTATAAAAATAACCTTACACTTTATCCAGCGGTGTATTTTTTAGAAAAAAAATGGAGCTTTAATAATTATTAAAAAATTGTTCATTCATATTATTTTCAAACCACGTAGCTTATTTGAAAGTCCTTCTGACCTCGACCCTTTCCAACCCAATTTATAATTTATACATTTCCGTTTATTTCTAAGTAATGACTTCATAAAATAATTAATTTAGAGGCAACCATCAACAATAGGATTGAAACAGTTAATGGTTTAAAACTCCACGAAATATTTTATGATACACCAGGGAAGTATCGTAATGAGGCGCTTGGCACAAATAAATATAGTAAAAAATACTTACTAGTTACAGCTAATAATTTGTTCACTGGAACTAAGTCTAAGTGAAGATACTAATCAAGTGCAATCAGTGTAAATTTACTACTAACAAATGAACTAGAGTCCCTTATTGGATAATTAAACGAAATGTATTAATTAATTCTATGATTTTCAATTAACTGTAATATAAATGGGTATTAAATAATTAATGCACGTGCACGTGCGACCTTTAAAACTCGTGGAAAACTAACGTAAACATCTCCTTATCTCGAAGTGAAGCCATGACTAAGTACTAAACTAAAATACTCTTGACTGCGGTTATTTGGAAATTCTATGATGGTACTATGACTAAACTTTAATTGGGTAAGCGAAATGGAAACGAATTATTTCTCATCGGCAAGGAACACTCACTAGCGGCATGCCTTTCTAATTTTAAAGCCTGACAAGCAAATTCTGGCGCCATTGTCTTACTATCGCAAAATGTGTGCCTTCGCGAGATAATCCACAAATATACACATCCGACACCGTTACTTATTCAAAATTTCCGAATTTTGAATGATCGTGAAGATTCGTGAGCATCGATTTAACTGTTTATCTCTACTCCCAATAGTATTTTATGATCACTTTTGTAATTGAGTGTACTTGATCATGTTAAGGCTATGGCTATGCCAATCTAGCAATGCTCAAAACTCACCACTACTTAAGACGATCCTCACTGATCGAATGAAAAGGGTTTTAATTTTTGTTTTAGAAATTTCCATTTTTGGTACAAGTCTTGTGCCTATTTTTTTTATACAAAAGTTGATAAGCACAAGAATTTTTAGTGTTCCAAAAAATGAATTTAAAATAATAACGATGGACATTCAAAATGGTTAGATTTACCTACATTTACTTAGAGTTGAAAATAAAAGAAACTGAAGATAATTAATTGGTTTTTTTTATAATAAATATCCATCAGTCTGGAGCTGTCTTGGTAATTAATTAACCCAAACCGTTTTTCACGCATTTCGACGTTGATAATGATACATGTGATACATCTTGATTACATAGGGGTAACAAGTAACGCATTTGAGCAAATTGATCACATCAAATACATCATTTTAACGTTTTATAAACTAAAAGTAATTCCATGTCCTGGGTGCGTTACTTTTTATAGCACACTTGACTAATTTTAAAGCATTTAGCTTAATTACATATGGGATACCATTTTTAATAACGCTGCTATTTTACACGCCACTAAAAACCAAATAAGGGTAGGTTGAAGGTTGATGGGGAGTTATAAATTAGTTCTTTTAACATACCTAATTTTAAATTAATTTAACAAATTCTTAGTCTATAAGCGCTTTTTGTGTTTCTACCCATTTTTACTATTGAATTAAATATAAAATACCCTTGTAAGTTGTAAGTACACAGTCACAAGATTTTTACCAAAAAAATTCTCACAAGTAGCTTTATTTGACTATTTACTTTTATTCCTATGCCAAAAATCAACAGAAAGATCCGAATATAAAACTTCATATTTTTGCCACCAGAGGGCGACCTGAATCTAAAAATTCCCAATTAATTTCTACACTCAAAAAATATAAATTTAAATTTGACCCTGAAAATTGCACCAGTGCATGCCAGTGCAACTAAGAAAACGCTATAAGGCTCTTTTGGTTTTATTTTTACATACAGGGTGTCCCATTTGACTAATTCGTTGATAAAACATTTGAATATCGCATCCTTCTTGCGCTATCTTAAAAAAACAAGAAAATACGATTTTCAAAATAGGGCTATAACTTCTTTATTTTCGGGGGTACCAAAAAAGTTTTTTAATATTACACCGGCACTTTTTTGTGTACAGTACAGTAAGAAAAATGAATATTTTTTTTTCGCCAACGAATTGGCCTAAATGAACCAAACTTATTTATTTCTTATGGCGGCCATATTGGATATACACATATTCGAAATCAGTGCATTTTTTCTGAGTAATTTGGTATATCGTACGTAATATTTTAAGAACAATAGAAATAATTTTATTTTACTAACCAAAAATGGTCTTGAATACATCTAAACTGCCCATACATATGTGTAAAGATTTATTTTACATTTAATATTTTAAATAGTTACACTTATGTTATGACAATTTACATTTCTTAAAGTCCAAAATGTTAGTTTGTAAAACAAAATAATTTTTTTAATATGAGTATACCAAATTACACAGAAAAAAAAATACTGATTCTAAATATGTGTAAATTCAATATGGCCGCCATAAGAAAAAACTAAATTTGGGTTATTTTTGGTCAATCCGTTGGCGAAAAAAACTATTAATTTATCTTACTGCAATGCACACAAAAAAGTGCCTTATAATGTCAAAAAACTTTTTTGGTACCACTCAAAATAAAGACGTTTTAGCCATATTTTAAAAATCGCATTTTCTTGTTTTTTGAGTATAGCGCAGGAACGATAGATATTCAAATGTTTTGTCAACGAATTATTAATATTCCATTTCCATCTCCAATAATAACAAAGATACCCTTATTACAGTCCAACGTCAAATGAGACACCCTGTATACTATCAATATACAGCTATCATTGGATAGCCATTTTTTGTTTACATGACAAGCTATCATATAAATAAAATGTAACAACAAAATTTACAAAAGAATCAAATAAACGCAAAAAATTAATTTTATTCTTTCTATCTACATTTTCAAACACCACTACGAAATACTCAAAAAGATCACTCATTTCTTATTATTCGAATGTTGAATAGTTTTACATCTTATTGAACTTATATCTTATCAGTACCTATTATTTGAAAATGTACAAAGAATAATAAAAAATGTGGTGTTAAGTTGGCGTTTTTGCTAAATTAGTTTGAGGTTATTCATGTAATTTGAAACAAAAAAGTATGTAGTAGTCTGCTTAGCCAATTATATGTATTTCGTTTATTAGTTTGAACCTACAGTATTGGAAAAAAGTAGAGCAACATGTCCTTTTTTTCTAAAAATTTTATAAATAATGTTTAATTTTAACACTCAGTATTTAGTATCGAATTTATAAAGTTGATTTTAAAATAAATTTCTTTGAAAATTTAAATATTTCTAAAGAATTTTTATCATTCACACTTTATTGTTGGAAACAAGTTGAGAAACATGTGCAACATTTTATTATAATACACAAAATAATGAAAAATTTTATTTCACATTTTACGCAAATACTTATGTTTAATTTATGCTTATTTATCATGCCGTGAGGAATAAAAATTTCAAAAGAAATTAAAATTTTGATAATTAGTTATTTTAATAAAAAAAAAGTGTCACAAGCTGATATTTCTAGAAAGTATTCGCTGCATAGATGCATTATATCCAGATTTATAAAAAGAAGTCTGGACGGCCACGAAAAACAACATTACGTGAAGATAGGGGGCTTATAAATATTTCAAAACAAAACCCATTTTTATCTTCTAACTAAATTACCCAATTTGGTAACAATCAGTTTTCAAATATTACATCACACACTGTCAGAAATAGACTAAGTGAGAACTGAGAACAATCTTATAGCTAGAAGACCAGCAAAGAAACCTCTACTTTCAAAGAAAAACAGACGTGCCCGAATTAAATTTGTTCAAGACCACATTAATTGGACTTTGAAAGATTAGAATAGGATTATATTTAGCTTGATAAGTAGTGATGGAATACAATATGTGAGACGTCCTGAGGGCAAAAGATTACATCCCAAATATGTTCGACATACAGTAAAACATGGTGGTGGATCTGTAATAGTTTGGGGGTGCTTCTATGGTTTCGGAATGGGTCCCATTCATTGTATAAATGGCATAATGGATCGTTTTGTGTATAAAAATATTTTAGAGAACGTTATGGTACCATATGCTGACAGCACTCTCCCATTACGTCACTTCTTTCAGCAGGATTTAATGATCCGAAGTCCGAAGCATACATCAAAGCTTGTAAAACAATGGTTTGCTGAAGAAAAAATTAATTCATTGAAATGGCCATCACAATCTCCGGATTTAAATCCAATTGAAAACCTTTGGAGTATTTTGGATAACAAAATTCGCTATAAAACTTACAAAAATTTGGACGAACTCTTTTCAGCGCTTTAAAATGCTTGGGATGAAGTAGATCCAATTTTAATTAATAATCTTTTAAAATCAATGTCCAGAAGATGTGTTGATATACTTAAGAACAGCGGGTATTGGACAAAATATTAGTTTACACTTTAATTTTTATACTTTTGTATGAATAAATAATAAGTTTCTAATTGTTGCTCTACTTTTTTCCTGCCTTATTACTAAATTATTTTACTAAACCTGCAATTTTTATTTAACAAAAAAACTATGAAATAATGTTGATTTAAAGCATTCTTATTTTGAAATATTAAATTTATTTATTACAGAATATTATACAGGGTGGGCCAACGAAAACGAAACAGACGAGTTTTGAAATATTTAATAAAAAAATTTGACAAATGCTCGGACAGGTCAACTTTAGTTTCGAGGGGGACATATTTTGCAATAGATCTGATTCAAAAATCCATTCATCCCTGCGCCCTATGGACACAACCCCTTAAATTTTAATAGGGATGGTGGGGTAATTAATACCTCGTTTAAAGATCTTTTTATCCAGAGTAACATACAAAAAAAAAAGTTAAATCGATCGATTCGTTTTAAAGATATTCAAAATTTAGCAAGTAGAGTTTTCATACCTTTTAAAATTGTGCTATGAACACCACGCCTTCAATTTTAAGTCTTTTGATAGGGTAAGAAATACCTCCTTGGAAAGTTCTTTTTACCACAAGTAACATACAAAAAAACAAAAGTGAAATCGATTGGTTTGTTTTAAAGAATTCAAAATAAAACAGTATTGCACATTATTTTTTATTTAACCAAACTAAACTTAACTAATCTTTTTGAAGAAAACTTAACACTTTAAAGAATCCCATCGATCCCGACACTTTCAAGGATGTTTTTATTATTTTATTAAATGTTCGAATTGAGTTCCACCAACCTCCATGCAAACGTACAAATTTTGCTCAAAGCGAATTCTTACATTTTGTAACATTTCAGCAGTAATTTTTCGGCATTCATTAATAATTCTCTGTCGTAACTCTGCTAGAGATCCTGGTTCCGTTGCGTACATCTTACTTTTTAAATGCCCCCAAAGGAAAAAATCAAGGGGAGTAAGATCGGGAGATCGCGGCGGCCGCTCCAAAGGTCCTCTACGCCCAATCCATTGCCCAGGAAACGTCGTATCCAAGAATTCCCTAACAGGCCGTGTGTAATGAGGAGGGGCTCCGTCTTGTTGGAAAATCAGATGGTCTTCTAAATAACGATCGTCATTTTCGATAATATCGTCAAGAAATGGATGAACAAAGTTTTGAAGTAGATCCAAGTACATATCCCCTGTCAGATTGCCATCTAGAAAGTAAGGACCAATAAGACGGTCTCCAAAAATTCCAACCCACACATTCAATTTTTGAGGAGTTTGAGTGTGAACTTCATGGAATACCCTAAGATTGTCATCTGACCAATAACGACAATTATGACGATTATCGGTTGAGTTTAAGAAAAAAGTGCACTCATCAGAAAAACAGATATTATAAAGATAATTTTCATCAGCAATTATCCGTTCCGTCATCACCTCACAAAATTGCAGTTGCCTATCAAAATCATCTACATATAACTCATGAATTAAATGAATTTTATAGGGATGATATTTGTGACCTTTCAATATTCGGCGAATAGTTGTTCTGCTGATGTTAGTCACTGTCTCCAGTTTTCTTGTGCTTAAAGTTGGATCTGCAGCAACTTGTCCCAAAACACCTATTTCAACGACCTCATTTCTTATTGGACGAACATTACCAGGATCGCGTTTCTTATTACCAACAGAACCAGTATTTTTAAATTTTGCAACCAACTCCAGAACGTATTTTCGGTTACATTGTTTGGATGTTGTTCATTAAATAAATTAGCTGCACGATGAGCATTCTCTTCGTTTTTAAAATAAAAAGTGATTAATTCAACCCTTTCTGGAATTGTATAAACCATTGCTAGCAGAAGCTTTTATAGAAGGTCACAAAATTTTAAATGTTGATTTCTAATTATTAGTCATAAACAGTTTTAACACGATGAAAATCACCACTAATACAAAATACAACTGATAAAAAGAATCTCAATGTGGTTATAAATCGTTTTATGTTTTGCATTGTTTTGTTCCAGTTGTTACAAAATTTTAAACAATTCCTCGAATAAATTTAAATTTGTTTTTTAAAATCTCTCTTTTGTAGAAAATGAAAATAAATTGCGTTTTACATGTTTTTGTATGTTACTTTGGGTTAAAAGATCTTTCCCAGGAGGTATTACTTACCCTATCAAAACACTTAAAATTGAAGGCGTGGTGTTCATAGCACAATTTTAAAAGACATGAAATCTCTACTTGCTAAATTTTGACTATCTTTAAATCGAATCGATCGATTTAACTTTTTTCTTTTGTATGTTACTCTGAGTAAAAAGATCTTTCTAACAAGGTATTACTTACCCCACCATCCCTATTAAAATTTTAGGGGTTGTGTCCATAGGGCACAGGGGTGAATGGATTTTTGAATCACTTCTATTGAAAAATATGTCCCCCTCGAAACCAAAGTTGACCTATCCGAGCGTTTTTTCAAAATTTTTTATTAATTAACTATTTTAAAACTCGTCTGTTTCGTTTTCGTTGGCCCACCCTGTATATTATATATATTAAGAAAATGTAAATGTTGCTCTACTTTTTTCCAATACTGTATGTATCTGCTATATAAATTCTTAACATTTCTAAAACCAAACGATGGCACAGTTATTATTCTATTTAATTTAAATTGAATAGAACGCCAAATTTCTTTGTAAATTTTCATTTTTATAGGAAATTGTAAAGTATGTTAACAACGTTGCACTTACTCTGAAAATGGGACAAGTGCATTAAATATAGAATTGTAAATAAACCTTGTGTAAAACGCTTTTTGCCGCATTATAATAGGTTTGTTCCGACAAGTCGATAATCGTACATTGACGATCACGTTCATGCGCAATAGACAAATACGTTCCATCGGAGACGTGATACGGTACGTAGAACTTTATATTCCAACCAAGCATGGGCAGTTCATGGGATCGTGTTCGATACACGTCAAGAAGCAGTTACTCGTTGGAGTGACATGCGCATTTTAGCTGTGTATGTCTCGCACTCGTTAGCTGAAACCTAATCTTCCTAATCAGTTGTGAATACTCTCCCCAAGTGCATAAAACCGTTCCAATAAAGTCTTGTGATATAGACTTTGGACGGCAAGCGCATAAACTGAATCTAAGCTGTAAAGATTTCATTACGGTCAGAAACCTGCTTGTTGGAACAAAGCTATAATGTTGTGTTCCCTCATGAATACCGCGATATCTATGTCGATCATTTGATATCAATCTAATGCATGTTTCTGTATATTTGCCGAGGGCCGCGACACTAGAAAATAGACAAGGACTTTTTTATAATGTACTTCCTGGGATTTCCACGGACTTCCGCATTTTTGATGCACGTGTTCGGAAATAATCGTTATCCGAAATTTGCTTGGGACTTCCTGAGAACTTCCGGGGTCTTCCTCGGACTTCCGTGTACTTTTTTAGGACTTTTCCGGACTTCTTGGGACTTCCGCGCATTAAAAGATCGGAAATCATAGTCTTTCGGGTTTTTCTGAGGTCTTCCTCGAACTTCCTTGAGACTTGCCAGGATTTCCTTAAGTGTGTAAAAGGACTTTCTCGCACCCCTCGAAATTAGCTATTAATACTATTTTACTATATTAAAATAAATACAGGTTTTTGCCCCGCTTACGATTTTACCCTACTTATGCCCGTTTTCACCAACGATTCCTAAAACTTAGGCATTGCTTATAGCGCTGGTTGCTAGGTATTTTTTTATTAAATGATTAAAAATACCTAGAGTCGATTTCATCTGGAGTGAACCTTTCCTGCGCCGCGTGCGCTTTTACCCGAGCGATTATTATTAAAACTAAATAATGTCGATTCATACATTACATGAATTCAGATTAATTGAGAAATCTTAATTCTAGATGACCAGTACATCATCACGTACATCAATCATAAACTAAGTTAATCTAAATATTCTTAAACATTGATTTCTGAGCAAGGTTCTCTTCAGATGAATACCACTCTAGCAACCAGCGCTATAAGCAATGCCTAAATTTTAGGAATTAGTAGCATATATTTTATTAGTTTTAGCTTGTAATATTCACAAAAAATACCTATTATTTTACCTCAAATATGACCAATTTAACACTAAAAATTTGTAAAAAATGATGAGGTCTATGGAACACATGATTTATCAAATGCCATTTACACCATTTGATTTTCAACTTTTTATTCAAAGCAGTTCTATAGAGAAGGTTTTTAAACTAGGAGGAGTACTAGAAAAGTTAGTTATTTATACTATAAATGTTACCAGAAAAACAACCATACTGGTTTTGGTTTTGACGGGAATTTCAGCTTATTGGCTTTTTAATGACAAAATATGTACAGAAACCAGAAAATATAGAAGAGAAAAATCAATCTCTTTAACAGCTACAATTTCTTTTAGTTTTAAAAACGGGACTTATCTCTTGAAATCAAGAAAGAGCAAAAGAATCAAAAGCAGATAAAAGAAACGAAATTAACGGAATTTAAACAATTCCACCTAAGAAATCTTTTTCTTCTTCGCAAATTTTAAGTTTAATTTCTGCTTTAAAAGTTTTTCCAGTCTTCTTTTTTCATCCTTCCATGTTCCATGCCTAGAATGTACTGTGGAATTATTGTCGAGCTTTAACTACTCTTCCATTTGGTTTGTAGATCTTTTCAAAGGTTGTGGTTGAGTTGATTTCATTTCGGGCCTAATTATAACGTTCTTTATAGATGGTTTCTACCCAATACCTTGATACTCTAATACTTCGCAAGTTATACTTTATTTTCGACTAACAGATGTTTTATTAAATACCCTAGAAGATAGCCATGGGATTTTCAAATTCAGCCAAGAATGAAAATTAAAATTTTTTTGCAGTTTTGCTCACTTTCTTTTACACTTAAAATCCGGAAGCAAGGCTACTTTTTTGTGTACGGATGTTAGGGTAACAAAAACAAAACGCGTTCGGTTGAGGTGGCAGAAATTAACAATCCAGAGAGGCAACTGTTACGTGTCATATTAGGTTGGATAAGGAATTTATTTAGCGCATATACTATGGGTGTGTTCCAAATTGAACATATCTAGCATATATACGTCAGAACGATTTCGCGCGGCACCTGTCATAAATACCAGTATACTATTTTGAATTTAAGTTTTAAACTTCGTTCTATAATGGGAGTGGGTCCTTATACAGTAATAATAAATAAAAATATTCAGTTTTTGACTTAATATTCTTTAATAAAAAATTAAATGTAATTGAAAACTTACTATCGTTTATTGCTCGTTCTACAGAGTTTAAACAATCTTCTAAGATTTACTATTTATAAACACTCTAATTATCTTTTTAGAATTCATTTTTATAAAAAGCAATTTGAAAAACACGATTAAATACCCCAACCGTATTAACTGCGCATGCTTGCATATCGTGCATCAGGACGTGGATTCCTGAAATTTCACACAGTGAATGTTAAATTCACCTTTCTCGAGAGCATGCGCAAACTTTCACTCGTGAATCTTGATTCGCCTGGTTCACACCAAGTGAATTTGGATTCGCTGTTGAGCTTTTGACGCATGCGCTTCGAGGAAAGTGAATTTAAGATTCACTGTGTGAGATTTCAGGAATACAAGTCCAGATCAGAAGGTAGTGCACGATATGTAGAACCCCAATAGCCGCCGAAGCCAAATTTTATGCACCATCACCCTTATTCTTGAACCAATCCAGGGGCGGATGGGCACCTGACTAACGGCCCGGGAAATAATATTTCTAGGCCCATTTTTGATTTCTCGATATGAATAAAAAAGGATATACAAAAAGTTAACCAGTTTCTTCCCTTAATTTTTTCTTATACGCAGAGAAAAGTGATTCTTGAAAAAAAATCTCCTAATATATTGAACATCCAGCAATTTATAGTCACCTTTGATAAATGAACCTTTCGATATAAGCAACCCTTCACATAGTCAACAATTTTGGTTTTCTCCCTTTTAATATAGTCAACTTCGGAACATGTCAGAGAAAATTTACAGTAGAGTAACAATCTTAAAATAAAAAGATTAACCTTTAGTTTTTAATTTTATGTAGGAAGTCAATTTGAATCAAGCTAAACGTATTCAATACGTTTTCAAAACTGCATAGAAACGTGATATACATACGTATTAGTTAGGAACGACTTTTAGCTAGATTTGGAATAAAAACGAAAATCGCAATTTTTGTTTTTTGCGATATTTTGAGAACAAATATGACAAATGAAGTTCCTTTTTATATCCATGTTTGGCTTAGAAAAACGGACACCCTGTATATTTTTTTTATTTATCGAAATAAAAATTTGAAACTTGACTACATTTTATGGTTCAAGAAAACGTTTTATAAACATTAAATTGCACACTAAACATTTTATCAATATCATTTCCGGTTTTACCGGAAATAACATCAACATAATTTTTTTTAGTGCAACATCATTGCTTAGTTCAAATTGAAATAATTTAGAAAAAATAATATTTTTGTTAATGCAATCATTTTATTTTTTTTGAAAACTAAGAAAAAACATTTTTTTCTTCATCCGGATGAGTTGATAAAAACTACCAAAACTTATTCAAAATCGTGGGCTGGCAGGCAAAAGGCACTAAGTCAAAGACAGATAACATATTTTGGTTTAGTATTTACTTTTGTAACAAAGAATTAGTTTTAATTAGTTATCTAGAATGTAGAGTAATAGATTCTAGATTAATTGAAGAGTCAGGCCCGTTTTACCCATTAGGACAAAAAGGCCATGGCCTATGGCCCGCTTTCAAAAAGGTCCCGGCCAACAATAAATGTACTGTTTTTTTTTTGTTTTTAATATAACACTTATTTAAAATCTACACTATCCGAATCTAATGTCGTAAATTTCTAAAAAGATAACATTTTTTCCAATTTAAAATTATCATCAAAAGTATTGCATTTTGTGAATTTTATACAGGTTGTTCCAAAAAAGAAAAAACTATTCAATACGTTATTATTTTTCCAAGGGTTCTCAATAAAGTAGGTACTAAAGATCTCTTCCGCTGTTCAAGGGACAGCCTGTACTATTAATTAGTTTTTTTTTTTAAATATAAGAAAAAATAATAAAATGTATGTTTCATAAAACCATGATTACTCCAAAATTAAAATATAAAAAATAATTAAAACTCATCACTTTAAAGTCCAGGAAATTTTTTCTAAGGTGTAAACCGAAGTGAAAACAAAGGAAATTTACAAGAAATTCGTAATTTCTGTTTCAAAAACCCTTTATTATTGGAAATTACTTCTTTTTGAAAATTTTGGGGCGAGTTATTTTTAGTTCGAAATCTCGATTTTGGGTTCGGTTAAAAAATAAAAATTTCTGAATATAAACGATGGCCAAAAAGAAAAAAGTACGAAGCGGTTATCCAAATAAAAACAGAAACAAATAATATCATTATAACCCTCCTTTGATCGTGTTTCGTGAAAGTATCGTGGTCTAGTACAGTTAACTGTGATAAGACTACTTTTTCGAATGCTATGAAGCTTTGAAATTCAAATTACGCAAATCCATTTTTTTTTACTTAGTGGCTTTCGCTTGCTAGCCCATGAAATAATAGAAATATACCTAAATGAAACGATTCCAGCAGTTTTTGATATATTATTTTTTTAACTTTTTTTAAGAAGCATTATTGCAAATACCTTTTTTTTAATAAATAAAGATTTTGGGTTCTTTCGGCCACCGGCCCACCGGGAAAAACCCCATTTTCCCTTATGGCCCATCCGCCCCTGAACCAATCGACAGGATTTTGCCTTCGATTTTTATCATTCTGTCCTTTTCATTTACATGAAAAAATAGAAGTCTGTCCGTGTAGTCTCGTCGACGACACGATCTCGATCGGCCGAAGAATAAGCCCCTATAGGAATAGGTGCTTTCCAGGTAACTCCTCTGAGTAGTCCAGAGTAGCTCCGAACTACTCGTATGTGATAGCGCACCTATTTTGATTCGCGTTCTCATTGGTTATAATTCTGTTTTTGAGGTTATGTTTACAGATCAGACTCCATACGTGTTCCAAGTGCATTTTTACTTTGAGTATGTATCACTCCAAAATAGTTAAAATTTACTTGGAAAGCACCTCATTGTGTCCAACTCGGAACGCGTTTTGTGCTGCATATGCGGCATGTGTAATATGGAACGCACCCTATACCAATCTGAAATTTATTAAAAAAGTAATTAATTTCAAAATGTAATATACCGGGTGTTTCTGCTTTAGAGAAATTTTTGTAAATAGGCAATGTAAGCAAAGAAAAGTAATTAAAACGAAATAATAGGGGTGTAATGTGTAATATATTCAACAAATAGGTTTTAGCACTGGTTTTAGTTATCTATATTGTGTTATACCTTCAGTTAAGCCTCAAAGAATTCAGGGAGCAAGGAGCAAGTTATAAAACCCACACGTGCGGGCATAAAATCCAATAAGGAATGTTAAACTACGATGGACTAATGACAAATATAGTAATAAAATCTTAAAGTACATCAACTAAACTTTATTAAATTTAATTTTTCCTATTACTTCACATAACTACAGTCTGTTATAAAATTGTATCTTAATACAAATCTATCTCAAAATAACAAAAAAAACCATGTTTGAAAAAATGTCTGTTTTAAAATTACTAAAAATCGAGTAATTTTAATCTAAAAACAAGAATTTCAATAATCCATCAACTCGTAACTCAAACAAATACGGGAATCTATTTTAAGACAGCCTTGAACGCATAATAATCACTAAGAAGCAATACCAGAGTGTTTTAAATTACTAGTTAGTACTTGGATGCATTTAGTCACGAACCATCAATAAAACCAGTAGTTATAATTATGGGATTACTTGTAACACCATAAAAAAGGCGAGTTTAACCAATTTTTTTATTCAAAAATAATTACCGTATCTATTCTAACATAGGGGGCTTGAACTCATATTGTAACCACTGGATTGTAGATTAATTATTCTAATAATTAAGTTTTAAGTTGGTTTAAATATAATTTATAAATTAGCTTCAGGACAAAATATGTTTTATTATCAAAAAAAGTAATTTCATAATCAATGATTTAAAAATAAAAATTTGTGCGCTTCTTAAAACCACTAGTGACGTCTATTGTAATTCTCATAAAACTAAAAAAACTTTTCGACTTTAGCGCCACCTAGTGGGCAATAGATGATTTAGAATCTTAAGTGGAAGCATTAATTATTTGATAAAATCATTTTTATTACTTTAATTTAAATTTAAATATATCAAACTTTATTTAAATTAATAACTTTAAAGTTTTTATAAATTATTCCACGTGTGATAAAGATTTTTTTACATTATTAAGCTTAAAATATTTTTATTACAGACTACCTGTAGTTTCCTCTCACTGGTTGTTTGCTAATAATTTTATTTCCCATTTCAAGGTGTGATTTACGTAAACAGCTGATAACCAAACGCGCTACGTAATGAAAAAAAAATATTTAAACTAAAAGTTTAGTGTAAAATGCTGGCATTGATGCACAATTTAATAATAATAATTTTAATTAACGTTTTAGCTCAAAGGTAATTAGTAGATTTTTCTTTGTCTTATCGTTTATCCTTGTACTAATTTCCGCGTTATTCCTAAAAATCTCAAGGCAAAACACTATTTTAAGTACGTAGATTATTTTAACGCTTTAAATTTTCTAGCTTTCAAGTTTAATAAGAACATATGTTTCTTTTATTATTTCTTTGTGTGCTTTAAATAAATTAATTATAATGGCCTAAATACTTTGGCTTTTAATATTAATTTACAGGTTTTCTTATTTATTTTTATCCTTGCTATTTTTTGATTGGTCATTTTTCTTATCTTAAATATTTCACAAACGGTTTTTATTGTAAGATAAAAAACCTTTAACCTATATATTTAAACAAATGTAGCAAATTCAAGCAAATTATTTAAAAGAAATATAATAAAAATTACAGGAACTAACTATTTTTAACAAAATTAATAAACTTAATGTTTTTTGTGTTACTCAAGAGCCGTAATTGAAAACCATTTAAGTGATTTTTGCGACCGAGTGTACTTTGACAGTTATAACAGAATGTTCTATTTTTGATACCTCTAGTATTTGAAATTTAAAATTTTTTGTTAAAATTTAAATTATGAAGAGTAAAATTAATATAATATTGATTTGTGTGGATTTATCACTAATTTTTGTATATTTTAGAAGTCTATGTGAAGATTCTGATAATTCCTGGGACGTAATAATATTCACTCAACACTGGCCGGTGACGGTGTGCTCACAATGGAAGGAATCAAAAGCAAGCAACAATTGTACGCTTCCACCGAAAGAAAATTTATGGACTGTACATGGGATATGGCCTACAAAATCCGGCACGGACGGCCCAAACTTTTGCAATAACTCTTGGCACTTCGATAAAACTTCACTGAATCCAATACTTCCAGATCTGGAGCTTTATTGGACGAATGTTGAAGCAAACACACCTCTATACTCATTTTGGAAGCACGAATGGGTTAAACATGGTACATGTGCTGCTGAACTTCCGGCTTTTAGTGGTGAATTGCTGTTTTTCCAAAAGGGGTTAGAATGGGCAAATAAATATGGAATGGGGGCAATTTTGGAGGATATGAATATCGAACCGAAAGCTACAGGTTATTCAATTGAAGATATTGACAATGCTCTTAAAAATGTAACAGGTAAATCTGCAAGGATTGAATGTGTTGTTGATCGACGCACAAAGTTAAATCTTATTAGTGAGATTAGGATTTGTTTTGATAAGAATCTTACTTTAATTAACTGTGATGGGCTTAAGGATAACAAGAATAATGGGGCTATTAATACTAACTGTGATCCTAAAAAATCGATTATGTATTATGCCAAAGTACCTGAGGTTTCCAACTTAAAAAATGATTTCGATTACAACTATCATGACCGTCTTTATAAATTATACAACTTTATCCAATACTTAATTTGGTTCACTTTATAATTTTGTTTATTTTATACAACTTTTTCTCATTAGCACAAAACTTTTAACAATTAGAATAAAAGATAAATCATTTTCTTAATTCGTTTAGATTAAAGTAATTTTTCTTTTAATAGATGAATGTATATATTATTTATTTTTCCAGTGATTTTGGATGTGAATAATTTTTTTTAAATACTTTAAGATTTAATTAATTTAAAATAAAACTTGGTTATTAATAAAAAAGCCAAGTTAGAATAATTTGTAAATATTATTAGTTTAGTAATAAACTGAGATTATAAATAAAATTGTTTTTTTATTCTGATCAGGATGAATGAAAATGCCTGAGATCGTGCCTGGCTGATTTTGAAAACGGATTTTAACTTAATTAAGTATTGAGATAGTCAGGCAGCATATTGTGTGTCTTTGGTGGATTCTAAAACTCACCACTATGTCATCAGTTGGGAGAAGAGAATTATGAAAATGATGAATAGCTGGAAAACGATGACGTTTTGAGGAGTTTTCTAATCCGCAGTAGAAACAAAATGCTGCCTCAATGTGGGATTCTTTAACATTTTCATATTTATTGGCAATTCAAATTAATTTTTTTCCGCCAAAAATGACATCAGTATTAGTAAGTCAATGCAAAACGGCGTAACCTCAGTGACAACTGAAAGTTATGCAGCAACTATGACAACGTTATGGCAACAAACCTACTTTTAACGTCATCACATTATTTCCCCATTTAACCGCAATAGGGAGATCTCTTTTCTTGAAAAGCTAATCGCCAATTTAAAATTTGGTGGACTTAAAACTACCTAGAAGTTCATTATTTCCCAAAAATTTTTTATACAATTAACAATTAGCGATTCAAATGGCGTTAACTCTCCCAGTAAACATAAACATATATATTCTATGTAGGGTAGGGTCTATATTGCATGTTAAGTAATATTTATGTAATTTTGAGACGTATAATGTCAGCTACCAAGATACCTTGTAATGATGTAACTATTACCTATTACATGGTTTATTTATGTACATGTACGTACATATTAATATGAGAGCACATACATATATATTATTAATATGTACATACAGGGTGTCCCAGCACTGCAAGGAAGTAACATTACTGTAAAATTAAAAAAGATATCGACATGCGGTTTTCGATAGAATGTACAATACCTTTAACCCATTAATGCTCATGGGGTCGTTAGCGACCTAAAAGATCCCACCATTTTTAGCATTTATATGGTCTTACCTAACAACAAACAAAAGGAATTTAAAAAATTACGATTTTTGTCTTTGTGGGCATTAATGGGTTAAAATTTAATTATTATTAATTTTAAAAATATTTTATTAATATACCGGGTGTCCATTCCAAGATAGCGGACCAAAGTTATGTTTTTTTAAATGGAACACCCAGTATATTATGACATTTTTGGATTCCTTATAAAAAAATAATTATACTTTGTTTAAACTTTTATGGGTCTATCTTCACTCGTTTTGCTGATATTTGCCATTTAAGCCAAAAAAAGATCCATTTTTGAAAAATCACTGCTCTAAAACAGATGAACATTTTGTGTTGAAATTTTGTCAAAAAATTTTCAACATCGTCTAGTCTACTACTATCATGTCAAATTTAAGTTTGGGATAATTTATTATAAGGGTGCCTTATGAAACGCAAATTGAACAATTAAACGAAATTTTCAAATGGAACACCCTGTATATTTTAACATCAATCGATGGCATTTTTTACAAGCTTTCTATTGATATTTGTTTGTATGGTCGGTTATCAATGGTTTAGGAGATAAAATCGAAACTTGCAATTATCAATTTTGGTTTTCTAAATCTCAGTATGTTTTGAAAATTTAACATCTGAACCAAAATATTGAACTCTTCTAAAGAAGAAATGCTAAATATCCTGTAAGCGCTTGGTGAAGCTGAAAGAAATCCGCTTCTAGCTATCAGAAGAGAGCGTAAAAACGAAATTCGACAAAAGGGGTTTCCTTGGTAGTATTAGTTTTTAAATTTTCAAATCATACTGAGACTTAGAAAACCAAAATTGCTAATTGCAAGTTTCGATTTTATTTTTGTTGTAAAACAACAAAAACTACTATTGTAATAAAACTACATTATAAAAATTCAAAATAGAGAAAGACAGAAATAAATATTAGGTAATTTAAAAAAAAAATCCTTAACAAAATTCATCAAGAGCGCTATTTTGTTTATTTTTCAACGTTTCTCAGTTTGGATATTAATATCTCCTAAACCATTGACAAGCGACCATACAACCATTATATCAGTAGGCAGGTTGTAAGAAATGCCATCGAATGATGTTAAAATATACAGGGTGTTCCATTTGAAAATTTCGTTTAATTGTTCAATTCGCGTTTCATAAGGCTCCCTGATAAAAAATTATCACAAACTTAAATTTGACATGATAGTTGTAGACTAGACGATGTTGAAAAGTTTTTGACAAAATTTCAACCCTAAATGTTCATTTATTTTAGAGCAGAGATTTTTCAAAAATGGATCTTTTTTGTCTTAAATGGCAAATATCAGCAAAACGAGCGAAGATAGACCCACAAAAATTTATGCAAATTGTAAATATTTTTTGATAGGGAATCGAAAAATGTCATAATATACTGGGTGTTCCATTTAAAAAAACATAACTTTGGTCCGCCATCTTGAAATGGACACCCTGTGTATTATTAAAATATTTTGAAAATGTGCGCTTAAAAGTATTGTAGATTCTATCGAAAACCGCATGTCGATATCTTTTTATGTTAGAGTAATATTACATCCTCGCAGCGCCGGGACACCCTGTATATTCAAGTAGGTATTACATAAATATGATTACATATTAAATATACAGTGAATTCAAAAAAGACTGAAACCGCAACTATGCAACCAAACATTCTCTGTAGTGATTTTAGACTTGCTAAGTTGGTGTATCTGTTAATTTTAATTCAAATTTAAATCTGATCTGTCACTTTAACCAAAGCGCCTCTCAGCAGTTTTTCCTGGGGTATTTATTCAAGTTATTTCTTAGTGTGTTGCAAATTTGATAAAAAACAGTGCTTTTCAAAACTAAATTTAGTGCTGTTAAAATATTCGCGTTTTCACCGAAGCACAACGCTTTCATTTCAGATATCAGTATAGCCAACTGTGGGAAACTTAGGTTTTCTAACTTGTAATGTCAATGGTTTCAATCTTATTTGAATTCACTGTATGCATATGAACATACATACAGGGTGTTTTCGGTTCACCCGTTAATCTTTGAAGAGGTGATATTAGAGGTGAAAATAATTAGAATGACAAAAAATCATCTTATATTAGTAAAACTTTCTTTATAAGAGAGTTACAGAATTTTGAAGATGCTGCCAAAAAGTGTGTTTTTACGATACTATTTCCAAACGGCTTACATTACACTTTTCAAATTTGGTTCAGATGTTTATAAACTGTAGATCTATTATTATAATTTTTTTGGTAGCCTCTAAAGGGTAATTTTGAATTGGGTTGAAGATAAACATTGTCCAAACTTTGCAGGGGTATGATATTAAATATATTCTTTTAAAATAATATTCTTTACTTTATTTTATACAAAAAAGATCCTCTTATTCTAACTTGTTAGGGTGTACCGTTTACCCAAAAACGGCATTTAAGGTACGTTTTGCTAGCGACATTCGCGGACGACGCAACGTGTCGTTTGCGCAGCTAGTTTGATGCATGTTCCTAAGCAAATTAATTCCGATTAGTGTTTGGTCGTCCGCGAGGAAAGATTTCAATGCGTTTTTGGGCACACGGTGCATCCTAATAAGAGGATCTTTTTTGTCTAAAGAATATTATTTTGAAAGAATAAAGCTTTGATATTTAACCCCTGCAAAGTTTAAACAATGTTTATCATTAACCATATTCAAAATTATTCTTTATAGACTCCCAAAAAATCTTAAAAAATTATAATAATAGATCTAAAGTTTATAAACCTTACAAAAAACATATTATACAGTGTGAGTCTGTAACAATGAATAAATTCAATAAGTCAAGAACGGTACAATTTTCAGAAAAACGGCTGAACAGTTCAAATTCATGTTTTTAATTGCGGACATTTGAGCTACTTAAAATCTATGTGACGTCATCACACAACGACCCAGTGACGTCATCACATTTTTTTAAATGGAAATCTACAATTTTAAGTAAACAAATTGAAAGGGTATCTTAATCTGGATACCCATGCAAAATTTTATCCGATTCGAATCAATCAAAAATTGCAGATTAAATTGAGTCGGGGAAAATGGAATAAATTCCAGAAGTCAGAGACGAATGGGTTTAAATAAAAATGGCTGGATACGTCAAATAATGTCAATAATTGCGGAGATATTACTTTATCTAAAATTTATGTGACGTCATCGGGCATTGATAAAAACGCATTTTTTATCATTGTTCAAAAAGTATCATAGACTCTACATGAAAAACAAAAATTCTATATGAAAACTATAAATTCAATTTGAATGGCAATAGGCATCGTTTTTGTTAAATTTTTGATTACAAATGCCCAAAAATCAATTTTTACTAGCGAAAAGTACGCTTGTCAAACATTTCGCCGACTATCGACTATCTTCTTAATTCTTAATAACGTTTACTTACCGATTTGACAACGCACTGATCCCTTAGAGCATAAAATATGTTCTGATGATATTTTAGAAATATCTACAGAGGGGTGCATAAAAAACGGGCAACGATGTAGCTTCGTTATTTCTTATCCGATTTTAATAAGTTATATGTCCGATCATATGGAAAATTGCATTTCCATTTTCCAAAAATTTGGTGTTTTTCTCTGATTTAATATTGCATGCCCTTTTAGCAAAAGATAGTTAAAATAAATTTAAGTCTTGAAAATTAGAGGCATGCGATTCGCACGGTCCCAAAGGGCTCAAATGGACTCTAAATAATCAAACGTCTCAGTCGTAGTGGTAACTGACAAACTGACCATCAACCGCTTAAGTGGTTATTAACTTTAAAATCACCTAGTGGTCGCCTCGCTAGATGGGCTCTACTCATCCAAAGTAACAATTTAAAACTAGAGTACGCCCCAGGTAAACATAATGCTATAACGGACTCATTATCCCGACCACCTATAGTAAACATACGGATACTGATTCATGTGAAACTTGTTTAGTTAATGTAGAGATACTCCCAAGATCACTCCAAGAGGTTCGGGATGAGCAATTAAAAGATCTGAAAACCATCATCACTTCTTTCGAGAAATTGGATGATAGGTCAACTTATTGGTCCGAACGAGCTTACATACTTGACCAAGGAATCTTGTACAGATTTAATCCAGAAGGTGAAGCTGGAAATGCACAACTAGTCGTTCCGGCTCACGAACGAGAAAATGTGATGAAAGAACATCCTGATTCGCCCCTTGCCGGTCATCAAGGAGTAAGCGTACAATTCCTCGCCTCACGTCGAGATATTTTTGGATAGAGATGCGAAAGCATATCACTAAATTCATTAAGATATGCAATGAATGTCAACGGTATAAACCATTAAATATGAAACCCGCTGGCTTAATTCATACTACAGCTTCAAACAGGCGTTTTGAAGTTCTAACAGTAGATTTGTTTGGTCCATTACAGCCTGGAAAACATGGCGAACGTTGGATTCTAATTGCTGAAGACATCCAAAAGTATGAAGAGCTTTTTGCTTTAGTAAACGCAACAGCCGATGAATGCGCTCGAACCCTTGTTGAGCAAAGGTTTTTCCGATATGGGACACCTAGAAAACTGATAACGGAGTACAGTTCATTAACGGAATAATACAACAAGGATTTTTTAAAATATTTATTTTTTTGTAGTTTGGTCTGAAGATGAATTTTGCATAATAAATTCGAAACTACTTGCCAATAAGCACGTATTGTTTCTTATCTTATTGGATATACTACCCCTTCACTTCAATCCTTAAGTCTGCTTTTGTCTTGGAATTCGTAAAACTTTTTCTTGACTACTACCCAGCTGCAAACCCAGTGGAGCGGAAAAACCGCGACATGAAAACCCAGTTGGCTCTTTGTCGGAACCATCATGAGAGCTGTCCTGAGAAGCTGCATACCATTCGTTTCGCTATGAACACCTCTGTGTGTGAATCTGCGGACGAGACTCCAGCATATATTACTTTCGCTCGCGAATTAAGAACGCCAGATGATGTAAATGGTGACTTCTGTTATTTTTTGTTAATGGAGAATCTACCCGAGAGGACACTTTGAGGTCTGCTAGAGATACCAACGAAAACGCAAACTCTACGCTGATAAGTCCAGAAGAGAGGGTCCAGACTACGAACCCGCTGATCTCGTATGGGTGACTGTTCATCCAAGAACGACATCAAAGTTCGCCCCTAAAAGAGATGGTCCATACTCAATTTTATAGAGAGATTTAGACACCAGCTACCAAGTTGTCGATCCCAAGAACCCGAACGTTAATTTGGGTAAGTACCACATATCCTCTCTGTCGACCTATTTTGGTCCAGATATCATCCTGGAGCCGGTGGTCCCAATAAGGAGACGGGGAAGCCCCAAAAAGGAGGTGATCGCTGAGAATGTATTCCACGTCGAGACGACCTTTAGCGGAATACAAGGGGGAGTGTGTAGCGCGAAGAAGCAGAGCTAAAAGGAGTTTATAAAACCGTATCCATGGAAACAAGCTACATCTTCTAACTGGATTTCTTAATTTTAAAATTTAAATTCGCGTTTAATGAGTATGCGAATATGCATTTAATATGGGGTAAACGCAATGGTAATTTTTGGGCTTTAAATAAATATTTTATTAAAAATGTATGTTAAAAAGCCTAACTTACTTATCATTTATTAAATTATTTTTTTAATGTTACTTAGAAACTGCACATCCTACGCAAAATTTGCAAGGGACCAAAAAATGTTCTCTAGAATTTCTCTACAAAAGCAAATAATATTTTACTAAAATTTTTGAATACCTAAAAAGTTTTTAAGTGTTTCAAGTCCTTTGGTACCATATAAGACCATTTCCAGTAATCGAGGATTGGTAAAATTTTTAAATGAGAGTTTTTTTTTATTAAAATGCATTCATACAAAATTTTATCATAAAGTTGTTATTACTTTGGCAGCAATTAAAAAAATATTTTTTTAAAAATGAACTTCAGAAGTTTATAACTTCTTAGGGGTGCATTTTTGGAAGATATATAATAGACTTGTTTTCAGATATACTATCACCCTGTATTCAAAGATACATCCATGTTTAACTCCAATAAAAATCAACTTTGACAAACGCAATTGATTCACGTACGAAATTTTAAACAGGGTCGCCAGGGATATTTTCAAAACAAGTAATTTTTGAAAAAAAAGCCCGAAACTGTTAAATTTTTATTTGATGGACCAATTTTTGTGGTAACGTAAGCGACAACCCCTCAGCCGATTGTGCGAGGGAACTACCCCTTCAACAACCTTAAATGACAATAGGGGTCGAGTGATACATCATGTTAAAGCTTCTACAATTCTCATTATAGTTATAAAAAATTTTAATTTAATGGAATACTTGAGAAGTTATTTTTAACAGATTGTATGGATTAAAAAGCTTTCTAAGCGTGATATTTTAAAAGGGATAATATAAATAAATACAACCATACATTGGTCCCTCACCAAATAAAAATTGAACGGTTTTAGGCATTTTTCAAAAATTACCTGTTTTCAAATGTGTGGTAACTTTCCCAGCAAACAATTTTATGTTTTTGTTAAGTTTTATATACGTATCCATTATCCATGATTCATGAAACGTTTCAGGACACATTATTTGAAACGTACGAGCTTACCTGAAACTCATGAATGTCCGGCGTGCTCACGTTTCAAGCATGCTTACACGCCAGAACACACCTATGATTAAACATATTTGGTTTCATAAGAAAACGTTACCAGCATGTTTTTGCTATGCATCATATACGTTTCCATTTTCATGAAACATTGGAAAGGTTAAGGTTACATTTCTGCTATATGTGAATGTCCAATAGGTCGTGTGGTAAGAAATAAAAAATCAAGTTGATTTAAAAACAGATTTATTACAATAAAATAATTAAATTTTAAATAAATAAAAAAAAATAAAACATGTTATACCTAATAATTTAACTTTTCCAGTGGTGCGTTACCATATAGGATATAGGGGCAATTGCCTAAGGCCTCAAACAAGGGAGGGGCCTCCAAATAAATTTAAAAAAGCAACATTGTTTTCCTCAACTTTTTTTTAATAAAGTCGAACGTACTTGGTTATAACGAGCATGGATATAACGAGTTCACAGATATAACGGGCAAATCCGAATACATATATTGTGGTTCGAATGAATTTTAATTCAAAAATTCACGGTTATTACGACCCTTTTAACGGATATAACGAGTAAATAATTTTTCGGCAAATTTCGTTAATTCCCTTTTGAAGGAGTTTTCCATTAATAAAATTTATATATTGCCACCCCTGGGATTGGAAAATATTAATTAGTTTGTGATTTTTCGTTATTTAGGTTATGAAGAGGCGGCTGCGCCCGCTTCCACTTAAAATTAAACATGGAATCGAAATATTTGTAAAAATTACAAAAAATTTTAGTATGGTAACCATGACAACAGTCCCGACAAGCACATCTTTTAGATGCAAATTTCTCTTAAACGGATCATATTCTATTGAATTTGTATAAGAGCACATTTTTATGTACATTTGATTACAGAATGATATTTTAAAAAGAAATCTCATAAAAATCCAGTAGTACCATTGTTTTTACCACCAACGATCTCTTAAAATTCCACTAAAAACCAATAAAAATTTTTTTAAATCATGGACTTGGGTCCAATGCATATTAAGCGTTATGCCAAATTTGAACGCTTTACTCGTATCCATTCTGAAATAAATGACCAAAAACCTCTTCTCTGTCAGCAACTTTGAAGAGCTGTAACTCATCCAAGGAATCACACCACCCGAGAGATTTGCACATAAATGTGAACCATATGTACATATTCTTGTATTTTCTTGTGAAATTGGTCAAAAATTAGATTCCAGAGTTCTTGATTTGGCACACGCGTTGTATATTTCGAATTAGAATAATAGCAGGGAAAACCCTTTTAATGGTTATAACGAGCAAAATCCGCCGTCCTTTTTGTTGCTCGTTATAACCGAATTCGACTGTAATTTCAAAATCCTTCTTAAAAATATCAATATTTTGGGGCCTCAAAGCTGCCTAAGGCCTCGTAAAGATATAACGCGCCACTGAACTCAGAGCCGGATCTACACATTTTGTGTCACCCTGGGCAACATGCAAATTTGACCCCCCCCCCCCCCCCCACATACAAAAAATTATTCTATGTATAATAAATTATAACCAAACATATTTTTTTATTATAAAAAATAAAATAACAAAAAATAAAGACTATTAAAAAATAATACTGTATACAGGGTGCCTGAAATTTAGCAGCAAAACTTTAGGAGGCGATTCTACAACTAATTTTAAGAAAAAAACTTCTTATGATATGACCGATTTTACTTCTTAAGGGAGCTACAGCCCCTGAAATATTGTGTCTAAAAGTAGGTTTTTCGTCATTTATTTGAAAACTGATTGTAGAGATTTGAAATTTGGTGTGAATCATTATACACTGAAGATATAACTTTATAAATCAAAATAATTTCTTGCGATGATTTGGATAAATTCAATAATTTGAAGAAATAAAATTATCCAACTTTATTTCACAAAATATTTCAAATTTGTTTTGTGAAATAAAGTTGGATAATTTTATTTCTTCAAATTATAACTTTATGATTTTTTTCATATTTTTTGAACTCTTCAAAAGCATAGTTTTAAGGAGGGTTAAGTTTAAAAATAGCGTTAACTTTTTTATGGTCAACATTACAAAATATTTGTTTTCATAATATTATATTCCTTATTTAATTTTGAATAAAAAAAGGTACTCTTAGAGGACTTAATTTAAATTTTTATACCAAAAAATGCTATTTTATAAATAAAATTTCCATATCCAAGCATGGTCTAATATCCATAGAAGGGTAAAATACTTTTTTGTTTTATTTTAAATACTTTTTTTACCAAACTTTATTTGAAATACATTCTATAAAGTATTACAACAAAAAAAGTATTTGAAATATAAAAAGTATTTCAATTACTTTTTTTATTTGAAAAAGTTCAACTGAGGACCCAATACCCATCTGAACCCAAAATCAAAAAACAAAATCTAAAATTTATTTTGTTTGTTTCTTTCGATTTGTAAAGATTGAATTTAAATAGTATTTATGGCTAGTTAAAGTATGTCAAACTTAAAAAAATTAAAATACTTTTTAAAAAAATATTTGAAATACTAAATCCAAAATACTACCCCATTCAGATAATATCTCATAAAATATTAAGTAATGTAAGTATTTGTGGAAAATAAATAATAACTGGGTAATATCTAAATTACAACTTATTCTTATTTACCTTCTGATTTTTGCAGAGGTGGGTAGTATTTGAAATAAAAGTAATTGAAATAGTATTTGAAATACTTTTAGTATTTTGTATTTGAACAAATTTCCTAAAAAGTATTATATTTTGTATTTGTAAATCTCACGTCGACCCTCAGCTTATTAACCCTTGTTGGTCTATATTATTTTATTGATGTTATTTAAAATAATATTTAGGCCTAAACAAAAACAGAAAGATGTCCGATCGCACATTAATTAACTTAATAATTATTATTGGGTTCTTTTTATTGGGTTAAGCCGACGTTTACATGAAATTCAATAGTGACCAACTTGAACTTAAAACAAAACAAGCTGAGTGATTATTTTCTTCTTTGTTGGTTTAACTTACTAAACTACTAAATTCAAAATTAATATAAATTACTTACTTGTTCTTAACTATAAAAGTTTCCAAATCCTGATCGAGCCAAGTTCACTTTTATATACTTTTATTTAAATTTATTTGCTTAATTATTTAAGGTCTTATTGGGAACTCATATTAAAAAATTAAAAAAAAAACAAAACAAAACCAATATTCAATTAATATTAAATGGGTGTAACTTAAATGCACGGCAAAAATTTAAGGGGTGCTTCCTTGGGTCATTTTAAGAACATTTATACCTTAGGTGATTTTTCGAAAAACGCTTCATTTCAAAAATACACGATGATAAAGATTTCTTAAAATGCATGGTTTTTATCACATAAAGTTGTTACTATGGCTACTAGACTTTTTTTCGAATATACGGGTAGATTTTACGTAATAATTTTAATTATTTATTAATCTAAATACAATTTACAATAAGTGTTCAAAATGAGAACCATTAGCTAGCAAACAAGAATCCAATCTTCTTCTCATCGATTGGCGAACTCTTTCAAAGATACCAGGATTGTTTCTTATCGAATTACATTCGTTAATTATTCGAGTTCTTAGATCTTCTAAATTTTCTACCGGAGTCTGATAAATTAATGATTTCAGATTGCCCCATAGAAAAAAATCTAAAGGATTTAAATGAGGGGATCGAAGAGGGCATGGTTGTGGACCACTGCGTCCAATCCACCTATTAGGATAGTTTGCATTCAGGAACTCACGAGTAACCAAACTAGCCACATTACATTCCTCGTCGCCAATGGTACATCTTCTAACAAATATGGTAACGATTGTTCCAAAAAAATCCGATATGCTTCACCGGTAAGCCTTGGAGGTAGAAATGCTGGTCCAATAAGAAAATCACCCACAATTCCGACCCAAACGTTTAATGAACATTGTTGTTGGAAACGATCTTCACAAATCTCATGTGGGTTTTCTTCGGCCCACGAATGTCTATTGTGAAAATTCATTACTGCGTTTCTTGAAAAATTTGCTTTGTCAGTAAATAAAATTATGGTCATTAATTGAGGGATTTTAATCAATTTTTGAAGAAACCATTGGTAAAATTGTATTCGTGGTGGAAAATCGCGAGGTAAAAGTGCCTGAACGCGTTGAATGTGGTATGGGTGTAACAACTGCTGCCTTAAAATTCTCAAAACAGTCATATTACTTAAATTCAAATTTCTACCAATTTTTCGTGTAGAAGTACTTGGATCTTCTTCCACCAAGTTGAGCACATTTTCTTCCAATTCTAGCGTTCTAACTCTCATTGGCCTTCCTGGTCTCTCTCTGATCTTAAATGAACCACTTTCTCGAAGACAGTTATGAATGTTTTCAAAAGTTTTTCTATCAGGAAGACGACGGTTGGGAAATCTTTCACGATAAAAACGTATTGCTCGTAGTGCATTTCCATTAGCAAGTCCATAGGTAAAATGCATGTCTGTCATCTCGGAATTTGTGTAATAATTCATAATAAGCAAAATAAACTAGGACAGGTGACAGCAACAAAGTTTGTAGCCATGGTAACAACTAAACTTTAATTTTTACACCTATTATTTATTTAATAAAAAGCATGCATTTTAAGAAATCTTTATCTTCGTGTATTTTTGAAATGAAGCGTTTCTCGAAAAATCACCTAAGGTATAAATGTTCTTAAAAGGACCCAAGGAAGCACCCCTTAAATTTTTGCCGTGCATTTAAGTTACACCCTGTGTATTAATTTAAAAAAAATAATAATAATAAGATAAAAATATATGAAGAGAAAGATTACAAACACAGAAATTCACTGAATAAAAATAAAAGGTGAACAAAACTAATAACATAATAAAAATATAATAATCTTTAAAATTTGGAATATTTCCTTCAGTTGGAGTTATATCCAACATAAATTACAAACAAATTACAACTTACTTAAGAACCAATAGAAACCTTAAAACCTTCAACAAATTACACGATAAAATGAACAAAAAAAACTAACTTTGTGATCAAAAATAAAACAACTTCTACTGACAAATTAAATGAATAAACGCGGCACGAAGAAACTAAAAATGAACTTAACTGATCAGAGTTAAGAACAAACATTACTCTAGATCAGAACATTATGGAATTCATCTTTACAATATATAGACTTTGGCTTGGCGTTCTTTCTTACGTCATTACTTAAACTAAGAAGCCAAAGAAAGCCTGTGATTGGTTCTTCGCGCCCTTATGACTTAAGTAAGACAAATCAACTTCATCCCTAAGCGCAAGGTGAATTTGGTAGCCTCCGTTAGGAAGCTATTTGAATTACTTTCATCACATTTGATATGGAATTCACTTTCTACACTCGTAATATATTACATAATAACCCAAACTGGGATTATAATCATAAAACATACAAATTTTCATTTTAACAAAATTTTGCTGTAGATATTGCTATTAATTGTAATAATAATAGGGGAAATGTAAATCTAATATCCTCTTGTTTCTTAAAAAAAACTCTTTCTAATGCTTTAGTCAGTTTATATCAAATAGAACAAATTATTATTTATTTTTTTTATGTTTAAATATTATTTATGTTTTTTAAGATGTCTGGGCCAATCCCTTAACCTTTGAACTTAACCCTAACACTCCCTTATCTTTCTAATAAAAATTAAATTTTATGGTCGTCTGGTTCTCAAACCATAAACCTATCTTCAAGTAATAATTTTGATATCCGTAAGAGTTATTGAAATTACATCCCTCCTAATCTCCTTTATGATTTTCTTTTCTTTTCCATATTTCATAAAAATAATGCCAATTACGCATTATTTACATATTTTATATTTTCAAGTACCAAATTGTATTTCAATTACTTTTTAGGTTTTTAAAATCAATCTTTTGTATTACACATTTTGATCCAACCTTTTATAGATATTGAATCTTTAGTGTATTCATATTGTGACAAATTGTTAGAATTTTCGTACTTATTACATTTTAAATTTATTAATTATTGTCAATTATTTATTGTTTTGATCGACGTTATTTTAACACCGAAAATGTTACTTTACATCGGTGTTAACTTACAGTAAATGAGTAAATAAGTGTTCAAATTCAAAATAGCATTTTTTATAATATGACGACATTCGAAATTAACAGCTCTGTTACCAACATTTTTGTTCAGAATAGCACCAATTAAATGTTATTTTACATTAAATTTAACCTTCATTTTTATTTCAAATAAAGTATTTCAATTACAAAGTATTTGAAATACTTTATAACTAAGTATTTTGGTCAAAGTATTTCAAATACATCTAAAAATTAAAGTATTTTGTATTTCAAATACTTAAAAAAGTATTTTGCCCACCTCTGGATTTTTGTTATTATTTTTAAGTATGTAAGTAGTAAGTATTACAACTCTAATCCAAATCACATAAAATATAATCACATATGCAGGGTGTCCCATAATATGTGGGACCCACTCCTAGGGTGGGTAGTAGATGTCAAGAGAATAAGAAAAGTTCATATAAACTTATGTCCAATTTCGCCTCATAAGGGAGCTACAGCTCTTTAAAGGTGCTGTTAAAAATTAGTTTTTTTTTCTGTTTATTTCAAAACAAATTGAAGTACAAATTAACATATTTGATATTTGGTATGAATCATAATACAGTTAGGATACGTATTCGTGATTTTTTTCAATTTCTTAAACAGTTTTGGGTAATACAATAAAATAATCCATGGCTAATAATAACATGATTTTTTTAAATTTAAATAGGAGTACCTTTTTTGTTAAGAATTAAATGGGGAACATTAATTGAAAGAAAAAATGTTGTAAAGTTATCTACAAAAAAGTTATGACATTTTTTAACCTCAACTCTCCCCGAATCTACTCTTTCAAAGCAAGCAAAAAATTCACAAAAATGTATCCTAGATGTATTATGATTCACACCAAATTTCAAATATCTACTCCAATTTGTTTTCAAATAAACGAGCAAAAACCTACTTTTTAACAACTCCTTTAAAGAGGTAGCTTCCTTATGAGGCGAAATTGAACATAAGTTTATATGAACTTTTCTTATTTTTTTGACATCTACTACCCACCTTAGAAGTGGGTCCCACATATTATGGGATACCCTGTATTCAGGGTGGTCACTCTTACGGTGCACACCATTGGGATCTTGTGAACCTAAAGAGTTACAAAGTTGCTTAAATTAGAAAAAAGTTGCCTCTTTTCAAACTTCTTTAGAATCTATTTAGAAATCCGAGATATCTTGCTCTAGTCCTGAAATATCATGAAAAATCTGAAATTTCGCATTTTCGTTTTTCTTCCATATTTTTGTAATCGCTTAACTTTTTCGATTGCAATTTGGCAATTTTACATGATTTGACATTCTCTATCGATTGGCCCTAAGAAAAAAATTTAGGTTAACTAGATTTCATTTATTTTAAACCAACTTTTGATTTTCTTATGGGCGCGATATTTGATTTTTATACCATTGGATAGAGAAAAAAAAATACAATTTAAATGATGTAACACACTGGTTTTACCTGAAGTGACATATCAACTTTATTTTTTTAAATGTAACACCCATTTTTTTTGTTCAAAATATGAACTTATTTTATAAAAAGAGTATGTTTGTGATAAATTTTTTAACTTTTTTTGAAAAAGAAATTTTTTTTTTCTTTATGCGAAGTTGATAGAAACTACCAAAACTCATTCCAAATAATACAAAAGGAAAATTGTATTTTGTAAAATTATTTAAGCAGTTTTTGAGTTATTAATTTATGAACCTTTTTGAGTAACGTTTTTACAAATAACTCTTTTTTTAATGGAAAGATGACGGGTCACTTGGTTTTTCAAAAACAAGATTTTAATACGATTATTTTGGTATCCCATATGTAGGGTGTAATCAATTTACTTGAGCCAGTTTTTCATATTTTTAGTACTCGGGATTTTTCAAAATTTCAAAAAAAATAAAAAATGTATCACATACATACTCTGCTTTTCTAAAATAGTCTTAAATTATGAACAAAAAAATTAGGTGTTACATTTAAAAAAATAAAGTTGATGTCACTTCCGGTAATACCGGAAGTGATATTGAAAAAAATGTTAGTGCCTAAAATGTGTTTTCTTGAACCATACAACATAGTCAAATTTCAAATTTTTATTTTCATAAATAAAGAAGTTATAGACGTGATCCGTGTTTCGTTTCCTCCGGGTATTAAAAATTTGTTTAAATTTAATAAACTTTTTTTTTAATTCAATCTATGGTTCAAAAAATATTTAGGTGTTTCCATTTTTTTGGAGGACCCTATATGTATGTATTAAATGAAATATACAATATATACAGGGTGTCCCAAGTCCCAACAACCTACGCAAAATTTAAGGAGAAAAAAATCTTACACTTGAATTTTTCTTCAAAAACAAATAAGTTTTAAATGAAATTTTTAAATACCTAAAAAGTTTTTGACTGTTTTATGCTTTCTTTTTCCATCCAACACTATTTAAAAAAATCGAGGATTAGTATCCAGTATTCAAAAGCACGTATTAAAAAATTCTTTAAAATTCTTTACTGCTTTGGCTGCAATAAAAAAAAATCTATTTTAAAAAATCAACTTTGGAGGCTTAATATAACTGCCCAGGGGTTAATTTTTGTATATAGACAAATAGGGTCATATAAACTTATTTTTAGATCTATTATCTCCAGTTAATCGTTTTCAGTCGAATTTTGGGACACCCTCTGTATATATTCGCGATTTATTTTATAATGCTGTCGCTATAGCAAAAATAGGCCTATACTGGGTCGACAATCGACAAGTGTGGCCAAATTTTTCTTTTATATGTAAGTACAACATTTAAAAAATAAAAAATATACCAAATGCAAATTTTTTTTACAAACACATCGGCCTCCATAAGCACCGGCCTGTCGGGAAAAATCCCGAACGGTACTCCTATCCGCGCCTGCGACCTTCATAAAAATCACAAGAATCATAAAAACACATGCATCCTGAAAAAATGTCGACGCGATTGAGTCGATCGTGGATCCTGAAATTTCATAAAAAAACAATTATTTTTTTTCGCTCCACCCTAGATCCGGCTCTGACTGCACTTTTCACTAATTTTATCCTCACATATTCACATAAAAACATTTGTAAAATGCACAATCACATCTCCGTATTCAACGCCACCGCGACGGTACCGTGATTTTTAAAAACGTTTTTAGAAAATGAAGTCGCTAATAATTTGACCCGTATTTCACGATCGTGACGAGGATTAGTTGGAACACCCTGTATAATTGTGGTATAAAACTCAAAATGTAAAAAAGGGACACACCACTTAGCAGAAATATTAACAAAGTGACTATTATTCATTGGTATAACTAGAATAATTTTTGTAGAAAAAAGGAAAATTAATTATAGAAGTTGTGAGGATAAGAATTTCTGGGGGGGGGGGGGGGAGAGGTGCACCGTGTGGACCTTACCCCCCTAGTTCTGGCTATGCTATTATTTAAAATTTCAAAAAGAATTTAGTACTCTCACAAAAAATTGATTTAAAAAATACTAAATTATGAAAAATTTCCTCAAATTTCTTGGGTGCTAATAAATTTTTTAAGAGCAATCGGGGACCCTTGAACGCGTTATTTCTTAATATTTTTTCATTTTCTTTTTTTTATAGTAAAGTACATTCATCAACCTTTCGAACGGACACTCAATTTTGAAATAAGTTAAAATTATCTTATCTAATTTTACACACAATTAAAGAGTGAATTAAGAGACTATAAATCAAAATATCAAAAAAGGAGTCTGTCCGTTCGAAGGAGCATATATTCAACTTTGTATGTGCAAAATTTCAATTTTTTTTGTTTATTAATAACAAAGTTACAGGGTAAATTTTGCTTAAGCCTGGAAGCTGTAAGCGCTCCTGCACAGAGATTGGGGTGTGTGCCTTAGTGCCCAATCTGTGGCGGATTAAGCCATTTGGAGGCCTGAGGCGCAACCTGACTTTGAGGCCGCTATTTTTTTGAAATAAAATAAGATGACCTTTTTAGTTGACATCAGTTTCAGACGTTTCAGGTGTTAGTGGCATTAATTAGCTTGACTTTTCAACTTATTTCTTTTAAAATGATCAAATAGTTTATGAACTACAACAAAATTTCGAATTAACAACATTTTTTGTAGGAACAAAATTCAATGACCCATCAAAAATGCTGGTCCTGCGTCCTGCCTATTAGTTTTCTTGTTGATGAAACCTCGTCTATTGTCTAGGATTTTGTTCTGAGCACTTCTTTTTGGGACACCCTCTATATGTATAACTGGTTCGTTCGAACCGACAAAATTTTAGAAGGTGGGTCTCAGAAATTTCAGAAAGAGAATCTTTTTTAAAGTCAACTTGTCTGGAACTGGAAAGAAAAACTCCTTTGTATAATTAGTTTGTTAGGTTTATGGTTTATTTGAATAGAAGTTTTCAAAAACGACCATGACTGGTAAAAAAATGTGACTGCATAATTTTTTTCAATTTTTTTGAGGCCGGTTCAATTAGGAGGCCAAAGGCGCGCGCATCATGCGCCTGTGCGATAATCCGCCACTGTGCCCAATACAGTCCCAAATTCATATGAATAATTTTTAATAGTAAAAATTTGATAGCAAAATATTGAAATTTGAGTGCAAATAATCAGCTTTCGCTATTTGCGATTCCTATGACGTCACGAAAGGAGGATTGGTCTTAAATCACATTTATTAGCTAAATACTTTAAATAAGCAACTTTTTAAAATTTTAAAGAATAAGTTTTGTATCGGTCTATGTCCACCATCCAAAAACACCTTCTTGAAGGCTTTATTTTACTGCTGCATTTAAAATGGTAAAGATATTAAAGACAAATCAAAGAAATTCCAAAAAAAACAATTTAATCACATAAAAAAGCCTTAACTTTATATTTATATTAAAAGTCTGTTAAAAAATTCATTATCGAAAATAATTAGGTACGTTTACCAAAAACTATCAAAAACTCTATAGTTATTGCTTCTTTACAAATAACACTGCAGAAGGTGCTAAACCTAAAACATCGAGGGGTTTTTCATAATCATCTTCACTGAAAACTTTATTAGGAAAAGTTTGCATCAATGAAAAATCGTCAACACCATCACCTAAACCATTCATTTTAATAAATAATCGAACAGCTGATAGTGGCTCTTTAGCTCCAAATGTTTGATTAAGCTTGTTTCCATTGGGTAACCTGACTTGAATTTTAACATCTTGGTAATTCATTGTAGGTTTTGGTGCAGCGGCCACTGATGGTACGGCTGCAGGCTTTGGTTCGACTTCATTACCACCAAATTTCGCCTTTCGTGCGAGCCTATCCTGTTCTATTTGATCTTTTACTCTTTGCCGGGCCAACTTCTCTTCCTCCTTTTCCCTCTTCCTTTGTTCTACAATTTTCTTCAACTCCAAATCTTCTTGTTTCTTTTTAGCTTCTAATAAATCTTTACCGGAACGTATTCTGGATTTCTCACGTTCCAAAGCTTCTTGTTTTTCACGAGCTTCTCTTTCAAGCCTTCTCTGTCTTAATTTCTCTTCTATTTTCGCCAACTGTTCTTTTTTTTCGTCTTCGGTTATTGGCTTCTTTTCTTCACATGACTCACTAAATTTTTCATGGCCTAAAATATTAATTAGAGAAGCGATTTTAATACAATTAATAAATGCTGTACCTGATTTGGCGGCGTGGAATTCAACTTCGGTGTTGGTGGTAAATAATTTTCCACATTCATCACATTTAATGGACTTTGCTACTGGTGTCGAATTCGATGCTTCACTGGCACCTTCTTGCGGTTGATTTGGGGTTCCTACAGTTGGTGTGCTTTGTGGAATCACAACTTCGTCACCTTGTTCATCCCCTTGCTCCTCGTTTGTCAACAACCATTCCATAACAACATTAATATCAGTGGAACTTGTTTTGGATATTGCAAACTCTCTGTATAGGTTAGAATATTTGTTTAGTTTGTTATTAATATATTCTAATTGAAGTACTCACGCTCTCTGCTTCGGAAATCCCATTTCAACTAAAGTGGTTAATAAGATATCCATTATTGCTAAGTTTTTCCAAAATTAAGATTTTAATAACAACTTAATCACTTTATTACTTTTTATTATTCACGACGGAATGACAACGTCGCAACAAGTACAATCCGATTAAAAAGTTTACTCTTGTTTTGCTTAACCGATGTGAAGTTATCCTCCAATCTTTCCATCCGCCATTTCCAAAGATAGCCGATCGGCCGGAGCGCAGCGTTGCCAGATTTACAATGATTCCTTGTGTTAAATACATAAAAAAATTTCTTTAATGATTTTTTTTATTTAATAGATTAAATAAACATAAATAATGTCAAATTAATTTATAAAATTAGAAATTTGGCTCATAAATACTAAAAAACACGGAAGCAAGTGTTACGAGGTTAAACATACAGGGTGAGCTAACCAAATCTGCAGGTTGGTACAACTGAAATCTTAAAAAGAAAATCTAGTAATCCAAGGGCGTAGTAATTTTTTTTTCCAAAATCTCTAATTTCACAGCAAATGTCAAATATTGAAAATGTTTTTCTTCATTTTCGAGGCAGATGCTGACACAAAACAAAGATTTACGCAAATTAATTTTGATAAAAACTGACGTTTATGAAACAGAGGGTACAATAACGAAATTCAATAATCTGAAGTTTTGACACAACGGTAAAACGCCACTGCTTTTGTGAAGTTAGTTACTTTGTTTTGATTTTGACATGATTTTGTGTTACTATGAACTTGAAGCATACAAATTCCCCAGATTTTTAGGCGGGAAATTTGAATTGACCACAATCATTTTAGCTCACCCTGTATTTTCAAGCTCATTTTTGAGGACGAAGGCCCGAAAATTTTAAAATTTTTCTTTCACAAATCTTTAGAGCCCTTTCTCATCTTACAAAAACTGTAAAAAATGAGGTGCAAACGACCAGGACTTCTGGAACGTCATCAGCCAAAATAAACAATGTCGTTTTTAGGGGTCAAGGCCCTATCGATTTTTTTTAATTTTTGGTAAATTCTTGTTAAGTAAGCAGAAAGCACTCTTAATTCAGAATCGTCAAAAAAAATGAGGTGCAAAAGAAAAATAAACTCAAAAAGGCGTAAAACGTAAAAAGCGGTGTGAAAAAAGCCCTTACTTTCAAAGTCGCTTTTGAGGGTGAGGCCCGAAAATTTTTGAATTTTTTTTTCACAAAACTTTAGAGCCTCTTCTCATCTTACAAAAACTGCAAAATAAGAGGTGTAAACGACCAGGGGCCCTTCTGGAACGTCTCAGCCAAAATATACACAATGTCGTTTTTAGGAGTCAAGGCCCTTACGATTTTTTTAATTTTTGATAAATTCTTGTTAAGTAAGCACTCTTAATTTAGAATCGTCAAAAAAAATTAGGTGCAAAAGAAAAATAAACCCAAAAAGGCTGAAAACGTAAAAAGCGATGGAAAAAATGCCCTTACTTTCAAAGTCGCTTTTGAGGGTGAAGGTAAAAAATGAGGTGCAAACGACCAGTGACCCTTCTGGAACATCATCAGCCAAAATAAACAATGTCTTTTTTAGGGGTCAAGGCCCTAACGATTTTTTTAATTTTTGCCAAATTTTTCTTAAAAAACACTTAATTTAGAATCGTCAAATAGTAATTAAATAAAAATATAATTAAATAATTTTCTTCCTTTATTATTATTTCTAATTTAAATTATAATTTTTTATTCAAATGAAAAATGAGCTTCTAAATATGTTTAATTTTGTAACACTTGCTCCGTGTTTTTCACTATTTACGAGTTAAATTTTTTATTTTTTAAGTTAGCTGGACATTATTTATATTTATTTTTAAAGTTGATCAAAACGTTCTGCTAACTAAACTAAAAAATATAGGAATAAAAAACAAATACCTTCAACTTATGGACACCTATATAAAAAAATAGATAACAACATGTAATAATCAAAGACACCATAAGTACACCGAAAGCAATTCTAAGAGTGGTGCCACAAGGATCAGGACTAGGACCTATACTATTCCTCATATTCTTACACGATATAAACCACATCGAATTAGAAGGAAAAATAAACGTATACGATATAGCCATGTTCTATAGCGGGACACTCGAGTCTACCAGCAAAAGCATGAAAAAAGACATCAAAAAAATTACAAAATGGACCAACGACAATAAACTACTTCTAAATGAGAGTAAGTGTCAACACATGATAATAACACCAAGGGGCAACGACCAAACAACAGAAAACATAACAATCAACAACAAAACAATAAAAAAAAACCAATAGCACCAAATATCTGGGACTATACCTTGATGATAAACTCAACTTCCAGGAACATATCCAACACATAATCAAAACCATAAGACACCTCCCATTTTACTTTCGAAGATTCAGCCACATCATCTCCAACAAAACAAAAAACTAATATATTCAGCTTTGGTAAAATCCCACTTAGAATACCTAACGCCATTTTGGGGACAAGGTAACAAAACGGATATACAAAAATTATAAAGAATACAAAACAAAATCTTAAAAAGTCTATTCAACTGTAAATATTATATATACATATATGTAAAACAAGCTTTAATTAGAATAAGAATTTCTTTATACTTTGTACAGGGTGTTCCGTAAGTAATGCATAATAATGAAAGGGGTTGTTCAGGACACCAAAACAAGCAACTTTTGTTAATAAACCCATATCCGGAAATTAACCATTAAGTCACTAGGTTGAGACAAAATTTTTTAAATTTAATTTACAAAAATAGCTTTATTTTCTTTTTTTTGTAAATAAATGTTTGTGATTTATTGTCATGTCTTTACAATGGACCGTGCACAACAGATTTTTAAAAAAACACGACACAAATTTGGAGTGAACAACTTTAAATACGATAGTAGTAAATCAACATCGGTTTATTCTGTTGTGCTATTCTAAGATCAAGACATCCCTGAGATATTCCGGAGGGTTCGAACATCTATGAACCAGCGTGCAACCTTGTGCTTTGAACAAAATGGCCGAATTTGGAACAATTTTTGTAAATTTTATTAAATAATTAACTTAATTACCTTAAATCTTTTTTATTTACCCTGGCTTAATGGTTAATAATTTCCGAATATGGGTTTATTAACAAAAGTTGCTTGTTTTGGTGTCCTGAACAACCCCTTTCATTATTATGCATTACTTACGGAACACCCTGTATATAGTTTAGAATAACACATACATTGTCCTTTCATTTATATTATAAAAACATGTAATCGTTATAACCCCTCAGGGTTCTTTGATTATAATAAAAGTTCTAATAACTAAATATAAAAAAATAAATAAGATTATACATTAAAGAAATTATATTTTTGTGTATTTTAAAGGTCTATTTATGCAGAGACATTTAAGAATTAAGATTTAGGACTTAAGATTTAAGACTTATGATTTAAGAGATAAAGTACTTGGTTTAAAGTTTAAATGAGACCGTTTATGCACCAGATTTAAGAACTATGAACTAAGACTTAAGATTTAATAGTTGGTAATATTCATATCTTCGGTCGTACATGTTAAATTTAACGTGAACTGCGCATGCGTTAAAATAAATTTAGTTGACATTCGCTGTTTTCTTTTAAATTTTGATTTAATATATCTAAACACAAACAAAATAAGAACTTATTAAATCACAAATAAATCATAAAAATTAAAAAATGAAGGAAAGAAATCTGGATGCGTAAATCATACACTATTCTTAAATGATAAATCTTAAATTAAATGTTAAATTTGTCTGCATAAATTAATCAACGCTAATACTTCAATCAACGCCTTAACTCAAGGAATAGATGTAAATCTGGCAACGCCGCGCCCAGCCGATCGGCTATCATCGGAAATGGCGGATGGGAGCATTGGAAGATAACTTCACATTGGTTTTTGTTTATATGTTCTATGGTCAATGACAAATGACAGATTAATTAACATAACCTTCTAAAAAATAAAAATCAATCAAAATGTCGAGTAATAAAGCAAAAAATGATAAAAATGCAACTAATATCGTTTATAGCGAGGCTGCTTTAAGAAACAATGCTACAGTTGTGGAATATTGTAGAACTTCTATGGCAGCATTATCTGGTTGTACAGCAGGTTTGAATTTGTTACAAATTTCAGATTTAAATATTAATCTCCGATTTATAGGGCTTTTGGGAATAACAGGTCTAAATGGAGCTGCATTTTATGTTTTTACAGTATTTGTACTGTGGTTTATGATTATTACAAAAGCGGGGACAAATTTTAACAAGTATTTTGTTTCAAGAAGAGCGCTTTTCACTAATGGATTTTTTGGACAACTTTTTACCTACATTCTTTGTTGGACATTTTTGTACGGAATGGTTCATGTTTATTAATTAATTTATTACAATTATTATTTATAAATACTTTTATTATCACAATTAAAAAATATTACATACAAAATTAATTTTGTGGTTTTGGTTTATCATGAATCGTTAATGGACTGCCATGTTGTTGCCACATTTCAATTGATTTATTTGCTATCACTTCTGCAGTTTCTTCAGGAATCTAAAGAATAACTTAAAATAGCTAACCTTAAAAATAACTAATAATTTACCTTTTTTAAACATTCCAAAGTAGATTTAAGGTCTTTACATTTCATTAACTTGTGTCGTTGATTTATTAAAAGAATAATTACAACATAAACTAATATTTTACAGCAACCTCCAGCGATTTTATCCCAAATTCTAAAAATTATTAAATTAAAATTTATTACGAGAGTAGAAACATGAATTACCTTCCTAAAGCGGTATCATTTAAAATGCCAGCAAAACAACTATCAAACCATTTATTTAAAGGAAGAATATTACAAATTCTATTTGTTTGAAGGTGTTTGTATAATTGCAAATCTTCCTTTTCCAGTAACGACCATGTGCATTCAATTAATTTAGGGTAGTCAGGTGCATATTTTTGTAGGTGTTCATGAAAACACTTCGTCAACCAATAAATATCAACATCATCCTCGAAAAACTGTGAAAATGCTTGATTTAATATTACAAAAATGTTATTAGCCGATATGTGAGTATCCAAATGCAAATTTCCAGTGTGCAGTAACCAAACTGAATAATGTACAAGATGTTTTGGCATTTGGCAATCAATGACACGCATTGCTTGTAAAGCTCGTATCAATTCCTTATATTCTTGATTTTTTTGGTCCATTACAAAACATTGACAATCGGGGTAAATCGGAATAACATCTAAAAGCACTTTCCAGAGCAAATTCCTATAAGTCGATGGCACTGAAAATCGTAAACAAAATTGTTTTAATTTCGCCTTATCCAAAGGCTTGTCTTTTAATAAAATTTCAAGCGATTTCTTCTCTTCAACACTCCGAAAGCCAACTTTTTCATAGTAAGCAAAGCGGAAGTTTTTCTCATCGTGCGCCATTTTAATTTACTAAAACGAATAAGCCTGACAGTAAATAAATTTGAAATATTCAGTAATTTTAAAAAATAACCTCAAAATATTTATATCGACTACAGAAACATTTAATAGTAGATCAATGTAAAAGTGTCAAATCCTGCAAATATACATACAGGGTGAATAAAAAGGTTCGACCAGAGGTGGAACTTTATAACCTTACCGAGTTGAGGCGGTTGTCATTTTTCCCGTTAGCTCGATTTCGTTAGTTACGTGTTTTTGGTAGTTTATAACACACACCGAGTTACGAATCGGGACGAAATTGCAAGCGAGAACCGTTGCAATGTTGCCGTCATTATTTTAATGATTTTCTCTATGGTTTTCCTTATTTGTGATGATTTTCGAATGCTACCAGACTACACAAAGTATATATGTACTATGCCAGACTACTAATCATAAACATAACCTTGAATCTGTCGTGTGTTTAATCGATTTTACTGTGGTGATAAATTCTGATTAATAAAATATCGCTCGAAAATTATTTTGGAAAACGTTATAGGCCGGGCGCGAACTGAGGTGGTGTGGTGGCTGTGGTAGTGTGGCGAGTGGCATTTTTGAAACGCTTTACAACTAGTACTGTGACGCTCTTAGGGTGGTGAGGCAGTGGGGTGGCATTTTTCCAGTGGCACCCAGTGGCGTGACGACTTTAGTTCGCGCTATTGTATTTGTTATAAACTATTTTGGAGATTATGCCATTTATCACTTTATTGCCACGTCACTTCGGGCCAATTTGGTGTGCGCGCCCGGCCTTAGAGAACGAACCAATTGACCAACATGACCCAGGGCCTATTAACCCTCCGTTTTTTTTAATTTGCCTAATTTTAGTTAAATTTTTCAATTTGGTTAATTTGGTATGGTGATTTCTTGAAGTAAATAATTTTTTTTAATTAACTTTTGTGTCATTGGATGCAATATGCATGGTACCATTTTGTAGAGACATAAAACTAAGTACATTTGAGTTCATTTTTTGCTAAAGAGGTTTAAAAAATCTTTTATACAGACCACCTCCTCGTAATTATACGATTCGACGCAGGTGGTTCTGAGGGAATCTCCATAAAACTGGACTCGTCAAATAACCCTCGCAGGAGCGGGTATCACTTCGGTATTATCTTCAGCTTCCTACTATCAAAAAATTATACATCTCCATCATACACCTCTTACGAATTGTTAGTCCCATTTCGTCCTTTTTTGGTAGTTTAATTAAATATTTGGATAGGCAATATACGGTAAAATTATTTAAAAAGACTTGATATTGTCGTTTTAATCAAATTTCGAAGTTAGTTTTACCTTCCCGTATCTAACTCGGTTGAATCCCCACAGCCTACTCAATGTCGTTATCAAAATCACGTTACTAACGAGATTGAAGCTTAAAAACTACCAAATTTTTCGATGTCTGTTATGAACGTAAACGATGACGTGACAACAAAAAAATAATGACGTTTAACCGAGTCATGTCGGTACGTTAGAGTTATAAACTTCCACCTTCAGATCTGTGATAACCTGTGATAAAATGTGATATAACACTAATTTTAAAAAATTTTTTAACTATTTATTTATTTATCGACAGTTATATAATTTTAACAAATATTTTAATCAACAAATATAATTTTATCCAACGTAACATTGTATCACCAAAGTTTTAACAAATTACAGGCGATGCCCAATCAACTTAAAGATTGGCTCACAAAATTAGATTTTAACAACTAAGTTTTACAAAATAAAAAAAAATTTAATAAGTTTTAACAGTTTTACAATTTTATCGATTTTAACTACATAACATCTAGTCAGCAAAGTAAAAGATCTAGTCTAAAAATCTAGTCAAAAACCAATTAACAGCCGCAACACAAAATTGGACGTCACACCATACCCAAAACCTAAAATTGAAGGAGTTTGCCATAAGTCTTGGATTTGCAGATTTTAATAACATGTAAACGTTTGACCAGTTAGTACATTATTCTTGCCTGATGATGGGACAATGTCCCGAAATCGATTGCAAATTTTGGTAATATTTTAACACTCAAGTTGGACCTGACAACCCTTCTTGATGGTTATTGTCATTAATAAAAATTGAGTCAAGATACATTGAGATCTTGTGTTTTTTGATCTTCCTTTTTCCAATTAACACTAACTCAACACATCTGTGCTTCCGTTTTTACTCATATTTTTTTATTTAAATCAATTATAATTTGGATTTTTTCTTTGCCAATTTGGTTTTTTTAATATTATTGGCTGTATTTAAAATAAGTAAACGACGAGGTTAAATTTCCCTTGGTAAAATTTAGCATCTTATTAGATATACAAAATCCAAAGCATACTTGATTTAAATAAAAAAAAATTAAATCAAATTTATACAGGGTGTCCCACGAAAATCATTAAATTTTTGAAATTTCAAAATTACTGTAACTTTTTAAGGAGTCGAAAAAACATAATAGTTCATAGGAAAATTTTTGTTCAGAATGACATTTACTATCTAAAAAAAAAATTTTGCTGGAAAAAAAATGAGACACCCTGTATAAATATCTTATCCCCAAAAATATACAAATGTAATAGAAGTTATGTCTTTGTCAAGCTAAAATTATAACATTATAAAATAAATTATATTTTTATTCAATTAAATACCCCATAATTCAGATTATACCAAGTTTTCTTTAGTTTCAAATAATGTGTCCTGAAAGATCCCATGAATCATGGATACGTAAGTATATAAAACTTAACAGAAACATAAAATTGTTTGTTGGGAAAGTTATACCACACCGAAATTTACTCTCCTTGGTATACAGGGTGGTCACTTTTACGGTGCACACCATTGAGGTACTTGGTTTAAAATAAATGAAATCTAGTTAACCTAAAATTTTCTTCTTAAGGCCAATCCTTAGAAAATGCCAAATTATGTAAAACTGCCAAATTGCAATCGAAAAAGTAAAGCGATTACAAAAATATGGAAGGAAAACCAAAATGCGAAATTTCAGATTTTTCATGATATTTCAGGACTAGAGCAAGATATCTCGGATTTCTAAATACACTGCTAGTAATTACTAGTAATTTTGGCTAAAATGTTGCAGTTTAATGGGGTCTAAACGTCTTCGAGGCATAAAATTAATTCTGGAAAGTATCACAATACTTGGTTTTGAATACAATTTAAGCAAAACTTAACCTATAGTAACAATTTTACCCATTGTTGAATTTTAAGACTTTCGATAATCTCGAAAGAAACAACACAAAAAAAACTTTCAAGGAGAAAGATTATTTTAAATTATGTAAATTTGGCAACAAAAACATCATCAGGACATATTTTAAAATATACTTCATTTTAGCCAAAACTATTAAGAGAATTTGCCTTATCCTTATCCTTATCCCTATCAATTGTTGAGCAGTGTAAATTCTAAAGGAGTTTGAAAAGGAGCAACTTTTTTCTAATTTAAGCAATCCAAGAGGAAGCAAAACTCTTTAGGTTCACAAGATCTCAATGGTGTGCATCGTAAGAGTGACCACCCTGTATGGCAGGACAAAATAGTTTGATTCTATGGTCACTTTGTACTGCCTAGGAGTAGAAATTACTACTTTGCACCCAAGGAATGAAAGGGCGGAGTTGAAATGTATTTTAGGCAACCCAATATACATTAACATTGTATTGTGTGTTGTATGTAAATTAAATCTAAAATTTTAAAATTATTTATTATACAGTGAATTCAAATAAGAGTGAAACCAATGACATTTTAAGGTAGGAAACCTAAATTTCCCAAAGTTGGCTACACTGAAACTAAAAATCAATACTTCAGTGGCGTTTCTAAATTTTTAATAAAAAACTACGGTTTACTTTAATATTTTTATTTAATTTAATTTTATGAAAAATATTATTCAAAAAGAATGCACAAAAAACTCGAGATAATATTTATTCGTATATTTTGTAAATCACATTATAACCTAAAAAAGTAGTTAAAAGTTAAAGCTACTGTGACGTTCTTTGGTTAAAATAAAAGATCAGAGATCAAAGTTTAGTTGAATTTCAACAGGTGTATACAAACCTAATAACTGGTCGACTGTTTTGTCCTAATTGAATTCTCAATATAATAAGAAGCATCGGGCTTTTTGGTTCATACTTTTGCCACCAGAAGTCGAGTGGAATATTAAGCTCGCAATAAGCCCTGCACCTCCACCAGAATTAAACTCCGATTCGCATGGGGATTCGCATTCGGGATATAAAGGTTGCTACTGTTGATTTTATAAATTAAATAAATCCATATGAGAGGAAGTAAAACTATCGAAACCCTGGTCCCTGAAAAAGTTGAAACTTTCCTACTTTTATTGTTCAATAATTTGTGTGATTTATTAATTGCTAAACAGGGCTGAGTAATCTTATAGGAATAATCTGCAGCAAGTTATAAAGTAAATGGCGACTAAAAGAACTACGCCGGTAAACGCAAGTCACGCACACTTACACCCCTTTACTGAAAATTAGATACAGGTACCTACAAGAAAGGCAGTATTTGAAGCAATCACCGTACCGTTAGAGGAGCAGCAGAAGGATATTTAGGATTTTTGGTGTAGTTATTTACGAAATCTCTGAAAGACACCTTCCGTTCGATTTTTTACGACTCTCCTCAACTTCAAAAGTTTAAGGCTCACTGACTTACTAAAGTTCAGCCGTGTGGTACTTTCACCACACTCCATTGGATACACTTCCGACACCTTTATCGCTTTATCCAAAGGCTGGTGGACGAGCATTTTATCATGCATGATCAGTGGAGAATTATTGCTAAAAATACTGTGATTGCAGGATGGAGCAATATTCTAGCACGAGTATTAAAAACCCAAAGAAGGAGAAATATTTTAAATTATTTTTTTTTCGGGAAAATTCAACTATATACTTTTATTATTGGTATTGGTATTATTGGTATCTATTTTCAATAGAAAATTTTGCGTTATAAATTTTTCTGAAATTTTAGTTGCATAGTATTTGGAATTTTTAGATTCCGCTCGCCCTCTAGTGGCAAAATATGAACTTCGATATTCGGTACTTACTTTTTTGATTTAATGATAAGAGTGTAGCAAGCAGCAATGCAGTCCTCTTCATTGCACCTTACGAAGGGGACTCAAGTGTGATGCTAATGAGTGCCAATAAGCACGTAACGCAGCGTCCATCACTCTGCAAACTTGTGTAATTGCTGCTTGCTTCGCCTAGCCACTAATAAGGTAGATCTAAGGAATTATCCTTCATTTGATTTTTATTTTAAATCGACATCTACATCATCGATTGCAACTTTGTTTGTAAATCTATTTGTGTTTTGTTGAATATGTAGTTCAATTCTATTTCTAGCTACTAATAGATGGCGCTGTTCGCCCTCTGTGGCGAAAATTTGAACTAAACTCTGTAGTAAACTTTCAAATGTTTGAATATACAGCAAACATATTCACGTGTTTTCTTCTATTTGTAATTGTATTTAATCCGCGGTTTTTATTTAATTTGGTGTTATTTAAGATTGTTTGTATTTTTGTGTCTTGTGTTGAACTAATATTAATCTATTCTTCACTCAAATTTAGGAATATCTTTTATCTGGTAAATAAATATAAATGTACTAATTTTCTTAAAAAAACTTTATGTAGGATGCAGGCACTTTTAATTTTTGAATTAATCTGTCTTTCGGAGTCATCTCGTTTTTTTTAGAAAAGCGTCGTAATTTTATAGGTTGATTCTCGAGAAAATTCTAAGATAAAACTGTAAAAGCCACTTTTCGATGGACTACACCGAAAAAATTATTCGTCCTCAAAGCAATTTTGCACGAAATTTTAGTAATATTTTGAAGAAGGCGATTTTTACCCACCTGGAGCCATCTGTTAAGGGGGTGGAGATACAACATACAACTCCTTTTGTATTTTCCCACAAAATCGGACGTTTTTTGCGCGTAGCCCCGAAAATTGTGTTTCTTTCGACGGATTTTCCAATTTTCAAGTTCGCCATTCTTAACTTAATTACCCAAGCTATTCTTCTGTCCATTTTTTCTACAATACCGAAACGATTTACAATATTTACCGTATTATTGTTGGGCACTGAATATTCGTGTAAGTGAATGTTTGGATTATTTTTAAGGTGGATATGACAGCCATAAACACTACAATTGGTGTTGCAAATTTTTCACATTATAAATAAAGGTTGATAAACTAATTTATGTCTATTTAATATTAAAATAATTCTAAAATCGCGAATAAGTTACAAGAATGCATTTTAATCACAATTTTTGACACTGACAAGTACCGAATATCCTCCATTTATAGCGCCCTCTATACGTAGTTAAAATTCCCAATAACCATAGTATAACAAATAACTCCCCAAATAAAAAAAATGACTAATTAATCACTCGTGTCACTCCAAGCATAAAAATTCGTATTTAATCCTTCTCAAAATTAAAAGTTTAATATCATGAATAGAACAAAATCACCTAGTTGTCCAAGAGCGGGAGCTCCTGGTGTTACATACCTACAAGCAGGCCCCATTGGTAACACCACTTTCAATCCAAGAAACCCAAATCTTTCAAGATCCATCACCCCCTTCGATACTAACAGATCGCTCGATAATCCTAACCCTGCAATTGGAAGACGAAATGCAACATTTTATGCAAACACTACTGGCCTCCCAAAACAAATAATCTTCGACCGAACCTCATCCAGTCCTCGTAGCTCTCCACCTAGAAGCCCAGGACTACGACCCAGAAGTGCCACTCAACCAATGATTTCAAGAGGTGCTAAAAATTCCAACCTCGCATTATTGACCCGGTTATTTATAGGAAAAGCAGACCGTGTCCTCACCCAATTCTTCAATAATAATCTAATAGTTTACTACTCATTATTTCTTAATCGAAAACGGATGGAGGAAAACCCTAATGATTCCGAAAAAGAACACATTAATTATTTTGAAGAGCGAGTTAAATACTTCAAGGACAAATCCAAACTTGAGTTAAAGAATATTTTAGATAAATTACGAGATGATCATAAGGAAACTTTTATGAACATCCCTTTAAAATCGCATCCTTCTATTGTAATTGAGGAAAAGGTAACTAAAAGTGCCGATAGCGTGGTTGTTAAAGAGAAAATTGTTACTAAAGACTTTAGTGCTTCTAAAAATCAGTATGATTTTACCACAGTTGGAGGAAATTTTGAAGCACTATGTCGAAACCATTTGAGCGCTGTTCAAACGGCTCAGGAACGTAATGATGAACCGGATATGTTAGCTAAAACACAAGAAGATTTTAAGAACCACTACCGGCAGTTTATTGATAAAATATTTGAAATTCATATTTCTAAATGCCAAGAAAATAGGGGTGAAAATACTGTAACGACGGAGGAAGTTATTCGGGATGCTAATGGTAACGTTGTACAACGTAATCGTATAAACGACCAGGAGGAATTATTACTTGAAATAAGCAATGCGGTCGAAGAATTATTAAAAAAACAAGTTAAACGAGATCTGGAGTTACAAATAATGCAATCTAATGAGCAGCGTCAGCTTAAGAATACGGAGAAAATGAGGAAGAGACATGCAGAAAAGACGGAGGCGAATAATCAGTTAACGTTACAAGAAATGCGAGAACTTATGAATAGTTTGGCAAATTTAATTTCAAAAGTCGATTTGAATAATTTACCTAGCGTTGGAGTAGATTTATCCCTTACTGTTCCCGATCTTCCTGAACCAGAGCCGGAACCACCAAATCCAAAACACCAAAAGGTACTTAATCGTTTGGCTGAACTTTTTGGAGGAATGACCAGCAGTGGCGCAAGGGATAATTCTAGTGATGATGAGGAAGGAAGCGAAGACGAGGAAGCCAGTGATGATGAGGACGAGGATGAGAGCGAGAGTGAACCTTCCAGCGATTACTCGGGATTTGATGAAGAATCGGAAGAACCACTTGAAGCTTCTGATATTCCTTTAGTAACCGATACTTATATTTTTCCTGAAGAACATGCTCATGCACTTAATAGAACCACTCCGAGGAATATTTCTCAAAGATCTAACAATGCCACGCAAGATCTTTCATTCTTTAGAAGTCAACCTGAGGCAACATCCACACCTAAATCTGGTAGAGATACTTCAATGAATAGAACCAATGTAATGAATAGAACCAATGTAATCAATAGAACCCATGCAGTCAATAGAACCCGTCCAATCAATAGAACCCATCCAATCAATACAACCCATTCAATCAATAGAACGAATGTAATCAATAGAACCAAAGTGGTCAATAGAACCAATGTAATTAATAGAACGATGCCACGCAATATTTCTCAAATACCAAACAATGCCACTCGAAATCTTTCAAACTCTGCAAGACAACCTGGGGCGACTTTCGTATCTCAACCTAATCGAACGTATGATGTAACTGATTACGAAGGTTTTGACGAAGAACCCGACGAACCTGTTGAGATTTCTGACGTTCAGTTAGTAACCGATACTTATATTTTTCCTGCAGAACACGCACATGTTCTTAATAGAACCAATAAAATTAATAGAACCAATATTATTAATAGAACCAATGCAGGTAACAGAACGATGCCTCGGAATGTTTCACAAAGATCAAACAATGTCACTCAAGATATATCATTCTATGGAAGGCAGCCTGGAGCAACCTCTACCCCTCAATCTAGACAAGCTAGAGACCAAACTTATAATTTGAGTAGGGGTGAAGGTAATCGAACATATGACGTAACTGATTACGAAGGATTTGACGAAGAACCGGACGAACCTGTTGAGATTTCTGATGTCCAGTTAGTAACTGACACTTATATTTTTCCTGCAGAACATGCACATGCTCTTAATAGAACCAATAAAATTAATAGAACCAATATTATTAATAGAAACAATGCAGGCAACAGAACGATGCCTCGGAATGTTTCACAAAGATCAAAGAATGTCACTCAAGATATATCATTCTATGGAAGGCAGCCTGGAGCAACCTCTACCCCTCAATCTAGACAAGCTAGAGACCAAACTTATAATTTGAGTAGGGATCAAGGTAATCGAACATATGACGTAACTGATTACGAAGGATTTGACGAAGAACCGGACGAACCTGTTGAGATTTCTGATGTCCAGTTAGTAACTGACACTTATATTTTTCCTGCAGAACATGCCCATGTTCTTAATAGAACTAATCCAGTGAATAGAACCATTCCAATGAATAGAACCATTCCGATGAATAGAACCAATCCAATGAATAGAACCAATACAATGAATAGAACTAATACAATGAATAGAACCAATACAATGAATAGGACCAATACAATGAATAGAACTAATACAATGAATAGAACCAATGTAGTCAATAGAACTGGGGCAGCCAATAGAACGATGCCACGAATTCCTCCGCAAACCAATGTCACTCAAAATATTTCACAAGGATCCAAAAGCGGTAAATGTAAGTGTGGTTCAAGCCTACTAGCTAATGAATGCGCTTGCGATGTATTACCACAAGCAAATGAGCTACAAGAAGTTGAGAACAGTGAACAACAAGCTTTGAATACGAGTTTAAGAAGATGGCAAGAGGCAAGACGGGAAGTGGTTATGAATAGTTCTAGGGGTTGAATAATTTCAAATCATTGCATTGTAATAAAAATTAAAATATTTAAATATGTCGCTTTTGGGCTAAATCTAATAAAATACAATTTGTCCTTAATTCTATTTTTTTTTCTTCAACAAAAATCAAAATATCGTCCCAATTTATTAGACAACTTGTCATCGCTCACTGTCATCATACGGTCACCAAATGACTTAGAAAAATTATTAACGTGTAAATTTGCAAATTCTTGAGATTATGGCTTGTTGCAAGAAAGGCTCAAAGCCTGTGCAGAAAGTAGTGATTCCAAAAGGTATGATCAATCCCGGAGAGACCACTATAATCGAAATTCCTTCAAATCTCCAAAAGCAACCGATAGTTGTGGCTAAAAGGAAGACATCCTTGGAAAATGTTAATTATAAAAGAAGAGACGAAAAGGGGAGCTCAAAAGATAGAAAACCATACGATAAAGGAAGAGATGATAGATATAATAAAGCGGTACGAACAATATTAATAAGTTAAATAAACATAAAAAATTTTTATTTTAGAACATGGGAAATGTTTCAGGAACACAGTAAGTATTTTAATGTAAATTAGAATTTTGAGATTACAAATCTTGGATTTTAGAAATCCAGCAGATTTGGAGTCAACTGAGAGGAAGGAAAGAGAACAATTTCTCAAGGACCTTGAAGAGTTTCAACGAGCACGAAGAAAATTGTTAAATAATGCCTCATTTTTAGCAGGAGAAAAGCACAAGAAGCTATCCTAAATTATTTGTTTATTTAAACCAAATTTGTACCTTTTAGAATTAAGTACTCTCAAAACAAATCGAATAAATTTTTAGTCTTCTATTATTGTCTTAATAAAATTTTATTTAATTTAAAGCAACCAAAAACCCATTTTAAACTAATTAATTTTCATATTATTACCAACTGCAATGTAAACAAAAATATTAAAATTTAATTTTGAAATAGTACCTCTATAAATTATAGTTTAAAAAATCAATAAGTTGGCATCAAACAAAATTTTGCTGACATTTTTTTTATAATTGTCACTCTAAGTAAATCAAAATTCTCCGTAACATGTTAATTTAAGAAAAAACTACAATGAGTAAAAAAATTATAGTACCCCAAGGTTTGATAAACCCAAATGAAACTACGATAATAGAAATTCCTGAAGGTGTAGGAGATGAAGCTACATTAATAGCGCGATTATCACCCAATGCAGCCCAAAGAGGGAATAATGCAACTGCACTTCCAGCAAATGCAGCACCAAGAGTACCAAGAATAACCAGGAGACCTTATCCAGAAGAAGTTATGGAAAGGTCTGCTGGTGCCACTAGAGCGCGAGAAGCAGCAGGAAGACCGCATAGAAGAGTCAGAACAGTAACTTCAACCACAATCATTGATGAGGCGCCACGTACTCCAAGTAAGTTTATTTATACAGGGTGTTTCTGAGCAAGTGTCGAATAATCTAGGAATTAGTTTTTGAACCAATTTTAAGACAAAAAGTAAGAATAATTTTTTGGCTAAAATGCTCCATTTCGGAAATGAAAGGCATTGAAGTTTACTCATTGTTTTCATTTTTTTTAACATAAAATCTACATTTAATAATAATTGGCTCAAATTTTGCACATACCTTACAATAGGCAGCCGTCTTGAGATGAATTAGCAAATTTTCAAAATAAAGTTAGGGTGAAGTTTTTCGGGCGAATTAACCCTTTGAACCCTCTTTAACTTTTTTGTACAACATCATAGTACCTAATGAAAAAAAATAAGTATTCACTTTTTACACGTTTTTTTTAACTTTTTGCTCTCTTTAACCTTTTTGATAACTTGTTGAGTTTAGAAGTTATGGGATAAAATAAACCACTTCAAATTTCTAAATGTCTACTAAATTAAATAATTATGCATGTAGCTACCTCGTAAAATAAATAACATTAAATTATGATAATTGCTGAAAATGTTCACCTCCAACTAAAATACATGATTCAATCCGTATTCTTGTTGATTGTCGAACCCGCTTGGAGAATTTCGAAGTATTTCACAAGCTGCAATTATGCGTTCCCTCGATTCTTCAATATTTTCTATTTCGCTGTTGTAGACTTTAAGGTGACCCCACAGAAAAAAAATCTAAAGAATTTAAATCTGGGGAGCGAGGAGGCCAATGTTGCGGTCCTCCTCGACCTATCCATCGATTCGGATATACTTGATTTAGGTATTCACGAGCAATGAGACTACAATGCGCTGGAGCACCATAATGCATAAACGTCATTTGGAATCTTAATTGGTAATTAACTTCTTCCAATAATCCTGGCAATTCATTTTCCAGAAAATTGCGGTAAACTTCTGCAATTAAGCTCGCCGGTAAAAAGTATGGACCGATCAAATGATCTCCAATAATTCCAGCCCACACATTAAGGGAGAATTGTTGTTCCGAAATTTCGTGGGGGTTTTCTTCACTATGAAAATTCATAATGGCGTCCCTGAAGAAATTTGCCTCATCAGTAAAAAAGATCGTAGTTACAAAATGAGGACTTTGTACAATTCATTCTTGAAGCCATCTACAAAAGGTAAAAAAGTAAGTCTTTGGGAAAAATCACGTGGCAGAAGAGCCTGTACTTTTTGAGTATGGTATGGATATAATTGATGAGTTTTTAATATCCTCCATTCAGTGGTACGTACTACTTATGTCTAATAATGAAACAATTTTTCTTGTGCTCGTATTAGGATGTTCGTCAATTTCATTAAGCACTGCTTCTTCAATTTCTGCTGGTGTTCTAACTTCATGTGGGGGCCGATATGTACATTATTTTTTTGTGATTTCTGCTAAATAATTCATAATTAAGAATTAGCAGTATGGTATGCTTATTATGAGTGATGAGTCCTTATGAGGACGAAACCCACGTGTCCATATCTCTGCTATGGATACAATGAACGAATAATGGATTAAATTCGTTTTATTTTAACATCAGCAGTACACATTATTAGTTGCATATTTTTTATATTGGTAATAATTTATAAATCATAAAAATAAGATATTCAATTTTAATCTTATGTAATTGATTTTTACGTTCTGTAATTGTTATGGAGGTATTATTAATTAACGGAACGTGTGTTCTGTTTATGTTACATCATTGTTTCAAATCATTAAAAGAACATGTTATGTAAATGTTATTTAACTGTTACAACCACCGCGAACCGGACATTTTGAGGTTCCAGTGTGGCACATTTAGAGCACCAAATATGTAACTGTTATTTTAAAAAGAATAATGTTTTGTAGCTTTTAGCTTTACGCGTTTGTGTTTACTGGGAAGGAAGTAAGGTTGAAGAAAGCAAAAAATTAAAAAAAAACGTGTAAAGAAATGAATACTTAATTTTTTTCATTACTATGAGGTTGTACAAAAAAGTTAAAGAGGGTTCAAAGGGTTAATTCACCCGAAAAACTTCACCCTAACTTTTTTTTGAAAATTTGCCAATTCATCTCATGGCGGCTGCCAATAGTAAGGTATGTGCAAAATTTGAGCCAATTAGTATTAAAAATGTAGATTGTATGTTAAATAATAAAAAAAAAAATGAGTAAATTTCAATGCTCTGCATTTCCGAAATGGAGAATTTTAGCGAAAAAATTATTCTTACTTTTTGTCTTAAAATTGGTCCATTCCTAGATTATTCGACACTTGTTCAGAAACACCCTGTAGATTAGATATTATTTAAAATATAGCATTGGTTGATTTTAATTTTTAGATCGTCAAGATAGGAGTCCGAATCAATCCCTGGGAATTTTAAGTCCAGGACAAATGAATTCAACATTCGGAAGTCAAGGGAGTGGACGAATGCCCAACTCCACCTTCGATGATTCTATGGGAGTTTTAAGTCCGGGACAAATGAATTCAACATTCGGAAGTCAAAGGAGTGGACGATTACCCAACTCCACCTTCGATGATTCCATGGGAGTTCTAAGTCCAGGACAAATGAATTCAACATTCGGAAGTCCAAGGAGTGCACGACTTCCCAACTCTACCTTCGACGATTCCATGGGAGTTTTAAGTCCGGGACAAATGAATTCAACATTCGGAAGTCCAAGGAGTGCACGACTTCCCAACTCTACCTTCGACGATTCCATGGGAGTTTTAAGTCCGGGACAAATGAATTCAACATTCGGAAGTCCAAGGAGTGCACGTTTGCCCAACTCCACCTTCGATGATTCCCTGGGAGTTTTAAGTCCGGGACAAATGAATTCAACATTCGGAAGTCCAAGAAGTGCACGATTACCCAACTCCACCTTCGATGATTCCCTGGGAATTTTAAGTCCGGGACAAATGAATTCAACATTCGGAAGTCGAAGGAGTGCACGTTTGCCCAACTCTACCTTCGATGATTCCATGGGAATTTTAAGTCCGGGACAAATGAATTCAACATTCGGATGTCCAAGCAGTCCTGGGTATTTGAGTAGTACTAGATCTACTGATCCTAGTAGCTTAGGTCTTTTAGGGTCTAGTTATATGGATAGTACTTTTTCATCAAGAGGTGGTAGAACTCCGCCTTATATGAATAGTCCTCGAACAACTGATCCTAGTAGCTTGGGGATACTTGGTTCCAGTTTCTTCAATAGTACCGATCCCAGCTTTAGTGGAGTAGGCCCGGCTCTTTTGGAGAGTACTAGAATGACAGATGATAGCAGTTTAGGCCTCTTAGGATCAGGTCTCGGACCAGGTTTTTTGGGTACTTCTACTAACGACCAATCAAGCAGCTTGGGTATATTAGGATCATCGTTCCTGGATAGTAGTATGACCTCAGGTGGTAATAGGACCCAAAGCCCCAGACGAGTTACAAGAAGAACAACAGTTGTAACCGAATCACCTTCACGAGCGCACTCGCCTCCAGCGGCTACTAGCACACCTAAACGAGAAGATGGCAGCAGGCCATGCTTGTGTGGATCAAATCCAGGATCAAACCGTGGAAGTCAAGTAAATCTAAGCGATGAATTACAAAGACACTTAAATCAAATTGAACAGGTCGAGCAACAACAAATTAATAATGATTTGCAACAATTTCAAGAAGCAAGGCGTAATCTGATGGCAAGAACTGCAACTATATCTGCAGGAGAGAACTCTAAAGTACAATTTAAAAATCGTACAATTTAGAAAACCAAACATTCGGTCTTTAGATATCATATGAAGTAGAAATTAAGCACATTGTAGTTTTTATAAAATCAATATATTAAACTATGAGTATTTAATAACAATAAAAAAAATAATAATTACACTTATTATAATTTAAAAGTAACTATACATTTTATACATAATTAATTTAAGTAATGGGCTTACCACAACTGCATTTTTTAAATTAGTGAAGCTTTTTGAGTCCTTAAAGGCACCTACTCGGTTTATTTTTCGTACAAATTAGTCTAACATCATCAAAGAACGTTCCGGCATCACAAACAAACTTCATGTCTAACAATTGAGTCTTTGTGTAACCGCGGGTGCAATAATGAAACAACCTACAATCACGAGGATCTGAATAGAACCTATTAATTATTTTATCAAAACAGTTAAAACGATAAGTTTTATTAAATTGTTGTCTGTTGATATTAACAGTGATTGATTTTGTGAGTGGGGTTGTTGCTAAGAAGTCTTTAGGTTTCTTTCCTACTGTTGGATTGGCACTTTTTGAAAGTGGTGGATCGGTGATGGGTGGATCAGCATTTTCGTAAAATCTTGAGTTATAGGCTAAGTTTGCTGTATATGCGTTAATATTAAATTCAATTTTATTTTTGGACAAGTTTTTGGTTTTGTTAGTTTTATCAAATTTGCTCATTTTGGTTTTGATAGCTTCAACAACTTCCTTTGAAAAGTTTTCGTAATATTTCGGTCCTTTTCGTTTATTTTCAGAGTTTTTCAAAATTTTGTTTTTCATTGTTGTGATAAAGTTATCAATACTTGTGGGTACTTCAGTTGGTGTGGGAGGACCAGTTTCTGTTATAGTTATTATATTATCGGCACTAGGAGTGTTTATTTCGTTTTGATTGGTCGTTAATTTTTCTGGGGCTAAAGAAGGAATCGGCGTTACAACGGTTGATGTTGTTGAAGATAATTCCTCTGAATACTCTTTAGTAGTAGTATAATCCAAATTTGTAAAATTATTAATAACTTCTGTAGTTGAATCAATAGGAGCTTGATCAGTATTGTAGGTTTTTTCTTCGGGATAATCCGTTGTAGTTTCTTCTTTTTCTGTTGTAGCAAGACTTAAACCATCAGTACTTACTTCAACCTCATACTTTCTGCTTTTATTATCTTCAAAAAAACTGGTAGTGCTTTTGTCACTCTGATTTGTACTTAAAGTACTTTCAGGATCACCAATTATTGATGTAGTACCAGTACTTACTTCTAAAGTTTGCGCGGTTGATATTAAATTATTTGTGGATAATACTTCTGTGGTAACAGAACTTTCAAATATTGCTGGGACGGTTGTAGGAACTATAATCGTGCTATCAAACTCATTGGTATAGCTTTTAACACCAATACTTCTCGTACTACTTTCAACGGCATCTACTGTTGTAGTAATAAAATCATTCGCAACATTTATAATTGTGGTAGAATCATAAAATTTGGGGGAATTAGGAATGGTGTACTCAATATTTGAAGTAGTTGTAGGTACATCTTTTTCAAATGATTCGGTTATGAAATCGAAATTAGTTGGTTCAAAATCACTAGCTTCATCATTCAAATCATTAACAGTGGTAACTAAATTTTGTGTCGTGCTCTTCCTGGGAAACGCAGTTGTTATTTGATATTCCGCGTTGTAATTTAGCGAGAATTTTTTTGAACCACGATTTCTAATTCTCGAAGGCTTTGTTGGTTTTATTGTATAATCAGAATTAATATCATCAGTTGATTTACTTTTTATTTTCGAAAATTCACTATCTATAATTTTACTTCTAAAAACATTATTTCCTGATTGTTCTTTATAAATCGAGGCTTTCGTCGTTGGATCATTTACAATACTTGGTGAATCAAATTTTGTAGTTAAACTTTCAGTCGTAGTGGGAAAATTTATTTCAGATCCAATAGTTTCATCTGTAGACTCGTATTTTTGCGTGCTCGTTTCTTGCAAATCAAAATTGTGGTTTTGAAAATTTGGTTGATCATAATTAGGGTAGTCATAATAATCAAATCGGTCATTGGTGGTCATCGCTGAATCTTCATAGAAATAATTTGGAGATGCTTTGGTCTTAATTGTACTTGGTTTATTTGTAGTAACACCTAAAATCTTTAAAAGCTTTTCGTAATTTTCAGTTGCAACTTCTATTGTTTCTTGTTGCATTTCTGTAGTTGTACTAATATTATGATTATCTACATAAGTTTGAGGTTCATAATTATCATCAACGTAATCATAACTATCAAAAAATTCAGGATTTTCTGAATGTTCTGAAAGATTTTGTACATCATATTTATTACTCAAATTATGATTTATTAAATCATCAGGAATTTCTTGATTGAAGCCTAAAACTTCTCCGCTAACATTGTAGGAATTTCTTAATTCTAGTTCCTTAGTTAATTCTAATTCTTGCGGGTTGTTAGGCTTTAATATGATTAAAAAGGTTTCGTTATTATTTAAGTCCGTCGTTGATTCCTCAATATTTTCAAATTTTACGTTTTCCGTATTTTTATCCCCACTATTAATTTTCTTATGGTCATCGCTTTTATTAAATTGCTCCTCGGTTTTAAATCCGCGATCGTCAATGTTTTCTTTTTGTTGAAATTTTGGTCCTTCTTCCAAATTTACTGGTTTAGTATCGTCGTTTTCTTTAAAATTTATCTTTTCTGAATTATCGAGTTCTTGTAAATATTTAATTTGTTTATTAATTTCACTTACAGTTTCGGAAGACATTTCGCGACCATTGTGCTTCATCTCATTCCCATTAATTTTGTACCACTCAAATAAAAACCGTAAAATATCTATGGCTTCCTTTTCGTCCTTAAAAATTTGTTCTGTATCTCTTTTACGTCTTGGGGATAATTCTGATAAAATTCTACGGTTTGCAGATCTTTTTTTGGAACGAGTTTTGGGTCTTGTTACATTTCGTTTATATCGCCGTAGTTTTGGTACGTCATGGTAAAACGGGTCTAAGCTGACATCGGCTTCTTTGTAATCATCGTAGGAGGTTGGTGCTGGTTCAAAAAATCTTGAGTCACCTATGGTTCCAAGGGAGTAATTAAATTTTCGCCCACTTGCATCACTTACGCTAGCACTTGCGCTGATGACAATCCTAGGATGGTGATGATCGCTGTATCTTTTAACATCGGTGTGTTTTGAGAGAGAAAAAGGTGCTGGTGAGCTAAATGTTATTGGTGATATTGTTGGGAGTAGTGGCAGAGGAATTTGTATTCTAGGTGGTTTTTCCGTGCGTAGGTAGTATTGTTGAGATGGTTTATTTAATTGTTGGTTGTAGCCATGGTTACGGTATGTTGTTGGTCCTCTATTATTGTAATTGGGTTTTAAAGGTGGGTTAGTTGTGGGGTGGTAAATTGATCTAAAAGTGCTTGGCTTATATTCTTTAGGAAGGTAACTATCAACATCTCTACTGGAAGGTCTGAAATTAGGAACATTATTTCGGTATTGGTAGTGATGGTTTTTAGATAATTCTGATGGATATTCGTTGTTGTAACTGTGGTGATAGTAATTTTCCTGACTTTCAGTGTCATGGGAATCCTCGTACTTTTGGGTAACGTCTTGCTTTGGACTTGGTGATGTGATATGGATTATGGGTTCGCTTTTGTAGATATTGGTGTGGGTGGTAACAGTTAGTCGTTTATTGTTATCACTAAAAGTTTGTTGGTATGAAATTGGTTGTTTAGTTCTTATATTTGGCAAGGCACCTGGGTTTAAACTTATGTTGATTTCTTCTGGATTAAACCGTATATCTGCAGAATTTGATCCGGCTAGGTTTTGCGTTTTAACTATAGGGGTTTCAGTTGTTGTAGTTGAAGCTTTTGTAGTTGTTGTTATAATAAAACTTTGACGAGTTGTTTTCGCTTTAGTTGAATGAGGTATGGCAGTTGTTGATGACGTAGTTGTTGATGAGTGTTTGTAATAATCTGGAGGTTCAGTTTCTGCTGAATCTAAAATAATAAATTCATTCATTACGTGAATTGTTTTGTAATAAAACATACCTTCAACTATTGGTGGTTGAGTATTTCCATATAATTCTAAGTTTAAGCTATAAAATTGTTCTGACTTTGAGCAATCCACTTCATCTATTCGTTCACATACTCGAGTTTCCTGAAAGTCAAGGAATTATTGTTTGAATCTAGTAGCGAGAAGAATATCAATCACCTGGTCAAAAACTGTTCCGTTTAAGCATAAAAAACGAATATCCATGGGTTCATCCAGTTGTCCTATGGTACACACATGGAACATTTGGCAAGAAGTTTCCAGGTCAGCGTAGTAGCCACCAATTACTTTACCCACGCAGGTGAAGTTGGTATCTGGAAGATTATCGAAATCCAAAAACTAAAAAAAAATTCATTAAGTATTTTATGGTTTAATGTAACCAAAATAATTATTTTATTTATATGATAATGAATGCATTTACTCATGGCTAATTTGTTGTAATGTTTTTAGTGGCAAGGTCTTTGGTAAGAGAATTGTGAGAACAATACTAATGTCATTTAAATATTTTGTGGTGGTTAATGTTAATTTACGATTTTTAAAACATGGCATTGTTGTTCAATAAAAATAAGAGGTAAATCTAATGTGAAAGACTTGAAGGACACATTACACTAGATCAATATGATTAGTACTGCATTTTGTAATTCTTGATATATAAAACTTTATTGTTTGTTTAGAAGGTTAACTCATCGACATTTTAGCATCTTCTTACTTTAATATTGTTGCATATATGGTATTTTATTAATAATTTTACTTAATTGTTTTAAGAGAAAGATGAGTTAATTAATACGAGAAAATATGGAAATTTTTGGTGTTAAATTTAGCATAATACAAATTACAAACCTTTCTTTTAATGACGTCAATGTTAATAATTAGCGTGTGAAATATTAATACTCCAATTTTGTACTTTTGTTATAATTTCTTGTAATAAATGTCGACTTTAATGAAAATTTCATTTTAAAACTAGTAAACATGATGAAAGTTCTTCCTTAAAATTTTGTAATTACAAATTAGTAACATTAGTATAATTCCTTATTAATAATCCTGCGCTAAGTGGGTTTAACAATGGTGAAGTGTCATCTAAGTTTATACATTTATGGTCACTTCATAATCTTTATTTATAAATTATGATGATTCAAATGACTGCAATTCATTGCCAATCTTCTTATTTGGTAAGAAAAGGCTTGGAATCCTACAATTTATTGCAGTTACCAAATTTAATAGCCTTAAGTATCATGGAATTAAATTATCTAATTTAAATTGTTCAATTATGTAATTAGGAAAAATATTTCGAGATGGGTAATTTTATGTTAGGATGATATTTAGAAAATATTTATTTTAATGTAAAATTACAAAATTCTCGTTAGATTATTAGAACTTCCAACTGGATTTGCAAATTTATAATTATAACGTTTTCAAGTAAATGTGCTATTAATTGTGGTGTTGGTAATTGTTAAATTAAATTTTAAATTGTTTTTTAATGATTTAAAACTTAGATAAAATAAATCGCTAGTTGATCATGCAATGCTTTATCGGCCACTCTATTTAAGGTAGGATGTTGTGCAACTAATCCTTGCCAAACTACTAATTTATTGATTTTTTTTGAATATGCTAATTTTTTTTACTAAATTTTAACGTATATTTTACTTTCAATTTCTTACACCGCACACTAATTGTTACTACTCCTTTAATGTAAACATAATTAAATTATTTATTATTATAATTATTAAAGGATTTTTAATACTTACTCCTGGTTCAATTGACGTGGCCATAACACCCAAAGCCAGAAGGTACAGCAGGAGCAGCCCTAAAAAATAACATAAAAAACTATAATTTTTTTGCTTATTTAAAGATGTAGGAAATAAAGTCTTTTTTTAGTCATAAAATTCCCGCAATTAATTCCTTTGATAATAATTGTATAAAATTATCTCGTTTAATTTAATTACGACTTGTTTCTTCCTATTTAGGAGTTTTAGTAATTGGGTGTTTTTGCAAAATCAGCTTATGAAATAAGTTTTAGTTTTTATCATGATTTTTTTACCTGGAAAGTGCTTGAATTATTAAAATGGCAAGAAAGTAACATGAAATTTTTATTTATTAAATTAATTTTGCTTAAAGCAGGAAGAGATAATAATTATAAACATTTTTGAAAAAAGAAGAAAATGCTTGCAACTGTTTTTATTAGGTATTTATTTTTCCTGCACTTTTTTTGCATTAAAAGTACAACGTTATATCATTTCCACTATTTATCCCACAAATTACGGGAAACTGTTAATTTTCTTTAAAGTTTAGTTTTTAATTTTATGTTTTGATTATTCCCACTTTTCGACATTTGTTTAAGATTTTTATTATGAAATATAAAAAAAAACATGTTTTCTGAAATTCTACTTCCAAAATTGTTGGTAGTAGTTGTTTAAATTCTAAATTTTCTTGCCCAGAAGTTGAAATCCAAACTTCCAAAAATGTCTAATCGATGTCTGCAGTGTAATTCTCTAAAGATTTCATGAAATTATGTTTTTTTTGTATTTAATTTATTAATTAGCTACTATTTTTTTATTTAATTTGTTTAATTTAAAAAATTCAAATAAACATTGATAATTTTTTTGGGATTTTTATTCAAGTTTTGGTAATCAAAATATTGCACAAGATGTTGATTTCTATTGAAAAGTTCTTTGCAAATATTTATTTATGAATTACTTTTTTCCAGAAGCTTTTAAGACATTTCAGAACATTCTGGAGTGTCACACGTATAATGTCTCTTCTTATCTTCTTTTGTAGAAAGCGATATCCTTTTTTCTTGTATGTTTCAATATTTTTCGAACTGATTAATGATTAGGGTTTTGGTTAATGATTACAGAATGAGCATAAAAAATGTTGCTCTCAGACCAAAAAGAAAAGCTTTTGGGATATTTTAGCACTTCTGCAGGAGCAACAGTATTCTCTCCTTTTTTAAAGTGGCGTAGTTCAAAAGCCTATAACCAGGGTGTCTAACAACTTTAAAATGCACAATTCTCTGACCTTTCCAGGTATTCCAGACAACTTTTTTTTTAAATTCCTGAATGTTTTATCCTCTATGTGTTAAAGAAAACAAAGAATATTTTTGAAATATTATGAATAATAACACCTTGTTTAATCTGACTAGTTTCAACAAGAAAAGAATTGTTTTTAAGCTAAACAATTGAAAATTTTAAACTAACCCAACCTAACCTGCATGAACACGCCGAGGTTGGCGCATCGGTGATAATATTATATATAAGAAAGAAATGAAAAATAATCGAAATATTAAGAAACATTTTAAATTTCCAGATTTAAAAAAAAATCACTGACATTTCCCTGATTTTTCCAGAATTTTCAAAATTCCTGACAAATCCAGGTTTTCCCTGTTTCAGGTCGTTAGACACCTTGCTATAACGATGTTAAAATGCATTATTTAGATTTTAAATTTAATACAAAACATGCGTTGGGGTATTCTTTTCTAAATTAACTTTGAAAAAATCGAAAATAAGTTGTAGTTTTCTTGGGGTAAAATACGCGTAATTTTTACTTCACAAAGATAACTATTGCAAAAAATATAGCCTTAAGATTCTACATTGCACCTCAAAGAGAAAAATAATAAAAATTTTCGAAGAAAACTTTTCATGATCAAAAACACAAGACCCTACCGAATACACCGGCTATCCTGTATTAAGGCTTCCACTAAATATTGTAATTATCACCTGTGCTATTTAGCACCAAATACTGAACCAGATGACATAATAAAACATCTAAATAGTAATAATATCAATTTGATATTTTTGATGTGAATCGGTTTTTTTTGTTTTTCTCTGAAACTATAAAAGTTAGATATTTTAAAAAATATTTGGTTAAAATCGGTTAAATAGTTTTTTTGGAAAAATTTCGCAAAGTTTTGGCAAATATTGGTAGAAATTTTAAACCGAAAATTATCACTGAATTTGGTGGTTGAGGTGACGGTAGTGCTAATAGTTTCGAAGATATGAATTATTTTGTGAAAAGTGAAAAATTTCAGAATTTTAGCTCCAAACGACGAATTTGCTTATTTTTGCCACATTTTTCAGTCATAACTCGATAACGAAAAGAGATAGCGAAGTGATTCTTTTTTGTCGTAAAGCTTTCAGAAAATGTATATTACGTTGGGGCAGAATTTGAGGGGTTGATTAGACCGAAACTCGAATAACCCTATGCGTTAGCAGTTTTGATTCCAAGAGTAGATAAACTGAAAATCCGTTAAAAAATAGGCCTTCGGGAGCCGCCCATCCTTACATTCAAAAATCGACTTGGTTACGCCTTAACTTCTTAACACCGCAAAATTAAAAAAAATCCCTATGCTCATTATACTAAATAAATTATTCTTATTTGATAATCTAATGTAAAATTGGGAAAATTTTAAAAAATTGCGGCTTTCCGGGGGACAAAAAATAGCACGCGTTGTGTTATTTTTTGAACATTTCACTTGGGATTTTTTTTAAGTCCAGGAACAAAAATTAATCGTACTGGTCGGGATCATAAGTTACAAATTTTCAAAGTCGTCGTCGAAAAAGAACGAAAACGGAACTATAATTTTGAGGGCACCAAAAGTCCAGAAAAAGCGAGGTATCAAAAAAAGCGCCCGTTTCAAGGGAAAGCATTGTATGTAGATTAGGAATAAAACATGCCGATGTTCTTATCGAAGCCACACAGTTGGAGCACTTTTGCCGCATTTGTATTATTTAATCTTTTCATTTTTTATAGTTATTTGTTGGCGAAGAAGTTCTTTCCCAGAAGCTTTTTGAATTAGAACATATCACCACCAATTTTTTTTTAAATTTATTTTAAAGCCATCTTTCATGTATGAAACACCCTGTAGATAATGATCTTTAAACGTGGGTGTGTTTTCATATTTTGAATTCCGATTTGTAATAGAGTGTGACAAACAATTTTGTACTCTGTACTCATAGATCCTTGACTTATTAAAAACTTTTGTATGTACGAGCTCACTTTTTCTAAGAAAGTAACCATTGAAGACTAATATAATACTCAATTACCCCGTTCCCTTTCGAAAGAATGAATTAACATTTATTTATAAATATTGTAAAACTAAATTTAACTCTAAAAAGTTGATTTATTTGTATTTAATTGCTTGACTTTTACTTTAGTTCCTTTCATTGTCAAAATTTGATGAGTAAAACAGCAAAAATGTCAAGTTACCTCATATGCTTATTCAACACTAAATTATCTGGATTATTTAAATCTCAATAATTTGTTCATTGGCATTAAACTAAGTATTCATTGCGGTATTTAAAAATGATTTATGGCGACAAGAGGGCCGTTCTTAGGATAATCAAGGATCTTTACAGGAAGTACGCTTGCTTTTCGCAACAAACGGTAACTCGATTATACTTCAAGTCGTGAAGTGTTTCATCTTGTAGCCTTTATGATCACTCGTGCTTGGTGCTCCTCCATGTCTCCGATGACATCTCTGTTAACCCAATTATTTTATATAATAAACCTGGATTATTTTATTTCACTCACAAAAATACCAGATTTTTTAATGAAATGTTATAATAAATTTTTAATCGAAAACAATCTCTTTTTTAGACAATTTCATGACCGTTATATAATTTGGCCTATTAATCGACACTGCCATTTTATCGATTTTAAAAGAAGTATTTTTCATCAATCTACCTTTTGATCAAATTTTGTTGAATCAAAGAAGTCCTTTTTATCAGCCTTTGATTCATAAGAGAAGCTCGAATCGGCTAAAATTAATCGACTATTGATCCATTAAGAAACTCTGTTGAGTCACTGCATATAACCTATTGATAGGATTCATTAGAAAAAATTATTTATTATATTGAAAAAATTCGTTTGGTCGAATGTTGATTCATTTTTAATTTGATTTGGATCGATTGATTTATTGGAGAAACCTTTTGATAGATTGTTGGTTTATTGAGGCACGGTCGAAACTTTTATTTTCCTCTTCTGATATACTACTGAATTACTGAAAAAGCCCATTCATCGACTATTGAATCATTTCAGAAACTCTGTTGAGCGACTACGTTCAGCTCGAGCAGGTCAAGCCAGCTTGAATTCGGGCTTGCTTTGACCTTTTTGTACTTCAAATGGTAGAGGTCAAGCCAAGCCGATTCACGCTGGGTTGAGTTGCCAAGATATACGTAGTTATTGTTTATTGTAATATAAAAATTAATTTGGTCGAATTCAATCATTTTTATAAATTATTCGATCAAAATTAGTTCATATGATCGCCTGATTTATGGGAGAAGCCTTTTTGTTCGTTTTTTTGGTTTATTGATGAACTGTCGAAACTTTTATTTTCCTCTTCTGATATAGGGAATTTCACCTACCTGTAGGGGGGATTTTTTGACAGGAAAGACCTGATCGAAAGCAGTAAAAAAATCCTATTTTATTTATATTTTAAACAAAAGCCCATTATTTAATTATATTAGCTCATAAAACATATTAAACAGATAATATTCGCTTTTTTATCAGCTCGAGTACATAATTTTAACGCATTTTTTTTACTTTTACTCCTTTCGCGTAGTTTATAAAATTCCAACAGAGGGCATCAAGAATCTAAAAATTTAATCAACATGTTGACCCATTTGAGAAACTCTGTTGAGTTACTAAATAGAATCGACTCATGGGATTCATTTGAGAAAATTGTTTATTGTAATGGAAAAGTTCTTTTGGTGGAATGTTGATTCATTTAAAAAAATCGATCTAAATTTGTTCATTTAATAGAGTGATTTATTGAAGAAGCCTTTTGATCGATGTTTGATTTATTGATGCACTCTCGAGTTTACTATGTTCAATTGTAGATTTTTTATTGAAGGAAATTAAAAAACTACAATTTCTAATCAAGTGAAAAGAAGGAAATAAAAATTAATAGGAGAAAATAGTCGATTTAATGATAATTTTTATAATTCGTGTGAAGTACTTTGAATTTTTGAGATAATAGAGACATCATTTTAAGTTTCACTATCGATAAATTGAATTGAAGTGACGTATAAACTGAAGTTATTACAAATTTATTCAGGACAAAAGAACCTTTCCTATCGACTTTATTATCACGAAGAAAACATAATTGCTGGGAACCAAAGATGCACCATCATTATTTTCGTCCTATAAATAATTCATGAGTGCTTTACTTTTTTATATTAAAAAAAAATACTAAATAAATTTTTTGATAAATCATGCTTTATTTTGATAATTAATAGGTATTTGCATTGTTACTTAAACATTAAAGTTGTTCCAAACTTTCTTAATATAATTTTAAGCCTGTAATAAAAAGTTTGTATTGTAATTGACGGTAAACATAGAATTATTACGTAAATAAATTAAATAATAAGTTGGAGATGACTGATTCATTAGTGTTGGGTTGTCACGACAGCTCTCTCTGCCGATTGCCTATAGGCGAGTGAGATTCCTAATTCATAGTCTACCTACATTCTGGAAATTGTACTATTTTAATTATATGTAAATTTTGGTAGTTAATATATTCAAATTTGATCATAGGGAACTGGTGAGATATTTCAAGCAATTCAAGCTGAAAATATCACCTCGAGTTTATAACAGAATTTTTATTGTCAACATTTTGTAATTACTTAGTTACGCACCACTTATTTTTGTCCCAGTGAAATGCTAAGCGTGTCTAAAACCATTTACATAATGTTTAAAGCCTTAATTTTATACAAAATTATTTTATTATTTGTAATTTATTCATTTAATGTTAAAGATATAAAATTAAATTTGGTATTTAAATGTTTTTACTTAGTTTTTTTTTAGGTGTTGCTTATTGTAAAAGAATAAAAAAAAACGTTAAGATTTTACTTCGAAGCACCAATCTTGAACAATTAAAATTCTTTTTAGTTTGCAAAAAAATATTGTTTTCTACTGAAGTAATTCTGAAATTGTATTTTAAAAATATTATTTATAAAATAATCTTTCCCAGAAGCTTTTTACCACTTTTTGATGGGAAAACGTGTATGTAATTTAGTACTTCGATATTTTTTTGCAATTTTTTGTGGCTCAGCTTAGAATAAACTAATCTTTGAAACACCAATTCGTTTTAGTTAAAATTTATTATTTCTTTAAATATTTTTTCTTGCATTTTTGGAGTTTGGTTATGAGTTTAAAAAATTGTTGATTTCTGCTGAAGTGATTTGAAAATTATATTTTACAAATATTTATTCTTAAAATCCTCTTTTCCAGAAGCTTTTGGAAGGGCAAAACTATAATTTTAATACGTTGGATAAATTTTTTACGCCCTTAATACTTAATTTCTTGAATTTGGGATAGATATAATAGACTTGTAGAATTAGTTCTTACATCTCTATTAAAGTAATATTATAAATTATAACATTAAACTGTAAACTGTTGTTAATTACCAACTTTAAGTTGAAAATTGTGATTTGGAAAATAGCGTGGTTCTACTATAATTTAAAAAAAAAATGCTCCTCGCAAAGACGTTTTAATGAGGCCATTAACAATATATGTTCTTAATAATTCCATTGTGCTTCGATATTCATGTATTATGTAAGAACCAACCTGTACTGTGTAGCTCTGAGGAAGTTTACAGATATTAAACGAAACGTTAGCTAAACATAGAAGATTTCATTTGCCCTATCCGGTAAAAATCCCAAATTCAAGAAATATAATTTTAATTTGTTTTGTGTTCTTTTTGCGAAAACTGAAGCTTTTTTAACGAAACTTCAAGAAATTTGAATTTTTTTATTTAATTTAGTATACCTATATCAATTTTTTATTTTTTTTGTCAATTTTTGGTAGCCAAGTTTAAGATAAATTTAAGCTTAACTTTGATACGCCAATTTCCGGTTATTTAAAATTATTTGCGTTTTTTAAAGATTTTTTTCTTAGTTTTTTAGAGTTTGATTATCGTAATAGTTTAAAAAAAATGACACCTTTCTGCTCAAGAAATTCTAAAATTTTATTTTATAACTATTTTTCATACTTCTTATCAAAAGTTTTTGAGTCTTTATACCACTTTTTGAGGAACAAAAATTTAGTTATTATGTTGTTTTTGCTGAAAGTATTCTAAAATTATATATTGACAAATATTTTACTCATAAAATACTCTTTCCCAGAAGCTTTGAGGTCATTTTATCACTTTTGGAAGGGCAAAAGTGAAATAATTTTTATTTTTGTGAGTTTTTGCTAGAACTACTAAATTCAACAACGGAATCTTTATTCACGCCAAAAAAGAATTTTGAAATTTTTCATGTATTTAATTTAGTATTTAGCGATTTTTTGCAATTTCTTGTAGCCAAGCTTTTTGGGTTACTTACATACATATTATTTCCAATTCTTCAAAGATTGTTTTCTTAGTTTTTAGAAGTTATCGTAGGAGCTTAAGGCTAGGGAATTTTGTTGAGTTTATCAAATGTTTTGAAAAATTTTGACCTACAAAAATTTAATTATTTGTAAAAAAAATTAATTACTTGTACAAAAATTTAATTATTGTTTATTTATAGATACTACGTGGGTATCGAATCATACAATTTTTTAAAAAATCTTAAAAATTAAAATGTAAGAAAATTCGTAACTGCCGTATTTAATTTGTTTGGAAACTCGGACAGGTCTTTTTTAGTTTTTAAAACACCTCAAGAGGTATAGAAAAAATATTAATGACGTCACTGGTCATTTAGCAATGACGTCATCATCAATTTTTTTAAATTTTCTACTCGTTTTTGATAAACATTCGTGTCACTTAAACGATGATATAAAAAAAATTATTACATTTATAAACAAATTTTTGAATAAAAAATCTTTGTACTTCAATAAACTTGAAAAACAAATTCTTTTGATTGTATTTAAAGTTAAAAAAAATTACAAAGGATAAAATTTTAAGCTTGAACTATTTACCGTTTATTGAAATCAGTCGAAATAAATTAATACAACATTCAAATCTTTCAAATTTAATAGTAGAAATTAATTTTAAGTTGACATTAACAATTTTTTATTAAAAAAAGTTTTTACAAATGTAATAATTTTCTTCTATCATCGTTTAAGTAATATGAATGCTGTCGAAAACGTGTAAAAAAGTGGGGGTTTCCATTTAAAAAAAAATGATGATGACGTTATTGCTAAATCACCAGTGTTTTTTCTATATGTCCAAGCGATTTTCTGAAAAAATTAAATACGGAATACGGCAGTTATGAATTTGTTCCAAAATTTATCATCACCCTGTGAGTAAATTAACTTCTAAATAAAATACACGAATTTCACTTTTTCATTTTGATAAATAATTTTATAAGCAAAAACATATGAAAACTTGATTTTTTTTAAATTTTTTTTAGAAAATTATGATTTGATACCCACCTACTATCTACAAACAGGGTCAATAATTTCAAAATTGAAGGTTTCAGTAGTTGGTGATTCATGATATCCTATTTTAAGAATTTTATGAATTTTATTAAAATTATTAATTTTAGGAATTTTAGGAAAATTATAAAAATTTATAAAAAAATTTGCCCTGATATTTTTACCTTTGACAAAATAATTAATATCTTTGAAACTATTCAACCCAGCAGGACGGTTAATAGCTTAAAATTTGCCCCGTCACCTGACCCACCAAATTCAGTTAAAATTATTATTGTCTGTTGAAAATTCCGTCGTCCAGGGCCGTATTTGTAGTAAAATTTTACAAAAACTTTATAATTTTTTTGCAAAAAAACTAATTAACCAATTTTAACTGAATATCTTTTGAATTGCGCCGATCTACGGTGTTTACCTTTGAAAAATTTCAAATCGCTAGAGTTCATAGTTTTGTAGTAAAAAAATAAAAACCAATTTCCATAAAAAATTTCAAGCCTTAAAAATATTTAAAAAAAAATTTTTCAAATATTTTTTAAGATCGATCCCTCAAATGAAAGATAATTAAAAACGGATAAAGTTGGCGGGGTTGGTTGCCCCCTACACCCCCCAAAAAAAATTTTACACCCCAAAAAGTAAAAAATTATGCAAAAATCGACCATTTTGAAGTGACTCGTATAAAGTCAAATCTTAATCTATCGTCACGAAATATAGTTATTCAAGGTGTGCCTCTTTTCCTCATGCGTAGCGATTTTTGAGATTTTGGGCGGCTTCGGAGGAGTTGTTTAATTTATGGGCGAAGGTTTTGAAAGGTGCGTCATTTTAGTGAAATTTTGTAAAAACTTAAAATTTCGATTTTAAAGTCAAACGTGCGAATTTTTCAAAAAATTAAATTGTACTCGATTCAGTGAATTTTCCTGAATCGATTCATACCATTTTATTTTTTTTTTAAATCAAAAACCTGTTATTAATTGAGGAATAAGTCGAAAAATCGGCAAAAAAATTAAAAAATTTTGATTCGACTCGCATTTGGTCAATTTTTAAAATATCGACATCGCATATAGATACTCACCGTCTCGAAACATGTCCGCTTGACGCCACGAGTCGCGATTTTAGAGGTTACGTTCGGCTTCGGAGGAGTTCTTTCATTTATGTGCGCGCGTCGTCCGAAAAAAAATCGAATTTTTTGTTTTGACTCTGAATCCGTCCCTGTGGGAATTTTTTAACGAATTTTATTCGGTGCAGTTTGTGATTCTCTTTAAGAAACTGAAGAGAAAATTGAAAAAATTTGAAAAAGAAAAATTTTAACGACAAATAACCAAAAAAAAAGTGGTAGAATTTCATTCGGACGCGCCTGGTGCTCTTAAAAGGGGGATGTGGGGGATATGCCACTATATACGTTTGACGCAGAACTCCGTGGGCTAAAATTTGGTATCGGTTTGGGCGAAATCGTCGAAACTTGTTTTTTTTTTAATTTTGACCTAAAGTCAAAAGTTTGAAAATCCAAGTCGGATAAAATTTGATTGGATATCAGGGTCAATAATAAAATGTTCATGTTAAAAAAATTGTTGCTTTCTGCTGAAGAAATTCTAAAATTGTGTTGTTCCATTTTTTCATAAAATACTCCTTCCCAGAAGCTTTTAAGTCATTTTACCACTTTTTGAGGGGAACAAATGTAATTTTTAACGCTTTTTGTGATTTTATCCGAAACCCGAAGCTAATTATTTACGAAAAAGTGTAAGAAAATTGATTTGCTTTTCCTTTAAAGATTTTTTCTTAGTTTTTTTAGAACTTGGTTATCTTAGGAGCTTTGTTTTCTGCTGATAAAATTTTAAAATAGTATTTTACAAATATTTTTTTAAAAATTCACCACTTTTTAAGCGCCAAACTTTTTCATGTTTTTTTTTCTGAAAACAGAAGCTCACTTTTAACGAAAGTGCAAGAAAATTTAGCGATTTTTTGCATTGGTTATGCAGAAACACCAATTTTGACTTATTTAAAATTTAGTTCCGTGTTCCGTTACTTTAACTATTTTTTTCTCAGTTTTTTTAAGTTTAGTTCTCGTACCAGTTAAAAAATCTTGTTTTCTGCTGAAGAAGTTCTAAAATTTTAGGTCATTTTACTAGTTTTGAATAGACAAATGTGTAATTATAATTTTTTTGCGAAAACTGAAGCTTGAAAGGAATTTTTTTTAGCAAAGCTTAGATTAAATTATGGCTTAACTTTGAAACATCAATATGGCTTACTTAAATTAATTTGCGATTCTTTAAAGATTTTAGTTTTGTAAGAGTTAAAAAAATGTTGTTTCCTGCTGCTGGACCAAAAATGTAACTTGAAGCTTTATTGTAATTTTCCCGCGAAATAATTGTGATTACTTAATTTCTTCTTTGAAGAACACGTATTTTAATCCTCCTTTCATTTTATTCAACTGATCATTAATTATTAAGTTTTTTTTTAATTTCATTTAACATTTGGTTGTTTTTTGTAACCAAGCTAAGGGCTTCACTTTAATACATTGTAAATTATAGTTTTCTGTCGAAGAAATTTTTGCAAATATTTATTTAAGTAATATTCCTTCCTAGTAGCTTTTAGTACATTTTAGCGCTTCTAAAGAGGTAAAAGAGTGAAAAAATAATCTAGGAAGTAAAAAAATCTTACGTAATACTCTATTATAAAATTAATTTTTGTGTGCAAAAATCTTGAAAAGTTTAAACAAAATAAATATATCGTATTTAATTATGAGAAAAAGAATTGTTTGTGTTGCAAAATAAGTTAATAACATGTAGTTAAAAATGCGCTTATCTTTAATAAATCTCTCCTTTTATTCTTTAAGGCCAAAAACTGCAGTAGTAAATAAATTGCTCGAAAATTCAAATGTTAAGGTTGTTTAAACTATAAATTGCCCAGTGATAAATTTGAAGAATAACAAATTGAGATTTTTAAATCGTTAATTTTATTACGTGTAACTTTCTCGAGTTTTAAGACATCTCGGAAGTAAATTTTTCGTCATGCCGCATATTTTTATAAGATTTAATAACGAGTGTTAGCCTGGACCATGTAATTATCGATTCTTAAGTGCATTATTTCCTCTATAATTATTTGTAGGATGGAATTATTACGAAATTGAGGTTTCGTGCGTTAAAAAAGATCTTCCAGTTCTTCAAAGATGATCGTGCAAGTGGAAAAGTCAATATTGACTTTTAATATTTACTCCTCTTCAATCAAACTAACTATTATTTGTTTAAAATAGTTAGTTTTAAGTATATTACGATAAATATTTTGATTTGAATTGTATTAACGATTACGTAAAATTGTATGGGCGAGTGTTGACTTGTACTTTTACTTTTGTTATTATTTTTTTATACCAAGACTGCAGTAAATGTAAAAATAATTTATGGTAAAGTACGTTTTATTGATCAACAGTACGAGTATTTACATAAAATATTGTCTGCTTAATAAACTGAGTCAATGAATAAATCTCTCACGTTTCTTTTATAATAGATGTATTTTTTTACATAATAGACTCTTACTTTTTTTAGATCAAGTCATTAATATACTCTTATTTAAACGTATAGCTTTATTTTTCTTTTCAAGATTTATTATTTTTACTCATAGTTACAACGAATTTATTTTCAAAAATTAAAGGATCTTCCTATTATCAGCCGTAATTTCAAAAACTTAGGTTATTTTATAAAGAAAACCACATAACACAACATTTAAAAAAAAATATTTTTAAATTTTATGATAAAATATTTATTTAATTTTCAAGATTTATAGTTTTTCATTGATTAAAAATATGATTTGCGACTTTAATTCCGCAGGTGTAAGTTAAATAACTATTTAAAATTAATTAAACATTAATAAATTCCTCTTTTTTTTTAAATTACAAAAAGACATACTTAGTCACTCCTAGCCTACATGAAACATTTAAATGCTGTGCACATACGCCCAGTTTGATTGGTTATTACATATATGAGCAATTCTGCGTGAGGTGTGTATATGATTTAATTAAAATTGAAACTTCGTGATATGTTATATTTCTATAAACAAACAAATTTTACGATTTTAAATATAAAACATTTAAAGGTTCAAACTTTTGATTCGACGTTCGCTTTAGGATGTAACAGTTACATAAATTAATGATTCTAGGTTAATTATATTATTATAAAAAGCGAGATAAGCTAATAATTTTATTAAAAAAAATGTTTAATAAAATAATAAATTCAGATATGAAAGTACAGTCGAACGGATATAACGAGCAAATCCGGATACATATTTTGGTAACAATGGATTTCAATTCAAAAGTTCCCGGTTATTACGAGCCTTTTCACGGATATTCCGAGTAAATATTTTTTTCGGCGAATTTCGTTCATTCCCTTTTTGACAGGCCATATTCTAGAACCACTCCACACGATGTCTTATACGACTTACATCGTTCTCCTTGTCATTCAAATAAAAAAATGAGAGTGTGCCCTTGTCATGTCGTATACGACATCTTATCGAGTGATTCAATCGCCCCCAGTAGTTTTCAGATAAAATTGTGAATATTGAAAACAAATTTCAAGATGAAGTGTTTTCAGACCCATCCACCCTCCTTACCCTACCAATTTTTTGTACGACACCATTAACCACACCAATATTTAACCCTTTCACTCCTGAATTTTTATTTTTTGGAAAAATCTTTTTTGACTTCTGATATAAATTCCTTATTTTTTAATAATTTTATATAAAAAAAAAGAATTTCCTATAAACGTAATGTAAATTTAATATACAGGGTGGTGATAAAGTTTGGAACCAAGGTCATAACTTCCGTAAAATTTATTTTTGTAAAAATCGCACGGACAGGTCAATTTTTGTTTTAAAAATGCCATCTTTTGGAATGAAAAAAATATTCATGACGTCACTGATAACTTCACTATGACGTCATCATCAATTTTTTTAAATGGAAACCCCTACTTTTTTTACACATTTTTCATAGACCTTTTTATCATATTAATGATCACATAAAAATATTTAAAAAAATTTCAACCATTTTTGAAAAAAAAATAATGTTACTCAAAAAAAAATTATTAATTCTCAATGAAAATATGGCAAGAAAAATAAATTAAACTAATTTTTAGTTTAAAAATAACAAATTATTATTGAAAATATTCGAATTGTTCTTCTTTACACAATTGGAATTTTCTTAAAACTAATTTTAAATAACTTTTAATGAAAAAGGTAATTAAAATAAAATGTTTGAGTAATAATAAACTTTAAATAAAATTGTAATTTATTATAAATTTCAAAAAGCTTTTGATATTCAAAATTTATTGAATTAAAAATTGCCTTTATAAAAGTGCTTTAGTTGACGTTATTTTGTATGGCAAATAAAATTTTAAATCCATTTACCAATGCTTGAATAGCTTACTTCGTTTGTTTAATAATAATCAACAATTATTAAGTTTTGCGAAATTAAAAATGCCTCGTTTAAGCGAACGCGAAAGAATCGAAATTTTAATTATGGTAGGATACGGCGATAGAAAAAGAACCCATGGGGAAGCTTGTGCTTTGTTTAATGAGCAATATCCAAATAGACCGCAAATTTCAAGATCTACAGTAAATAAGTTAGTTACCAAATTTGCAGAAACAGGATCTGTAGGAGATTTGCCTCGACAAGGACGGCCTCAAGTGAATGAAGAAACCAAATTAAATTTATTACTTGCGATTGAAGAAAATCCCAATATTTCAACAAGAAATATTTCAAGAAATAATAATGTGGATCATTCCTATGTCGCAAAATTATTAAAAAAGGAAAAGTATCACCCATACAAAATAAAACTCATACAAGAGTTAAATGAAGATGATCCCGATCGCCGACTGCAATTTTGTGAAGAAATGATGGCGCGATGTGATCAAAATCCAAATTTTTTAAGTAGTTTAATTTTCTCCGATGAAGCTACCTTTCAATTGAATGGATCAGTGAATCGACATAATTGTAGGTATTGGTCACAGGAAAATCCTCATTGGGCCGTAGAATCCCATAGTCAAAGACAGGGAAAGTTAAATGTATGGGTGGATTTTATAGGACCTTACTTTTTTAATGAAAACCTTACTGCCGAAAGATACTTGAATTTTTTGCTACCAGTTTTACTTCGTATTTTCCCCAATTATGAAAATCGCAACATTCCTAACCAAAACATTTGGTTTCAACAAGATGGGGCTCCTCCACACTTTGGCAGGGCGGTGCGAGAATTCCTTAACACCACGTTTCCCAACAAATGGATAGGTCGGAGGGGACCAATTGAGTGGCCTCCGCGATCTCCCGACCTAACGACCTTAGATTTTTTTGTGGGGACATTTAAAATCAAAAGTTTATTTCAATAGATCTAATAATTTACAAGAATTGGAACTTAGAATTAGGACGGAATTGCAATAAATTGACGAAGAAGCTATTAACAATAGTATTCAGAGTGTCTACACTCGAATGGGACAATGCCAATGGTCAATGGGGAACAATTTGAACATTTTCGTAAAAATTTGTTACTTGTAAATTAAAAATTTACTTTTTTTTTGTAATATTTTCATTGAGAATTAATAATTTTTTTTTGAGTAAATTTATTTTTTTTTTTCAAAAATGGTTGAAATTTTTTTAAATATTTTTATGTGATCATTAATATGATAAAAAGGTCTATGAAAAATGTGTAAAAAAAGTAGGGGTTTCCATTTAAAAAAATTGATGATGACGTCATAGTGAAGTTATCAGTGACGTCATGAATATTTTTTTCATTCCAAAAGATGGCATTTTTAAAACAAAAATTGAACTGTCCGAGCGATTTTTACAAAAAAAATTTTTACGGAAGTTATAACCTTGGTTCCAAACTTTATCACCACCCTGTATAGGGTGTTTCATTCAAAACTTCAAATGTCGTTTATTTCATAACCAATTTTTTTTTCAAAAAATTAACCGAACAGGCCGATTTTTGTTTTGAGGGGGACGCATTATAAGACCGATTTAAGCTCTCTCACGTCACTTCCTTAAGCGGGGGCGTTAACCCCCTAATTTCTTAAATGACAACAGCGGTTGAGTAATATATCATTTGAAAGCTGATTTTAATTAGAATTTAACGGTATAAATTAAATTAAAATTGATCGATTCGTTTTAAAGAAAAAAAATAAAAACCTATTGTAATACTGAAATTTAAAGTTTGCAATAAAATTTTTTTTAGTTATAAAATAATTTTATTTTTAAATAGACAATTAAAGTAAATGTTCGAAATGTTTTACAGAATTTTCCAAGCAGAAATAAAGACGGTCTTCAAACTCTGCGCGAACATTTTGTAGCATTACTGGTGTAATATTTCCATATTCGTTTATGATCCTTTGACGAAGGTCTGCTAAAGTATCAGGTTGGTTCTGGAAGACCTTATTTTTTAAATAGCTCCAAACGAAAAAATCCAGCGGTGTGAGGTCAGGTGAGCGTGCTGGCCATTCAATAGTACCTCTACGCTCAGTCCAACTAGAAAAGGTTCTGTTTAAATATTGACGAACTGGTAAGGTATAATGTGGCGGAGCACCATCCAGTTGAAAAATTATCAAATTTTCGTCCAGTATATCATCATTTTCTGAGACATGTGTTATTATCGGTTCGATAATATTTTGCAGCATATCTAAATATTTTTCGCCTGTTAAGTTGCCATCAATAAATATTGGGCCTATAATATGGTCCCCATAAATGCCAAGCTAGACATTTAATTTTTCTGGATACTGATAGTGCTCTTCTCGCATCCAATGTGGATTTTCTGTACTCCAATAACGACAGTTATGTTTATTAACTTCACCCCTCAAAGTAAATCTTGCTTCATCACTAAAGCAGATGTTTTGTAATTGGTTTGGAGTATTTGATAGTCTATTAGACATAACTTCACAAAACTCTGTTCGGCGATCAAAATCATCTTCACTTAATTCTTGATGACAAGAAAATTTATACGGGCGATATTTTAAATTTTTTAAAATTCTCCAAACCTTGGTACTTTGAAGTCCTGTTAATGTAGATAAGTTTCTTATGGAAGTTTGCGGATTTAGAGATATTTCGCCTACTACAGTCAACGTTTCTACTTCATTTGGGGGGCCGCCAGTTCTTTTTTTATTTCCTACTGAACCCGTTTCACGAAATTTATTGAACAAATCTAAAACATATCTTGCAGATACATTTTTATGTCTTATAATGAGTCCCCCTCAAAACAAAAATCGGCGTGTTCGGTTAATTTTTTGAAAAAAATTTTGGTTATGAAATAAATGACATTTGAAGTTTTCAATGAAACACCCTGTATACAATTGTGACCGCTAGGAGTGAAAGGGTTATAATGGTGTAGTTAATGGCCCCAAAAAATGGAGGGCAAAGAGGGTGGATGCCCCTGAAAAAACTTCAATTTGAATTTTTTTTTCAACATTCACAATTTTATCTAAAAAGTCCTGCCAAAAGTAAACGTTTATCAAAATTTGAGCAAATATCACAAAATTCAATGGAAGAATACGTTTTATCGACAGAACATTTCTTCGACAAGGACGTGTCAATGACACTATTTTTCATCGATATTACCACTTCATCGGCAGATTTATTTTCGACAAGCACTTTTCGAAACAATTTTTCATCGATATTGACATTTTATGGACATTATTATTTCATTAACACTACATTCCATCGAGAGATCTTTTCTTCGTGAAGGACATTTGATCGACCTATTTTTTTAGACATGACCATTAAATCGATATTACCTTTTTATAAACAGACATTTTCTTCGCGAAGGACGTTCAAAATTTTTTTTATTAACACAGACGTTTCTTCGATATTACCTTTTTATTGATAGATATTTTTTTCGAAATGAACGTTTCATAGACACTATTTTTTCTTTGATGTAGACGTTTTATCGACATTACTTTTCCATTGACACTACCTTTTTACCAACAGACCTTTTCTTCAACAAGGACAAGGACGTTTCGTCGACACTATTTTTGCTTCAAAATAGACGTTTCTTAGATGTTAGCATTTTATCGAGATATCTGTTTTTTTGAAAAACGTTTGATTAAAATTATATTTTATCGACATCGACGTTAAATTCATGTAACCTTTTCATTGACAAACTTTTTCATCGACAAGGTCATTTCATTGACACTATTTTTATCAACATTTTCATCGACGTTTCATCGATATCACCATTTCATTGACACAAAATTTTTCATCCACATAGAACGTCAATTTTATCGACATTACCTTCTCATTGGCATCACCTTATTAACGACAGACCATTTATTCGACAAGATATCAAAGTAGACGTTTCGAAGGTATTAACATTTCTTCTCGAAAAACGCTTGATCAAAACTATTTTTTATCGACTTTGAAGTTAAATCGATAGGCTTGTTCGTCGTCAAGGACGTTTCATTAACACTAATTTTATCGATATAGACGTTTTATCGATATTACCTTTTCATTGACAGATATTTTTTTTCGAATTTATTTTTACTACCTTTTTACCAACAAACCATTTCCGCGACAAGGATAAGGATGTTCAAAGACTCCATTGTTGAATCAAAATAGATGCTTCGTAAGTATTACCATTTAATCAAGAAATCTTTTCTTCACGAAGAACGTTTGATCGAAATTATTTTTTATCTATATTGACTTTAAATCGATATTCGATATTCAATCATTGACATTACCTTTTCATTGACACTACATATTCATCGACAGACCCTTTCTTCGCCGAGGACAAGGAAGTTTAATTTTAGAATAAAAGACGTTTCATAGATATTACATTATGATTCAGAGATCATTTCTTCTCGAAGGACGAAATTATCTATTATTTACATTAACGTTAAATCGATATAACCAAGTCATCGACAGACTTCTTCTTCGACAAAGACGTTTCTTTAACATTTTTGAACATCTCACAGCTATTTATGTTTTATTGAGATTGATACGTGAAGTTCAAAGATAATTAAAATGTGTTTTGTTTTGGCAAAACGAATGATTTATGTGCATGTTAATTTATTAAGTTTTTGGATAATAGGCCGAACGATAAAAGGGTGACTTGGACAAAAGGCCGAATGGCAAAATGCCAACATGGACAAAAGGCCGACGTGAACAAAAGATCAACATGGACAAAAGGCCGACGTGAACAAAAGGCCAACATGGACAAAAGATTGACGTGAATAAAAGGCCTAATGGCAAAAGGCCAACATGGACAAAAGGTCGACGTGAACAAAAGCCCGAAAGAAAAAAGGCCGACACGGACAAAAGACCGAAGGAAAAAAGATGAATTAAACAAATGGCTGACGCAGACAAAAAGCCGAAAGAAAAAAGATCAAAGATCAAATTAGTAATAAACATAAAAAATGTATAAGAAATTATTTGTCTTATTCGCTTTATACCTTTCTTAGTTAAAGACTTATATACAAAATATTTTTCCAGATGAATTAATACATTGAGTTTTACGTTTTACATCCCGGGAAAAAAACGTATGAACTTAAAAATCACCCTATACTTGATGAGGGAGAGTCACACAACCTGCCCTTTTGCCTTTTATCGTATGGCGTTTTGCCTTTCGACCTTTTGTTCGAGGCCGGCCTAATCCAAGTCGGCCTTTTATCGTTCGACTTTTTTTCTTTCGACCATTTGTTCACGTCGGTCGGCCTTTTATCGTTCGGTCTTTTCTGCTTCCGACTTTTGTCCTAGTCGGCCTTTTTTATTGTCGGCTTTTTGTCATTCGGTCTTTTGTCAATGGCGGCCTTTTGTCCCGCTTCCATTTCATAGACACTATTTTTTATGTATATAGACATTTTATCCACATTATCTTATCATTGACACTACCTTTTTATTAATACACCTTTTCTTCGACAAAAACAAAAGGACGTGTTTAATCGACACTATATTCGTATTAATACAGACGTTTCATAGATATTAACTTCTAATTGAGAGACCTAATAGTGACTTTAACGTACACTTTAACAACAATGACAAAAATGCAAGTACATTGGTGGAACTCACGCAATCATATGGATTTATACGTTGCGTTCATGAACCAACCAGAAATGAAAACTGTCTGGACAACATCTTTATTAATTTTGTAGAAGCCCAGTACACAGTGGGTACCCTAAATACTGCCCTGTCGGATCATAAAGCCATAAATATGAATATAGATACGACGCTTTCAAAAATACCAATAAAAATGACCACACTTACAGACCTCTGACTGAAAAAGGTTTTGTTAAAATATTTAATATGTTAAATGAAACAAGTTATGATTACCTCAACGATAAAAACATCCTGGTAAATGATAAAATGAATAAATTCCTTGACAACTTCCAAAAACTATTTCAAAAGAGCTTTCCAGAAAATAGTGTAGGTAAAAAACGAAAAAAGGGATTAGACAAATAGTTTAATAAAAACTTAAAGCAAATGTGTGCTACTTTAAAAACAATAGATGAAACATATAAGAAAACTAGAACACCAGAGGTGGAAGTCTGTAAGTTATACGATTGTTTTCGTACAACGAATATTGTTGAATATGTTGCTATTGTGACAGATTTTATCTTCTTTCAATAAATAAAAAACGTGCATAAGGAAGAGATTTAGAAAATCTGTTACTTACAATTAGTCAACAAACGGTTTTTTCGTTGTACGAAAACTCTCGTATAGCTTTACAGACTTCCACCTCTGAACTGCTTATACTGCGAAATTCATGTTGCTCTGATTATAGAAGAGCAATTTGTGAGTCCAAAACGAATGATGAACTAATTGAGGAATCTAGCAATACCATTAGGGCAATGTGGAATGTAATTAACAGCAAACGTAAAGACACCTTTAAGGACAACACCGATTCCACCTCAATCACAAGCGAAGTTATGAACAAATTCTTTGTGAATATACCAAAAAAATAAAATGTCTACTCATAACATAGCTAGCAATATAGGTAACTATAAAATCAATCAAAGTAAATACTGGACTACCTTCTCGCTGGGCGATGTTACATCCCATGAAGTGCGAGATGTCATCAGGGCACTAAAAAACTCGAAGTCTACAGATTTTTACGGCATACCAATAACAGTAGTCAAAAGGAATATATGGTAGATATGTTAGTATTTCTGATTACCAAAAGTTAATTAACAACTGTTTAGAAACTGGTGTGTTTCCTGAGTCAATGAAGATTGCAAAGATAATTCCAATTCATAAAAAAGGAAGCAGAGGTGAAATGAATAATTATCGTCCAATATCTTTGCTACCAATCCTTTCAAAAATTATTGAATAATTGGTCTTCTACTACTGATGCTATAACATCTTTTATATTAAAGACAATTCAGTGCTTCGAAAAAAATGAATCCCCCATGTCGACCTTTTGCGACTTATCAAAAGCTTTTGATTGTGTATCACATTCAATCTTATTAGAAAAGCTAGAATCATATAGATTTGATACAAATAGCATAAAATTCATGAAGTCATACCTTGAAAATCGGCGGCAAGTTATGTACATGAATAATGTGTACTCCTCTAGGATGAAAGTTACAGTGGATGTGTCTCAGAGATCCATACTTGGCCTGCTACTGTTTTAAATATATATTAATGATTTGCCACGGAACGTTGATTATGTGAACTGGTTATTCTTCGCCGATGACGCAACAATTACTTGTAAGCGTAATAGAGATCAAGACCTACTAACAATCAATACAAAAGCACTCTCCAAAGCAACCAATCGGTTTAAAAGAAATGAATTGAAGCTAAATGAAGAGAGAACAATCAAAATGATGTTTACACTCATGAAGCATAATTGGGACAACCCAGAATCTGTAAAATTTCTTGGAGTTTTTATGGATCCTGGCATGGCATAAACACATTGATGAACTGTGCAACAAGCTGCCAAGGAATACCTTTGTTCTATGTTCATTATCGAACTGTGTCTCACAAAAGGTGCTAACTACTGCTCACTACTCGACTACGACATATATTTTTTTCGAAAACATCGTTTCATAGACATAATTTTTCCCCGATATAGAGCGCGTTCCACTAAAGACTCGCAATGCCCGCGACGACCGCAAAGTCGTTCCACATACGACCGCGGTTGTTTCTTTCGTGCATAAAAACGTCATCGATGGCGACCGCAAGAAGCTCAAAACGACCATATTTATTCGTGGGTTTCTGTGGTCGTTTGTTGAATGGTGACGTTTTGAGCTAGTGGAATGGGAAAATTTTGCGGTCGTGGTCGTGGGCTTTAGTGTTCATTAGTGGAACGCGCCCATAGATGTTTTATCGACATAACCATTTTTAACAAACCTTTTCTTCGACAAGAACAAGGTCGTTTAATCGACACTACTTTTACATTAAACTTTAATTGACACTATTTTTAATTGCCGTAGACGTTTCATCGATATTATCTTTTAGCAGCAGATTTTTTCGACAGGGACATTTTTTGGATACTATTCTTTTATCGACATTACCATTTAATTGACACTATTTTTACTTTTTGAATAGAAATAGACGATTTATAAATATTAGTTTTTCATCAATAGATCCTTTATAGATACAATAAACGTTAAATTTCCTTTTCATCGACAATGGGATCGATGAAAAGAGTAGGTTGTCGAAAAAAGATCTGTCGACGAATTGGTTGTCGATGAATTGGCGTTGAAACATCGTTGTTGATATTGCATTCGATGAAAAGGATTTGTCTGTAAAACAGTATACAATCGCGTAATTCATACTATTTTTTAATAATGCCATTAACATTTTTTTTGTAAATTAAGACGTAGCACTGTTTTGCGTGAGAAATATTTTAAAGAAAAAGTACGGAATTTATTGTGACATTTATTTTAAAGTTTAAATTTTTGAAACTGTGGTTTAATTTAAGAGAATTGATGTTAATTTGTAAAAGAAAAGAAATGTCGATTATATAAGAGACAATTTAGCAACATTTTTGTCTCTAACTCAATTATTATGAAAGAAAGACCGCCCATCTCTTTACCATTCATTATTATTAATATAATTAAGGTAAAGTTTCGTAATTTGCAAAAATAAATTACTTTTTTCGGAAATAATGAACGTTATTAAAGGGTTATTAGAGTACGTGTATAAGATTATTGAAAATTGTCGATAATTTCGTAACGTTGCATGTGTAATTACAATATTTCCTTATAAGTAAACACCTATTTGTGCTCGGAAAAGAAGGTAACATTTCAATTCCCGCTGTAATTAATAAAACATCTTGTATTCTTGTTCAAACATAAAGCTGTCTAGAGGAACCTCAGAACTTCATGCTTGTTACTCGCAGGAAATTAAAGAAATTCTTTTCTTTTGTGTTTATTTTACTTTAAAACCACCTCCAGGCAACTTCAATGATGTTTTATTGTAGCTAATCACATGCTTATTTATTGTTATGACTTTTCTTGATATTTAAATATTATTAAATGTACACACAACAATAATCAATTATAATAAAATTTTATTTAATTTTCACAATATTAATCATCAATTACTTTGACTTTATAGAAAAATAACATAAACTTCAACAAAGTTATATATTTAAGATAAATTTAGAAACTTGAAATTGATTTTTTTTAATATCGTAAACTGAGGTAAGTTTATCCCAAATTTTGGGAAAAAATAGTTTGATCTATTTTTAGTTACCAACTTTCATTTAACACATATTCTAAGTATTTGAAGTGTGTCTTTCATTTAGTATCAGAATACTAAAACTAGACTAAAGTGCCTTTTTCCAAAATTTGGGCTAAAGTTACCTTTAAAGGCCAAAGCTTACGGTATAATATTTAGAAGAATTCATTTTTTTATTGATATTAAAAGTTGTAAGGATATTTATGGTAATATTATAATGAAATATGTAGGTGGCAAAATTGTGACCTTAACTTTACTGCAAACTATGAACAAGAACCAATCTCTCCTCTAGGTCATCGGTGAGGCAAACGTCAAACGTTACCGTCGTGCACGTCATATTAGCTAATGTAATGATAATTTCATTTGAATCAGAAAATATCAAAGACAATTAAAAAGATAATTGTTAGGCGTTAACAATCTGGGCTCCAGGTCAGGTCAGCTGTATAAATTTCTTAGTAAAGCATGATGCAACTCAAATCAATATAAAATTTCAAAAGATAATCTAAAATTTTGTAGTTATCATTCATATAATATATAGAATTTTGATGAATAAAAATTGGAACTATAAATGAAGCAAAAAAATGGCTTTAGAAAGTCTTAATTCCCAATAAAACCCACTTATAAAAGATAACAGCATTTATAAAGAAAATAGAACGAAAAATCTTAACGGCTGTAGTAAGACTGCATGAAAGTTTCAATTTAGAATAAATTTGGTGTCACGTAGCGTATATTTAAAATCAATCGAGCAAATAATATTAGGTGATACAATATTGAAACCCCTGTATGAAAACTCTTTGAAGCTTAACGAGGTAAATACTCTCTCTTTATTACCTTGCGCTCCAGGCTATTTAGGCACAACTCATTTTCCTAATCTCGACCTTCTCAAGGTTCTCTATCATGTTCACTTTTTATTGCGTGATGCCGCCTTTGGTTAACTGCTGAAAACTTTTGACACTCATAATCGTAGCATTACGTCTCATTACGAACTACACCCACGATTTTATAGGCCGGGGGCACTCTTATTGCCTTACATTTCGAAAGTGACCTTTTAATTCATACGCTTTTAACTACTTTGATTTATTGTTGTCGTAAATTGTTTAATGCGATCTTAACTACACCGTTACACTAATCTTAAAGGACCAAAAGAATTATGCAATACTGTTTTTAATCAACCTTCATTTATTACCTCAAGATATTTTTTCAGAAAATTACAGAGTGATACCAAATATTAAAAAAAAATCAGTCTTTTACACCTACTTGAATCCCACTTGAAAATTATATTTTTACTAACCACAAGAGGATTAGTTAAAAATGAATAAAACCATGTAACTGCCTAGCGGAAAATACCCAAAGCCTTTAGAACCATTCCTCTATCTGTTAATTAAGTTTTGAAAACTCTTGGGAATTTTTCTAAGTTACACTTTATACCTTACTATTGAAATAAATAATACACACGTGAAGTTATAAGTGGAGGAATCAACTTAAACCTACAGATTTATAATTCGAAGGTTCTTAATGACCGCTGGCGCTGGCGGTAGGTATAATGTTTCAAAGAAAAAATCCGCCGGACGGCGGTATTATTATCATTGCAATTAAAAACCGCCGGAAAACAAAAAATAATGGATATGCGTGGGCATAGGTTCCTTTTGGGCTGCTATTCGTCCCCGTGGAACGAAAATCCGCCGGAAGAATAACCTATACAGGGTGTCCCTGAATAACTGTGATGTGACAATTTTTTTATGGTGATAGAGGAAGTGAAACTAAGCATTTTTGACTTATAAAGTATTGTCCGGAAATGCTTCCTTAAAAAGTTATGCCACTTCAAAATTATTCAAAAAAAATATTTTTTGTAAATAAAATAAATATTATAAAAGATATTAATTTGAAATTTTGGCCAGAGTTTTTTCACAGAGAGATGCACATTTTCGGCTAATAAAAGTTCAAAAAATATTTTCAGGGGTGTTACATGTGGGGGGGTCATCAACTTTTTTTGATCATACCTTTTGTTTTTTTACGTTTTTGGCAATTTTAATAGTACTAAAATAATCCTTGATCAATGTTCTACAGAAAAGGTACACCTATTGATACAATAGGACCTATTGTATGTCGGTCCGGTGCTTCATTTCGGAGTAAAAGTAGATTTTATAATTTTTAGCTAAAAATATGAATTTAAAAAACAACTTGAAAGTAGGCTAATTTACTTAAAATATCATGTACTAAATATGTGGGCTGCTCCATATTCAAGATGCATGTCTGCTAATTCCGCATTTGAAAATCTATGCATTTTTAATATTGCAATAACTATCGATCAAACACTAATTAGTAAATATAAAAGGATACTTAGAACTTGGAATTAACAAAATATTGCGGTAATTCGCCTACTTTGATATTTGATCTTTGTATGTTTTCAGATAGATCACGAAATTTTCATATGTAATATCACGAGTGGTCAAATTTAAGTCGAATATTTTTCACTGTCATTATCACGAATGTCATTTGGGGTTAAGTTTTAATTTTTAACCCCAAATGACATGAGTGGTAATGTATGAAAAATATTCGACTTATAATTTGAACAAGAGTGCATATTTAAGGGACTATTTAACGAACATTTTTCACTTTTTTGTGCAAAATTTGACAGCCAACTTCAAACTTATTGAAGTTTGACATAAACGTCATGAAATAATCGCTGATATTTTTGCCGGTTTACTTGTCACAAAAAATAATCACTTGTGAGTTGAATAGTCATTAAAAAGCCTAATTTGATGTTGTTTTTTAAATTCATATTTTTAGCCAAAAATTATAAAATCTACTTTTACTCCGAAATGAAGAACTGGACCGACATACAATAATGCCTGTTTTCACCAACGATTCCTAAAACGTAGGCATTGCTTATATGCTAGGTATTGCCTAGTTGCTAGGTATTTTTATTAAATGATTAAAAATACCTAGCAACTAGCGAGTCCGGAAAATCCATCGTAGAAAATTCATAGCGGAAAATTCATCGCGGGAAAATACATCGCGAGAAAATTCATCGCGAGTAAAATTCTTCGCAGGTAAAATTCATAGCGGGAAAATTTATCGCAGAAAAATTTATCGCCGGAAAATTCATCGCCGGAAAATTCATCGTAATCAAATTTATCGCAAGAATATTCATCGCCAGGAAAATTTATCGCAAGGAAAATTCATCGGAGAAAATTCATCGCGAGAAAATTCTTCGCATAGAAAATTCATCGCGAGAAAATTCATCGCATAGAAAATTTATCGTCTGAAATTTAATTGGACCTTTTCTTTCAAAGTGACTATATTTTTTTAAATACATATATCCAAGTATTTCACTAAGTAAAAAAATCCAAATTTTCGTAAAAAGGTCTGTACAAAATTACACCACATACTCTTAAGAGGATAGTCGGCAAAATGTGGAACTACGTGGCTTGGAAATTGGAAACATTTTACATACACGTTCGAGAATTTGGACGGACGTGTGTTTACTTTTTTGTATCTCTTTATATGGTCCTACAAAATTCCATTTTTCTTTAATGAGGGACCTTCAAATTGACATTTATAAAATTTTCTCTTATCCAAATACACAACTTCACAACTGTCATTATTTGTTTTTCCGATTATAGCGAGTACAATGTTTGAAATAGCAAGCAAAACTTGCTCATTTTTAGATCAGTTTTGATCGTCTATAAATCTAAAAATTCAATAAACATACAAAAAACAGATATTGACACGTGTTATGCCAAGTATTAATGAACTACTATAAAAAAATATAGAATTTAAGTTTATGCATTTGTTTTAGAAATTTTTTTGCTCATCTATATACCCGAGAAAGATTATACATAGTTTAAATAATTTCAAATTGCAACTAGGCCATTAATTTCACCAAAATTAGAAATTTTTGGAAAACACATAAAAACAATGTTATGAACAAAAACACGAACGAATTTGAAATCTATCGCTAACGATGAAACACTGTGGTAATTAAGAGGATAGTTTAGAGATAGTACCGCGCAGCGATATAATATTTTAAATTTCCCTTGAGTATAAATTTTAATAAAAAACTTCTTTAAACGTACGGTTATCGTTCAATAAAACATATTGATTCGATGCATTTTCCCTGCGATGTATTTTCTTGCGATGAATTTTCTACGATGAATTTTCCGTGAACCACCAACTAGGCAATACCTAGCATATAAGCAATGCCTAAATTTAGGAATCGTTGGTGAAAACGAGCATTAGAGTATCTTTTCTGTAGAACATTGATCAAGGATTATTTTAATACTTTTAAAATTATCAAAAACGTTATGAAACAAAAGATATGATCAAAAAAGTTAATGACCCCCCCCCCCATATGTAACGCCCCTGAAAATGTTTTTTAAAATTTTATCGGCCGAAGAAAATTTGAAATTAATATCTCTTATAATATTTATTTTATTTACAAAGAAATATTTTTTTTGAAAATTTTGAAGTGGTATAACTTTTTAAGGAAGCATTTGTGGACAATACTTTATAAGTCAAAAATGCTTAGTTTCACTTCCTCTATCACCACAAAAAAGGCAGCCTGTATAACAGTTTTATACCTCATAATGGCGATCGATAGCCCTAGATACCCGAAAAAATATGCAATTTTTCTCTTGAGTTCATTGAGTTCTAGAATTTTTATGTGGGTTACAAACTTCAAAGTTTTTAACTGTCAAAATTTTGAGTTTTTGCTAATATTTCTAGAATTTATGATTTATTTAAAAAACGCTCCAATAACCTGATTTAAAAGTTCAAGCTTCCAGTAAAATTTTCAATATCCAAAGACGTTTTCGATGAGTGCGTAATTTATATTATTCATAAAATTTAAGCCCCATTCAAGTTTAAGCCAAGTTTTTCAAAAACGTAGATGTCATATTGAACAAAAAATTTCGGCTTTCAAAAAAGCTACAGCAAGTTTAAAATTTAAAATTTTTTATGAATTGATGATTTTTTTATAAAAGTTTTGAACGCCTAAAAATTAGATTTCCACTGAAGTTAGACTTACAAAATTAGTTTCACTAAAAAATTTAGACAATTTCCTATGAAATAGATTTATTTGAGTAATATGTTTCTCATAGGAACTTTTTTCAAAATTGGTTATAAAAAATACTCATTTTTTGTGTATACAAAAATTCTAAAAACTAGATTAAAAACTTAAAACCAGTTAGTTTCGATAAAATTATAACAATATTTTTGAGTTTAAATTAAAGATTAGGGTATAATCTATAATCCAAAGTAAAATATCAATCATGGGCCAAAAAATAAATTTAATATAACCAATTAAATTTAAAGTAATATTTTGTGAAACTTTTTAATTGTACTTTAATAACCTACAAAGGGTATTTATAGTAAAGATATGATTATAAAATAAGTTTTATAATAAAATTTGGTTAATTTTTTATAAAATGGACCATTTAAAAGATAAAATCACAAAGGGACATTTTTGATCCCATTTAAAATTTTTATAACGCTTTTATTTAAACTGATTTTTTTCATAATAACTTTGTACGCACTTTGAAGGCTAAAAAATGACATTTCAACTGAAGCTAGACTTAACAAATTAGTTTCATTATAAGATTTAGACAATCTGCTATACAATAGTCTTATTTAAGTAATATTTCTTCATAAGAACTTTATTAAGATTTATTTAAAAAAATACTAATTTTTGGTGTGTTTCCTCATAGGAACTTATTTATATAAATATTTTCTCAAAAGTGCTTTATTTTTTAGTTATGGGGTGTCAAACTTTCTATATTTTTTTCATTTTTTGAATATAACTTTTTTCTTTTTAAGATAATTTGATCAAATTGAAACACACTCTAGTTATTATAGTCGTAACAAGATAAAAATATCAAATATCGAAATAAAATACAGAGGGGTCTATTTTGGGGGTAGAGACGCCATTTTTTATGCCATAACTTTTTTGTGCTACCCCACTTAACATTTTAAATGAGATATTCTAATTCCTTGATTTTTTCTGAAAATTTTTGATGTCATTAATTTTTTCACAGCTGGTACGGTTTAGAAGTTATTTAAAAACATGTACGAAGTTGTATGCCAATTTTGCATTAAACAGGGGTGGCTTTTTAAAAAAAATAAATACCAGAGACTTCCTAGAAGACTATTTGACCAATTTTAAGACGAAAACAGAGAATAAATATTTTCTCTAAAATGCTTCGTTTTTAATTTAAATTAAAATAGAATTAACAAAATAAAAAAAACTATACCCCCAAAATACACCCCCTTTATTTTATTTCGATATTTGATATTTTTATCTTGTTACGACTATAATAACTAGAGCGTGTTTCAAATTTGATGAAATTATCTTAAAAAATAAAGAAGTTATACTTAAAAAATGAAAAAAATATAGAAAGTTTGACAACCCATAACTAAAAAATAGAGCACTTTTGAGAAAATTTTTATTCTTTACTTTTGTCTTAGAATTGGTCAAGGAATCGCCTGTAGAATTTCTTCGCATATATTTAGAAACACCCTGTATAATTTCCTTCGTTTCGTAATTTTTTTAATTTTAATCAAGTACTTTGAATTTTCTTTTTACCTAATTACTTTTTTGATTGTTTTTAAAACTAAGAGGGACCTTTTAAACTTCCCGCTTTAAAATTAACGTATCTGGATGAAATTTAAAGACAACAATCTAAAGGATACTTGTTTCTAATAAAAATATTGATATTAAAAAAAATATACAGGAATCCCAACTTTTGAACTTTTTGAACAGTTGTAACACACCAAAAATTAATATTTTTTTAAATAAATGTTAATAAAGTTCTTATGAGGAAATATTACTTAAATAAGACTATTGTATAGCAGATTGTCTAAATTTTATAATGAAACTAATTTGTTAAGTCTAGCTTCAGTTGAAATGTCATATTTTAGCATTCAAAGTGCGTACAAAGTTATTATGAAAAAAATCAGTTTAAATAAAAGCGTTATAAAAATTTTAAATGGGATCAAAAAAGTCCCTTTGTGATTTTATCTTTTAAATGGTCCATTTTATAAAAAATTAACCAAATTTTATTATAAAACTTATTTTATAATCATATCTTTACTATAAATACCCTTTGTAGGTTATTAAAGTACAATTAAAAACTTCCACAAAATATTACTTTAAATTTAATTGGTTATATTAAATTTATTTTTTGGCCCATGATTGATTTTTTACTTTGGATTATAGATTATATCCTAATCTTTAATTTAAACTCAAAAATATTGTTATAATTTTATCGAAACTAACAGGTTTTAAGTTTCTAATCTAGTTTTTAGAATTTTTGTATACACAAAAAATGAGTATATTTTATAACCAATTTTGAAAAAAGTTCCTATGAGAAACATATTACTCAAATAAATCTATTTCATATGAAATTGTCTAAATTTTTTAGTGAAACTAATTTTGTAAGTCTAACTTCAGTGGAAATGTAATTTTTAGGCGTTCAAAACTTTTATAAAAAAATCATATTAAATAATTTAACTTAATTCATGATTGATTAAAAAACCTTATTTGCTACCCACTTTTCTTAAATTATAAGTTTCATAGAAAAGATATAAAAATACCCTTTTTTAGTAATTTAAAAAAAAATCAAAAAATGTTATTTAATGTTAATGCAAATTAAAACAAAATAAAATAAAACAAGAATTTTTTTTTAATGACATTTACTATTTAAAACAAGTTTTGAAAAAAGCCCCCCTGGAATTTTCCTCTAGATCCGCCTCAGAATCTAGGCATTCGCTTGTTTTTCGATAGGAAATTTAATTGTAAAAAGGTGATTTTGATTCGGGTTAGGTTAGGTTATGTCAGGTTTCGATACAAAAATTATTAAAACAACTTTTTAAATTAATCAGTAATATGTTGTTTATTTGTTACAACGCAATTAATTTTGTTTTTGTTTAATTTCTTTTGTTTTAGTGAAATTTAATTGTATGTATACAGGGTGTCCTGTAACTACACCGACAACGCTTAACTGGTGATAGTAGACGTGAAAATAAGTCGATTTGACCCTATTTATCCATATCCAAAAATGCACCCCTAAGAAGTTATAAGCTTCTGAAGTTCATTTAAAAAAAAATTTTTTTTTTAATTGCTCCCAAAGTAATAAAAATTTTATGATGAAATTTTGTATACGTGCATTTTTATAAAAAACGCTCATTTGGTAAAAATTTTACCAATATTCGATTACTGGAAATGGTCTTATATGGTGCCAAAGGACATAAATCACTTAAGAACTTTTTTGGTATTAAAATTTTTTAGTAAAATATTATTTGCTTTTGTAGAGAAATTCAAGAGAAATTTTTTTGTCCCTTACAAATTTTGCCTAGGAAGTGCAGTTTCTGAGTAACATTAAAAAAATAATTTAATAAATGGTAAGTAGTTAGGCTTTTTAACATACATATTTAAGACAATATTTATTTAAAGCCCAGAAATTACCATTGCGTTTACCCCATATTAAATGCATATTCGCATACACATTTAACTCGAATTTAAATTTAAAAATTAGGAAATTCAGTTGAAAAGTTGAAGATGTAGCTTGTTACCATGGATACGGTTTTAAAAACACCTGAAATTAAATCATTTTTTAAATTTTATTCGAAAATAGCACATCCTACACAAAATTTATAAGAGACAAAAAAATTTTCTCTTGAATATATCTACATGAGGCAATAAATTTTAAATTAAAATTTTAAATACCAAAAAAGTTTTTAAGTGTTTTATCTCCTCTCGTACCATCTAAGACCATTTCCGGTAATCAAGGATTGGTAAAATTTTTACCAAATGAGCGATTTTTATAAAAATGCATACATACAAAATTTCATCATAAAATTATTATTAGTTTGGCAGCAATTAAAAAAAATATTTTTTTTTTAAATAAACTTCAGAAGCTTATAACTTCTTAGGGGTGCATTTTTGGATATAGATAAATAGGGTCAAATCGACTTATTTTCACGTGTACTATCACCAGTTAAGTATTGTCGGTGTAGTTACAGGACACCCAGTATGTTATTTATATTCGCGTTAGGTTAGGTTTGGTTAGAAAAACTATTAAAAAACTGAATTAGAGTTTTCAAATTCATAAGGCAGATTTTGATTTTGATGCTAAGTGCTGTAAGACGCCCGACGGCGGTATATTACAATTTATCGCCGGCACGGCTGAAAGTTCTTGATCTTTCGGCGGTTTTCTGATTACGAAGATAATAATACTGGCGCTTTTATAAATTTATTTTAATAGTCCCAACTCTTTGCTTACCTGGTTGAAGTATTATTTTCATTCTTGTATGGCAAGGCATCGCTACTATCGCTAGGCGACTGTAAAAAAAAATAAATATTAAAAAAATACAGCATTTGAAAAATAATTTTATATCAATAATTTCACATCATAAACAAACGAAGATAGTTAAGTGGCTAATAAATATCCCATCTTCACTTAATTACTTGTTCAATTGCAAAAACAACTTCACCTTTCTCAGCATCTTTGGTGACCCATAATTTTTTAACACCAGCTTTCTCACACATTCATTCAAATATAAATTAATTTCATTAGTACATGAATTGAGATCAAAATTATGTGGGTGCAAGTGAAGGTGCGGTTATTGGGTAGGCTAAAAGCTCAAAATGTTACAAAAATCTTTTAAGAGGTGTATTTAGTCTTGAGGTTTAATTAGAAATTTAGATTTGATTTAAGTAGTAGCAAACGTTTAATCATACCTAATAACACATTGTGTAAAATATTGCTCGTGCGTAGACTAATAATAAATCCGCAGATTTTCTGGTGTTGCAAAATCTTTAACCATCAATTGATCTCATTTCATGATGTCACTTTTTATTTATTAAAGTAGAGTAATGCGCACAGGCTTTACATGAGAATATTTCAATTAGCTAGTTTATTTTTATGTCAGTGAACTCTTTCTGACTCCTTAAACGTGTTTTAAGAAAATGGATTTAATATGTGTAGTGTGTAATGTAAAAAAAATTGCGAAAAATAAATTGATTTTAAGAACAACCCTTGGTTTAAAGTTTTTTTGGAAAATTCATACAAATGTATGTAATTTGACGTGCTACCACTTCATAGACAGTGCTTTTCATTGAAATGGACGTTTCATCGACACATTCATTTCATCAACATTACCTTTTCATCGACAATCATTTCATCGACAATATCTTCTCATCGACAAACCATTCTTCGATAAGGACGTTTTATCGACACATACATTTTATCGACATTTCCTTTTCATCGAAAACCATTCATAGACCCTATATTTTCATTGACATAACTTTTTCATCGACACAGACGTTTCATCGAAATTATCTATTCATCGATACTACCTTTTTATCGACAAACAACTTCATCGACATTACAAATTCTTCAACAATTTCGATTCCTCGACTACAATTTCATCGACACTACCATTTTATCGACAAGACCGCTCATCGATAAAGACATGTTTCATCGCCAAAGGAATTCATGGCCAATATGGTTTTATCGACACTTAAAATATTTTAGAATGTTCAATGTTCGGGAAAATATAAAAATGGTAAATGACGAATATGTTTATTTAAATTACTAAAAAAAAAGTAGTTCCTCATTCGCCGTTTTCATATTTTTCCAAATATACTAAAGAATAAAGAATATTATACAATAATAAAATAAATCGTATTTTTATACTATCATAGTGTCGATGAACATCCTTGTCCATACAAAAATACTTTTCTATGAAGAGGTACTGTCGATGAAATGGTTTTCGATGAAAAGGAATGTCGATGAAAAGTCCCTGTCGAAGATAAGATTTGTCGATGAAACGATTGTCGATCAAAAGGTAATGTCGATGAAACATGATTATAGCCTAGTTGTTTTTAGATTATAACCTAGTTATTTTGACAGAACTTGTTAATGTGGCTGATGAACCAAATCATTGTCAAGTTCTCATCTTAAAATGAAAATTATTCCTTATAATAATAATAATATATTCTACAAACAGCAATTGTTTTTTTTTTATAAATTTTGAAGTTATTTTGTAATCGACCGAAAGTTGTACACAATTGTAATAATTCAAAGAATATCATTAAAAATCATTTTCTTATTATACAACTATTCAAAAAATATATGTAGGATGTAGGTATTTTATGTGTATGCTAATCAGAATTATCATAAATAAAAAAATGTGGAAACCTAAAGTCGTTTAGAAAGTAAGATCAATTTTCTAAAATCTCGTTTTTGAAGCAAAAATCTTGTCTTAACATTTTTTTTTTATAACTTTTTAATTTTTTAAATTTTTTAATAAAACAAAATCTCATAATAAACATAATAAACTTCTCTGGAAAACTCGAAGTTGTTGAGAAAATATAAGTCAAATCCAGCTTCAATGAATGATTTAAGACCAATAAGTATTTTACCTCAATTGTCAAAAGTTTGGAAAACAATTTAAAAAAATCAAATTCGAGAACATATTCAAAATTATATTATTCTATCGGATTGTCAATTTGGTTTTCGTCCTAGATTTAGTTGTAACTCTGCCATAATAAACCCTGTAACTGATAATATTATAAGTCCTACGGATGAAGGGTTAATTTCTATTTTAGTGTTATTAGATTATAGAAAGGCCTTTGTTACAATAAATTATAAGATTCTTCAAAATTTATACAAGGTGAGTTTAAAGTAAAGCATAAAAATCATAACTACCTTATTTTTTGGAATTTTCAAAAAGGGTAAAAAAAAGTTCACTTCGTTTTTCAAAAACTGTTTTTTGAATAAAAAAGTTTCGGTTGACATGACGTCACTATGACGTCATGATTTTTTTAAAATGAATTGATATGGTTTTTATATCATAAAACAATACCTTATTAAGAGTATTTTACAACGGTGTCAAAAAGTTTATACTAGTACCATCTAGATGTCATTAAAAAAATTATCAAATTTCACCTTAAAGGATAGTTTTAAGTAACGCATAAAATTCATAACTTCCTTATTTTTGGAATTTTAAAAAACGGTAAAAGACATGTCGCATTGTTTTTGAAAAAAATTATTTTGAATTCACCAAAAAAAATTTCTCGGTTGACATGACGTCACTACGACATCATCAAAATTTGTTTTAAATGATTGATATGGTTTTTATACCATAAAATTATACCTTATTACGACTGTTTTACAATGGGACCAAAAAGTTTATACAAGCGCCATCTAGATTATTATAAAATTTTCCCGTAAACAATAGTTTAAAGTAACGCATAAAAATCATAACCACCTTATTTTTTCGAATTTTCAAAAACCGCAAAAGAGAGATCGCATTGTTTTTATAAACAAATTTTCAATTCATTTTTTTTCTAAAAAAATTTACTTTTTTTATTTAAAAAACCTATTTAGGGTTTATTATAATTATAATTATCAAACAAAAATACATTTGTAAAAATCTAAATCCAAATGTGTAAAGAACAATTTTTTTAATAAAACAAAATTCCAATTCATTCTCATAATATTCTACCTACATAAAATTGTGAAAATTATCTTTTTAAAAACATTTTTTATATATTTTTCATATTTCTTTTTAAAATACAATGCAAGTATATTATAATTAATCCAGCTGAATATCTTGAAAACGAAGCGATTTCCTTAAAAATGTTTCAGACAAAAATTGTAGCGACTGGAGGGGGACATGGGTTTTTAATTGTTATGGGGTTTTATGGGAAAACATTTTTTATTGTAGATTCGTAATGTATGGAAAATAATAAAAAAAGTTTTGGTTGAAACTTTTTTTTTCTAAAATTTCAATTTTTCGCCATATTCACCAAAATGAACACAAATTTTTGGATTTTCGATACAGTTTTACTAAAAAACTAAAGGTCTATAAGAAGACTCGCAGGAGTCAAAAAGTGCTTAAATTAAGGCAAGGATTAATAAAAAATATTATTTTACTTTATTAAAAAATATAAATTTAAAATTTTTTTTTACTTATAAAATTTAAAATAAAGCCAAAGGTAATTAATTAATACACTTAAAGATATTTGGATCTGTTTTTAAATTACGAGAGCTGGTCTAAATAAGATGTTCGAATATTCCTTCATTTTGTTCAATACACATGTTTACTCGTGTGCAAAAAGCCAATGATACATTTCTCAACATTTCAGGAGTGATACTTCGAAAAGCGTCCGTTATTTGTATAATAATATCCTCTCTAGTTGTAGTTGGTCGTTCATAAACCTTATCTTTTATGTAACCCCATAAAAAATAATCCATTTTTGTAAGATCTGGAGATCTTGCTGGCCATTCGTGTACTCACTTGGTATTCCAATCCACATATTAGGGAATTGGTTATGTAAAAATGTTTTAACAATTCTGGCAGTGTGGGGTCTAGCTCCGTCCTGTTGAAACTACATTCGCTGTCTTAAATCTAGAGGTACATACATCTTCTAAAAGAGTAGGCATTTCGTTTTGAATTATATTCAAATAAACAAGTTGGTTAAGATTTTCTTCATAAAAAAATGGTCCCACAAGATACTCATCCACTATTCCAGCCCAAACGTTTATAGACCAACGCCACTGTAATCTATGATCTCTTTGCCAATGTGGATTATTTTCAGAATAATAATGAGCATTATGAAGATTTACTCCACCCATGTTGTCAAATTTTGCTTCATCAGTAAAAAGTACGCGATTAAAGAAAAGGGGATCTCTTCTAACTTGATTCGTAGCTCATATGCAAAAATTATGTCGGCGGATGTAGTCAACTTCTTTAATTTGTTGGATTAAATGAACATGATATGGGTGTGATTTATGGTGTTTTAAAATTCTGTTTGCACAAGATTTAGGAAGTCCATGAAGACGATGAATTTTTCTTGTAGATGTATGTGGTTCTTCATTTACGGAAGCTAATGCTATCAATGAGGGGAGCATCTTAGGACCAGTTTTACTACGTTTTCTTCTAAGAGAACCGTTTTCCGCTCTTTTCACGAGCCTCCTAATATTTGTATGATTTGGATGACGCAATTGTGGAAACCTCTCAGCATAAAGACGTGCTGCGTGCCGATAGTTATCATGGCATTCGCCCAAAACTTTTATAATATTCACGATTTCTCTAGGTGAATAATCAGCCATTTTATGAGAGACTGATTTTAAATAATCACAGTGGCTTCAATAACAATGAGCTTCTACAAAAAACTAATCTGTCACAATATAACAATTATGTGCGAAACACAAAGTAGGCTGAAAATGAATTCCTTTATTTTTAGAAGCCTTCTTCCTTAATTGAAAAATATTATTTAACATATTAAATTGCAAATAAAATTGAAAAACCGTTTTGACACCTATTGTTTCCAACCTTTGACTTTATTTTAAATTTTATAAGTAAAAAAAATTAATATTTTTCTTAAAAAATAATAAAAATACAATAAACTTTTTTTTTAAATTTATTTTTTTTTAATAAAATAAAATAATATTTTTTATTAATCATTGCCTTAATTTAAGCACTTTTTGTCTCTTACGATTTTTCTTATTAAGCTTTAGTTTTCTAGTAAAACTGTATCGAGTATCCCAAAATTTGTGTTCATTTTGGTGAATATAGCGAAAAATTGAAATTTTAGAAAAAAAAGTTTCATCCGAAACTTTCTTATTATTTTCCATAGATTACGAATCTACAATAAAAAATGGGGGTTCCCATTTGAAAAAAAAAATGTTTTTTCCATAAAACCTCCATAAAACCCCATAACAATTAAAAACCCATGGCACTATTAAATGTCCCCCTCGAGCCGCTACAATTTTTGTCTGAAACATTTTTTAGGAAATCGCTTCGTTTTCAGGATATTCAGCTGGATTAATTAAAATGGGACACCCTGTATTTTAAATCTACCTTTTTATTTTTCATTACTTAAAAAGATTTTATGCGATTAAGTGATACTATATTTACTTCAGTTTCTTAGACATAAGGTCTATTTATGCTCAAAGATTTAAGACTTAACATTTATGATTTATAGAATTAAATCTCTGAGCATAAACAGACCTTAAGAGTTTATTTATGCTCAGAGATTGAAGACCTATCATATAAAATTTATGATTTACAATTTCTTAAAACCCAGTGTATAAGTCCTATTATTTTCGAAAAATCCTAAGTTTTAAATCTTTGAGCATAAATAGACCTTTATGCGAATAAAATACGTGAATTCTCCGTTCCAATAGATTTTTTTTGATTTTTTAAATTGGTATTTATAAAGCGAATTGAATAAAAGCTATTGAATTGTCTAGAGATTGTTAGATGCAGGTTTATTTATTATGAATATTGATGATGATGACCTTTCCATTTATTAAAACGAAAAGGTGTTATTTCAATTAACATTCTAGCTTAGGATTATACACGATGTTTATAATTACATTATGATACAGAATCAGAATAATACACTCTCTTTAAAACTTTAGGCATTTCACACCTCGTAAATATTTATTTAAATTATATGCAATGAGCAATGACGACCAATATAAATCACATTATTTCCTACAGCAAAAAAGCAAATCCTTGGACCTTAAACGGTTATTAAAATTAGTAAATAATTTCTTGCTGCTTTATACGTGTTATAATTATAGAAAATCATAAAAACAAATTGATGCTGCGCAACTTTGGGTTGAACTACTACACTATGCCAAGGTCTACATGTGGATTCTATCAACAATGCCAAAATAAAACAACTCTAAATAATTTTATTTATTCTCCTCCAACTTACAGCAAAATTATAAAAATAAATTTTTTCACATTTTTTTATATAAAACCAAAAAATAGGTGGTAATCTGAAAACATTCATAAACTTTTAAGTGATGTACGAATTTTTTTCCTAAAGTTTTTCTTATGTAACTAAAATAAAAGTTACCTAACATAATTTTAGCATGGTACTTTTATAGCGCTTTAGGGTTCATACATTCTTTAATCACTAATATCATGTTCACCATAACTCAAAAAAAGTTAAACGATAATTGATTTTGACAACAAAATTAACATAGGTGCTTATCTTCAACAAATAATGAAACTTCAAAACGAATTATCGTTTCATCATGATTGGTACGTCAACATAATTTTTATAAGAAATATTTGATATGTTTAGAATTGGAGTAGGTAAGCATTGATTTATCTTCGATCGTTTTTATAAGATGTCTTGTTAATGTAATAAAGATTTTATTTAAATTTTTGATTGGCTATAATCGTAGTTTTAAACAACAAGATTTTTTATAAATCTCAAAAATTAATTCATAAAAACATATTCCTGTACTTTCATATTCTAAATTACATTGCAGGTTGTTGGTAATTAGCCCCAAGACAAGAGCAATTAGTAGTTGTAAACTAATGAGTGGCTTAATAATAAATTATGATTTGCAGGAAAATGAAATCATATCACAGAAAACTTTCGTCTATCAATACACTAATTCTTATGCAAGAATTGCATAAAAGTGATTAAATTGGTCTCTGAAAAGTGCAAATTTGCATAAACAATTAGGGCAGGTACAATATACGAACTTGCGTGCCGAAGTGTTTCAATATTTCTGGCTCATTAAAAGTAATTAGCTGTTAATAAAGTTACCATGTCTTTTCAATACGAATTATCGATGCTGTAACTCAACGCCGTCTCTAAGAATTTATTCTGGATGAGAAGTCTGAAATTTCATACCAAATCTTCAGTTACAAGTCGCCTTTGTTAAAATTTAAAAGCGAGATTATAAGATTATTTAACTTTCTCAGAAAAATGCATTCCTTAAAACTAGGATTGTAATTAATATCATTTTTTTGGATTAATATTAGTAAAAGTAGCTCAACTGGTTTTATTGTGAAATAGTATGGTTTTATATTCATTTGATATTTTTTTAAACCAAATAGTTTCTTTAAAGAAATTAATTCTGAACTGAAGTGATAGGAAATAAATGTTTAAATTTTTTCAAAAAGTTGCTGAAATTTCGAAGTAAGGATAGAGGTCATCTTAAATTTTACTTTTTTGGTACGAACCTAAAGTTTTCATCAACAATTTGTGTTTTCAAAAAATGTATGGTATTTAAAAGTGGTCTTCCTAAAAGATGTTGAAACGTTCCCAGAAATCTTAAACCATACTCGTTTCCAATTAAACTTGGTTATGTGAAGAAGGAAATTCTCCGTATGTAATTTACTAGTATTGAGAGTTTGAAGAAGAATTATATGACCCCGGAACCAGTCGAGCAGTGATGTGTTTAATTACGCTCCTGCATGTTGCGTACTTAAGGAGGCGTACTAACTTGAACTTTATATTAACATTAACCAATAATTATATCAATTTTAAATCCAATTTCCAACACTTGAAGACTTGAAGCATCGGGTTATATAATTAGTCTCTTGGCAAAACAAATTCACGTAATTGATAGGAATAAATGTACAATAAAGGAGTAGAAATTAAAGATTGATTAAATATGACGTGTAATTTAGTAGCAGATATGTCTGACATTAAATAAATATCCTCCAGAATTATTACGAAACGTGACACGCATTTTATAATGAAAGTATCTGCGTGCGTTAGAGAATAATTAAAAGGTATTCAAATAAGAGCGAATTAGCAGTGTTTGCACAACATTCAGTGATAAGGTTAGATTAGAAATAGATGAGCATCAGCCGATTTACGACGTGAAGCAAGAATGATCACAGGCGCTTAGATTTACCGCCTCAAACGAGCTCTCAACCATTAAGAGTGATATCGTCCTAGATTCCCAGCTGAAGATGGTTGTTTGTTGAGTTTGTTGAATTAAATCATCAATGAACACATGGAAATTGCTTCATTTAAATATTTATCGCTGAATAGTATACCTATACCTACGTAGTAGATACCAGATACTAGACTCTTGTTGTGCGACGAAGACGGTACCAGTCGTACTTTATATGTTAATTCCATCTTGTTGGCATTCAAACGAAAGTGGTGAAAAGAATTCGTAATTTTACACTTGCTTTGGCATGCGTTCTGATTTACTTCAAGATTAATCTCATTATGACTTTAGTCACAAACCGTATAATGCCACATCAACATCATCAACATCAAGTAATCGGGAAAATTTAATTGTAGTAAAAACCTGACAACATACATATCATTACTCATTCAGTCCAAAACTTAAAGGTATCCGTTCAAAAAGTCTAACAACCTTAAAAATTGTTAGCCCAAAAACTAAGACCACGAGTACCAATATTGGCAGGTTCTCATTTTAAATCTTCCAGTAAAGACTAAGGAACTATAAATTTAGTATTTCACAACCCATTTACCTTATCCTTTTATCCAAGTGATTTTTGAGTTTTATTAAACTTGAGTACGTGAATGTTTAGATGAAGTGGTTGAAAGATAGACCAATTTTATAAGTTATACAGGTTTACTGAACCACTAATTGTTAAAAGTAGGTTAATACGCTGATTGATAATCTCGTCACTAGATTGAAACAATAATTTCTTGACTTTCAGGAAACTCGAGTATGTGAAAGAAAATATGAAGTAGATAGCTTTTAAGCTATAAAATTGAGTATTACTCAATAGTACTTAACCACTAATAGTTAAAGGTATGTTTTATTGCTAAACAATCCACGTAATAATTGAATTTATCATTTTAGATTCAACTGAACCTCCAGATTATTATAAACACCCATCAACAACTACGAGACCGCATTCAACTAAAGCGAAAAAAACCAGTCAACGATTTATTATAACTGCAAAACCTCTAACTAGAAACAACTGAAGCACCTACAGTTAAAACGCAAAACCCAGGAGGAACAGAAGAAATCAGCGTAAGTTTAAACCCAGTTGCCTTCCCAAATATTGGAACTAAATAATCAATTTCATACCAAAATACTTTCAGTGATAACAATAAACGACTAACAGTTACCACCCACAGCAATATCTACAAAAGCGAACACATAATCCATATCACCAAATCCAAAACCAGAAGTTACCGAAAAGTACGAGTACGAGGTTCCGTGACACTGAAAGTCATGAAAATTACTGCCACAGTTACAACAATGAATATCCACCAGAATTATCCCAAAACCATCACTACCAATACCGACAAAATATTCCTAATTTCAGACTTTCCAGTAGAGACGTTGAAAGTTACCTTCCTAAAGAATACAAACTAGGCATTTTCGGATCAATTTACCACCCCAGAACTACCCATCTTTAAAACCCAACTGTAACTATTGTTGTTATTATTTAATAATAAACTAAATCTTTGAGTAATATACGAATTGTACTATCAATCAAAATGCATCATCCAATATATGAAATATGCACAATTCAATCATTTGCATGTTTTCTGATAAAATGATGTTTTACATCAATATGCTTTGCACCTTTATTATCACAAAATATACTTATTGCATTTTCATCTTGTGTTATTAATTAATTTTTTAAACCTCTTAACCATATACCTTCTTGTACAGCATTCTGCTTCTGTTGTAGATGCTGCAATAATTGGTTGATTTTTAGAACACCAACTTATAGCACCAGAATTATAAAGAAATACATAACCAGTTGTAGAACGTCTGTCATCTGCATTACTTGCCCAATCAGAATCTGAATATCCTGTTAAGTCTAAATTGTTTTTCTTAAATGTTAATTTAAAATCTTGTATTGATTTTAACGTAAAGTCCTTTTTACTGCTAACCAATGAATTCTTCCTGGATTTCTATTGAATCTGCTAACAACTCCTACTGCAAAAGAAATATCTGGTCTAGTTCCCTGTGCTGCATACATAATACAACCAATTGCTTCTTGATAAGGTACACTTCTCATTTCAGTCTTTTCATCTTCAGTTGTTGGCATTTTTTTTTAATAATTTTTAATTTTTATCTAAAGGAGTAGTAACACCATTACAATCATTCATTCGAAATCTTACCAGAAAACCTCTTATATGTATAACGGCTTTGATCAAGAGTTAATATTCCACTTTTGCGATCAAAATTAATTTTCATTCCCAAGCAATAATGTGTTTCACCAAGATTTTTCATCTTGAAACTATTTTTTGTCTTTTAACCATAGTTTTTCTTTAACATTATTCGAAAAAATTAATAAATCATCTACATAAAGAGCTATGTATAATATACTTCGAGAATCATTTTTGTAATATACATACAAGGATCATAGCTTGATTGTGTAAGTCCCAAATCATTTAAAACACCATTGATTTCAAAATTCCACATTCTGCTAGCTTGTTTCAATCCATAAATACTTTTTAATAATTTACAAACATGACCACCTAATTTTCCATCATTTGGCAATTGCATGTATATTTCATCATTCAATTTTGGATTTAAAAAAGCATCCATTTGATCAATAAACAAATCATATTCGACAGATAGTGGCAATAAAAATCTGAGTGAATTGTATCTAACTACAGGTGAAAAAGTTTCTTAGTAATCTACTCCTGGCTGCTGATCATATCCTTTAGCTACTAATCTTGCCTTAAAACGTTCAATTGAACCATCAGATTTATATTTTGTTTTAAAAACCCATTAACTTTTTATTGCTTTTCTTCCTTTAATTCACAATTTTCCATGTTTCACTTTTTAAATGACATTTTATTTCTTCATCCATCGCTAGACTCCATAAATCTGCATTATTTCCTTCCATAGCTTGTTTTATTGTTATTGGATCACCTTCATAAAATAATAAAGTCTGAAAAGTTCCAAAATCATTATTAAAATATTTTGAATTTGGTTTCTTCAAACGAGTGAAAGAAATGTCACTGTCATCTTTCTTATTTATTTCAACATTGTCATCTTTTTGATTTATTTCATTAACATGATTTTCTGTATTATTTTGATTTTTATTTTCATCATCAGTACTATCAAGATGAGTTTCTATATTTTCTTGACTTTCCTCCACATCAACAAATGTTTTTTGTAATCTCTAAACTTTGTTGATTAAAATCCCTTGAAAATTCATTTTCTTTAACCAATTCTGTTTTCTTAAAATAAAATGCATTTTCATGAAAAACTATGTCTCGTCCAGTTTTATAGTCTTCTTCTCGGGATGAATAAGTCTATATCCTTTGGAAGTTTCACAATATCCAACAAAAATATATTTTTCTGACTTTGATTCCCACTTATTTCTTTTTTATTTAGGAATATGATGAAATGCTTTACACCCAAATACACGAAGATTACTTAAATTTGGTTTTAATCCAGACGGAAGTGGAAGCATAAAATACAACAGTAACAATAGATGGCCAACATCTATGGGGCCAACAACATGCTGTAACCATGGTTACAACCAACAATTAAATAAAACATCTCAACAATACTACCTACGCACCGTAAGACCACCCAGAATACAGATTCCTCTATCACTACTCCCAACAAAATCACCAATAACATTTAGCTCACCAGCACCTTCTTCTCTCACAAACACACTGATGTTAAAATATACAGCGATCATCACCATCGTAGGATTGCTATCAGCGCAAGTTCCAGAGTAAGTGATGCAAGTGGACGTAAATTTAATTACTTCTTGGAAACCAAGGTGATTCAAAATTTTTTGAACCAGCTCCAACCTCCTACGATGATTACAAAGAAGCCGATGTCAGTTTATACCCGTTATAAACGCAATATAGGAAACCCCATAACTCATTACAGAAAAAGATCTACCTACTAATCGTAGAATTTTATCAACATTATCGTCAAGTCTTAAAAGACATTCACAAAAAATTTTTAAAGACTAAAAGGAAGCCATAGATATTTTACGGTTTTTATATAATAATTTGAATCATAGATATGATGCACAAAATCTTTCAAAAAATCCAGAAAATCATAATCCTGTAGTAGTACAGAAATCCGAAAATTTCTAAAAAAAGTACGAATGAATTTGGTTATTACTACCCTAATTACCCTAACTACCATAACAACTGAAACTGTAGCTATAAAATTTGAATCACCAATTATTGCCAAAAGTCAGCTGTTTTCCCCAAATATAAGAAAAAAGAAGTAATTTCAGTGAATGATTGTAACAATAATATTAATAAAAGTGAGATTTATACAGATTTTCTCTGAAATAATTTGATTTTGGCCATACGACCTTTTTGTTTTGAGTGACAATAATCTTCAGTAGATATCTTAGCGTGTATTCAGCGACCGTGATGAAAAATTTAGAGACGTCGTTAACGTTAAAGACGTGATTAAAAAATATTTCTTCATAACAAATATTTTCTTAAAGACGTGATTAACTTTAATGACGTCTTTAAAATTTTCATCACGGTCGCTGAATACATGCTGTTGAATTTTCATAAAACAGTATAAACCATGCACCTTCGATGTACCAACCAATAACAAACCCATCTTTGGAGATCATCATTAAAAAGATACAGATCAAATGCCATTTAAAGAGTTTTACTACATCTAACTCATACATCAGTTTCTTTTATTTTGGCCAAAATTATATTTATCTACGTTCTTCAATGCTGATTAGCTTTCTTATACAGGGTGGGCCAACGAAAACGAAACAGACGAGTTTTAAAATAGTTAATAAAAAATTTTGAAAAAGCGCTCGGACAGGTCAACTTTGGTTTCGAGGGGGACATATTTTGCAATAGAAGTGATTCAAAAATCCATTCACCCCTGTGCCCTATGAACACAACCCCTAAAATTTTAATAGGGATGGTGGGGTAAGTTAGAAAGATCTTTTTACTCAGAGTAACATACAAAAAAAAAAGTTAAATCGATCGATTCGTTTTAAAGATATTCAAAATTTAGCAAGTAGAGATTTCATGTTTTTTAAAATTGTGCTATGAACACCACGCCTTCAATTTTAAGTGTTTTGATAGGGTAAGTAATATCGTTTCGAGGGGGGCATATTTTGCAATAGACCTGATTCAAAAATCCATTCATCCCTCGCCCTTTGGACACAAGACACAACCCCTAAAAATTTAATAGGGATGGTGGGGTAAGTAATACCTCGTTAGAAAGATCTTTTTACACAGAGTAACATGCCAAAAAAAAGTTAAATCCTTCGATTCGTTTTGAAGATATTCAAAATTTAACATGTAGAGTTTTCATGCCTTTAAAATTGTGCTATGAACACCACGGCTTCAATTTTAAGTGTTTTGATAGGGTAAGTAATACCTCCTGGGAAAGATCTTTTAACCCAAAGTAACATACAAAAACTTGTAAAACGCAATTTATTTTCATTTTCTACAAAAGAGAGATTTTAAAAAACAAATTTAAATTTATTCGAGGAATTGTTTAAAATTTTGTAACATCTGGAACAAAACAATGCAAAACATAAAACGATTTATAACCACATTGACATTCTTTTTATCAGTTGTATTTTGTATTAGTGGTGATTTTCATCGTGTTAAAACTGTTTATGACTAATTATTAGAAATCAACATTTAAAATTTTGTGAACTTCTGTAAAAGCTTCTGCTAGCAATGGTTTATACAATTCCAGAAAGGGTTGAATTAATCACTTTTTATTTTAAAAACGATGAGAATGCTCATCGTGCAGCTAATTTATCTAATGAACAACATCCAAACAAACAATGTAACCGAAAATACGTTCTGGAGTTGGTTGCAACATTTAAAAATACTGGTTCTGTTGGTAATAAGAAACGCGATCCTGGTAATGTTCGTCCAATAAGAAATGAGGTCGTTGAAATAGGTGTTTCGGGACAAGTTGCTGCAGATCCAACTTTAAGCACAAGAAAACTGGAGACTGTGACTAACATCAGCAGAACAACCATTCGCCGAATATTGAAAGGTCACAAATATCATCCCTATAAAATTCATTTAATTCATGAGTTAAATGAAGATGATTTTGATAGGCGACTGGAATTTTGTGAGGTGATGACGGAACGGATAATTGCTGATGAAAATTATCTTTATAATATCTGGTTTTCTGATGAGTGCACTTTTTTCTTAAACTAAACCGTTAATCGTCATAATTGTCGATATTGGTCAGATGAGAATCCTAGGGTATTTCATGAAGTTCACACTCAAACTCCTCAAAAATTGAATGTGTGGGTTGGAATTTTTGGAGACCGTCTTTTTGGTCCTTATTTTCTAGATGGCAATCTAACAGGGGATATGTACTTGGATCTACTTCAAAACTTTGTTCATCCATTTCTTGACGATATTATCGAAAATGGCGATCGTTATTTAGAAGACCATCTGATTTTCCAACAAGACGGAGCCCCTCCTCATTACACACGGCCTGTTAGGGAATTCTTGGATACGACGTTTCCTGGGCAATGGATTGGGCGTAGAGGACCTTTGGAGTGGCCGCCGAGATCTCCCGATCTTACTCCCCTTGATTTTTTCCTTTGGGGGCATTTAAAAAGTAAGAACCAGGATCTCTAGCAGAGTTACGACAGAGAATTATTAATGAATGCCGAGAAATTACTGCTGAAATGTTACAAAATGTAAGAATTCGCTTTGAGCAAAATTTGTACGTTTGCATGGAGGTTGGTGGAACTCAATTCGAACATTTAATAAAATAATAAAAACATCCTTGAAAGTGTCGGGATCGATGGGATTCTTTAAAGTGTTAAGTTTTCTTCAAAAGGATTAGTTAAGTTTAGTTTGGTTAAATAAAAAATAATGTGCAATCCTGTTTTATTTTGAATTCTTTAAAACAAACCAATCGATTTCACTTTTGTTTTTTGTATGTTACTTGTGGTAAAAAGAACTTTCCAAGGAGGTATTACTTACCCTATCAAAAGACTTAAAATTGAAGGCGTGGTGTTTATAGCACAATTTTAAAAGGTATGAAAACCCTACTTGCTAAATTTTGAATATCTTTAAAACGAATCGATCGATTTAACTTTTTTTTGTATGTTACTCTGGATAAAAAGATCTTTCCAACGAGGTATTACTTACCCCACCATCCCTATTAAAATTTAAGGGGTTGTGGCTATAGGGTGCAGGGATGAATGGATTTTTGAATCAGCTCTATTGCAAAATATGTCCCCCTCGAAACTAAAGTTGACCTGTCCGAGCATTTTTTCAAATTTTTTTATTAACTATTTCAAAACTCGTCTGTTTTGTTTTCGTTGGCCCACCCTGTATGTGTGTTTGGCGTTAAGAATTGGAAGTTCTCGTCATCCGGTTGATGTAACTTCTTTGATCTTCCATTGATCTTATTATAAATTTTGATGGATCCAATCCAAGATCAGATTAAAGCCACTATGATGGATTTCGAAGCTACAAGGCCTCTTCCAAGCAAAAAAAAAGAAGAACACGAAGAAGAAGAGTGCGATCGTGGATTGCTCGACATAAGTCTTTAAGAATCTATCAAAATTTTCTGCAAATACTGATAGTGGAAGATCAAATAAGTTACATCAACTTCTTAAAAATGAGTGAAGAGACAAAGACCAACTTTTCACTATACTAAAGCAACTACAAAAAATCTTTTATAGTGTAATATTAGCCTTAGTAATAAATCTAAGATACATATCTTATCTTCAGTATATTTTTAAGGTTTAAATCAAAAAACTCAAATTAACCTTGTTGATTGTTTATTTTTTGCGCGAAGAAAATAAACCATGGCCTATATTCAGCAACTTCAATTGTTTTCAGGTAGTAAATTTTACGTAATTAGCATTAAGGTATTAAAGGAAGTCAGAACAATTGTTTCTACTTTTCGCACGGTTTTACGACATTTGTGGCAGAAAGAAAGTGCGCCTGTGAATATTTAACGTGAAATATTTAAAAGTTATTTGGGAATTCCAATAAAACAATCACTTGCTCTAATAAAATCAGTTTACCTTGATAAACAAAAGTTTTTTTTGCATTTTCATTCATTATTTATAAAGCTTTGAATGAATTAAGTGCATCATTGGAAATTATGCATTCGAAGCATGAAAATCGAAAATGGTTTAAACAACTTTTACCTGTCTCACGTGCCCGATGGTTAATAGATCAACGTAAAATTTCCATTTACTTATAGCCACTCTGAACGTTAACTTTAATTATGAATGATAACATTCTACAAAATTATTTTTATTATTATTGTCGTACCAATTAACAACGCATGTAAGAAATTTATAAGCAAAAAATTAAGATTTATTTGTTTTTAATTGGAAGTGAATTATTGAAAGGAATTAATTTAAACTATTTTTTGATTGTAAAAATATGAAATTTCTTAACGGCCAATTATGTAATTGAGTTATCATTTATTAAATGAAATGGTAATTTATAATACTCGGTCTATTTAACGCAAATCAAAGGAAAATCTAGTAGGTAGTAAATGTTTATTATTAAACTATTCCATTATAACAGTTTATCTTAAATAAATTACATGAGTGCAATTTAAACAATGTAACAATAATGTAACAAAGCACCTGTTTAAGATGATTTGTTCGATAACTCCTTAAATGTCAATCAAGATTAAACCACAGAACTAATTGTCACCGGCATTGTCGCCACAAGACATTTCTTTACATAATTTCAACTTAAACAAAAATACTCTCGTTGTACCGATACGTGTATGTACTTTCTTTATATTAATGTAGGCTGCATTGCATAAGATACTCCTTGCTTTCTATGTCTAAATCCGGATATTAATTTTAGTATGCATTGCTGTCTTTACGTTAAGCTAAATGTATCACTGTCATTGATTGTTTTGATACCAACATTACCAACGAATTAAATAAATGTATTGAAAGTTTAGCACCATATCAGGAATGATTTTTCAATTATGTAACTTCAATTAATTAGATTAGTTTAGAACACTAAAAACAGCAGGAATGTTTATTTAAATTAGCTTACCAGGAATTTATTATGATTTGTTAGAATTACTTAATCAAGTAGTTTATTTTACGATTTTTTAAGCATAAACAACTTTTTTTATAAATTCTTTCAATAATAAAATTAACCGCTATATTCGCCACTGTCCACTAAATCTTAAACGTACGCAGTGGCGGACCCAAAGGGGGGTTGGAGCGTGATTTTACCTCCTGACAAGATATATTAACTGATTGCACCTTTTTTTAAGATTTAATTTGTATCTCGTATATTTTTCCAGAATTCAACCTTTTTCTAAAATATCTAAAATTTCAGGACTAAACTTGATTCTTTTTTTTTCTGAAAACTGATCTAATGCATTAATAACATATAAAACTATTTTTTTTAAGAGTTTATTATTTAAGTATTTTCCAGGTCTACGATTTTAATAATTTTCTTGAAAACTACTAAAGTTAACAACACCAAAATTTTATACGAGGAATACACATTTAATTTTTTAAAAATATTTGGTGTTTAGTTTTTCCATATTAAGATCGTAAAATATTTGCTAAAATTTGGGCAAATTTCCAGCCCTGGAGAGTTCATTTGAAGGCTTTTAAAGATTTCATTAGAATATTCGGAAAGGATAATTCATTCCTTAAATTTTGAGCTTTTAACCAATTTTTTACCAGGTATAGATTTCAAGAAATTAACTATTTTTCTAAAATATCTGGACTCACTTGAAAGTGAGATTTTACACATTTCTGAACTATAAAACAAAAAGTGATAACAAATGTTTTTTTTCAAATGTAATAGTACCTAAATTGGAAGTTTTTTTTAAAGATTTCATTATTTAAATATTTCTTTACGAATTTCAGTTCTTTAATGCCACTAAACAATTTTATATATTTTTTTTAATTATTCTCCACTTTTTAATTATTAATTTTATAAAAATCTTACTAGTTAATAAAGCAAACACACAATTTAATAGTTATTACTTGTGTTAATTAAACAAATAAGCAATTAGTAATTATGAATTAAACTGAGTATATTTTTTAATTAAAACTTTCTTATTAAAATGAGATTAAATATTTAAGTAACCTGTACAGCACCATTTATTTTGGGCTCATAAAATTATATATGTAAATTTAAATAGTTATTAAAGTTAACGAGGTAGTGAGCATAACAAATAACAATTATTAAATTCTTTTTATAGCTTAAGTCATAAAAATACGTACCTTCATTTTTTTTCTAAATGGAATAGCAAAAGTAATTACTTGTTTTCGGCATCTAAATTACGTAATTACCCTTTATTTTATAAAAAATTATTAAACATAAATTACGACAATTTATAGCAAACATCGTTTAAATTTTATTAATTTTGCAGAATTCGTGAGTTAAATAATTTTAACAAATTTGCAACTAATTCTCTGACTATTTAAGTTAAATTATTTAAAAAATTCATCTTCACTCGTTTTAAAAATGTTAACAATGCTTTTAAACCGTTTTAAAACTTTGATTTCAATATTTTTTTAAATATTTCCATTAAAAATGATTTTCAAGGATTTCCACTTAACTTTGAATGATTTTAAAAATGTCCATTGACTTTGTGTTAATTTTTCACGATTTTGTTTTAAATTCTTATAAATACTATAGTTTATAAATCTGAAGAGGATATTCGGCAAATCTAATAAAATAATTTTGAAATCTTGTTGATATGTTTATTTTTGGTCATAATAAAAAATATTCCACTCAAGTTTTTTTAATATTTTTGTTATTGGTGTAATGAAAAGCTGCTATCATTTGTTTTAAATTTTACCTTTGTGGGGTAAACCAAAAAAATTTAAGGGAGCAACAAAAACTGTATTTCGTAAAAATTGCGCATTTTTTACAGTTTTAGAATATTTGAAAAAAAAGCAGAAAGTGAAAACATCATTTTTTTGTAGGTATTATTTTGAAGAAAATGCTTAACATAACAACTTGACGAAACCTATTTTGTTTTATTATTTTAGAAAAATAAGTACTTTTTTTTAAATTAAATTGTTATAAAAATACAACGAAAATCATAAAGCAAAAAAGCATTGTCGAAATTTTTAAATAAACTACCCACTTTACTTTGTTACGGGTGTTTAATAATGTTTTTATGAATTTTTAAATTTCGTCTGAGTATTTTATACTTAGGTACTATTTGAAATGAAATTTTGAAAATTTTAAAAATTTACATACAAAATTATGTTTTTAATAATTTAGAAAGAATTCCTTAATATTTAAAAAAACCAATGCATTTCTAAAAATATATTCAGGAATTTCACTCAACCTTCAATTATTCGAGGTAAGTTTTTAATATATTCCAAAAATGTGCAATATTTTATAAAAATATTTTACTTATTTTATACTGCTTGTTCTACTTTATTTCCAACAAACATTTTTTAAATAATAAACGTCGCTCTGAAAAAAAAATTTCTTATGAACTAATTTTGTTCGAATCCATTTTATGGGACACCCTGTATAAAGCTAATTGCTCACATTCGCCGAAATTAAAAGGTGGTGTTTACCTCTTAACGATGTCCGAAACAATGGAAAACGATCCATTGTTGATAAACAATTTCTTTATCTCGAGGTGAATATCAGTACATTTAATGGTGTTTTTTTTTTAATTTAACCTTAACTACTTTGGCAGGGTCAAAAGTCAAAATAGACCCCTTGTAAAGTTATTTTTGTAGTTGCGCTACTTAATTACTGGGATTCATAATTTAATTAAACTTTAGAAAATCTAAACAAATACAGGGTGGGCCAACGAAAACGAAACAGACGAGTTTTGAAATAGTTAATAAAAAAATTTGAAAAAATGCTCGAACAGGTCAACTTTAGTTTCGAGAGGGACATATTTTGCAATAGAGCTGATTCAAAAATCCATTCATCCCTGCGCCCTATGGACACAACCCCTTAAATTTTAATAGGGATGGTGGGGTAAGTAATACCTCGATGGAAAGATCTTTTTATCCAGAGTAACATACAAAAAAAAAGTTAAATCGATTGATTCGTTTTAAAGATATTCAAAATTTAGCAAGTAGAGTTTTCATACCTTTTAATATTGTGCTATGAACACCACGCCTTCAAGTCTTTTGATAGGGTAAGTAATACCTCCTTGGAAAGTTCTTTTTACCACAAGTAACATACAGAAAAACAAAAGTGAAATCGATTGGTTTGTTTTAAAGAATTCAAAATGAAACAGTATTGCACATTATTTTTTATTTAACCAAACTAAACTTAACTAATCTTTTTGAAGAAAACTTAACACTTTAAAGAATCCCATCGATCCCGACACTTTCAAGGATGTTTTTATTATTTTATTAAATGTTCGAATTGAGTTCCACCAACCTCCATGCAAACGTACAAATTTTGCTCAAAGCGAATTCTTACATTTTGTAACATTTCAGCAGTAATTTCTCGGCATTCATTAATAATTCTCTGTCGTAACTCTGCTAGAGATCCTGGTTCCGTTGCGTAAATCTTACTTTTTAAATGCCCCCAAAGGAAAAAATCAAGGGGAGTAAGATCGGGAGATCGCGGCGGCCACTCTAAAGGTCCTCTACGCCCAATCCATTGCCCAGGAAACGTCGTATCCATGAATTCCCTAACAGGCCGTGTGTAATGAGGAGGGGCTCCGCCTTGTTGGAAAATCAGATGGTCTTCTAAATAACGATCGTCAATTTCGATAATATCGTCAAGAAATGGATGAACAAAGTCTTGAAGTAGATCCAAGTACATATCCCCTGTTAGATTGCCATCTAGAAAATAAGGACCAATAAGACGGTCTCCAAAAATTCCAACCCACACATTCAATTTTTGAGGAGTTTGAGTGTGAACTTCATGAAATACCCTAGGATTCTCATCTGACCAATATCGACAATTATGACGATTAACGGTCGAGTTTAAGAAAAAAGTGCACTCATCAGAAAAACAGATATTATAAAGATAATTTTCATCAGCAATTATCCGTTCCGTCATCACCTCACAAAATTGCAGTCGCCTATCAAAATCATCTTCATTTAACTCATGAATTAAATGAATTTTATAGGGATGATATTTGTGACCTTTCAATATTCGGCGAATGGTTGTTCTGCTGATGTTAGTCACAGTCTCCAGTTTTCTTGTGCTTAAAGTTGGATCTGCAGCAACTTGTCCCAAAACACCTATTTCAACGACCTCATTTCTTATTGGACGAACATTACCAGGATCGCGTTTCTTATTACCAACAGAACCAGTATTTTTAAATTTTGCAACCAACTCCAGAACGTATTTTCGGCTACAATGTTTGTTTGGATGTAGTTCATTAAACAAATTAGCTGCACGATGAGCATTCTCATCGTTTTTAAAATAAAAAGTGATTAATTCAACCCTTTCTGGAATTGTATAAACCATTGCTAGCAGAATTTTTTACAGAAGTTTACAAAATTTTAAATGTTGATTTCTAATAATTAGTCATAAACAGTTTTAACACGATGAAAATCACCACTAATACAAAATTCAACTGATAAAAAGAATCTCAATGTGGTTATAAATCGTTTTATGTTTTGCATTGATTTGTTCCAGATGTTACAAAATTTTAAACAATTCCTCGAATAAATTTAAATTTGTTTTATAAAATCTCTCTTTTGTAGAAAACGAAAATAAATTGCGTTTTACATGTTTTTGTATGTTACTTTGGGTTAAAAGATCTTTCCCAGGAGGTATTACTTACCCTATCAAAACACTTAAAATTGAAGGCGTGGTGTTCAAAGCACAATTTTAAAAGACATGAAATCTCTACTTGCTAAATTTTGAATATCTTTAAAACGAATCGATCGATTTAACTTTTTTTTTTGTATGTTACTCTGAGTAAAAAGATCTTTCTAACAAGGTATTAGTTACCCCACCATCCCTATTAAAATTTTAGGGCTTGTGTCCATAGGGCACAAGGATGAATGGATTTTTGAATCACTTCTATTGGAAAATATGTCCCTCTCGAAACCAAAGTTGACCTGTCCGAGCGTTATTAACTATTTTAAAACTCGTCTGTTTCGTTTTCGTTGGCCCACCCTGTATAATGATATAATAAAATGTTTAAAATTAAAAAACTAGCATCAAAAAATGTGCAAAAAATGAGGGTCTATTTTGACCCTGCCATGTTATATACGATACAATTTTAAACCAAGATAGTTAAGGGTTAATACCCAGATTCTGGTCAAATCATTTAAGTGTAAAGGCCTTTAAATTTAAATCTATTATATGGGTTGTAATGGACAATTTCCATGGTTACATAATTTGTGTCTAATTAAAGGTCTTTAATTTTGACCAGAATCTGCCTATAAATCAAGTATGATTTTGATTTTTTATTTAACTTGAAGCCAGATACGTTAATTTTAGTGAGGGAAATGTAAAATTCTTCTTTTAGTTTAAAAATAGGCCGTAGTGTTCAAAAAACAGCAATTAGACAAAGACAAAATCCAAAGAATAAATGATTTAAATAATCAATTGGCAATAAAAAGAAAATTATAGAGGATGTCCTACAAAAATCATAAAATTTTCCAATTTTAAAATTTCTATAACTACTTAAGAAGTCGAAAAAATATTAGTTTATAGGAATGTTTGTTCTGAATGACATCTACCAACTCAATACATTTGCTGGAAAAAAGAGTAAGACAGAAATTTAACAATTTATTAAGTTTAATACCTTTTATTTTGTTTTAGCTTATTCTGATTTAATTTTTAATGAGCTTTTAGTACTAATTTTCAGTGATTTTTATTCATGTCCAGTAAATTAAAATTTCTCATTGAAATTCCCATAATGTTCATTAAATTTTTAAAGACCTTTAACTTTCTATAATCTTTTTTTTTATATTTTGATATGTTTTATTTTTCCCAAAATATTTAAGGACTTTATGTTCACGTTTTTTATGAATTCTAAATGATACCGAAATTTTCAAGGAATTTTGATTTTACAGATCTTCATAAAATTTCCCATAATATTTGGGAATACTTCGGGTATAATTTAATATTTCTAGTTTAATTTTCTCTCAATGATTTTAGATTAAAAAAAAATTACACTGTTTTTTATGATTTCAAATCTTTTAGGAGTAATATTTTTTAATGATTTTCACTAGGTTTTTATCTTCTTTTTGTACCATTTTACTGACGGATATTTTGACTGCAGATTTCCATTAAATTGCCACGTTACATGGGTTTTAATAAAATTTTGAGATATATTTACGCATTATATTGAAGTATGAATAATTTTCCAGGTTTTTAATAAGTTTATATGTTTTAAAACTTTATATTAGTTCCAATAATATTTAAAGATTTTTCAAGATTTTTAAGAATATCCATAACTAATTTCCAATGAAATATTTAACTTTTGCAGATTTCTAATGAATTTTCAATGAATTTAAAGATTTCCACGGAAGCTGGCTTTACTAAATTTCGAATAAAAAACCTACAAATTTTCAAGATAATACAATGAATTTTAGACCTGGAGGCATAGTTTCTTCAAACACATTAACCTAATGCGAATTTTGATAAAATTTACATGAATTTGCATGGATAGCTTTAGGCTTAAATTTGTTTGAATTTCAGTAAAAAGTTCTCAAATTTGTTTTAGTTTACATGAAAGGTCTTAGAATTAACGATATTATTTTATGGGATTCAAGAAGCCTTATAATACCAATCGTAGTAAACAGCTGGAAATTTTTGTCTTGAGATATTTTTTAAACAAATCAAATAATGCAAATTCTACTAAAATATGTTTTTCGTTAAAAACTTAAGACGAATTTCTTTAAAATGAATCAAAATAATTTAAAGTATACAAACATTTGAATGAGTTTTCGTGAAAAGCTTCAAACTATACACGGTGATTATTAAGTTGGTATTTTTTATGACAGGATATGAAACAAAATAACTTAATAAAATAAGTCGTTTAGCAAAATATTTTGTATACAGGGTGTCCCGTTCGTGGTTCACCAAACGTCAAGGTAAGAAAGTAGAGCAAATTTTATCAAGAAAAAACCAAAAAAGTAGGGGTCTATCTTTTATGGTTTGAAAGTTACAGGGATTTGAAATTGGCATGGCAGAAATCAGTAAATGATCAATAGCTGCTTAAAAGCTTAGTAAAAAGATTTTTAATATAATATAATTTTAAAGCTGAAAGTATCCTCTTTCAATTGGTAACAATGATAAAACACAATTCGTTTATCAAGTATTAAAAAAAATCGAAAAGAAAAAAAATCCATAAAAAATTGTTTTTTTTAGCAGTTTTTGAAGATTTTCTCCAAGATAGGTCTTGGAGAAAATAATAGGTTAAGGGCGTGTTTTTTTTAATTTTCTAAAATGTCGTTATATTCTCTAGAAATTATGAAAAATTTTGAAACCCTAACTATTTTTATGCACTCACTAGAACCTTCTAAACTTACTCCTATGAGAATTGATTCTAAGCATAGTTAGTTACAATTGCGGTGCGCCTTCATTTTTGTTATTATTTAATAATACAACTGTTTCAAAAGCCATCAAAATTTAACTTTTGCTTATGAAAATTGATTATTAAGCAACTATTGATCATTTACTGATTTCTGGCAAAAACGGGGGATGCCAAAGTCAAACCCATGTAACTTTCAAACCATAAAAGATAGACTTCTACTTTTTTGGTTTTTTCTTGATAAAATTTGCTCAACTTTCTAACCTTGACGTTTGGTGAACCACGAACGAGACACCCTGTATAAAAGTCTTCATATAAAAAAGTACGCTGTAGGTACGCGTTTTAACTAAAATAAAATTATTTTTTTAATTTTAATTTTGTTATTTTATTTTTGCTTCATTTTTGTGGTACTTTTGTTTAATTCTTTCTTATATCCTACCGAACAAATGCAACCACACACGTTCATCGATAATTTGAATAACTTCCTTAGACTTTTATTGGGAATTTTGATTACTTATAGATGGCGCTATTTTGACTTAAATTTTCTACAAAAATGGAGGAAGGTGAGTACCGGTATTAAGTTTATATTGAGTTTAGTAACTGCGTTATTAGCGTTTATAGCGTTTTGATGATTGATTTATAAGTATAAAGTTTACATAAATACTACGAGTTTTATCAAATTTACAAAATATTTGGTCGACTTATTTTATTTATTATTTAATCATCCTGTCAAAAAAGTATCAACTTAAAAATCACCTCAAATTCAAAGTAATTTAAAACACCAATTTGTTCAAAATTTTTGTATAAATTAATTAAAACCTTTAAGTTTTAAATTCTACTACAAGTAATATAAATTATTTGATGAAAATATCAGGAGTTAATTAGAAAATATTAATACTTTAGTAACTCAAAGATTTATTACATGTTGGAAGAATATTACTAATAATAATTAAAAATATTAATAACTTAAAGGTAATAATTTAATGTGAAACCAGAAACGTTATTGTATTTTTTTCACATGCAAATGAATGTTAATAAAATATTTAAAGCAAAACGCTAATTTCTCCATTAAAAAACTTGAACAGTCCTTTCACTCTCACCACTAAAAGTTTCCTCAAAACTCTTAAACATAATTATATAGAGCGATAATTTTGTGGCTTAATATGGGCTTTTATTATTAATTTTTTGTTTGGGATACGATTTTATTGCACACCAATAAATTTTCCCAGCAAAACATATATGATTTTTTTCAATTTTTTTCAATATCCTCTATATAATTTAATTGGTATGAAGAAAAATTAATTTTATTCTAATTAACCTTCAGGTATAAAAATCAGAGTAATTTGATTACGAAGGACATAATTGCTAATTATAAAAACATTATTAATAATTACAATAATGTAATTGATTTTTTTATTGGTGATTTATTTTAAATTAAAAACTTTCTTTTACATGAAATTTCCATAACTTTTGAGACACAATTTTGTCATCCAAGTGTCTATAAAAGATCAACTTAAATATTTAAACCTGGTAATTTTATGCCTAGCCATTTTAAGGTAATACGTTATGCATAAAAAAAATCTAATAAGTGTTATTATGCAAGGTAGGATATGAGTGAGGTTTTAATTTAATAATTACGTGAAAACAATAATTATTGTTAAAAATGTGCTGAACGTGAATATTCATAATTATTTTAATTTTTCTACAAAGCTGTACTTTCATTTTTAAATTGTTTTCTTTCGGTAATTAAGACAGCGGTTCCGACTTTATTTTTAAAACACGCTTATCCTAATTAGTTTATTTTTAAAATTAATTACTCTTTTTATTAATTAAACTTTTACTGCAAGTGGTAAGTAATTAATAATAAAGTTTCCAGGCAACAAAACCGTGCTATTGATGAAAAATTAAAGTACATTGTTATACCTTGATGGTAATTGAAGTACAAGTGGTAATTAATTACGTTGGGCAATTACGTCGGGTGTAGATTGTAGATGTGGAGTTATTAAGAAGAAATGAAAGTTGCATGCAAATACCGTTCGATTCGGAAGGAATCCAGGAAGTTTATTTTAAGTTTTATTTTAGTTACTTTGGGTATTTGGTCGCTAATAGTACTACTTAATTTTGACGTAATTAAAGCTTGAAAATAACCAGAAGTTGTTTGGTAAGGAATGCATGTTCATTTAAGCGATAAATAATATTTTTAAGGAAAATACGCGGAAGTATCTCAGCTCCCTCTATCCACACACTTACATATTAACACCACTAACCCTACCCTTAATAAATCTGCCAAGACACTTTTAACGCCTGAAGATTTAATTCATATAATTATAATTTATGTAATTGCAATTTAAGTAAACGTTAGATAATTAATAGTTAAACCGTCATGAATAGACAATTTCAACAATAATACTTTTAATAAAACTAATTCCACACATGCATATAGGTCAAAAATACTTTCAAAGGTTACCACACCAACAACTTCTGAGATTAATTAAATAAGCAGCATCCTGTAATAATTTATGTAGTAAGGTAAAGGTTATTTAAATAAAAACCGGGAAAATTAAACGTCCTTAATGCTAATATCTTCAACGTATATTATTATATACCCATAACTTTTTTAAAACAATTCATGATTTACAATCGTTTGAAATCTTTACAGCCCACATTTTATTTTAAATGCCGTAGCTAAAGAACTAATTATTAGCTAATTAGAAAAATATGCAAACTTGTAATACAAAAGTAAATATTTATATTTTATACTTTTAAACCAGGTAGTTGTGATAATTTTTTATATTTTATTAAAAAGTAAACGTACTTTTTGTAAAACTCGAAAATTTTACTTGAGAGGATAACCGGTGTAATTTGGGTAGCGATTTCCATGTAAATTTTTGTCTATTTCAAAGGCAAAGTACAGCCATACCAATCGAAATAAGTTGTAGTTTTCCTGGGGTTTGTTTAAAAAAAATATTAAAATACGCGCAATTTTTACTTCACAAAGACAAAAATTGCAAAAAATTATAGCCTAAAAATTCAACATTGCATCCCAAAAAAAAAATTTAAAAAAAATTTTGAAGGAAACTTCAATCTGCAAATGGAATTGATAAATATAATTTTGGGGAATATATAATTGCACTTTAAAGAAATGGCTTTAACGTTGGACAAACAAACTAAAAAATGATTGGTTTGCACTTTGGAAAAGGATAATTTAAACTATAACATAACAACTTTGAAAAAGTTAAGTATTTTTCAATTACGTCAAAGACTATTTTTTATGTTCTGTTAACTTTAAAAATGTGAAGGATATTTTTTTTTAAGTGCGTTACATAATTTCTAAGTGTAATACCTTTATACAGGGTGTCCAGATATTAAGCAGCCAAACTTTAGGATGAGATTCTACAACTATGTTTAAGAAAAGAACTTCCTATAAACATGTGTCCGATTTCGTTTCCTAAGGGAGCTACAGCCCTTTAACTATTGTGACTAATACCCAGATTCTGGTCAAATCATTTAAGTATAAAGGCCTTTAAATTTAAATTTGTTATATGGGTTGTAATGGACAATTTCCATAGTTACATTATTTGTTTCAAATTAAAGGCCTTTAATTTTGACCAGAATCTGTCTATATAACTAGGTTTTTTGTCATTTATTTGAAAACGGTTTGTAATAAAGATTTGAAATTTGGTGTGAAGACTAATACGTTTAAGATATAATTTCTCAATTTTTTTTAGATTTTTTGAAAGCTCTGGAAGGGTAGTTTTAAGGAGGGTTGGGGTTATAAACAGCGGCAACTTTTTTATGGTTAACATAAAATCATTTTTGTTTTTATTCTAATATTCCTTATTCAATTCTAGACAAAAAAACTTCCTATGAACTAAGCCCGATTTCGCTTCTTAATGGAGCTACAGTCAGAGGCGGATTTAGGTTTCTGCCGCCGGTAGGCTAACATATTTTGCCGCCTAAAAAAAACACTAAAAATAGTTTTAAAAACATATTTTATTGCCACATTTTAAAAAATTGAAAATTTGCCGCCGTCATAAATTTGCCGCCGTAGGCTTCAGCCTATCTAGCCTATTGGTAAATCCCCCCCTGGCTACAGTCCAATAAAGATGGTGATAAAAAATAGGTTTTATCATTATCATTTAAAGGCGGCTTTGAAACAAAAGACGAATAGCATTTAAAAAAACATACGATTGAGAAATTAAGAAATTATATCTTAAACGTATTAGTCTTCACACCAAATTTCAAATTTTATTACAAACCGTTTTCAAATAAATGACAAAAACCTAGTTTTAGTCACAATAGTTAAAGGGTTGTAGCTCCCTAAGGAAGCTAAATTGGACACATGACACATGTTTATAGGAAGTTTTTTTCTTAAAATTAGTTGTAGAATCGCCTCCTAAAGTTTGGCCGCTTAATTTCTGGACACCCTGTATAAACGTTAAAACCTATTATTTAAAGTTGTTATACCGGGTGGAAATGAAAACCGGGTCACCTCTATAACTTTTTTATTTATGAATAGAAAAATTTGAAATTTGGCTATGTTCTTTGGTTCAAAAAAACAAATTTCATGTGCATTTTTTATTTTCGAAATCACTTCCGGTTTCACCGGAAACACCATGAACTTTGTTTTTTTTAAATATAACATCCCATAGTTTTATTCATGGCTTAAAATACTTTTAAAAAAGAAGTATTTTTGAGATATTAGTTTTTATTTTTTTTGTAAAAAAAAATTTTTTCAAAAAAAAACCAAGGTTTTCGAAGTCGGTGAAAAGTACCAAAACTAATTCTAAATAATTCAAATACCTAAATAAAATTGTAATTTGAAAAAAAATTTAAATGGTTTTTGAACTATTAATTTTTAAACTTAGTTAATGAAGATTTTATCAAATATCTCACTTTTTTTAAATGCAATGATGCCGGGTCATTCGACTTTTTAAAAAGAGGATTTTATAACGATTATTTTGGTACCCCATATGTAGGGTGCAATCAATTTACTTGTCCCAGTTTTTCATATTTTTTGTACTCGGGATTTTTCAAAATTAAAAAAAAATTAAAAATGTATCACAAACACATACCCCTACATATGGGGTACCAAAATAATCGTTATAAAATCCTCTTTTTAAAAAGTCGAATGACCCGGCATCATAGCATTTAAAAAAAGTGAGATATTTGATAAAATCTTCATTAACTAGTTTAAAAATTAATAGTTCAGAAACCACTTAAATTTTTTTTCAAATTACAATTTTATTTAGGTATTTGAATTATTTAGAATTAGTTTTGGTACTTTTCACCGACTTCGAAAACCTTTTTTTTTTTTTTGAAAAAAATTTTTTTTACAAAAACAATAAAAACTAATATCTCAAAAATACTTCTTTTTTAAAAGTATTTTAAGCCATGAATAAAAATATGGGATGTTACATTTAAAAAAACAAAGTTCATGGTGTTTCCGGTGAAACCGGAAGTGATTTCGAAAATAAAAAATGCACATAAAATTTGTTTTTTTGAACCATAGAACATAGACAAATTTCAAATTTTTTTATTCATAAATAAAAAAGTTATCGAGGTGACCCGATTTTCATTTCCACCCGGTATATTCTTTTAAGTTTTTTTAAATTTAATTAATGTTAATGGTGTTTATTCAAAGTGGAAATTATTTTAAGAAAGGGATTTATATTATTTTTCGTTGATTGGATTTTTATAAAGTTTAAAAAGTTTTTATAAAGTTTTCTTTCTTCTTTACAAAGCTACCTTGATCTATTTTAAAGTGCAATTAAATCTAACCCTATAGTTTTTCGCCTCAAACGCCTTATTACGTCACTTGAATTTTATTTTAAATATTTGAAATTTTGGAATGCGCACTATTTATTAGATCGAAATTATTTAGAAATTTTCCAGTAAAAAGCTTCCCAAATGAAGTTGAAGCTTTGAAGGGTCATCACGATCGATTGAATAGTTTTGGAGATATTGATTTGTTTGTTGAACGTTGAAATTCATTAGCGCTTTTCGAACTAGTAAAAAAGAATAAGGGACCTAAAGTGGAACTAACCCCCAGTATTATTAACAGATATTTAATTTTAAATGAGGTTTAATTTGACATATATAGTATTTTTATGAAGTTTGGATATAGCTTAAATGACATTTAGCTGCACAATAGACTATATATGTCAAATTAAACCTCATTTAAAATTAAATGTCGGTTGATAATACTGGGGGTAAGTGATCTATTTTAATCAGTTCTTAATAATTTTTTATTTGGGGGTAGCTTTTGCAAAATTCGAAAATAAATTTTTTCATAATCTTTAAAGCTTGAAATTTCCCCCGGGTTTTCGTTTTTCTTAGTTTTTTTCAATAAGTATTCACATTAGCAAACTAAAAATTTAAAAAAAAAATCGGCTGAATAGTCTTTTCGAAAAGATGTCAAAGTTTTTGTAAATTTCGAGAACAAATTCGATCCAAACGCCGGATTTTGTTTTTTGGCGAGTTTTATGAGCTCGCCAAAATTTTCCGCCAATTCGTCATTTTTTACATTATTCTCTTCGCCATGATGACGTTTTAGCGAGTTTTAGAATCCGCCGTAGAAACAAAATCCCACCTCAGGACAGCACATTTCTGATACCACATGAAGCGTTTTTTAGAGGAAAGTATTCTGCGAATTTTAAACCATAAAATATCTTAATCAGCCAAGTAGACAGGAAAATAGGGGTTTATTTATTTCTTGCAACAAATAAATCAGATGTTGTTTAACTTAAGTATTAACCCAAAATTGGACGAAAACGGAGATGTCCCCTTTTTGCTACAAGATCATCAATTGAGGTTTTCAAATTTTAAAGTTTTTGTGTCGTAACTTCTAAACGAAAAGAGATAAAGAAACGAATTTGTTTTATCTCATGTAATTAAAAGGTTTATCGGGTAATTTTATACCTTGAAAAGATTCTATTTTGTCGTTAGATTAGATAGGTGGGCGTGTGGGCGTTAATAAAGTAATCAGATACTTAGGGACATGGTCATTATTTCATCTGGAATCGACGTTGACCAGCCAAAGAGATCTAATCGTATGTTTAGAGGTTTCATCCTTAATGCCACAAAATCTGTAGGTTTTTGTTATCAACTTGCTCATTTTATTGAAGTGATACCTCAATGAGCAGTGTGTAGTCAGAAGGTCTGTAAAGAGCCTTAGTTCGTTCCTTGTTAGGCCAAGAAGCTTCGTAGCTTTTTAATAAACTTCTTCGCTTGATTTGAACCTGAAGTTCGACTGAAGGAGCCCTATTCCCGAATCTCTATCCAAACACATTTGTGAAATTTTCACCCATGCATCCTGTTTGCCTGCTTTAGACCAGGTGAATTTGGATTTGTTAGTGAGATTTAGAAGCATGCGCTTCAAGAAAGATGAGATTCAAATTCACTTTTGGAAATTTCAGGAATAAGGACCCAGTAGGACACTAAGTCATCCTTTTCCCACCGTGAGATCCTTCCACCGGCGCCGGTATGTATGTCTTTTTGAGGCCACAGAATGATTCAGGTTCAATTGGTGTTAGTTTTGAGACCAAGTATAAATAGACATGAGCTTTCCACTTTCAACGTCTTGGTATTTGTTTGACTTCTGATATGAAACCAATTTGGATTAAGGCTAGGGAATTTTGATTAGTTTATTAAAGTGTTTTGATAGAAAAATTTTGACGAACAAAAATTTTATTATTTGCTGTGTTTATAAATACTATGTGGGTACGAGGTATGAAACCGGCTCGGGAAAAATACCATCCTACCGGCCCTTTCTGGCCCGGAAAGCAAAAAAAATGTAAACTGCGGCCACCGGCCCTGATGCAGCGGCGGCCCACTGGGATTTTTCCCGGTGACCCGCCGGTCGTATCCGGGCATGGTGGGTATCGAATCATATAATTTTCAAAAAAAAAAATCTTAAACATAAAGTAGTAAAAAAAATTAATACAAAATTTTTTGAAGATATTTGTAAATTAAAATCTAAATAAAATAGTAGGTATTACATGAATTTCACTTTTTCATTTTGATCATTTTGTAAGCAAAAACATAAAATCTTCAGTTTTTTTTGTTTTTTTTTTAATTATATGATTAGATACCCACCTAATATCTACAAACAGGGTTAATAATAAAATTTTCATATGTCAAAATTTTCCTATCAATCCCCTTCATAAACTGAAATTTTTCCGCATTCTCAGCACTTAATATACGTCATACGATCATTGATTTCCAAGATTTAATATTGATTTGTTTTGTTTTATTAACCCAATTTGGATAAATCTGATATGGTGACATTTAACTTTTAATACTTTGCTTTATTCTCCACAATGGTTTATAATAATTTGTATTGTTTTAGATTTTAATATCAAACCAATTTAGTCGATTTTAAACTTTTAATATCTTGGTATTTGTTAGACCCCCGACACGAAACAAATATGAATTGTTGATCTATAACCACTTGGTGTTGATTTGTATTTTTGCAATAATGGATACTCATGAGTTGTTTTTTACTTCTTGAATTTTAATATTTGACGTTGATCGAGGATGTGGCATGAAACCAATTTATATAAATGTGATTAGTCGATCTCTTATGTATTCATTTAACCTCTGCTAAGAACGTAATATCGTTTGTAATTTGTAATTCATTTATTGAGCACTAATACCATGATTTACAAATATGTACTCCTGGTTGGTTTGTTTTCCGACAAGTAATTAAATTGGATAAAATGTACTTGATAAGCTTGTTCCATTTAACCAGTTGCTTCAAGGATTTACACATTCTCAGGTAGATTTGGACCAGTGGCGTAACTTTAGTCTCCATCGTTTTTTTTTGAGGCACTTGTCCGCATTAAGATCGTACGTTATATGAAAAAAATGTATACCAATGGATATGTTCTTTGTTCCTTTTACCCGTTTTGCTTGAGTACATATGTATATGCAGTGTGTCCCACTTTTTTTCCTGTAAAATTTGTTATTACATAGAAAACTTCATACTGAAGTAGAAATTGTCTATGAATCTTTTCGACCATATTTTATAGGTAAGTCAATTCAATTTGTTAAATTTCGAAATGCATCAGACAAATTAAATTCTAATGTTTTTTTTAGAAAATTTGACTCTTAAAAAATCTTATTTACGCCACTGATTTGGACTAAGCACTATGGGTCCTTAAACTTTTAATCTTTACCTGGCTGTCTAGCAGGATGTATATTTATCTGTGCTCCTTTGACTTTTGTGCGTAGGAAATCTTGGACACACAAGTCCACCATCAAATTTTCTGCCTATGTGATGGTTGGAGATATGCCCATGACTAACGACAATTAGCCTGGCATTTCCTTTGACTTAGATTCGTCAGTGAACCATAAGGATGCATTAGGATCCAAGTGATTTAACTAGTACAGCGTCGTTTGGCGGTCTTCAATAACCACTTCTATTGAATCCACAATTTTCAGGTGGCATTGCCAGTGTCCTCTTTTGAGGTTTTAGTTTTGAAAAGTTTTTAATTTTGGAATCAGCATATGTAACCGACGAAGATGCAGTATTTCCTCCAGTTACGCATGGTCTCTGTTATTATGTGAATTTGGTACCATAAGAAATCGTTTGATTGAAGGTTAATTGTTTGGAAGATTTGCCAAAAAGTCACTTCTTTCAGAGAAAAATCGGAAAGCTCAACTTGGTTTTCCCAGAGATCATTTGGACTATAAATGAAGTTTTGGTAATAAGTCCAAGTTTAATTTATTTTATATTTTATAGTGATGGAATTAAGTATGTTATGACCAAACTCAAAATTTACCAAACCCACTGTTAACCATGGTTGAGATTTTGTGATTGTATAGGATTTCTTCTCTGAATTGTGGATATGACCACCTCATTGTATAGAAGGAAAACCGGACTGATTTATTATAGGAACATTGTATCAAATATTAAGGTTCCAATTAGACATGAAAAATTCCCGTACATCACGTTTTTCAATAGGATACTAACCTCAAACATAAATTCAAGCTTTTAGTATCGGTGTTTCAATTTAAAAAATTCTCGCTTACTACCCTATCCACCTCAATCTTCTAATCTATATCACCAATAGAAAATCTATGAGGTCATAAATCATACATATAAAAACTCAGCAGATCTGGATATCCTCCCAATTGGCTGTTTCCTGGAGTCTACGCTGCGAAAATGTTATCAAATAATAAGAAATCATTGATAAAAGTTTGATGTATGGTATAATGCCTTGGTGATAATTAAAAGTACTTTAATTCAAGCGAATAGTTTTTGCTCTTGGTTTATGTATTTATTTAAATTTAAATAAAATGAAAAGTTGCTCAATTTTTTCCACTACTGAATATTACTAATTAAACGTTTTGAAATTTAAGAGTGAACATTCTTTCAAAACAAAAAAAAATCACCCACAATAAACGTGTTACTGGTCTTACTATTTATTTATTTTAACGTGTGGCCCAGTTTACAACTTGAAGTGGACAATTGGGTAACTCTGGTATAGTAAATGGGCGTAATGCTATTGATTAATCTTTTGGTTTTATTGTTCGTTTCGTAATTGAAATTTATTATTCACATTTGATTTTATGTTGTACGTGTACCTAGGTACAAGAAATGCAAATTGTAGGAGTAAGAACTTATTAATTAATTTAAGAAACTTTTGCATTTTTTGTGCTTTAATAAATCATGAGGAGCTTCGATAAATTTAATGAACTTGTTTAATTTGCAACTCAAAAGTAATAAATAAAAACAAATTTATGAATTCCAGTATAAACTCTGACCCCGCATCCAGTTTTTAAAATGTTATAACTTTCCCAGCATAAAGATTTGTGAATAAAAATAGAAATACTAAATAAATTTAGCAAGCCGTGAAATAATAGGTAAAGCACAATTAATTTTTTAATTAAACATGATAAAATAGTTGTAAATAATAATAGGTTTTATTAAATTATGTTTTTTTAATTTGTTTTTATTTCCAAATCGAAAATTGATTTTTCGCGTTTTTAAATTAGTTAATTATTGTAATACATAAATAAAAAAACTGGTTTGTGATTGTTTTAAATTATATAACAAAATTAATTACCATTTTTTCTGTTATAATGGTGATTTAAACGATTATTGAAAAAATATAGATTACAAACAAAAAATCTTCAGATAAATTCAAGTGATTAGCCTACTTTCCCTAATCAATCACCTGCCTTTATTAAAGGTTCACATTAAAATATAGAATGTAAAGTGCGTGTACGTTTTGTAATTAATTTCAAATTAGATTTAATTAATTAAAGTTCACTTAGATTTTGAGTTATTCAAAAAAATATATTTTAATAAAATGCTACTAATTAAAGAATATAATGTTAATTAACCTATGAAATCGTAAGGTGTATTATTAAATTTTTGAAGTTATAATTAAAATCAAGAACAAAGTGGTTATAAAATAAATTTTATAATACAAATTCAGATCGTAAATAATTGTATATTAAAAAATGAGTTTCGTAAGTCGCATATTGTAGCACGCGTTCAATTTAAAAATACGAGCCGCGTAGCGGTGTGTGAACAACGAGTTCTTTATACTATTTTTTCTATTTTGCGCCTTTTTATCTATTTAAAATAAAATATTGTAGTTTTCAATTTTAGAATACTTTTATATAAAAGGAGGAAGAAAACTACTACAAAAATTGGAATTTTTAAAATATTTGTAATCATGAAAATTCATTAAAATTTTATTAAATCTAATTTTACATTAATTATTTTATTTAAATTGCAAACAAATCCCTAATTAAAAACACAATCAACGTCAGATTCAATAAAATATTTAAACTGTACCAGATACGTAAATTACCTACTTACCTATCCTTACTTTCAAATAAATTTTATAAGTCAAGACATTTAAATAATTGTTTTATAAGTAAATTATAATGCCTTCAAGTCATCGGCTTTGTTAATTTAATTGGATCAAATAAATTTCACTATTTTATTTTAATACCAAAAAAATTAAAAGAAAATATCTTCCAGCTGAAATTAATATCTGAAAAATTGATTGAACTTTTTTAAAATTGTATAAAAAGTGGCAAAACCGTTAATGTGGGTATCAAAACACCATTTTGCAGATTTATGAAATTTTCCAAAAATAAATAAAAGTGTGGTTTTATTGAAATTATAAGAAATCTAAAATATTCTAGGGTGTTAAGAGATAAAGAAGTATTTTAAAATTTTAAAAAACTGCTCAATTCATAATTCTAATGTAACAAAAGATGCACCCATACAGGATACAGGAAGAGATTATTGATATATATATATATAATTAAAATGTCTTCTGAAGATGAAGTTGATAGTGGCAATAAAGAACCTAATTTTATTGCAAGTGAGATTACCTCTTACCCGGAAATGTTATTAAAATACCAAACGTACAAGAGAAAAAAGATGCAGCCATTGTAAAAATGATTAAAAAATATGGAGAAATTTTTGGGTAAAATCATAATATTCGAAAGGAATATGTCATGTTAAGTAGTAGTAATAGGCACTAGGAAAATATGTAAAAAGACAAAATTAAATAATACATTTATTCGTTATAATTATTGTTGATTACCTCAGCTAAATTTTGTCTTACTTCCTGTCCTGGGGCACGAATATTAGCATCCTCAGCTTCGTTATCTCTATTATTACCCTTTCCTGTTTTACGAGGTAATTAAAACTTCTTTTAATGTCGTTATCGGGGTTGCGATAAGGATTCATAAGCCAAGGTTCTATCTATTCCATAACCTCGGTCAGCAAGAAGTACGTTATTTCTATTTTAGAATTTTTCCAAATCATGAACTGATCCGGGCCAACTAAGATCAAAATGTACAGGGTGTACCTGAATATGTTAATTACAAACAAAAAACTGATCAATTTTGGTCTACATATTAAGATACGCCCTTTATATTTTGCATCACGTGTTGCTTTTACATTTTATGTAGTTTCAGTTTCTTGGTTAATGTACAAATCTCCATGAAGTTTCGGTTTTTCTATGCCAATATGTGTACAATCAATAAAACCAATTTCAGTCGGAAAACTGTATAAGAGAGTTTGGAGATACAGGAAATTTAATCCAATGATCTGTTTGAGCACTTATTTTCTTAACAAAACTAACAATTCTTCACCTACACCTTTCTTGAATCCAGGATCAGCTAAATCTAATACACATTTTCATCTCATTCAAAGAAGAAATTCGTTGGCAATTCCAAGAAAATGACTAGCTAACCACTGAAAATTTTTATTTTCAAATCGAACTAAACTTTTGAAATCACTAATTTTTGGCGAGATACTAATGTTTAACTTTACGCATATGTACGCACAAAGATATCGAGGACACTAAAGAAATATTCTGATACAATATCAAGCAAACACGAGATCACACGAAATTTGAAGGGACGGTCCCGTCCACATCTTTAGTCGGATTCATTTCTTTCAAATTTCTTGTCATCTCGAGCCAGCAATCGTTTGCTATTGGGTAAGAATATTTCTTTTGTGTCCTTAATATCTTTGCGCATGATTGTACATCTCAGCCATGACAGCGCGATACGCGATGAACAACTGAATGAATTTATTTTTATCAATAGGACTCTACGTTCGATTAACTACATTTATTTTAAATGCTTTACTTTGGAAGTAAAACATTACTGCAATGATGTCACTTATAGGATTTGCTTCATATAATGAAATAAAAAGGTTATCCGCGTTATGTTTATTTTTATTCATACGGTCCAAATATTTTTAACTGCAATTAATAGTTTCAGTTTCAAGATATAGCTCATTTCATTAACAGATCACCTTCTCAGCAGAAATTCCGACTCAAATATAAACAGTTCTTTCAATTGCGTCTTCGCCTAATAAAAATAATAAAAGCACTTATTAATTAATGCTACATGGTTTTAAGAATATTTTTTAGAAAATTTTAGATATTTATGAATAGTAGGCGATCAAGGCGATGTTTTCTTTTAAAATCGGCTGCCTTTAATATAATTTTCCGTAATTTTTTGTTGCAACTCGAAACTAAAATCGACAAAAAATATGGATTTTTTAAATTTTATACAGGGTATCCCTAGTTTTGGGAATTTATTTTCTGACCAATTTCAAAATAAAATGTTTTTATTCCACAAACAGCTGCAAGAGGAAAGTGGGTATATTCAGTTAAAAATTTTGTTGTTGATCATAAAAATTATGGTCTGAAACAAAGTTTGGTCCTTTAACTTCTATCCAGTGTCTTTAGTATGGTATAAAATTATATAATAGTAGAAGTGTAGACACAGTATTGGCAACTACCAGTAGCGACACTTCATGCAAATTACATGTTATTTGAAGGGACAATTTTTGGTGACCTTGACGATATATATATGTATACTCAGATACGCACGCGGCAAATTTAAATTTACGTCACTTTTTCTAACCATAAAAATGTAACATACATTTGCAACGTTTTGATTAAAATTGAAGTTTTTAATGATTTTGACAAGCTTAAATGTAATAATATACAGTTTTCATCAATTATTACATTAATTACGGTATTTAAATTCAAATGGCGACGCCTTTAAAATTATTTTGATCATAGAGAAATGTCACCATTTGTAATTTGCAGTTCTAAACTCAATGGTACTAGATACGCACCATAGAAATGGTACAAGGTTAGACACGGGAGAGTGTCGCTACTGGTAGCTATTTATACTGTGGTGTAGAAGTTATATTATAATGAAAAAATAAATCTTTTTGATTCACTGTTCAAAATGGGATGTGCACAGTGAATCAAAAAGGAAAAAGTTTTTCAATTTATTGGCAAGTACTAAAACTGGTAATTTATTTTCAGTCTTCGGTTGCAAATTTCAGTTATAAAAACAACTTTACCAACGTAACAGTATATTAATCTTAAATCATAATTGTTTAACACTATTACTAACACTACAGAGACTACAAGGATCTGGCTTTCTCAGGCTCAAATCAGGTTGGCGGCATTTAAAGGTTCTTAACCATAAACAATTAATTAATTGATGACCACATAAAATGATCTACCGTGAAACTATAGACTATTTTATTATTTTTATTATATCATAAAAAATATAAGTGATATAACATTCATTTAGTATATGTAGAGTTAAAAAATTGAAAAAAAAAATCACAAAAATGACGTTTATTTCGTGTAACTCGAAAAGAATCGGATTGACTGAATCCTCGATTTTCTGAAATAAACAGGTCGGATTGGATTGGATTGATGATTCAGACCGACGTGTTTATTTTGGATAAAAATGCGGATCGAGTTAATCGTTATTGAATTCAATCCGGATCGGGTTAAGCGAGATAAACGTAGTCTATGTATCCTAACTGTATTATGATTCATACCACATTTCAAAACCGTACTTCAATTTTATTTAAAATAAATGAATAAAAATGCGGAATAGTTTTGAACCACCCTGTATAGAGAAAAACGGTCGTTTGTATTGTATTATTGCAAGGTGCTCCTTGGTTTTAAAAATAACATATCTACAATTGAAGCAACCATTAAATTTATTAATAATGTTATTTTTTGCTTTGAGGAACAACAATTTTATTTATCAACCTTAAGAGCAATTTCCTAAACGGAAAATATAGTGGTTTAGTTCTGCAGTCATATAAGCTAATACGAACAACACTTTTGTATAATTTTTTTGTAGATGATTTAGAAGTCATTTCTTTAATTCCTGCCACTAGCCAGAAGGAAAAAAAATTGAAGAATGTACAAAAAAAATATAATGATATAAAAATACCTTAACTTTGGACCCCTCTAATTAATTTTGTGCTATGTTTCAGAAGGTAACTCTCTGGCAGGATGTAGCCTAATCAATTTAGATTATAAGTCTGAAAAAAAATTGAAAATCTAACGAGGGAAACTTGAGTTATGACAGCAGAACTAATGCTCGATTTCATGATTTTTCAGAATTTTTCCTCCCAAACTCGCGCACCCTCTAGGGATTCGCATTAATTATCAGTTATTTGGTCATAATTTGCAAAGAAGCTCCAGAAAAGTGGGATGGATTTTCTATTCCTTGATATGATCTCCAACGGAAAATTTATTGCGTGTGTCTAGGAAGATGCTCTTAAGCGACCTTAGCAAAGCCTTTGACTGTGTTTCATCTGAGGTTTTTATGTTGGAGCTGAAACATTACGGTTTTGATAAACTGAATACATTCTTACTTACAAAATAGGTTATTCTGAAAAGCTTCCGGTAACATTGGGGGTACTACAAGGAAGTGTTTTAGGGCCCCTATTATTTATAATTTACATAAGTAAATGATCTTCACTGAAATTTTGAAGATTCTGATGTTATTCATTTCGCAGATAATGCAACCATCTTTTGAGAAGCTACACCCACTAGGTAAAGTAGGCACTTGCTTAGGGCCAAAAAAATGGGACGCAAATTCGAAAGTATTTTTTCCAAAAAATAATTGCCAAAACTAAGACGAATTTGGGCAATTTCGATACTTGCCTTGCTAACAGAAAATTTAGGTCCCCCTTTGAAGATTAATGTTTGGTTTACATTTTTCTTTTTTAAAATAATCGACAAAAATTAAACATATTCATAGTTGGCGTTCGCCTTATGATTTTTGAGGGTCTTCTAGAATCTAGAAAAACTTTTCGTTCTAAAATTTGAGAAAACATTTACTTTGTACAATTTTGAATAATCTCTAGAGGAAAAATTTGTAACACAATTTGAAATATTTTTTAAGTAGTAAAAAAACCAATGATTTCAAAAATGTTTGCCTGCGAACCATTTAATGTAGTGATGCTTAAATGGCGGCTATTTATTTTTTATACAGGGTGTTCATTTTAAAAAGAACTTAATAATGTTATTATTTATGTACTTTTAAATCACTTTTGCATAAATTGTTAACAGGATAGTCGGCAAATGTGAGCCCTTGATTTTGAAATTCGCTTGATATTTGTGGTTTTGCTCATTATTTTATTTCTATTGAAGCTTTTTTAAAATTTCTTTTTTTGGTACACAGAAGAGTCTTATGGCTACCAATTTCTTCTTGTTTTGTTTACAAAATTTAAATAAATACTCATGCGGCAGCAGTAAAACGGGCTCTTTACAAAAAACGTTCGCTTACTTAAGTAAAATTTTAAGAAATTTTTGGACAGCTGTAAAAACATTAAAAATATACTTAAAACAAAAAACAAAACGTCGAAGTCTTCCTTTATACCTTAACTTATTGCTAGCGTTAGAAAAAAAAATTATTTCAATTCGTTTCTTATTTTTGGGGAAAACGCCGCTTATCGAACGTTTTACTGCTGCACAAAATTCATCTGTATACCAAAAAAAGAAATTTTATAAAAGCTCCTCTGGAAAAAAGTTATGACCAAAACCGCAAATATCAAGAGAATTTCAAAATCAAGCGCTCAAATTTGCCGACTATCGCCTTAAGTTTTGACCATAAAACAAGTGCTCTAACTTAACAAAAGCTACCATATTAAAGTTACCATATTTTTTCTTGTGATAAATTACTTTTCTCGTTTATCGTGTCCTGTAAATGACTAAATTAAAATACGCCCAAAAGAAATCATATTTTTATTTTCAGGATGAACAGATCTTTAAAATGATGCGTCACTCGACCACCATTTAAAATAATCAAAGGGGCGGTAGGGGATTGCAAAGACCACTTTAATTTCATTGTAAATAGATGTCCCCCTAAAAATAAAAACCTGTTACGGCATTTTTATATTAGATTATTTTTCGAGAGTTATTTAGGGTGGCTCCTTTTAAAATGAACACCCTGTACAAATAGCATGATATACAGGGTGTCATGTAATAACGTGGACAGACTTTGTAGAACGGTCACCTCAAATTAAGATGACAAGTTCCTCTAACACTTTGCCAAAAAACGCTTACCTGCAAAGTTACAGCCAGTTAAAGTTCACTTTTCAAAAATAAAATCCCACATAACTTTTCTCTCTATGAAGGTAACTCGATAAAAATCGCCATAGGGGGCTACTTTTAAGTTCTTTATAATTTGGTATTGTAGTTTTGGCATCTCGCATTCATTTACTACAAGTTAACCTAAACTTACAATTTAATTTTTACTATAACTTTTTTTGTTGTTACATTTTTTGCCATTTCAACTTATTTTCCCATAAGACAGATCATTTACTATGAAAAAGGTATACCTGTTAAAAATCGATAAATCTAATAGTTTTAAAGATAATGTCAATTAAAGTTTCATAATTTATTGTAAAATTTATTTATTTTTATTAAATCAAGTAGGCCGGCATTAACATTTAATATTTTTAAAGAAATTAAAATGTTTTTAAGATTTTATCACACAAATACATTTATTTTTCAATCATCTTCTAAAATAATATTCAATCATACATTCTTTTAATAATGGTATTTTAGGAATGGCCTACTTGATTAAACAATAAAAGCACATTTTTATGTTTATCTCGAAAACGATTGAATTTAGCGATTGTAAACAAGTATACCTTTTTCATAGCAATTTATTTTATAAGAAAATCAATTTAAATTGCAAAAAAAGTGACAGAAAAAGTTTTGATAAAATTCTTAGTTTAGGTAAACCGGTAGTGAATGAGTGAGAAATTGCAAAACTAGTATACCATATCATAAAGCACTAAAAATTAGCCCCCCATAGTGGTTTTTATCGAGCTTGCTTCATAGGAAGAAAAGTTAGGTGGATTTTTATTTTTTGAAAAGTGAACATGAACTGGCTGTAACTTTGCAGGGAAGCATTTATGGGTAAAGGGTTAGAGGAACTTGTCATCTCAATTTGAAGTGATAAACATGTTTTACTATGTCTGTCCACGTTATTACGGGACACCCTGTATAGTATGATAAATATCAAGCAAAATTTGCTATAAATAAATTAACATTTTTATATTTGTCTTTTGGGCCTTGTTTTAATATTAATTTGACACCGTAAAGCCAAAAACCAAAAAACTTTACAATAATTTTCAAAAATATAAACGTTATTACCCAAAACGTAAATTATATTTCGAACTTACCCTCAAATTCTTTAAAGAAAACAAAGAAAATTATATACAGGGTGTTTCAGACCACCCGTCCACCCCTTTTATTTTGAGAACGCCTTGTCGTACAAGGCTGAAATAAAAAAAAATATTACCAAAGTAAACCCGAAGAATCCATTGGTGCACTTATTTTTTTCCGGAACAATCCGGAAGTACCCGGAACCGGAAGTAACTTTCGATTTTTAAATGGCAACATAGGTCGAGTATGGTATCGTTTAAAAGGTCTTTTAAAAAGAAACAACTTTTATTAAAATATTTTTGTAATATATTGCATAATTAACAAATTAAACGAAAAAAAATATGCAAACAAGTGACTATTGGTCTCTTAAATTATGGAAAAATTAAATCGTTAACATCATCCGCAAATGGGTAAGAGAGATTTTTTTTTAAATTGAAACTCTTTTTTGCGTTTATTGCTTTATTCGTTAAAAATAATCAACTTTTTTTTTATTTTTTGAATTAAGGTAAATACATAACCTAAAAAAGTTGATTATTTTTAACAAGCGAAGCAAAAAACACATGTTTCCATTTAAAAAATCATAATTGCCTTTACCCTTACCCATCGAGGATGATGGAAGTGTTTTAATTTTTCCATAATTTAAGATCACTTCCGGATTATTTCGGATAAAAATAAGTGCACCAATACATTTTTCGGATTTGCTTTGATAATAATTTTCTTTATTTCAGCCATGTACACAAGGCGTTCTCAAAATAAAAGGGGTGGACGGGTGGTCTGAGACACCCTGTATATCCGCTATTAACGAAAATATCATAGCGGATATTTATCAAATTTTGATATATGTATATCATTTTGATATTCATCACGACTCACAACACTAATTTAATGACAAAGAAAGAAGTGTTAACAACTACAACTAACAAGTATTTATTTAAAATCAAAACTTTTTGGGGAAAAGAGACATCAAAAAATATTCTGTAATAGAAAATAAAATTGTTGAATAAATTTTTAAAGGGGTCTTGAAATCATAATTGCACAGGTCCCAAAAAGGTCTTGATGCGACCCTGGAACTACTAACCAATCAATTTTTTTAGTACCCATATAATTTGTTGCGATATTTTAATATCCTTAAAACAAGTTGATCGATTTAACTTTTGTTTTTTGTATGACCCTCTGGGTAAAAAATCTTTCCAACGAAGTATTACTTTTCCTATCATGCAATTTAAAATTTTAGGGATTTTGTTCATAGCGCCCAGGAATGAATCAATTTTTGCAAATACCCCCCTCAAACTGACCTTCTCGAGCGATTCATCAAATTTTTATATTAACTAATTTAATATTCTTCCTTTTCATTTCCTTTGCGACACCCTTTATTTGACTTAAAGAAGAGATGTCTTTATTTTCAAAACATAAAAAAATATTATTCTTGTTATGTTTGCATAACCGAGTTATTAAATTTATTTTTGTTATGTTGAAGAAATGAAAAAAATTTGTAAACTCCAACACCTATTTTGATAATGAAGTGATTTACCGGAAAAATATTCTTCCTTTTACCTTTATTTGACCAATATCCCACACATATACAGGGTGCCTCACTTTTTTTCCACCAAAAAATTTTTTTAGATAGTAGATGTCATTCTGAACAAAAAATTTCGTAGGAACTATTATGTTTTTTCGACTCCTTAAAAAGTTACAGCAATTTTAAAATTTCAAAAATTTATTGATTTTTGTGGGACACCCTGTATAAATTTCATTTAATTTTAATTTTTTTATTTAAATCAAGTGTGCTTTGGATTTTGTATATCATTAAGCCAATACAATGCTAAATTTTACCGAGGGAAATTTAACCTCGTCGTTCACTTATTTTAAATACAACGAATAATGTTCAAAAAAACCAATCTGGCAAAGAAACAATCCAAATAATAATTGGTTTAAATAAAAAAAAAATGTAACAAGAAAGAAAATTATACGGGGTGTCCCACAAAAATCATGAAAATTTATCAATTTTAAAATTGCTGTAACTTTAAGGAGTCGAAAAAACATAATAGTTCATAGGAAAATTGTTGTTCAGAATGACATTTACTATCTAAAAAAATTTTTTGCTGGAAAAAAGTGAGACGCCCTATATTTAGAAAACTATATTCTTCATAACGCTCGGATCAAACTTAAAAAAATAAGAATCTTTGCGTAAATAGTGTCTAAAACTCTTGAAAGATAGAGATAGTTTACTGGTGTAAAAAAACTCCAAAATAATTACAAAAACCAAATTTGATCAGGACGTGCTACTTGAACGTGAAAAAATACAAATTTACCGATATAAAGTCTGTTGCAGAAAACAAGATTTTTAATCTTCTCAAAAATAGGGAGAACCGATTTTCTTGATTATTTATCATCCGGTATATTTACTCTTTAAGGCGATAGTCGGCAAATGCGAGCGCTTGATTTTGAAATTCGCTTGATATTTGGGGTTTTGCTCATAATTTTTTTTCTATTGAAGCTTTTTTAAAATTTCTTTTTTGGTACACAGAAGAGTCTTGTGGCTACCAATTTCTTCTGGTTTTGTTTTTGTAAGTCACACCAAATACTCATACGGCAGCAGTAAAATTGGCACTTTTAAAAAAACCTGGTCCTAGAAAATACCATTTTTCTTTAACAAGGGACCTTCAAATTGAGATTTGTAAAATTTTCTCTTATCTAAATACACAACTTCACAAAAGTGTTATTCTGTTTTTCCGATTATATCGAGTATAAGGTTTAAAACAGCAAGCAAAACTTGCTCATTTTTAGGTCAGATTTGATTGTCTATAAATCTAAAAATTCAATAAAAAATACAAAAACAAAATAATAGACATGTTATGCCAAGTATTAATGAACTACTACTACAAAAAAAACAGAATTTCATTTACTGGTTTGTCTAAAAAATGGTATTCCGTAGAGTCACATTTTACGCTCACAAAATTTCGCCGACTATCGTCTTAAGTTCTTAAAGAGGACGAGCAGCCGAATCCAATTTATTTTTTTTGCTTCCTTCGAGGACGGGTCAAAACAAAAAAGTTCCAGAGATGTTAAAAATTTTACGTCATACGAGTTAAAATAGCCGATTGTTTTTGATGATTTTTTAGTAATTTTTTCAAACTTTAATATTTTTTTAATTTAAACGACGTCTTGGCTTAGGGAGTCAAAAATAAACTCTATTTTGTAGGGTAAATTGTAATAAAAAAATTATGCATGTAGTTTCAGATTTTTATAAATCGTATACCATATGTAATTTGTTTTTTTAGCTTGAGAAAATTAATACTTTTTTATTTTCAAAGAACTAAAACGAACAGAAGTACGAGTATCTTAAAAGCAAATTTTGTCAAATAGTTAAAAATTGGTCCAGGCTCATATCAATTTGACCTTATAAATCAAAATAACCAAATTTAAATGTTTTTTTTTTATATTTATATTATTTCTCGGTGGGTTTCGGATTTGAATTTGAATTTGAAAGAAAAATGTCGTATTGTTTTTTTTAATATTATGTTTGAAAAATGGTTAATTTCGTAAAAAACGAGTTTTTCGAAAAACGATAATAATAATAATAAAGGTTTTTGTCCTAAAGTTATATCGAAAAAGTTATATAAAAATATAAAAAACAATGAAGGAATTAAATAGCTGAAAACAAAATGTGCTGTCCTAGGATCTTAATCTAACATGATTTAATACTTGAACATTTGTTTTTTTTTTAATTTCATAATTTTTAAGGGGCACTTTTTTGAAATTTTTAAAATGTTTAAGTATTTTAAAACATAAAACCTAGTTGTACACTTATCACTTTCTAAAATTTTAAGTACAGAGAATAATAAAAAAAATAATTAAAGCAATAAACGGATACTATTTTAGAAACAATAAAAAATATAAGTTACAAACATTAATACTATAAAATAAGTTTTGTTTTTCTTAAAATGCCGCAACATTACTTTTTAATAGTTGTAAACTTCTTTAAATAGGAAAAACAAAATAAAAACAACCTTCGATTACGATACAAGATATATTAATATTAAATAACTGCATTAGTTCAAAAGCTTTTCTAATGAGTTGTGTAATACCAATTCACAATTCGAAATAAATGAAATTACTGCATTTGATTTAACCAAGTAATATCCGTATTGTTTTATCAGCTCTTCTTAATAAACAAGAGAAAATTTAATATTTCCAATTAAGGCAACCAATCGAGATTTGCTACTTTTATTTATTTATTCTCGCTTTTTTACAAAAAAAACAACTATTGATACGATTGAGTTTCACATTCCCCGAGCAATTATTAATGTGGGTTTATTGTGTGAATTTCTAATTTAAAATCAAGTGTAAAATTAAAAAAAAAAATAATGACAAAAAAGTGCAAACTATGTAATAAAGTAGATACAATTACAAGAATTTTCAATTTTTAATTTAATCTCTCATAAATTTATATCGATTTATAATGTTTTTTTTTGATTTTTAAATCAAGAAATTTTTACTAAAAATTAATATAACATTATTTTTAATTAAATATGTTTTCATCACGCCACTGTTCCAATCTACTTATTTTAAGTGACAAAAAATTTAAAATTGTTCACAAATCGCCTTATTCACTTTTAATTCTTCTTAATTATTCGTAGAGGAGCTTTCAAATAATTAAATACATTAGTTAGTTCCAATATATTTTTTAAACTGCAAGAAATAATTTTTATAGAAAAAAATAATTAGCAAAAATTTGGATTTTTATAAATTTATCAGTAAAGAAATTTTTTTGGTCTTTAATAAGGTATTAAATTTAGCATAGCGTGTATAATTTATTAATAAAATAAAAGTGTTAAACAAAATTCTAAAAAAGTCAAATTTCTCTTCATTAAAAAGTTGACGTACAATAAAAATTTTCTAGTCATTACTGGTGTAGTTGAGATGTAGAAGGTAAAAATGTTTTTATTAAAAGGAACAAAGCGGTAAATTTTGTATAAAAATAAAACTAAAAACCAGAAACTACTTGCTGTGATTGTTGAAGGTCATAAAAAGTAGTTTACATAATTACATTTGAAGAATCATATGATACAGTTTAAATAGTCGGTAACAAATCGATTTGAAAAGTTTTTCCAATTAATTATTTAAATGTTGGTAATAAAAATGAAATCTAAATATCATGTAGATACTTAAAATAAGAAACAAGATTCCCAATACTCCACGCCATCGCCGTCGTGTTTTCATCAGTGTTTATTAATTCGCGGAGGAATTTTTATGCTAATGCAATAAATTTATAAATGGGTAGGTCAGTCATTGGCTACAAATGAAATCACGTATTAAGGTAAGCTCGAGAGAAAACAAGCCCATAGCCCAGGAAAATGTCGCGCCAAAAATTTCGAAACTCCAAATCCGGGAAAACTTACATCTATGCAAGCTATCATCTACACCCATTATCCTTAAAATCGGAAACTGACATTCCAAATGGCACAAGTGAGAACTGTGGGATGAAGTAAACACATCGCGACAGTTTCGTTACCATACGTTTTCCTAGCGCGACACTCGAAAGACTCGCGCGCGTCCAAACAAGTCTTCAACTCTTGGTAAAATGAAAGACTTGAAAGTAAAACTCGATGGTAGAGGTCGGCCTCCTTCGCCGCATAGCGATGGGCCAATTTTTGAACTTGGAACCTTTACCATGGGCGACTTGCACCGGAAACGGAAACTTTAAACTCTTTACACCTATTACATAAATTACATTCAAAAATTTTACAAAAATAGCGCGGCTATTTTCCTTCTGGTTTCATTGGGTTAATTTTAGATCTGAATTTGAAGCATTTAGTGACTCACCTTGTGATAATTAAGTTCGTAGAATCTATAATCAATCCACACACTACTTACAAATTCAAAACATGTTATACTATACAAGGAGATGATATTGATGCTTGATCCTCATTGATCATTATCTGTACCTACAAACTCAAGAACTACTTTAATAAAATTTGTATGATTGAGTAGTTTCAAGGAAAATTCCAAAAAGAAATTTTCAAATCGTTGAAGCGCCTATAAATTGTAAATGACCCAATTTGGTTGCTTCAATGGACTAAATTGTATGTAGCATCTATACGACTCAACCAACCATCCAACCGAAAGTCGCTTCTCCAAACCTCCTACACCAAACTATTTTAATCAGTTCACATTTACTAACATCGTCAACGGTTTGATGTTATGGCAGCCATTTTGTCAAAAGGTCTGAAGATTGAAATGCGATGGATTGAATGAAATTAATCATATGGTTTTAATTTTAATAACATAATAATGACCAGTTTCGAAAATATTTTGTAGTAGTAATATATTATACAGGGTGTTCCTAACTTTGGAAAGTGTTTTGGCCAATTTTACGAGAAAAAGTAGGAATCATATTATAGTCGCCAAAAACTTCCATTTTCCAAGATGAGATGATTCATTTTTTACAAATTTCCATTCAAATGTTTGAACTTCAATATTTTGAAGGTAATAATATTTCGAACTATTGTTCGAACCGTTCATACATTAAGCAAAAGTTCGAGTTCGCAAAAAGTTCAGGTTCGGAAATGTTCAGGTTAGGAAAAAGTTTGAGATCGAAAAAAGTTCGAGTTCGAAAAAAGTTTGGGTTCGGTAAAGTTCGATTTCGAAGAGTTTGGTTTTGAAAGAAGTTGATTTGCGCAATTTAAAATTTATGTGACGTCATCGTATTACGCATAATGTTATCATCTCCAATCGTTCCGAAGATGTGGGCAATCAGAATATTTTTTAAGTGCTTTGCGCAGTTTTGTAAGTAAAAGTCGCCGTTTTAAACTTATTTTAAAATTAGTTTTAAACTGTTTAAAGAGGTCGTCGATAAGAGATCCGATTATTTCAGAAGTTATTTTAAAATAATTATTTACAATTCTCCAGCTACAATAAAGTAACTTTCTCAGGTTCGATCTACCTCGAGTTATTTTATAACTCATCGAGTTATTGGGTTTGAGTTACATCAAGTTCGAACTTTGTGGTGTTTGAACTTTATTGAGTTCGAATATTATCGAGTTCGAACAATTTCGAATTCGAACTTTATCCTGTTCCAACCTCAGCGAGTTCGAACTTTTATTATTATGTCGAACTATAACATTTAATTTGCCTTGAAATAAAGGTAAAATGTGTATAACAATTATTAATGATGTTAATGATATGCATATTCTAGATAATAGACTTTTTATATTGATGAAGTTAACGATTAATGTATGAAACTAATATAATTAATATGTGTATACGATACCTGTGATGGATTCCATCTTGCAGATATTAGTAATTGTAATTATCCTAGATGTTAATGAGGTAATTTGTAAATGTAATGTGTTTAATTTATAATTGTAATGTAATGTTATGTTTCTGTAGCTCTATGGAAGTCTATAGAGATTAGACGAAACGTCAGCAAATTAATAAAGGAGTTTTTGTTTTTACCTGTCCTAAAAGCGAGATAATTTTGAAAGAGTAAGGAGTAGGAAAGGACGAGAATTAGTAGTGGACGTAGTTGCAATTTCGATTTTTGTACAAGATATGGGATTTTATAGGAAGATAGAAGAAGAATATGGAACAACAATTATGAAAAAGATGAAACATTGGTCAAGTTTAATGGAAAAATTAGTAGCACTAGAGACGAGAGGAAAATTTTTTATTAAGTGTACGAAAAAGAATATTACACCATCGCATGTTAGCAAAAATATGAGGAACCTGAGAACATTAATAGTAGGCAACCACCCTTTCATCAATAGGTGGAAAAGTTTTGTAACAGGATAAAAAAAGATACAGTAAAATTGGAAATAAAGATAACATACTGGGAAATCAACGATATGTATGATAAAATCAATGAAAGTGGGAAATGAAGTAAAAGGGGTGGTACCAATGAATATTGTAAACACATACAACCGTATTATCATTGAATAGCCCGTCGAAAAATAATAAATGCATGTTTATCTGATTTTTGATTCTTTTGATTTCTGTTCATTTTTTGTGATTACAGCGTACGTACATTTTGACGTTGAATCCGAATCTGCCATAAAAAATGGGTGTTCGTATTTAAGATTCAAAGTTGCCGCCGGCCCTGTCCGCAGTTGGTGTCGGGATGGGAGTAATTTAGTACTAACATATGCCTCCCTCGGAGAGATAAAGTTTCGATCTGGCAAATTTTTCTGTGCGATGCGTATTTTTCGAGATAATTCCATTTTCCAGGTTAAAAAAATCACCCTGTATACAAGTAAACAGATGAAGATCTATGAAAGAATATATGAAGAGAGAAAGGTGATATTGATTAAGAAGTTTGAAAAGCTAATGGAAGAGCAAAAACAGCCAAATTCGAAAATTGTGGCAAATAAAAAATGGATAACGAACTTGTCAGATCATGAAATACCAGATGAGATTAGAAACTTATTGGCGTTAGGTTAGGACCAAAAATTACTATAAGACCAAATAAGGAAGTGGCAAAGAGTTTATATCCAAAATTAGTGGCTGAAGTAGAATATATCATTAATCATGAAATAGAGAATGAGGATTTGATAAATAGGAAGACGGCACAGGTAACGAATGTAGTTACGAACCACTTAGTAAAGAAGGGTGGAACGAGAAATAATGGATATGATATGTAGTAGCTTAAATAAAGTATTCGAGGAAGCAAGGAGTTTTTTGAAAGACAACGATAAAATAACGATCACGAGGTTAGACAAGGGGAACATGACAGATGACAGTGGTCCTAAATACCGAGGATTATATGGAAAAGATGAAATCAATGTTAAGGGATGAAACAGTGTACGAAGTGAGAAAGATCCAACTAAGACCGTGGAAGCGAAAATGAATAAGATGATTGGTAAATTGGTGCATGATGGACATTTGGAAGAGTGGGAGGGAAAGAAAATAAAAACTTGGAATAGTATACAATCAAGAATTTACGGTTTACCTAAGACCCACAAAGAAGGTGATTTAAAGTTGAGGCCGGTGTGCTCTTGCATTGATTCTCCCACATACAGCTTGTCGAAATACTTAAGTAAAGTATTAAGCAACACCTTGTACACTTATAAATACAACGTAATAAACTCGTTTAAATCAATTTGACTTTCATTTACTTACAAATTGGTCCAAATCATCGTTAAGCTACACCCATCTCACCTAATCGTTTAAATTGGTTGAGGATCTCCGGAACATAAAGATACCAGAAGGGTATAAGTTCATATCATTTGATGTAAAGGCATTATTTACAAACATTCCTGTAGAGTTAGTAATTATAGTAGTGTCGAAGAAAAATGGGAAGAAATTAAAAGTTTTACTTTACTGGAAGAAGAGGATTTAATAATGTTGATTGAGTTTTGTTTCGAAAATAGTTTTTTCCAATTTAATAACATAACGTACAGACAGAGGTTTGGAACTGCGATGGGGAATCCAGCTTTACCAGTGTTTGCAGCAATAATAATGGACCAATTGCTGAAGTATGTGGAATCTAAAGTGAAGTTTCAATTACCTATGTTATGGGGTTTCGTGGATGATATAATAACGGCAGTACCAAGTGAGGAGATAGATAGTACGTTGAACATATTTAACGAGTTTCATGATAAGATACAATTTACGTATGAATTGGAAGAAGAAGGAAAAATTCCATTTCTGGATATATTAATAATTAGAAGAGATAATTGTTTGATAACGAATTGGTATAGAAAAAACATCAATTCAAATAGATTTCTTAATTATCGTTCAGAGCATCCTTTAACACAGAAGATAAGTTTATTAAAAGGATTCAAATATCGAATACAAAAGCTGAGCCACCCTGATTTTTGGAAAGAAAATTTGAACTTATAACAAAATTTTTAATGGAATGTAATTATCCAAAAAAAAGTAGTCTATACAACAACGGAAGCACGCTAAATGATACTACAAGACCCAAAATAGAAGAAGATAATACAGTAGATGTTATAGGTATTACAAACTACCAGAGATGCCTGTGTTGACAAAATAAATTGGTAATGCCAAAAAGGAAATGGTACCTCGTGTATGCAATTAGAATAATAAAAACTCAATCTTCCAATCAAAAGGGGTGCTTTATTATTGCATATAAATAATCGTTGTAACAGATCTGTTGATTGAGTTTTTATTATTTTAAAAAAATTGGTAATAAATATAAGAATTAGGTTCGAACAGTTCGAAACTTAAGTTAGAATTTCAAAAAGTGGGGGTTCGGTGAATAGCACTAAATTTTAGCCCCACATTTAAAGATAACTTAATCAAATTTGAATGAAGTACTTTTAGCAGTCGTCATGAACAATATTTCGAATATTCAAAATAAATTTGACAGTGATTTTTTTCGAGGGTATTAACCCTTTTTACCTTCTATGCAAATTTCTAAAACTTTTCAACCCCTTTGTTTTTTATATCTTTTTAAGTTTAAATCGGCGTTTAAAGTTTATTTGATCGATAATAGTTGATCAACAAAAGTTGAACGAAAACTATAGTGAGAATCTTTGCTTGAATCCAGAAAGATTAACTTTTTAGTGAGGAGTCTTCGTCCACTTGCTTTTAAGTTGAAACGCAACTTCAAATGTTTGAATTTCAGTAGACTATCAAGTTTGATTTCAAGTGATCACCCTACATGTATATTTAATTTCGTAATTTCAAAAAAAAAAGTTAAAAAATTAATTTCTGAAGTTAAAGATACACGTTTAGAAACAGCATGTATATCTAGACATGGACCTCACATCTTACCAAAGCGAAAGAAGTCGTTGAGCGGTTGGATGAAATATCCAACTTGATGCCGGCCACCTGACTTGATTGGTAGCAAGCCTCCACACGATCCAATTTTGTATACAACCCGACCAAATTGTACTTGACCACTTCACTCATAGGTCCTTTTAGTATTTCATGCCAATGGTTTTCCAAAACAATACAAGGTCCCATAAACATGTCGTGTGATAAGTCATCCAACCAGATTGGCAGCCTGTAAACACTTCCAAAGGATTTAAAAATTTCTAAAGTGTTGATGGTTAAACTTATTTTAAATTTCAACATGAAAACTATCTCTCATTCCCCCCAAAACCGTACGACGCAATTACGCAATTTCCATACCTCCAATTGTTGCCATAAATAATTAATCCGCTATGCTTTTCCAAACATTTTTGCTCAATTTCGTCGTAGGATATGCCAATAGGCCCGCATACAATCCGAATTGATCGGACGGTCGAATGTAATTTGATCTGATCGGAACGTAATTCGGACAGTGTGGAGGCTTTGTTAACAACCAATTATCGGATCAGGGGGATTATTCTTGGGTCTGTCGAGATCGTGTCGTCGACGAGACTACAAGGACAGACTCTTATTTTTTCGTATAAATAAAAAGGACAGAATAATTAAACTCGTCGGCGACATGGTATCGAATCTGAAGGTCGGATGGTCGGCGTCTTTCGACCAATTTGAACGCTTGTAAAAATCCTCTTAGGTCTATCAAGTTCCCGAATTAAAGTCATATGACCATTTTTTGCTCACATGTTTTTCCTGTGTTCCTCCAGTTCCACCGTACTAGTGATAACGCAATTTCTACTCCAAGTTTCTGATTTCTTTATTAAACGGAAGCCATAATATTAATTTGTTGATGCTTCTCAACGCTTGTATCAAAACTAAACTAAACTGATCAAATTAATAATCGGCGGTCAATATCCAACCGTCCGACTAAATCGGATCGTGTGGGGGCCCTATAACCTATAACACTAATAAATATAAATTATTTGATTTGAAGTCTAGAAATTTTTATTGTAATATTCATGACTTTCAAATAAGTAGGTACAAATTAAAAACGTTCATCCTGAAATACATATATAGTCATAGATTGTATCGAGTTGTTCAAGAATAAAGGTTTAAGTCTGAGGCGAATCCGGCCCATGGAGCGACAGAGACGAATCGGGGTGTAATGTAAAAATAAGTCCCCGTTTTATGATGTGCAAATTTCCTACATCGTACACGTAATTCAAATGAATTCAGCGTGTTTTTTGATATCTTATGTTTTCATTTTAGAACTCTCAAACCATCAGTTCGATTTTTGGGCTTTTTCTGCGACAAATTTGTAAAACTGTAGCTAATCTACTCACTTTTTTGTACAATATAGCTCAACTTAAAGTAGCATATAACAGAAATATGAACGTCAGTCCTCAGTAAAACTCTTTAAGAAAGCTTTTGTACATATGTTAATCTAGCCACGAGTCTTACTTCAATTCCTTCAAAAAATAATAGTTTTTACATCTACGTTTTTTATAAAAATAACAAAATACATCGCGTTTTATAGTCTATTTTTTACGATTTTTCATAAAAAGAACCCCTTAATTTCAAAACACATGGGGGTGATGTCTAGTAGCTCTTTGGAAAAACTTTTAAACGTTTCTTTGCGAGAAAAAAAAGAATAATTTTTAAATTTCTTATAGATTTCGAGTTGCTACCTCTAAAATAGTGCAAAATCTTGCCAAAATAATTCTTGTTTTAAAAATGTGTCTTCAAAAAAAATCTAATTTTTTTTAGAATAGAACAGTAACGAAATAGATGGTTACTTTACAGATATAGCATTTTTTAGAAACCAATAAATCAAAAATATTTATAAAATTTTTAGGTAATAGGTAAATGGCATGTATAAAACTTTGTTTCTGCAAAAACTACAGGTTACAGTTTCATATTTAATTTAAAAATTCATTACTTTAGAACGAAAGCTCTGAGAGCTTCAAAACTTTAAATTAAAAAAAATCGTTGAAAAAAACGTAATTGAAGGAACTAATTAATGGGTTCATGGAAATCTAACCTTTTACTGTTTGAAAACGGTTTTTATAGTAAGAAAATCCTTAGTTGTCTTATTAATTAAATTCGTATATTAAAATGTAATAAATTAAATATTAGTATATTATATAATTACGAATAAAATAAAGATTTTAATTATTTTGTCAATTTGGATGATAATAATTAATTTTTACCTGTCTAATATTGAAGCTTTCAAATTTTTTGATAATTAAATTTAAATTGAATTATAAATCGTCCTTAACATTTGCATACATTTATTTAGGTTACAAACATAAAATATTTTTAATAAATTACACACTTTCAATAGGCGAAAATTGTATGCACATAAATATTATGAAATAAAGTGATATAAAAATAATAATGCCCAGGTGCTTCATTATTACCAACGTATAACAGCCATTAAATTTCAGATGTCCAAGTAAGAGAAAGGAACCTATAATTTAAACCATTGTTCAAGTTTTTAACTTAATTTATAATTAAATAAGTGAGGATTTAACAGCGATGAGAAGATGACCACCATGCTGGTCTTGGTTTCTTAAGATTGTCTTAGTTTTGTAGATAAATTAATTATTTTTGGATGATATAGGATATAGTATTAGAAAACAAAAAATATGTTTTTAAGAACAGGAATTACATACATGGTGATTCTTTAGCTCCTGTGATAAACTTTGCTATATGAACAGGAAATATTGTATACAGGGTGTCCCTGAAATATCTCATACTCCTGAGACCAAAATAAGACGATTTAACCAAACTTATCTCTATCCAAAAGTTCTTCATTAAGGCGCTGCAGACCATTAAAGTTCTTAAAACTATTTTTTGTTTTTTTTAATTACTAAAAATTGGTTCATACGATCTTAACAAAATTTTGTATGTGGCTTTGTAATGAAAAAAGGTAATTTTAGACAATTTGTTTTTACATTTTCACGTTATGTAAGTGGTCAAAAATAGGTCATCGACATGCAAACTTTTTTTGTCTCTTATACAATTTTCATAACTCCTTTAGTTTAGGCAGAAAAAAATATTTCCATGTGGTGCATAACCGAACTTTAGAAAAATATTTAAATTTTTCCTTAAAAAATCTTATCTTTTTAAATAACTTTGGTCAATAGAGGCTTAAGGAAGCACTTTTGGATAAAGATAAAATTGGTTAAATCCTTCCATTTTGTTCTCATTTGTGCAGATTTTTTCAAAGTTATGTACCACATGGAAATAATTTTTTTTGCTTGAAATAAAGGGGATAGAAAACTTTTCTAAGAGACAAAAAAAGTTTATAATTACACTGTTTAGCTACAAGTAAAGTTTAATGAATTTTTATTCGGTCATTAAAAAGTTATAAGAAATTTTGCATGTTTATGACCTATTTTTGACCACTTACATAACACGAAAAAGTAAAAACGAATTGTGTAGAAGTACATTTTTCCATTACATACCCACATACCAAATTATGTTATGATCGTATAAGCCAATTTTTAGTAATTTAAAAAATACAAAATAGTTTTATAAACTTTAAGGGTCTGCAGCACCTTATCGAAGCACTTTTTGATAGAGATAAGTTTTGTTAAATCGGTCTCAGGAGTATGTGGTATTGTTTTGTACAGAACTTTTAGGGACACCCTGTATACATTTCTGAATTATTTCCTGTTCTTCGACACATAATTACTATCCCAAATCATCGTTCAGTACTTGTCTTATTTAAATAATAACAAAATTGTTGATAAACATTATTAAGCTTCCGCAAGCCTGAGAAAATATAGAGCCATAAATTTAGCGAATATAGAGCTAATTTAATTCCAATTTTAATAGTAGAAAGTACGACTTTATTATTATTAAAATACGATAATAATTTTATTTAGGTTAACATGCAAATGTACAAATAAAGTAAATGTCCAATATTACTATATATCACTTTAATCATGGTAAAATTGAATTCTACCTGAGCAGCTGTGCGAAATTAAGCAATAAATTATTTAATTATATTGTTTTAATAAAACATCTACCTCAATGTGATTATAAAATTACAGGAAGATTAAGGTAAATTTTCTAAAGTGAAGACTATATATTTATTATAAATAAATGTTTCCGATAACATTGCAGATTTTACTACTCTGATTGCATTTTTAAGTCAGATAGTCAAACAGTTTCAACATTAAATTAAAATTACACGTGGTATGTAAAATGTTAGATATTTCAGGAATCGTTTAGTTATATTCATAATTACCTCAAAAAATATTTAACAGGGAAATAGTCTAAATATCTTTTTATACTAATAATTACCCTCCCAAGTCCTAATGAAGGATATAAAAAACGGGAACATTTTTAGGAATATCATTATTATAAATATTATTTTTATAAATGTCTGAAATGAAAACACGGTCGTTCCTGTTGATTTTTTTATTTATCAATGAGGGAAATTTTGTTCAAAGAAAATATCCAGGTAATATTAGTCTATTTAAATTTTTCTCAAGGTTTGTTTTTGTATATTTAAATAATCGTTTTAAATAAAAAGTAAACAATTATTTTAGTGACGTTTTTTAAATATAGTTTATTTAATACAATATAAAAAATTTTAAAAATTGTTTAAGATAAAAAATCATTTATTTTTATAAAAACCTTCAATCCGATCCAATGATTTTTTAGATTAATGCTCACTAAAATAAAAATCATATAGGAAATTGACATTTTTTTCATAAAGATTATGCGAACCATCCATGCAAAAGGGAGTGCAGAAAGAATGATCCAATGGAATGTTATTACCGATTTAAGCTCGCCAGATATTTCACAAACATGCCTGACTGTTTGAATTGTAGCAAAGGATATGAATATGAGCACCAATGCTCTAATTCTGAATGTATCATTGCTGATGGTAGAAGAGATAAAATGATATCAGTGTACAATGCTCTTTTTCCTGGCCCATCAATTGAGGTAAATCACAAATTAGTAGAATTTTTAGAGTCATCAAAGTTTTAAATTTTAGATTTGTGAAAATGATGAAATTATTGTAGATATACGTAATATGCTTGAAATGGAAGCAACTACCATACACTGGCATGGTTTGACACAAAAAGGATCACAATGGATGGATGGACCCAATATGATCACACAGTGCCCAATTATTAGCTCCAATACGTTTCGTTACAGGATAAAACCTATAGGGGAATTTGGAACTTTTTTTTATCATGCCCATATTGGTAATACACATTTATAAACTAATGAAGCACACAAAATTTATGCATAGAATGTGAAAACACTATGAGCACCTCATTATTTTTTGATAAACCTAATAACAGTCAGTTAAAATATCGTTGAAAACACAATTTTTGTAGGTTCGCAAAGAAATGAAGGTGCTTATGGTCATCTAATAATCCGTCAACCTGATGAAGAAAACGTTTTCAGAAATAAATCCAGCTCTCCTTACAAAAATTTCTACGATTTTGATCTTACAGAACACGTGATTAGTATAACTGATTGGTTATATAATTCAACAGATTACCATATGCAGAAATTTGCCAGGCAAAAAATTCTTTTTGACAAGGCTCCAAGTGCTCTACTTATCAACGGAGTTGGTTGCTCCAGCAATAACACAGTCCCTTGCAAAAAATTTAATGTTACAAAGGTATTTACGAAGAAAAAAAATTGTATACTAATTATTGTTTAATGGCGTCCTTAAGGCAGTAGAGAGTCAAATATGAGGAGGAATATTAGTTTCTAATCCCCGCAAGTTAGCAGACTTTATTTACTCCTAAAATGATATCCCAAACAATGGAAAATAGAATATATCATTAATAAGCAAATTCTTTAAACGTTGAAGCGAATATCAGTAAATTCTACTGTAAAAATGGGTATCATTTTACACAAATTACAACCACATTTTTGACATTTTTTTAAGTTTTCTTTTTGCATTAGTTAAATAATAGTATATTCTAGGGCCCTCGAAGAAGAAAATTTTAAAATCCTAACATTTTAGCTGTAAAAATGGAACGTTAAAAAGTAAATTATTTTGCATTATTGGAGATTTTATTTTGAGGTGTTTAAAGTTAAAATTCAAAAAATATCGCTTTCTACGGCCCTTAAGAAATAATTCTACTTTCACATTCAATTTTTCTTTTTTTTGTATCTGTACCCATATTGATACAGTCCTTGGAAAATAAACCGCTAAATTTGCTGCAATTTAATTTGACTCTCTATCCTCTTAAGGAAAGCTAAAATTAACATATTTATAAAAAAAGATCGTATGTGCTTAATAGAAAATATCTGTAAGGTAAGAAGAAAAACATAGTTCAGTAACTACGAATCATGGGGTCTATTTCGGGCAAACCTATTTTTCCCTTTATGGATCCATCTGCTGTAAAGATCCGGAAGTACCGCAGTCTTAAATGCTTATTGTGCCCAATGCCCAATCTTTATACATTGTATTACATGTATTACAGCCAGTCTATGATAGTTATGCAGATTCTTCATAGGATAAGTGAAGATATCTTGTGGTCCTGTGATTTATAGTTCCTAAAACTAATCTGTATCTTTCATGGACCAGGGATCTTATTCTTCAACTACTAGACATGATGTCGCATACGACAGTACAAGGACACACTCTTACTTTTCTACGTAAAAGAGACGGACAGTATAATGAAAGTCGAATCCGACATAGTGTCGAGTGATTCAAGAATAAGGACCCAGAGATCAGAGCACCAATATAAATTATGAATTTCAATTTCTTGTTGCAAAGGACTCCATCAAATTTTCAGTTGTCCCCAGGTGATGATTTAGTAACGTGTCCACTGTGAGTAGTCGTGTAGCAATCCAGACTTCCTCAGTTGTGTTCTGTTCAGGAACAACAGTTCAGCCAATTTATTCTTGCAAGGGTTGTTGCAGGTTGCAAAGCAATGATGTTGTCATGGAATATTTTTCCAGCATTTAAGATTATTAGTACGCAGTATGTATGCAGTTATTTAATTTATAAAACTATATTGCACTTTTTGGTATCCCACAGAAGGACTATTCCAAATAGCCAGTGGCGCTCGCCTGTCGCCTCCTAATTGAACCGGCCTCAAGAATTTTTTTTTGTATTTTTACCAGTCACGGTCGTTTTTTAAAACTTCTGTTCAAATAAACCTTAAACCTAACAAACGAATTATACAATGGGGCTTTCCTTTCCAGTTCCAGGGAAGCAGATTTAAAAAAATATTCTCTTTCTTGAATTTTTTGAGACTGTCTTTCGAAAATTTTGTCGTTTCGAACGGTAATGCATATACAGGGTGTTCCAAAAAGAAGTGATCAGAAGAAAAACCTAGAAAATAGGCCTAGTTTATTGTTAACGTCGTTGGTCGTTGAATTTTATTCCCACAGAAAATGTAGTTAATTCGAAATTCTGTTATAGTTCATAAACTATTTGATCAATTTAAATGAAATAAATTGTAAAGTAAAGGTATTTAAATGCCAATTTGAAGTTATAATAGCATCATCAAAAAAGTATTTTGATGGAAAACAAATATTCTTCTTTCAAAAAATTAATGAGATTTCTTCTTGATACACCCTGTATAATTTTATTTCTTCTTTATTTTTAACTTTTGGGTATTTTTAACAAACGTTCATCCAATTCCATGATATTTATTTGAAAAGGTGAATTTGCAATTTTAGCTTCTAATAGATGGCGCTGTTCGCCCTATATGGCGAAAATTTCAACTAAATTCTGTAGCAAACTTTCGCATGTTTTAATATGTCGTAGGCTAATTGAAAAATCCGGCTTATTGCAAAGGGCGCCGTCATTTTGCAGTGCGCCCGGCTGATTGGAAAATAACCGAGCAGTTTCTAATGAGCCTGGTATTTTTTAGGCTTATTGCAATAAGCCCATACATCTTTAGGCTTATTGGAAAATGTACTTCGGTAGCTCAATCAGACCTATTGTATCATGCTGGCGCAGTCGCCTATTGTATCAAAACATAGAGTCATAGAACGATGTCCTTACACAGCACTTTTTGGAGTAGAACCAAAGTTGGGATTAAGCTCAACGATATTCCAGAAACATTATTATAAAAAATTTACAGCGAAGAAGATTTGGAGAGGTTTAAAGAAAACAGCAAGGAAAATGGAAGAAGAAAATCATGTTGTTAATTTAGAAGAAGAAATATGTCCCATTTGTTCTGGAACTTATAGTTTGCAATAAACCTATTTTTTGTCTAAGAAACTGGTAGCTAATTCAAAATGTCACGAAGGTAATCACTGAAGTAATAATCTCTTTATTTACATACTTTTTAATAATCCTACACTATCCTATGCAATATGCTTTGGTGAAGGTAGGCTGTTTGAGTAACTACTTTTCCAATTAGCCTAAAAAAGTATGGGCTTATTGCAATAAGCCTAAAAAATACCAGGCTCATTAGAAACTGCTCGATCATTTTTCAATCAGCGCCCTTTGCAATAAGCCGGATTTTTCAATTAGCCTACGACAAATATACAGCAAATAGATTTAAGTATTTTCTTCTGTTTGTAATTGTATTTAATCCGGTTCTAATTTAATTTAGTGTTATTTAAGATTGTTTGAACTTTTGTGTCTTGTGTTGAGGTAATATTAAACTATTCTTTACTCAAATTTAGGAATATCTTTAACCTGGTGAATAAACACTTTTAAGTAGGTACTTATTTTCTTAAAATAATTTTATGTAGGATGTAGGACCTTTAATTTTTGAATTACGAAATTAGAATTAAAAAAATCATTAACAGATTATTAAAAATTGTGTCCTAATCTGTCTTTGAAGTCATCGATATAATACAAATATTGTAAGGAAGAGAGAAGGTGTTTTTTGCTCAGAGAGTTGCAATTTTGTAGGTAGATGGACGAGAAAATTCCAAAACAAAACTGTAAAACCCCTTTCCCAAGTAAAAAAGTTATTCGGCCCCAAAGCTAATTTCGGTTTCAACCCGAAATGCACCAATTTTAGTAATATTCTGAAGAAGCCGATTTTGACCCACCTGGACCATTAGTTTTTATGATTTTTTTATTTCTCGTACCGTGAGTTGGTAAATATTTTTTTGTTTTTACTGCAAATTATTAAATTACAAATTTCTCGAAAACCGTGAGTCATCGTGTCTTATCAAGAGAACCTTTTGTTTAGTAAATAAGTTATTTAATCAAAAAACCATACCTGAACCCCTTTTCTTCCATTAGTGTAAAAATTTGAAACATTTATTAAAAAACGCCTCTGGATTGATTTTAATCAAAATTTTGATAAGGGTTTTTTGTCTCCTAAAACTATGACAATATGTATGCCAAATTTGAACAAAGTCGTATAAGCCGTTCTAAATTTATAACAGAAAAACAATTTCAAAATTGTAACTTCAAAGCCATATAATAGCGCCCAAACTAAGCAACTTTATACTAAGATAAGTTTACTTAAATCGGTTTTTTTTGGTCTAAGGAAAATATGGTAAGCTGTTGTAAAGACCTTTTACAGACACCCTGTATATTTCAAACAATGCTCACAGCTAACTCACACTTTTTCACGTATTGAAACATAAACACTCTTAATAAAAGTTTAACAAAAATATTCAACTCTCCCACAGTTGTTAAACTTTTCTACCATTCCAATAATTCGATCTTGTCAATATGTTTAGATCTTATGTGATATTCCGGATTCTTCATTATTAATCTAATTGGACTTGATAATCATCTTCATTCTCATCCTCTTCTTCTTCAGAAAGGTTATTCGTAAGGAGTTTCGGTAATTTTAGTATAACCTTGGCAAATTTTCTGTTTCTTTATCATTTGAATTCACTTCAATATCCATAACATCAGTTGCACCTGAATTTCCTTCCTCTTCTTGCTTCAAATCATAGTTCTCTTCTATTTCATTCATTTCGTTGTTTGTACTATCATGGTCATCCAAATTGAACTTGATGCTTTTCATTTCACTGGTAGGTTTATCTTGGGAGTTTTCTGATGAATCTACAGGGTGAGTCGGAAGAGTGTGTCAAACTCAGGGAGTGTGTGCTACACTTTAATACAAGGTAAAAAACCCAAAATGTTGTTATTCAATTTTTATTAGTTCTCGAGTTATGGCGCTTTAAAAACTTCAGTAGGCTTTGATGTAGTAGCACATTTAGCTTATTTATAATTCATAAAACAATTTCAAAGATATTTCCATGTGCCTGTATAAATTTTTGCTTTCATCTATGAACACTAGCCAATGATCTTCTAGGTTCTTAGCGTTTTTCTTTTATTTGAGCTGAGCACTCAAAATACGTCCAATTAGTGCAACCCGAATACCTACCTGTTCTTTATAAATTATAAACCTTAATTTTTATGCAGTTCTGCAAGCAAAAATCTAATGGTGGAAGGTTTCAGGAAACTAAGAACCAGTTAAAACCACTAAGACCAATCCATCATCCAAGAAAAGAGTGATGCAAGTATTGCCGAGTTTTATTTTTAAAACGCTCTAACTCGAAAACTAATAAAAATTGGATAACAACATTTTGGTTTTTTTGCCTTATATTTACGTGTAGAATACACTCCCGGAGTTTGACGCACTCCTCCCGACTAACCCTATATATTTGAATGTTCATTACAATTTTCATTCTCGTTCACACTTTTAGTTTCATCAAGAGTATCTGTTTCAACCAAATTTTCCTCACTATTTTCTACACAATTTGAACTTTTACTGTCTTTATTTGCTTTCAAATTATACTCATCGCAAATTCGTCTAGGTGGATTTAATTTATTACTTGGTCTTATACTTATTTCCAAATTTCTTGTACTTTTTTGTGTAATCTTCCTAAACATGTATGTCCTTTAGGACCTGTAAAATTGGTATAAATTATATTCTTGTTCACTTGAATCACGCCCTTTTCTCTTGCATATAACAAACCTTAAGGACTTAATTTTTTGTAAAGAATTGGCGAATATTATAATAAAAAAACCTTGCAAATATTTTATATATGAAGTACCTACCAAATTTATACACAATCGAGTCATTATTTTTTTAATCAGGGTTTTAGGTATAGATTCAGGTTTATCCATGCTGGTAACTTGCCTTGTCCTATTACTATCGCGATTGAGGATCACCAATTTGAAGTTATCGCCACTGACGGTGCTGATATTCAGCCTATAAAAGGTTAATAATTTTAATTCCTTAAAAAATGAAAATTATTTTTTTTTGTTCAAATTTTTATTGATCATTTTGTTTATAGTTGGACGATTAAGTTTAAGCAATGGTGAAAGATTAGATGCGATAATTGATGCAAATAAAACTCCAAAAAAGTATAAAATTCAAGTGACGGCTAAGGAGATGTGTCAATACCTAAACACAACAGCATTTCTTAACTACAAAGATTCTCCTACGGATACTCCACTTATCACAACAAATGATATTGCAAATCTTTCATCACTTGTAAGAAAATTAATAATTTAACATGAAACTTTCATTATTTTAAATTTTAGGAGATAACTTGTGAGGATGTAAAGGCTCCAAACTGTATTACTTTAAACCAGTTAAAAGCAGTTAAACCAATTAATAAAGAATTGATGGAAAAACCTTTCCAGTATTTCATTGCTGTTGATCTGGTGAAAACTGCAGAGCCTAAATACCAAGGTGTTGGAGATAAACAGTACACCGCTCATATGATTAATAATATAAGTTTTACAAGCCTTCCAACGCCCTTGATTTTTGAGGAATTTGATGTCAAGAAAGATACTTGCAATCGCGAAAACCCTTGCGACCCTGTTTTACCGTATTGCTCTTGCACACATTTAGTTGAGGTAGTAATGTTACATTGAGATCAAATTTTGAAAGTCTCGACACGATGTCGTATTCGAAATTACTCTTATTTTTTTCATTTAATAACAAGGACATCGTGTCGCCTCATTCAAAAATATACCCCCAAATCGGAAAATTTAATAAAGTATTATAATTTTAGATTCCTCCTAAACATAAAGGACCTGTAGAATTGGTATTAATTACTCTATCCTCTTTTTCACTTGAATCGCACCCTTTGCACTTGCATGGCTACAGCTTTAGAGTCCTTGGTGTTGATAGAGTTGGAAAATCGACTTCCATAGAAGAAATAAAAAAATTGGACAAAGAAAATAAGCTAATTAGAAATTTTGATAATCCCCCCATAAAAGATACAGTTAATGTACCTTACGGAGGATATGCTATTATAAGATTTATGCCAGATAACCCAGGTTTGTAGTTATTATTTTTTCAACTTAACAATAAATTGAGGTTGTTAGGTTACTGGCTTTTTCATTGTCACATCGATGTTCATATGGCTTCAGGAATGGCAATGGTAATTAAAGTTGGAGATGGTGTGAAAAATCTTCCAAAAAATTTTCCTCGATGCGGTGACTACTTTGTATAAAGACAATTTCATTAGTTTCTTCATTCAATTAAAAAATTTTTTTAGTCACAAAAACTAGGTATTTATTAAAAATATGTTAAAAACTTTTTTTGTGAGACAATAAAAAAGTACGACCAGATTTCATTTTTTGTGATTGTTTATTGGTCATATAAAAAAATAGTAAAAAATTACAATAAAAATTATAGTTGTCTATTCATTTGTAAAATGAAGTGCTTTTCCTCTTAAAAATTGCAAATTTATTCAAAGATTTGTAAAAATGAACATGAAACAATTCTTTAAAAATAAAAAATATTTAAGATTCAGCTGGAAAAAAATGCTCAAAAACGTGGTCAATTTCATATCAATTTTAATAAAAATGTAGATATGTTCGAGTTTGCTGATTTTAAGTTTCACGTTTTTTATAAAAAGAAACAAAATGCCGAATCTAATATGGCTAAGATATTAATATTTTTTATTTAAAGTATAAGCCGAGGCTTACGATATAGTAAAACAATTGTACACGGACTTCCTTTCATAATGGAACTTTCCAGGACTTCCCGTGCATAATGCTTAAAATATTTAGTTTTGACAACGTGTTTTCAAATTAAAATTCGAAAGTTAAAATTTTTATGTTAGCGTTTTCAGTCTTCAAAATGCAGATTGCACATTTATCCAAACGACCACCAACCCTTTTCAATAAATAATCAAATGTTCTTACAGACATTCTCATATAATTAAAAAATCGATCAAGGTATCTTCTTATTTTAAAATATAAATGGTGGTATTCGCCATTCAGTCTTCTTTCCCAACCTTTTCTATTAAATTTTTTAAATGTGTGATAGGGTGTTTCAATTAAGTACAGTAAACGAAGAAATTTGCTTAGAGCTCGATGCTCCCACTCTGAACACAGCTTAAGAAAAGTAGACAAAAAACATCAAATCTAATGCAGATTTTGCCTAATAGGGCCTACACCCGATCCGACAATGTAATTTGATCAGGTCTGAAGATAAGTTGGTCCGTATTGAAGCTTGTAGTCAACAAAATTGACTTGATAATGGCCGCATGGAGTTCATTTTTCGACTAATTTGAATGCTACATCCGACTATTTTTAGTGAGTCGAGCCACGTGTAAGTATTGATCTAAAAATTGCTGCGTGAAGTAGAAACCTTATTGTTATTAACTTCCTGAATTTAACCCATTCTATGACTAAAATTCTTATCTTTCGATTAACCATTTTCCATTTTTCCGACTTTTTTTTTCCTTTTCTCCCGTTCCTTCATAGCTAGTGATAACGCAATAGCTACTCCAATTTTCTGCCGTTTTGATAAAACGGAAGCCATAATATTAAATTGTTGATATCCTCTCAACTCTCAAAGCAAGTACCAAAAGTTATAATTATATAGTATAATTGAAAGTTATAATTGGTTATATTAATATTTTAGTGCAGAAGGTACACAGAATCGGTGGATCGTGGGTAGGCGCTAGGCGCTTTAGATGACCGCTTCCATACTTCTCTGCAATGCAGAGTCTGTATGGATCATGGATCTGAAGACCGTGTAAAGATCGCTTCTTGAGGAGATTTTCCCACTCTTCTATCAATGCAGTTTTTAGCTCCCGGATTGACTGTACAACCGCCACTCTTGATTTTATTTTCTATTAAACTCATCCCATATAGATTCAATTGGGTTAGGGAGAACACCACTCTGCATACCTGATAAAAGTCGAACTTGGACCTTCTGAAGAAACCATCGGCAGCATTACGTAAATACGTGGTTACCTCCAATGAACGCGGAGTAGTACTACATAAATATCCAGGAATTCCGTAATGTACATTCGTGTGGAGTTAGACCCCTTGTGCCACGATCAGCACCTTCGCCAAAGATGAAGCCAATTTCAGTTCGGCCTTCCAAGGAAATGTCACCCCAGGCCATGGTGGAACAGTCTCCTAAACTAACAGGTTTATCTATACCTACTTCTTCCGCTATTCCTAAAAGACATGACTTGCTCTCATCAGAAAATAGGACTGCATTCAATTGCTCCAAGGTCCAGTTTACGTGATTTCGAGCAAATTGGTGTCGAGCTCGGCGAGGAGCTGCATTCAGCTTTAGGCCCATCCGTAGGTCCGCAACTGGCCAGTCTCTTCCATTAATAGTTGCCCTATTGTTCGTCCACTTATACAGCAACCTCGAGTGTAGGGATTTCACAAAGACGTAACAATGAAACGATATTCTCGCTGTGATGCATGATGTACAAGCCTAATAAATGGTCGTATTTGCCGCTCGCCACTAATAGTCCAGTTAACGAAGACCAAAAAACCTCGATCAGCGGAAATAATTCGTGTAGTCGCAAATTTTTGTACGGTGGTATGTGGTAGGGCGGAGTGCCCTGAAAATTCATACTAAAAACCTAGGCGTTGCGGGATGAAAGGGACGGTGAAGGTCGCTGCACGTGCTAGCAAAAAAACTGACGGGAACTCATCATTTAACACAAATGACGACCGCCGAAATAAACTAGCGACGCACACCCAGGACCCAAAATTGTAGGGGGGTAATTTCTGCACAAAGTTGGAAAAGAGTGCAGCCCCCGGACTCTGATTAATAGAAACTAGGAATTGAATCGAAACGAAATGGTGCTGACGCTCACCTACACCTTTTTGAATGAAATCTCCCCATCCGTTTTTAACGTTTCGAAGGGTTTCTATACCAACTTTTCTATTTATCAGAGTTCGGGATGCGGGGGCAGTTCTCGAAAGTAATCACCTGATAAACAAGGATAGACTGAAGCGTTGTTCGAAAAGTTGCGAACCATGGTTATGACAGGATCCGAATTTTACTCACGGGGATACCTGATAAGGGACCAACGAGTGTCAGTCGAACTGAGTCGAACGAGGTAGGCAAGTCACAGAGGTATATGCCAGTACATCGAAGCCGACGTTTTGCATCCCCGCCGCCATATGAAAGGTGACTAGGAACCAAAGACCCGCGTGGTCAAGATTTTGTAACCACACGAATCGAAATTCAAAGGCGAAATATAGATTGGAAAAATGTCAATAATAATGTGTATCGAAAATTTTCAAGAGGTGGAATTCTGTAAGATGGACGATTGTTTTCGTAAACGTAAAAATCGTTTGTTGATTAAGTTGCCATGTTAACGGGCTTTTTGTCTCATTTCAACAAATACAAAACGTGCATAAAGGAAGAGAAACAGAAAATCTGTCATCAAGCAACAGTTCATATACGAAAACAATAGTCTAACTTACAGAATTACACCTCCGAAACCGGAAAGTAGTATAACGGAAAATAGCCCAAACGGAAAACAGCATAATCCAGAAGTATTTTAGCAGCAGCAGAACGTAAATGCTTAGAACGACGAATAGTCTACTCCGAATTTAGCCGAAGGAACCTACATACATACCCCGCCTATTCTGTAACCACACGAATCGAAATTCGTATGCTAAAAACGAGTAGGAAAATGTCAATAATAAATAAGTCTAAGATAAAGACAAAGACCAGTCACAATTCTATCGGTCGAAAAAGTTACAGTATAGGTATCACAATCATTTCTAATGCAAACTATAGAGAATTGAGCATAATGGAGTTATTGTATTAGTAAGTGAGCCATCCTGCTCTTCTGGGTTCCAACCCCACTCGGTCGGAGGTTGTTGAGCCATTGCTGTGTCTGTAAACACATGACATCGAACGACTCGACAATTCCAAGTCGGAACCGCGACATTTCGGCACTGGATAAGTCGTAGGTTGACACTGCGGTAAAAATCTGATTCAAATATTTTAATATCATGAACTAAAATAGGATTTCTCAGCAAACAGGAATTCTAACCTTACTGACAGTGAATCAAATCGGCGACGCTGAATTTTCCCACAGCTCGTTGGAAAGTTGTGGTAGGAACTCCCCTCTGCTCTCGATCGCTTTTATAATTCATGCGATGCAGACAGCAAAGTAGATAAATGATCAGCTCTGCGTTCCGATGACGAATGAGAAGCCTCGCTCATTTCTCAGTTAACCGCTCCTTCTAAAATGCAAAGACAAACGATAGTAATAGTGGATTCTCCGTTATCATTACATTCGGGTACCTTAATCAAGCACGTACCGCATTACTTAGTTCAACAAACGTTCATGCGAAAGTTTCCGTGGTTAAATGTAAAAGAGAGTGAGCGAAGTTATTTGCTTGTCTACACCATTCCTGTCTGCTGAGAAATTCTCCTATAGGAGACAGATCTTTTATCTTGAAATCACAAAATGCTATGAAGAAGCGGATGCGCAAATACTGAAAAAAGTAATTAAAACTATGAAATGTGAATATTATTTAATCGTAATATTATTTATTTTAGGGTTATTGGTTATTAATACATATAATTAAGTCCAGAAAAGATGTAGGTATCTCATTAAAAATCATATGAAAAAAAACAGATTTTTGACTCCGAGTCCCGACCTACCCGGTGCCGACTTGGAATTGACGGATTACAATTCACAAGACCAGCGGCGGAACATCAAATTTGCGCTGTCCCCCGCAGAATAATATATGTGCCCCTCATTACCCCCCCCCCCCTTCACAGACCTTTGATGGCCGTTAACAGAACGATTTCGACTGGGCGTTTCATTTTGGGCAGGATTAATTTTTTTAAGCAATATTTTTACATTTTTTAATGTAAAGTAAAATTCTAGTAAAAATGCTAAAAAACGATTCTTAAAAAAACGGGGCCCTTAGGGTCCCTTTGAACTCTTTGGCCACCCCGCACTACGGGGTCAGCAGCATTGTAGTTCCGCCAATGCACAGAACCGATTTTTATAGATCTTTAACCAGGTGACCGTTTCCGAATTGCGTATATACCCCGAAAATTTAGTTTTTCATTAGGAATTTTTAGATTTCGCTCGCCCTCTGGTGGCAAAAATATGAACTTATATATTCGGTACTTCCTCTTTTGATTTAACGCATTGATACATGTTTTCTGAGCTTTACTGAAGTTTCAAATAATAAATCTATTTGAGTTTTGTTGAATGTGTAGTTATAAGGTACAATAATGCATTTTAAATACAATTTTTGAACTGACAAGTACCATATATCCTCCATTTACAGTGCCATCTATACATAGTTAAAAATCCCAATTCCAATGAAGTAGCAGTATTTTAAACACTGCAATATTTTTATACAGTGCGGGCATAAAGTAAATCCCCCCTGCTAACTTTTGAACGGTTATGTTTTCGATTCTGAAAATTTGTCTACGAAAGTAGTTAATTGCGAACTTTCTAATAAAGGCATTTTTGGTTTTGGGGAACTTTCGGTTATACCGGAAGTTGATGGCAACTTTTTTATTTTAAATGGAAGGCCCAGTATATTTTTGCATTTTCTTGTTCTCCATAAAAATACCATTAAATTGACCTAGCGAAGTGTGATCTAAGATTAATACTTTCGGAATTACGTCCATTTGAAAATCGCATTTTTATGCAATTTCATTTACACTAGAAGTTGGACCCAACTGCCCCAACTTCCTTATTTTAAATGATTTTTTGCAATTAAGTTAATAACATTAAATTTAAACAAAATTATGTTTAACCGTAAGTTCGATAATTTTCCAACTTCCGGTGTAAATGAAGTTGCTTAAAAATTGCGATTTTCAATTGGGCGTAAGGCGTAATTCCGAAAGCATTAATCGTAGACCACACTATGCTAGGTCAATTTAATGGTATTTTTATGGAGAACACGAAAATGCAAAAATAAACTGGGTGTTCCGTTTAAAATAAGAAATTTGCCATCCACTTCCGGTACAACTGGAAGTTCCACAAAATAAAAATACCTTTATTGGAAAGTTTGCAATTGGATTCCTTCATAAACAAATTTTCAGAATCAAAAACATAACCGTTCAAAAGTTAACAGGTGGGGGGGGGGGGGGCATTTACTTTATGTCCCCACTGTATAAATGTACTCAATTTGAGATTTATTTTATAAATTACCAGTAAAATGAAACACAATTTACTTGAAGACTTTCAACAATAACAAAAATAAAAAGGGTCAAAGTCTAAGGTCTAAGGTGAGTAAAACTTAAATTTTGCTATTTTTCAAAAATTACTAATCTAAGCTAAAACGCCATCTATACGACTATATGTGAAAAAAATCACCGCAATAGTTTTTAAGTTAAGGGCAAACCAGGCCATCTATTGGTAGTTAAAATTCCCAATGCAACATAAACGCAAATCTAAATTTAAAATGCATCATACAACTATTTTTTTTATTATTTAATTAATTAATTTAATATAAATTTATATTAATTTTATGAAATTATTGGTAAATTTTATGAAAATACAATAAGAAAACATGAAAATCATGTTTTAAAATATAGTTTTATTGTACAAAAAAGTAACATTTTTAACAAATAAAATAAATACGTATCTAATGCTAAAGAAGATTCATAATTAATGCTCAATCAAATTTAACGACAACTTTACCAGTACATTGCCTACTTTTCACATAATCAATGGCTTTATTCACATCCTCAAACTTGAATTCTTCCCCTATATGACCCGAAATAGTTCCTTCATTAGCCATTTCCAAAGTATCAGAAACTATTTGTCTATAGGCTTCCAAATTTTGGTCTTTTAATTGAAATAAATTGACTACTGTTAAAGAACAGTGAGCGGGAGGTGTGGGTATAGTTTTACCAATTAACGGACACGCATAGAATAATTTACCATTCGTTGCAACACTAAAAAAAATTATCAATTATTGTAATTTGAATTATTGAAAACAATTTTACCAACTGGCGATTTCTTCAAACATACTTCCACCAGCGGCATCATAAGCAACATCAGCCCCTTTATTCCCTAAAAGTTTTAAAATATCTTTTTTTAAATTTTTATGAAAGTGCATTGTTTCAAAAGCCCCTCTTTCACGTGTTAATTCTGAATGTTCTTCACTTTCTGTAATTGCAACGACCTGAAATACAAAAATTAAAAGCACAAAATTTAAGGAAAATTTAGTTTCGAACCTTTGATTTATAAACATTGGCCACAACATCAATTGCTGCTAAACCTAAACCAGCAGGTCCAGCGGAGATAATAATACTATCCTTTTCTTTTAACTTATGCAAAATTCCAAACGTATATAAAGCCGTTGAGTGACCAAATACAACAACTGCAGCTTCTTTTAAGCTTAAATCAGGTGGAATTTTCCAAACGTTTTCTACATCAACCTAAAATTACCGTAATTTCAAATTTATTACAAATGATAAAAAATCATACAATGCACTCCTCGGCTAATCCTCCAAATAATCCCATATTTAATGCGGCCACTTTATTACCCACTGATACTTGATCCGACTCCACATTAGCTCCTACTTCAACAACCTCCCCGGACAACTCATACCCAGGCGTAAAAGGTAACTTAATTTTATCCTCACCAAAATCCTTAATATCAGCCGAATTAACACTACAATAAGCAACTTCTATACGAACTTGATTTTTCTTTAACGAAACTCGTTTTGTCGTTTCTGTTACCAATGGAGAAGTTGCTTCTTTAACAACTGCTGCTTGATAACTACTTGCCAATCGGAGAGCATTGCTTGGTGTTCGTACACAAGACAGTACAACTCTTTTAAGGAAGACTGAAGCCATTTTCATTGACGATTATATTTAAAATTTACTACGTTTTAGGTTTATTATAAATAAGTCATAGTTTTAAATTCTAAAGTTTTAAATAGTTTTTTTTTTAATTTCGGCTTTTTTTGAGGTTATGTTCAGTTATGTTGTCAAAGCGAAATCTCAGAACAAAATGAGGTAGAGTATCATTGCTTCATTATGGCTTCAATCACAGAATAATAATACTCTTTTCAATAACAATTTTTATACAGGGTGTCACAAAGTACGATTTTATTTCAAATTTCACATTTTCTTTGAACTTTGCATTACAAATCCATTTTTCGAGTAGGGAATCTTAGAAAACAAGCGAAAATAAATGTATAATTATATTTTTAGTCATAATTTATTTAATAACAATACATTATATCACATTTGTACATAATTATAATACAAATAAAAATAAGGTAGTGATAAAATCCCTAGTTTCATATATTAATGCCTTATAATTTATTATATAATATGATAAAGGCAAGAAAATGATTTTGTTGAAGCTTTTCTATTTTAATATATTTTAATAATATTTTTACAAAAATTGTTTTCTGATTGTAAAATTACTATTTACAGTTATTAGAGCTATTATTTAATGCTACAAAAATGGCATTTTGGATAGACCTTAAAGAAACCAAAATATTAAATAAGCTATTTATAGTTATTTAACCATCAAATGAGGTAATAAGGGCTTTTAAGAAGTGAATCATTTTAAAGTTAGATAGTTTAAATTTTTTTTAAACATTTTGCAGCGCTCCAAAAATTTATTAAAATTTTACCTAATTTTTAGAGCGCTGCAAAAAGTATAAAAAAATTCTAAATTAAAAAAAACAATTTATACAATTTCTTCGCTTATATCTTAACTAATTGCTGCCGTTGAAAGACAAATATTATTTCAAACAGTTTTAAATCTGTATTGTAAGCGCCGCTAAGCGAAGTTTTTTTTATAAAGAGCCCGTTTTACTGCTGCCTTATGATTATTTGGTTTGACTTACAAAAACAAAAAATGAAGAAATTGGTAGCTACAAGATTCTTCTACAGGGTGTCTCACTTTTTTTCCAGCAAAATTTTTTTTAGTTTGTAAATGTCATTCTAAACAAAAATTTTCCTATGAACTATTATGTTTTTTCGACTCCTTAAGAAGTTACAGCAATTTTAAAATTTCATAAATTTAATGATTTTTGTGGGACACCCTGTATAAATTTCATTTAATTTTAATTTTTTTTATTTAAATCAAGTAAGCTTTGGATTTTGTATATCTTTAAGCCAATAATATGCTAAATTTTACCAAGGGAAATTTAACCTCGTCGTTTACTTATTTTAAAAAAAGCCAAAAATATTCAAAAAACCCAATTTGGCAAAAAAAAAATCCAAATAATAATTGATTTAAATAAAAAAAATATAATAAGAAAAAATATTATACAGGGTGTTCCACAAAAATCATAAAAATGTATCAATTTTAAAATTGCTGTAACTTTTTAAGGAGTCGAAAAAACATAATAGTTTATAGGAAATTTTTTGTTCAGAATGACATTTACTATCTAAAAAAATTTTTGCTGGAAAAAAAGTGAGACACCCTGTATACAGGGTGTCCAGAAATTAAGCGGCAAAATTTTAGGAGGTGATTCTACAACTAATTTTAAGAAAAAAGCTTCCTATAAACATATGTCCGATTTTGCTTCCTAAGGGAGCTACACCCCTTGAAATATTGTGCTAAAAGTAGGTTTTTCGTTATTTATTTGAAAACGGATTGTAGTAGAGATAAGAAATTTGGTGTAAAGCATAATACCCTGAAGATACAATTTTATGATTTTTTTCAGATTTTTTGGCCCTCCGAAAGGGTAGTTTTAAAAAGTATTAAGTTTAAAAATAGCGTTAACTTTTTTATGGTTAACATAACATAATATTTATTTTCAAAATATTATTCCTTATTTAATTTTTGGCAAAAATGGTACTCTTATCCGAACTCGATAGAATGGACCCTTTTCAAGAAAAATACACTTAACCATTCACATACAGAGTTCCAATCATATTTCTCTATTTTAGCATACAATAATTTCGCTACTTTTGTTCTACAATACCAGACTTTTATTATTAATTACTTAATGACTACGTTTTTCTCGTGTAACTCGATCCGGATTGAATTGAAAAGCGATTGACTCAGTCCGCATTTTTTGCGATATAAACACGTAGGATTGGATTCACTTTCAGGATTCGGTTTAATAATCGAATCCTACAAAATCATGGGATTGGACTTTGTAATCGCGATTGAATAAAAATTTGTAACGACATAAACGCGATTGACTTTAGAAAAGTTACTAGTAAATTATGTTATCGAAGTTGGCACATCTGACTGCTGACTAACAATTGCAAAATACATGTAATTTTCTTCCATTTTCCTTATTTTCCACGTTTTTAAGTAACATAATCTCTTCAATAAAATACGAAACATCAGAAATAAAATCAAAGTGAACAGACCACTTAAAGTCGACGCAAAAACTATTTTAGGAATTTCCTTTCTCTTTAGTTGGTAACTATAGGATTAATAATGTATTGACAAATTCAATCCAGGCCAAATCAACTCTGTCGAGATAAACGCGTTGTTTACGTGATTGACTGAATCCTGTCGTAATCCTATTTTCAATCCAATCCAGATCGAGTTACACGAGATAAACGTAGTCAAAGAAAAGTAGCTAATACTTGATAAGTTTGAATAGTTTCTTTAAAATATAGGGTTAATCGACCTATTGTGGTGACAATATTTCAAGGGCTGTAGCTCCCTTATGAAGCAAACTCGGACATATGTTTATAGGAAGTTTTTTTTCTTAAAATCAATTGTAGAATCGCCTCCTAAAATTTTTTTGCCAAACTTTAGGAGGCAATTCTACAACTAATTTTAAGAAAAAAACTTCCTATAAACATGTCCGATTTCGCTTCCTAAGGCAGCTACAGCCCTTTAACTATTGTGACTAAAACTAGGTTTTTTGTCATTTATTTGAAAACGGTTGGTAATAAAGATTTGAAATTTGGTGTGAAGACTAATACGTTTAAGATATAATTTCTCAATTTTTTTCAGATTTTTTGAAAACTGAAGTTTTTGGAAATTTTTTGAAAGCTTTCAAAAAATCTGAAAAAAATTGAGAAATTATATCTTAAACGTATTAGTCTTCACACCAAATTTCAAATCTTTATTACAAACCGTTTTCAAATAAATGACAAAAAACCTAGTTTTAGTCACAATATTTAAATCGCTGTAGTTCTCTTATTCTCTTAGGAAGTGAAATCGAACACATGTTTATAGAAAGTTTTTTTTTAAAACTAGTTGTAGAATCGCCTCCTAAAGTTTGGCCACTTAATTTCGGGACACCCTGTATAACAAATTTTTTTTTAAAAGCTCCATTCGAAAGAAATTTGTCCAAAACCGCAAATATCAAGCGAATTTCAAAATCTAGCGCTCAAACCTGCCGACTATCCTCTTAACGCATGAGCTTAGGCGAGCGCGTTAATACAGTCGACCTTTTTAATCGAGCTTTTTACCTCACGAGTTGGTTACAATAAGGACCGTGTAACGTATATTATTTTTTGCGCTACGCGCTACCAACCAATATTTGTACACTTACCATTCATAAATTATCAGAATTAAAACTTGAAAGAAATTAAAAGTTACGTTATTTAATTTTTAAGCTTAAGATCACAGAATAATAACATTTAGAAGTGCCAATTGTCAAAGCAGTTGTGGCGCCACCTTTTATATTTAAGGCAAACTATTTCATAACGAAACACTGTTCTGTTATAAATCAGAACAAAACTATATTTTTTGGCTCCCATAGCAATCAACCTTCGTTTGGGAATTTCATAGTAACGCGTTTGTAGACATGAACGGTAAGTGTAGAAATATAGGTTGGTAGCGCAAAAAGAATATTACGATATACTACAGTAAAACCATTAAAGTGTCACTGCAAGTCATGAGAATTTACTTTTTCTGTAGTCCAGTGAACATCTTATTTACCTTGACTTTTCAAAATTCGAATTTACGAAATTGAAAATCACCGATTTTTCATGCTGTAAAAGACTATAGAAAGATATCCACTTCCGACGTTTAATCAAAATAGTTATTAAAACTTCTCAAAACTTGTCATTCAAATCTTTTTTTTACTTTCTACTAATAAAGAAGTTCACAGGTACAATACTTAATTTATAAGTGTACATAAATTTAAAATCCCTAGATATACAAGTCCAGAAATACAAACTTAACAATCATATTTACAAAATATCACTACATGAGATAAGTTTATTGGGGGAGTGTTAACTTCTCTCAATACTTTGTTGCTGGGGTTGTTTACAACCATCAGTAAAAACCGCCCTCCCTCTATTTGCAATATCAGCATAATCTCTCTTACCTCGGCTGCAGAGTTTACTAGAAAATTGAGTATCACGTTTCCTAAAAAATATAAAAGATATAAATAAAATATGTGTATTATGCAAGAACCTACCCTCTTCCAGGAAGAACCATTTCATCAACAGCAACGCTTTTGACGTAAAGATGATCATTGCACCAGAATAGGCATAAGCTTCGCGGTTCCAAGACGTTCATATCGTATTCCCAATTCAACTCGACCTTCTTGATATTCCCTCCGAGATTACCAGGGTGTGATAAAACCATGGAATAGGTCGAACCATGTTCTAACTTCATATCTCCTGAAGGATTTAAGTCTAAATGAATCACCCCTTGAGGACTGTGGACTGACGCTTTTATGAAACCTTGCACCCACGTTTCTGCAGTTGCAGGTTTTGCTAGCTCCAAACTAATCCTATATAATCGATCTGAAAAAGCAAACAACTCATTCACCATTTTAGTGGATGATGGAAAATTTAAATTTTGATTAATTCGAATGAAATTTAATAACAAACTTCATGATTAATTAATCGACAACAGTCAACAGTGTAATGTTTACAATGAATAATTCATAATTAGGCGTGATATAAATAATTAATGAAGTCTATAATGAAATGAAAGTTTGACGTTAATTAATATAAGCTCATTAAAACTTAATGAAAATAATAGTATTAATATGATTAAACTCACGGCAATATGGAAACTCTCTTCCGGTGGTCGTAAAAAATTTCGTTCCTATCGAATCTTGAACGCGCTCTTGTAAAGAAATCTCGTTTTCCATTCCTGGACTAGCATCAGCATGGTATCCCATTATGGCACAAGCACTTGATCCAGGTTTGCAATTGAAACACTTACCAGATAGAAACTGTTGGTAAGTTGGGCATTGATGGGCTTCGAACAAGGAAATAATCAGCTTAAAAAGTGAAAATAGTCGGAACATTTAAAAAACAACTTTGGATAGTTTTGAAGTAAACTTATTCAAACTAAAGTAATGTGGTCAGAATAATGGATTCAAAATTTTGATTCTCGGCCGAATTTTGGATGAAGTTTTTGATCATCGATACTTATACCTAAAATTTGGATTTAAGGAAAAATCTAGTAAATTTGTAAGTTACCTATGTAAGGACATTGGTTATTGATGCTGTCGGTAAAAAGTTTAACAGCTCTGACGTGATTGCAGGCGACAAGGACTCTTGAAGCTTCCTCCAAGCCGTCTCTGTTTAAGATAACAGAAACATAAATCTCCTATAATAAAATAAAAAAGTAGAATACCTTATTAAAGTTAGTGGTACTAAAGGCGTTTGGGTAATATCACAACCAGGTTGTTCTTTACCATTGTTGGGATAAAAATCCAAGTGACCACATGGTTGAGACATTCCATATCCTGAAAATTATTTTTTTTTTAATTTGGCTGGAAATTTTTTCTCCTTTAAAATTATTATTGAGTGCTTTAAATTTTTAATTATTTGTGAACATAAGAGTAAGACAATTACAATTACAAAATTGAGAAACTGAGAAAGGCGAGACCGGCAAATGAAACTCGTTGGCCTATTAAGGAGACGGTGACGTTCAAGTTCAAGGTGGGTTTCACGAAGAAGTTTATTAACGCCGCCATTTAAAATTACACATAATCATTTTAACATTGAAATAAACAATGATGCATTCGTTTTTAAATTAAAAGCTTTATCCTTGCACATAAAATATAAGCATGTAAGGCTAATTACAAAAATTTGATTATCATGCTCCTTTCAAATTTTATTAGAATTTAATTTTATTATCTGTAGTGAATTATTAAATTTATGATATTTAAGAGTTTTTTTCTGGTTAAAAATGTGCATAGTAGAAAGTAAAATAATTAAAAGAAAAGTTGGTATGCAATGGAAAATGGAAACATTCCTCTCATTAATATTGAATTATCCTGCAAGTCATAAGAAACTTTTTTGTTTTTTAATAGAAACGATAATAACAACTATTGTTTTTTTGTTTTCTTACCTAAAAACAGTATTCCTTTTCCATCTGTATGAATTACATCAACTAATTCTGCATCAGAAGGATCCAATCTCACATGCGGTGGCATATTCTATAAATCGATTTGACATTTTTTAATATTTGGATTTTATTGTATTTTTAAAAGAGGGAGCTTACTTGAAAGTATGGTTCAGCAGGATCTAAACCAGTAATTCGTCCTAATCCAGTCACCAAAGTTCCTGCATATCCTGCTAAATGAGCACCAAGTGAATGTCCTATAATGTGTACATCGCCTGGATCTACATCGTAATTATTCTATAAAATGTGTTTTGATTAAACAATTGTTTTTATTAATACAGATTTTTTTATGAAATTTCGATTAATTAAATTTTCATTTAGTTACCAGACATCAAATTTAATTAAAGCTAATTTCAAATTTCAAAAATGATCTGTCTTGCTATAAATATTAGCTAGGTACTTATTTTATTAATTTTATGATTAAGTGAATGTGAAAAAAAAACAACATTTTTGTAATTAAATTTATTAAATTACCCAGCGTCAAAAAACATCCTGCAATTAAAGAATTAAAGTCAATTTTATTAAATATGATTCTAATTTTTTTAATAATCTTCCGTGTTATTAAAATAAATTTTTTAACTAAAGTATTCCTAATTTGGAAATTAAATAATAAATAAAGATTACGTGAAATGCAAATAATACAATGAGCAAACATTAAATGTAAAAATCGTAAATACAAATATTGAAAATACCGTGCCTAATTAATTACATAATAAAGCTGGTTTAATTATATAATAACAGTAATCTATTGCAGAAGTGTTAAGTACTGTTACAGCAATAAAAAATATATTTAACTGAAATTAATAATTACCAATTATCAATCAATTATACTAAACGAGGTTTGCTAATTTGATTTGCTACTTATTTTCTTTTAGAAAAATTTCTCTAATTAAGAAATTTTGGGAAATATTTTAAAGTAACTGTTACATTAAAAAGTTTTTTCGAATTCCAGGAAAAGATTTACCTAAATTTTTGGGGATTTTAACCTCCTCGTGTCGGTTTTTAACTTTATTCAAAAAGTAGAAAAGAGAATGATGATTCTAATCCTAACTGTTACCATACAATGAAATAAAAGACATACTATAGTTTCGCCTTTATTAGAGTATCATCAGGAACTTAAAACTTATAAAAGAGGCATAAAGGTGTGCCAACACACCAAAATTATTACAATAACATGTTGGCAGCAAAACATATGTTAGCAGCAAAAATGTTTTCAACATTCATTAAGCCTGTGGAAATAAATACTGCTATCCACTTGTCAGAAACATTGTTGATAACTTAAATAACATGCGTATAGTATCATGTATTCACATAGGCTTCATGAATATTGATAACATACCTACTTGCTGCTAATATGTTTCGCTGTCAACATTTTATCAACTTCCTTTTATTCCGACTGCTTCCAGAGTGATCGCAAAATTTGTGCTACCACCAATGCTAACAGCATTGTTGTTTGTTGTCAGCATGTTATTGAAAATAATAACAAATACTGACAACAAATGTTGGCAGCAAAAATGTTACTAACATTTTATAATAGAATTGTAACATGTTGATAAAAATTGTTGCCAGCAAATGTTGACAGCAAATGCTGCCAACATATCTGCGTTCTAGATTTTAAATTTGTTGTAACATTGTTACCTCCGGTGTGCAGAGGCCTTTAAGACGTTCATTAAGGGTCATTAATGTTACTCGCACCGCGCACCGATTTAAAAACTAAATACTCAATTTAAATAACTAATAATAACAATATACACAGTTTTACATAATAATTGAAAACTATTGTACATATTATTTATGTTTATGAGTTTGTTTTTGTTGCTGCGTTTAAATTGAGGAACTTTTGTTCAAAAACAACGTTTCGTACCCCATGAATAACTAATTAAAGAAATTTTTCTTTGGTATGTTTATGGTACCAATCGATTCATATTTTATGCCTTACCTATGTATCACGAGCTTAACTTCATACTTTGATTGGTTTTTGAGTAAATTAACTGCAAAGTAGGAGCACTTTAAGGGTCTTAAAAAATACACTTACTGTTTATATTTTTAATTTCTTTTGTGATACATTGGTCATTATAAATATTTTTTAATGCTACCAAAATTTGGTAGAAATATATTAAGTAGTTTATGAGTTATTTATGAGGGCGTGGTACCCTATTTAGCATACTCAAAAAATGACTCTTAATGGTGTTGTAAAATATGGTTAATAATATTACTAATATTTAAACCTCTTGGATGATTTAATGTAAAATTGTTGAAAACAGATGGAACCATAAATATTAACTAGATAATTATTGTCAGGTATGGGAAAATTTGAACTAAGGCAATTTAAAAAAGTTAAGTGATTATCGTATAACTTTTATATGAAATATTTTTCTGTAAAATGCTTATGGAGTTGAATGAAAGTTCTTTAGTTGTGATAAAACAGTTATGTAACTGATTTTTTTGTCTTTACAGGGAGGTTTATGTAAAATAACATTTTAGGGGTTAAAATAACATCCATTAAATAATAATATATCATTTATATAAAATCGATCAAAATAATACATTATATTAATGTACAATGTATTGTATCACCGAAAATGTTATTTTACAAAGCCGTTAAGTTACAGTAAAGTTTACAAAATGACGTTTTTTGACATTAGGGCGACTGTCAAATTTAACAGCGCTGTTACGGATGACATTTTTTTATTCAGAATTACCTATGGAATTACCCCATTAATTTTAAAAACAAACCAACGTTGCCGAACTTAAGTATTGAAAAGGACCTTATCGGGTTTTGGGAGCATTTTGTACAAGAATGAAACTTTTGCCACATATAAATAAGAAATAAATATACAATAGTGTAAAATATTTCGCTCTTTTGGAGACCGCTTTCGCCAAAAAACGCAATTGAAATTAATTAATTTTTGCACAATTAGACAACGTTGCTGGTGTTTTCCTCGGTGTTTCTAACAAACAAAGTAGTTTGGTTGCCTATGCCATTTATTTACTATGATTTATTGACTTTAATAGTATAAAAATTATACAATTAAGTACATATTTGTTATGACTTGATTAGAAAATAATTTTTAAGTATTTATTTTATTCAAATAAACTTATAATTTAAGAATATATTTTTTACAATTATACAATTTTTACACAGTTGTCGGTTTTTTCCAATTTTTAAAATATTTGATAAAAAATGACTTTTCCAGTTCCCTGGAGCTCTGAAACTTTTACTGTAAATTCAATGGCTATAGTTTTAATAGTTGTAATAAGATTTGTAATATTACGGCGTCAATTAAAAATAAAATATCTTTTACAGGTTATCGTAAGACTTTATTGCACGATCAGGCAACATTGAAATTATTACCTCTTAAACGAAACGTCCAAATTAAATGCAGAATAATTATTAGTAAAAAGTAGAACCGATAAGGGACCTCGGTGGCGGCAAAGGGCTTGTAAATTCCTTCTATTTTTGTAGGACACACCCTCTGGCACTTCTAAGCACCTCCTATCAAGTAGGCAAGATACTATTTACGACATTCGGCAAGTTATTTCTCCTTTGCTAGAATGTTTCATTCAAGTATGTTACATGAGCGCGTACCGGATTTCTTTTTATGTGTACGCGCCGGTTTTAGATGTTTTTATAAATAAACGTACGAACGCAAGCAATGTGTGCGCATGACAATAACACCCAATGTGGGAAACATTACAATCCAGTGTGAGTCACAGTGAGTCAGTCGCCAAATACCTTTGTAAAGCGCGTACGAATTTGTTAGCCCGGGCATTACTTCTTGTTTGTAACAGTAACCATTGTCCTAAAGTGCCTTATAATAAAGGTCATTTATATCTACCATCAGGTTAATCCTTTTGGCGATTGTATTCGATTATTAACATAGGTTCCACAAGGAAAACACCCTATTAGTTTTAACTGTCATTTGCTTTCAATTTAAACGTAAATGAAAGGTAATTAAAATTTATCTGACAGAACTTGTCAAAATTTGAATTTTAAAATCCGCTGTTGTCGTGTTAATAAATATTTTTTTAAATAATGTAAAATCTCATAAATGTATTTATAATTCATATTTATTGAAGAAATTGGAAATATAATTAATATTGGGGGTATTTTAGTTAATTTTTGTAGGTTTAACTTATTTTTCATGTTTGCCCAAAAACACACATAGGAAAACGATAAGGTCCTTTAAACCATTGTAACTTTAAAACTATTTACTTTGGAAAAATGAAAAAATATGTTCCATAAACCTCTAAAAGCAAGCTATAATAATATTCTATAATAATAAAAATGGGTAGTTAATATTTAAAAAAAAGTTAAGTGATTATCGCCTCACCTTCAACTTTCTGTGCAAAGTCATGTCAATACTACTAGATAGTGCGTCACTAAGTGTCGAACTTTTTGTATACCCTGTATAATAATATAATACATAATACAATACAGGGTGGACCATTTAACTTGAGTTAAATAAATATATAACAAACTAAAAAACTTAGAAAAAAATGCATCAAATAAAAATTGTTAGGTTTAAATGGAGGAAAATAAAGAACATACTATTTTTTTCGTCAGGCGAAATAATTTTTTTCTTATAAAAATTTTTGAAATTTAAAATGTGCCAAATAAAAAAATGGTTTATTTAAAAGTTATTTGTTTTTTGAGTAAATTTTAAAATTGCTAAAAAAATTATAGGTTTCCATTTGAAAAAATCAAGTTGACCTTGAAATGACCTTTATAATGACCTTTACATAAAAAAAGCATTTCATTTTCCCTTTAAAAGTAAGTAACTTTTATCTGAAACATTTTTTTTTCTAAAATGCATAGTTTCGCAGATATTTAGTTGTCTCAAGTTAAATAGTCCACCTGAGCCCTGAGTCCACCCTGTATAATCTGATGATGGCCTAATAAAGGCAAAATTAGTTACATACTTGTCTTTTATTTCATCGTATGGTAACAGTTGTGATTAGAATCATCATTCTCCTTTCTATATTAAACTAGATCCAAATAAATCATCGCCAATTTTGATTATTTTATTTAAAACGAATTGTCAGTGCAAAAGTCCCCTCACTGCAGTTAATTCGAAAACGCTATAAATAAAAAATCTTTTTCAAATTGGTTGGGTCGGTCCTGGGTTTGAAGAAACTTTTGATCCATCAATTATACTTACAGATTTTAATTATTTTTTAAACTTCACGTTCACCACATTTGAAAAGGTTAAGAAAACATTCGAAAAGTTAGTTTACGTCACGTCCAAAATCATTTTTGAAGGACTGTAATGATAATTTTGGACAAAGGGGAGATTAAACGAATTGTTGAATCATCTTTAATCAGATCTTTAATCTTCCACCTTGCTGGTCAAAATAGCCGAATGTACCATTCTGATTTTTGTAAATTCCAATGCTCCCGATAGAAATATTTGAATTTTTAATATTTTCAATAAAAGTTTAGTGTCAAATACTTTTTTTTAATGGGGAATTATTTATACAGGGTGTCCCATAATATGTGGGACCCACTTCTAGGGTGGGTAGTAGATGTCAAGAGAATAAGAAAAGTTCATATAAACAACAGGCTCTTTAAAAGTGTTGTTAAAAAGTAGGTTTTTGCTCGTTTATTTCAAAACACATTGGGGTAGAGATTTGAAATTTGGTGTGAAACCTAATAACGTTAGGATTCGTTTTCGTGATTTTTTTCAATTTCTTAAACTGTTTTGGGTAATACAATAAAGTAAATTTAAATTGTGTTGACCATCAATAAAATAATAAAACGCATATTTTTCGAAAACGGTGCATTCTACCGACTTTAAATAAGAGTATATTTTTTGTTAAGAATTAAATGGGAAACATTAATTTGGAGAAAAAATGTTGTAAAAGTTAACTACAAAAAAGTTATGACAATTTTTAACCTCAACTCTCCCCGAATCTACCCTTTCAAAGCAAGCAAAAAATTTGAAAAAATTCAAAAAAATGTATCCTAGGTATATTATGATTCACACCAAATTTCAAACCTCTATCCCAATTTGTTTTGAAATAAACGAGCAAAAACCTACTTTTTAACAACACTTTTAAAGAGCCTGTAGCTCCCTTATGAGGCGAAATTGGACATAAGTTTATATGAGCTTTTCTTATTCTTTTGGCATTTACTACCCATTCTAGAAGTGGGTCCCACATATTATGGGACACCCTGTATTATTAGCCTATTTGAAATTAAATTTATTCTAAGGTCGGTATTTTTCCAAAACAATAAGTTATGATAATAATTTTGATTCTAGTGAGTATGAATTTTAATCAAAATTAAAAACTTACGATTAAGTAGTTGATGAAATACGCCAATTCTAATCCAACTAATCTTGTATTTGCTGTAGCTTGGGTGTAAAGTGGTAAGCTACCACCAGCCCAATCAACAACAAAAATGTTCATATCATCGCCTTTTATCAGCCCATCTTTCATGTCTATGACCTATAATAAAATCACACAAAAAAAATTAATAATTTGATCTTCAACATCAATATCATTTATTGTTTTGGTTAAAATTTTTACTTTATTATCGTAAAGACACATGATATTCTAGATGCTAGTCTATAGTCGTAATGTTCAGGAATCAGGAAGGAATACTTTTCAGAAAAATGCTTTAGGAAATAAATTGAGGACAATTTCCGTTCTAAATACTTCCACCAGATTCCAAATCGTGTCAGGTTTCCAAACGAAAATTCAGGTTTCTTACAGTTTACGCCTTCTTTAATTTCAGTACAAATTTCTTTTCCACTTGTGGTTAGGTAATTTGTAATTTGGCTTTTTTCTGCGTAAATTTTTGCGACACCAAATCAATTTAAATGTTACTCCGGGATAAATTCGCAAATTAGTGTTATTATTAATTGAAATAATTACTATTCTTATATGTGCAACGTAACCTACTTAACGAGGAAAAAAATAAATTATATTCAAGGTTCCTTACCCAATTAGAAAGAGGCGTATCGATGAAGCCATGCGCGATGAATTTGATTTTTTTCTTCGGATCGAATTTCGACTTTTTTATCGTTTTTTCATCCTGCGCCCGCAAAATTTGACCCTGAAATCAATTTAACACAACAACCATAAATAATCAAAAAAACCAAAAAACAAATGATTTTATAATTTTTTACAATTATTTGAAATTTGGCCCTGAAAAAACTTATTTAGTTTTTCTAATATACAGGGCGTCTCACTTTTTTCCAGCAATTTTTTTTTAGATAGTAAATGTCATTCTGAACAAAAAAATTTCTATGAACTATTATGTTTTTTCGAGTCCTTAAAAAGTTACAGCAATTGTAAAATTGATAAATTTTCATGATTTTTGTAGAATGCCCTGTTTTTTCTTATTATTTTTTTTTATTTAAATCAATTATTATTTGGATTTTTTCTTTGCCAAATTGGTTTTTTGAACATTATTGGTTGTTTTTAAAATAAGTAAACGACGATGTTAAATTTCCCTCGGTAAAATTTAGCATATTATTTTTAAGCCAATAATATGCTAAATTTTACCTATATACAAAATCCAAATCATACTTGAATTAAATAAAAAAATAAAATAAATAAAATTTATACAGGGTGTCTCACAAAAATCAATAAATTTTAGAAATTATAAAATGGCTGTAACTTTTTAAGGAGTCGAAAAAACATAATAGTTCATAGGAAATTTTTCGTTCAGAATAATATTTACTATCTTAAAAAAAAATTTGGTGGAAAAAAAGTGAGACACCCTGTATAATATAATTAATGAAGTTTGAATTTCATAAGTCTTCTATTTTAAATGAGCAAACTAAAATTTTTATTGCACATGTATTTATAGAGTTCTTAAAAAAATTTGAGACTTTTGCTTTAAGTGAATGTTTTTAATTATTATAATCCGTCATGTTCTGATTATCCAAAGTAATTTAGTTAAATTTAATTAATTACATAATCCGTAATAAATGTGGTAAGTCAAACCAATAAGACATACAAACTATTACCTTATAAATGAAACAAAGAATTATAATACATAAGTAACATACTTTCATAACATGTTAAAATGATTATTATAACTTATAGTTTATTGTATTGCACAATAAGTTTCATTTTTAGCTTCCTTTAATTCATTTCCTACAATTTACTAGTAAACTGAAGCAAAACTTACCTCAGTTGGATTTAATCTTGTATACAGAATAAACCTCGTGTTTATTACTGATCTAGGCAAAGGAAATACGTTGAATGGTCTGTGGATCAAGTGATACCAGCTTCTTGTAATGTTAACGCAACCCAATTCATCGTAGCACCTCGATTCATTTTCAACTAAAAAAATAACCTATGATATAATAGTAAAATAGGGAATTATTTCTACCCAATCTTAACGTCATCAGTAGCTTAAATTGTATAATTAAGCCTAAAATAGGGTACCATGCAATCATCTGAAATGTAAATCACAATTTACAAGAGATTCCTAAGAATTATACTACTAGATTGTATTAGCAGTGGCAGAACTAGAGTAAAATTTTTTGGGGGGGGGGATGAGCAATTATATATATAAATCATAAAAACCAGAAATATTAGCAAAAACGTAAAAATTTTAAAAACTTTGTAGCCCTCATAAAAGTTTTATTATGAAATGTATTGTGTAGTGGATGATAGTTTATGTCACCATCAAATTAAAAGCAAACAAAATTTAATTTATAACCAAAACACGAAGCTGAAAACTAAAAACAATTATTACGTATAAATTAAAAAAAGAGGGCAATTTAGAGATAATTTAACCAAAAATTACGACATCAAAGATATTTTAATTACATCTTCAGTTACATAAGGCTTTAAGGAGTCAACGATTACAATAACAACAAAGGCACGTTTAAATTACCGTTGTAACTGCCAGTATACTAGGAATTAACTAGGATTGGTTTCAGGTTGATGTTTAGTTTTATTGCATCATTTAAATTTTTTCAATTACAATATAAAAGCTAATTTTGTAATAAAAAGTTGTTTTGGATTTTATTGCCTATTCAGATAATTTTTATTTGATCATAAAGACAAATTCAATGAATTGAATTGAAAAGTGCATTAGGTTTAAGACTCATAAATTTTTGTACTTATTTGAAAAAAATTGAATGGGATGAAAATTATGGGTTACTAGGCAGCCTTTTTATTATAACAGTTGACACCATTTGAAACTTGATTAATGTCATGAAATAATCGCTTATATTTTTGAGGTTTTACTTGTCACAAAAAACCATATGTGACTTGAATAGTCACGACAATCCAACGGCAAATGGATCAATCAGAACGCTGGTCAGGATAAAGGCGTGAAAAAATAAAAAAGTGTTCAATATTAGGTATTTAATTCTCAATTTCAACGACAGTTTCTTACAGGTGTTTTAAAAATGTTCTATTAAAAGTACTTTGGTGGTAAGTGGGAAGGAGGAACAGAGGAACAGAAAATTCAGACCCGTGTATAAGTACCTACAAATGTGCAAATTTATCAAAATTCAAAGGTTAAAAAAATTTATAATAAATTTTGAAATGGTTGATATTCATTAATTTTGGGAATAATATTTTATTAATTTTTTTCAGAAAACACCAATACAGTGGATTCCGCTTAATAGGACCACCAGATAATCGGACCAGCCGGCTATTTGGATCAAAATATAAAGTCCCGATCCCAATCTATGGATATGTTAAGCTGCGTTTCCACCAAAGCAACAATCAGGAACTTTTTGTTTCATTTTGTTTCTTTTTGTTGCTTCAAAAAGAAACTTTAAGAAACATTAATAAACTTATTGTTTCCACTAACGCAACTAAATCGTCAGTAGTCGCACGTTGTTTCAGGCAAATAAGAAACGCGTAACACAGTGTTTCCACTGGTGATCGAGCTAAATTTGGTGTAATGTGAAGTGGTGAAACATGGATCAAGATGAAGAAATTGCGCTGGCGGAGGCAGCCTACATTGTGTTGTCTAAAAAAAAAAAAACAAAAAAAAAGACGTCACAAATTTTGGGTAAAACCGAGCCTTCAAGAAAGGCAAAATCATGGTGGCATACGCCTGCTTAGCACCCTCAAAGTAGACGATATTACCTCTGGAAAAATAAAAAATGGAAGTGTTCAAAATTTTTGAAGATTGTCAAATTCTGACATAGAATGGCTATTGTGTCAGGTTGCTCCATGTATTCAAAAAGAAGATACAAATTTTAGGTCAGCTATTTCCCCAATGGAACCATTGCTTGTCACTTTACGATTCCTTGCAACAGGCGATTCTTACCATTCGTTGATGTATTTGTTTAGAATTTCTGTGCCATCGATTAGTAGGATAATACCAAACGTTTGTGAAGCGATTGTGGAAGTTCTTCGGGAAAAAGTAAAGATAAAGCAAAGCAAAAAGCAACAAATTTATGTTCCTAGTTCGTTTCCACTGAGACGGCGACAAGAAGAAACTTATTTTGGTTTCCTTTTGTTGCCGATTTTCTTTTGAAGTTTACCGCTCGAAATGGAAACCGTCGACAAGAAGAAACAGTCGGCATTTGTTTCGGAAACAACGAGATACATTTAGGAATTTTATGGAACTTTGTGGAACATTTTTGGAAACAAACAACAGAAACACAAAAGTTCCTCAATGTTGCTTTGGTGGAAAGCAGCTTTACGCCGAATACTCGTAATTGCAAAGTGCATGAAATCGGTAAAATTTTGCCGAATTCGTGAAATAGGCAAGAGAAATGATTATTTTATGTAATAGGCAAAATATTGCCTAATACGTGAAATAAGCATACATGAATTTGCCGAATACATGAAATATGTCGGTTATGTGGATATTAAGTCTACATAAGTAGTTTTGTTTTGGTGTATTGCTATTATAAAACAAAGAGTAAAATGGATCAAATAAACAAAAGTAGTCAATTATGGGATGAGAAATATGAAAATCATGTGATAACTAGTTTGGAGGCAATAAATAAAAATCAGTTTGTGCAGAAAAACCGGCAGTATTATCATATAAAAAGTACTTTTATGTTATTAAATTTTGCTGGAATAACAAAGGTATGCAAAATTAAAGATAAAAAAATAATGACTACTGAACAGAAAGCATGTAATATAATACGTGACTTGCTTGTGGACATAAAGGTGAGAAAAAAACCTACAAAAAAGTTGCAGAACATTACGCTAATATACCAATTTTCCTTATAGAAAAATTTATGGAGCAGTGTGAGCGTTGTGTAGAAAAATCAAAAAAGCGTAATAACACTGGAATTGTTGTCAGGCCAATAATAAGTAAGGATTTAAATGACAGAGTTCAAATAGATTTAATTGATTATCAAAGCTTGCCTGATGGATCATATAATAGTATATTAAGCAACGAGTTTCATAAGTCAAGTATTATTGCACGCGTACAAGTTTAAAAAACGAGACGCGTAGCGGCGAGTTTTTTAATGGACGAGTGCAATAATTGACTTATGAACGAGTTGCTTATACTATTTTTTATAATTTGCGCAAAAATTAAATAAATTTGGAAATTATTCGATGTACAAATATTTCTTTATTTTTTTAGCAGATGGTGACAATGATTTTATATTGAATCGTTGTTATAACAACAGAAAACATAGAAGTCTTGACAGTGACAGTTTAATTTAAGGTTTCAATTTTTAGATTTTAAGTTGCAGATTTTTAGTGTAAAACTAGTGATAAGTTATCGTGTATCCTACCAGATATTCCGAAAATAGCAAAAAATAGTAAGCCCTTAATTTTTGATAAATCTTTTCATATCTTCACAAAAATTAATACCACATATTTGACTTTCCTTATTTGACAGTTAAGTTTAAAGATTATTATTTAATTTTTTGTTGGAAATTAATAATTTAAAAGGAGTGAGGAATTATTATGTATTCTATAAAAAATTTAGGTGACATAAAAAACATAGCAAGTACTTTAAATCTTGAAATTTATTTACGATAATCAATACCACAAATTTGACAGATCAATGCTACCAACTTCGTAAGCGGGTGCTATAATGATTGCGCTATGGCCCATTATGGTTTCGCTAGCGGTGTTTTAAAAGGAATATTATAGACTCAAATTATAAAAATTTATTTTACATTACAAAGAACATTTAACTAAATTTAGTCTGTTGAGAGCGCTTACTTCTAAAAGAGCTGTTGATGTGGCCAAACAATTACTAACAATTTTTGTGGATTTTGAAGCACCTAGAGTATTGCAATCCGATAATGGAAGAGAATTTACTGCTAGTATAATTAAAGAGCTAGGAACCCTTTGGCCTTCTTTAGTTTTGGTAAATGACAGACCAAGGCATCCTCAAAGTCAGGGTTGCGTAGAAAGAGGGAATTCCACTGTAAAATATTCGCTAGTAGCATGGATGCGAGAGATAATACTTCTTCGTGGTCGTTGGGACTTAAATTTGTTCAATGGGGAATGAATACAACTTACCATGATACAATTAAAATGGAACCATATAAATCTATGTTTGGACAACCACCGAGATTGGATTTAGTGTCTAAAATACCCCAAGATTTTTTGACATCAATTTCTAATGGAATACTTGAGGAAGAAATAACTGAGTTATTTAAAGATATTGACAGGACAGAAGGTGTAAGTCAGCATGAAGAGCTTGAGGAAGAAATAACTGAAAATTTAAGTAAGCATAATGTTCGAGAACATAATAATTTTTAAATTTTGGAAAATATTATACTACCAGCAGATGCAACAGAGAATTTAAGTCAGCATAATGTTCAAGAGCATAATAATTTCCAAATTTTGGAAAATATATTACCAGCAGACGCAATAGAAAATGTAAGTCAGAATGATATTCAAGAGCATAATAATTTTCAAATTTCGGATAATATTATGTTACCAGCAGATAATGTAGGGAATGTATAATTTTAATAGACAACATGGAATACACAAATGCTATGAATAGTGACTTGGCTATTAGAAGTTATGAGGTTGTAAACAGCAACTTTATTGAGAAAGAAAACATTGATACTAGTAATAATATCGATACAGATCATGAACATCCTGCTATTTAATTTAGAAAAATTGCTAATAGGAATATTGTCCAGCAAGCTAATAAAATGATCAATAGATCAAACAAAAAATTAAGTCCTTTTATAGTTGGTGACAATGTGCTTATAGGTAAAATATTCTAAATTTTTATTAATTACTTGAATTTTATTTAACTTTGTCAAATTATTTCTTTAACGGATTATTGTTTAATTATTTACAGGTGTTAGTGAATTTGACCGAGGAAGAGGCGATTCTGCCAATCTAATTAGAGTAATTATGGCAGAACATGAAGGAAAATTCCGAATTGCCATGGAATTGTAAATAATTGGCTTGAAAGAAATTCTCTACAATCAACAAAATTTAAAAAACTAAAAATATGTGATGTTCCAGAATATGAAACCAACTTACGAACTCTTGTACGTAAAGGTTGTGTTGGTTCCGGGCAAGGGTATAAGAGATGTAATTGTACCAAAATATGTCAGTCGAATAGATGCAAATGTTTCAAAAATAATGTCCTATGTAATTCAGCATGTCATTCTGGAAGAACTTGTAAGAATCTATACTTATTTAATGTCTGTGTTTTTTTAAGTTTATAACAATTATTTTATTTAATAAAAAAATATATCTGTTTTATTTTACTTAATAAAAGTAACTTCATATAGTCATCTGCACTGCTTACTTCATGAATTCGGCAAAATTTCGCCGATTTCATGTACTTGGCAATTACGAATATTCGGCGTAACAGAAATAATGTAAAATTGGGCCGCTTATTTGGTCCAAAAAGCCGCTAAATTGGACCAATTTTTCACGAAAATTTGATCAAAAATAGGTATTTTTAGGAAAATTTTAGTGAACATTTTTAATTTTGAAGTAAATGTGATTTCAAATTATTATTTTGCCATCATTTTAATACTCAAGATAGTTCTTTCCAATTTTTCAGAACCAAAATATTGTTTTTAGTTTATATTTTTCTTAAATTTTTTAAAAATAATCATCAAATAATTGTACATATTTTGATTTTATGTACGCATATATTTTATGTTACTTTCAGAATTGATTATGTTATTTTAAATATAAATTTTTAAATTATGAAAAAAAAATTATCTTCGGTTTTTCGGACCAGCCACTTTATCGGACCAAAAGCTTCTGGTCTCGATGTGGTCCGATTAAGAGGAATCCACTGTATTATCAAAAATGTCTTGCATTCGTCTTGCTTTTATACATTTTTTGCAAATACAAAAATATTATCATAAATTATAAAATTCGCAAAAATCGGTGAGCCAAAATTCAAAACGGTGCATAGTAGGAAAAATGCCCGAAAACGTGGCCAAACCCCCAAAATTGGAGTTTCGATTTTGGGACTATTTTTTTCCTACGTACCGTCAACTGGGGTAACGTTGGTCCTTAAAGGTAACTTTGGCCTATCCAGAACTACTTATGGTTTTCGACTGGTAAGTAATGCACATAACAACTTTCCTTTAACACATATTCAAAGTATTTTAAGTGTGTCTTTTCTGATACTAACTGGTAACTAACAGTACATCAAACTATTTTTTTCCAAAAGTTGGGTCAAAGTTACCCTTAAGGTCAAAGATTTTTCTTAAGAATATGTTTATTTTAACTTCAAGCTTGCAATTTAATAAAATTCGTTTATTAATAATTAAATCTAGCTTGTAAATTATGCTATTTGCTATTTTTTCGTGTTTTTGTTCAAGGAAATATAAATTCAAAATGCAAAAAGTTAATTTTCTCATGGCTTCCTACTCTAAAGCCAATTCCATTATGTTCTTTGAATCCTCCTTTATAATACCTAATTAAAATTAGTATGTACCGCAAATTGCCACTTTATTTATTTAATATTTTGTGGGCGCAGCACATTATTGCTCTTGTCGTATTCGCAAAGTTTTGACAAAATTTTGGTAAAAATACGGTCCTGGCACCGCCTTTGTCCTTTTTTGGAAAAATATGTCAAATTCGAAATAAGCAACCTTCAAAACCACTACGTACCGATTTTAAGCAATATAAACTATTTTTTGAGAAAAAAAGTTGGCCATTTGGAATTCACCATTTTGTCTTTTTGGAAATAATGTCAAATTCGAAATTCGGGACTTTGAAAATCGCCACTGGTACTGGTTTTCAGCAATATAAACTATTTTAATAATAAAAAGTTGGCCATTTTGGATCTGCCATTTTGTTTTTTTAAGTGCCAAATTCGAAATCGGTAACTTCGAAAATATACCAATTTTCATTAAAGTTGAAATTGAAATATTTTTCCTACTGTAGTACTGTACGCTATAACTCCAAAAATAAAAAAGGTAGACCCCTACTTTTTCGGTTTATTGACAATTAAGTTTCTAAACTGTATGGTGAACTACAAACGGTAACACCCTGTATGCTGTATGTATTTGAATTACAAAAACAATTGAAAAATTAGCAAACTTTTTGTAAGTTCTTTAGATATTCAAGAATTGGTAGTATAAATTAGTTTCTTGTAATTTTAGGAAAATAAACATTAATAAAACCATTAGAATGTGTTGTTTTTAAAAAGTTTTACAAAAAAATGTTGAGCAAAATTAGATTTGATTGCAACAAAAACAAGCCTGATCTTGTGTTAAATTCGTTTTTCGTGATTATATCTTATTTATTGTTGAGCATGTCACTCTTCAATTAGAAACGCACCCAGGCAATTATTTTAGAAAAAATTAAAATAGTGTACAAAGAATATGCTCCATCAGGTTGCAATTAGCGAGTGAAAACAGCTATAAAGTAGAGGCGTTTTATGTACTGATAACTATTTATTTTGTTTATGATAAATGAGTCTCTTTATTATGCTAATTTCGTTTCGTATTTCAAATGTAGGTCTCTTTCTCCTAACAAACCCTCCTGATTCAGCTTCACCAGTGACTAGTGAAAGGCAAAATTTCAAAGATTCCGGCCCATTTCCAATGATAACATCTCAAAGATGCTCGAGTCTTACATTCATCTTGAAATTTACCTACTACAAGATAAAAAATAATAAATTATAAATTATACAAAATTTATTTATCAAAAGTAGACTGCAGTTATGTTGAAATCCTAATATTTCCAAAATTCAGTATTTAGGAAAGTGTCTCGTAAAAAAATATATCACATATTTTGGAATTCAAAAATTTCAATATATCCATTTTGGAGGAATTGGCCAATTTTAGGTAAAAAATTTGGTGAGGAAAAATGGATTTTTTATACAAAACGTTTGTTTGAGGTAAACATTTATGAAATAAAGTTATAAAATACTTACAAGGTAGCCAAGGTAAGTTGACTTCTATCTTATCACTCCTCCCCCAGCCAAGAGTGTCCAAAATTCCGGCATCAACGATGCGGGCAAAAACGAAAAAAACACTAACAGCCGCTAACTGATTCACCAAGAGTCCTTTTACTTCAACACACATGTCATTTAATACTCGCTTTCACAAGTCCACTTTAACTAAACGTAAATATTGAGTTACTACCCTTTTTATAAGCAAAATATAGAAGAATTAAAATACCAAAAAAGTCGAGAGAAAAAGGCAACGCTGAATTTTAAAAATTTATAAATTTTGATAATTTTTGAAGGGTATTTATAAATTCTTTAAAACCACTCGTTCAATTGCGAAAATTGAAAGGTAAACTGTACATCCTAAACTGCTGTTTATTCACTTGTTGTAGCGTGTACTGTCTAATTTTTTTCCACCTTCTGGTAGCAAGGGCTTTGCTAAGGTTTTGAAGACCTAAAATTAAAGAAAAATCAAATTTAAACCCAAATAGGAAAAATCACCTCCAAGAATAGAATAAATTTGGGTTTTGATACTTTTAGAGCTTTAATTTAAAGGCTGTTGTTCATTAGTGGTGGTTTAAACTGCACAAAATGAGTTTGCAAGTTTTATTTTATATTAAAAACGAAGGTAAGTGAGTTAATAAATAATTAAGTCTGACCCACTTATGACACAAGGTAAATCCAAAGAATATTTCAATTACTCAAGAAGCAATTAAACATCAATTTTTCATTAAAACTTTTTAAGCGCGAATAGGCTTTAGCTGATAAGTTAATTGTTAATAAAAGTTTATGTTATTAATCCCGCAATGGCTTAGAACGAATTACTTCCGTTTACTAAAATACTTCCTGTAAATACCGTAAATATGATTTTACAAAACGCTTTTGTTACTTTTTTAGAAATCTTTTTGTAATCTACAACTTTCCTCGAGTTAATAATAAACAAAACTTTATGGTTATTGAGTCAGGAAGGAACTATATGGGATTTTACTTAATTCCATCTTTAACTTGATAATCGCACTTTTTAAAGCAATTAAAACATATTACATGAAAAGTAGTAAATTAGTATAGTGTATTTTCAACACTTCAACGTAATAACGTACTAAAATCCAAGTATTTTTAATTTTGTGAATAAATAAAGTAATTGACATAATTTATAAAAAACTATAACAAAAAATTAACATTTTTGTAGCAACTCAATGTATTTTTTGTTTACTTCATGCAACATGATGTTTTTTTTATGAATTTATTAAGCAAGTGAATGTTGAATGTTTACATGCATGTTATAATTTTTTTATAAAAGAAAAACAAGGCTTTAAAGAGGCATCGCGTGTTAAATATGACATTTTTAGACAAAATTGTTGCATGCAAATGATGAAAATTGTATACATCTTATGATTTCATTTAAAACTATGAAAAAATATTCATATAATGTAAAATTAAAGGAAACATTAGAACAAATTTCACTTCGTAGTGATGGACCCAATGTATATTCTTCGAGAAACCGATCTTTTTCTAAAAAGTCTAAAATTTCAGGACTCTAAAGTGGGATTTTGCACATTTTCATCCAAAACTTAAAAACGAAAAGTGATAACAAAATTATTATTTTTTGCCAAAAACTTAGGGGAATATATATTGGCACGCCAGAATAAATTTGCACTACAGAGTCTCAACATGAAAATAGTATCAGATAACCATATTTTTTTACTAATTTACGGCAGCCTCCTAACTGCAATAATAAATGAGCCAAAGACAAAATAAAAGTTTCCTCATATCAATAAAATAAGGATGTGGCTATTTGCATATACAGTATGTACGAATAAATGGCTATTTGCACATACAGTATGTACGAATAAATGGCTAATTGCACATACAGTATGTACGAATAAATGGCTATTTGCACATACAGTATGCATGTATAATTGGAACACAGCAGTGCGCGCCACCAAACGGCCAAACAAAAAATAAAATATACAGGGTAGCTCGATGCATTAATTTAAATTTACATTTAAATTTAAAAGATTAACGACCAAAGTCATTTTAAGATTAAAAAGTTAGTACTTAATGTCAAACTTGAAACCCAAATCAACAATTAACAATTTCTCAGGCTTCAATTTTTTTCTTCATTTTGTAAAAGGTTATCAAGTAATACATGTTTAAGTTACACAATATGATTCTTCCCAGAAGATTTAATTACAAATTAAGCATTACTTCAATGTAAATCTTATAAGATTGATAGTTATAAAAAAATAAGCCATTTGGAGGCCTGAGGCGCAACCTGATTTTGATGCCTCTATTTTTTTAGAAATAAAATAAGATGACCCTTTTAGTTGACATCAGTTTAAGACATTTCAGGGGTTAGTTTAAGGAAAACTTATGGGATGATTCTAAAAAAATGTTAGCCGTAACAGCGCTGTTAAATTTGACAGTTACCCTGATTTAAAAAAAAAAACGCTATTTTGTAAACTTTCGGTGTTAAAATACATTGCAGATCAATGTAATGTTATTGTTTTGATCGATTATACATTAATGTGATATTATTATTTTGATTGATGTTATTTAAAACCGAAAATGACATTTTACATAGCCGTTAAATTACAGTAAAGTTTACAGTTTACGTCTAACATTTATTGTTCTGATAATTGCCCCTGATATAGCGCCATAGGCGAAATTTTAAAAAAATGGAAAGTCAAGCATTTCCAGACACTTGGGAAACACATCTCGGTTTTCTCTTTTTCAAAAAATTTCATGGAATTAGATGAACTTTTGTGAAAAATAACCAAAAGTTAAAATTAAATAAGAAAAAAAATTATACAGGGTGTCCCAAAAAGAAGTGCTTAGAAGAAAATCCTAGAAAGTAGAGGAAACTTTATCGACAAAAAACCCCAAAATAAAGGTTGGAACAGTCTCGTTTTTTTAGATAGAAAGTAACTCGCGCAGGGTATTTTTCTTACCCGTACTGCATCTAAAGTAATAGAGATAGAACAATGATTTTTTTAATTGATACGAGTTTAATGTGAACTTTTACGGATATAAAAAACGGTACCTTTATGGTGCTTATTTCAAAGATAGTGAAAATATCAAGAAAAACATGAAATCTCGTTAATGTTTCGAACGAAGAATTTTTTTCTATCAAAATATTCTTCTGATGATATTTCTTAACTTAACTTAAGCCAAGTTGGCATTAATTAGCTTGACTTTTCAATTTATTTCATTTAAATTGATCAAATAGTTTATGAACTACAACAAAATTTCGACATTTTTTCAAAAATTTTATAAACCGTAAGTTGATGGAAAATACGACTTACAGGGTATTTTTCGATTCAGAAAATTATGTAGATTCAAATTATTAAAAAAAAGGTTGGACTATTCCGTTTCAGATTTCAAACTTGACAGTGTGTAAAAACTAAAAACTGTATATGCAAATAGTCAATTATTCGTTGATACTGTATGTGCAAATAGCCACTTATTCATACATACTGTATGTGTATGTGCAAATAGCCACATCCTTTAATTTATTATTATATTTTGCATAATTTTCTGCAGATTTCAAGATTTTTACTTTTGCTGCCTCATTTATCGCAGATCGCAGATAACTTACAAAGTTTAATCTCCTGCAAATTATCAATAATAAAATTTTTATATTCTTTATCTTGATCTATTAAAAAATCATGTCTTCTTTTTAATTTTTGACCAAAAATTATTTCCGCTGGTGCATAACCTGTTGACTTATTTATTCTGTTTCTTAATATAAATAATATTTCATTAATATGTTCATCCCATTTTTTATGTTCTCCATTATGTAGATATATTCTAAACATTTTTTTAATATCCTGATTACGTCGTTCACTTGGATTACATCTTGGTGTACATACTGGTGTTGTCCACGCTTCAATTCCATAACTTTGTAACATATTTAACCAACTTTTTGAATTAAATAGAGATCCCTTATCAGATAAAATATAATTTGGGTAACCATACCTTGAAAATATTTCATTTTTTAAATTTTTTTGAATATTATTCATATTAGCTGATATTATAGGAAAAGCTTCAATCCATCTTGAAAACAAATCTGTTATAACAATAAAAATCATTTTCTAGTAATAGGATAAGGACCCATCAAATCAACAGCTAAAACTTCCCAAACATTTTTCGGATTCCTAAACTTCTGTGTATAATGAATCTTATGATTAAGAGGTTTTGTACAAGCACAAATCATACATTCCCTTACATCATTTTTAACATCCTTTTTCATGTTCGGCCAAAAATATTTTTCCCTTAATATTCTCAGTTTCCTCTATTCCAGGATGAGCAACATCCGTTTCATCATGACATCGATAAATAATTTTAGATTTTAATTCTTTAGGTCCTACAATCTTTTAGATTTTATCAGATGTATACCTATATAATATTTGATCTTCGATAATATATTTTTTCTCCAATTTTTTATTAGCTTCTATATTCTTATTATTGAATAATTTTTGTTTCAAGCCATAGATCTTCTTTGTCTTGGATTTTTGCAATATTATGTAAATTATTGTCCTCTGTAATTATTTGGAACAAAGAAATATTTTTGATAGGTATTTCATTTTCTTCTTTTATTTCCAAAAACATTTTTTCGTCGTTTTCATAGTCAACATCGATGTCTTCTGTAGTCACAGGTGCCCTTTATAAAGCGTCAATGAATAATTTCAAAATCATAATCCATTATTGCTAAAGACCATCTTGAAACTTTTCCACTTTTTTCATTGGTATTATTTAACCATTGTAAAGCAGCATTATAACTTATTAAAAAAAAATTGAAAATGCTAAATAATGTTTAAATTTCTTTAATGCCCAAATTATTCCCAAACATTCTCTTTCCATTGCATGAAACTTCTGTTCTTCTGACCTTAATTTTCTGGTAGCATATTCAATAATTATTTTTTTATTATTTCAACTATCCATTTGATAAATTACACAACCTAAACTAATAAGACTTGCATCAGTTTGAACATAAAATAGTTTATTATAATGTTTCTTCAATTGAAGACCATTTACATTTTTGTTTCCCAGAAGTTAATATAAATACATTAAATAATGGATTAGCTATCTCAGAAACATTTTGAACAAAACCACCATACCACTGACATAGTCCAAGAAACTGCTTTGCTTGTTTTTTATTTCTTGGTTGGGGAAATTCTTCAATAGATTTTGTTTTTGAATATTCTTTCCTTATACCTTCCTTATTTATAATATGCCCCAAAAAATTTACTTCAGGAAAACCTATTTTACTTTAATCTTGATCAAATGTTGGTAAGATGTAATAAATGTTCTTTAGGTGATTTACTAAATATAATAATATCATCAATATATACATACGTAGCAAAATATTCCCAAATATCCTCTTAACACTTCTTGCATTAATCTTGCAAATGTAGCAGGAGTATTACGAAGACCAAATGGCATTGATATTGGCCTTTTGGTGCAACAAATATTTCTTCCTTCTTCTTTCCTTCTCTATTCAACTTGCCAATTTAAATTTTAAATCAATTGTTGAAAAAATTACTGACCCTCTCATATTTCTAATAATTTCAAGCAAATTTGGCACAGGAAAAGGATCAGAAATTGTTTTGCTATTTAATTCTCTATAATCGACACAAAATCTATAATTGGAATTCTTCTTTTTATAAACCACAATTGGCGAAGCCCATTCCGAAACACTTGGCTCAATAAATCCTTTCTTTTCCATTTTTTTAATTTCTTCTTTAATAACATTTTCGATTTGCTTCGAATATTTATAAGAATTTCGTTTTACAGGTATTGTAGGAGTTTCCAATTTAATATTATGTTTAATTGTTCTAGTTCTTCCAATTTTACCACCAAAAAGGATTTTGTAATTCTGTAAAATTTCTTCTATATTTTTGTCTTGAAACTCAACATGAACCATTTCTCGGATAATACCAACTTTCATGTCTTAACGTTTCTTTTACCCAACTAATGTTTATTCTTTTTTCTTTTCCTAAAAGTATACATTCTGATTCGTAATCCAAGATTACTCCATAATTATGCCCAAGAATAAGATCACATGATAAATTTTCAATTACAAATGCTTGCATTTTAAAATCCAAATTATTTACATTGGCCAATAATGTACAAACGCCAAATATTTCACATGAATCTCTACTAACTGCCAATTGGACAACACCATTATAAAGAAAAATTTTTACTTTTATTTTATACGCCACTGCCAAATTTATAAAATTATGAGATGTCATAGTATCAAGTTTTGTTTTAATATATTCATTATTGATTTCCATTTCGATTGTAGGATTATTTCATTTAATTCTAAATTTGCTAAGGATATATTAGAAGAGGTGTTCTGATTTTCTTGACAACAATTCCCTCTTATCAAACGTTGTCGTCTGTCGTTTCCCGAGTTCGAATAAGGTTTCCAACAATTTGAAGATAAATGCCCAAGTTTCACGACAAGAAATATCATATTCAATATTTTTTACTTGTTGAATCAATGTTTTATAATCACAACATTCAGGATAACGTAGGAAAAATCTAATTTCTGGTTGTAATTGTTCAATAATTGTTGTTAAGAACTCACTTTCTGTTCCATCTGGGAATATTCTTTTATAAAGTTTGGTTTCAATAAATTTTACCACTTCTTCTTTTCCCTGATTTGTACCAAAATATTCTTTCTTTAATCTTGATTTTATAATATTGTTATCAAATTAAAATATTTATTATTATACCATTTTATGGCATTACATATCAATTTGTCTATAATTAAATTGATCCAGCAATCTATTGCTACTTTATTTTTTTTCGAAGGTTTTCCACATTATTTAAATATATATTGGTATCTTCAATATCTGATCCACTAAAAGATGGAATCAAAATATTTAATTCTTTAAAATTCAATGATGGAGTTTTCTGTTTAGTGGCAATTGATGTACTTCTAATTAATATTTCCCTTGTTTCTCTTGTACTCTTTGTACATGTACTCCTTCACAATCACAATGATACCAAGCTGTACATTCCTCACACAAAACCCAATCATTTGATACTGATGTTTCTGTACATGTTATATTTGAACAAATTCCATCTGAATTATTTTCATTTGATCTGACTCTTGCTTCCACTATAATATTTTCTGTCCTGTCACAGTCGCCAATTGGCGGAAACACCAGATATTCTTTATTATAAAATATTACTATAAAAATAACGTCTACTTGATAAGAACTATCAATCATAACAATCTACTCTTCTTTTTTATATGAAACAAAAGCAAACCCAAAAGTCATCACACCCTTCAAGTTGTTGAAACTACCTTAATTGTTCTTTCTTGATAGCGTGATAAATTTCACTCAAAAACTTATCTAAAGCCCTTTTCAAGAAACATATAGCATCTAGATGTATTTTGAAAAATATTTGGTGTTAATCGGTCGATTAGTTTTCCCAAAACCAAAAGTGATAACAAATTTATTCTTTTTTTGGCTGAACACTTATTTAAAACTCTTTCCAAAAACAGTAATTATGATTTAAGACGTCTTAATAGATTTGGTAATAAAGCTGAACGTACCTGCAAAACTAATATTATAAGGAAGGTGTTGTGATAAAAAATATTTTTACTTTTTCAAAAATGTTTATACTTTTATGTAAAAGTTACAAAAAATTGAAAACACAATATTTTTTTGTTTTTATTATATTTTACACCTTTTTGTGATTTGTACAAAAAAAATATAAACCATATTTTATCACAATACATTACTCATAATATTAAATTTTGTGTAATAAGTACCTACACAAATACAATTTTTGGGAAAATAAAAGAATTAACTTTATTCCGCTATAATAGTTTTTTTTTTTAAATAACGTTCCACTTTGGTTTATTATAATAAATTATACAAATTCATCCTAAAGAATGTTAGATAAAAAACATTAATTAAAGTTTACACAATTAATTAAAAATAATATAAACATTAGTCACAATAATTACATCATTATTACAAATTTTGAGACAAAGATGACTTTTACGACTTGAATTCATTATTAATGAAAGCTTTAATAGGTATTTTATTATAATTTTAACCCATAATAATAGCTAATTAGTTTAAAAAAATGACACCAAAAACAACCACGAAAATTGCAAAATTTTGATATTTTTCGTTGCAGATAAATTCAGAAATCTATTCACTCAAAAACATGATTGTCATAAATAAAATGTACAAATATTGGGGGATTATTATTATTTTATCTTTAATATTTATTTAAGCTTAAAAAATAATTGCTTCACTTAAATCACGTCAATAAGATGACCCTATGATCTTGGAAAGTAAATTCTCCATAATTATTTCATAAATCAAGCAAATACTTTTAAAATCTAAATGATGTGCGTGTTTAAACAATTTAGGTTTAATTTAACTTGGTTTTTAATGTTCAAAACATTTAAATGCACGACCTACATTTACTATTACTTTATTCGCGACACTTTCTTTTCTTAAATCAAAAGTATGTGATTTACATACTAAACTTTTACACCTCCACAATTTTTCAATCAAAAACTCCGCTTAGAAAATTCAAACCTCTACAATTATTAGTTTCATTGATTTCGAAGAGATTGTGAATTTTCTTTATATAAAGTAAATTATTAAAAATATAACTTTATTTATTTTTTTCGAAAAAGTCTTTTCATTTAAGATCTTATGGGGGAAAATCCCTTCCACTTTTATAGAGATTATTCGTTGCAAATTATCACTCAATCGGTGATAAATAATGAGGACCGCTAGAGCACGCGTAAGTTTGGGAAGAAAAATCATGAAATCGATCATTACGTCTGCTATATCTCAAGTTTTTCTGGTCAGACTTTCAAATTTCATTTTGATTTATAAACTATATTAATTAAACTACAACTGGACAGATATTTATGTCTTGGACTTACATGCAGTAAAAATTATAAGGACCGAAATTCTTCCAAAGTTTTATAGGTTTGAACTTTAAAATATTGAATTGAAACCACTACACTAGAATTTTCGCAGCTTAGGCGGGTTAGTTCGAACTCAAGCTTCCTTCAGTTTTGAATTTTTGACATAATTTTAAGTAACAACCTGTATATTAATTTTTGAGTTTAAAAAGGGCAAATATTTGTAAAATAAATCAAGAAAGATTTTATATTCCCAAAATCATGTTTATATTATTTAAAAATTAAAAATTTACATTACACGAGATGCAGGGTGCTTGGTGTCTGTTTTCGTGTCTCAGTTTTTTAAGAACTAAGAAGTCGGTAAATTTTTGTAACTTAAAAATGTATTATGAGCAACATCTTAAAAGAAAATAAAATTAACATTTTACATTCAAGTTTTCTAATTTATTATGTATTTCAGTTATTTAAATTTAAAAACAAAACAAAATATTATTCCACGTGTATAATATGTATAAATTTATTAATTTAGTTCCGGGAATAAAAAATGGCGATTTTATTTTTAACATTAGCCTTCGTCTAGTACATTTACTCTTGTATTAGCATTTGTTATGTTAAGTCTAGTGACTGACGTAAATACATTGCATAGGAAAAATTAGTAATTTGAAGGCATATTTCGAATTATCCGTAGTTCAGACCATTAATTTCTACTTACACAACATTTAGGAAACGATTAAAATGTTGAGGCAATTCCACCAAGAGGTTTTTACGTCAAAGAATTAATAAAAGTGTAGTTCATCATAGATACGTAACAGAAAGACAAAACAATTATTAGAACTTAAAAATTTGAAAAAAAAACGAAAATTTTCATAATTTTGAAAAAGAAATCAATCAATTTTATTTTAAGTTTAATTTTATTTTATAAATTCATTGAAGTTCACTAAAATTTAAAAAAAACCATTAAGAAAATCATAAAATGTTGTTAGTTTTTAAAACGAGACACTTTAAAAAAATGCCAAAATCCAAATTTAATATACTTAAATAAAGAAATAATTAAGAGGAACATTACAAATTTATTAATTTAGGGCAATAAAAACCCCCGAAATTGATTCTTATTTAAGTGGAAAAATTTCAAAAATCTTCGTTTTTAACATTCAAAAGTTTATCACTATAAATGAAAAAAATTAAATCAAAGTTATCTTGATTAAGGGTCGGGCACCGATATACAGATTTTTGCATGATAATTGAAAACTACTGCACACATTATTTATGTTGAGTTTTGTTTGTTCCTACGTTTAAATTGTCAGACTTACGCAAAAACATCGTCACAGAAATTTTTGATTTTTTTGTTTATGGTAACAATCGATTCATATTTCATTGCTTAGCAAATTCGGAGAAGTATAACATCGTGCTTTGATTGATTTTTGAATAATTTTATTGTACGGTAGGAGTACTTTAATGTCCTTAAAAATACACGTACAGTTAATATTTTTTAACTTTTTCTCAGATTTTGGTCATTATAAATATCTTAAAATACTACCAAAATTTGGTACAAAAATATTGCTCCGCCCGTAGCACCCTATTTAGTATACTTCAAAAGTGACTTAAGTTTACCAAAAACTAAAAATGGACAATTTACAAATTTTTTATAAATTTAAAGAATATATGGATGAAAACTTCTTGATTTATTCCAGTGAAAACAAAGCGAACATTTTTGCATGTAAAAAAATATCAAAATTTTACAATTATGTTATAAATTTCAGAGATACTCGAGAAGAAAATTATTTTATACGTGGAAGAAACCACTAAAATTAAAAGATTTTTTGGCATTTTGAAGTTAATCACTATAAATTAAAAAGAAAAAGAGAAAATCGTTTCAAAAAAATTTGCCAAAATTAAACATGTTGAATATTTTGGTTCCACTTTTATAAATCAAAAATAACACAGGAAGAAATTAAATGCTAATGTAAATGTAAGAAGAAAATCAAAGAGCTTTTTCGCAAATTTCTTGATGTATTTTAGCAAAACCGCCTCAAATTATTTTTGAAAAAGTTGGTAGTAAAAAATCTTTAAATTTTAACATTTTGCTCAGCTTTAGAACCATTTTTTATTTAAATTTAAAATTAATAGATAATGAAGGAAAACTTTGTAAGTTATACGTGAGAAAAACCACGTTTTTAATTAATTTATTTTTTGTAAATCATATAATATTTAAAAAAGAAAATTAATAAATAGACATCAAAGTTATTATTTCTTATAATCCAACATCAATAATGTTATGTTGGTCAATAAAAAAGTACATACATGATTATTTTAGTCATCGTCATTTTTAAAAATATTGATGAACAAAACTTAACTGGGTACTACCTAAAAAGGTAGTACATAAACAAATTTATACAAGAAAAAATTCAAGGTGGCACTTTTTTTCAACCGATTGTAAAACTTATTAAAAATCAATAAAACAATATATTTTTTTAATATTTTCAATAGTTTAGAATTTATTCGAAAAACAAAAAAAAATTGTTAATAGAGGTAAATAAAAATTATTGCATATTTTCAAGAATTTTATAAATTTATAAACTCTTTCTACAAATTCTAATATTTTACCAACTTTAAATATCAAATTGTCCATATTTAAACAAAATTCTTCAAAATATGCAATAATTTTTATTTATTTTTTTTAACAATTTTTTTTTTGTTTTTCGAATAAATTCTAAACTATGAAAAATATTAAAAAAAATATTTTAATAAAAGTTATTTGTTTTTGAAAGACCTATCAAACCATACCAAACTCGACCTATGTTGCCATTTAAAAAATCAAAGTTACCTCCGGTTCCGGATAGTTCTGGGTTGTTTTGGAAAAAAATAAGTTCACCAATGGATTCTTTAGGTTCACCTTAGTAATAAAATTTTTTATTTCGGCCATGTACGATAACGCGTTCTCGAGATAAATGGGTGGCAAGGGTGATCTGAATCACCCTGTATTAATTTAAATTGAGATGTCGCACACTTGTTTCTAAAGTGACACAACTCAAAAAACTAAGTTTTTCAGAAGAAATAAAAAATTGTTTTAACTGAACTTTATAAACAGTTTTAAGCATTTTCTGAAAAAAATTTTTAAGTTGTATCACTTTAGAAATACGTGTGCGGTTGCTTTTGAATATGTTTTGGTGGGTCTAAAAAAATCAAAAACAAAATTTAAAAAAATAAATTAAAAAAAAAATAAGAAATGAAAATTAAAAATATGCTTATGGTACCAATTGAACATTTTTTAAGACTCACTACAGTGTACATTTTAATTTAATTTAAATTTCATTTTTATTTAAAGACTTTAATTAGAAAATATTGTCAAAAAAATAATTAACTTATAATTCACCCTACATAGGTTCCAAAATTTTTCAAAAAAATGGGGGAAATTAATACAGAAGTTTGACAAAAAAAGTATGGAAGGAATTTTATACGTAACTTTTATATATTTTTTCTGCACCTTTAATTATGTTGATGTTTAAAACCTTGACATTATACTAAAAGGATTATTTTATTTACTACAAGAACTCAGCAATTCGTAATATGTACATAAGTTTACAATTACAATAAAATTCTAGGCGTGTTGTAATGACACTATTACAATCTTCACGATGGAATTTAGTGAAGATGAAGTAAGGCCGTTATAATAAAAGTAGGTTTAAACATGATGAAGCCATTTAAATAACAGTTAATTGATTTAAATATTTGGAAAAGTTAAAGATTTGCAGCAAAAAAATAAAAAAGACGCTATTTTGAAAATAATGCAGTTTTGTTTTTGCCCCTAAACCCAATAATTAAAATATGTTCTTTTATTAAAAAAAATGGTGATTTAATTATAAAAAGACCATATACAATAAATCCAGAAGCTCATTTTTGGTTTATTTATAAATATCATTTTACAAAAATTTTGCACTTTTTTTAAGCTTTTATTTAATTGTCATGTTTTTAAAAAATAGTTTTGATTTTTATTCCTCTACAAAAAATAGAAGAAATTTTTGATTTTGAATTTTTTTAATTTTTTTTTTGTAATACCATACTTGTGGTCCTTTTGTTTGTTTTAAAAAGGGGGCACGAATTAACTTCACAAGAACCTTAAAAATAAAAACAATGATCTAAATAAAAACTGGAAAATGCAGTATGACACAGAGTAAGTCGCAATTAAGCATTAAAACGAACAAGTTGTTGGATAACTGACCTACTCGCACAAGGAACACAAACGCAGACAGGCACTAACGCGGCGCGCACCTCACAAGGAATAACGCGCGCCTGCATCGACGGCATTATTTTAACCTTTCATTCGCGAGTTACACAAGATAAAAACATTGATTATGCAAGGAGAAAAGCTTTCTCTGCGCGAGCACCAAGCACCGAGCGCCGCTTCAGGTGTACGATGCGATGCCACTAGCACTATCATAGCGCCACTGCATTTCCACCAGTCCCAAAGAACTATTTCCTTCCCCTTAGTTTAATATCCACCCTTTCTGAAATATAGTTACATTCCAAACTAATTGTAGGGTATCTGGTATATTCTTTGTAACTATACTTGTACTACCATATCCAGGAAAACGTATTATCAGAAAGTAATAGCTACCAAAAGGGCATCTAATGGTTTTGTGAATTTTCTGCAAAAATTGATAGTTCAATGATCAGTTAGAGCTTTTTCGAGTCGAAGCCTCGTTCTTCTTGAAATTCTTCATCTAGGAATGGAGACCATTAGAAGATGAACCGATATCTAGCTGAAGCTCAAGGAGTTAAAGGTTTCTATACCCATAAAGAAACCATAACAACAGTACATTCAGAGTTTTCCTAGGTGTTAAATAATCTCCAAAATAATCTCTCTACAAGGAACCTTTCCTATACCACACTCAAGTCCCTGTTGATCATGGATATTTAAATGGTGGTCATCCACAGTAAAACTCTTCACCAGTTCAATGATGAGTTGGACCTTCTTCTAGTCAGAACTTTGTTCTTCTTGAAGTTCTGCGTCCAGGAATGGAGAACATTAAAAGATGATATATGTAGTTTCAGCTGGAACTCATGGAATTAAAAGGTTTCTGTACCCTTGAAGAAACAATAACAACTATATATTTGATGTAATATTCAGAGTTTTCCTTCGACGAAATAATCTCAGTCCAAGAAATCTTTTCTATAGCACGCCCAAGTGCATATCAATCAAGGAGATATAAATGCTGGTCATCCACAGTAAAACTCTTAACTAGTTCAATGATGAGTTAGATCTTCCTCAAGTCAGCACCTTGTATATCTAAAAGTTTAATGGAAATCATTAAAACGTGACCCGATATCTATAGTTTCAGTTAGAACTCATGGAGTCCGAAGGTTTTTGTAACCTCGAAGAAACCATTCTGCATCCGGAAATGGGGGCCATTAGAAGATGACACAATATCTATAGTTTCAGCTGGAACTCATGGAGTTAAAAGGGTTCTCTACCCTCGAAGAAACCATAACAACTGCATACCTATTCGATATAATATATACAGGGGGTCCCACTTTTTTTCCAGCAAAAATTTTTTTTAGATAGTAAATTCTGAACAAAAATTTCCTATGTTTTTCGACTCCTTAAAAAGTTAGAGCAAATTTAAAATTGATAAATTTTCATGATTTTTGTGAAACACCCCGTACAATATTATATCTTATTATATTTTTTTATTTAAATCAATTATTATTTGAACTTTTTCTTTGCCAAATTTGTTTTTTGAACATTATTGGCTTTCTTTAAAATAAGTGACCGACGAGGTTAAATTTCCCCCGGTAAAATTTAGTATCTCCTTGGCTTAAAGCTATACAACAGTATATTAAAAAACGAGTTTCATAAGTTGCATATTGTAGCACGAGTTCAATTTTAAAATACGAGCCGCATAGCGGCGAGTATTTTAATCAACAAGTATCGACTTATGAAGCAAGTTTTTTATACTATTTTTTCTATTTTGCGCATTTTTATCAATTTAAAATAAAATATTGTAGTTTTCAATTTTAGTAAATTTTCTGGTAGGAGGCAACTCTAATGTCAGAGGTTTGTCAAATCATCAAATAACCTGTAAATCGCTTGGCAACTGCCACTTTAAAATCAACAAAATTCAGTGGTACCAACTTCGAGAAATAAATTTTACTACTCAGTAACGCACCGATAGCTGTGCGGTACTGGCTAGTAACGAACCGCTGTCAGTGCGTTACTGGCCATACTTGATTTAAATAAAAAAATTAAAATTAAATGAAATTTATACAGGGTGTCCCACAAAAATCATTAAATTTTTGAAATTTTAAAATTGCTGTAACTTTTTAAGGAGTCGAAATTTTTTGTTCAGAATGGCATTTACTATCTAAAAAACAATTTTCTGGAAAAAGTGGGACACCCTGTATAAGTTTTCCTAGGTGGTAAATTTTATACAAAACAATCTCTGTCTAAGGAATCTTTTCTATGGCACACTCAAATCCATATCAATCATGGAGAATTAAATGGTGGTCAGTGGTCATCCACAGTAAAACTCGTTCAAACTAGTTCAATGATGGGTTAGATCATCTTCAAGACAGAACCTTGTTCTTCCTGATGTAGAAGATGACCCGATATCTATAGTTGAAAATATGAAGCTGGAACTCCTGGAGTTAACCATAAAAACTGTATATTTGATGTAAAGTTCTACTATTTCTAGGTGTAAAATCATCTACAAAATAATCCCAGTACAAGGAATTTTTCCTGCAGTACATTCAAGTCCATGTAAATCATGAAGATTTAGTTGGTGGTTATCAATGAAGAGAAGAATAATAACAAGGAAGATCTGAATCCTAATTAAAGTTATTCGAGTAGAAGATTTTTCGATACTTCGAGTACGATTACGTACCCAATGTTGAGAATATAGAGATTTATCTTAGGTATATGAAAGTTCATTGTTGTTGTAATCCAATATCCCTACTAAAGTAAAGATTATCCTTTGAAAATAAAAATGTATAGCTAATAGAGCCTCGAAAGGATCATACATAACACGAGGAAGTAAAATCGTGAAACATATGCATTAGTAATCATATATTAACAAACAGCTGTAATGAAAGCATTATTATATATTTACTCACTAACCGGAACAGACAAGAGACAACTAGATGAACGGACAAGTCATGCTAACTGATTTTTTAGAATACTCCTATTTCGCATGCATTTATAGTAGCTAATAGTTACGGAAATACTCAACAACACCAGACTTAAAGTAAACATTAATCTTCACTTATATAAACAATGATTAACAACAGTTTTCTGCATAAACAAATAAACTAATAAAAATGATAAGGAAGAAAAAATATGTAAATAGTAGTTTAGGAAAAAAATCAATTTTAATTAGTGATTTTAAAAAGATAATCGTAATCAAAAAGTAGGTAGGTGATAATAATAAAGCTCCCAGATTATTTGTTAGCATTTCACGTGTTGACAGTGAAACTTGTATTTCGAATTAAGATTGCGCAAAGAAAGGCCCGTCCTGAAACGGCCTTGCTTGTCCTACATTTCTCGTCTTATAACACTTTTCTTCTTTGTTCAGAGAGCGGATTGTGAATGCTCTAAACTCGTAAACACTCTTCCAATTTGCCGATTCGTACTTCCTCTTACCGGAATTGTTTTGGCTTGCGCAAAAGTAGTTTATTTTGTGTGTTTGATACTTGGAACGTATGGGAACATATCATAGGCGACAGCCGAAATTCGAAGAAGCAATTAGGAGCTTGAAGCTTGTTGCGAAATTTTGTTTTATTACGTACAAGAGACTACTTATATAATCAATCGTCTTGATTATCAAAAAATATTCGCTATCTTCAGGTTTATTCAAAATACTTTTTAAGGCTCATTCTTTTCTTGGCTGAAACATACTTAAGCACATTATTGACAATATGACCATCTATTGATTCTTCAACACAATCGTGCCATTAACATAAATGTATTTCATTGATAAGACCAATTCATCGACAATACCATTTCATCGACAGATCTTTAGCCACGACATGAAGGATTTATCAACACTACATTTTACATGAAAATAAGGTAATGTCAATAAACAAGATCTGGCGCTGAAAAGGTAGTGTAGAATGAACATTATTTGATGAAAAATAAGACGAAATCGATTGTCGATAAATTTCTCAATTTCAATGAAAAAGACGTTTTATCTACACAATATTTTCATCGAGAATATCAGTCCCCTTTGCTTTGATAAAATTGGAGTTAGTAGTTGGTTTTGGTTGAAGTACATACCTGAAGGTGTTATTCAGGTTTAAAAAAGTAAATATTATTGAAATTGTATAATTTGTTCTTGAAAAGCTAAGACAGTTCTGGTCCATTTTTAGTACGTGACCTTCATTGGTAGTCGTCAAATTGGGCGGTATACACATTAACAATAGCTTTAAGCGCCCTCAAAATTGACCATAGAACCCAAATACTCATACATTACAACCCCCAATTTCCCCATAAGCCTTTCTTCCTGACACGTCTTCATCACCACAGCAATTCTTGAAATTAAATCACCAATATGGCTTTCAAAAATCCAGCTAAACCTTTACCGCAATGTATTCGAATACCCTTCCATAGAGGTTTTAAGAGAGAATCGAAACTTTTATTACCATATGGTGTGGCAACTTCTGCCAAAGCAGCATTGTTCGAACTTTCTGACGTTCATCAACCAAGCCTAATAATTTCAACAAGAGATTTAACACACAGCTTTTAAGAAAGGAAGTAATGAAGGAATGCCCAATGCTTCTGCTCTCTTTCAGTTGAGTTTCGTACAGACTTATCAATGTTATCAATATCAGATCTAATGGTGGAAATCATTCTTGCCAAACCTGCTGCACTAGTTGGAAAAAATATCACGACCTTCAATACGAGTGTAGTAAAATCTTCATCGATTAACATAGGTTCAACGACTACCAAAATTTTAGCGTCTAACCAAATCATCTAATTTATAAAGAATTCGATCAATTACTTTTACTAGCAAGTGGTGTTCTAGATCTTCCACAGTTGGACTCATGAGAACTGGTAGGATTTGATTAAATAATTCCCATTTTACCAACGATACTTAAATCTTAGGCATTGCTTATATCCTCATTTTCTTTGTTGGTAGGTGAGGAAAATGCATTACGCACCACGCCGGCCTAAGATCTTGTATGGGCGGCAGTGTGGGTCTACCCCGCATATTCAGATACGGGGGTACCCACTAAAAACCTCACCCCTTTCTCTCCCCTTTTCTATTGGCATCACCATTAGGCATTTCTTCAGTAGAAAAGGTCACACCTCCATCCCCTTATCTATATTTTGTTATTCTGTTCAATTTCATTTATTTATGCCTCTGTCTTTTTGTCTTTCCGCTCTTGTTTCTCTTTTCCGGTCATTATCTCTTTCGCCATGTTTCTTATTGCTTCCCAGCATTTTTGGTATCACGTTGTTTACCATAATTTCTTCCCCAACTATTATTTCGACCCTTCGTTGTATCTCTCTCCATTTTGGACATTTTAGTAGAGTGTGTTCTGCGGTATCACCTAGCGCCTCCCAGAAAAGGCATTCCGCTCTCCTATTCTGTTTAGATACTGTTGGAAGCATCCGTGCTCACTGAGTACTTGTGACAGGTGATATCCAAATTCGCCAAACCTTCTTTCAATCCAGTTTCCCACGTTTGGTATACAGGGTGATTTTTTTAACCTGGAAAATGGAATTATCTCGAAAAATACGCATCGCACAGAAAAATTTGCCAGATCGATACTTTATCTCTCCGAGGGAGGCATATGTTAGTACTAAATTACTCCCATCCCGACACCCACTGGAAGCAGGGCCGGCGGCAACTTTGAATCTTAAATACGAACACCCATTTTTTATCGCAGATTCGGATTCAACGTCAAAAGGTACGTACGATTTGTCCGAAAAATGTTTTTCCATTCGCGACAGATGGCGCTGTAATCACAAAAAATGAACAGAAATCAAAAGAATCAAAAATCAGATAAACATGCATTTATTATCTTTCGACGGGCTATTCAATGATAATACGGTTACTGGTTTGTTAATAAACTACATTTAGCATAACCCAGGAACAACGACGGGGACGTAGTAGTTTTCTGTTCCCTTTGGGGTTCTTGATTAACGTGAGTCCCCTTGTCTCTCATCTTTTGCGGTGCTTCATTAACGTGAGTCCCCTTGCTTCTCAATATTCAAATAAATGTTCGAAATGGTGACCTTGAACTTCAATACATTTGTCGATTCGCCTTGCAAATGATTGTACACAAATGTAACTCTCGCCACATGTCCCTTCTCGAGACCTAAATAATTCTCTTTCATAATTAAACTTTTTTTGTGTTCAGTCGCTTGCATTTGTAGTTATTAACCCGTCTCAGCGTACGAACGTTACCTACATTACCTTAGTTGTAGACACTTGTACCTACTAAAAATTAATTAGGAACAATTTTTGTGAAAATGGAGGTGTTAATAACCATACAAGAAAAAATTGAAATGATTCTTGTTTATGGAGAAGCGGGCAGAAATTTAGAGAATGCTGTCAACCTTTATGCTCAGCGTTTTCCAGACAGGCCGCGATCATGCACTTCGTTTTTCCGTGTTGTCCAACAGTTTACTCGCGAAGGAAGTGTTCAACCGAAGAAAAGGATCCGTCAAAAAACAGTAACTGGAGCAGAAAATACAATTGATGTATTAGCCGCAGTGGCTCATAATCCCCACGTCAGCACACGAGAAATAGCTCGCGATAGCGGAATGTCCCAAACCAGTGTTTGGACAATTTTAAAGCACAATAAACATCATCCTTACCACGTATCTCTTCACCAAGATCTTCATGGCGTTGATTTCGAAAATCGCTTGACATTTTGTCAGTGGGCACGGGAAAAAATATTAATGAATCGTAATTTCTTTCATTGGGTATTATTTTCTGACGAATCAACATTTACAAACCATGGAGCTGTTAATCGACATAATATGCATTACTGGAGTATTGAAAACCCACACTGGCTGCGTCAGGTTGAGCATCAGCGTCCTTGGTCTGTCAATGTCTGGTGCGGGATAATTGGTAGCAAACTCATAGGTCCCCACATCTTTGAAGGCAATTTAAACGGTGAAATGTATCGAGACTTCTTGGAAAATGAACTGCCACAGTTACTAGACGACGTAAGTTTAAGAGTGCGACGGAACATGTGGTTTCAACATGATGGTTGTCCGGCGCATTATTCGGTATTATCACGCGAAGTACTTGATCGTGTTTTCCACGGTCGCTGGATTGGTAGAGCTGGTCCGATAAATTGGCCTGCCAGATCACCAGATCTTACTTCACAGGATTTTCTTTTGTGGGGGTACCTGAAAGATAAAGTGTATGAACAAGTACCAACAACTCGTGCTAATATGATTGAACGAATCAGGATTGCTTGTGACCATATTCCTGGAGACGTACTTCTCAGTTGTGTACAGTCATTTGAAGGGCGGATCGACAAATGTATTGAAGTTCAAGGTCACCATTTCGAGCATTTACTTGAATAGTGAGAGGCAAGGGGACTCACGCTAATGAAGCACCCCAAAAGACGAGAGGCAAGGGGACTCACGTTAATGAAGCACCGCAAAAGATGAGAGACAAGGGGACTCACGTTAATCAAGAACCCCAAAGGAAACAGAAAACTACTACGTCCCCGTCGTTGTTCCTGGGTTATGCTAAATGTAGTTTATTAACAAACCAGTAACCGTATTATCATTGAATAGCCCGTCGAAAAATAATAAATGCATGTTTATCTGATTTTTGATTCTTTTGATTTCTGTTCATTTTTTGTGATTACAGCGCCATCTGTCGCGAATGGAAAAACATTTTTCGGACAAATCGTACGTACCTTTTGACGTTGAATCCGAATCTGCGATAAAAAATGGGTGTTCGTATTTAAGATTCAAAGTTGCCGCCGGCCCTGCCCCCAGTGGGTGTCGGGATGGGAGTAATTTAGTACTAACATATGCCTCCCTCGGAGAGATAAAGTTTCGATCTGGCAAATTTTTCTGTGCGATGCGTATTTTTCGAGATAATTCAATTTTTCAGGTTAAAAAAATCACCCTGTATATTCTAAGTTTTAAGAATCGTTGGTGAAACGAGCATTAGAGTCCTACCCCAAACTCGCGTGCTTTATTAGTTAATTGTCTCAAAGCAGCTTTTTCATTGGGTGTGTACCATTTTTAATTTAATTTAATCTTAAGCAATAATTTCATGATTTTTCTTTCTTTATGTTCTTCAGGACTCTTCATCAACATCAACAAGAAGTTTGTCAAAGTATTGTGCATTTTCAGTTTCATAAATGGTAAGTTCTACTCTTTTGGTTGGTTATCGATGTATTTAGCCCGTTTATCTTCCATTTAAATGAAAAATCATTGAGGAGTATTACCCATCATTGGGGTTGGAGTAGCTGTTAGCTTCCTTGCTGGGGTTCTAATTGGTATATACCCTGCAGGAGGTTGAAGTATTTTGTAAGCAGGAGGGAACATGTCATCTAATTCCTCATCAGAGTAAGGACGATTTCTTTTGTCAATTTCGCGTTCCCATGTAAAGGCTTGCAATTGTTCAGGGGTCATTGTAGATGAAGCTAAATGTCCATGGCTTTTACGTCAACATGAGTTGAACCTCTAGGTGTTTAGCATCGGTGTCGCATGACCTGGAGTGACGTTAGGTAGGTATTTGAGGAGTCATATAGCTCCTGGTGTCATGCTCATTGATGGAGCATGGAGCTGCTGATGGTGTTCAACCCATCATCCATCATGATCTAAAGACTTGCAGTTATTATTGTTAAAATTGTATAATTTGGATTAATTGAATTATTGTTATATAAAAGTGTAAATAACAAATAAAAAATGTGTAACACTTTTGAAATTTTTAGAGCAAAAACGCAGCTAACGCGGAAATGAATCGCTCATTATATAAAACTTAGCACACATTTTTTAATCTCCGAGTTTAATAATTATAAACGTATAAAAAATCCAAGTAATTTCCTGAAGAACATTACTGCAATAGAAAACTCCGTAAACATGGAAAACTAATCTTAAATAATTTTATTAGACTTAAATAAGTCTTAAATAATAACAAATTTAGACATCGCAATTTTTAATTAAAAGATAAGATCCTGTAAGGAGTGGAATAAATCTCGGAAGTAAACAAAAGTGAAAGATCGTATATTAAAATGAGTACCACCTCGAGCTACTACTTTATTTAAAGTTGATGGTTGCTGGAATGTTTTCAGCTGTTGTTTTTAATATGATTTTGTGACCCCCTTATGCAATTATTTTTATGTTGGTTGGGAATGATTTGTTATACTGTTCGACTGGCGCCAGGCTACTTTTCTCCGCAGGTGCCATGCATGTCTTATTTATGATACGTAATTTGGTTAAATAACTATCGACATTTTTTCGACAACTTTTATTATTTTGTTCACAATTATAGTAATATCAATTCATCAAATTAACATACGTGGTGATAAAAGAGCTCCGAGATTGAATAAAAAGCTTTTGTGATTTGTGAGCACTAATACAAAAGTAATTTTAGAGTTAATAATTATATACAATATACAAATTGAAAATAAACGAAAGTACAAGTAAAGCAAAGATGTTATTTAACGTTTCATCTTCCGGTTACTTTTTTCTTCTTATAATTGGCTTGTTGAGTAATTGCACAAGATTAATGAAGGCGCCAAAATTTTTCACTCATAATTTATTATTTAATAACATATTACACAAAATTTTTATACGTCTCTAAATACACCGTTCGTTACTTCTGACGTTTTAATTATTGTTTTTTCTTCCACACGCTATTCCAAATATGAAGGTGGAATGGTGGAAATAGGAAAATGTTTTTTATTCAATTAGCAACTTACATTATAATTAAATTAATTTAAAGCTCGTTTGATTTTTATTTCTTCCTTCGACATGCTCGATTAAAAAGATTACATCTAGAAGGTTAATACTTTTATGAACGCAATTTCTATTTAATGCATTTTATCACGTACCAGTGAAAGTAATCGCTGCTTTTAATAATTTGTTTTATAATTTAAGACTTGTAAATTTAAGATTTAACATAAATCATTTCGATTGACTGAACGCTCATAAAAAGTAAAATGTAAAATTTTCATCGCCCTTATAACAATAAAAAATGAACTTTTATTTGCTCACAACCAACAAAACTATTAAATGTTTTTTTTTTTAATTTAATAAAGATAATGAATGAGCCGTAATCGCCCTTTTTCGTTTACCTTAATTGGAACATGCTTATCAAAAAGTGACCAAGGACCAAGCGACATTTTTTTTAGGAAAATGGGAATAATTTTCTGGAGTACAACTACATCGTTTGCTGCCATAATCCCATTTTTCTAAAAAATGTCGCTTAGTCCCATTTTGGTTAGCATGGTCCAATTGTTGTAATGTTGGAATATTATTGGACCCCGTTTAGTTGGATTGAGACCATCAACCATAACGTATAATTGATATACTCACCGATTACTCATCATTGCAATTTATGGTACTTCCTTGTTCCTTATCTGCTTTACAAAAAAAAGTTGGAGGTATAAGATCTATTTTGCAGAGGGCACATTTTTTCGTCGTTTGTTAGTTGCAAAGATATGTCTGTCCATTTTGCAAACAGGATTTTCTTTTGCAGTCTTGCACACTCTAGGTATAGGAACCGTTCATAAGCCCAAGCGAGAGTAACATCCTTTTTGCACAACGGACACGCCTTACAATGTTAAAGATTCACTTGGGATACTTTTTAGGCTAATACAATTTTGGTTTTGGTTGAAAATTTGGTATTATTAACACTCTTCCACAAATCGGACCCTTATTTATTCTACAATGTTATAAAGATTTTATAGTTTCCTTATGTTTGGTGAAATTGAATTCCATCTGAAAAAGGTATGCAAAAAGGAGATCCTCCTGGTCCTGCAATTTTTTGTTTCGGAATTAACGAAATTAATCTCCACCGAAGCACCGAATATAATAATGCTTTTGATATCTTGTTAATGGTTCGGTGGGAGATGATTCAAATGACATAATTTCTACTTCCAATAAAATTAAGAATTAAATTTCACGAAATACCAATTATACATATTTATATATATATATTTTTTTTTTGGATAAAATAAGGGAAAAAATTATTTTTTATTTCAATCGTCTTGATCTATTAACTTAAAACTTAAGGAAATTTATCTATTTCAAATTTATAAACAGTTTTTGAGTCGAAATTTCACCGCTGCTGAAGTTCTGCGTTTCTCTTGGAAACGCACGATCCAGGAAACACACTGTCTGGACTCTCTGGACCTTCATACTGTTGGTATTAAGGTGATCAAGGCATCAAGATTCAAGATAAACTTGATTAACGCCGTTTTAGAATATTGTAACCATAATATAATTTTAAATTAAAAAAATAAATGTCGCACCTTCATAATTTATCGATTTTTCAAATTTTTTCTATGTTAGACCCTACTTTCAACATTTTTTATTAGTTTTTATTGCTTATAATTTTTTTAACAAACTAAAATTGCGGGTATACATTTTCTTAAATACCAGGAAATAAACTAATTATCAGTCGCAACCTCATAAATTAAGGATTTTTGCGATTTTTTCCTAAGTTAGATCCTACTTAGATCAAAAATTTTGATCTGCACTTTGACTTTAATTTTAAAAAACTGGGAAGGGGTGGTCACGAACATTTTTGATGTTTTGTGTAAAATTGTATAAACAATCAAAGTGGGGACGAAATTTAAAAATAAAAAATATTCTTCGAATAGAAGTTGGAGATTAATTAAATAAATAAGCATATAAGCTGCACTTTATACAGGGTGTCCCTGAATATCTGTGACAAATTTTTTTATGAGGGTAGAGAAAGTGAAACTAAGCATTTTTGACTAATAAAGTATTGTCCGGAAATGCTTCCTTAAAAAGTTATACCACTTCAAAAATTAAAAAAAAAATATTTTTTGTAAATAAAATAAATATTATAAGAGATATTAATTTGAAATTTTGGCCACAGTTTTTTCACATAAGGATACACATTTTTGGCCAATAAAAGTTTAGAAAATATTTACAGGGGCGTTACATGTGGGGGGGGGGGGGTTATCAACTTTTTTTGATCATATCTTTTGTTTCCTTACGTTTTTGATAATTTTAAAAGTACTAAAATAATCCTTGATCAATGTTCTACAGAAAAGTTACTCTTAATTTATGTCGCTCCGGTGCTTCATTTCGGAGTAAAAGTAGATTTTAAAATTTTGAATAATAATGAAGAATTTTTGAAAAAAATGTTTCAAATAAAAGTGGTACGATTCTTAGTGACGCACTTTTTAGAAATATTACCATGACCTTGAACAGCAAGTTGAAGGTCAGGCGATAATCACTTAACTTTTTTTAATAGCATCAACCACCCATTTTTATTGCGAATTATTAACGCTTTCTCTCAGAGGTTTATGAAGCATGTTTATGAAAAATATTTTCGGCAAACCTCTGAAAGCAAGCTATAATATGCAATAAAAATGGGTTGCCCCTTGCCCCTATTTAAAAAAAGGTAAGTGATATTGCCTGACCTTTATCTTCCTGTTTAAGCTCATGGCAAATATTTCCAGATAGTGCGTCACTAAGAATCGTACATCTTTTGTTTGAAACATTTTTCTCAAAAATGCTTTGTTTGAAACATAAACGGTCGTTGCCGAAGTTTTTGTACACCCTGTATAATTTAAAAGAATATGGGAAGGGGTTGCCATCCAAATTTTTCATATTTTGTGTAGGATTTTATAAACAATCAAACTGGAGAAGAAATTTAAAAATAAAAAAAAAATGATCTTATTCGAATAGAAATCGGAGAATGAAGCGCACTCCGCGCATTATTCTGCACTTTGAATTTATTAAAATAAATAATTTAAAAGAAATTTGAAAATAAAAACGATCTTCGAATAGAAGTTGGAAATTATTTAAAGCGCGCTCCGTCGCTTCCTGCATAAGCTGCACTTTGAATATAATTTAAAAGAAAATGGGAAGGGATTACTATCCAAATTTTTGATATTTTTGTAGAATTATTTGAAGCGCGCTCCGTGCATTACTCTGCACTTTGGATTTATTCTAAAAAAATGGGAAGGGGTTGCCACCCAAATTTTTGATATTTTGTGAAATATTGTATAAACAATCAAACTTGTAAATAACTTTTAAAATAAAAAATGATCTTCGAATAGAAATTGGAGATTATTTGAAGTGCGTTCCGCATACTTTGAATTTAATTTAAGAAAAGAAGGGGTTGCCACCCAAATTTTTGATATGTTGTGTAATATTGCATAAACATTGAAACTGGAAAAGAAATTTGAAACTAATAATAATCTTCAAATAGAAATTGGAGTTCGTTTAAAGCGCACTCCGAGCTTTACGATGTACTTTAAATTAAATTTTAATATAGAATAGGAAGGGGTTTCCACCGAAATTTTTGATTAATTGTGTAGAATTGTATAAACAATCAAACTGCAAAAGAAAATAAAAAATAAAAAATGAGATCTTCCCCTATTATATAAAAAATATCGTTTAGGGGTAGTTTTCACCCTTAAAATTTAATAATTTTCATTGCACCTTCTTATTTTATCCAGAGGAATACGAGGGTATAAGTTTTTTTTGAAATTATTTTTATTTTTGAAAATATTACCTATTGCTCGATTTTGTTGGAAGTTTCACACAAGTAATATCTAAATATATATGATAATCTTTCAAGGAATTTTATTTTTTATCCAATTAGCTTTTAGCGTTTGGGCATTTGGGGAAAAAATAAAGTTACACTTTGATCTTGGATATTTGGTTAAAGATCCAAGATGAACTTCTTTTCTGATTCAAGGAATTATCATAGAAATATAAAGAGGAAATACTGCATCTGTTTTTGGAACACTTCAGAAAGGAAATTCAGTTTCCAATAATTTAACACCTTTTCCAATATTAAATTGTTTAATAATATCTCAAAATACAACAATACCCAAAAACTGATCCAGTGTCTTTGAAAGGATGGGTATAAAGTCTAAATGGATTACATAATATCGGAAACACTTGTTTCATGAACTCTGTGATCCAGTGCCTCTTTGACCAAAAACAAAGCCATTTTTAGAATATCTCAAAAAATCTTAAGGTTCGTTTATGTCGGAGCTGTGATAAACGATAGGAGCGGAGATACTAGCGAACCGATGAAAATGAATGCATTATTTGTAAGAAAGTGTTTATGTTGGCGTACCATGTAGATACCATGTAGATAAGCGTATCAGCGATAGAAGTGTCGATAACAGGGGCGGTGTTACTACAGACAATGCAGGGATAGCAGCTTGCGTTTTGACTGCCAAAATACTATGAAGAGAACACTTGTAGAACATAATCTAAGACTTGCAAGAGCAGCCACGGAGACACCTTAAGGCAAAGATTACAGTTCGTAATTCGCTCGTGAACATGTTGGTCGAGAAAATGAGGATTGGGCAAGAGTTTTGTTCTCGGATGAGTCCAGGTTTTGTCTTTAGTCTGGATGATAGATAAGCGCAGTGTAATTTCGTTGGAATTGTAGGTTATGGTGGTGAGTCATTTATGTTTTGATGATGGAGGACATCTAACAGCACATAGGTACAACCACGCGCAAAGATATCGAGGACACAAAAAAAAGCTTTTGACCCAATAACAAACCTTCGCAAACACGAGATCCCACGAAATTTGAAAGGAACCCGCACGTATCTTAAGTCGTACTTATTTTTTTCAAATTTGGTGTGATCTCCTGTCTGCGATTGGGTTAGAATATTTCTTTTATGTCCTCGATATCTTTGCGCGTGATTGTACATAACAGACATTCTTGAAGAGCACGTGATCCCATTTGCCCCTTTATTGGGCAGAATTTCCTACTAATTCAAGATCATTCTTGACCTCATGTATATAGCTTATTGTAGAATTGTGCAACATCATCCAGCATCGACAAAAGGTCGGAATTCCTGCAATGATTTGGCCACCGAGGAAGCAGGTGTCCAGATCTCAATCCCATTACGGGAACACGATTAAGACGACTTTAGGAAGGGTTACGACCCTACAAACACATTAAAAGATCTTTCCCGAAGGTTCTTAGAAATTTGAAATGAAATCAACCAAGACCAAATTAGAAGACTAATTTGTAGTATAAGAGATCGTTGTCAGGTCGTAATAGAGGGGTAAATATTCGTTTTTAAGTAATATTTTTCCATAGATTTAAATGTTTATCTTTGATTCTTTTTTTAATGTCACTATTTTTTGCTTGGAAATAAAAATTATTAACCAAAATGCATCTGTTTATTTAAAATGTTTGAAAATAATGTATGAACCTTGTAAAATTTGAAAACGAAAAGTGAACGGAAAGTTACACGCAAAAATGCGAATAATAGGCGTTAATTTTCGAGCGCTGTGTAGTTGGTAGTTGGGGCGGCAAAAATAATGGGGAATGGCGCGACAGAATAGATTATTTGATTAGTTTTTGTGATTTTTACAAAAAAATAGAAACAATTTTTTATCATATCATATAAAGGCCGTATGACACTTGCGAGTTTACTGTATAAAATCTTCACATGTTTCCTCGTGAGTCTTCTATGGTAAAACCTCGCAAGTATTTTTTTAGTAGAGTAGAGTTTTCTCGCGAGTTTTTGTTTTATCTCTTTACAAACAAGTAAACCTCAAAATGTAAATAAATTTTAATTTACAAAGAGCAAGTTCGAGTTTTCTCTAATAAAAAATGATACAGCAAGTTTTTTGCAATAAACTCGCGAGAAAACTCTATTAAAAAACGTATATGATACTTGCGAGTTTTTACCATAGAAAACTCACGAGAAAACGCATGTGAAGATTTTATACAGTAAACTCGCAAGTGTCATACGACCTTAACTCACATTAATAGCTTTGCAAGTATGTTCAGTGTTCAGTTTTTTGGAATTTATTTGCAAACAAAAAATTATAAAGAAAAATATAAATAAATATAAATTAATATAATATATATAAATTATATATATTATTTCATCGGAAAAACGCATTTGGTATTGGGGCGTCTTAAAACAATTTTAAACAGAATTCTTGTTAAAAAGATTTTAAGGATCTAAATTCGTTTAAAAAAATGTCTAATAAAATCGTTGATATTTTAAGAATACTATAAGTTTTCATTGAAACACGTTGGTACAACTGTGTTATCATACAACTAATGAATTTTACTCACGTCTATACTTATTAAAATATCGATTGATCAACATAATGTTAATATTAATACATATTAGTAAAATGTTGTCAAGGTAAATGCAATTATCGTCATTGTATGCATCAATAATTAGGTAAATATTTACGTTGCGAGAATTTGTAGTGATATTTAAATCATTAAACCCACGTGTTATCCGCATTTTTTGACTGGTATATAATAAATTAACACTATTAATTTAATCTTTTTTGTCTGTAAAGAAATTTCTTTCTTGTAAAATTAATTAAGCACACATTCTTCGATTTAGTAGGTCATAAAAGCGTATAGAAACGCAAGAGGCATTTAGTGTGTATAAAAAGCGAGCGGATTGAGATCTGGTAGACGAGCTTTATTAATCTGGCTTTTGGCAAGGACGACATTCTTTTATTATTTTCAGATCATTATATAATATGTTTACATTCGTATATAGCGCACAACTTTCTAGATAAATTTTTACAATCGCAATTACCTAATTTACTATTCACTCTAAGCAAAAAATTATCTCCAAATTATTTTTATATTATGTATAAGTAAGAAAAATAATCACATTACTTACATAATGCATTAAATTGATGATTATTGCAAGATATTTTCAATTAGCAGCTAATTTACCATTCACAATTTTCAAATTGAAACAAATATAATTCTTCAAGCTGGATTTAATTCTCCAATTTCAATAATTTAAGTTTTGTGACTAAATTCATCATTTAAATTTCGCCCACACTATTTTAATATAGATAATTTTTATTGAACCGCACACAAATTTTAAAGTAAAATTTAAAAAATTAATTAAGTTAAGTAAATATTATTTACCAAAACTAGATTAAAATGGACACCAAATTGAAACTTTTTTAATACCAACGGAATAATCTCTAAAGAATAATCTCTCAATTTGACAGGTCATAACAGAAGCGTTTTATCGCGACCATTTAGGTATTATTTATTAATTTCTAATTTCTACTTAATTCTGCTACTACCATCCTATTATCATTATATTATACATTATGGCAAGTAATATTTTATATCAATCGTTATTAAGTTCGACCCTTAAAATAATTTCAATTAATGTGGATGTATTCTCATCTGTTAAAGGAGATATTTTATCAGATTTATGGAAAGATTAATTGTCACATTCTTTGTATACAAGAAACACATAGAGGTCCTAGTAGGAATAGACCAATAATTCAAGGTATGAAATTTATTAGTGAACGGCCACATAACCAATATGGAAGTGCGCTTTTTATTAAAGAGAACTTAATATATCAATATTGTAATACTCATCAAGATGATAATAACATTGAAATTCTTACTGTTGAACTGGACAATATCATTATTTCTTCTGTTTATAAACCACCCAATGTTCCTTTTAAACTTCCTTTATTTACAAATGTACAAAAATCTAGAATTGTTATTGGTGATTTTAATAGTCATAATTCTACAAGGGGTTATAAAGATACTAATGAAGATGGTCATAATGTTGAAATTTGGGCAGAAAATAATTATTTGAGTCTTATTCATGATTCAAGCCAACCTTCATCATTTATTAGTGGTAGATGAGAAAATGGTTATAACCCTTATCTAATATTTGTTAGTAATTGTTTAAAGGATATCTGCCGTAAGAAAGTTCTTAATCATTTTCCTAATTCTCAGCATAAACCACTTATGTTAGAAATAACATCACATGTTAATCCTCAAATTATACCTTTTAGACGTAGATTTAATTTTAAAAAGGCAAATTGGTCGGCGTTTTCGGTTGATCTAGATAACGAATTACAAAGAATCCAACCTAATATTGAAAATTACGATCGGTTTATTGAAATACTAACAAATGTTTCTAGAAAACACATACCTAGAGGTTGTAGAACGTCATTTATACCAGGTCTTCAAAAAGATCATAAGATTTTATTAAATAATTATATAAAGAGTTATAATACAGACCCTTTTTCACAAACCACTATGGATCTTGGTAAACTTATTGTTACACAACTTAATGAGAAACGTCAACAAGTATGGAAAGAGATGACTCGAAAATATAGATATTAAATTTTGAAATGAATGAGTTAGATTCGGCGATTAAATCTCTTAGATTAGGTAAAGCTGCTAGTCTTGATGATCTTAAAAATGAACAGATAAAAATATTTGGTATTAAAACTAAACAATGGTTGTTAGATTTTTTTAATAATTCTATTTTTGAAGAGAATATACCAAAAATATGGAGAAAAACCAAAATAATTGCTATTCCAAAACCGAGTAAATCACTTCATAATGCCAAAAATTGTAGACCTATCTCACTTTTATGTTGTTTATACAAAGTATTTGAAAGAATGTTATTAAGTAGACTCTCTCCAAATATTGATGATCAACTTACACCTCAACAAGCTGGTTTTCGTCCTGATAAATCAAGTACAGCCCAAATCCTTAACATTAATACCCAACATATTGAAGATGGTTTTGAGAATAATTTAATAACAGGTGCTGTTTTTGTTGACCACTATTCGGCATATGATACGATTAATCATCTCTTGTCCGAAATTTATAAATTAAAAAAAGATTTTAAGCTAATTCAAATCATTCGTAATCTATTAGAAAATAGACGGTTTAAAGTAGAATTAGGTGGTAAACAAAGTAGATGGAGAATTCAGAAGAATGGTCTTCCACAAGGAAGTGTTCTCGCCCCTATTTTATTTAACATTTATACAAACGATCAACCTATTTTTCCAAACACTAATAGTTTCATCTTTGCTGACGATCTAAGTATAATTACACAAAATAATACTATTCAAAATACTTTATCTTCTGCTATTATAAATCTGTCTAATTATTATGAAAAAAAGTAGTCTTCGTCCAAATCTATCTAAAACAATACCAAGTCTCTTGCATTTAAATAATAAAAAGGCAAATCTTAAATATATCTTGGAATGGTGAAAATGTTGAATTTTGCCAAAACCCTCTATATATTTAGGAGTTACCCTGGATCGGACAATATCATATAAACATATAAAAAATTTAAAGACTAAAATTTCAACTAGAAATAACCTTTTACAGCTTACGTATACAAAATGGGGTGCAAATGCTCATACATTAAGATATTCTGCTCTAGCTTTAGTGTTCTCCAAAGCCGAATATGCTGCTCCAGTATGGGAACGTTCAAATCATGCCAAATATCTAGATCCAATTCTTAATCAGACACGTCGTATCGTCTGGGTTTGGTTCCATTAAAAAAAATGAAAGGGTCGGTTCCGGGTTAGGTTCCATAAAAAAATGAAAGGGTTCGGTTCCGGATTAGGTTCCAAAAAAAAAAAGTTTGGAACCGGGGTTCGGTTCCGAAATAAAATGGGAATCCCGGTTCCGGGGTACGGTTCCAGATATTAATATAGGTGTTTATGTTCTTAACTTCCAAGCTTATAAATTATAAACAATCTAACTTATTCTTTATGGTTTGGAGTTGAGGTTGAGACTGAGACGTACTCGCAAATCGTACACTAAGAAAAATAAAAACATCGGGCATCTGCTCGCACAATAAAAAGAAAACGCGCACGTGCGAGCTGAATCAAAATAACATTTTAGACCGAAAATAAAGGAGATATTATGTTACAATTGGAAACCCAAAACCCAATATTTTTTAAAAGGTTCCGGTTCCGAAAATTTTCGATTAAGGATTAGGGTTCCGAAAATTTTAGATTAAGGGTTAGGATTCCGGTTTTCAATTTTTGACGGGGTTCGGTTCCGGTTTTCCAGCACTGATTATAACTGGTTGTCTTAAACCCACTCCTATTGGTTTCCTCAATATTTTAAGTAGAATTACTCCCTCGAATATTAGGCGTTCTGTGGCAAGTATGAGGGAAAGGAAGAAACAACTCACTGATTATAGACATCCTTTATATGGTATTATTCCAACAAGATCTAGACTAAAATCAAGGAAAAGTTTTCTTTTACCTGCTAAACCTTTGGAAAATTCAATATTAGATACAAGAAAATTATTGTGGTGTAATTCTCTATCTGATTTAGATAAGGAGTTAAAAATTTCTCCAAAAGAAGAACTTCCTCCAGGCTTTGATGTAAAATGGGTAACTTGGAAATCTCTAAATAGATTACGATCTAAAACGAATTTGATGAAATGGGGCTTTACAGTTGAAGATGAACTTTGTTTATGTGGAAATTTACAAACTATGAATCATGTGATAAACTAAATCAACCGTGTTCATATTTGGATCTTGCACAAACCTCACCTGGTGCAATTGAATGTGCTAATTTTTGGTCATCTACTTTATAATATTATGTGTTTGTATTGTTAGGATGGACACGAAATAAATAAATAAATCTCTAAAGGAAAAATAAAAATATGTACTTGTGAAATTAAAAGACCTTTATTACTGACTTCAAAATCGATATAAAATTAAACTTGCATGTTTGCTACACAATATTAATTAATACAACATAACGTAGGTTAATAGTTAATAGTATACCATCATTTAACAAAACTTTGAAATTACAACACATAATCCAATTCATAACGAACGAATTGGTTCTTAGGATCATTGACTACTCTAGGATAACCTGCCACCAGAGAATCCTGTCCCCCAATGTACAATGAATTGTAGATTTTCCAATAAACATCTCTTACTTTTCGTGCGGGGTGAAAGAGACCCTAAAAAATCATATAATATATTAGATGTGATGAGTTAGTGTTAAGCCTCATATAGACGGTTCGACAATCCTACGCTAACATTAGGCGTTCGTGCATTTGCCACACCGTGTGAAGGATGAACACATCATAAGTAAACACGAATATTCTTCGCGTTCCTCTAGGTTCGCTTAGGTGGCGGAATACAGAGAACGAAATCACAAAGTTCGTGTACATTCGCTTGCAAATTTAATTGCTTACTGACAAATATTTGTCAGTAAGCAATTAAAATTGCATATACTCATTTTTGAAAAGATTTTACATTATTTTTATTGGTTTTTATTTACATTTGGTTTATATATTTTTATTTGTGTTATTTAGTTCTCTATTTTCATCAATTCAAAATCTTTGCCTGACGAAGCCAATGATTTGGCGAAACTAGTTGCAACTTAAGATTGTATTTTAAAATAAAGTTGGATACAAAGAATTTATATTTTACTATATTTATTTATTCCCACTTTTATTATCTTAATATTGTATAAGTTTTGAATATAATATACAAAAGACCAAATTCTTACCTGAAGTGTATATTGAAGAATTTTAATGGGTCCTAGAGCAACCCTCATTCCCTCGATGGCATCCATAAAGGCTTGTACCAAATGGGGGGACGTTTCAAAAATGTTTGGCCATACATAATTCAGTAAATGTACCAAAGCATCCTCACAACCAAAACCATAAACCCCTAATGCCATATGTTTAATTGCAGCGCAAGCTGTTTGTCGATGAACTAAATCCCTATCCATCAAAGCATCTTCAAGAAGAGGAACAACTGCATAAATATAATCCTTCCCCATTTCCCCAATATACTCAAACAAGAATGATAGTGATTTCAAAACTCCGTTCTGCACATTTAATTCAGGAACTCGATACTCGTTCATTAAAGCAGGTAACACTGTGAATGGAGAGCAAGTTTCGGCAACGATAGCAATAGCGACAGTAGTGCAAACACGATTTTGTCTCTCCTGCACTTTCAAATTATTAAGTAAAGTTGCTAAAACATCATGTGGACCAATAGCTTTAGCAATGTAACCGAAAGTATTAACAGTTGCCCTTCTAATAGCCTTCTTATGAGCCTTCAACAACTCCAATAACTCAAAACAAATCCTCATCCACTCCCTAGCTGATACATATTCAGGTCCACGATCAGCAATACGACCTACAAGATCAATACAATTTTCTTGAACTTTCTCATGACGATTTTTCAAAATTGGGGTTAATCTCGGTAAAAGATCTTTAATAGGTGGTGTCATTTTCGTCATTCCAATAACATTAACAATAGCTTTAAGCGCCCCTAAAATAGACCCTAAAACCTCGGGATATTCTTCACCCAAGTACTCATACAAAACGACCCCTAAATGCCCCATAAGCTTTTCTTCCTGACACGTCTTCATCACCACAGCAATCCTTGAAATCAAATCAGCAGCCTGTTGTCGTACCTTAGCCGACTTATTATTCAATCTCCACAAAATTGTACCACAAATCTGTGGTAAATAAGGTTTTACCCTCTTCCCCAACTGATTAACAATTGTACCAAAACCATTTAACATAACCACATCCTCAGTGGTTTGTTCTTGAAAAGCATACAAAATACCATCAATTAACTGCTCCTCCAACCTTGAATCAATATCAGCAGCCCCCAGATTACCCATAATCTTCTCAATAGACTCCATAACCATTTTACGATACTGCTCATTTTCATCCTTAAGATCATCAACAATCCTATTAATAATTTCTGAAGCTCCAACCTTATTAGCAATCTCAACTGTGGTATCAACAAGCTGCCGGTAATTACGCCTATCCAAAGCCATGCGATGATTCCAAAAGTGTTTGAAAAATTGCGGTAAAATTTCTTCTTTAATATACTGTGGTTCAACACCATCAGTTCCACAACATTGTTTGACCACCTTTAAAACAATTTTCTTCATTTCTTCATCAGGAGATTGAAACTCTCGAATAAGAATCAACATTACTTCACGGGTGTAATAGTTTGCATATTCTGCGTCCATAAGAGGAATAAGATAACCAATAGCTTTCAAAAATGCAGCTAAACCTTTACCGCGATGTGTTCGAATACCCTTCCACAAAGGTTTTAAGACAGAATCGAAACTTTCAATACCATACGGTGTGGCAGCTTCTGCCAAAGCAGCAATACCTAAAGCTGTAATTGTTCGTACTTTCTGCTGTTCATCAACCAAACCGTGCTCAATGATTTCAACAAGAGATTTAAGATGAGGTAAAATTGCACAACCCATCAGGATGGCGATTTGTTGGACAATTTTAATACCTGTGTGGCGAGCTTGCCATGACTTCTTGGACCTACAGACAGCTTTTAAGAAAGGAAGTAATGAAGGAATTCCCAAAGCAGAAGCCACAACAGCAAAGGCTCTTGCAGTTGTATTTCGTACATACTCATCAATGTTATCAATATCAGGTCTCATGGTGGAAATCATAGTTGCCAAACCGGCTGCTTTTGCCAAGTTGGAAATAATTTCACGCCCTTCAACACGAGCGTAGTAATCTTCATCGATTAACAGAGGTTCAATAACTACCAAAATTTTATGAACGTACGGTCTAACCAAATCATCCAATTTATAAAGAATTCGATCAATTACTTTTACTAGCAAATGACGTTCTTGATCTTCCAAAGTTGGACTCATGAGGAGGGGTAGGATTTGATTGAACAAAGGTCCTGCTCCAAACTCGCGTGCTTTATCAGTTATTTGTCTCAAAGCAGCTTTTCTCATTGGAGGTGTACCATTTTTAATTTTAAGCAATAATTTCATGATCTTTCTTTCTTTTTGTTCTTCAGGACTCAAGGCCTCTTCATCAACATCAACAAGAAGTTTGTCAAAGTATTGTGCATCTTCAGGTTTCATAAATGGTAAGTTCTGCCCTTTTGGTTGGTTATCGATGTATTTAGCGCTTTTATCTTCAGTTTGAATGAAAAATCCTTGAGGAGTATTGCCCATCATTGGGGTTGGAGTAGCTGTTAGCTTCCTTGCTGGGGTTCTAATTGGTATATACCCTGCAGGAGGTTGAAGTATTTTGTAACCAGGAGGGAACATGGCATCTAATTCCTCATCAGAGTAAGGACGATTTCTTTCGTCAATTTCGCGTTCCCATCTAAAGGCTTGCAATTGTTCAGGGGTCATTGAAGCTAAATGTCCTGGAGTAGGTGTGGCCATGCCCATGGCTTTTACACCAACGGGAGTTGAACCTCCAGGTGTTAACATCGGAGTTGCATGGCCTGGAGTGCCGTGAGGTGTTTGTGGAGTCATAGCTCCTGGAGTCATGCTCACCGATGGAGTTGCTGATGGTGTTTCATCCCATCGTGATCTGAAATTATAAAAATTAGGATCAAATTAATAATTATAAAATTAAAAATTTCTTCTGGATACTTTAAATATTTCGGATAAAGTAGAAAAATATTTTATTTTGAAGCTTGTAATAGTCTAAGCTCTCATGACTCAAATGATAAAAAACGTAATGTTTAGAAGTTACAAATTTATTTAATTTTTTTAGTACGTTAAAGGTCATGGTAATATTCCAAAATAATGTGTCACAAAAATCATTCTTTTACTTGAAACATTTTTCTCAAAAATGCTTACTTTCAAAATAAATCGTAAAACTTTTATTTAAAACATTTTTCTCAAAAATGCTTCATTTCAAAAATAAATGGGTGTTGCCAAACTTTTTGTACACCCTGTATTAGGTATGTTCATTGTAAAAATTAATTTTAAAAAAATAGGTGGTAATTAACTATATTTAACGCTAGGGTCTTTCCTTGTCATGGCATGCTTATGATGCCAGATAGCAGCACCTGTTCTTTGCTAAATTCACAGCGATTATACTGGACCAAATCAATCGTGAACCACCGACCTGCTGAAACTTGTTTGAGTATCTGTGTTTCATTCAAAGCGCAAACTTCTTGGCTCCTCCTTTGCTTTGACTCAGCGAATAGCATTTTTATTGGAAACGTGTGTTTCGGTTATCGCAAGCATAATCGTATTTTATTTGAAAATTTGGAATATTACGATTAGGGTCTCAGAAACCCCAAACCATTAAAAAAATATAAAATACAAAAAAAATATAATTTCTGCGATAAAATAAGAATAAAGAAATATTTGGTGGGAGTCAAAACACTTTTTATTATACTTCGAATAAAAATTACACCCGTTAATTCATTTGTCCTTTATAATAAATTATTGTTTATGAGTTTTATCCAGAATGACATGTATAATTACATAGTTATATATAAACAAAATGAGGAATACGATGAAGACTAAGTGTTTTTTTAAACATAATTAATTATGTTTTATCAGTATATGTATCGGTCACGTATTACGAATGTTTATTTTAAAAAGAGAATATATCAAAAGGGGTCCTAAGCGGAGTTTGTAGTTAGATTTCACTGTACCTTGTGCATTTGTAGCCGGCAGTATAAAATTATTAATTTCCGAAAGTCAATACCGTGTTTCATATAATTTTTTTAATTTTAATCCAGCCACTGCGGTCTTTACTTATAGTGTTTTGTGTATTGTGTTATAATGGGTAATAAGAAAAATAAATCTTGCGGGACATATAAAGCAAAAGTAAAAAAGTTCAAGCTAATGAAAGAAACTAAAGCCCTAAATTAAATAATTCAAAAAACCCTATGCGTTGGCGATTTTGGTTCCGGAAGTAGATTCGAGTGAACCTTTAAAATTGAAAATCTAATTGGTTAAAAAATGGCCCAACGGGTGCCACTCAACCCAAAATTCAAAATTTCGAGTTTATTTTGGCATAACTTCCGAACTCCTTCGAAAATTAAAATTTTCTACGCGCTACCAGTTGTAGAAATTATTCTTTTATAAGGCAGTGTAGAAAAATTTAATGATTTCTGGAAACTATGGGCTACAGTGGTAGAACCAATCGGCCGCGTTTGGCGAAATTTTTTGAACATTTTATGTTCGATTTTTTTCTGAAGCAAAGGGTGAAAATTTTGCGGTGTTGATTTTCTTGCTCATAAATATGAATGTAATAAGCAAAATAAAAAATATTCGACCTTAATAACATACTCCCATCAAAAGTTACGAATTTTCAAAGTCCGTATTTTGTTAATTTTATTTTAATTTAAATTAAAAACGAAGCATTTTAGAGAAAATATTTATTCTCTGTTTTCATCTTAAAATTGGCCAAATAGTCTTCTAGGAAGTCTCTGGTATTTATTTTTTTAAAAAAGCCACCCCTGTTTAATGCAAAATTGGCATACAACTTTGTACATGTTTTTAAATAACTTCTAAACCGTACCAGCTGTGAAAAAATTAAGGAGATCAAAAATTTTCAGAAAAAAGCAAGGAATTAGAATAACTCATTTAAAATGTTAAGTGGGGTAGCACAAAAAACTTATGGCATAAAAAATGGGGTCTATACCCCCAAAATACATCCCCTAGTATTTTATATCGATATTTGATATTTTTATCTTGTTACGACTATAATAAATAGAGTGTGTTTCAAATTTTATCAAATTATCTTAAAAAATAAAGAAGTTACACTCAAAAAATTAAAAAAATATAGAAAGTTTGACACCCCATAACTAAAAAATAGAGCACTTTTGAGAAAATTTTTATTCCTTACTTTTGTCTTAGAATTGATCAAGGAATCGCCTGTAGAATTTCTTCGCATATATTTAGAAACACCCTGTATATTGGAAGCACAAGAAAAAATGTTTTGCAAAGCAAAAAAGGAAAAGTGTCCAAAAAATAAATGTATATTTTGATAATTATTGTTTTTTCTTCCCTATTGACGAATTCCAGACGCCCTCTATACATTTAGAACAGATTTTCAAGTATTACAGGTAATCGAAAAGCGCAATTATTTATTTTTGTTTAAAAATAAATTATATTAAAAATAAAATTTATTAAATGGTATTTTGAATAGATACTATTCAAAGACTATAAATATAATATAAATCACCAATCACCACATCAGCACGTTGAATTTAGATTGTATAGTAAAATATGCCAATGCAAAAGTCCAATTCATAATTTTATCTCCAAATTTATTGGTCCTAGATCAAACCTTTAGGCAGAGCCTCGGAATATTAAATTCGTATAATAGTAGCGCGGTTATGAATGAAACACCCGTGTTCGCGCGGAGTTCGAATTTACATTGGACTTATGAAGAAACCTTTTAAACAAAGTTTTAAACAGGGACTAAAAACTGAACGAAAACGTTAAACGAAATTAACCGAAATTTTTTCAGGAACGAAAACGAGAACTTTATTTTTATTTTCCGTTCAAGATTAAAAACGAAATTAATAATTTCTTTTACCGGTTTTAACCGTTTTTTTTTTTATTATTGTCGGTGAAAATTTGTATTTTCAATAAATTTTTAATTTTTACACTTGAAGCAGATGACTGCATAGCAAAAACAAACAACACATGCTAACCTAACTTGTGAGCACGAGTATTCGCGCTATCAACTGCCAGATGCGCGACTCTGGCAGCTCTAATTTTAACATGGTGAAACAAACGTATGGAATAATCGTTCTATTTTCTTATTTTGAAGAGTTACAAAAAAGTATAAGACAAAAGTTTTTTGATTTTTTTCGATGCATATTTTTGTCTTTTTACATTTGTTTTTGTTTCTTTGCTATGGCAACCAACTTTTTTTTAGATAGCAACCTATTTTTTTCAATTTTCAATAAATGTGTATTTTTCTAAATATCAGGGTGCTATTTTATCTCTATAAAAAAAATTAAAAATATTAAAAAAATATATTTTTATAAATAATAATAATAATTTTTACTAAAACACAAAAAAATACTATGATTAATTTATTTATGTTTTTGTCAAATTTATATTAAAAGTTTTTTCCTTATCTTAATGTTTAATTTGATGTTCTTGGCTTATTTGTGTATTTTTGCTTCTACTAAAAATTAGTTTTTTTTATTATAATTTTGTTTCTTAAATATTTTTTTTGAGATAAAATAGCATCCTGATAATTAGAAAAATACACACTCTTCGAAAATTGAAATAAATAAAAAATGTCAGAATATGCGTTGGAATAAATCAAAAAACCTTTATCTTAAACTTTTTTTGTATCTCTTCAAAATAAGAAAATAAATCGATTATTCCATACTCCATACCCATACTTTTGTTACATCCTGTATATTTTCAACATTATTTAACTAATTTTTTTCATGCTTATTAGCATTCATCAGCATTACATACTGCCCACTTGAGTCCCCTCCGTAAGGGTACGATTATGTCGGAGATGTGATAAACGATAATAATACTGGAGATACTAGCAAAGCGATGAAAACAAATGCATTATTTTATATGAAACTGTTTATGTTGGAATAGCTTGTAGATACATGCGTAGTAGAGTAGCAGCGATAGAAGCGTCGATAATAGAGAAGTTAATTTTCTACACAATGAACCTGGAAGTTTTAATACACGAAATTTACTTGTGAACTCCTTTAAGGGTTCAGAAAAACGCAAATCATCTTAACTGATTTATTTTGGATAAATCGTAAGATAATTGAGCCATATTTTCGCATTTTTTTCAGAAAGTTTTAAAGAAATATAATCAAAGGTCTCCATAGACATTCTCATATACTCAAAAAAATTCTTTGTATATTCCCTAAGTTCATTATAAAGATGATGATACTTTCTAAATATGTATCTTTCATTGAAACCAGATATGTCTACCCGCTGTAGCTATGCTACTATCAAATACTTAACATAAACACAGAACAAAGAAAGAAAATTAGCGCTGCTTTTATCGTTTCTCTTCTCGTTTATCACAGTTCTGACATAAACATACCCTAAGATGCAATGAAGACTGCCACCTTGCCACTAAAAAGGTAGATCAAAGGAATTATCCTTCATTTAATCAAATAAAAAAAAGGTTTTAGGAGATGTATTTTTGTTGCAAAAATTAACTTATAAAAAGAAGTCTGCCAGATATTAATTAATAAAAATTATCAGACAGACCAAGTTTATCAAAAACTATGTATTCTTTTCAATAAATAGTGTAGGTTTCAATTAGGTGTTTTATCATGTAAAATCATTTTATTTTTGTAATTTAAAAAAATGAAACGTAGTCTGCCTGGGTTAAAAGAAATTTTACATGTCTTTTTATTATTATAACGTTTTTAACTTTTGGTGTTTTATGAGTTACGGATTTGTGTTATGGAGCTTGGACTATAATTAATTCAGACAATTCAGACATTAATCAGGTGATTTCCTTGGTTACTCAGGTATATTCAAAATCTCGTGTCATTGCATTTGAAGTATAAAAATGGCAGGATTTTGTTATCATTCTTCGATGAAAGAAATTACAGTAGTAATTTTATTTATGGTTTTAGTTTTAGCAATAGGACAAAAAGTGGTCTTACATATAGCAATTGTGGAAATGGTGGTAAAGTCCAAATACGACGGTGGTAGCTGCCAAGAACTAATAAACAGCTCAGTGTTCATTACAAATATTGGAGATGTACATTATAATTGGAGCGAGGTACAACAGGCCTTCATGTTGTTTTCTTACCACCTCGGCATAATGATAACGCTATTACCTGCTGCACAGATTTGCTTCAAATTTGGTACAAGACGTCCATTTCTTATCGGATTTACATTATCTTCAATTTGCACGTTAATTATACCCCCAATAGTAAAATATGTTTTTCCTGGAGGCTTGATAGTTTGTCGAATTATTATAGGAATGGGTCATGGAATATTGTTTCCAGGAATCAATGCTTTACTCCAGTTTTGGATACCTTTTGGAGAAAGGCGAAAATTGGGTATTTTTGTGGGCTTGAGTCAGCCAGTTGCTGTAAGTGTTGCTATTTTGCTCAGTGGTTCAGTTATAAGTTATTGTAATGGCTGGTCAGCAGGGTTTTATTTTTGGGGATTATTTGGTTTGTTGGTAATGATGTTGTTTGCTATTTATGTCTATTCAGAACCAACGGATAATCCTTTAATAAATGTGATTGAATTGGATTTATTGAGAAAGGGTGTTAAGACAAAAGCGATTCGGCCACTACCATGGAAAAAGGTGATCACGGATTCAGCATTATGGGGTTTAACAATTGGACTAACTGGGCATAAGTATGTTTGGTACATGGTTTTAACATATTTACCAAAGTATATTGATAATGTTCTTCACTATAATTTTGATGAAACAAGTATATTGTATGCTGCACCATTTGTGTTTGAACTTTTTGGATCGATAACAAGTGAAATTATGAATTATTTTATTATGAAAAGGACTTCAAGGCCATTTTTAGTTCGCAAAGTTTTAACTTTGGTGTCTGGGGTGGTTCCAGGTATCTTTTATGTAACAGTTACAAGCTTAGGGTGTCGTCGTCAATTAGTTATACTTAACTTCTGTTTTGGATTGTTTTTTAGTGGGTTTGTAAACTGTGGGCTTGATGCAACTATTTTAGAATACACTAATAATTATACCTGTAAAATTTTGGCAGTTTGTAATGGAATAGCATCATTATCTATTGTCGGATGCACAGTAGTTATATCACTTATCCTTAAAAAAAGTGTAATAGAGGAATGGAGAATTATTTTTTGGACCTTATTGGGTGTTGCATTAGTGACGACAATAATATGTACAGTTTTGGGGCCAAGAGAACATGCTCACTGGGATTATGTGGATGAAATCGTAAGCACCAAGAGCAAAGGAGAGGTAAAAAAGCATGTTAGTAGGCTTAATTGGGTTGAGAAACCTTCCTTTATTGATAATAGTGGTGATGAGGACAGTCAAAGTAAACCTGGGAAATCTTCAAAACCAGAGAGTAAAAGAGCCATAAATTTTGCGTAAATAATAAATTTTCTTCATAAAAATTAAGTGTATTTTACTAATATCTTTCAAATCATTAAAGTTAGTAAACGCAGTTTTTTTTATTTTTTTTTTATAATTCAAGCTTAATAATAAAAATTAGGATAAGAATTCTGTAGCATTCATTTAAAAGAGGAAAACCATTAAAAAATCAATCAAGTATTATAATTACCTCCTTTTGGATGCACCAGGAGTAGGTGTTTCTTGGATTAGGTCAGCTCCAGTGCGATCAGTTCTTGGAGTTTCAGCCCATCCACTTGAATGTCCAGGAGTTTCTCTCTCAGTTTTTGGTGTTTCATCCCATCTATTTCTCCTTGAAGCACTTTTATCATGACCTGGGGTTTCTCTTCCGGGAGTTGCTGCACCAGGTGTAGCATCCCAGATTCTTGTAGACTGACCAGGTGTTGCCCCTGGTGTTTCACTACCTTTATGTCCTGGAGTTTCATCCCAACGATGATCTGCAGGAGTTTTCTGTAAAAATAATCATTTTGTATTATAAACCATTTAGTACCATCTTTTTCAACTTGCCGAAGGCCAATTTAATTAATTTAAACCACAAAATATCAAACTATGTCTGAATTTTTAGATGTTTCTTTAATTTGTAACTTAAATTCCGATTTAAAAAATAATTGAGATTTTTTTAAGGCAACAGGCTTGAACTATTTTTTGCTAATCGGTTTTAATTTTTATTATCGAAAACTACAAAAGTTATAAACATCAAATTTTTACCGAAGGAAAATACCGTGAATGAATTCATTTTAAAAATATTTGGTAAAAAAAAAACTTTTTTTTTCAGAAAATTTAATTTTGGTACATTTTGACTGTTTCGACATAACTTCTGAACCCCTTCTATCGAATGTAGAATGTTATAGTTGATACCGCTTCATCCTCGAACAACTTTATTAGAATTTTTCCGAAGGCGACAAAATATTACTACATCGTGCAATTGAGCTCAACTTGCTCCCCTCGATGTTTTAAAACAGCCCAATTACGTTTTTTGAGGTCAATTTGGCACATGTTCGTTTTTTACGGGTGAATTTTTTTATCGATTTTCAAAATTCGAGATGCATTTTGAATTGGAATTATTTTTTATAAATGAACCGAATTTAAAATTTTTCGGGTATTAGGAATATCAGGTCTTTGGAGTACTGTTTTTGGAATTTTTTGAAGAAATTTGAAAAATATCAGCTACTAAAAGACTTGAACGATCAATTTTGTGTATGAAAAATGGCCAAAAAGAATCTAAAAATTAAAAATCGCTAGACGTAACGTTTTAAAGATTTGTTTTGCTGGAAATTTTTTAATTAATCGGATAATTAATTTTGGGAGAACCTCTGGCCCAATCAAGATGTTTAATGGCTTAAAATTTGCAGGATCCTTTTCTGTATAAAATGACGAGAAAGCGGTTGGATGGGATGGGAGCCCTCCAGAATTTTTTCAGAAAAAAGTAATCGTATTATTTTAAAAGCAGGTTTAATAAAAAAAGTGAAAACAATTTTCAAATTTAATTTTGAAACGTTACTCACTAGTTATTATACTTACATCATTATCTCCCCAAGTTGGAGTAGCAGCTCCTGAACTGATAGAAAGAGTCTTTTTCTTAGCAGGAACAAAACTATCTTCAACAGTTTGATCCCATCTGCCTCTCTTTTTCGGGGCAGTTTTAGAATCCCCATTGCTCACCTTTAAAGTGCCATCTTTTGCTTTTTCAGCTATTTTCTTACGGAGCTAATAAAAAAATTAAATATTACTATTAAAATTATGATTTAATAAAATTATAATTTACCTCATTTTCTTCGCCTTTTAAGTACTGCTCCTTCATAATCTGTGTATACCCCCTGGCATTAACTTCCGGCGTTTTACCTCCTGAAAACACAAATGCCATAGAAAGGCAATAATTAGAAACATTTCTAGAAAGTCATGCAATCATTTTAAAGCGAAACTTTAAATGAGTGCTGACATTTTCTTTATATATCTAATGATTTGCGTGCTTAACTCACTCATTCCTAAAAGACTTAAATTAACCACTAAATTTGAAGTAAAGAATTAGTGAGTAAAGTAATGCAAATCGCTATACGTACGTGCATTTCGAACCCATTGTGTTAAGAAGATAGTTTCTTGATAACAGGAAAACTTAGCGAACCTAGAAATAGGCTGGGGTAATTAATAATTTTCAACTCAAAACACACTCTCTCATTCACGTTTTTTAAGATTTTACCAATTAAGTAATAGCAGATCCATTAATGCACTGGAGATCTATGACGGTCCTATAAGGAGACACCCCGTGGAGAACAAAATATCATTAGTCTTTTTGTACTTCTTTATTTTAATTGCCTACCATTTTACTTTTCTTTGGAAAGTTCACCCATGTTTTACGCTCACTCTACATTCATCAACATTCGTACACCCCAAGGTACAACAATAAAAGGCAGGAAAAATGAGAAAAAAAATTAATATTACGTCTCAAACTCACCATCTGCAAAAGGATCAACACGCTCCGGCGAAATTATCATCCTACGCCTTTTTTGGCGATATTCATCTTCTCTATCGGCAATTGTTGGCCTGCGCCGATCAGCAAATGGATCATAATCTTTATCACTCTAAAAAACATGTACTTTAATATTACAGCCGAAGTATTACAAATATAAACTTACTTGCGCAACATCGTTAAGTAAAGCTACAGGGGCTCCAAGGCCTGTACGTTTCTGTGAAAATCCTACATCTTCCTCCTCATCATCGACTTCATCATTTGCTGCTATAGAAGTGACATAGCCTTCGTATTTACTTTTCCCACCACCTCCATCATAAATTTCACTATCAAAATATCCACTCTCGCCTAATCCAACGCCTTGGTCGGGCTTCTCTTCAGGTAATTCCTTCTTTTTTGATTGAATATCACGAATTTGCGCTTCTATATCTGCAGAGACCATTGACGGTTTAGATAATGTTTTAATGATTATTAAGATCTTACCTTCATGTGTGCGGGGTATATTATCCATTTTTGATTAATTTTATTGTATTTATTGAGAACAATTCATTAATTTGCACAAAATTACAATTATAACACAAATCGATAAACTAGTCAAAATGGCGTGCTTTAATTGATCATAGAAGATTACATTTATAGAGTGTTTCTTTCGTCTGTCATTAAATGGTTACGAATCATAGGCAACACAGGATACACCTCTATGGATACACCATACAATAAAGGTAGTGTTGAATGTACAGTTGGTCCCAGCTGGAAGTAGGACAAAAGTAATCACGATTGGGAATTTCGACTACGTATAGATGGCGCTGTTTTGACTTAATTTTGTAAAAAAATGGAGGTTTTATCGCTCATTTCTCTGTAAAATTACATCCAAATCAATTAAAAATGGTATCATCGCAAAGATCATTTCAAGAGTGATACAACGTTACCAAATTCATAGTTAGTCTATAATTTGGGAGAAATTCATAATAAAGTGACATAAAAACTGCTTACTTTAGTAGCCCCTTTTAAGACGAATTTTAAAAACATTACAAAATAAAAAACTATACCACTAAATAGTACACTTAAAGACGAATAAAACGGCATATAACACAAAGTTAGTCCGTTCGATTTAGCTTATAAAATTTCAAAACAAAAAATGCCCCCTTTCGACATAAACTAAAAAATGTATTAATAATTTACTCAAAAACTAATTTTTCCCTGATGCATAAAAAAGGTAATACCACCGTCTGAAAGATAATTAAAATACGAATCCAAGGGTATGTAACTCATAGTTAGTTCGTGCGGTTTTAATGATGAAATTTACAATTAAAATTTGACCTGAAAGCTGCAATACACTTTTTCACGCTTTAATTAAATACGTCATAAAACGAGTTTTCGAACTTATAAAAAATGTTATCAACTTCGTCTGAAAGACAGTTAAATACGAATACGAGGGTATCTTACTCATAGTTAGTCCGTGCGGTTTTAATGATGAAAATTGAAATTAAAATATGACTTGGCGGCGTGTTACTCTTTAATTAAATAAATAAATAAAACAAGTTTTCGGACTTGCATAAAATAATAGTTATTAACACCATCTGAAAGATACCTAAAATACGAATCTGAGCGTATGTTACACATAGTTATTCTGTGTATTTTTGTGACCAAAAAATTAGTTTATAAATACCCACACATAAATAGGTTATTATTTATTACATTCCTTCTAGCTTTACAAATGACCACCAGAGGTCGTATCTGAGGTGGAAGTCTGTAAGATATGAGATATACGATTGTTTTCGTACAACGAAAACATCGTTTGTTGAATATGTTGCTATTGTGACGGATCTTTATCTTATTTCAACAAACACAAAACGTGCATAAGGAAGAGATATAGAAAATCTGTCACCAAGCAACTTAGTCAACAAACGATTTTTTCGTTGTACGAAAAACTATCGTATAGCTTACAGAGTTCCACCTCTGATCTCCGAAATCGCGAATCGCGTATTCTTTGTCCTACTTCCAGCTGGGAGCAACTTTACATGGTCTTCAAAAATGATTAATAATACTGTTGATTGATTGATGATTGATAAGTTGGTCTTTTAATATTCAGCCTTATTTCTTTTCTACAATTCTGTTTAAATCTCTGTAAGTCATTACAGGAAATAGTTCGAGAGCCCTCAGAGCAGAGCTGGGCTAAGTACCCAAATTAATGTAAATTACACATTATGTAATTAAGTACAAGTACAATTACTTTTTGAATAAATGTACTTAATTAAGTACAAGTATAATTACTTTTTCATCCGGTGTACTTATATAGGTAAGTACTAATTACTGTACTAGTGTAATTATAATAATCCAAGGAAAATATAAGTACAAAAATTTAAAAAAGAAAATATAAATTTTTTATTAAGATCAAAATAAAAAATATACAAATGCTGTCTTTTTTTGGAATACCAAATTTATTACAAAAGCTATTGCAATTTCGATCATCAGGCTCGAAAAAATATTTTAAATAATGTAAAAATTGCTTTTGTAAAAAATATTTTTTTTGATTTAAATATTTTTTAGAAAATTCATTTTTACATTTTAAATAATAATATACAATAAAAATAAATATTCTTTTCAAAACCCATTTTTACATTATTTAAAATATTTTTTCGAGCCTGATGATGGTCTAAGGACCGAAATTGCAATAGCTTTTGTAATAAATGTTGTATTCCAAATAAAGATAGACCATTAACAAGTTCTTAATTAAAAAAAATAATAACCCTTGAATTCTATAACGCATAACAACAAGTGAACGACTTGATATTGAACGATAATTGTTATTTTATGGATTATCACTTTTGCTATTCCCTTAGAAAAACTATCTCTTTTAGGAACGATACAATTGTTCAACTAATAATTACTAATTACGAACAAGCGGCGACAGAACGTACATTTATAGCAAAATTGTCTTACTTTTGAAAAAAATTTCTAACGACTATCATTGTATTAACGACAATTTAGAGAATAAGGCGGAAATACACAGTACTAAAAACTAATTGCAATACTAATAAAGGATTATATATTTTATCTTAACTAACTTTGATTATTTTGAAATGAAACTTAATTATAATTTTTAATATTACCAGTTTTTCAAAATTATCGCCAATTAGTACCCGAACATGGGCATTATAAACAAAATGTATTTATGGATTGTACTTATGCATAATAAGGACAAGGGACAAGTACAAAAAATACTTATAGATTTCATTTCAAGTACAAGTACTTTCAAAATATACTTAAGTATACAGGGTGATGATAAAGTTTGGAACCTTATTCGTAACTGCCGTATTTAATTGTTTTGAGAAAATCGCTCGGACAGGTAAATTTTAGTTTTTAAAATGCCATCTCTTGATATAAAAAAATATTAATGACGTCACTGGTGCTTTAAAAATGACGTCATCAGCGCCCCCACTTTTTTTACTCATTATCGATAGAAATTCATGTCACTTAAACAATGATATAAAAAACAATTAAATTTTTAAACAAATTTTTGAATAAAAAATCTTTTTAATTCAAAACAGGAAATTTTTATTTTAACGAAAAAGGTTTTATAAAAATAAATTAAAATTAATTTGAAGTTACCAATAATAACCAAAGAAAGCAAATGTTTAAATAATGCGCATTCTAATGCAAATGTAAAATGTTAAATGTATTTAACAAAATTTAATAAATAGTCTTGAAAAAGTAATTTTTTGATTCCATTTAAATGTAAGGAAATTTACAAAAAATAAAATTTTAAATTTACCATTTATTGAAATTAGCCAAAACAAATCTCATTCAACATTCAAATTTTTCAAATTTAATAGTACAAATTAATTTTAAGTTTATATTAAAAAATTTTTAAACGAAATTTTTTTTACAAATGCAACAATTTTTTTATATCATCGTTTAAGTGACATAAATGTCTATCAAAAACCAGTGAAAAAAGTGGGGGTTTCCATTTAAAAAAACCGATGATGACGTCATTGCTAAATCACCAGTGACGTCATTAATATTTTTATTATACCAAGAGATGGGATTTTAAAAACTAAAATTAACCTGTCCGAGCGATTTTATCAAAAAAATTAAATACGGCAGTTACCCTGTATACAGGGTGTCTCGTTCGTCGTTCACCAAACGTTAAGGTTAGAGTCTAAGTATTTCCAAGATATTTTAAAAGTACTTATTAAGTACAAGTTACAATAAGTACTACAAAAATGTATTTAAGTACTGCTTTCAAGTACTGTACTTAAGTACATGTCCAGCTCAGCCTCAGACATATGATATAATTTACTAATAACTTCTTGTGTGGCTTAATTATGATGAGTCTACCACCTACCATCTTTTTCCTCTACGAAAATTTTCGTTTCGTTCTCTTGCTATTTCCTTCGAAAATTGTACATTTGGCGTAGGGCGTGGTACTGAAAATTTATGCATAACATTTCTTTTCAAATTGTAGTTGAAAGATAATTGAATAAAACTCGTGAGAAATACTTTGTCCGACAAAAACGTTGGGGCGTTAAGAGCATCTTCCTAGACACCCGCGATAAATTTTCCGTTGGAGATAATAACAAAGAATAGAAAATCCATCCTACTTTTCTGGAGCTTCTTTGCAAATTATGACCAAATAACTGATAATTAATGCGAATCCCTAGAGGGCGCGCGAGTTTGGGAGGAAAAATTGTGAAAAATCATGAAATCGAGCATTCGTTCTGCAGTCATAACTCAAGTTTTTCTCGTTAGATTTTCAATTTTTTTTCAGATTTATAATCTGAGTTGATTAGGCTACATCCTGCCAAAAATATGATTTTTACAAAAGTTTACTAAAATTAATCGTAGAATCCAAAAATATAAAAATATACAGGGTGTTGCATTTAAAAAAACGAAAGTTAGGTGCCGTACACTAATAAAGCGAACACCCTGTATATTCAAAATTATGTTTAAATGGTAGCTTGTTTGAATTAAATAAACTTTTGTTTAAACTTTTTTTTTAATTCATTACGGTTCAAAAAATATTTAGGTGTTTCCGATTTTTTGGCGGACCCTGTATGATAGCAAGTAGCTTTTTGTTGCTGTAAACTGTAAAATGTCATCTCTGATATTTTTCAAACTAAACGACAAGACAAACCAACTAATCCCGTATTTTGATTGGTTCTAAAATGAGGTGTTTATTAATCATTAAAATAATTCCGAACTGAGATTTAAATCGATAGGCTTATAAATTTTAAATCGTACAAATGTATCAAAAGAAAAACTAAGAAAAATATAGCGATAACAAAAGGCTAAAATTACACGATTTTTTCGGCAAATACCTACTCCCTTATTTTTGGTATTATATATAAATAAATAAACTAGTTGATTTAGATTCCGTGTTTAGCCTTTACCCACAGCTATCGATTAAGCCCTTATATTCTTCTTAAAATCCACTAAATTTTGATTTTTTTAATAAAAAAAAACCAATATAGGGTGTTAACGAAAATATGAAAAGTACCATTTATTTCTGATGTATTACAACCAAATGTACATAAAAATTAAAATAACATAGGATTGAAATATCGAATGTTAATAAAAAAAGTCCTTTAGTAATAAAAGTGATATGTTTTTTTATTAAACGCAAACAATAAAAGTCTTATCTCTTAAATTATAACAAAACTAGATGATTTTTTTATTTGTTTTATGTTTCATCCTTAACATTTACCTTGTTCAGATTATAATTAATGAATAAATTGTAAAAATTTATTTGCATTCCACTCGATACAGTCGTATTTTATTAAAAGTTAGTAGATCCTTGAAAAACGAGGACGTTTTATATTCAAAACCTTGCTACATAGGCGCCGATGTTTGTGTACTTTAAAAGTATTAGACATGAAAAAATCATAGTACCATTTAATTACAGCATTATTATGAATCAAGATATTTTATTGATAATTTTGTGAAGTTTTACGCATAGGAATAAAAATTTCCAAATTCAAAATCAGAAGCGATGAAACTTGGACTCTTTTATACGCATCCCAAAAAATTGACCTGACACATTTTTAAAGGCCTATTTATGCAGAGAGATTTAAGAATTAAGATTTAGGACTTAAGATTTAAGACTTATGATTTAAGAGATAAAGTATACTTGGTTTAAATGAGACCGTTTATGCACCAGATTTAAGAATGATGAACTAACACTTAAGATTTAATAGTTGGTGATATTCATATCTTCGGTCTTACATGTTAAATTTTACGTGAATTGCGCATGCGTTAAAATAAATTTAGTTGAAATTCGCTGTTTTTTATTGAAATTTTGATTTAATATATCTAAATACAAACAAAATAAGAACATAAAACACAAATAAATCATAAAAAATTAAGAATTGAAGGAAAGAATGGTATGCCAAGAGTTCAATTTTAGCCCTTTTTTAGCACCAACCTATGGTTTCGTTGAGAAAATCTACAGGTGCACAAAAATCGCGGTTTTTAGATCCTTCAACAAAATAAAATTTAATATCCCAAATCGAGCACTTCTTTTGCTATTTCAATGTTATCTATAGTTTTGACGCCCCTTTTGCCCCATTGTTTCTCATGGTTTTTCGACGCCCACTTTGAAACTTTTGATTTGGATCAACTATAACACAGTAAAATACTTTTTATTTTTCTCGTTACTTTGTTCTTTTATGTATAAAAAAACAGCTTTTTCGAATTTGAAACTTAGACGTAACATTTTCAAAACACGGGCTAACCGGTCGGTCGGTTATTGAACTACTGGCACTAGGCCGCCCCACAATTCTTAAAAAAACTCTAAATATTTTAGTAAATTTAATTTTAAAGGAATTATTTCTGTATGCTGTAGAACGTAGGGATTTTTTTATTTTTAGAGGGTATGTCGAAACCATAGGTCGAAACAAATTCGCAATTTTGAATTTTGGGGTGAACGGCTCCCTTCGCCGTCGGGTTGACTTTTAATTGATTTTTCAATTTTAAAAGCTTTATTAAATACAGGGTGATTCAGATCACCCGTGCCACCCATTTATCTCGAGAACGAGTTATCGCACATCACTAAAATAAAAAAACTTAATTACCAAAGTGAATCTAAAGAATTCATTGGTGAACTTATTTTTTTCCGGAACAATCCAGAACTATCCGGAACCGGAGGTAACTTTGATTTTTTAAATGGCAACATAGGTCGAGTTTGGTATGGTTTGATAGGTCTTTCAAAAACAAATAACTTTTATTAAAATATTTTTTTAATATTTTCCATAGTTTAGAATTTATTCGAAAAACAAAAAAAATTGTTAATAAAGGTAAATAAAAATTATTGCATATTTTGAAGAATTTTATAAATTTATAAACTCTTTCTACAAATTCTAATATTTTACCAACTTTAAATATCATACTTGTCCATATTTAAACAAAATTCTTATTAATCTAATATTAAAAGTCAATTTTTGACGTTTTTTTGGTGAAATCAATTTATAAAATACAATTTTACCTCCACGTATTATTGCACCCCCCCAAAAAACTTTTAAGGTGTTCTTTGGGACAAAAAAATCCCCTTCAATATCTTTTTTTGTTTTCGAAGTATGACAGAAAATAAGAAAATAAATAAAATCAGATTTGCGAGAATTTTTTTCGAAGTGAGGATCGTACCCATGGTTGCCCCCACTTGGTCGACGCCTATGCCTGTCGCTTTTTGGATAAGGCAAATCAAAACTTTTCGGGATTTCGGGGAACCGGTTTAGGACATAAAAGCTCGACACTGCTCGCCCCACTGTCCTTTCCTTTGGCATCAGCGCAGGTCGAAGGAAAGCAAAAGCTCTTGCACGCGACGCAAAATTCGCTAATTAAATCTGTTAGTTAATCATGAGTTTGAATGCAAGTTTATCGAAGGTGATTCGCGCTGGCGTGAATAGTTCACGCAGTTTTAGTGTTTCGTCAGCGTGGAACATGCGCTACGTGCAGTTCAAGTCGAAAAACGGGGGGCCCCAACATCTTGGCGCCCAAATTGCACCTGATGGCGATATTTTTGATATAAGCGCTGTTGATTCGTCCATACCAAACTCTTTGGTGCAATTTTTGGCCGCAGGCCCCTCAGTTATTGAAAAGGCAAAAAGGTTAGTTACTAAAAATGACATTTAATTATTACATATGTATGATATGAGCAGATATGAGAGAGTATATAAGAGATAATATTCATGACATTGAAGCACATAATAGGCGTATTTATATTTTAAATTTTAAAGAAAACGCATTTTTGGTTGCATACTATTAAAATATAGCCACATGTGTTTTTCTAAGGACCAAAATTTTACTGTAGCACCATCTACCATCTTTTAAATTCTGTTAAACTGAGGAAAACCTAATTTAAAATATTCTTTCATTTATTTAAATGGTGTCTTTTAAGTTTAGCCCAAAAATGTGCGTTTCTACGGGTATTTTATAGTTAGGTAGGTATATACCTACCTGATAAGTTTGTAAAATTTAAATTTAAATATCCACAAAGGCAAAGGAAAAATTAAGGACTGATGAGTTTTACAGAGGCAGGTAATAAAGGCAAAATTTTCGGAAATGGGGTGTTCCATAAAAGTCAGGTCAATTTGGGTGGTTTACGCACTTTCACGATTTTTTAAACCAAAACATTTTTTCCAAATAAACTGAATGCAACCTTTTTTAAGAAATAAATTCATGAGAATGTTAGTATAAAAGTATATATGTAAGAACTTAATTAAAAAGCAGTTATTTACATATTTCACATTGCAGTCTGCTTTTGTGGCCTTGAATTTCATTTCTAACGCCTAATGACCTGTTTAAAATAATGATTCAAAAAATGCTAAATACGTGGTTAAAATATAATTAATTTTAATACACATTCACATCTTTCGCAAGAAAAATAATATTGTTTTTAAACTAAAAACATGTACATGTTTATATTAATAAAATATATGTATGTATACATATGTACAAATAAAAAAAAACAACTTTTTAAATATGTAAAAAATTTTAAATGAAACTTCATGAAAATCGAGCAATTTTTTTTTAATTTTATAAAAAGTCAAAATAAATAATTGGATTATTTTTTAATATACATTGGAAGTGAAAAAAACGTTGTATACAACTCGGGGTTTAAGTAGTTTTCAATACTTTAGAATTTATTAGAAAAAAAAAAAAGTAAATAATAATTATTGCATATTTTGAAGAATTTTGATGAAATATGGACAATATGATATTTAAAGTTGGTAAAACATTAGAATTTGTAGAAAGAGTTTATAAATTTATAAAATTCTTCAAAATATGCAATAATTTTTATTTACTTTTTTTAACAATTTTTTTTTGGTTTTCGAATAATTTCTAAACTATGGAAAATATTAAAAAAATATTTTAATAAAAGTTATTTGTTTTTGAAAGACCTATCAAACCATACCAAACTCGAACTATGTTGCCATTTAAAAAATCAAAGTTACCTCCGGTTCCGGATAGTTCTGGGTTGTTTTGGAAAAAAATAAGTTCACCAATGGATTCTTTAGGTTCACTTTGGTAACAAAATTTTTTAATTCGGCCATGTACATACGATAACGCGTTCTCGAGATAAATGGGTGGCACGGGTGGTTTGAATCACCCTGTATATGTAATCTGGAACAGAGCTGAATGAAATTAATAAAATTTTAGGAGTGAGTACTTCTCGTGGATAGCGACATTTGGCTATTACTTGTCTTAATTTAACAATCCATCCACTGGCATAGAAATTGGTCAAGGTTTCTCTTTTTTCAATTTATTTGGTACGTCACTACAAAATTTTACGATTTTGTTTTAATTCTTTAATCATTTACCACAAAAAGTACTCTTGTTAAATTTTGATAGGATATTGGTGGTATTTCTGTAATTTAAAATTTTATGGTTCAGTAAACTTGCTGAAATCAAAATAATTTTCAAAATTTTAAACAAATTTAAATTAAAATAAACAAAACAAGTTGGTGTTTTAAGAGGATATGGAGTCTACAAAATTATATGGGTTTTTCCCTGATATTTTTATGTATCAAACTATGAGAATATGTACAGGGTGTCCCATAATATGTGGGACCCACGTCTAGGGTGGGTAGTAGATGTCAAAAGAATAAGAAAAGTTCGTATAAACTTTTTTCCAATTTCGCCTGATAAGGGACCTACAGCTCTTTAGAGGTGTTGTTAAAAAGTAGGATCTGAAATTTGGTGTGAATCATAACACACCTAGGATACATTTATATGAATTTTTTTAAATTTTTTGCTTGCTTTGAAAGAGTAGATTCGGGGAGAGTTAAGGTTAAAAAATGTCCTAACTTTTTTGTAGTTAACTTTTACAACATATTTTTCTTCAAATTAATGTTCCCCATTTAATTATTAACAAAAAAGGTAATCTTATTTAAAGTCGGTAGAACGCGCCGTTTTCTAAGAAAATGCAGTTTATTATTTTATTGATGGTCAACACAATTTAAATTTAAAAAAATCATGTTAACCATGGATTATTACTTGTGTGAAGTTAGCAATAGATTCCAGCAATTACTTTTTTTTCCTAAAATATTTCATATTTTTTACTTAAATTGAAAAAAAACAATAAAATGTATTAATTTGTGGAGGGATTCCTAAAATTTACGCCTTTATCAACCCCCAAATGACAACATCCCCTAATCAAAGCCTTTGTATACACATCTCAAAAAAGAGCACTTTTAAGTTTCGATTTAATAGGGTTAATTTGTTCTTTATAAGTGTAGGAACAAAATATAAAAAATCCAGGAGACTTATTTTTTTTGTTTTCGAGTTACAGCCCTCCAAAGATACAAGTTTTTTTAACGCGCGCAGCGTCAGTGTTTAACAAATTGCTTAAAATTATTAAAAAGAGCACTTTTAATTTTTAATTTAATAGAGTTAATTTGTTCCTTATAAGTGTAAGAACAAAATATAAAAAATCCAGGAGACTTGTTTTTTTTGTTTTCGAGTTTCAACCATCCAAAGATGTGGGATTTTTTAACGAGCGCAGCGTCAGTGTTTAACAAATTGCTAAAAATTATTAAAAAGAGCACTTTTAATTTTTAATTTAATAGGGTTAATATATTCTTTATTAGTGTAAGAACAAAATATAAAAAATCCAGGAGACTTATTTTTTTTGTTTTCGACTTACAGCCCTCCAAAAATACAAGTTTTTTTAACGCGCGCAGCGTCAGTGTTTAACAAATTGCTTAAAATTATTAAAAAGAGCACTTTTAATTTTTAATTTAATAGGGTTCATTTGTACTTTATAAGTGTAAGAACAAAATATAAAAAATCCAGAAGACTTATTTTTTTTGTTTTCGAGTTACAGCCCTCTAAAGATACAAGTTTTTTTAAAGCGCGCAGCGTCAGTGTTTAACAAATTGCTAAAAATTATTAAAAAGAGCACTTTTAATTTTTAATTTAATAGGGTTAATATATTCTTTATTAGTGTAAGAACAAAATATAAAAAATCCAGGAGACTTATTTTTTTTGTTTTCGACTTACAGCCCTCTAAAGATACAAGTTTTTTTAAAGCGCGCAGCGTCAGTGTTTAACAAATTGCTTAAAATTATTAAAAAGCGCACTTTTAATTTTTAAGTTAATAGGGTTCATTTGTACTTTATAAGTGTAAGAACAAAATATAAAAAATCCAGAAGACTTATTTTTTTTGTTTTCGAGTTACAGCCCTCTAAAGATACAAGTTTTTTTAAAGCGCGCAGCGTCAGTGTTTAACAAATTGCTTAAAATTATTAAAAAGAGCACTTTTAATTTTTAAGTTAATAGGGTTCATTTGTACTTTATAAGTGTAAGAACAAAATATAAAAAATCCAGAAGACTTATTTTTTTTGTTTTCGAGTTACAGCCCTCCAAAGATACAAGTTTTTTTAACGCGCGCAGCGTCAGTGTTTAACAAATTGCTTAAAATTATTAAAAAGAGCACTTTTAATTTTTAATTTAATAGGGTTAATTTGTTCCTTATAAGTGTAAGAACAAAATATAAAAAATCCAGGAGACTTATTTTTTTTGTTTTCGAGTTTCAACCATCCAAATTGCTTCTTTGGAGGGCTGTAAGTCGAAAACAAATAAAAAATAAGTCTCCTGGATTTTTTATATGTTGTTCTTATACTTATAAAGAACACATTAACCCTATTAAATTAAAAATTAAAAGTGCTCTTTTTAATAATTTTAAGCAATTTATTAAACACTGACGCTGCGCGCGTTACAAATCTTGTATCTTTGGAGGGCTGTAAGTCGAAAACAAAAAAAATAAGTCTCCTGGATTTTTTTAATTTTGTTCTTATACTTATAAAGAACAAATTAACCCTATTAAATTAAAAATTAAAAGTGCTCTTTTTAATAATTTTAAGCAATTTGTTAAACACTGACTCTGCGCGCTTTAAAAAAACTTGTATCTTTAGAGGGCTGTAACACGAAAACAAAAAAAATAAGTCTTCTGGATTTTTTATATTTTGTTCTTACACTTATAAAGTACAAATGAACCCTATTAACTTAAAAATTAAAAGTGCTCTTTTTAATAATTTTAAGCAATTTGTTAAACACTGACGCTGCGCGCGTTAAAAAAACTTGTATTTTTGGAGGGCTGTAAGTCGAAAACAAAAAAAATAAGTCTCCTGGATTTTTTATATTTTGTTCTTACACTTATAAAGAACAAATTAACCCTATTAAATTAAAAATTAAAAGTGCTCTTTTTAATAATTTTAAGCAATTTGTTAAACACTGACGCTGCGCGCGTTAAGAAAACTTGCATCTTTGGAGGGCCGTAACTCGAAAACAAAAAAAATAAGTCTCCTGGATTTTTTATATTTTGTTCCTACACTTATAAAGAACAAATTAACCCTATTAAATTAAAAATTAAAAGTGCTCTTTTTAATAATTTTAAGCAATTTGTTAAACACTGACGCTGCGCGCGTTAAGAAAACTTGCATCTTTGGAGGGCCGTAACTCGAAAACAAAAAAAATAAGTCTCCTGGATTTTTTATATTTTGTTCTTACACTTATAAAGAACATATTAACCCTATTAAATTAAAAATTAAAAGTGCTCTTTTTAATAATTTTAAGCAATTTGTTAAACACTGACGCTGCGCGCTTTAAAAAAACTTGTATCTTTAGAGGGCTGTAACACGAAAACAAAAAAAATAAGTCTTCTGGATTTTTTATATTTTGTTCTTACACTTATAAAGTACAAATGAACCCTATTAACTTAAAAATTAAAAGTGCTCTTTTTAATAATTTTAAGCAATTTGTTAAACACTGACGCTGCGCGCGTTAAAAAAAACTTGTATCTTTGGAGGGCTGTAAGTCGAAAACAAAAAAAATAAGTCTCCTGGATTTTTTTAATTTTGTTCCTATACTTATAAAGAACAAATTAACCCTATTAAATTAAAAATTAAAAGTGCTCTTTTTAATAATTTTAAGCAATTTGTTAAACACTGACGCTGCGCGCGTTAAGAAAACTTGCATCTTTGGAGGGCCGTAACTCGAAAAGAAAAAAAATAAGTCTCCTGGATTTTTTATATTTTGTTCCTACACTTATAAAGAACAAATTAACCCTATTAAATTAAAAATTAAAAGTGCTCTTTTTAATAATTTTAAGCAATTTGTTAAACACTGACGCTGCGCGCGTTAAGAAAACTTGCATCTTTGGAGGGCCGTAACTCGAAAAGAAAAAGAATAAGTCTCCTGGATTTTTTATATTTTGTTCCTACACTTATAAAGAACAAATTAACCCTATTAAATTAAAAATTAAAAGTGCTCTTTTTAATAATTTTAAGCAATTTGTTAAACACTGACGCTGCGCGCGTTAAGAAAACTTGCATCTTTGGAGGGCCGTAACTCGAAAACAAAAAAAATAAGTCTCCTGGATTTTTTATATTTTGTTCTTACACTTATAAAGAACATATTAACCCTATTAAATTAAAAATTAAAAGTGCTCTTTTTAATAATTTTAAGCAATTTGTTAAACACTGACGCTGCGCGCTTTAAAAAAACTTGTATCTTTAGAGGGCTGTAACACGAAAACAAAAAAAATAAGTCTTCTGGATTTTTTATATTTTGTTCTTACACTTATAAAGTACAAATGAACCCTATTAACTTAAAAATTAAAAGTGCTCTTTTTAATAATTTTAAGCAATTTGTTAAACACTGACGCTGCGCGCGTTAAAAAAAACTTGTATCTTTGGAGGGCTGTAAGTCGAAAACAAAAAAAATAAGTCTCCTGGATTTTTTTAATTTTGTTCCTATACTTATAAAGAACAAATTAACCCTATTAAATTAAAAATTAAAAGTGCTCTTTTTAATAATTTTAAGCAATTTGTTAAACACTGACGCTGCGCGCGTTAAAAAAAACTTGTATCTTTGGAGGGCTGTAACTCGAAAACAAAAAAAATAAGTCTTCTGGATTTTTTATATTTTGTTCTTACACTTTTAAAGAACAAATTAACCCTATTAAATTAAAAATTAAAAGTGCTCTTTTTAATAATTTTAAGCAATTTGTTAAACACTGACGCTGCGCGCGTTAAGAAAACTTGCATCTTTGGAGGGCCGTAACTCGAAAAGAAAAAAAATAAGTCTCCTGGATTTTTTATATTTTGTTCCTACACTTATAAAGAACAAATTAACCCTATTAAATTAAAAATTAAAAGTGCTCTTTTTAATAATTTTAAGCAATTTGTTAAACACTGACGCTGCGCGCGTTAAGAAAACTTGCATCTTTGGAGGGCCGTAACTCGAAAAGAAAAAGAATAAGTCTCCTGGATTTTTTATATTTTGTTCCTACACTTATAAAGAACAAATTAACCCTATTAAATTAAAAATTAAAAGTGCTCTTTTTAATAATTTTAAGCAATTTGTTAAACACTGACGCTGCGCGCGTTAAGAAAACTTGCATCTTTGGAGGGCCGTAACTCGAAAAGAAAAAGAATAAGTCTCCTGGATTTTTTATATTTTGTTCCTACACTTATAAAGAACAAATTAACCCTATTAAATTAAAAATTAAAAGTGCTCTTTTTAATAATTTTAAGCAATTTGTTAAACACTGACGCTGCGCGCGTTAAGAAAACTTGCATCTTTGGAGGGCCGTAACTCGAAAACAAAAAAAATAAGTCTCCTGGATTTTTTATATTTTGTTCTTACACTTATAAAGAACATATTAACCCTATTAAATTAAAAATTAAAAGTGCTCTTTTTAATAATTTTAAGCAATTTGTTAAATACTGACGCTGCGCGCGTTAAAAAATCCCACATCTTTGGATGGTTTAAACTCGAAAACAAAAAAAACAATTCTCCTGGATTTTTTATATTTTGTTCTTACACTTATAAGGAACAAATTAACTCTATTAAATTAAAAATTAAAAGTGCTCTTTTTAATAATTTTAAGCAATTTGTTAAACACTGACGCTGCGCGCGTTAAAAAAACTTGTATCTTTGGAGGGCTGTAACTCGAAAACAAAAAAAATAAGTCTCCTGGATTTTTTATATTTTGTTCCTACACTTATAAAGAACAAATCAACCCTATTAAATCGAAACTTAAAAGTGCTCTTTTTTGAGATGTGTATACAAAGGCTTTGATTAGGGGATGTTGTCATTTGGGGGTTGATAAAGGCGTAAATTTTAGGAATCCCTCCACAAATTAATACATTTTATTATTTTTTTTCAATTTAAGTAAAAAATATGAAATATTTTAGGAAAAAAAAGTAATTGCTGGAATCTATTGCTAACTTCACACAAGTTGGATTATTTTATTTTATTTGAACCAAAACTGTTTAAGAAATTGAAAAAATCACGAAAACGTATCCTAACTGTATTATGATTCATACCAAATATCAAATCTGTTAATTTGTACTTCAATAAATAGAAATAAACAGAAGAAAAACCTACCTACTTTTTAACAACACCTTTAAAGAGCTGTAGCTCCCTTGAGGCGAAATTGGACATAAGTTTATATGAACTTTTCTTATTCTCTTGACATCTACTACCAACCCTAGAAGTGGGTCCCACATATTATGGGACACTGTATTGCTAATATACAGGGTGTTTCGTAAGTAGCGTATAAATTTGAAACCCCATGTAGGAAATACTTTTTTAAGAAGAAAAGTTCATATGAACATGTTCAATATTCATTCATAAAAAACTTATAAGCATTTGAAGAAAAATAAATTAAATTAATTTATTACTAAAAAAATATAATTTAGCATGCTTTGAAAATTACATAATTAATTTAAATTTTGTTCGAATACAGCTCCTCTTGCAGGCACGGCATGGACGTAACATCTCTTCGTTAACATTGAAATTAAAATTATTTTGCACTTGAGCAACCGCATTGTTTACCCTCTCAAGTAAGTGTGCTTGAGTATTTATCTCAATCGTGTATACATTTGTTTTGAGAGTACCCCAAAGATAAAAATCTAACGGATTTAAGTCTGGAGACCGAGGTGGCCACGATATTGGTCCTCCAAAACCTATCCACAATTATTATTGAAATTACCATTCAACCAATTAGTCACATTTCTTCCCCTATGAGGTGGCGCTCCATCGTGTTTTGATACCAAACCTGATTTAAGACATTTAAGGCTACGTTGTCAACAATATCTTGTACATTGGTATTTAATAGAATCAAATAATCATTCGATGTCAGTCTATTAGGCAGTACTTGCATTGATATTAATTGATTATTAAAAATCCCTGCCCAGACATTTATTGAGAATCTTTGCTGAAATCCTCTTCTTTTTATTAACTTGGGATTTTCCAATGACCACGCATGTTCATTGTGGTAATTTGGTGTAGTTCCTCTGCCAAATTGACTTTCATCCGTCCAAATAATTTTTGAGCAAAAGTTTGGATCTGCTGCCATTTTTTCCAACAACTATTGACAAAAGTTTAAACGTCTGATCTCATCTCCTGGCTGAAGGGCTTGTACTTGTTGAAAATTGTATGGATGCATTACTTTCCTCTTTCGCGTCTTCCAAATAAATGCACCAATTTTTGGTGCACAATGTATGTTTCCGGTGTCCCTTAATCTTTGAAAGGTCCTGGAGAAAACATGGTAAGAAGGGTGACGTCTATTGGGAAATCTGCGTTGATATTCTCTACTTGCAAACTATTACCATTACAAATCCATAAATAAACATTATATCGGCAATCGGCATATTCAGAATTACTAAATATTTTGTAGTTTCTGTTATTTGTTTCAAACTTAAATAGATAAATGTTTAAATCTTTATTATTTAAATGCCAAAATTGAAGTATTTCCTACATGGGGTTTCAAATTTATACGCTACTTACGAAACACCCTGTATAGGTATAGTGACTTGCTTAAATCTGTAAGTTGACAAATTATATGATGACCTATTACCAATTCGCAATTGTTTTTCTCAAACAGACGAACAGTGTACAAAAATGGAAACTTTTATTGAGTAAAATAGAAAATAGAGAAATATTCTTAAAATAATTTTTATTCAATAAAAAATTGTTCGAATTTATTAAAAAATCATCAAAAATAGAAATTCAAACAGAGTTGCTAAATTAAGTTGATGAAATTGAAAAAAAAAATCGCACAATTTTAAGCGAATGTAACCTAACCTAAGTACCTAAGCCCCCTCCCCTAAAATTTTATTAAATTTCATGCAATAGTCAATCTAGATGAGAAAATAATTAAAAAGTAAAAATAAAAGGAACGGACATTATAGTCTTATGTGGGGTTTTTGGGTAAAAATTAAAATACACTATAAACTTATCAAAATGAACTAATATACTTCCTAATTCCTAATATTAATTATACATGGAGTACCATTTGACATTGGATTCTATGGGTATCTTTGTTATTATTCTTGGCAACCTCCTTGTTGATGAGCAACACGGATTTCGTCGTAATCGCTCCACTATGTCCAATCTCCTTGTTTTTGAGAACTTCCTTGCCACCTCAATTGAGAAGGGTTTCCAAGTCGATGCTATTTATACTGACCTATCTAAAGGATTTGATAAAATCGATCACTTTTTGTTGCTCAAGAAACTCTCCATTTTGGGCATTCATGGACCCCTTCTCTCCTGGTTCACTTCCTACCTTATAGATAGGAAGCAATTTGTAAAAATTGGCAACTTTAAATCTAGATGCATCAGAGTATCTTCAGGTGTTCCGCAAGGCTCTCACCTAGGACCCTTGCTCTTTAATATATTTATAAACGATGCCATTAATTGTCTCAAATATTCTTGTGGCCTCTTATTCGCTGATGACTTCAAGCTGTACAGAATAATCTCTGACCTTAACTGTGTTGATCTCTTACAACAGGATATTGACAACTTTGCTCAATGGTGTATCATTAACAAGCTGGATATAAATGTTGGGAAGTGTGTACTGTGTAGCTACCATAAAGGGCGCAAGAAGGTTGATAGCGCTTATCGCATTCAAGGTGTAACACTGGCTTCATCTAACAGTGTTAATGATTTAGGTGTATTATTCCAAAGCAACTTCTCTTTCTCAGCCCATATTTCAAACAAATGCAATGCTGCTCTTAAAATGCTTGGGTTCATTAAAAGGAATACCCGCGATTTTACAGACGTCAATGCCATCAAGATTTTATATATCGCACTTGTGCGTTCTCACCTCGAATATGCTTCTACCATATGGGCTCCTCACTACGCTGTACATTCTATGAAAATTGAACGAGTTCAGCACAAGTTCCTCCGTTACATTGCCTTTAAACTTGGGATTCAGCAAGAGGATATTAACTATCAATCATTGCTCGACCACCTTGGGATTCAGCCCCTTGCTGTGCGGAGGGACAATGCTGATATTCTGAACCTCTTTAAAATTACTCAACATATGATTGACTGCTCTGCTATTCTGGGGATGATTGACTTCTATGTGCCACCTCGTCAGCTGAGAATCGAAAAGGTCTTCCACGTCAAGAACCACTCCACCAATTATGGTGCTTCTTCACCAATTCCGAGAATGTGTTCTCTTGCCAATTCGTTTTGTGTCAACCACGATTTTGATTTTTTCTCGGATGGTATCAAGAAACTGGTTACGTCCTTGAAGTGATTGCTGTATTTATTGTGATGCGTTTTTGTTTACTGTGTTGTAATTAATGATCTATGCATGTTGTATCAATTTGTATTTATATTGTTATTTTCTTTTATATTTTAAATTGTATTTAATTGGGGCTTTCCCGTGCAATAAATAAATAAATAAATTATTGGAGATGGAAAGTCAGTTAAATGGACAAAGTAGTGCATATTTGTATGTCCAATAATAATTCATTGACGAAACAGTTGAATTTTCCATCGTTACGGCGCCATCTTGAAAAACCCAAGAAGTTCCATTTTCAAAATATGACTTTAACTTCTGTATTGTAGAGGCCGTACCAAAAAACTTTGTTAACAACATAGAGGCAGTTTTTTATCTGAAATTCAATAAGCTAATCGGATTTTTTTTAAGTTACGCCAGGAAATAATCCAAATTTTGTTTTTTCTTATGGCGGCCATATTTTGAATCAGTGTTTTTTCTGAGAATTTTAATAAACCACATATCACATTTAATAAATATTTTACGAAAAATAGGACAGTTAATAAGACGCATAAAGGATTTAATGAAAATTTAGCAATTTTAAAATTGCTGTAATTTTAGGGAGTCGAAAAATACATTGTATAAAACCAGAGGATAATATATCAACATTTATTTTTAGACCTCCCTAGAACCTAATTAAAAAAGTATGCGTCCGTGTCACTAATTTGGGCTATTTCCAAACTTTTTTGGTGAGGCTTTTTATTTTTTACGAAGTATTTTACAAAAGGCCTGAACAGATCCAATACAAAGATTTTGGCATAATAAATTGCAATAATTCCACTGAACTCTATTCGAAATACAACACCCACCCGCCAGAAATCACGAGGTTCGAGACTTTTATTTCGGTTTAGTTATGAAATTTTGTGATTTATGGGGTGATTCTGAACAAACATGTTAGCCGTAACAGCGATGTTAAATTTGACAGTCACCCTGATGTCAAAATAAACTCTATTTTGTAAACTTTCCTGTAACTTAATGGCGATGTAAAATAACATTTTTGGTGTTAAAATACATTGTACATTATTGTAATTTTATTATTTTGATAGATTCTACATTAATGTAATATTATTATTTTGATTGAAGTTATTTTATCACTGAAAATGTTATTTTACATAGCCGTTAAGCTACATTAAAGTTTACAGAATAGCGTTTTTTTTTGACATCAGGGCGATCGTCAAATTTAACACCGCTGTTACGGCTAACATATTTTGTTCAGAATTACCCCATTAGTTCCATGCCAAAAAATGTAAATTTTAAAAATTATTTTTTAAAATTCTCTCATTTGAATCGGTTTTCTTTAAACGTTTTAAAACTGCATGTATCATTAATTATTGGTACTCAGAAAATATTAATTAGAGTATTCAAAAATAAAGCAATTTTAGATAATTATGAAGTGTGCCTTAATTATCTATACTAATTATTTTACTTTGATATTTTTATCTACATCATGTTTTTGCATATTAAAAAAAATAAATTATGTAATTAGTTGATAAATTGATATGAAAATTGACAATTCGTGTTTATTTCAATAATCCATCAAGGTCGATTAGAATTAGAAACATATGTTAAAGCCACAAATGAACAACAAGAATAAAACTAATTAATTTTGTTTTATAACCCCCATAGAGTCTTTATTACAACCTTAAATTTTCAAAATCTTTCAGAAGAAAAATTCAAAAAATAATATGTTTTAAGGAGAAAAGGAGAGTGTTCCCAAAATTAATGGAATATTTAAAAACTATTTGCCAAAACCGACAATATAGCTCTAGATTTTTTTTTTAAATTGCAAACTTTTCAGATTTAAATAAAAAAATCCGAATTTGTTGTATTTTTAAATACTAATAATCCAGAAAATTATAAAGATGTATTGTATATCGATCCCAAAATTAATAATAAAAATCAAAAAGTACCTCTACCATAAAACTTTTTAATATAAAAGTAATCAATCAAACAAAAATTCCTTATGATATGTATTTTTTCAGGATTGTGGCTTCAGGAAAATCTGTAGTCTCCCTTAAAGATGTAAATTTGCTAGCACCAATCACCAAACCGGACAAAATAGCATGTGTCGGCTTAAACTACAAAGGTCACTGTGATGAACAAAATAAACCATACCCCAAAGAACCTGTGATCTTCAACAAATTTCCAAGCTGTATTGTTGGACCAAGTGATAATGTTACTTTACCAGAAATTAGCAATGTAAGTAAGAAATATTTCTTAAATTTCCAGAAGTATCTTTTTTTAAATTTCTACATAAATGTGATCAATTTAATTTCAAAGTACAGAAATCATCGATTGTAATTCAGAAACGTGGTTGTATTTTAAAAAGCATCAATTGTATTTCAGAAAAAACACTTTGATTTCAGAATCATTAATTTGTATTAAATACTTCAGAAATAATCATTTGAAAATCAGATGAATTCCTCAATTTAATTTAAGAAATAATCAATTATATTTCAAAAATATTAAAATTGTCTTCCATTTAAAATTCAAAGTAAATTATTTTGACCTAAACATAATAAAGAAGGGTAAAGGTGAATAATTCATCAAATCCCAACTGTTACAAAAAAAATCATAGAAACTGTTTATTTCATATGCAGTGCTACTAGTTTCGCCTTCATAAGGGCATCATCAGGCACATTATTTTTTTTTGTATTTATTAGCAAGACATACTAAAGCACTCTGGTACTCCTCATTCTATGATAATAGGCAGGGCTGTATAAAGGAAACTCCCAAACAAAACTATGAACGCCTAAGCAACTAGGCTTTATTTTCTGGAGCGCCCAACCAACTAGCAACTAGTCTTATTTTCTATCTAGAGCGGCCAAGCAACTAGGCTATAATCTGAGGTTTTTCATGGAGTGACCAATCAACTAGGTTATCGTCACTACGATTAATTAAAAATATTGGTTGGAACATTAAGACGACTGGTTTGTTTGGGCACAAAAATCTCAGATTATAGCTTGGGCGATCCAGAAAATAATCCTAGTTGCTTGGGCGCTCCAGAAAATAAGCCTGGTTCCTTGGGCGCTCCAGAAAATTAAGTCTAGTTCTAGTTGTTCAGGCGTTCCGAAATTCAGCCTAGTTGCTTGGGCGCTCCAGAAAATAGGGCTAATAGTTGTTAAGGCGTTCTGTAATTCAGCCTAGTTGCTTTGGCGGTCCTACATAAAGCCTAGTTGCTTAGGCGCTCAATAATAAACCTTAGGGTAAGGTTATACACACTGAACATAATAGTGAAGAATAGTAGTAGCTAATACATAGAGGTTTATAGTAGAGCATTAAAGTAAGGAAGTGGTGGTTATACGTTATACAGACAGCAATGAACATTGAGCAGTTAATTTAAAGAACGCAAATAACATGCGGCACGATACACAGTTGACGCGAGACGCATTTACCTCTACTACTAAACCGACCAACCAATCAGAGACGGCCCCACATAGATCAGAGTGCAGCAGAATCAAACAGTTTTGCTTTTTGAAACATGATCGATTTGCTCTACTATGACCGCTCGCATTGAAATGCATTGGTTTGATTTTTCATCACTTCTCCACTGCTTGCCTCACTCTGTGCGTGACTACCATTCTTCACTACTATGTTCAGTGTGTACAACCATACCCTTAGTTGTTCATAGTTGTTTGAGCTTTCCCTTTATCTCTATTATCACAGAATGAGGAATACCAGATTGCTCTAGCATGTCTTGCTAAATACAAAAAAAATTAATGTGCCTGATGATGGCCTTATGAAGGCGAAACTAGTAGCACACTGCATATGAAATAAACATTTTCTATCATTGTAACAGTTGGGATTTGAATTATTCACCTTTACCTTTATTAATTACTCTCCCAAATATCATCGCCAAGTAGTCAAGTTCTCATCCTAAACACAATATTTTAGCCACTAACAGCCATTTTCCATTACTAAAGGAGCTGCATGAACGGTTGATTAAGTAATATATTGTGATGTACGAGCACAACCACCAACAACAATTGCATGATGCATTCTGAAAAACAATTGGTGATTCTGAAATACAATTGATGGTTTCTCTGAAATCAAAATGATTTATCTGAAAGTGGTGCTTCCTGAAATACACTTTCTGAAATTACATCTCCTGGACAACCTTTGGAAATCATTCGAAGAACTTCCATGGATAATCTTGGATCTTTTTTTATCGAATGTTGTACAAATATCCTATTATTTTTAGAGTGTGGATTGGGAAGTTGAATTAGCGGTGGTAATTGGAAAAAAGGGAAAAGCTATTCGCAAGGATCAAGTTAGCGAGTACATTTTTGGGTACACAGTTGCACAAGATATATCCGCACGTGATTGGCAGAAGAATCGAAATGGAGGACAATTTTTACTTGGTAAATCCATGGATACATTCTGTCCGCTAGGTCCAGCCGTAGTCACAAAAGAAACAGTCAATCCCGAAAATTTAAAAATTACATCCACCGTTAACGGAATAGTCAAACAAAGTGGAAGCACTTCGGAATTGATTTTTAATATCGATTTTATCGTTTCCTACTTATCCCAGTAAGTATATTTGAAATTCTAGCAAAAAGCTTTAAAAGCACATAGAAAGATTGTTGTTTTTCTTTGAAATGCTAAACAAACAAAAATTTTACTTTAAAAATAATGTAACTTTTTTTAGAATTGTGACTTTATATCCTGGAGATATAATTTTAACAGGAACACCTGCAGGAGTTGGTGTTCACAGAAATCCACCAGAATTTTTAAAATCAGGAGATGTTTTAGAAAGTGAAATTGAACTAATTGGAAAAATGCGAAACGAAATTGTATAAATTTAAGAAAAAAAATTACCTAAACAATTGCCTTTACTTACAATTTTTAGATTTATGGCTGGGGAATTTTGTTTAGTTTTAGTGTTCTGATAGATAAATTTTTGACGTACACAAATTTTTCACTGTTTGTAGGTACTATATGTAGGTATCGAATCATATAATTAAAAAAATAATAATCTAATGCCCGTTTTCACCAACGATTCCTAAAACTTAGGCATTGCTTATAGCAGTCGTTGCTAGGTATTTTTTATTAAATGATTGAAATTCCTAGCAACTAGTGCTATAAAGCAATACCTAAATTCTAGGAATCGTTGGTGAAAACGGATATAAGTAGAATAGTATTACATGAATTTCACTTTTTCATTTTGATCATTTTTGCAACTTTGATCATATAAAAAATTCAGTTTTTTTTTAATTTTTTTGAAAATTATATAATATCTTCAAAGAGGGTCAGTATAAAAATTTTCATGTCAAAATTTTCCTATTCAAAACACTTTATAAACTAAAAATTTTCCGTATTCCCGGCCCTTATACTATAAATACATATTAGGTTATTATAGTGTTACTTTTGTTAATAAATACGATACGTCTTATATTATTTGTTTTTAAAATCAGGTAACATTCCTTAAAATTTTACTTAATTTATGGAGCGCTGTAATGACTATTTGGTTTGACTTACAAAAATCGAGAAAATTGGTAACCACCAGACTGTTCTGGGTTCAAAAAAAAGAAGTTTCAAAAAAGCTCCACTAGAAAATAATATGAATAAAACCACAAATATTAAACGAATTTCAAAATTTTCTATTTTTTTCAATTTTCTAAAACAGTCAAACCGCCAAAAAAGACCACATTTACAACAAATGATAGCTGCAAGACTTTGAATACATAAAAAAAAGAAATATTAAAAACTTGGGTGGAAAATTTATTATGACCAAAAATGTAAGTATCAATCGGATTTCAAAATAAACTTATTAGATTTGTAGAATATCTTCTTAGGCCGGGAGCGGTACAAAGTGGTATGCAGACGACGTGACAAAATAAAGTAGCACCTCCGAAAGACTTTATAACAAATACAATACACTAAAGGCCATGCACTGGGATGCCACTAGAAAAATGCGTTTCCACATCTTCACCACCCCAATGAGCGCCACAATAGCCGTTATAAAGCGTTCCAAAAATGCCACTCCCGCACCACCCCAGTGCGCATCCTGCATAACAAATACAGTAGCGCGCACGGAAGTGGCGTTGCAGTGGGGTGCCACTAGAAAAGTCACCCCACTCCCCCACCAGTGTTGAATCCAGAGGGGGGGACGCGGGGGATAATCACCCCCGGGAGAACCAAAAAGTCCCCCCTGGGGAAAAATTATTAATTATTGTCTTATTTAATTGGAACAGAAAATAGCGCGAAATAGACTACATACAATGTGCTTTCCCTTGAAACGAGCGTTTTTTGATATCTTAGTTTTTCCTGTGTTTTTGAAACCCCCAAATTCATGGAAATTTTTAATTTGTTTTTATATGACGTACACCTCCCCCCACGCAATTTCCCCCCGGGCCACTTATTATCCCCCTCGAATTGAAAGGCCTGGATTCATCACTGCTCCCCCACTGCCTCACCACCCCGACGAGCTCGAGGGTACCTATTAGTGTTCCAAAAATGCCACCACTCACCAAGCCAGTGCGCGCCCGGCTTTAAAGACTAAGAAAAAGTGGCACACTGTAAAATTTTTGGGATAAGTGAAAATTTCTGTGCATTAAGTTAGTAAAATAATTAAATTAATTTATACTGCCTTAAATTCCCGATAAAAGCGCAAAGGGCGAAGATTATATTTTGACATTAAACCAAAAACTTTTAAAAAATAAATTTATTTACAAGAAAAAGATAAAAAATTGAGGAAGTTAATTTTACACACAGCGCTCTAATAAAAAATAATAATAACCTCTTATTATTTATTTTCATAATTTACAAATAACAAATCAACATATTTCAGTAAAATAGCAAGAAATATGTGACTAGCATTTAATACCAATAAAATTAGTGTACAGATTTCACTATTGTATCCCTGTGGTGAGGAAAAGTATCTACAATACAGGAATACTTAAAAATTTATAAATACATTAACCCACTAGCCGCTGCATAAGCCATTAACGTATTGGCAGCTTGTTGGGTTTCAAGTAAAATCCTCGTTTCGTTCATCCACTGCTTCGCCACTGATCGTGGAGCACCTTTAAGTAAATTCATATATTTAAGAGCTTGCCCAAAATCTCCTCTGTCCAACCAGTACCTAAAAGCAAACACACTTTATACTCACAACTTAATAAAATTTTTAATAATTTACCTTGCTCTTTGCAATATTTGGTTAGTACTTAATTTACTAAAATCTACAGTTTCATCATTAAGTTCTGCCAATGGGATTGGATTGGATGCATTTAATAGTAGAAATGACTGAAGGTATGAAAGGAAATACATGTGTAAACGACCTCCCTCTTCAGGTAATAACGATAATGATCTAGCTACTTTTTCTACTTTAATGAAACGTTCTCGCAATGCGTCTTCAGGAAACACCCCCCTTTCTTTTGCTTCCACTGGAATACCTTCCAATACAACTTTTACTAATTCATCATTGGGAGCTGAAAATCATATTAATTCATATTTATTTTCAGTTCAATTAATATAACTTACCTGCTGCTTTTTGTACTGCAGAAATTTCAGTTTTTAGTGGTCGAAGCTGTTCAATCCATGACAAGCCAGGACAACCAGCTCTAATTGATTTGTATAAAGCCTGACAAGAGCTCCACAGAATTTGGGCTTGTTGGGAGGTTTTATCCGCATCAATGCGAGCTAAAAACAAATCACTTATTGCAAAAATTTATCCAAAAAAATTCTTACCAAAACTTTTAACAAACTTACCTATACTTTAAATGAAATTCAATTAAAACTTTAAAAAAACAAGGGATTAAAATTTAAGTTTTTTAATATTGAGGTGCTTAAATTGCATAAAAATAATAATAATTTAAATAAATTAGCATTCCAAAACATAATTTTTTAACATTTATACCTTTGTCTTGCAATTCTGCAGCATAAAAATTCCAGAAGTTAGTTCAAAAAGTTACAAATTAATTAAAACGATTTCATTATTTTACCTTACCTGGCGATTTTCCCATTAAATTTAATAAATTTGGTAATAATCCATTTAATATTGGACATTTTTATGATGTTTTTATGACACTTATAACTACAGAACTTAAAAATTTTAGAGTATTAACAATTTATTGACAATATTTTACATACTTTTACTCAACCAAAATTTGCAGAAAAAAATATTAAAACGACCCTCAACATTAACATGGATTTTAAAATACATATAATTTATTGGTGATTCAAATTAATTTTTCCCCAAAAAATAGGCAAGCGCTTTTACATGATGTCCTTAAGAGGATAGCCGGTTTATTCGGTAGGGTCTTGTGTTTTTGATCATAAAAAGTTTTCTTCGGAAGATTTTTTTAATTTTCTTTTTAGAGTGCAATGTAGAATCTTCAGGCTATAATTTTTTGCAATTTTTATCTTTGTGAAGTAAAAATTGCGCGTATTTTGATATTTTCTTTAAAAACAAACCCCAAAAAAACTACAACTTATTTTCGATTTTTTCAAAGTTAATTTAGAAACGGATACCCCAAGGCATGTTTTGTATTAAATTTAAAACATAAATACATATTGCATTATAACATCGTTATAGGCTTTTGAAATTTAGAAATATTTATGCACTTTTAAAAATCACCCTAAATAAATATAAATCAAAAATATGTATACGAAAAAAAAGTAAATCTCGACATTCTGTTAAATGTCTGGAAAAGATATGTGAAAACCGATTATGCTTTTTTTGATTGGTATGGCTGTACTTTGTCTTTGAAATCGACAAAAATTTACATTGAAATTGGCTATACCCAAATTACACCGGCTATACTCTTAAGCCATGTAGCAACTAGCCCATGTATGACATCACTTCATTAGTTACGTGCTTAGCTGCAGGACTAAGCTTGCTTAGCTTAAATCTCCAATAATACAGTATTTTTTGGAGGCACTACAAATCTATAAAAATAGAAAATTACCTTTCATTGCATCTTCTAACCCCCTCATCCTGCCTACCATGGCAGAAACTTGTTTTTTATAATTGCACCTTTCTTCAGTCAATTGCTCATCAAACTTTCTACCTAAAAGCCTCTCCAATTCCGCTTGTTTTGTCTTAACCGCATCCTCCAGATGATCAGAAAATGCTTCAGATTGAACCTTAAGTTGTTTCCTCATATCATTAGTAGTGTCAGCTTTAATTTTTAAAGACTAAAATAAATAATAGAGTGATTAAAGTAGAAGATTTATAAAATATTTTTACCTTTTTCATGTATTCATCTTCCAAATTTCGTCTTTCTTTCTCAAGAGCTTGACAAATTTGCTCTCTGGTGAGAACTTCACAATTGCCAGTTTTCTTCGCCTCCTCAATAGCATCTTTAAGTCTTGCATCGTATAAAGTTTCCAGCTTTTGAAGTTCTTTTTGATAAAATAGGACTTGAGATACAGCATGCATTACAAACAAGTCCATATCAGCACCAGAAATTGATACATTCTTCTGCTCAAAGTTGATAGTCGGAAATAAAGCTTCTAATTCTTGGTTAAAATGTTTTCTTGCTTTATCCACCTAATAAACATGTATTATTTTCGTTTAAGTAAATTCAATTTTTTAATTATTACCTTCGTCCAATATTTTTGTGCAAGGTTAGATTCCTTAATTTCTTTATCTAAAGCTTTTTTTGCAGCAGCAAGATCATCCTGCACCTTTTGTATATTCACCTTAGCACGTTCTACTAAACTCTTGGAGACATCAGGCACTTTATTTAGTTGTTGTTTCAGTTCGTTAATATGTTTTTGGGTTTCAGCACCATGCTTTTTCGCATCATTCAAAGCCTTTTCTTTCTCCTGTGATTTTTGTTTTATCGTATCCCACACTGAGGGCTGAATATTTTCAGTATCATCTATTATGGTTTCAATATCGTAGTTGTAATTTTGAAGAGCATTTATGGATTTATTGAAGGCTTGAATTGCATTTGTTGCACTTTCAGCTAGTTTTTGTTCTAGCTCCGCTATTATTTCAACAGCAGTTTTTTCTAATTCTTGTTTTACATCACCAACTAAAAATATTGATAAATGAGAAAGTAATAATACATATGTTTTTTTATAAATAAGAATTGATTAAAGTCCTTGGCCGGAGCTCTAAATTTTGAAAGAAAAATTTAAAACATACACAATAAAATCTGAAAGTCCAAAATATTTGCAAAAAAACACTTTTGTATTAAATCCATTTTAAAAACCATTAATTTCGAAAAATTATGCATTAACTCATTAGTAAATTTTGCACTAAGTCAAGGTATTAGAAAAATATTACAATAAAAAGCTTATTTTTCGGATTTTATTTTTTTAATCAAAAATACGAAAATGTAGGGTTGCAATTTTTTTATGTTTTATTGCATTTATTTATTATTTATAGTGGTTAGAAGGGAAATAGAAAAATTTTGTACCAAATCACGTCCTGACTCAAGAAATTACAAAAAAAAATAATAAATTGGTCCTTTTTCAGATTTAATTTTTTTAATCATAAACAAAAATGTGCAAGGGCGCAGTGCAGTTATCATTTGTTTAAACCTTGTGTTTAGTAGGAAAGAAGTTTTTTAACGTTTTCAAATTGAATTTGAAGAATGGAATTCACTTTTTTATTAAAAATACTTTTTGCAGACAATTGCAATTTCCAGTGGTGAATACCCAAACTGTTTTTAAATACTATAAGGTGTTAAAATAATAACGAGCTAAAAGGTTTTCAAAAATTTAAACCGGCGATTTTAAAAGTATTAGCATTTTTGGGGACAGCGGTATAGAAATAATAGACCTGGAAAAGAACTCACTGACTAATTATAATAAAATTTTAATTATCTTTCATTTATTAGGTCCTTTTTCCAAAAATTCGAAAAAAAAAAGTTTATTCATAATTTTTGAACTTTTGTTTTATTTCGAATTTCGTTTTTATTAAATTTCCCAAAAAGTATTAACAGCCACAAAATGATTATTTTACGGACGTTCCAGCAGAGGAGTATTATAAGTTGTTTAAAATAAAAATCGGTTAAGGGGTTTCTTTGAAGAAAATATCCAAAGTTTTTGAAAATTTCGAGCAAATATCAGGTCCTGGATTACGAATTTACAGTCCAATTGAAATCTTCCAATTCTCCATTGGAGAAGCTTCCCAAGCGAAGCTAAGCCCTGTCCAGTAGTATTCAAAATGTTGATTTGTTGGTGAAATTTTGGAAATTTCCGATCAAAATTACTCCCAAAAACCAACATTTTTAAGAGTTTGACAACAAATAAAGATATCAACACGTATCTTTTTGTGAATTCAAGATTCAATATTTTGAAAATGTTTTCGCTAAAACGAGAAAAGCTAACATTTTACGCATCGTGTGAAGGGCAAATATAACATTCGGCAAACTCGGCGAATGTTGCCCAAAACATGGTCAAGTTGACAAACGCCAACATTAGTAGACGTTTGGCATTTCATCTGGAGGACAGTTAATAGGCCATAAACGCATTGAAAATAAAAAAATGTAAGGGCACAATTTTCTTAAGTTTATTTAAACACACCGCAGTTAGTAGCAAAATAGAAAATTTTTGCACAAAAACATATCCTGACTCAAGAAATTAAAAAAAAAACAATAAATTCATCTTTTTTCAGATTTTATTTTATAATCATAAATAAAAAATGCAAGGTCGTAATATTCTTTTTTTTTAAACATTATGTTTACTAGGAGAACACAAAAATTTTGCCGGAAATCAGACCTTGACTCTTGGAATTAAAAAAAGTAATAAACTCCAAATTATGTTTTTTTAAACAATAAATAAATTTAAGGGTGCATATTTCTTATTAAACATAGAGTGGTTAACAGGGAAATAGAAAAATTTTGCTCCAAATCACATCTTGACTCAAGAAATTAGAAAAAAAATTAGGATTTTATTTATATTGAGTTTACTAGGAAATTACAAAATTTTATTTGAAATCAGCCTCTGACTCTTGAAACTTTTGGATATTATTTTTTTAATAAGAAAAAATGGATGAGAGCAATTAATCATCATGTTTGCTAGAAAAATACAAAAATTTTGTCCTAAATCAGTCTCCGACACAGTATCAAATTTCATTTTTATAATTATACAGGGTGTCCCGAAATTAAGCGGCCAAACTTTAGAAGGAGATTCTACAACTAATTTTAAGAAAAAAACTTCCTATAAACATGTGTCCGATTTCGCTTCCTAAGGGAGCTACAGACCTTTAACTATTGTGACTAAAACTAGGTTTTTTGTAATTTTTTTGAAAACGGTTGGTAATAAAGATTTAAAATTTGGTGTGAAGACTAATACGTTTAAGATATAATTTCTCACTTTCAAAAAATCTGAAAAAAATTGAGAAATTATATCTTAAACATATTAGTCTTCACACCAAATTTCAAATCTTTATTACAAACCGTTTTCAAATAAATGACAAAAAACCTAGGTTTAGGCACAATATTTAAAGAGCTGTAGGCTTTCTTAGGAAGCGAAATCGGACACATGTTTATAGGAAGTTTTTTTCTTAAAATTAGTTGTGGAATCGCCTCCTAAAGTTTGGCCGCTTAATTTCGGGACACCCTGTATATAAAAAATTGTCGAGTCGCAATTTTCATTTGTTTAAAGTTTGAACATAATCTTTAGAGAAATTATAAAAAAAATACAGTAAAAAGCTCCTTTTTTGTAATATGTTTTAAACGGAAATAAAAAATGTACCTGCAGAATTTTTTCTATGTAATATAATACCCAGAGTGGTTAATAGGAAAATAGAAAAATATTACTCTGAATCAGAGCTCGATTTAAACAATTAAGAAATTATTTATAAATAATTGCTATATAACTAATGCTATTAAAACTCAACACGAACACTCTGTAGCAATAATTTTAGTCTAAATTTTATGATGTTAATATAGCCCTATATTTACCTATTTCAACTATTGGTTCAGGAACTCCATCAATTTTCTTTTCCAATCTAACTTCCGTATAATCTTCAGCCTTTTTTTTAACTTCGACTTTATCAAAAATCGTTGGTGGAGCTAAAATCAAAAGTTTAAAATAAAACATTATTTTAAAATGAGGTTTTACCTTTGTAATCGACAGGTTGCTCCAAAGCCGGGGGTGGTTTTGGTTTAGATTTTTTGGCAGTTGAAGTTGCAAGGGGAGCTGGTGTGTCTGGTGCAATTAAATCACTGATTCTTCGAAAGTATGATTTGTCTTCTTGAAATGCTACTCGAATAACATCATCTGTAAATGGCGCAAGACCTTTTAGCCAATTTCTAAATTCAGGATCATATTTTGCGTATCCTAAAGTGGCACCTGATGCTACAACAATCGCCCCGACGGTATATTTTAAACCTGAACCACCCTGCGGTGGCTCAGGAGGACAGAGATCGGCTTTTTTACTGTAGTAACGAACGGTTTTATATAGTCTTGATGGTCCATCCTACAGAAATTAAAATGAACGTTTTAATTAATACATTTTAAAGCGAAATGATGTTAACGTAATATCTAATTTAGGTTAAAATTTATAAACCTTTAGAATAGATAAGGTGTAAATAAATTATTTTTGGAAATGAGGTTTAAAATGGATAAATTTCACATGGTTAAATAAAGTTTATTAATAGAAATATTTAAAAAGTTATGACATAACAAGTGTGGTTAATGAAACTCTTTGAGTGAACAAAATTTTGACTCACCTTGGGCCTGTTGAGATTTGTAGCTGATGCCTTTGTTAAAATTCTAAACATTTCAAAATTACTGTTGCAGGTGAACTAAAAATAAATAAAAGTGAAAAACCAACAAGCACAACGATCGATCAGTTCGGCGTTCGGCAAAAGCAGCGATCTGTCACAGGACAGCGAGGCAAGGATGTTTCGTGCGTTTTTGGTTAGAGGTGAGTGCTTTTTACTTTAGTTTTGTCAAATTTACGAGGATTTTGAAATATTTATCTCCGTGTTACAGAACACTGATGGAAATAAATAAAAAAATCGCAAAAATTTGACATTTGAATTTATAATTTCTGATCATTTGTTTTTCAATGCCTTCAAATTAGGTTAGGTTTCAGGGATTTTTTTCTTAAGTTTGTCCAACTTCTTTTCCATCCTTCTTCCACTCATTTTACCACAACCCACTTTTATTTATTATCTCACTTCATCATCAACAAGAATAACAGGGTTTAACAACAACAAAAATTAAAACACTAAAATTTTAAATTAAATAAACTTAAAATTTCTTCTACTAATAATTTTTTTTAATTCTAGCTGCTCAAGGCTCAACAAGGATTCTACCGAGCCTAACACAAACTCCCCAAACTTTCTTTTCGACATTAATTAAACCCCAAATATCATCTCCGTTATTATTAAACCCAAAGATAAAAGAATTAAGTGAACAATGCAGCCGATCTGTTACAAAATATTCCTTACAAAAGGGGAAGAGGAAGTCGGTTAGATCTGTTCTGTGTCGCTTCTACCGATTGAATTGGGGAGGTTGGATTCGCACACGTTGTGGTCGGAATAAGAAGATTTGGAAGAAACATGCAGCTAGAAAACGCAGATTGAGGCAGCACGTATTCTGCAATGCTACTCAAAGTACGCTTTTAGATAAAATGGTTACGTCATTTTGGAGAAAACCTAAATATTACGTTGATGATCCTTATGAACCGTATCACACTCGAGAAGAGTTCAAATTTACTTATAAAAAACCAAGACCTTATATTCCTTTAGAATGATTTGTTAAATAATTTTTAAAATAGCAATAAAATACGATTTATTAATTCAAATCTATACAATAACATTTCTTAATTTTCCAATTCCTACAATTTCGCTTTCCAAAACATCACCGGCTTTCAAAAATTCTGGAGGAGTTCTTGTAAAACCAACTCCTGCAGGTGTTCCAGTTAAAATTACGTCACCTGGATATAAAGTCATTCCCCTAGAATAAAAATTATAAAAAACGACTCTACCTAAAAAATCAAAACTTACAGTGAAAGATAAGAAATAATATCGTTAATTTTAAATAATAATTCTGAAGTATTTCCATCTTGTTTGGTGACGCCATTAACTTTAGTGGTCAAACGTAGATTTTCAGGGTTTTTAATTTCATCCTTGGTTACGACAGAAGGTCCCAGCGGGCAAAAAGTATCCATACTTTTATTAAGTAAATATTGCCCCCCATTTGGTCGTTTTTCAAAATCTCGAGCACTAATATCCTGTGCTAAGCTGTATCCAAAAATATAATCATTCACTTTATCTTTTGGAATTGCTTTTCCTTCTTTACCAATCACGACAGCTAACTCAACTTCCCAGTCGATGCACTATACATATAAAATAATTTTTGGGAAAAATTTTTTAGTTGGTTAAAATACTTACATCACTGATTTTTGGGAGTACAACATTATCGTATGGTCCAACGAGGCAGCTGGCAAATTTGCTAAAAATTATAGGATCTTTCGGGTAAACAAAATTGGTTTCATTGCAATGACCCTTGTAGTTTAACCCAACGCATGCAAGTTTATCAGGTTTCGTTATTGGGGATAAAAGCAACACGTCTTTTAAAGGAATTGTTGGTTTTCCAGACGCTACAATGCTGAAATAAAGAAGCAGATTAAAAAAATGGTTTTATTAAATCCAAAATAAGTATAAAAAAATTGCTTTCTATTAAAAATGGATTTTAGTTTTTTTGAAAAACTAGTTTTTATGATAAAACCAGTGGCGTAGCTACTGTGGAGCAGATTGCTCCAGGCGCAGGAATCAAGGGGGCGCAAAATCGAAAAAAGCGAAATTTAAATTTTATTACGAACACTTTAAAAACAGACAGAAACTAAAAATTCGCAAAGCGATAAAGAACTTATAAAATGTAACTTTTTTCGCTGGATATCTTATATCTTTGTTTGTTTTTGGTTTTTGAAACAAATTTTGGTTTTTCAAATATACCGCGTGTCCACGAAACTATAAGGCCCTTTCTTTATTTATGAAAATACAAATTTGAAATTTTAGTGTGTTTCTTATTTTAAATGTAACACCCTATTTTTTGTACTTATGAGGATAGTCCGCCAAATGTTTGAAATGCGTACTCCTCGCTGGTAAAAATTGATTTTTTGGTGTTTGTAATAAAAAATTTAACAAAAACGCTCTTGTTTTGCCTTGAAATTGAATTTATTTATCATATAGAATTTTTTTTTTGATGTATATAGTCTGTTATAAGGGAGTAATTTTGAAAAAATGATAAAAACGCATTTTTTAAAAAATTACGCACCTATAATTTATTAAACTTAAACAACAAAAATTCTATATCAAAAATAAATTCAATTTGAAGGCAATACAAGAGCGTTTTTGTTAAATTTTTTATTACAAACACCAAAAAATCAATTTTTACTAGCGAGGAGTACGCATTTCAAACATTTGGCGGACTATCCTCTTATTATTAAACATTGGTAAGTTCCAAGTGTGTTTGTCACAAAAAATGTTTTTTTCTGAATTTTCAAATAAAATTTTTTATTTTTTTTTAATGAAAACTTCTCTTAAATAATTTGAATAGGTAAAATAAATTGTAAATTATGAAATTCATTCGGCCGATTTTGAGAAATTAATTTTTAAAATGCGTTTTTTGCAAATAATCTTCTAATCTTCGGAAATACAAAAAAATAAGCATCTAATATTTAGTAATTTTAGTAATCTAATATTTTTGTAAGTGAAACTGAATTTTTAATTTGTATTTATCAAATTTTTCCCTGTTTTTTGAAATATACAGGGTGTATCAGACCACCCGTGCCACCCAATTATCTCAAGAACGCGTTATCATACATGACTGAAATAAAAAAATTAATTACCAAAGTGAACCTAAAATTGCAACCTAATAATAAATTGAATTTTTTCCTATTTTTCAAATATACAGGGTGTATCAGACCACCCGTGCCACCCATTTATCTCAAGAACGCGTTATCCTACATGACTGAAATAAAAAAATTAGTTACCAAAGTGAACCTAAACAATCCATTGGTTAACTTATTTTTGTCCGGAACTACCCGGAACTATCCGAAACCGAAGTTCACTTTGTTTTTTTAAAAGACAGCATAGGTCGAGTTTGATATGGTTTGATAGATCTTTTAAAAACAAACAACTTGTATTAAAATATGTTTTTGTTTAGAATTTATTCCATTAATAAACATCTCATTTTAGAACCAATCAAAATACAAGATTCTTGTCCAATAATATGACGTTTATACTGAAAAATGTCAGAGATGATATATTACAGCGACAAAAAGCTACCTACATTTTATTAGCGAAAAATACACATGCGTATTTTTCATAGAAAATAGAATGCAATGAATGGATCTAACTTACGTGTGATTTGTATTCCCCTCCTTCACCTAGCTGCTTTCATTTTCGTGTTTGATACAAAAATTTTGAGTTGTTTATTAATCTCCCTAAAAAAACTCGAGGTTGAGTTTTTTTCTTGGATGTTGTTGCTTTTAATCAACTCAAGTTTGGTTGTCCCTAACTATCGAATCAAAGATCATAGAAAAAATCGCGACAGCGTAGCTGATGTTTTAGTTCTCTAGTCATTACCGGGACAACCAAACTTTCGTTTAAAATCAACAACATCTGAAAAAAACTCAACCTCTTGTTTATTTACCCCCGAAAAACAAAAAAAAATGTTAAAAAAATAAAAAATATTATTGCATATTTTGAAGAATTTTATTGAAATATGGACAAGTATGATATTTAAAATTGGTAAAACATTAGAATTTTTTACTTCACCAGTGAGCCAATTGCCAACGAATGTACATACGTAGGTACATTACATTTAAGGTTCAAATTTTATTAAATTTTGTTTTAGTATTAAATGAATATTGTCAAAAAAACATCTTTTAAAAAAGTAATGCTTTAATATTTTATTTTTATGATTTTGAAGCTCAGTACAAAAACTACAATAAAATACAATACATTTGGATCAAAAAAAATAATGTCGGAACACATAAAACCACCAGTATCTTGGCCACTACTAGTGAATAAAGTATTTATTATTTTAAACATGGTGTCCCTGAATAACTGTGACAAATTTTTTGTGGTGATAGAGGAAATGAAACTAAGCATTTTTGACTTAAAAAGTTATACCACTTGAAAATAAAAAAATATATTTTTTTGTAAATAAAATAAATATTATAAGAGATATTAATTTAAAATTTTGGCCACATTTTTTTATGGGGTAATTCTGAACAAAAAATGTTAGCCGTAACAGCGCTGTTAAATTTGACAGTCGCCCTGATGTCAAAAAAACGCTATTCTGTAAACTTTACTGTAACTTAACAGCTATGTAAAATAACATTTTCGATGTTAAAATAACATCAATCAAAATAATAATACTACATTAACTATAATTTATCAAAATAATAACATTACATTGATGTACAATGTATTTTAACACCGAAAATGTTATTTTACATCACCGCTAAGTTACAGCAAAGTTTAGCGTTTTTTTTTGACATCAGGGTGACTGACAAATTTAACAGCGCTGTTACGGCTAACAGTTTTGTTCAGAATCACCCCATTAATTTCATATTTTATTTAGCTAAAAATTATAATATCTACTTTTATCCCGAAATGAAGCACCGGAGCTACATACAATAAGAGTACCTTTTCTGTAGAACATTGATCAAGGATTATTTTAGTACTTTTAAAATTATCAAAAACGTATAGAAACAAAAGATATAAACAAAAAAAGTTGACGCCCCTGAAAATATTTTTTAAACTTTTATTGGTCGAAAATGCGTATTCTTATGTGAAAAAAACGTGGCCGAAATTTCAAATTAATATCTCTTATAATATTTATTTTATTTACAAAAAACTATTTTGTTTGAAAATTTTAGAAGTGGTATAACTTTTTAAGGAAGATTCTATCTTTATTGTTTTAAATGGCATGATAGTGGGACCACCCCCTATTTTAGCTAAAGGATTTTTTTTCCGATTACAGTGTGATACCCAGATTATAGGTCGAAACCTTAAGTTAACTTACTTATTTATAAACAGAGCTGTTGATAAATTAAAAAGATTAAAAAAAGGGTAAATAAATATTTGCAAAAACGCATTTTAAAAATTAGTTTATCAAAAACGACCGAATGAATTTTATAATTTACAATTTATTTTACCTATTTAAATTATATAAGAGTAGTTTTAATAGATTTTATTTAAAAAAAATTACCAAAAAAAATTACCAAGTACAAAAAAATAACGTGTTACATTTAAAATAAGAAAGCTGATGTCATTTCCCGTGAAACCGGAAGTGAAATTGAAATTTTTTTAGTTCAATAAATACGTTTTCTATGCCATACAACATACTAAAATTTCAAATAAGTATTTTCATAAATAAAGAAATTACAGTGGTGGCCCTAGTTTCGTGGACACCTCTGGTATTTTATTTTTTTGGGGATAGGCGCACACCGATGAATGAAGCACGCCACTGGATTAAACAAGGATACTTTTACAGGGTGACACACTAAATCCGCTAAATTTGTCGAATCGTAAATCCGTAAAAACGTCGATCGCAAAATCGTCGACAGAAAAAAGGTGTGTTATAAATTTTGATGCCGATGATGACGTACCACCGATTCGACATTTTTGCGATCGACGACATTTTTACATTTCGACAATTTTTACGTTTCGACATTTTACCGTTTCCATATTTTTACGTTCGACGTTTTTACGGTCGAGGTTTTTGCGTTCGACGTTTTTACGGATTTACGATTCGACACATTTGCGTTTCGACACTTTATTTACTTTCGACGATTTTACAGCCACCCTTTTACACACCTAAAAAATAGTTCAAAAATTACAGCTTATTTAGTGAAGTTTTGCATTTTACTTCGCTGAGGTGCTGAATTTGAAGGGACGAAATGGTAACGGCCAAACAAAAAATACCAAAAATACAGGGTGTTTCTAAAATGATGGTCACAGGCTCGTGTGCTTATACTACAACTAAAAATAAGACAAAAAGTAAGTATAAATTTTTTTCTAAAACTCAACTGTTACCGAGATACAGGGTGTTGAAATTTCTTGTTATTTTTACTTTTTATTTATTTTCTCTGGATTGGCTGAATGAAAATTAATAAAAATTATTGGGTGACTACTTCGCATAGGAAATCATCTTTAGCTATAACTTTTGTCTTAATTTAACACTCCAGTGACGTAGAAGCGGATTAATGTGTCCCCTTTTTTGAATTTATTTGATACGCCACTGCAAAATTCTACAATTTTGTTTAAATTTTTAAAATCTTCATTCAATTTACCACAAAAAAGTAATTTTTGGTGATTTATAATCTAGTACCTTTTTTTAAAATCTAACCAAAATTTTCAAAATTTGAAACAAATTAAATTCAAATTAGGAAAATTAAAATTATAAACTCTTAGTATGACATTTTGTTGGTGTATTCAATAAAAAAACGTGTCAGAAACATCTAATTTTAAATTTTAGAAAAATGTTGAAAATGGCTGCCCAATTTCATTTTTTATTAAATTTAAATAAAATGTTTCTAACTTATTTATTTATTTAAAGCACAAACTAAAACCTTAAAAGGAGTTATCAATTTATTTTGCTTATTTAATTCAAATTTGTTTAAAATTTTTAAAATTTGTCCGATTTTAGCAAGGTCACTAGACCATAAAATTTGAAATTACTGAAATACCACTACTCCTATCAAAATTTAACAGGTATCCTTTTTTGTGTAAATTGAATGAAGGTTTCGAAAATTCTAAGAAAATTCTAAAATTTTGCAGTGACTTATCAAATAAATTTAAAAAAGGGGTCACCTTATCCTGTTTCTACGCCACTGGAATGTAAAATTAAGACAAAAGTACAAGCCAATGATAAGTTCCGATGAAAAGTACTCGAGTTTTGGAAAAATGTTTGTACGTACTTTTTGTCTTATTTTTACTTGCGTTATAAGCACACGAGCCCGTGACCATCATTTTAGAAACACCCTGTATATTTCTTTGTTCATTTTGTTTATTAATTATAATTGTAAGGATTTTACAGAAGAAAATGAAGTTTATACAGGGTGTCTCACTTTTTTTCCAGCAAAATTTTTATTTAGATAGTAAATGTCATTCTAAACAAAAAGTTTCCTATGAACTATTATGTTTTTTCGACTCCTTAAAAAGTTACAGCAATTTTAAAATTGATAAATTTTCATGATTTTTGTGGAACACCCTTTATAATATTTTTTCTTATTATATTTTTTCTTACTTAAATCAATTATTATTTGGATTTTTTCTTTGCCAAATTGGTTCTTTTGAACATTATTGACTAAATTTAAAATAAAAGTGAACGACAAGGTTAAATTTCCCTCAGTAAAATTTAGTATCTATAAAGATATACAAAATCCAAAGCATGCTTGATTTAAATAAAAAAAATTAAATGAAATTTATACAGGGTGCCCCACAAAAATCATTAAGTTTTATCAATTTTAAAATTGCTGTAACTCTTTAAGGAGCCGAAAAATCATAATAGTTCATAGGACAATTTTTGTTCAGAATGACATTTTTACTATCTAAAATTTTTTTTGCTGGAATTAAAGTGAGACACCCTGTATATTTTTTTAATTTTTATGATTTTTCTCCGAAAATTAAGTTTAAAGAAGTTATGATCATTTTAGTGAAGCCTTTATGGGATCCATCCGTATTCTGCCCAGCTTCAGAAAAATGCGAGTATCTCCCGCCCTAACTAAAAGTTCAGAAAAAACAGCGAAACGTCTTTTAGTTTACATGTTGCATGTTAACTATAAAAAAATACGACAGCTGTAAAACAGGCTCTTTACAAAAAACGTTCGCTTATGGACGTTTTGAAAAATTCTAAAAACTAATTCAAATAATATTTCCTTTCCAACGCTAGCAATAAGTTATGGAGTAAATATAGTTTCGTTTTTTGTTGAAAGTATATTTTTAATTTATATTTAAAATTATAATAAATTTGTCCGAGCTAAACTATAAAATCTTCGTTCATACCTTAACTTATTGCTAGCGTTGGAAAAAATATTATTTCAATTAGCTTTTAGCTTTTCAAAAGTTGTCAAAACAGCGCTTTTGTAAAAAAAACCGTTTTACTGCTGCCGTATGACTATTTGGTTTGACTTATTAAAACAAATCAAGAAGAGATTGGTAGCCCGAAGACTCTTCTGTGTACCAAAAAAGCCATTTTAAAAAAGTTCTACACTGGAAAAAAATGATGACCAAAATTTTAAAATCATGCGCTTAAATTTTCTGACTATCCTCTTAAGCACGGCAATATTAGATTAGGGTTTATTTGGATGAAGTACTGCATTATTCAAAACCCTGAACCCTAATTTTCATAAAAATATTTTTATTTTCATATAAGTTATAAACTTTTACCTCTGTGCTGTTTGAATCATTTTATGACCATGTTCCAAAAATTCAACCAAATTATTTGGTATTGCGTGACCTGATACTCCACTTAAGTTAAAAATGTCTCCATCTGGGGTGGTTTGCACGCCAAGATGTTGAGGGCCCCCATTTTTCAATTTGAATTGCACGTAACGCATTTTTAACACAACAGCTTTTATTGAAGCAAAATGATTAATTAAAATCCTGCCTTCTCTTCAATCTATTAAAACTTAATTGATAATTAATAAAAATAGAAAGAAAAGCACTTTCAGCCAATTATTTTGTTAATATTTGGTAATTGTTTATCCAGAAGCTGTACATCACAGGGTCATCAGCTCATAAATCTTATCAATTATAATAAATTTCGTTATGTTTACTCGCTTATTTTTATCACGACATAAAGATAAAGTAAGATTTTCCAAGGAGTAACGAGTAAATATTAACTCTTTTTAATTGAAAAAATTAAAGATAATTTTTTGTTTTATTATTAATACTTATTTTTTGCAGTTTTTGACAAGACATTAGCTGAAACTATAATTTACACCTGCTGTTATCTATAAAATATACATAATATTATCAATGAATGAATTAGTTCTTGGCTTTAGTTTTCTTTTAGACTATCATTTTTGGAATGTTCGGTATTCGGAAATTATTTAAATTAAATTAAAAATTGCAAATATTCTCTAAAAGTGTTCAAAAATAACGCATTTATGGCCGATTGCACCACTTCCATTTATATTTAAGTGAGACTTAAATTAAAAAATTAACAGAAATAGAATAAAAAATCTGTCACCTCAAAAGTGTTACTTTTAGGGCAATGGTGTGCTGTGAAAATTTTAACAAGGGGCTCGCGATTTTTTTGGGCGTTTTTTTAACGAGGGACTTCCCAGTGTGCCCCACATGAATTTTTTTGCAATTTTTAAGGACTTGCATTATTTTGATATAAAAACAGTAGCTCTCTATTGTTATCGCAAAAAATAAATTCAATACATTAAAAAATATACATATATATTACAAAAAATATCATTTTCTTAAGGTACAAAATATTAAAAATGGAAATATAGTAAAATATAAATTCTTTTTATCCAACTTTATTTTAAAATACAATCTTAAATTGCAACTAGTTTCGCCAAATCATTGGCTTCGTCAGGCAAAGCTATAAAATTCTAAATTAATACAGATTATATTAAAATCTGTATTAATTTAGAATTTTATAGCTTTGCCTGACGAAGCCAATGATTTGGCGAAACTAGTTGCAATTTAAGATTGTATTTTAAAATAAAGTTGGATAAAAAGAATTTATATTTTACTATATTTAAATATTTATCCAAATCCTCAAGAACAAGAATTTTACTTTATTTTATTATAAATGGAACAAAAACTAAATTCTCAATTAAAGAATAAAGAATAAAAAAATCTGGAAATTATCATTTTAACAAAGGACCCAAATTTTAAGAAGCCCCCTACAGCACATCACTGACTTAGGGGCTTGCATTTGCTAGATATTAATTGCATATTAAGTAGCAGATTCCCTAAACCTGAATTTAATTATTAAAATTAAGAAATTTTATTTCATCATAGACCGGGAGCTCGCGATAGTTTTTGGTCTCCGATTTCATAATACAGAATGCCTTTTGGAGGAGAGAATATTTACCCTATAAGAAAAAGGAAAAGCGGGTACTAAAACCCCGCACGCTTTCCGATCATATGGAAAATTGCATTTCCATTTTCACAAAAATTTGGTGTTTTCCTCTGATTTAATACTGCATGCCCTTTTAGCAAAAGATAGTTTGGTAAAAATATTAAACTTCAGTGTCATTCCACAAAACTTTTCCTAAATTTTCCACCCTTAAGCCAACGAGGGCCGCATGCCAATTTTTTTATGGTGGTTTTATGACATAAACTTTAATTCTTTCCATTGGCATGTATTATGAAAACACGGAAAATCATATTTTTTTTTTGCATGATCACATGACCATTTGACCTTTGGGACCGTGCGAATAGCATGCCTATAATTTTCAAGACTTAAAATTATTTTAACAATATTTTTCTAAAAGGGCATGCAATATTAAATCAGAGAAAAACACCAATTTTTTGTGAAAATAGAAATGCAATTTTCCATATGATCGCAAAGCGTGGTGGTGCGGGGGTTTAGTACCCGCTTTTCTTTGTTCTTATAGGGTAAATATTCTCTCCTCTCTCCACCAAAAGGCATGCTGTATGAAATCGGAGACCAAAAATGTCGCGAGCTCTCGGTCTATCAGTTTATGTTGAAACTGATGCATAGCTTGTTGCCATGAAAACGACAAAATTTTCACCGCTTTCCAAATTATTTTTTTTTAATTTACAAAAGTCGAGGATCCGCCAAATTTTTACCAATTGATCTTTCAGTATTCAAATGTACACACAGGGTGTACAAAAAGTTCGGCAACGCCCGTTTATATTTGAAATGAAGCATTTTTGAAAAAAATGGTTTAAATAAAACTTGTACGATTCTTAGTGACGCACTATCTGGAAATATTGCCCATGACCTTGAACAGCAAGATGAAGTTCAGGCGATAATCATTTAATTTTTTTTAATTAGGGGCAACAATCCATTGGCTCACTTTTCCTATTAAAACTTTAAACTCTTGTAACTTCCAAACTATTTACATTAGTAAAATAAAAAATATGCTGCATAAACCTTCTCTAAAAGGGTGATGCGTAAAGTTGCCGAACGTAGAATAGCCGAAAGTGAAATCTACGGTTCGGCCAATTTACGTTTCAGCTAAACTGCGGTTCGGCTATTTCACTTTCTTTCGGCTACTTTACGGTTCGGCCATTTCACTTTCGGCTTTCGGCTATTTCACTGTTCGGCTATTGTACGTTCGGCTACTTTATAAGGCACTGTAAGGCACATCTAAAAGCAAGCTTTTATAATACGCAATAAAAAAGGGCGATTGCTTTTTTAAAGAAAGTTAAGTGATCTCCTAATCTTCAACTTGCTGTTCAAGGACATGGCAATATTTTTAAAAAAGTGTGTCACTAAGAATCGTACAACTTGTATACAGGGTGGTGATTATTTCGATGCTCACCATTGGTATCTTTTAAAGTGGAAGAGATACGAGGTAGGTTAAATGAACGAAAAGTTGCGCATTTTTATGGTCATTAAAAATCTGAAAGAAAATTTAAGATATTTAAACTCACTGCAAAATTATGGCCAAAAATCTAAAAAATGTGATTTTAGAAAATAATTTATATTTTCCAAACCATTATTGCTACATCAATGAAATTTGGTACCTTTAAATTGTTGACTATTCTGAGTTAAATGACGTCAAAAAATAATTTTTTGGCCTCCTAGATTCGAAGCCGCGATATTCAACTTTTTTATTTCTTATGGCCGCCATATTGGATTTTTACCTCATCAGATAATAAATAATAATACATTTTCAGATTGCTAATTAACATTAATGTGTACCCTTAGAAAATGTATTAAATTTTAAAATTTGTATAAAAAACAAATGAAATGTTTTATGGACAGTTTCCACAGTTACCATAAAAATATCGCCTAAAATGAAACTTTAAATTTTATCAAAATTCTAATTATTATTATAAAGCAAATACTTTAATCATTTTATTTATTTAATATAAGCAATTTTGAGGAGATTTTTTATGGTAACCATGGAAACTGTTCATAAAACATTGCTTTATTCGTTTGTTTTTTATACAAATTATTAAATGTAACACATTTTCTAAAGGAACATATTAAAGTTAATTAGTAATCTGAAAATATATTAATATTTATTATCTGATGATGTAAAAATTCAACATGGCGGCCATAAGAAACAAAAAAGTTGAATATCGCGGCTTCGAATCTAGGAGGCCAAAAAATTAATTTTTGACGTCATTTAACTCAGAAAAGTCAACAATTTAAAAGTACCAAATTTCATTAATGTAGCAGTAATGATTTGGCAAATATAAATTATTTTCCAAAATCACATTTTTTGTTTTTTTTGCCATAACTTTACAACGAGTTTAAATATTCTAATTTTTTTTCAGATTTTTAATGGCCATAAAAATGAGCAACTTTTATCTAATTTAACCGACCTCGTATCTCCTCCACTTTAAAAGATACCAATGGTGAGCATCGAAATAATCACCACCCTGTATACAGGGTGTCCCATTTTAATTAATCCAGCTGAATATCTTGAAAACGAAGCGATTTCCTCAAAAATGTTTCAGACAAAAATTGTAGCGGCTCGAGGGGGACATTTAATTGTGCCATGGGTTTTTAATTGTTATGGGGGGTTTCATGGGAAAACATTTTTTTTCAAATGGGAACCCCCATTTTTTATTGTAGATTCGTAATCTATGGAAAATAATAAGAAAGTTTTGAATGAAACTTTTTTTTCTAAAATTTCAATTTTTCGCTATATTCACCAAAAGAACACAAATTTTGGGATTTTCGATACAGTTTTACTAGAAAACTAATGCTTTATAAGAAAAATCGTAAGAGACAAAAAGTGCTTAAATTAAGGCAAGGATTAATAAAAAAATAATATTTTATTCTATTAAAAAAAACAAAATTAAAAAAAAAAATTATTTTATTTTTATTATTTTTTAAGAAAAATATTAATTTCTTTTTACTTATAAAATTTAAAATAAAGTCAATGATTGGAAACAATAGGTGTCAAAACGGTTTTTCAATTTTATTTGCAATTTAATATGTTAAATAATATTTTTCAATTAAGGAAGAAGGCTTCTAAAAATAAAGGAATTTTATTTTCAGCCTACTTTGTGTTTCGCACATAATTGTTATATTGTGACAGATTAGTTTTTTGTAGAAGCTCATTGTTATTGAAACCACTGTGATTATTTAAAATCAGTCTCTCATAAAATGGCTGATTATTCACCTAGAGAAATCGTGAATATTATAAAAGTTTTGGGCGAATGCCAAGATAACTATCGGCACGCAGCACGTCTTTATGCTGAGAGGTTTCCACAATTGCGTCATCCAAATCATACAAATATTAGGAGGCTCGTGAAAAGAGCGGAAAACGGTTCTCTTAGAAGAAAACGTAGTAAAACTGGTCCTAAGATGCTCCCCTCATTGATAGCATTAGCTTCCGTAAATGAAGATCCACATACATCTACAAGAAAAATTCAGTTTCTTCATGGACTTGCTAAATCTTCTGCCAACAGAATTTTAAAACACCATAAATCACACCCATATCATGTTCATTTAACCCGACAAATTAAAGAAGACTACATCCGCCGACTTAATTTTTGCATATGGGCTACGAATCAAGTTAGAAGAGATCCCCTTTTTCTTAATCGCGTACTTTTTACTGATGAAGCAAAATTTCACAACATGGGAGGAGTAAATCTTCAAAATGCTCATTATTATTCTGAAAATAATCCACATTGGCAATGAGATTACAGTGGCGTTGGTCTATAAACGTTTGGGCTGGAATAGTGGATGAGTATCTTGTGGGACCATTTTTTTATGAAGAAAATCTTAACCAACATGTTTATTTGAATATAATTCAAAACGAAATGCCTATTCTTTTAGAAGATGTACCTCTAGATTTAAGACAGCGAATGTGGTTTCAACAGGACGGACCTAGACCCCACACTGCCAGAATTGTTAAAACATTTTTACATAACCAATTCCCTAATATGTGGATTGGAATTGGTAGTGAAGTACACGAATGGCCAGCAAGATCTCCGGATCTTACAAAAATGAATTATTTTTTATGGGGTTACATAAAAGATAACGTTTATGAACGACCAACTACAACTAGAGAGGATATTATGATATGAATTACGGACGCTTTTCGAAGTATCACTCCTGAAATGTTGAGAAATGTATCATTTGCTTTTCGCACACGAGTAAACATGTGTATTGAACAAAATGGAGGAATATTCGAACATCTTATTTAGACGCTCTCGTAATTTAAGAACAGATCCAAATATCTTTAAGTGTATTCATTAATTACCTTTGACTTTATTTTAAATTTTATAAGTAAAAAAAATTATATTTTTCTTAAAAAATAATAAAAATAAAATAAACTTTTTTTTAAATTTATTTTTTTTAATAAAGTAAAATAATATTTTTTATTAATCCTTGCCTTAATTTAAGCACTTTTTGACTCCTGCGAGTTTTCTTATAGACCTTTAGTTTTTTAGTAAAACTGTATCGAAAATCCCAAAATTTGTGTTCATTTTGGTGAATATAGCGAAAAATTGAAATTTTAGAAAAAATAGTTTCAATCAAAACTTTCTTATTATTTTCCATAGATTAAGAATCTACAATAAAAAATGGGGGTTCCCATTTGAAAAAAAATGTTTTCCCATAAAACCCCATAACAATTAAAAACCCATGACACTATTAAATGTCCCCCTCAAGTCGCTACAATTTTTGTCTGAAACATTTTTAAGGAAATCGCTTCGTTTTCAAGATATTCAGCTGGATTAATTAAAATGGGACACCCTGTATACAGGGTGGTGATTATTTCGATGCTCACCATTGGCATTTTTCTCAAAAATGCGTCTTTTCAAAAATAAACGGCCGTTGCCGAACTTTTTGTACACCCTGTATACAAAATTTCATAAAAAAATCTTTTTCTTCAAACGTCATTAAAGTACAGTCTTCTGTGATGTTTGACAGGCTTTAAAATGTCACTTTTTATGTTCGTTGATTCTATGGTCACTTTGTACTGCCTAGGAGTAGAAATTAAATTTCTACTCCGCTTATTCCGCATCCCAATATACATGTCGTATTGAAATTAAACAATGTTAATTATAATTAACATTAAATTATAATTTAAAAAAGTAAAAATGAATTTTAGGCAACCCACTAATATTGTATTATGTGCTGTATGTAAATTATATGTCAAATTTTAAAGTTATTTATTAAATTACTATTTTAACAATTTCGACGTTTAAAAAAATAGAACTTTTTGTGGCTCGCATGTATCCGCGGGACTCGCATGATTAATTATTAGGTCTACTATCTCCAGTTTATCGTTGTCCGTCGAATATCCCTACACCAAAGATTTCTAATCTATACTATCCTACACCCTGTATATATATTATTACAATTTGACATTTGTAAATTTTAATGTGTTCAAAACTTTATTTATTTACAACAAAGTTAATTTAATAATAATTTAATTTTCCAATAGTCGTTATTTCATAATTACTTTTAACCGTTATAAAATAAAATTACAAATTTGATTGGTTGTTTTAATTCCTTTTGATCATAGAGTACGTAACTATAGAATAATCTTAACACCGCTAACTTGCAACTATTTACAATTAAAATCTTATATAATTAATTATGTAACGTACATTCATATTTACAAAAATATTTGCTTTATTTTAAGCGCAAAAAATATTACATAAACACTTTAATTAAATATATTTACAACGCGGTTTTAGTGAATTAATTTTTCTTAGGTTGGTTAAAACTTCAAAACAAATGTCGGCGTTGATTTTTATCCCCACCATTGGCAATTAACGAAGGGAAGCGAAAGTGACGGTTAACGGTTAGTGCTTCCAAGTGCTTGTCCTGTTTTTCGGAAAGCGGGAATTTATTCGCGTCGGTTTTCTTCATAGGTAAAAGTTTTCGGTTTTACCACAGGTTTTACATTAATTAACTTGAGTGTATTGGTAGAATAACACACTATATTTTATGAACGGGTAAGTAGTTACATATACATATACATGTTTGATATTGTCCCTTTGTTTGATGTTAACTATTAACAAACTTAATTCTATGAAGTAATTAGTATTTAAATTATGTAAATTTAGTGCTTGAAATACAGTGAATTTATTTTATGACTTATAATAATTTTAAGTGTTGTAACCTTAAAAATAATGGCGGTAAAAATAAATTTACAGTTTATATTAGTATCTCATGTGTATCACGGCCATTTTTCATATTATTGGTATAAATTAATAATGAGCCGTGGTACCTTGGTAGTGGTGTTCGGGTAGGTTTTAAATCTATAGTTTTGCTGTAACCCGGACAAATTTTGTTTCGGTGTAAATCCAGCAGTGGTAGAAAAATCAGGCCCCTAAAGCAATTTCTTATTAGGTTTCTTCAAACAATGACAAATACTTGATTCGATTTTATCCTCAGACGATCGAAATTCTAATGTACAGGTTGTTGTAATGGATTTATTTACACACATGATGAGTGGCGATTTTTATGCATGATAAATTAGCCTCGGCAAACGAAAAAGCAATAAACATAGCTAAAGTGTGGATAACAGCCTGACCCCTGACCAGGAGACCTATTCTCGAAATCACACGCTTAGGCTGATATTGCGTATGACTTTCACACGCTTTTAAAAATGAATATTCTTGAGCAGTAAAAAGAAGGTGTGCACACTAAATTTCACCCGCCTTGCAGCGTGTGGGTCTAGACCACACGCTTTTGGATATCGTCTACACGCCTAGGCACAATGACACATTCCACATTATTTAAATATTAATAAACGTAATAATAATCAGGCATAATTAATAAAGTCGGAGTTAAGAAGATAAATTTGGGGTTGTTTTTCTGTTTCTAATTAATATACGTCTTAACGTCAAGTTACAGTTTTTAAAAAAATAAACAATTTAATAAATTTTGCCACGTTCGAGAATACAAATATGTAAGTGTACACACTACTTTCACACACTGTTAAGCGTGTACGCTATAATAGCGTGTGATTTCGAGAATAGGTCTCCACTAGCTCTTCGTTTTGTTTTAACCAGGCGAGAATGATTTAATACAATAAAATTCAATGCCTTGGAACAAACTTGCTGTTTTTAAAGTCAAGCCATTTTTTAGGGGTCCCTTCAAAAGTAATCAAAAGTAATTGAAAAGGGATAGGTTTTTCCAAAGTTGAAAAACATTTTAATAAAATTAAATTGTTAAATTCATTTAGTTTTCAAAACTGAGGTTAAAATCTGTCTGCTGGTTAAAAATGTACAGTTTCTCCCAGCTGGAAGTAGTACAAAAGTAATCACTATCGCATATTCTTTGTTCTACTTCCAGCTGGGAGCAAGTTTACAGTTGATAACTTATATGATCAAGTATAAATTGAAATTGTTGCAAGTTTTGTATTAAATTTAAAAAAATCTTTTTTTTTATCCTCAAAATTTCTTATTAGTGTGAATTTTTTACATTGATATTTTTTGTATTGTTTCAGATTTAATAAAAATGGATCCAAATAAGCATTTTGGAAGTTTGAAATATTTTCAAAATGATGTATGTAAGAAAACTTTTTTTCTAAAGAAAGGAATATGCTCTTTTGGTGGAACAACGACCGCAACTGTTCGTATTAATGCTGGTAATCCAGGAGACATATTTTGCGAAGTTTTTGTTGATAATAAAGGGATTGTAAGTATTATTTCTTATTATAATGAACCCATTTTTTTAAATCCCTTTATAGAGGGTGTTCCGTAAGTATGCATAATAATGAAAGGGGTTGCTCAGGACACCAAAACAACAACTTTTGTTAATAAACCCATATCCTCAAATTAACCATTAAGTCACTAGGTTAAATCAAAATTTTTTAAATTTAATTTACAAAAATAGCTTTATTTTCTTTTTTTTGTAAATAAATGTTTGCGATTTATTGTCATGTCTTCACAATGGACCGGGCACAACAGATTTTTAAATAAACATGACACAAATTTGGAGTGAACAACTTTAAATACGATAATAGTAGTAAATCAACATCGGTTTATTCTGTTGTGCTATTCTAAGATCAATTACGTTTGTTATTAAAGTTGGTCGTGGCGGACCTGTTAATTGGCCTGCATGTTCCCCTGATCTCACAAGCTTAGATTTTTTTCTTTGGGGATATTTGAAAAGTCTGGTGTACGAGACACCTGTTACTACAGAAGAAGAACTTCTTGCAAGACTTATGGCTGCTTGTAGCATTGTCCAAGACATCCCTGAGATATTCCAGAGGGTTCGAACATCTATGAACCAGCGTGCAACCTTGTGCATTGAACAAAATGGCTGAAATTTCGAAGAATTTTTGTAAATTTTATTAAATAATTATCTTAGTTACCTTAAATCTTTTTTATTTACCCTGGCTTAATGGTTAATTTCCGAATATGGGTTTATTAACAAAAGTTGCTTGTTTTGGTGTCCTGAACAACCCCTTTCATTATTATGCATTACTTACGGAACACCCTGTAGATACTTTTAGACCCTTTATTCCTGAAATCTCACCTGAGTGAATGTGAATTGTTCGGCAGAGATCAGATTGAATTTCACTCGGGTGAGGTTTCAGAAGTAAGGGCCCAGGATATAGACAATAAAGTAATTAAAATATTTTCAATTATTAAAAATTGTTTTTACAAAAATACTTAAATTTTCAGGCACAATTTACAAGCAACTTCCCAAAACTTCCTATTTTATTAAATGGAAAATCGGTTCGTGGACCTAAAGTTCTAAAATCTGGAGATATGCTCTCAATTTTCGAGAAGAATTTTAAGTATGAAAATAAAGACCTTCCTTCAGATGTTATTGTAAGTATTTAATCACTTTTTTTGCTTGTTTTTTCTTAGGAATAACTTCAGATTTTTGTAATATACAAAATTTACACCTGTTTCTAAGAAATATATTGCCAAAAAATATTAATTTTAATAAAATGAGAACTTGACTATGATTTGGGAGAGTAGTTAATAAGAGTAAATGATACAGTTGGGATTTGAATCAATTACCTTTACTCTTATCAATTTTATTATTTTGAGTTTTGTTTTCAGTTTTTAGATTTTTTTACCCAGAATTGTGAATATTATTTATTTCTATGCCAAGAAAAAGTTTTCATTTCAAGCATGTTCAAGTTTTTGTATCACCTTTTGATTAAAAATTTACAAAAATGCTATGAAACCTTTGCGACTATACCGGCCAATAATTTGCTCGCAGCTCCCAGCCGAAAATAAAATTCAAGACTTTTTATGCAAAATTTGTTTCAAACAAAAAGTCTTTAACTTTGTTATTAATAAAAAAAAAAAATTGAATTTTGCACATATCGTAGTTAAAACCCGAAAAGTGTGAAACTCCATTTTCCCTATTTGTAGTTACTACAAGCTGCAAACAGATATTTTATACAAAGCAGGATTTTGATGAAATTGGAGTTACACACTTTTCAGGTTTAACGACGATATGAGTTCTTTCAAAAGTTTACACTAGTTTTTTGATATTTGGACTTTTACTCTCTTAATTTAAATAAGTATGTATGTGTAAAATTAATTGAACATATCTGAAATAATTTTAAATTTTTAAAAATGTAGTCTGTCTGTTCGAAAGATCAATGAATCCATTTTAATTTTTTAATATGTTCGTACTAAGGATGTAATATGCTAAAAAATATTTGGTTTATTATCCCCACCCCTGTACGAACCCCGTGATTTAATTTAACTGATAAATTTCTCATAAAATTTTAAGTTTTTTCAAAATATTTTCAAAACAAAAAAATGTAAGCGTTTAATTTTTTACTATGTTCTTATTAAGGATGTAATACGCTAAGAAATATTTGGTTTTTATACCCACTCCCGTACGAGCCCCGTGATTTAATTTAATTGATAAATTTCTCATAAAATTTTAAGTTTTTTCAAAATATTTCCAAAACAACAATATGTAAGCCTTTCATTTTTTACTATGTTCTTACTAAGGATGTATTACGCTAAAAAATATTTGGTTTATTATCGCCACTCCCGTACGAACCCCGTAATTTAATTTAAGAGCATTCTTTCCTAAACCGCGTGTTCAAAATCGTCTTCCTAAAAATAAGTTATATCCTTTTAGAACCAGTACCATAATAATACAAAAAAATTTAGAATCAATGCATATCCTGCCGCCCCTTTCCGCCGCCCAACTGAATAAAATCCAATAAACAAAATTTTATGTGCAATACGACAAATACTGGACTAAATGCAGCACTTTTATTATTTAATCAATTATCATAAAAAAAATACTGAAATGTAGACAAATGTATGTTCTACAAAACGGCGCAACCCGATTTTCAATATCTCAAATAGTTCCGCTACAATATTCCAATAAAAATAGCATAAAAACGCCATTTTTAAACAAGAACTATAAAAAATGTGTAATTTTTTTTTAAAGAAGCTTTGCGCCGTTTTGTAGATTAATCATCGCATTTTTTAATTCTGAAAGAATTATTTTAAAATAATAATTTATAAGGGCTGTAGAATTAGTCCAGTAAACCTCAAAATAGCCTTTATAATGTTAAGGAAGGAATGCTCTTAAATGATAAATTTCTCATAAAATTTTAAGTTTTTTCAAAATACAGTTGAACTTCCCTATAACGAACTTCCATATAACGAATTTCTCTATATAATGAATTTTTTTTGAGAATCTTCACCTTGAAGGCGTTTTTAATGTATTTTTTACTCCTTATAACGAATTAAAGTTTCCGTATAACGAATTTTTTTACGTAAATATTAGAATTTTAGTCAATGGGTGGCTAATTTTAAAAATTTCGGAGAATTTTATATTAGATTAGTGTAAAGAATAATAGAAAATCAGGAAGGTAATTAGAATTTTTAGAAATGCACATAAATTCCGAGATTTGTCGAGACTTTTTATAAAGTTTACTTATAAGTTATACCTCCGACTTGGAGCAAATTTAGTTTTTGTAAAACATGCGCATTAAAAACAACGCCTTTTCATATTTTTAGTTAAAATAAAGAGGTATAAAGTAAATAACAAATTTTTTATATGAAAATTACGAATTTCTATATATCTATATATATTTTAAGGTTCCCGTGATGAAACGTTATATAGAAGTTCGATTGTATTTCCAAAACAAAAAATGCACGCCTTCCATTTTTTACTATGTTCTTACTAAGGATGTAATACTCTAAAAAATATTTGGTTTATTATCCCCACCCCCGTACGAGCCCCGTGATTTAATTTAAAAATTTGGACGTTCAATTAATTATGTTTTTACATAGTTGAGCAAGTTTAAGGTCATATAAAATTTTTTTTGAAACGAATGTAAAATTGAATGCATTCGAATGTAACTTCAAGGTGGTTATAAAATAACATGTCGAGTGTGACTCTAGCAAACTTCTAGAAATGCATCAGATTATAGCTAGAGTAGGCTCTAGCCAAAACCTTTTATCAGAATTATGAAATTTAAAAGAACTTCTTGTGGATTTTTCAATTATGCATTTTGCACTTAAGTTAATTAATATTCTCATATTTAAAAGAAAACCCTGAACCCAGGGTACTCAGACTTTTATTAGATTGACCAGGCACTAGGAAAGTTTTTAAATTTATAAAATGAAATATAAATAATATAAAAAAATACTAAAACAGACAAATTAAAAAATGTAATATTTGTTGTTATTAAAAGTGTTAGAATATGCAGGGTGAGTCGAAATTAAACCGCCAAATTTTTCAAGCTGATTCTATGACTAATTTTAAGAAAAACTTCAAATAAATATATATCCGATTTCGCTTCCAAATGAGGTGAAGAAAAGAAAGGTTATAAAAATAAAAAATATCCTTAATTTAATGCAAATATCCCAAATAGTCAAATAAAAAGATAGATTTTATTAGCTACCTAATAATAGGCGACGGGTATTGTAGAAATAGTAGATATCTAACTTATTTTCAGGACCACTACCACCAGTTAAGCGTTGTCGATGTAGTTACAGGACACCCTGTATAAATGCAAAAAAACGAGTTTTTATCATTTTATAAAATAGTTTACTTTTTTTTAAATTTTTTTGTAGTATAATGTAAGAAGGATTTTTTAATGCTGCATCCACAAAACAAATTTTGAAAAGTTTAAAATTTACTATTATCAATATTTTAAAAATAAAATTACAGAGTCGGGGCCTAAATTTTAATTTTTACTTATTTTTCCAGGCCATGTACTTTAAACTTGTGATTTATTTTAAAAATTACAAAAAAAAGTTCCATTTGCTAACGAGAAGCTAATTAGTAGATTTAATTTTTTTACAATTTTTAATAATGAAATTACAAACTTTATATCAAGAAATTTTTCTGGATGTTTGCTATTTTTGAAAAATACAAAGAAGCATTATTTAGGGGAGCGGGACAAAAGGACGTAAGAAAAAACCTGACTTGGACAAAAGTCCGAAGGAGAAATGGTCGAATAATAAAAATTGATGTGCACAAAATTTAAAAAAAAAATTTTAATTCCAAAAATTTGTATGATTTTTAAATCAAATAAAATGTTAGTATATGATGACTTGGTATCTGATAAAGGTTAACGTTGTATTTTTTGGCAAAAAATGCTACAATTTCTGAAAAAAAAACAGAAACTTCAAAAAATGGATATCATTAAATTAAATTTCTTTATTCTGTTTCTGCTTTAAAAATAAACACTTTTTATTTGAAATATTTTTTCATACAATCCTCAGTTTTGAAAATATTTTCATCTTTCAGGTTGGACCACGTTAGGTTAGTTTGCGAATGAATGTCTTTCAGCTGTTTTGTCCAGGTCAGCCTATTATCGTTCAGCTATTTCTCCTTCGGCTTTTTGTCCGTGTCTTCCTTTTATCATTCGGCCATATGTTCATGTCGGCCTTTTCTCCTTCAGCCTTTAGAATCTTTCGGCATTTTGGAGAAGACCCGTAATATAGTACTCTTAGAAATTAAATTCAAACTTATTTTTTATTAAATTGATTTTATTCATTTATGGTACAAGTGTACTATGAACAAAATAAGTCGCGCGAAAAAGTTTAATAATTTTCAAGTCTTTTACTACCTATTGATACAATTTTTTTGGAAATAACAAGTGAGGGGAGAAATTAAAAAAAAATAATTAAATTAATAATTACAGGTAGTTTGTCAAGGATATGATTAGGCAACTTATGCGCAAATTGTTAGTTTGTTTATTAACTTTTATAAAAAAAGAAACTCTTATTCAAATAACAGATAAGAGACTTTATTTGGGATCTTGTACTATATGAAATTGAATATGCAAACAATGTTTTGAACTGCTATAGTAGATAATATTTTGTTCGATTTCTTTTGAAGGTTCCCAAAACTCCTAAAGCAGGCAGGGCCTCCATTATGGTTCCTTTAAGGAATACAGTACCAACACTCGTGTAAGTATATCGAAAAGCAATAAATATTAAACAATTTTATTCCTGATTTGATAATAAAATTAATTTTCAATTATTAACATAAAAATATTTTATCTGCTTGCATACTATATTGCCACCTTTATGTGTATCAATTTGATTGAAGTAATGACGTTCTTTATCGTTTTGACGCCCATAATGATTACTTTATGGGCTACAAATTGATGACACTAAATCAATAAATTTTAATTTATTTCAATTTTTTCATGATTTATGCAAGCAGATAAAGTTTCGTATGAAATTCGGATTATAACCAATGATTGTGGTTCACATCCTAATAGCAGGCTCGGCAAATATTCACGACATGAAACATAATAATTGACGTTACGATCCTTATCACATAAATAATAATTATGTAAAATAAACAATGCAAAACTAAATTAAAAGTTTTCTTTAAAATTTCAGTGAATCAGAAGCTGGAACTTCATATTCAAGTGAAAAACGGAAATCTATACGGTAAATAGCAAATTATTATTTTAGATTACAAAAAAATTATTTAGTGTAAAAGAATGTAATAAATTACTCCTATGTAATTATAATATAGTGTATATAACAGTTTTAATTTAAAATCTGTTATTTTAAAGGATAAAAGCTGCAAATAGCAGCTTTAAGGAATCAGATGTTTCCCTTACACCACCATCAAATGCGAGCTTTACACAAGCAGCGAAAAATAAGTAAGTTACTTTATTATTTCAAAATGAACCTCAAAAATAATCAGTATTATAATTTTAATATTGTTCATATATTTCAGTTTTGTTATATCTTCACCAACAAGTGCTGTAAAACCGACAAATTTAAGGTAATTTCTTTATAACTTTCAAAATATTGTTAATTAATATAAAATATATATTATAGAAATAGGGTTTTATTAAAAAGCTTGGCGAATAAAACCGAAAATTCCCCAATCACACGTAGATCATCGAAAAGGCGCTCAACTTTACAAGAAACTTCCTTGGCTAACATTCAAGAAGATGACAGTACTTCTCTTTTAAATGAAGAAACAGAAGTTGGAAAAGAAAACCACTCATCAAGTGATTTAATTTCCTTTGACACCCCCGGTAGGAGACTGACTAGAAGTCAAAGCAATATTTCTGATATTAATGAATTAAACACATTTAACAACTCTATATTGGGAACACCTAAAAGTGTTGGGAAACGTAGTATTGTCAAAACACCACAGAGTGCAATTAAGGCAATAACACTTGAATCAGAAGCTACCACTAGTACTCCTGATAAGTCAACTAATATTACACCCGATACGTCATTCAAATCAACAGTGGAAGAGCTTAATCACACACCACCTTCAACTCTTCCCAAGAGGAATACGAAAAAATCAATTCAATTTGACCCCAACAATTCAGATAACATCCATACTCCATCTCCTTCAAACAATGTTTCAGATGAAGAATTAATTCACACTCCAGAAACTTCCTCTCAATCACCTTTAACATTTAATGAATCTATAACAAAAATTAGAAAATCTGCCAGAAAATTACGGCAATCACAAGCTAATATAAGTGGAGAATTTCTAATCAAGGATGCTTCTCCAGTAGTTAATGTGGAAACCTCACCCATTGCTTCAAAAACTAGAATCACATTTTCTGAAGATACAACTAAAGGTAGCCCAGACATTCCTTCTTCAAGAAAAGTTGTTAAAACTCCTAGATTATCAAGATCCGCTAAAAAATCTCGACATTCATTAGTTTTTGAAGACATTGGTGAAGAAACTTCTGAAGGTACAATGAGTTCAGTGGTTAAAGTATTTAAGTTTTCTAAAATTTCTTTCGTAGGTGAAGTAACAGAAAAGAATAATCCCAATAAAAGGCCTAGGCGTAGTTCTTTCGATGATAGCACCAGACTTTCTTCAAAAAGATTAAAGAGAGGTGCTTATTCACCAAATAATAAAGAGGTAGGTTTTATTTTCTAGTATTATTTAATTATATTTACGTGGATTTTATTTTTAGAACACCTCATTGTTTACTAATTATTCAATGATATCTGAAGGATCATATTTGTTAAATGAGGAAAGTCCAGATGAAAATAGTTATTTAAAAACTAGTGCCACTGAGCCTAGGATGAAAAGAAACATTAGCATGAGAAGAAGTCTCCCTTCAACTAAACTGGAATATCCTCCAGAAAGTAGCATTCATGTTTGTGGTGATTCCACTTTAGAAACTGTCAATTCTTCATCATTTATTTATATGTCACCTTCTAATAATGAAGATATGTCTAGCTTCAATCAAGAAATACCTGCAACACAGGAATTATTGCAAGATGAAGAACCTAAAATCCAGAATTCGCTTAATGTTGAAGAAAGTTTACTGGCTGAAGAAGTGGAACAGGGCAATTCTGAAAGACGTTCAATTCGTCAATCATTAAGAAAACGTAATCTTCAAGATTCCAATATATCTGAAAGTCTTAACAAGGTTGTTTCGAAAATACAGGATGACGGCAATGAGGACGCTGCAAGTCATATTACAAGTGAATCTTCTAATTCACCTGGTGAAATCAATAAAATTGACGATAATATATTGGATATTGATACTTCAAAAAACGAAGCTTTAAATTTTAATTTTGAAGAAACCAATAAAATTGATGATTTATTGAGTATCGAAAGCTCAGAACAAAATATGAGTTTGAATAAATCAAAAACAAGATCAATGAATAAATCTTTAAATCAACTTGAAGATAAAGCACCTGAAGAAGATTTGGTTACTGAAGAAAATTTAAATAAAAATGGTGCTGAAAATGTAACATTGCGTAGCCGAAAAATCAGTCCATCAGCAAATTTAAGTTTGTTTGACTCATTTGATGATTCAAGCAAACCCAGCAATAATGATCTATCTGTTAACGAAACTTCTGATCAAAGCAAGAGTTTTGAAGAATCTCCAGGTTTTGATATTTCTACTAAACCTCCGATGGACAGAATATCTTCTCTAAAACGAATAACTCGATCAAGTATTTCAACAAATAATCCTTCCAATGATGTGCTAAACAAATCAACAAATGTGTTTTCTTTGGAAATATCCCCTAATGCAGGAGACTTGTTGTGTAATGAAAAAGAACCAAATTTATTTGATGAAAGGAGTATTATTGATAATGATATCTCCGGAACTCAGGACGAATTAAGTTTTGAAGAATCTCCAGGTTTTGATATTTCTACTAAACCTCCGATGGACAGAATATCTTCTCTAAAACGAATAACTCGATCAAGTATTTCAACAAATAATCCTTCCAATGATGTGCTAAACAAATCAACAAATGTGTTTTCTTTGGAAATATCCCCTAATGCAGGAGACTTGTTGTGTAATGAAAAAGAACCAAATTTATTTGATGAAAGGAGTATTATTGATAATGATATCTCCGGAACTCAGGACGAATTAAGTTTTGAAGAATCTCCAGGTTTTGATATTTCTGCTAAACCTCCGATGGACAGAATATCTTCTCTAAAACGAATAACTCGATCAAGTATTTCAACAAATAATCCTTCCAATGATGTGCTAAACAAATCAACAAATGTGTTTTCTTTGGAAATATCCCCTAATGCAGGAGACTTGTTGTGTAATGAAAAAGAATCAAATTTATTTGATGAAAGGAGTATTATTGATAATGATATCTTCGGAACTCAGGACGAATTAATAGACAATTCGTCTTTATATGATAGTTTGAAAGAAAGTAGGACTCAAAAAGAACCTCTAAATGATCTATCAAGTCCTAGAGGAGTAAAACAGTTATTAAAAACACCAAAACCTCAAAAGGAACCCTTGAATGACCTCACAAGTCCCAAAGGTGTGAAAACATTATTCAAAACACCAAAACCACTGAAGGAGCCTATGAATGACCTAACAAGTCCGAAAGGTGTGAAAAAATTATTGAAAACTCCCAAACCCCAAAAGGAACCCTTGAATGACCTCACCAGCCCGAAAGGAGTGAAAAAATTATTGAAAACACCGAAGGTTCAGAAGGAACCATTAAATGATCTAACTAGTCCTAGAGGTGTGAAACAATTATTAAAAACACCGAAACAACAAAAGGAACCTGCAAATGACCTTACAAGTCCTAAAGGAGTTAAAAAATTATTGAAAACACCGAAAGTTCAGAAGGAACCTTTAAATGATCTCACAAGTCCGAAAGGTGTGAAACAATTATTGAAAACTCCCAAACCCCAAAAGGAACCCTTGAATGATCTCACCAGCCCGAAAGGAGTGAAAAAATTATTAAAAACGCCGAAGGTTCAGAAGGAACCGTTAAATGATCTCACAAGTCCGAAAGGTGTGAAACAATTATTAAGAACACCAAAGATCCATAAGAACCCAGAGAATGACTTAAGTAGTCCTAGAGGTGTTAAACAATTAATGGCCACACCTAAACTTCAGAAGGAGCCACTGAATGATCTTTCAAGTCCTAAAGGAATGAAAAAATTATTGAAAACTCCAAAATCTCAAAAGGAACCTTTGAATGATCTCACCAGCCCGAAAGGAGTGAAAAAATTATTAAAAACGCCGAAGATTCAGAAGGAACCGTTAAATGATCTCACAAGTCCGAAAGGTGTGAAACAATTATTAAGAACACCAAAGGTCCATAAGGACCCAGAGAATGACCTAAGTAGTCCTAGAGGTGTTAAGCAATTAATGGCCACACCTAAACTTCAGAAGGAGCCACTGAATGATCTGTCAAGCCCTAAGGGTGTTGAAGATCTGTTTAATACCTCTACTGGAAATGATCTCAACATCTCAGGTGTTAGTGTTCTTGATGACATGGATCTATTCCCCAAGAAAATTCAAATTAAAACTTACAGAGGAAAAAGCATGTCACCAATAAAACCAGTACAATTGTATCCTAATCGAAAAACTTTTGGAGTGACTGCAAATGAATCCCCAGATGTTAATAAATGGAAAAGTGAAAGAGAGGTTAGTTCATTAAAATTGGAAGAAAATACAGACAATTTGGAAATGTCCATAAAACGTAAGTCAAAATTAGATGAAGAAACATCAAGCTCTAAAAAGAAATTTAAAAGTTTGGAACCAACTGAGGTTAATGATGTGGAAGAAGCCGCTACTGAAAAAAGATCAACAAGAAGTCGAAATCAAGAAAAATCTTCAAATGGTACTGAGGTGATTGTTACACCACAGAGATTGAACCCAAGAGACGTAAAGAAGGAAACACCTTTGGAAAAAATTAAAGAACCTTCGCCTACGCCAGAAAAAAGATCTACCAGGGCCAGAAATAATGCTCAAACTAGTGAAGAGAGCGTTAAAACAAAATCAAAGAGAGGTAAAAAAATTCAAACTTCTTCTGAATCAAACGAATCAAAGTCTGAAGATATAGTTGCGGAATCAACATCCTTGCCTGTGAAAAGATCTACGAGAGGTAGGAAGAAGGTAATTTCTTCTGAGAAGGTGGATGAAAGTGCTTCTCCCCTTTCCATAACTAAATCAAGAAGAGGCGCAAAGAAAGAAGAAGTTAATATTGAAACTGTAGTTTTAGAAAACGATGATGACACTAAAGAAACTCTTCCAGTGCCAGAAAAAAAGACGACGAGAGCTAGAGGTAAAAAAAATAGTCCCCATAATGCAGAGGTGCAGGAAACTGCTTCTCCTATTCCAATAACAAGACCAAGAAGAGGTTTTAAAAAAGACAAAGTTCTTGAAAATATTGAAGCTAGCATAGAAAATACTGATGAAAGTAAAGAAACTCTTCCCGTGCCAGAAATAAAATTGATGCGTGCCAGAGGTAGAAAAAATGTTCCAGATGTATCAACAGAGGTACAAGAAACTGGATCCCCTCTACCAACAACAAGATCAAGAAGAGGTGCTAAAAAAGAAATAGTTGTTGAAAATATTGAAGCTAAAATTGTAGAAAGTCCTGATGAAAGTAAAGAGACTCTTCCAATGCCAGAAAAAAAGATGACACGGACCAGAGGTAGAAAAAATATTCCAGATGTTTCAACAGAGATACAAGAAGCTGCATCTCCTCTTTCAATAACAAGATCAAGAAGAGGTGCGATAAAAGAAGTACTTCTGGATGTTATTGAAACTCCAACATCCAAACCAGAACCGAAAGGAAGAGTAGGTAGAAAAAGAAAATCTGCGGAAGAAAAATCTTCTCCTGCTTCACGAACTAAACGTGGAAGAAATAAAGAAGATAATATTCCAGTTGTCGTTTTAACAGAAGTTGATGCTCCGACACCCCCAGCTCCTAAATCTAAGAGAAAAGTGGCTGCAAAGGGTAATATTTCTAAGGCAAAAGTTCCTGCTAATGATGAAGATGAAAATGGAGCAAAAAGAACTAAGAAACCCAAAATGGATGAGGAGGTTTTTGAACAGGAAACAGTAAAGGAAGTTAAGTTTACAAGATCCAGAAGGAAGTTACTTAGTCTTGAAGATATGGAAGATGAAACTCTTAATGACAGCCATCAAGGCAAATTAAAAGTAAAGTTTGCAAAGGGTTCAACCCCAAGGGTACGAAGAAAGTAAATTTTATATAACTATAAATAAGATTTTGTTTTGAATATATTTTTATGTACATTAGAATAGAATATGTAATATATTACAAGAAACTAAACTACAGATTTAAGTTTTAATAAATCTTTTAAAAAAATTTTATTTCCTGTATTTGTAAGTGTGGATATTATTTGGTTAATTTATATTTGAAGCGTATAGATGCAAAAGTAGATATATTGATATTTTGTAACAAAATCAGTAAGTCATGTATTCTCTGTACTTAAAATTAATAAAGAATACGATTGTTGACGTCTTTTGGTAAGTTTACTGCTTTTAAACAAAATTAGTCTGTTTCATAGATAAAAGTCTGTTTATGTATCTATTCGCTTCATTTCTGTTGTAATTGCTAAAAACAAAAACGAACTTATTTTGAGCGATGGTAATTGATTGATCAATTTTATTGAAGTAGAGGTAAGTAATTTTTGATAAAGTTTTAATAAATTCAGAATTTCCCATGTATAATGATTTGAAATAGCAAGAGAGATATTGAAAAGTACTACCTCCTTCAGAAAATATGGTATATATTTTGTAAAAAAGATTGGGATTAACGAAAGCTAACTATTTATATTTAGGTCTTTTTTCAATTTTTATTTCTAAATATTGGATTGTGAGGCAACAAATTCAACACAGTATGGCATAAGAAAACGAATTTTTTGAACTAAAAAATTCAATTTCACTTACGGTTTCACATCAAGTTTTTTTTAAATGTAACACCCTATTTTTTTGTACTTATTGTTAAACACTGGTACTTCTAAGTATGTTTTTGACAAAAAAAATAGTTATTTTTAGTACAAGTGAGCAAATTTGCTCAATTGTACTGAAGAGTATAAAATTACCTTGCTCACGTGTTTGCTAAACCTGATTTTTTCCATTTTCGTTAAAATAATATGTACTTTAATTATATATTCTAATTTTTGGAAAATTTTATTGTCTTTAAACGAATCTATGAATAATTTTTAATATAATGTAATATAATATAATCAAAATCAATCAGAAAAGATAAATATTTATTCATAATAGTATGGATTTTTTAAGTTCTACAGAGAAGATGACATTATTGTCTTATGTCTTATTAGACCGAGGCTATCGCGACTCAAGAGAAATATGTCATCAATTAGGATTTCAAGTTTTTATGCCCCATTTTATACCACCTGGACAGCGTCAGCTTTCATGTCAACAGGCTAATGAGTCTAGGTAAAATCTCAAGAATGTTTAAATATTTTATGAAGTAAATTAGTGAATAGAAATAATTACTTTATTCGTCTTATTTAAAATAAATGGGATAAAGGAATTCTTCCTAGCATATTCATTAATTTATCAAAAACATTTTTAATTCGTTGTTCTTTATAATAATAGAATTGTTACAATGTTACGATGGGTTATTGAAGCTGTTTTTGGCCGTCTTCAGAACAAGTTCAGATTTTTACGAAATGTTGTTCCAAATTCCTATAGTGCAGAAGCGCTTGGCAATATTTACAAGGTAGATTAATAATATAAAATAAAAATCCGAAATTAGCACTTTCCGCTATTTTTGAAAGGTCTTGTGTGCAATTTCAAATGCATTTTTTCCACCTATAAGTTCAAACGGTCCCGAAGATGATGTGATGAAGTATTGGAACGATTAAATCGTCCAAACACTCTTTTAGAAAAAGTACTGGAGGAAAATTTGACAAGGGTGCGTTTAAATTTGCCAATTGTAGACGCATTGGAAGGTCTTCACAATTTTCCTGTTTTGACTGAAAACCAAATTCAAGACCTCACTTTGGGAACATATCAATTGAAGTTGGCATATGCATACACTTCCTCTCATTTGGATCATGGTCGTTATCTATTAGATCCATCAAGATCCAGCTGAGAACAAAATGATGGTGAAATGTTAATAAGAGCACCAATTCCTTCAAGGTTATATTTTTTGCCATAAGTAATTAAAGATATTTTTGACTTAACCTATTAAAATCCAGATTTCAAGGCAGAGAGGAAAGACGATGTTTTATTTCCTATAGTACGGAGTACGGAGCTAAATGGGGCAGACGCCATAACTGGTTGGGCTTGCCTTTGTAAATCGGGTGGCAGGGTTTTAGGAATGTGTGGTCATGTTGCTTCTGTTATTTGGTTTCTAGGGTATGCTCGGCACCATGAAAATATCAAATACCCTTCAAAAGACATTGCTGAAAAAATAATAAACGTACCAGAAAATTAATTATACATATACGTTGTAAGTAGCAAGTTTACAGAAATAATTTTTAAATAATTTTTCTTTTTGTTTTTGTAGAAATATACGTATGAGGTTTAAAAACTTTTCCCCCCTCTCTCTAACTCACTCACTAACACCCCCCCACATACATTACACATGATGCGCAAATTCCGTCCAGTAACCTCCTCTTGGTGCGCATTGGGTAATGCTAATACTGGCGGTACGATATCGCTCATACGTTCCGAGACCAAGCAGTGATCCTGTGATATTAGGAATGGACAGGAATGAATGCTAAAGAGTAGGAAAGAGTATTGTTTGTCAGATTTCGGAACTTATAAGCGTATTGTACATACTGTAAACTGTAAAGTGCCCTATACCCTATAGACACACAAAGTAGAACGCCGAGTAAGGCCGTGAACACGTACGACGTACGAGGTCTTGCTCGTGGCTTTTAATTGTCTACAAATTCATATTCTTTTTGTCAATCTTTTCACGGTCTTGAGTTTTGTACGTGTTCTTGTTCGCCTGTGCAGACAAGACCGCTTAATATTGAAATGACCGACAAAAAGTAGGCAAATTAAAGCCACAAACAAGACAGTGAACTTGTGAATGAAAATAAAAATATCCAATATTCAAAAGATTGTACCTTGTCATGCAAACTTGTATGGTATTTGGAGTATAATAAATCAATTTTAGCTATGAACTTTGCGTATTTTTTTTTATTTTTTCCTAAACAGAATTTTAAGCGAGGTACGGTTTACGGTAATTCTAAACTGTGGATCAGAAGGTGCCCTGTTAATTGATAGAATGTTAACTGCTAGAAAGAGAAAATGCTAGAACGTAAATTGCTAGAACCGTAAAGTGGTCGAATCGGAAATTGATAGAATCGGAAACTGCTAGAATCGGAATCTGCTAGAACCGTACACTGCTAGAACCGTAAATTGATAGAACCGTTAAGTGATAGAACGTTAACTGCTAGAACGTTAATTGATAGAATCGCTCGGGCGACTTCGGTCACGTCGGACATATTATTGTATATGCGGAGATGAAGCCGCGCGGGCCGACGCCGCCCGAGCGATTCTATCAATTAACGTTCTAGCAGTTAACGTTCTATCATTTAACGGTTCTATCAATTTACGGTTCTAGCAGTTTACGGTTCTAGCAAATTCCGATTCTAGCAGTTTCCGATTTTATCAATTTCCGATTCGACAACTTTACGGTTCTAGCAATTTACGTTCTAGCATTTTCTCATTCTAGCAGTTAACGTTCTATCAATTAACGCGTCACCGATCAGAATACATCAGCTAAAATGAAGCTTTTAGAAATTAATGGATTTATTTGTGACACGCAGGTGAAAAATGTTGCCGATGTTTTAGATTTTAGAAAATCCGAAATGTACTGTAAAAATTGTAACATTTTAATTTAAAGATGTTCTAGTGAATGGATTCATCTCTGAAAACCCAATTTAAAGAAATTGATAAGAAAGTTAAACAACTTATTAAAAAATCCAAAAACTCCAAAATAACACAGGACATTGAGAATTCTCAAGGTGACTTAAGAAAAGTCTGGAAGGTTATAAATAATAACCTAAATACAAACTGCAATAAAACAATCAATTTCCAAAAAATTATAGTTAATAACCAGGTGATTAATTGTCCAAAGGACATATGCAATGAATTCAATAACTTCTTTACTAATAATGCCCCTAACCTTAGCCAAAAAATACCAAAGACGAATTCTCAATTCAGTAATATTATAAATGATAAAACAATCTTCCTACTATTACCAGTCACTGAATTAGAAGTAAAAAAAATTTTTAAACGAATGAATAAAAACTCGAGTCCAGGACCTGACGGTAATATCTCTTACCACGACATAGAAATCATTATTGACATTATTGCTCCAACTTTCACCTCCATTATAAATAAATGTTTCATTGATTTAGTTTTTCCAGATATCTTAAAATTATCTATAATAATCCTAATTTTCAAATCAGGAGATAAAACTAATCCAACTAACTATAGACCCATATCACTCACCAATATTTTTGCTAAAATTCCATAGAAAATATTAAAAATCCAATTAACTTACTTTATTAATAAAACGTGATTTTGACCCACAACAGTATTGTTTCATTAATAACAGCAATACTCAAGCTGCAACATCTGACCTTATTCAATATATAAATAAATCCTTAAAAAAGCTTTTGATACTGTGTGCCACAGTAAATTACTTACGTATCTAAATTAAATAGGCTTTAGAGGTAATTTCAATTCACTGATTGTTAGTTATTTAAGTGGAACAAATCAGTACGTCAAAATTGGCGATAGTCAGAGTGATCTGCAGGAAGTTGTTATGGGTGTTCCACAGGGTACTATTTTGGGGCCTTTGTTGTATCTAATATATATCAATAATTTAAAAAATGCTAATCTGAAAGCTAAATATATCATTTATGCAGACGATGCCATCTTGCTTTATTCATTTAAAACCATTGATGTTCAACAGATTAATGATGACCTATATGTATATGTTACCGTTAAAACCCGAAATCAGTAAAAACTAGTTTTAACTAGTCAAAACAAGAAGTAACTAAAGACGTTTCTTGAAACTAGTTTTTACTAATTAAAACGCGTTCTAACAAACTACATTTGTAAAAACCCGAATAAATTGAATCTTCAATATTATTTCGAGTTATAATAACTGAGACTTTCATTCAAAACTAGTTTAACCTGATCCTTGATTTGTTAGAACTAGTTTTGACGTAAGAAACCAGTAAAAACCCGAAATTCAGAATATTATTTTAAGCCAAAACAACCTAAAATATTATTATAGTTGGGCAGTCAAGTGTTAAATTTAAGGGTAAAATGTCTCGAATGTTGGGAGCTAAAGCTGTTTTAGCCATAAGAGTTGATGCTCTTGGTGAAGATGGATTGTTTGAATTAGGAGCTGCTCACAAAGCTAATCGTGAAATACACGTTTGAAATTATTGGAAGAAGGTAATTTTAGACGCATTAGGGGTACTGGTAAAGCTAAAGCCAAATTTGAAAAATATCATGGTGTAAATGAAATCAAAGAATATCCAGCAACAGCGGATAATACAATGGCTTCTAGTAGTAAGAGGAAGCATTTTGATGAAATCAAAAAGGAAGAGGAGGATATGGAGGAAGATGTAAAACCGGAATTAACTCCAAAGCAACTTAAAAAGAAGTTGAAGAAAGAAAAAAATACTGGAAAGTAATGAAATTAAAACGGAAATTAAGGAAGAAGAACCCGAAGCCGAAGTTGAACATAAGAAGAAGAAGAAAAAGAGGAAATCTGAGAGCGAAGAAACTACTACTGATACTCCAGGAGAAACTTCGGAAGTCACAACCGAAAAAAGGAGAAGAAGAAGAAAAAATCTAAGGAAGTCGTGGAAGCAGAGTATGAATGAAAAACTTTGCTTTGCAATACACTAAAAAAAAATAAATAAAAATAAACATGTTATTTGTGTGGTAAACATTGTGTGCTCTGATAAATAAGTTTCCAAGTTGCCATAATATTATTATTTATCAGAGCACACAATGTTTATTACACAAATAAAATTTTAGATTAAGTTTTGGCATGAAATAATATTTTGAATTTCGGGTTTTTACTGGTTTCTTACGTCAAAACTAGTTCTTACAAGTCAACAATCAGGTAAAACTGGTTTTGACTGAAACTCTCAGTTAAAACCCGAAATAATGTTGGAGATTCAATTTATTCGGGTTTTTACAAATGTAGTTAGTTAGATCGCGTATTAACTAGTTAAAACTATTTTGAACAAACGTCTTTAGCTACTTTAGCTACTCTAGTTTTGACTAGTTAATTTTACTGATTTAGGGTTTTAACGGTAACATATACAACGAATGGCTTAGATTTAATAAACTATCTATTAATACTGATAAAACAAAATTTATATTATTTAAAAACAAAAAGAAAAAGCTTCATCCTATCTATAACATAACCTTTGATAATAAAAATATTCAACAAATTAATAGTATTAGATATTTGGGAATTTACCTGGATAGCAAGCTCTGCTGGAACACTCATATTGACAACATCATAAACACATTATATCCCCTGGTGGGAGCTATTAAGAGGTGCAACTTTACAAGCAAAAGAATCATAAACTTAATTTATAACTCACTAATTATCCCTAGGATGACGTACCTTATTTCCATTTGGTCAACCACCTAATACAAATGTTATTTAGAAAAATTAATAGATTTCAGAACAAGACCCTAAAGATTCTCTATAATATGCCATATTTCACCCCAACTAAGGATCTATATAAAATTCTATTATACATAAGTATAACCTACGTAACTTTATTACCATAGAAAGGTGTACATTTGTTTATAAGGTACATCATAATTTAATTAAATGTAACATCCCTATTACGACCAATAAAGACAATCATAATCATTACACGAGAACACAAAATAACTTCTTTCTTAGTACCACAAATTCAAATAGAGGTAAAAACTGTATTGATTATGTATTTTTAAAAGACTATAGCATGTATTCAGCGACCGTGATGAAAATTTTAGAGACGTCGTTAAAGTTAATCACGTCTTTAAAAAAATATTTCTTATGAAGAAATATTTTTTAATCACGTGTCTAACGTTGACGACATCTCTAAATTTTTCATCACGGTCGCTGAATACATGCTAAGAACTCTCTACCACTAATTGTCAAAGAAAGGAAAACCATAAATTCTTTCAAAACTGAACTAAAAAAGTACTTGTTTAATGATATTATTTCTGGAAAGGAAAATTAAAAATATATTATTTTCCCGTGCCAAAGTTTATTTAGTTTCTTTAATTTTAATAAATTTAATAATGTACTTAAAACTGTGATTTTTATTATTTAATGTAAGAAACAACATTTATTTTAAGGATTATTTATAATTTTTGTTAGTTTCAAAATTTGTCATCTCATATTGAATATAAGAAAATATTTTAATTTTTTTTGTTTTTGTTGTGATTTAGTCACACTCGGATATTGAAATATTTTGAGCGCAACCTGTGTAAGATTTAATTGTTTATATGATCTCTACATATTAAATGAATAGATAACTTATGCCAGCCATTTGACCGATTGTTATTTATTCAAGCCTCTGATTTAATAGAAAAAAAAATATAAATTATTAATGTATTTTATCTTATTTTGTATTTACTGTTGTATAATTTTGAAAAAGAAAAAATGTATTTTATTTTTTTAAATGTATTTTTGTTCTTTGAAATGTATTATACATATTTTTGTTTGATGTTTAATAAAATCTAAAAAAAAATGGATATCTATAAAACTTTCGTAAACTATAACACTAATACCATTTTATCACGTAATAGAAATATCATAATCTTATGCAATGGTCCAAATGTTTTATTCAAGTTTTTGTAAAAATTGAAGAAAAAACGGCAACTCTGTAATAATTAAATAACTTTAAAAAATTAATTGTGAATTTACTTATTTATATGATAAAACTATACGCTAAATAATTAAAATAAAATAAAATATTTATAAATATGTAATTAAGTACATAATTAATACATTATTAACATCAGAAAATTAAAATATTTAGATAATGTCGGCAACTGACTTTGCATTAATGCAATGTTAGTTGGGATTAATCCCGACATCGTTGTCGAATTGTGCAAAATGGTGTTAAAAATTCTAAACTTCAAAAGCCTTTTCTGAAGCCCGGCCATATTTTCATGACCCAATATTTTACAAAATTAAATATTTTACTTTTCTATACATGTAGTATGAATATCAACTTTGGAACACGATACTCCCAGAGAACGATAAGGTCCTTTTGTAAAAAATGGAGGATTAGGTTAGCAATAACTTTTTCGGTCATAAGTTTTATCGCTCATTTCTCTGTCAAATTACATCTAAATTAATTAAAAAAGGGAAAAGGGTATCATCGCCAAGATCATTTCAAAAGTGATATAGCGGTACATCGAATTCATTCATTAGTTCGTCTATATTTTGGGAGAAATTCATAATAAAGTAACATCACAACTGCTTACTTCCGAACTCCCTTTTAAGAAGGATTTTAAAAATATAACAAAATAAAAACTATACCACTAAATAGTACGTACACTTAAATAAAACGGTATATGACACAAAGTTAGTCCGTTGGATTTAGCCTATAAAAGTTCAAAACAAAAAAATTCTTTTTTCTTTCTTTCGACATAAACTAAACATTAATAATTTACACAAAAACTCATTTTTCCCTAATGCATAAAAATGCTAATTGCATTGTTTGAAAGACAATTAAAATATGAATCCGAGGGTATGTAACTTATGGTTAAGTAGTTCGTGCGGTTTTAATGATGAAATTTGCAATTAAAATTAACTTGAAAGCTGCGTTACTCTTTTTCACGCTTTAATTAAATACGGCATGAAACGAATTTTCGGAAAAATATTATAAACATCGTCTGAACTGTCGTTAAAATACGAATACGTGGGTATCTTACTCATAATTAGTCTGTGCGGTTTTAATGATGAAATTTGAAATTAAAAAATGACTTGGCGCGTTGTGTTACTCTTTAATTAAATGGGTCATAAAACAAGTTTTCGGACTTGCATAAAATAGTTATTAACACCATCTGAAAGATAATTAAAATACGAATCCGAGCGTATGTTACACATAGTTAGTCTGTGTGTTTTTGTGACTAAAAAATTGATTTATAAGTACCCACACATAAATAGGTTTTTATTTATTATACTCCTTCTTTATCTTTACAAATGACCACCAGAGGTCGTAAGTAGGGTGACCAACCGTCCGGGTTTCCGAGGACATGTCCTCTTTTTTAGGGTGTCCTCCTACGTCCTCGCGGGTTTTTTTATATTGTCCTAGTTTTGTATATTTAACGATGGAAAATGAAAAATGCGATTTTGATATGCGTACTGCGTACCTACATTTTTGTTCTATAAACGAACGTGAAATAGACAAGCCGAAATAAAATGATGAATGCTTCAGTGCATTGGTACTATGTTTTGGGGAATAGGCAGCAATTTTTTTGCTGTGAGCTGTGAGCTGTGAACATTACTGTGATTTTTTTGTATATTTTTTGTGAAAAATAAATGAATTTAAATGTCCTCGTTTTACAAAATTATTATTTAAATAATAACCTAATCCTCCATTTTTTACAAAAGGACCTTATCGTTCTTTGGGAGGATCGTGTTCCAAAGTTGATATTCATACTACATGTATAGAAAAGTAAAATATTTAATTTTGTAAAATATTGGGTCATGAAAATATGGGCGGGCTTTAGAAAAGGCTTTTGAAGTTTAGAATTTTTAACACCATTTTGCACAATTCGACAACGATGTCGGGATTAATCCCAACAAAATGGAAAATGTCCTCGTTTTGTCCTCTTTTACAAAATGGGAATTGTCCTAATTTTCTCGTCTTTTGTCCTAGTTATTCAGAAAAATAATTGGTCACCCTAGTCGTAAGTGATCGCCGAAATCGCGAATAAATAACACTGGTCTAAAAAAATTTTTTTTAGTAAATTTAGATACCCTAATATAATTGATTACTTGGTGTGTAGTTAGTTTGTTTGAATTCACTCTAGTTCTCACGATAAACCGTGTTCTTTCCAAAATAATAAATTTTTAGTAATTTATTCTTCTTTAAGTAATTTATTGTGCCACATAAAGTTTGTAGAACTTGTGTAGAATCACTTCGACACTGGAGATTAGGAGGACGAAAAGGCCTTTCATTTGGAAAACCGATGACTTGGTGTGAACCAACAAATGATTTATACAGGGTGTTCCGTTCGTGGTTCACCAAACGTCGGGGTTAGAAACTAGCGTAAATTTAATCGAGAGAAAACAAAAAAAGGTGGGGGTCTATCTTTTTTAGTTTAGGAGCTACAGCGTTTTGAATTTTAGGTCAACGATTTTTGTCAAAAATCACAAAATCGCTAATAACATTGTAACCACAGTGCATAGGGATTTTTTTATTTCATTCAAAAATATACAAACATAATATATACATAAAAAAAATTATAATCCAATAATTATATAATCTAGAATACTATACAATGTTTTTTTAAGTATACACTTTTTAGAATACAGTAGGCAATAGGAAAGCGCTTAGTCGTACGTTTTGTACTTTATAAAGCTCTCTCCGTCTATAGTTCTTTTCAGGTACAATTAGTATGGTATTATTAAGTATAAATATTGCTCAATATAACAAAAATTTAAAATTTTCTTAAAGGACCTTATCGGATTTTGGGTAGATTTCCTCCAGCGACGAATCTTATACTAATATGTAAATAACACTGAAATATACAATTTTGAAGACATATTAAGTTTGATAGTGGCTGTTCACGTCCAAATTACGGATTTGAAATTAATTAATTTTTGCACAATTAGGGCGCGTTCCAGTAATGAACACTAAAGCCCACGACCACGACTGCAAAATTTTCCCGTTCCACTACCTCAAAATGTAACCATTCAACAAACAACCACAGAAACCCACGAATAAATACGGTCGTTGTGAACTTCTTGCGGTCGCCATCGATGCACGAAAGAAAAAATCGCGGTCTTATGTAGAACGATTTTGCGGTCGTAGTGGGCTTTAGTGTTCATTACTGGAACGCGTCCTTAGACAACGATGTCATTGTTTTCTTACAAATGGTTGCCTATATCATATATTTACTTTGAATTATCAACAATAATACAATAACAATTATACAATTAAATACATATTTATAAAGATTTCATTGTATATTTATTTTTAAGTATATATTTTTGTCAAATATACGCATATTTTAATAATTTATCAATTATTCAATTGTTGCCGTTTTTTTTTCAATTTTTAATTTTTTTAATAATTAAAGACTTTTCCGGTTTCCTGCAGCTCTAATATTTTTACTGTAAATTAAGTAGTAACGGTCCTAATAGTTGTAATATGATTTGTAATAATACAGGACCAAATAAAAATAAAATCATTTTTACAGCAAATCTAAAGACTTTTTTGCACAATCAGGCAACATTGAACTTTTTACCTGCTGAAATTAAACGTTAAAATTAAAATTTAAAATTGCATTTATTAATAGAATTTAAAGCCGATATTTTAAAATTATTACCTTTCTTTTAACTTGTCAAAATTTGAATTTTAGCGTCCACTGTTGCAAAGATAAAAATAATTTTTTAAAACAATGTAAAATCTAATAAAACTGTTCATAGGGTATATCTTTCACAGAAATTAAGTACATAATTAATATTAGGAGTATAGGTATTAGTTCATTTTGATAGGTTTAGTGTATTTTTATTTTTACCCAAAAACCCATATGAAAACGATAAGGTCCTTTAGATTTAAAAGCTAAAATTATCCTTTTTCAATTGGTAATAACACTAATACAAAAATAGTTGTTAAAATGTTGAAAAAAAATCGCAAAGTAAAATTATTTAAAAATAATATTTTTTTTAGATTTTGAATTTTTTTTCCAAGACAAAACCCTTGCGGTTATTTGTTTTTTTCTAATTTTCTGAAACTTGTTCATATTCTTAACAAGCCAGGTAAAGTTTTCAAATTTCAAACCTGCTTAGACGTAATTTTATGTCGAAACCTTGCGATTAATAGTTGTGTTTTTTTACCTCATTTTGCTCAAATCACTTTAGACAATTTTTGTTCTGAGCAGATGATTAAAGTGAGCTGAAGCAATTAAAAGAAACGACGAATAACGAAAACTGACACAAATCTTTAAGGTTATGTATTTGTTTTGAATTTTTCGTGATTTTTTTTAACGTTTTTCTCCGTTAGAGAAACCAGGTAAACAATGTTGGCACAAAATACGCTTGAAGATATTTTAATGATAAGTTTTTTAGAGACCTAGAATATGTATAAGTTAAGCTAGTTATAAACACACTTCAAATTTGGAGACGATCAAACCGAGCAGAGCAAGTGAGCCCCCTCTACAGCAGGTGCAGTTAGGGGCAAGGGGGGAGACGTTTGATCTGTTCAGTCCAAAGTGAGCGCGTAAAAAGAACGAGCGATTATTATTAACTGAACAGAGCAACTGATTTGCTCGAGCAAATCATGTAAAAAAAACACAACTATAAAATAGGTTTTAAAAAATCTTGTTTACTTCAATCCCATCAGCCAGAAACTTCTGAAGTTACTTCTACCAAAAGTACTGAGCATAGTTTATTAAATATTAGACTGTACTGTTTGTCAAAAGGTGTGCATAGTTTGTCAATTAGGCTATAAGTGACATCTGATGGAATTCCAAGTGTTTAATAACATTTCACGTCTTCCATCCTCCGATGTTATCAGACTAACCGCTTCTACCTATAGCTAAAGTAAAGGAACTACGATTTCAATTTTTTCTTGGTTTGTTAAGAATATGAAGAACTTTAAGAAAACTTAAAAATATATACAACCTTAATGGGTCTTATTTTGGAAAAAAATTCAAAAACTGAAAAAAAATATTTTTTACATTTTTTTTCTTTGCAATTTTTTTCTCAACATTTTAACAATTATTTGTGTATTACTATTGTCACCAATTCAAAGAGGATGGTTTTAGCTAAATAATGATATTTTTTTTAAATCCCTACGCACTTCCGCACTTTGGTTAAAATGTTATTAGCGTTTTTGTGATTTCTGACAAAAATCGGTGATATAAAATTCAAAACGGTCTAGCTTCTAGTTCTAAAACTAAAAAAGATAGACCCCCATTTTTTTGTTTTTTCTGGATTAAATTTGCTCTAATTTATAACCCCGACGTTTGGTGAAACACGAACGGAACGCCCTGTATTGTAAAATAAACGTTCAAAAATATATTCAATCTTTTATTTCATTTTATATTAATTATATAAGGATTGCGTTTATCTCAAAAACTAGAGTCAAGTTGGCCGTTCCTATATATTTTTCGTATTCAGGAGACTAGAATTATCCAAAATCGACTCATAAAGCCCATGCCGCAAAATCACTTTTATGCTTTAAACACCCGGTACACATAATATTTTTAAATAGGTGACTAGTAAGATGGAACGCAGCTACAGTTTGACAAATGTCAAAAAAACATGACGTGTTTGACGCTTGTTATGACAGTTAATTTTTAGGTTAGTAGTTTAGTTTACAAAACTGCGCGACCTTTTACAGCTGTTAGCAGCTGGTCGTGCAGTTTTCAAGAATGTCCGACAATAAACAAACTAAAGAAATACTATCAGTGCTGTTCCTGTGTGTCTTGTGGTATGCAGTTAGTTCCAGCAATAATGTTATTGGAAAGATGGTACTTAATGAGTTTCCTTACCCCCTGACGATGACAATGGTGCAACTACTATCGATAACCATCTACAGTGGTCCATTTTTTAGTATGTGGGGGGTAAGGAAGTACACAGTTATATCTTGGAGATATTATTTTCGGATAATTATCCCTCTTGCTTTCGGCAAGTTTTTTTCATCCGTATTCTCGCATGTAAGCATATGGAAAGTACCTGTTTCCTACGCTCATACAGGTAATAAATAGGAAATTCACTTTAGGAAACTCACTGTATTTTTTTTAGTCAAAGCAACGATGCCTCTATTTACTGTGATTTTATCTAGATTAATTATGAAAGAAAAGCAGACTTTTAAGATATATTTTAGTTTAATTCCTATAATTACCGGAGTTGCCATTGCAACTGTGACGGAGCTGAGTTTCGACATGATTGGCTTGATAAGTGCACTGTGTGCAACGATGGGATTTTCACTGCAACATATTTTTTCAAAAAAAGTTTTACATGATACCGGAATACATCATTTACGATTGCTGCATATATTGGGTCGGCTTGCTCTATTTTTATTTATACCAATTTGGGTGTACGTTGATTTGCATAGTCTTATTAATGATGCATCTGAGGTAAATTTTATTTTTAACAGCAATTGATTGGTTTTAATTTATTCAATTTTTAGACATTAAAAGACTCCAGGGTGTTATTACTATTGTTTTCGGATGGCGTTTTAAATTGGCTACAAAATATAATAGCGTTTAGTGTTTTATCTCTCGTAACTCCTTTAACTTATGCCGTAGCCAATGCAAGCAAGCGAATATTTGTAATTGCCATATCACTTTTTATCCTAGGAAATCCTGTTACTGGTACGAATATTTTTGGCATGTTACTTGCTATTTTGGGAGTTCTTCTTTACAATAAAGTAAGTTTTAATTTAATTTAATAATTAGTTTTTGAAAGTTGGTTTTATTTAATTGATTATTATCGTTTTTCAGGCGAAATATGATGCTAAAAAGGAATTTCAAAAGCAGACATTGCTTCCATATAGTCAAAAGTCTTGGCAAGAGCGTAGTGGATACAACATTTTATCAAATGATAATTTAAACAGCCCGAATGTTAAGCAATCTAATGGACTATTATCGAATGGAAGCGGAGTCAATAATTTAAACAATAATTACAACACAAGCAAAAATTTATTGTTTATATAAATAGTTATTACATGACTAGTATTAAAATATTGTTGATCAATCATATTTGCAAGATAACTCAACTCTGCATGATGTTTCATAATTATTGTGTACATAAAGTTTTATTATTTATTTCTATAGTATGTAATAAACGAATGAAAGTATTTTGTTATTTATGTGTTTGTACATAAATATTAATTAAATATATTTTTGTTAATTTATTTTTTTATTTATACAGCCCAATGGGACATGGGACAGCACTAAAATTTCAATTCAAGTTTTAAAATCAGAAAAAATAATATTTATAAAGCTTTATTAATATTGAAACAAATGTATTAGTTAAATAACTTTGGTTGGTTTTTTTGTTAAAAATAATTAAACTTTATTTTTAGGCATAAATTACTATTACAGACTTATTTATAGGTATTTAAATTGGAATTTATATAAATTGTAATAAATTCTACATTTTACCCTTTTATTTTATGAACCATAAAGTTTTAATTTTTTTTTAACTTTAATGGTTTTAGATTTACACGTGTATTAATAAAAGTTTTTGATAAGCCCCACTCATAATTATATACAGGGTGTCCCAAAAAGAAGTGCTCAGAAGAAAATCCTAGAAAGTAAAGGAGATTTTATCGACACAAAACCCAATAGTCAGGGCCGGAACAGCCCAGATTTTTTTTGATGGGTATTTGAATTTCTGCTCACAGTAAATGTTGATAATTCGAAATCCTGCTATAGTTCATAAACTACTTGATCAATTTAAATGAAAAAAATTGTAAAGTAAAGCTAATTAATGGCGCTTTGACTTAAAACTAAAAAATCATCATTAAAAAATTATTTTGATAGAAGAAAATACAGTTGAACTTCCCTATAACGAATTCCACATAATTAATTTTTCTATATAACGAATTTTTTTGAGAATCTTCACCTTGAAGGCGTTTTTAATGTATTTTTTACTCCTTATAACGAATTAAAGTTTCCGTACAACGAATTTGTTTTACGTAAATATTAGAATCTTTCATAAATTTTAGTCAATGGGTGGCCAATTTTAAAAATTTCGGAGAATTTTATATTAGATTACTGTAAAGAATAATAGAAAATCAGGTAGGTAATTAGAATTTTTAGAAATGAACGTAAATTCCAAGATTTGTCGAGTCTTTTTATAAGGTTTACATATAAGTTATACCTCCGACTTGAAGCAAATTTAGTTTTTGCAAAACATGCGCATTAAAAACAACGCCTTTTCATATTTTTAGTTAAAATAAAGAGCTATACAGTAAATAACATTTTTTTTATATCAAAATTACGAATTTCTACATAGCGAATTTTCTACATAACGAATTTTTTTAAGGTTCCCGTGATGAAACGTTATATGGAAGTTCGACTATTATTTTTTCAAAAAATTCAGAAAATTCACATTTTTTCTTTATACTTTCGCTCATATCTTTGAAATAAGCTCCATAAAGATACGTCCGTAAAACTTCACAGTAAACTTTATTAATTAAAAAATGATTCGGTGTTATATGTATTTTACTTTAGGACCAGTGATGATAAGAAAAATACCCTGCACAAGTGACTTCATGTAGTAGGTCAAGTAAAAACTTAGCAAATAAGGCAGTGTTTAAAGAAAATGAAATGAAAATAAGTTTAATGCCATAATTATAAAACAAAAACATTACATAATTAATTAATATTCAAAATGTTGACCAGTACCTGACCTTCAACCCACTACGTCAAGTCTGTCGCGCAAAGTATTTTTCTTAAATTAATTAGCCTATATTCAGCGACCGTAATGAAAATTTTAGAGACGTCGTTAAAGTTAATCAGGTCTTTAAGAAACAATATTTCTTATGAAGCAATATTTTTTAGTTATGTGTTTAACGTTAAAGACGTCTCTAAATTTTTCATCACGGTCGCTGAATACACGCTATTGAGTTTAGTATGAAGTTCTAGAGACATTAAAAATTGTATCTTATGAGGCTTATTTTAAAGATGTGAGCTCAAATAACAAAAAAAATTGGATCAAAATTCCATTTTTATTTATTTTCGCTCAATCTTTGAAATAAACCCAAAATGGGTACCGTTTTTTACGTCCATAAAACTTTCGAGTAAACTATCAATTTAAAAAAAAATCAGTGTTCTATATTTTTTCTCTATTAGCAGTGAATGACTTGACGTAGGGGGTTGAGGGTTAGGTAATGGTCAACATTTTGAACATTAATTAATTAAGTAATGTTTCTGTTTCATAATTATGGCATTAAACTGATTTTCATTTTATTTTCTTTAACCACTGCCTTATTTGCCAAGTTTTTACTTGACCTACTACTTGAAGTCACTCGCGCAGGGTTTTTTCTTACCATCACTGCTCCTAAATTAAAAGAGATAGAACACTGAATCTTTTTTTAATTGATAGAGTTTATTTTGAAGTTTTACGGACGTAAAAAAGTGTTGTCATTATGGGGCTTATTTCAAAGATCTGAGCGAAAATATCAAGACAAGAAGTGAATTCTGATTTATTTTTGGAATAAAGAATATTTTTTTATATAAAAATAATATGTTGGTAATAATTTTGTAACGTCAACCCAAAGTGGCATTAATTAGCTCTACTTTACATTTTTTTTTCATTTAAATTGACCAAGTAGTTTATGACTTATAGGGGAATTTCGATTTAAAGACATTTTCTGTGGGAACAAAATTCAAAACCACGGCAAAAAAGAACTGGGCAGTTCCGGCCCTGGCCATTGGGTTTTTTGTCATACATTGATGAAAAAGGAATTTTTATGTGAACCTAAAGAATCTTTTGGAGTAATTCGTAATTTCCAAAACAAACCGGAAGTACCCGACACCGGAAGTAACTTTAAAATTTTAAATGGCAACTTAGGTCGAGTATAGTATTGTTGGAAAGGTCTTTTAAAAAGAAACAACTTTTGTTAAAATATTTTTTTAATTTGTTGCATAATTAAGAAATTAAACGAAAAAATAAAAGCAAACAAGTGACAAATGGTTTCTTAAATTCATGGAAAAATGAAAACATTACCATCATCCTAAAAGAGTCAATTATGGTTTTTTAAATGGAAACTTGAATTTTTCGCTTGGATTGTTAAAAATAGTAAACTTTTTTAGGTTATGTGTATTTTCCCATATTCAAAAAATAAAAAAAGTTGATTATCTTTAACGAATAAGGCGCATAATGCAAAAACAGAGTTTCCATTTAAAAAAATATCTCTCGCCTATTTGCGGATGATGATAACATTTTAATTTTTCCATAATTTAACATGCCGATGGTCACTTGATTGCATATTTTTTTCTTTTAATTTGTTAATTATGCAAGATATTACAAAAATATTTTAATAAAAGTTGTTTCTTTTTAAAAGACCTTTCCAACAATACCATGCTTGACCTAGGTTGCCATTTAAAATTCCAAAGTTACTTCCGGTTTCGGGTAGTTCCGGTTTGATTTGGAAATTGGGAATTACATCAAAAGATTCTTTAGGTTCACTTTGGTGGTAATTTTTTTTCTCAGCAATGTGCGACAAAGGGTTCTCGAAATAAAGAGGTGGTACGGGTGGTCTGGGACACCCTGTAATATACAGGGTGAGTCGAAATTAAACCGCCAAATTTTTTAAGCCTATTCTATGACTAATTTTAAGATAAAAACATCAAATTAACATATGTCCGATTTTGCTTCCTAAGGGAGCTACAGCCCTTCAAAGGTGTTGAGGAAAAGAAAGGTTATAAAAATTAAAAATACCCTTAATCTAAAATAATCAAATAAAGAGAAAGATTTTATTAGCTACCTAATAATAAAAGACGTGTATTATAGAAAAAAGTAGATACCTATAACGTGCCGTAAAATATCGTTAAAACGACCAGCGCGTGAGTATGTGCATTTTTCTCTAAAATGGTTCATTCTACAGAGTTCGTACAAGAATACCTTTTTTATCTGAAATTGTTTGGCGAATATTATTTTGAAAAAAAATATCTTAAAAAATGAACCCGTCAAAAGTTATCACAATTTTTATAACCATCCCTCCCCAAAACTACCCTTTAGAAGCATCCAAAAAAATCAGGGGGACATATCTAAAGCGTATTATGGTTCACACCAAATTTGAAGTTTCTACTATAAAGCGTTTTCAAATAAACCTACAAAAACCTTCTTTTTTACACCATCTGTGAAGGGCTGTATTGCCCTTAGGAAACGAAATCGGACATATATTAATTTGAAGTTTTAATCTTAAAATAAGTCATAGAATCGGCTTAAAAATTTGTTGGTTTAATTTCGACTCACCCTGTATAATATAATTTTTGATAAGTTAATGGTAAAAAATAATGTCATATTTTTAAGGCGACGGGAAAATTTCGAATTGCCAATCAAATAAAAATGTGTTGAATTTTTATTGAAAACTTCAAAAAATTGTTAAAAATTAGTTATTATACCGGTTTAAACTGCTATACATAATTCCTGAATAATGCCACAAGAAAAAAAATTCAAAAGTTGTAAAAAAATATGCAATGGCCAAAAGTACCCCTTAACTTTGGGACCTTATAATTAATTCTCCACAAAATTGCAAAATATAAACAACAGACGAGTTAATAGTTCAATTAATCTAGTTTATAAATAAAAAGAAATTTGAAAATCTGACAAGAAATACTTGAGATACAGCGGCAGGCGTAACGGTCGATTTCATGGTTTATCAGGATTTTTCTTCCCATTTTAACCTTTTGTCGTACCCCAAATTAAAATTTGTGAAGAAGTATTACATTTTTGAAATGCTTTTGCGCGTACGTGACGTCACTAGAATATGTAACCAAACATACATTTGCGCGGGAAATATTAATTTAAATCGCGAATAGACGACTCGTTACATATTTTCTGTCTCATTCTTTCTTACAAAACAATCCATATGAGTAGGGAGCATTAGGCATTACAAACTTCCAGCTCGGTTTCAGTTGTTGTAAGTGGTTTTTAATAAATACTCTTGATTTTTATTAATAGGTACTGTTTTAAATAGGCATAGTTACTACAGACGTTTTATACTAGCTTCTCAGTTTCACAAAATCACCGACAGGGGCAGAGCTTTTCCAAATTCGCAAATAATATGATTTTAAAGGATTTTAATTTTTTCGAAAAACATCCTTGGAACGATAACCAACTATTGTTTTTCAAAAGGCAACATGATTACAAAAATATAATTCCACTAATAATATAAATAATTCTTTTTCCAAGTTTAGATTAAATAAAATATATTACAAACAATAAACATGCACATTAAATATTTGTCGTTCACAGGGTGACGCGTAAAGTAGCCGAACAGTGAAATAGCCGAAAGTGAAATGGCCGAACCGTAAAGTAGCCGAAAGTGAAATGCCGAAACGTGAATTGGCCGAACCGTAGATTGGCGGAATCAAAAACCGCAAAGTAGCCGATCATAGAATAACCGAAAGTGAAATAGCGGAACCGTAGTTTAGCCGAAACTTAAATTGGCCGAATCGTAAATCGATGAAATCAATCATACACAAATTAATATTTGTTTTAGTATTTAATCTATTTAAGATTTACGATTCGGCCAATATACGGTTCGGCTAAACTACGTTCCGGCCAATCTACGGTTCGGCCAATTTACTTTTCGGCCAAACCACGGTTCGGCTATTTCACTATCGGCTATTCTATGTTCGGCTACTTTACGGATTTTGATTCGGCCAATGTACGGTTCGACCAATTTATGTTTCGGCTATTTCACTTTCGGCTACTTTACGGTTCTGCCATTTGACTTTCGGCTATTCTACGTTCGGCTACTTTACAGGGCAGGAAATAGAAATTTCAATTTTTTATGATTTTTATAGGTCACCAATATAATTTCCTTCTTTTCGTCATGTTTTTATTTAAATCAAGTATACTTTTGATTTTGTCTTTATACCTATTATTTTTAATTGTCTTTTTGATTGTTTAAATTTAAGAGGCGTCTTGTAAATTTCCCCCACCAAAATTAACGTATCGTATTGGGTAAAATTTAAAGACAAACGAAAAATTATACAAGTGTGACAAAAAGTCATGTGACTATTTTAGGATTCCAAAAAAATATTATAGTTTATAAAAATTTTATTCTTTAGAATGACATTTACTATCTAAAAAATTTTTTTTGTTGAAAAAAAGTGAGAGGCACACTGTAAATTGCCCTGTTTTTGTTTTGGATTTTGAATCGTAACCCAGTACAAGCTATGTGATAATTCTGCCTTTACACCTCCAAAAAGTGTACACTGTTAAATTTTTTTTATCTGTATAAATACTAAATACTTGGTAGTTTTAAAAGTTATTTTTTGAGTATGCTAAATAGGGTGCCACACCCACATAAATAACTACTTAATTTTTTTGTACCATTAAAAAATATTTATAATGAATAAAATCGGAGAAAATAATTTAAAAATATTAACAGTGTATTTTTAAGGCCCTTAAAGTACTTCTACTTTACAGTATCTTCAAAATATGCAATAATTTTATTCGAAAAACAAAAAAAAAATTAAAAAAAGTAAATAACAATTATTACATTTTTTGGAGAATTTTGTTGAAATATGGACAAGTATTTAATTTTGGTAAAACATTAGAATTTATAGAAAGAGCTTATAAATTTATAAATCCTTCAAAATATGCAATAATTTTTATTTACTTTTTTAACAAGTTTTTTTTTGTTTTTCGAATAAATTCTAAACTATGGAAAATATGAAAAAAATTTTTATAAAAGTTGTCTATTTTTAAAAGACCTAAAATTATCGTGCAGCAGACCATTTTGACACTTGGGCACTATGATTTATTTTAACTTTCAAATGTTTGTGTAATTCATTTTTTTTAATTATTGGTCAATATGATGTGAAAGCAGATTTGTTTTTTTAAATAAATAAACTTCAATTATGATATTTTATTCCGTATTTTGATTAAGTATTTAATTTTTAATTTTAAAATTTTTTTTGTTTTTTTCTTATAAAAATGTAAATATGCAAATTATTAAAAAAATATTTAAGTAAAAGTTATTTCTTTTTAACAGATCTATCAAACCATACCAAACTCGACCTTTGTTACTATTTAAAAAATCAAAGTTCCAGGTTGTTCCGGAAAAAAATAAGTTTGCCAATGGAATCAGGTTCACTTTGGTAATTAAGTTTTTTATTTCAGTCATGTACGATAACGCGTTCTCGAGATAAATGGGTGGCACGGGTGGTATGATACACCCTGTATATAGGGTGTACCGTAAAAATTAATGAGGGCAGGTATCAATAGTTTTTGATTTTACTTAAATAATAATTTAAATAACCTTATAAAATATTTATATTTATTTATTGAACAATACAGTCCACAGATTTACAAAAATGGGCACGAGTATTTAAAAAATATTAGATTGCATAATTATCAACACTCATATCTCAATCTAATGTCATACATAAAATAGAAAAATAATGTTTTTTAAATTATTTCTACAACGTAAATAATAATAAAAATAGAGTAACATTTGATCAACATATACATATAATAGATCTTAAAAAATTCCATATCTTTTATAATATCTTATTTTTCTAAATTTATAAAAATAACGATACACGTAAAAATACAATCTAGGGGTTAAATTTTTGTTAGTCATAAAATAATAATTACTAATTACAAATATTTTAAACAACAAGGTTAGTTAAAAATCTTATACCCAGATTCTGATCAAATCATTTTTAAGTTTAAAGGCCTTTAAATTTAAAGTTGTTATATGGGTTGTAGTTTGTAGTAGATAATTTCCATGGTTACTTTATTTGTTTCTAATTAAAGACCTTTAATTTTGACCAGAATCTGCTTAATAATCCTATATATAAAATGAAAATTTTCAAAATTGTTAGTGTTTAACCAACCCTGATGAATAAATTTGTAAGTACTTTCACAAAAATTATAATTGAAAATACTGATTTGTATTAAAACTACTTATAGCCCAATAAAACTACGTCAGATCTATAATACAACAGTAACATTTACATTAACTTAAAATTACTGGAGGTTCACACTTGTTGCGTTAAAAAATTTAATACTCCCAATTTTTTTTGATCAACTAATTTAAATACCTAACCAATTATTTTATGGTGATTTATAATTCGTTAATTATTTTTTATCACAATTTTAGAGATTTTGTTGAATACTTGACGTGTTATAGCAATATAAAATAAAATAACCCTGTAATAATTTTCAATAATTTGAAACCATTAAAAAATATGTATTAATTAGATTAGAGATCACAGTAGTTGCCATTTAAATCTTTACTTCCTAAGGCACTAAATCGCCAGTAAATTAATAAATAAATTAAAACTGGCCGAGTTCTTAAAAAATACTAAAAAATATCACAGTCGTGTATTGTAACTTTCAGATTCTAGAGACACATGTTTGAAGTAGGAAGCACGTGCTAGTCGATCTTCTTTATCGTTAACAGAGGTGGACGAAACTGTAGGAAGGACCACACTGTTATCCTTTGAATTTTGAGTTTTATCTGCGAAGATACGCTCTTTTCCTGGAAATAAATTCGCTATTCTTCGCGCCGTTGGGTGGATTAATTTTTCATCATAAAGATCACTTTCAGTTACTCCACTGCAGAGGGATACAATCCATCCTGTTGCTACCGTGATGAAGCACCCTATCAAGGAGTAGTACATGTAGGTAGTTGAATACAGTTGAGTTAATGGATCACTGAAAATCAAAATTGTGATGAAATTTCACTTTTTCGAAGTGATAAGTCTACGAATCAATGATAACTGTCTAATTTAATTATAAAAATAAATTTATTTAGCTTGAAATTTAGATGTGTTAGATGAAAATGATTCAAGGAAAATAAAGTTGGAATTGTATTTGATTTACGTAATTTAACAATGTAAATAAAAGAATAATACAGGAGATAATACTTTATCTTGTTGGGGATCGATTTTCTAATATAAATAATAAAGTATATTCGCCTGGAGTTTGAATAACCATCTGCCTTTAGACGTTTGATGCCTTTAATGAACAAGTAAGATCAAAAAAACGAAAATTAGGATAAATCCTTCACGCCGTCGTAATTCTCCCCACAAAAGAAAGATCTGTGCGTTTATCTTTGTTTTGTGGCCGCCTTTCTTATTTTTGGAAAGAAACGGGTCGCTTCTTTTCCTCCTTTTACTCACAATGAAGCGGATATTTTTCATTAGAAGGTATCAATGGGATAAAAAGAAACGGGATTTTTAATCGCAAAAAGGTTTTCATTCGTAAATAAAAGTAAATAAAAGATGTGAAAAAGTGCTGCTTCATTATTTTTTTGTTTAAGTTGGCAAGTTAGGCGGGCCATAAAAGGAATTCAATTATTTTCAATTATAAAGTACCAAAGCGGGTTTCAATAAATTAAATTTTCATTTTGCAATCAGGAGTTAGCTCCTGCGCCGATAATTTTAAATTATTTTGATTAAATTATCACATGTTGATATAAAGTGGTGTTTTAATTATTTTCCTAGTTTATCCCCATGAAAAGATTGTTTGCATACACGAATTATAATTAATATTTATTTCCATGCAATTACGTCACTTACTTATATTGTTGATGAATTATATACAACATGGATAATTCAATTACCTATCAGTGCTATGAAACCTACGTAAACAATTTATAATAAAATTGAATTAAATTATCCCTCCGGGCAGTTATGGTTTAATACAAAATTGTTAACTTACGAGTTTGGGGCTCGTGTTGTATTTAGAGGGTGGAATAAGGCCTGATTGGTTAGTGTGCTGTTCATAATTGAAGGTGATCCAGTTATAGGCCATGGTTGAACATGTTTCAATATGTGAGGATTGAAAGAACTGTTGCTGCAACCTTCCACTGATAGAGCCAACAATTTTGTAGGTGGCTTGTCAACAGTTAATCCACCAAATGTTATCCAAAGCGTTATTGCATGACCCAGTATCATTCCACTTGCAGCACCCTGTAAAAATTAAAGAAATTTTATCTAAAATACTGAAAATCAATTTTTTATTTCAAAAATTTTCTTTTTTGAAATTGCAAGTCCCAGATTTAAAAAAATAGAAAAAATATTCAATGGTGATTTTACAACATGGATTTACTTTTAATAAAAATCAGAAGACTTTCAAATATTCGGGTTACTTCTGAATAACTATATAGGGTGTAAGCAAATGTATGCTAAAAAATCAGGAGGATTTCTTGCTCAAATCTAATAATAATAATAATATGTTTATTTACGGAATAACTCCTTTATACAATAAGTATACAATGTATAATATAATAGGTAGATTATGTTCAATTCATAAATTATATAATCCAAAAAATAAAATAAAATTTAATAATACAAATTTACATGAACCGCATTAAAAGATAAGCAACACAAATTTACATCTACATTTCTTATACTACTAAAGCAATTATCCTTAAATTGTTTTTAAATTTTGAATAGGAGGGATCAAACAAAATAAAATTTGGTCTTGCAATAAGACTATTCGCCATTCTACAAATCCGAGGTAGGGGAGAGAAAAATCCATAATTATTCGCATGATAATTGATTCGGAATATATTATGAGTACGAGTAGTGGAACCTTGCGGACGAAAATAAAAATCTAGACATTCCAATAACTGTGGACAACTAATGTAAAAATGAACGAGTTTATAGAGGAAATACATGTCAAAGTGAATTCTTCTGATACACAATGAATCTAAGCTTAACATGTTTTGTATAATGTTATAGTTAATATCGACTTTCGCTATACCTAATTTGAACGCTGCTAAGCGCAAGAATTTGTTTTGAACCTTTTCGATCATATATTTTAAATTCTCATAGTGAGGGCTCCAAACTGTACAGCAATATTCTAACTTTGATCTGACAAAAGCGCAATATAAAATTCTCAAAGTTGATATTGAGAATTCCTTACCAATTCTGTTAATGAAACCCAACATTTTAAGTGCACAGCCCGTGATATAAATAATGTGATTTTTAAAACTTAAACGTTGATCAAAGATAACACCGAGATCTTTGATTTCAGTGACATTTTTTAACTCCGTGTTCATCATGTGGTAGGTATTCTCAATCTTGTGTTTTTTACGAGTGAATGATATTGCTTGGCATTTTTCAATATTGAAATATAGCTTATTAACTTTGCACCAATTTAAGAGATTATCTATATCATTTTGAATTAATGAACAGTCAGATATATCCTCAACTTTCCTAAAAATTTTTAGGTCATCCGCAAACAGAAGATAATCACAATGAATAAAGGAACCAATGTCATTTATAAAAAGAACAAATAATATAGGGCCACAATGTGACCCTTGTGGTACACCAGAATAACTATTGATAGGTTTAGAGATGTTCTTATAATACTTAACACACTGGGTTCTATTCGATAAAAAGCTATTTAACCAATTTACTATATTGAGTGGAAATCCCAAAGACGTAAGTTTTGAAATAAGTATGCGGTGATTGACTCTATCAAAAGCTTTCGAAAAATCTGTATAGATAGAGTCAATCTGAGAACGGGATTCTAAAGCATCATTTAGGAGTGAGTGGTAGGCCATTAAGTTAGTGTTTGTTGAACGTTTTTCGACAAACCCATGCTGCTTATCGGATAAAATATTTTTAGTTGACCAGGAAAGTTTTTGAGCTATGATTTTGTCCAATAGTTTCGGAATTGGTGATTGTAGACATACTCCTCTATAATTTTCAATATTTGCTCTGTCGCCACTTTTAAATATTGGAGAAATGAAACTGTTTTTCCAATATGAAGGAAACATTTGATCTTTAATAGATTTCACAAATAAAGCATGTATTGGGTAGGATATGGTATAAACGCAATTTTTCAAAAATAAATTTGGAACCTTATCCGGACCACAAGTTGTTGAAGAGTTTAAGGACTTGATCTCATCATATACCATGGTTACAGTAATATCAGAATCAAAATTGATAATATTTGATACATTCAAAAAATTAGGAGTTGACGATTGATTATCCTCAACATACACACTTTGAAAAAAGTCTGCAAATAAATTTACTGTATCCATACCATTATTACTAAAAGTGTTACCATAGTTCATAGTTACAGGCAGAGAATAATTTTTTCTTAAGGAGTTAACATGATTCCAAAAAGATTGAGGGTTAAAATTTATGTTCGATTCAACACTATCAATATGATGCTTGCGCAAGGAAATACTAAGATTTTTACATTCAGTACGTAAATGGCTAAATATAATATAATCATTGTTGTTTAAAGACTTCTTATATTTTAGATTTTTTAGCATTAATTAACTTAATCAATCTAGCATTGTACCATATGGGGTACGAGCTAGTAAAAACCTTTTTCATAGGTACAAAACGGTTAATACAACTATATAGAATTTCATAAAAAGCTTCTAATGATGCGTCTATATTGTCAAATGAATTTAAAAATTTATACCAATCAAAACTACTAAGCACTTCATTAATGGCAACATAGTCCGCACTTTGAAAATCATACACCATATCCTGATTATTAAGCAAATCACTATCATGCTGAAAGTTAACACCTATAGAGTAGCCCTTGTGATGAATGCTGTTGCGCCCAAACATGTCCACTGCTTCCATCACCTCAAGCTTCTCAACATTTGTAAAGACTAGGTCTAAAAATGTTCCCCTAGAGTTTGGAATTGAGTTGGCTTGACGAAGATTCAAAAAACCAAACGAATCATACACTGCTCTGGCTGGATCATTCAGGTTGATGTCATTGTTTACAGTTACACCAAATTCATCATTATTCCAAGTAGCAAATGGGAGATTATAGTCACCAAATAGTATAATTCTGCTGTCTGAATAGTTCTCAGTTAGTTCTTCAACCATTAGACAGTGATTCTCATATTTCTGCACATCTGTATCCGGTGGAAGATAAACAGCACCGACAATTATGCTACCACTACTGGAACTTACTTTCACAAAAGCTTGTTCCACATCATCATATTTATTTGCTAACAAGACAGCTTCAAAACTATTTTTGATGGCTATAAGTACGCCACCTCCCCTAGATTTGTTACTTGAAGTTGAACTCCGATCAGTTCTGAATAAATTAAACCCTTGCAAATCAAATTCAGTATCCAGAATCTCACTGTTTAGCCAGGTCTCAATAATTATAAAAATATCAAAGACGGAAGTCCGTACAAAAATCGAAAAGTCCTGAATCTTTGTCGTCATCCCCCCAACATTGTGAAAGTAGACTTGTAGATGTTTTAGTTTTTTGAAGCGTTTGAAGATGTGTTTCTAGAATTGGTCTGTATTATTGTCGGAACCCCATTATTGTATTTAATTGCCAAATTAGTTTCGCCATTATTAATTCTGTTGGTAAATTCTGCGTGAAGGTCTCTACGATATTCTTGCTGCCGTGGTGTTAAGTCGGCTCTAACTTTGATGTTGCTATCACCACTGGTAATAGTTTTCGAGGCCTTGAGAATTTTGATAGCATCGTTTGAGCTTTCAAAAATTGCTTTTATAGGTCTTTTATTTGCAGTCTTCTTGCCAACCCTAATGACCTTCGTAGGTTGTAAATTCAAATTGGCCGAATTGATAAGATTCTTTACACTATCTGTATCATGTTTAATCTTATCTTCCACTTGCTCACAATTATACTCTGGAACATTGTAAAACATAACATTCTTGCTACGGCGATTACGATCATCTACCTCAGCTAAAATGGCTAATTGTGACGTGCCTACCATTTCTGCAGAACTAGTAGTTACTGAAGACGCTTTGCTTACAGCCTGCTTAAGTTGTACAATTTCAGATCTAATAGTAACATTATCACTTTCAATTTGGCCAACCCTCGCATTTAAGCCCTGAAACTGTGTCGATAAAAGCTTGAATTGATTTAAGACCTCGGACTTAAACATTGAGAACTGATTTTCAAAAAGACTTGACACGGATTCAAGAGTTAGAGGTAGAGCCGGCTCACTGATAACATTACGAAGTGATGCACTTGATACATTTAGTTGATCGAAATCCGGCAAACAGATATCACATTGCCAATGATCACCAGTAGGTTTCTTATTCTCAATAATGTAATAAGAGTACTTATCACTATCCAATCCAACACAAGCACTATGATACCATCGGCTGCACGCTCCTTTGCATTTTATGTACTCGCCCCGAGGGCTAATTACAAGATTACAGTGAGCACAGATTAAAACCATATTAAAAGAATGACCAGCAACAAAATAAATAAAGGAAGTAAGATTAGGAGATAGCAAAAGGACACAAAACTTCACACCAGCCGGTCTATAGCGGTGACTAACAAAAATACAAACAAGATATCGACCAGGAAGGGTAATACAAATAATAATACAAAGGAATTGTGGTGGATGATCACGAAATAAGTACACAAATTAAACAAAATTTAAAAAAAAAAAGTTTTATGTTCAGGGTTTGAACCCACTGCGTTATTGGGAATCAGTCGATTTGAGAGACTTAGCCGTGCGGCCACACACTTTAGTAAGATCTGCTTGGTGTATTACCGACCCTTTTCAAAATTTAAATTTGCAACGTATTTTGCGGAATGCATGCGAACAATAACAAATGGGTTAATAATTGCTGAAACCGTTAATTACTTGAATAATACTTGCATTTGCAAACCTTATCGATCACTAGTTTCGTTATACGTTATTTTATTATAACACTGTGTTTCTAACTATTAAATTACAATTAAACCAGATAAATAATTGGATAATCTAGGATAAAAGAAAAGAATATATTTTTTATCTAACATGTTACATTTTTGTTGGAGAAGGTGTCAAAGTTTCTTTATTTTTTCCCTGTTTTTTGACATAACTTCTAAACCTTTCATGGAATTTTTTTGAAATTTGGAGGAAACTCTAATTATTAAATTTGTAATGAGATAAAAAAACAGGAAAAGATAAAGAAACTTTGACACCTTCTGCATCAAAAATGGAACATGTTGGACAACAAATTTATTCTTTACTTTTGTCTTAGATTTAGCCATGAATTGCCTTTTGATTTTATTGCATGCATTTGCTTACACCCTGTATATTTATACGCTCTAGGGTATAAATTATATCTACATCGTATTTCTGGATCTTTAGAGTTTTTTGCTATATCTAATACCTCCAGAGGAAATTCAATATTCACATTCAATTTAGTTCTTAACTGTTCTGTACGTGAAATTTTTCAATGAATTGTTCCAAAAACAGATCCAGCATTCCCTCTTTGCTAAGCCAATTTTTTGAATAAGAAAAGAAGTTCATCTTGGATTTTGATTTAACTTTTTAGATATTAAAGGACTATATCAAGAAAATGGTATTTTGCACTTTGAACAAGTAGGCTTGTCATCACAATCCAAAGTTTCCTCACTTGTAAAACTGCCAAGGCACTAAGAAAGTAGTATGCGCCATGTATTTTAAGGTATGGGGCATACTTCCCATAGGAAGTAATAAGCCCCAGAAAGAATAAAATATTATTAAGCAATGACCACAGTAGGTGCATTTAAGACATGTCTCTAATTAACCAACAACAATATCTATTAGGTTGGAATTTTCTCTTATTAAAAACTCAATTTCGTTCTGTGAATCACTTAACTTTCCATTCGTTCAACGTGAATAGTGAATAGGTGATTGTTTTGTAACTCTATTGACATCCTCGTGTAAACCTTTCAATAAATATCTAAGAATTTCTTGAGCATCCTGCTGTGAATTGCCTATAAAGCGTGGAGCAAAACATAGAATTTGCGATTTTAAAGAAATATTTATTTTACTCCATTTCAATTTTAACTCAGATTTTCTTCAGTTTCCAATAATTTAACATCTTTTTCAAGATTAAATTGTTCACCAATATCTTAAAAAGCAACTGACACCGAAAGTTTTAATCAAAATTTCTTAGATAAGGAAGTTTTTATAATAAATATATACAGGGTGGCAATTTAATCTGAGACAAATAAATAATTGAAAAACTAAAAGGTTTGGACAAAAAACTTACAAATAAAAGTTGTTTGGTTTAAAGGGAAAAAAACGATGGTGCTAGTTACATTTTGGTTAAGGGTCATCTTATTTGTGTTAATTTGAATGTAAACCAAGTTTTATTAAATGAAAACCTATATTTTTTTAGCAATTTTAAAATTAACCCAATAAACAAATAACTTTTACATAAATCATTTTTTATTTGACACATTTTACATTTCAAAAATTTTTATAAAACATTTTTTTTTACGCTTGACGAAAATATTAGTATGTTCTTTATTTTCCCCCATTTAAACCTAACAATTTTATTTGACACATTTTTTAAGCTTTTTAGTTTGATAGATATTTATTTGTCTCAAGTTAAATGGTCCACCCTGTATACAGGGTGTCCCTGAATAACTGTGACAATTTTTTAATGGTGACAGAGGAAGTAAAACTAAGCATTTTTGATTTATAAAGTATTGTCGGGAAATGCTTCCTCAAAAAGTTATAACACTTCAAAAATGTTCAAAAAAAATATTTTTTTGTAAATAAAATAAATATTATAAGAGATATTAATTTGAGATATTGGTCACAGTTTTTCCACATAAGGATACACAACAAAAGATATGATCAAAAAAGTTGATGACCCCCCCACATGTAACGCCCCTGAAATTTTTTTTTAAACTTTTATTGGCTGAAAATGTGTATCCTTATGTGAAAAAACTGTAACCAATATTTCAAATTAATATCTCTTATAATATTTATTTTATTTACAAAAAAAAACATTTTTTTTTTGAAAATTTTTGAAGTGGTATAAGGAAGCATTTCCGGAGAATACTTTATAAGTCAAAAATGGTAAGTTTCACTTCCTCTATCACAACAAAAAAATTGTCACAGTTATTCAGGGACACCTTGTATAATAAAAACATTTACGCAGAAGATTCTTTGATAACTTGCTTGAATCATTGCTTGAATGCCTTTATTAAAGATCCTTTCATCCTAGAGCTGGTAGTGTTGATGTCACTTACATAAGAATCATTTTTGAGTTATTCTATATGGGCTTTATATTAGAGAGCCACTGAATCACAGAGTTGATGAAACAAGTGTTTCCGATATAATGTATTTCATTTAGTTTAGACCCATCTTTTTAAAGAGATTGTAACGGTTTACGGTAATTTTTACTCGTTCAAAATCTTCCTGCTTGGTATCTTAATAAAAACTTCTTTATCTAAAGAATTTTGATGTAAGCTTTCAGTATTAGTTGCATTTTGAGATATTGGTGAACAATTTAATATTGTAAAAGATGTTAAGGAATAAGAAATCTTCCTCCCAAAACCTAAGTAGTTTTTCGACTTCAACTCAATTAGTTTATTTCCCAAATATTTGATAAATAGCAATCCAATGGATCGCCGAACGACACAAGTTCCAATGATAATCGAAAAAAATGCTTGAAAGATTACTATATTTACGCCCAATATTATCAAACACCTTCAACGGTCATTTAATTTTAAATGAGATTATATATTTAAAACATGAAGGGTAGGTAAAGTCTTAAGTAAACCAAACGTTTGGTTTACTTAAGACTTTACCTACCCTTCATGTTTTAAATATGGATAACCAAACTTTAGGAGATTTTTACTCTTCAATGAGATTATATAGCCTATTCTCCAGCTAAACATCATTTAAACTATATCCAAACTTGCCGAAAATACTATACATATACGTCAAATTAAATCTGACTTAAAATTAAACGACCTATAAATTTTTTGATTATATCGGGGGTTAGATTTTTTTTTCTCCAATTAAATCAACTGCACCAGTGGAACTTATTGAAAATTTTAAATATGAAGAAGCCATTGTGTCAACACAAGTCAAGGTTTGATTATGTTCCACGGAATCATGGTCATTGCATCAGATCTTTTACCTTCATGTCTGTTGGTTCCTAATGGTTCCAAAGTATAAGGAATGCCAGAAAAAGTAAGAACTCTTTTAATTAAATAATTTACTTCATAGGAAATCTTACAACATTGAATTTATAGCTTGCTTAAACCTTGTAAACAATCTTCATTATCCAAAGAACAACTATGTTGAACACAAACATAATTACCTAGACGAAAACCAATGGACATTCTAAAATAGTTCTGATCCATTAAAGTAATGGCACTGGAAATGCATTAAGCCAAGCATCAATTTATTTAGATAATAAACCATTAATACGAGATTTCTTTATTAAATTATTATTTGAAGAAGAATTAAACTCATTAAACTTCAATTCCAAAAGAGGACGATCCTATGCTCTCTGAATACTTTTTTCTCAAGATATTAAAACTGTATTTGTTTTTGAAGACCAAAGAAACTCACCAGGATTGACATCATCACAAGTTGAAGCAAAAATTGGAGTCAAAATCTCTTCAATTTTCTTAATAGATCCATGAAAAGATGAAAGAAAATTTGGCAAGGATAAAGAAGAAGCCAAGCGAATTCCCAAACTAGTTTCTTAACAGGAAGCGTAGCTTGAAGCCAAAATCTTCAGAATAATTACACTGGTCTATAAACTTTTTTGTTACACAAAATATTATCAGATATTTTGATAACAATATGAACTTCTAACAACATTTGAAGAATAAAAAAGAATTACCACGTAACGTTTTCAAGGAATTTAATAATATACTTTTTTACAAAAAAAAACCAAAAAAATACACTTATGTTTAATTTTTCTTTCGGTAATTCTAGATAAGAATTTGTGATTTTCCCGAGCACTTTTAGCTTCCGGTAGGTTCCCCTTAAGTCCTCAGAAATAATCAGCCAACATGCTAGGATTCCATTTTCCTTGATATTGTTTTTCCATTTGGCAAATATCCTGGTGACACCTTTCCCGTGTTCGTCACTGACCACCCAGGTTTTCGGGAAAGATATGAGAGTCCAGGAAATGAATTTTCAAGGACATGTTGCACCCCAAATCTTTATACAGGGTGACCCAGTCATATGCCCACGGTCTATGGCTTCTTTGCTATAAAACATATCGACTTGCGGTTTTCACCAACATATAGATACATGCATGCCCCACAATTTAAAAATATTTTCGATATATACAGGGTGTCCCATCATGGCCTACTGACCCAAAGTTATATTTTTTTAAATGCAACACCCAGTATATTATGACATTTTTAGAATCCTTATCAAATAATAATTATACTTTGTATAAACTTTTATGGGTCTATCATCACTCGTTTTGCTGATATTTGCCATTTAAGCCAAAAAAAGATCAATTTTTGAAATATCACTGATCTAAAACAGATGAACATTTTGGCTTAAAATTTTGTAAAAAATTTTTCAACATCGTCTAGTCTACAACTATCATGTCAAATTTAAGTTTGTGATAGGTATTTTTTATCAGGGTGCCTTATGAAACGCAAATTGAACAATTAAACGAAATTTTCAAATGGAACACCATGTATATTTTAACATCAATCGATGACATTTATTACAAGCTTTCTATTGATATAATGTTTGTATGGTCGCTTATCAAAGGTTTAGGATATATTAATATCCAAACTGAGAAACAATGAAAAATAGACAAAATAGTGCTCTTGATGAATTTTGTAGAGGATTTTTTTTATATTTGCCTATTATTTATTTCTGTCTTTCTCTATTTTGCTTTTTTTATAATGTTGTTTTGTTTCAATAGTAGTTTTTGTTGTTTTATAATAAAAATAAAATCGAAATTTGCAATTATCAATTTTGGTTTTCTAAATCTCATTGTGCTTTGAAAATTTAGCAACTGATATTATCAAGAAAACCCTTATTTTGTTGAGTTTTGTTTTAACGCCTTTTTCTGTACTTTTGGCAATAACTAAACCGATATAGTGAACTCTTCTAAAGAAGAAATGGCAAATATGCTGTAAGAGCGTAAAAACGAAATTCAACAAAACAGGGGTTTGCTTGGTAACATCAGTTGTTAAACTTTCAAAACATACTGAAATTTAGAAAACAAAAATTGATAATTGCAAGTTTCGATTTTATTTGTGTTGTAAAGCAACAAAAACTGTTTTGTAGTTTAACAACATTATAAAAAAAGCAAAATAGAGAAAGACAGAAATAAATAATAGGCAAATATAAAAAAAAAACCTCAACAAAATTCATCAAGAGCACCATTTTGTCTATTTTTCACTGTTTCTCAGTTTGGATATTAATATCTCCTAAACCTTTGATAAGCGACCATACAAACATTATATCAATAGAAAGCTTGTAAAAAATGCCATCGATTGATGTTAAAATATACAGGGTGTTCCAATTGAAAATTTCGTTTAATTGTTCAATTTGCGTTTCATAAGGCACCCTGATAAAAAATATCAGAAACTTAAATTTGACATGAAAGTTGTAGACTAGACGATGTTGAAAAATTTTTGACAAATTTTCAATCCAAAATGTTCATCTGTTTTAGAGCAGTGATTTTTCAAAAATTGATCTTTTTTTGGCTTAAATGGCAAATATCAGCAAAACGAGTGATGATAGACCCATAAAAGTTTATACAAAGTATAATTATTTTTTGATAAGGAATCCAAAAATCTCATAATATACTGGGTGTTCCATTTAAAAAAATATAATTTTGGTTGGGACACCCTGTATATATCGAAAATATTTTTAAATTGTGGGGCATGCATGTATCTATATGTTGGTGAAAACCGCAAGTCGATATGTTTTATAGCAAAGAAGCTATAGACCGTGGGCATATGACTGGGTTACCCTGTATATTGTCAATAGTTCATTTATTAAATCTTTGTAATTTTCTGCCCTGTGGTTAGTGGTTACCCAAAAAATGTTTCACATTTACAAAACTTCTTCAGGCGTTTTTTTTTTATAATTTCATTCAATTGTTGCTAAAAACATCATTAATTCCCTTATTTGTGGACCTGCAAATATCCTTTTTTTAAGTTTATGTCGCTGATTTTGGGACTGAAGGTGAAAATATGTGACTTTCACAAAAAGATCTGAGGGTGATAGGAAAATACTTTTTGTAATTTTATAACAGGGATTCCTTAATGTGGTCAAATCACATAACAGAGATCTTGTAACAAAAACAGTGTTGACCATTGTTTCTATTGGTAATTTTGTCTAAAGAACATTTTAATATTTAGTCAAAACAATTAATTCTAGAAGGATTATGCCAAGTAGGGCTACATCTTAAGAGCATCTTCCTAGACGCCCGCGATAAAGTTTCCGTTGGAGATAATAACACTTTTCTAGAGCTTCTTTGCAAATTATTAGCAAATAACTGATAATTAATGCGAATCCCTAGAGGGCCCGCGAGTTTGGGAGGAAAAATTGTGAAAAATCATGAAATCGAGCATTAGTTCTACAGTCAAAACTCAACTTTCCCTCGTTAGATTTTCATTTTTTTTTTCAAATTTATAATCTAAATTGATTAGGCTACATCGGATAGTCACCTTCTGCAACCTAGCACAAAATTAATTAGAGATGTCAAAAGTTAAGGTAGGTTTAGGTCATTATATTTTTTTTTTGTATATATTCTACAATAATTTTTCCCTCCGCTAGGAATTATAGAAATGACTTCTAAATCATCTACAAAAAAAATTATACAAACATTTTGATCGTACTTGCGTTTTTGACTGCAGAACTAAACCACTATATTTTTAAGAAGTAAAAGGCAAAATGTGATGATAGTTTCAACTTTCAACAGGCGAGATGACATAAGTTGGAAACTATCTGATTTTTCTTTCAAGGAATGTCTTTGGAAGCAGAGAATAAATTTTAGATTTTTAAGAATGACATTAGAATCATCTCCTAATATTTTCAAGTATTCTGAAAATTTTTCATTTTAACTTTTTGAAACGTCGATTCTTTCAGAATAAAATAATTTCCTAAAAATAGTTGAAATCAGAGTTTTCTAAAACCTAAATTAATTTTTAGTCAGCACGAGGCCGTCTCTTTAATTAATATTTTTACCTTTCCTGCATAAGCAGTTTTCGGAATTATCCTGAAAATAATTTAAATCGATTTCGTAAAACCTGAACTTATTTTTCAGAATAACATTTTCTTAAAATTATTAGCGATAAAAATTAGTTTTTTCCGCCAAAAATGAAAGTGACAACCATGACAATGTGATAAAAAACTAACATACTTCTGACTTCATCCTATTAGTTCCCCATTCGACCCCAAGTGGCAGATCATTTAGCTTGAAAAGCCATTAGAAAAATCTCAAAAAAAGTTCCAGTGTGTTTAAAAATGTGAAAAAATCAATATTCAAGATGCTGATTTTACAAAATGTTTTTAATTTTAAGAGTATTTTAAAAAGAAGAAAATAATCTATGGGATGACTACCATCCAATTGTAAATTATAATTTTTTTGGTACAAATAGTATTTTGAAATATTCTAAAAATAAAAAATAAAACTAAATTTTCGTAATTTTTTTTTTAAATATCCTGAAAAAAATTCAAATCGATGTCCTGAAACGTCGATTTATTAGTCCATCTGCAGAACGTGTCGTCTTTTTAAATGAATTTTTTGATTTTTAGTAGATTTTTGAATACTCCTAAGAGGGTTGAAATTAATTAAAAATAAATATTTTGAAATGGTAACTTGCACCTTAAAAAATGATGAACGGTGACTAATAAATTTTCTTTTTAAAGGAGAAAAATAATGAAAAGATTTAAAAGAGGAAGAAACTCAATTTGAAGAACGTCGTCCCTTAAATTCGTATTTAAAACCTTCGACTTTGCGTAGAATAAACAACATTTTTAAACGCTTAATAAAATTTATCTAAAGTATTATATAAAAGTACTGAAAATTGACTTTAAAAAAATTTTACTTTCATGTGAAATTAAAACTAAGTTTTGTAATTTTCATTTTTTAATTTAAAGAAATATCTTTATTTTTAAGAAAAAAATAGAGGAAAAAACTATTCTGCAAGAGGCCGGGTCGGATACATTCAAAATTTTAAAGACTCATGGATATTTTTTAAGTAGGTATCCTCAAAAAAGTTCAAATTGATCTCCTGAAAAGTTGATTAATTTATAAGTCGGCAGAACTCCTGTTTAGAGTACAAATACGAGTATCTTTAGTTTTAAGAAAAAAGAAAACCAGCAGATTTCAAGAAGAAAAAATCAATCTACTGGACTTCGACCCATCAATTTAAAATTTTCAATATTCGTGTTTTTTAAATATCCTGAAACGTCGATTTATTTCTCTAAAAATAATAAATCCAAATTTTTGAAATTGTAATTAAAGTAACTTGTGCTGTTACTCGTAAATGTAAAAAGAAAATTTTTGAATCTGCCTCAATAACTGAAATTTATTTTAAAAAATTTATAGCATAATATGTCATAATAATGTTTAACATAAATAAAAATAAATAGGTAAAGTTTAGTGGAAACTGAAAAAATCATCCATCACTAAAGTTAACAAAGCCAAAATTACAAGATAAGTACGACATTAATTCAACGATTTTGCAGTTATTTTTTGCTTGAGGCACCACCGCCTTGGTATCAGTGGTAAATTTGGGGGCTAGAAAAGTTTCGCACATACACACTTGTTATCTTGCCGGAAGTTTAGAGTTTTTCCACCTCAGAGAAAGAGCCGCTAAGATAAATATGGTTGAAAGCTCTCTTTATTAATACATCTAACTTACCGACTTAAGGCCGTGCCTAAACTTTCCCAATAATTTTTCTTTAATTTCCACCAGAATCACCGAACAAATTTTTACTAGAAATTTATTAAACCTCCACAATAAAAATTAATTGGCAGCATAAAAACATATTTTTTCACCAGAGTTTGGAACTTTTGCATAAATTTTTTTCAAGTTTAGTTTTTTAGAAAACTTTAAAACTACCTTCTACTTCACAAGTCAAGGATATTTTTTACAAATTTTGAAATAGATTTTTAATATTAATTGTAAAAACCATTCTCATAAATTGGAAAATCCATAAAAAATGTATGTTGAGTTTTATAGTTCCCAATGTATAGTAAGTTTAATGCAATAAAAACTCTCTGAAAAGCAATATTTAATCATCCAATTACCCTTTAAAGTAAACCCCCAATGGCAATAAAAGCCGAAGAAAAGTTTCTAACATTATTAAAAGTATAAAAAGTTGCTTACTTTCCAGTTGCAGCAGGGTATAAGCATGGCCAGGAGAAAAACTCCCAAAAGTGGTCCTGAAGTAGCTGAAGTGAGGAGCATTGAAGATTCTATGACGCCGGATAAAAGACCAACGCCGAAGCTAATTCCCATGATAATGAACCCGTATACTACACTGATGATTTTAATGGTGAGGAGCTGATGCTTGTCCTTCATGTCTTTTAGAGCAGGCATCGGTCTCAGAAAATCCTCGAAGGTAACGGTCGCCAAGGAATTTAAGTTCGATACATTCAAACTGCAAATAAATAAATAATTTAATTTATTGTCAAATCAACGGAGAGTAAATAAAAGTCATGCACAGATCATACACTATAAGTTATAAAAATGGATGGTCGTAAAATTCTACTGCAGAAATCGGGGAATAAAATTACTCCCCAAATAATATAGCTCGAGTTATTTACCAAGGATTTGCAGCTGATGCATTGTTTTTCTTTTTATTAGTAAACATATTTGGTTCGGTTCTTTGCTTTTATATTTAGCTCAGATTAAATGTTATTTATTGACTTAGGAGTAATTGAGGTTTAAAACCACAGTTATTTTTCCTGTGGGTACGTGTACAAATATATTTCTTACTTTTATCGGCTTATTTTTAAGAAGTTATTTTCACGTAATTTAAAAAATAAATTTTCTACCCCAGAAGTGAACGTGAAATTTGGGAATGAAAAACAGTGGCTAGGATTTGTCAAAAATGTGCTAAAAATGATTAATTTTCACTAAATAATTTTAGCAAAAATTAAATTTTGGTATATTTTCTAAAGCTCTGTAATAATACTTTGTTACTTTGGGTACAAAAGTAAAAGTTATAAAATATTGGTTCAAAGCAAAAATTCATTATTTATCGTGACAAATTTGAAATTTGTTGTTCAAATTATAAATACTCATTCTCATCTAATTTCAGAAAATTTTCAAAAGTATCAAAAAAATCGTATTTTATAAAAATATTTTACATATAGTAACAAAATTTAAATTTGTTACGACAGTCTTGATCATCCAAATAATTTTAGGTATAAAATTTTTAAACCGATATAGGATTTTTAACTATTATAAAAGAAGCCTCCTTATAGGTTTTAAAAAACTAAATTTTAAAAGCCTAATTTTTTTGCGTTCATATACAGGGTGATTCAGACCACCCGTGTCACCCATTTATTTCGAGAACGCGTTATCGCACATCACTAAAATAAAAAACTTAATTACTAAAGTGAACATAAGGAATCCATTGGTGAACTTATTTTTTTCCAGAACAACCCGGATCTATCCGGAACCGGAGGTAACTTTGATTTTTTAAATGGGAACATAGGTCGAGTTTGGTATGGTTTGATAGGTCATTCAAAAACAAATAACTTTTATTAAAATATTTTTTCATATTTTCCATAGTTTAGAATTTATTCGAAAAACAAAAAAAAGTAAATAAAAATTATTGCATATTTTGAAGAATTTTGTTTAAATATGGACCAGTATGATATTTAAAGTTGGTAAAATATTAGAATTTGTAGATGCAATAATTTTTATTTACTTTTTTTTAACAATTTTTTATGTTTTTCGAATATAGGAAAATATGGAAAATATGAAAAAAATATTTTAACAAAAGTTATTTGTTTTTGAAAGACCTATCAAACCATACCAAACTCGACCTATGTCGGCATTAAAAAAATCAAAGTTACCTCCGGTTCCGGGTAGTTCCGGGTTGTTCCGGAAAAAAATAAGTTCACCAATGGATTCTTTAGGTTCACTTTGGTAATTAAGTTTTTTATTTTAGTGATGTGCGATAACGCGTTCTCGAGATAAATGGGTGGCACGGGTGGTCTGAATCACCCTGTATACAGGGTGATGATAAAGTTTGGAACCTAGTTCATAACTACCGTATTTAATTTTTTTGAGAAAATCGCTCAGACAGGTCAATTTTAGTTTTTAAAATCCTATCTCTTGGTATAATAAAAATATTAATGACGTCACTGGTGATTTAGCAATGACGTCATCATCGATTTTTTTTAATGGAAACCCCCACTTTCTTCATTGGTTTTTGATAGACATTTATGTCACTTAAACGATGATATAAAAAAATTGTTGCATTTGTAAACAAATTTTCGTTTAAAAATTTTTTAATATAAACTTAAAATTAATTTGTACTATTAAATTTGAAAAATATAAATGTTGTATAAGATTTATTTTGGCCGATTTCAATAAATGGTAAATTTAAAATTTTATTTTTTGTAAATTTCCTTAACATTTAAATGGAATCAAAAAATTAGTTTTTCAAAGATTATTTATTAAATTTTGTTAATACATTTAACATTTTACATTTGCATTAGAATGCGCATTATTTAAACATTTACTTTCTTTTGTTATTATTGGTAACTTCAAATTCATTTAAATTTATTTTTATAAAACCTTTTTCGTTAAAATAAAAATTTCCTTTTTTGAATTAAAAAGATTTTTTTATTCAAAAATTTGTTTAAAATTTTAATTGTTTTTTATATCATTGTTTAAGTGACATGAATTTCTATCGATAATGAGTAAAAAAGTGGGGGCTTCCATTTAAAAATCGCTGATGACGTCATTAATATTTTTTATATCAAGAGATGGCATTTTAAAAACTAAAATTGATCTCTCCGAGCGATTTTCTCAAAACAATTAAATACGGTAGTTATGAATAAGGTTCCAAACTTTATCATCACCCTGTATATATATTCATATTTTACATAAATGCGTTGGTTCACGATTCACGACAGGAAATTTTGTAAAAATCACAAAAAAAAATCTCTAAAATACTATATGTATTTTAAAAATAGTAAAATTTGGTTATGGCAAAATTTCTTAATTTCTGTAACATTAATTTCAGATAATGGCGCAAGACACAAGATGTGATTGTAAGAGGGAGTTGTATATCAGCTGTTCTTTAGTATACAGTATTGATTGTTAGGTCACCGATTTTTGTCAAAAATCACAAAAATGCTAATTACATTTTAAGCTAAAATTATCATTAATAAGCTAAAAACATTTGTAACAACAGTAATACAAAAATAGTTGTAAAAATTTTGAAAAAACAAACGAAAAAAATATATATATATTTTTGTTTTAATTTTTGAATTTTTTTTCAAGCTAAGACTCATTAAGGTTGTATTTTTCTTAAAGATCTTCATATTCTCAACAATTCAAGGAAAAATTTCTTTCTGAAATTACTCCTAATATAAGCATTCTGAGGACATGAGGACAGTCTAATACCATAGGAGGACGGACTGACGTGAATTTTTTGACAAACCATACAGCCTATTTGACAAACTATGCTCAGTAGTACTTCTCATAGAAGTAACTTTAGTAAGTAAAAGAAAAGATCCACGCTTTCAAAATATTACCTGGTTTGTTAAAAATAGGAAAAAGTATCAGAATATTAAAGAAAAAGATAACCATAATGGGTCTTATCTTTAGAAAAATTACAAAAATTGAAAAAAAAATATTTTCTTTTTATTATTTTTCTTTGCCAATTTTTTTTCAACATTTTAATAACTTTTCTAAACGAAAATCCTTGAACGGTTGGTGTTCCATAATAGGGTAATAACTACTTTTGTATTACAATTATTACCAGTTGAAAGAGCTGGCTAATGATAATTTTTTTAAATACCTACGCACTTTAGTTAAAATGTATTTTTGTGATTTTTGACAAAAATCGGTGACCTAAATTTCAAAACTCTGTAACTCCAAAACTAAAAAAGATAGACCCCTTCTTTGTTTTTTTCTTGATTAAACTTGCTGTAGTTGCTAATATCGACGTTTTGTGAACCACGAACCGAACATCCTACACGCTGTATAGTTGCTTCATCTGAAGTAGTATCGTAAGTACCTTAATTTCTTATTAAGGTTATCGATTCTAAAATTTATTTTATTATCCAAACGTATCCCAGGTATTTGATTTTATTGTTATTAATTAAGCCAATTTGTGTGATGTGTTGTTTGTTAGCTTCGTTTATAAAGGGACCTTTATTTTCATTTAGTACCATTTTATTTGTGCTTCCCTAGGTGGTAGTTTTGTCAATGACATTTGGCATGCTAAGACATGTTTGTGTTTGATTGCCCTTATAGAATATTGTTATATCAACTAGGTACATACAAGGTTAATTTCCATTTTAGTCCAATTGTGTTGATATGATCTACATACAGTAGAAATAGCACTAGACCAAGAGTTTATCTCTAAGGTACCACTGTAATAATTGAATACAGAGAGCTATATTCCTCATTAATTCTTATTACTTATAATATATGTTTCCAGTAAGTTGTATAAATTGTGATGTATTCCTAGTTGTTTCAATTTGTGTAGTAGGATTCTGTGATTTACAAGATCAAAGGATTTTTTAAAATCTCTCACTATATTACACAATCCATGTTGTTCTTTAAATTTAAAGTTGATTTCTTGTTTAGAAGTAAAAAATAGTAAGCGTTTGAAATTTTAGAGGGTAAAAATAAGTCAGTGAAATTTTCCCCTAAAAATTTTAGGAGAAATCCCATCATGGATCATAAACCGATTTGGGTTTTTTACTTGGTTATTTTTAATACCTAGAAGAAATACTTTTGGTGATTTTAGACACGCTTTAAAGTTGCAATTTCTGATATTCTTCAATAAGATCTTTTGTAGAGTTGCAAAAAAATGGTATCTTTAAAAATAATGGTCGTATTATTTTAGCAAATTCAAGAGACCAACAATTATGTCTTAGGATTTAGGGTCTAGGGAAATTGGTTTATTAAATCCGAACATGTTTAAGCATCAAGCATATTCGCGATTTCCTAATTCCGAGCTTCCTCTGGTTATAAATTCGCGCTAATAAAAGGCAAAAACTATAAAAAAAAAGGTAAAAATAGAAATAGGCTGAAAGTTTTACCAAGTTTTCAGGTAATAAATCGATGTGCTAATTGCTCAAATTGCAGTGGTGGATCTTCAAATTTTGAGCCCTCGCAAAACTGTTGATGGCCTCCTTTAATTGGTCGCTATTTGATCTAATCAACTGAGGGCCAGGCACCGGGTTTCTTTTCACAATTTCGCAAATAAAAGTTCACGTACTCAGAAATCTTTCAAATTTTCAATGAATTAAGCATAAACTGGTATAACACAACTCAAATGCATACATTTTTAACAATGTTTAAGAATTTAATTGGTATTTTTTGTGATAGCAAAAAGTTTATCTGATGCTCATGATAAAAAGACAATAACAAAAATAAAAAAATATACAACAAAACTAAAAATGCAAAACATATGGTAAAAGGTAATAGGTAACAATCTAAAAACATTTCCTTCTAGCTTTCAAATTACCAAATAAATCAATTGCTTATTTTTTTAAATTTAATTTCGATGCCTCTTCGGTTTCAATTGCCAAAAGGGCTAAATTACTTAGTCTTTCTTCTATCTGCATAGTTTTTAAATAATTTTAAATAAGTTTTTCTTTGGAAAATGATCATCAGAAAGATCTGAAGAATATCTTTTTTGTAAGTTTTGTTACTATAAGACAACAATGTATTTTGTCTTAAGTAATTAATTTGGAAGGATTTAAGAAATCAAAATAATTGCAGATGCTGTTCATGCCTTCATATCGATTTTGTAATTTATTGAGAATACTATCAAGAACTTTTAAAAACACATTTACTTATTTTAATATAATGTTCATTGTCATTATATCTAACATTCTCTGAAAGTTCATCAAAGTGTTTTTAGTAACTTGTTGTTTCTTTTATTGGAAAATTCTGCTGCAATTTCTAATCGTTGACCATATTACCTGCTTTTTTGGTTTATTATATTAAATGGGGCCGTCATCCCGGCCTCTGGTCGGGCCTCTTGAGCAGTCTTGCTATATGATAGATCCGACCATGTAAAATTGGTAAATTCGACGAACAAGATTTTTTACAATCTCAAAGTTATGCAAAATTTTAGTTGCAATACTGATCATTGGATTTAGAAAAATACATAAATACATTTTTAGTAAAATGTGTGAGAATAGGTGAAGGACAATGCTCTCTCAAGTAAAATTGTATAGTTTATTTTATAGAAGCAGACCAACTAGTTTCGTTTCAAACGCCATTATCAGGGCCAACGTAAAAATATAAGTTTAAGTATACAATTAAACAAAAAATAAGGTATTATAACATGCCAATTCTCAGTTTTTAGAAGTACATAATACATTACAGCAGAGTAAAGTGCAAAAACTGGGTACGAAGAGCGTTTTTTTAATATAATACAATTTGTTTTTATTAAATCTTTACTTTAGAAAAGAAAGTAGAAAAATTTGAAGTGTTATGTAAAAGTAGGGAGAATTGCAAAAAACATTTGAGAAATAATAGAAAAAATTTGGGAGATGGTTAAATAGGAGTAAAATGGCTGTAAATTGGAAGTATTGAAATATTCATTTGCAAATGACTTTTTTGTAAGGTTTTAACCCGCTGGAGGTAGGATAATCCTGGCAAGTTGATAGGGAATAGAAAAGAAAAGCAAAAAGCAGAAAAATACAACAATAGCATTACGAACCACTACTCATTTTATGATTACCTTAATGCACCGTTGAATAGGCTGGCCATGAAAAGCCCCATCACTCCGGGAATGTAGTTGAAACGATCCTCGACGAAAAACGGGAGGATCTCATCGTACTTTTTTATGTATCCGCTGCTAAGAGGATCGCACTCTGCATACACCGCATATACGACCATTCCAACAACCCAAGATAAGCTGAACAAAACTGTTATAACTGGTATATTGCACATCAAAGTCCTGAAAATTATAAAAACAATGAAGTAGAGTGAGCCGTAGCTTTGTCATCGACTCATCCACATACTTTGTGACTTTTTTTTGCGAATCCATACTGCAGTATCTCTGCACGAAATTCTGCTGGCAGCCAAAAATTGAGAGCGACATGAAGAGCTGCCCGACGAGGGCTGTTACCGTGGTCACTCGTATTGTCGGATCCAAATCGAAGCTGGAAATAAATTATTATTCACAGATGAGTTGAGTGTTACAAGGGAATTTGTTATGATTTATACATAATTTGTTGCTATTTACAGAACAAATCCGGTCAAATGAAACTCCGCATTAATGGCGACAGTTTAGAAATGAAACATTGTTACGGATGCGTTGTAATTTTCAAATGTAAATTGACCCCATTTGACAGATCCCTATTACTTTCCCCTAGCGGCTGTTTAAATTATACGTTTTGATTTATCAATGTATTCCAGACATAATTTGTGTTATACAATTTAATTATTTATAATAGTTATAGTAATCAATTATTTAAATTTAATTTATTTATCTTAATTGAATTCTACCTAAAATTTTAAATTTATAAAATGCTAGTTATAAGAGGCAAGTCAATACATTTTTCGCAAAACGTGCTTTCTAGTAGGAAGGATTGATTTTTGGACTTTTTAAAATGAAAATTGATAATATTTTTCCAAAATTATAGTTATTGACGTTTATGTGGGCAATTTGGTGGTGTGGGAACATGTTTAGTTGTTGAAGTTATATTAAAAGTAGGATGCTAATTTTAGAAGTCCTTAAAAATTAAGAGGGTTAAAGGTAAAAAAGATGTCGCAATAAAATGAAATTATTTTTCCAACTTGCAGGGCGAGCCCTTGATGTTGGCGTCAACTTGTAGAGATCATTGAAAAAGCACTTAGAAATGAAAATAGGTTTATTTGGCAAACTTCATCGCGAGCTACATTAAATTATTTTAATGTGACAAGGAAGTTTTAAAAGTGGCACAACGACGGTGGAACAAAATCCCCTTTTTTAATAAACTTTCCGTGAAAACTCCTTTAATGAAGAGTCCCGTTTTAATAAAGAATTAGAATATTGTTATTGTCGGGAGCAGTTGGTCGCGACGAATTCTCCCGCCTCATCCGGCCGCATTTTAATGCCACAGCACCGTGTTTCGAATAAATACAATCGTTCCAAAAATTTACATTATTTGTGCATTTACGAGTACATTCCATCGGGATGGCGCTTTTTTTGTTCCTTTCAAATCTCTCGTCTATACGCTGCCGAATTAAGCCCTCCCAAATTAAATTTCGCGTCAAGCTTTCAATCTGTTCCGTTGGCAAAATTGAATATTTTCTTTTCACTTACTTGAAAAAATCCAACCGGCCCCCGTCTATATTCTTTCTAAAAACAGCTTCTGCTCCGCCGCCCTCGGCCGATCCTTGAATTATTATGGCGACACTTAATACGATCATTGTCATCCCCTGCATCACATCAGCGAGAATTGCGGCTTTAAGTCCTCCCTGAAAATGAAAAGAAACTTTAATGTTTCCTTATTTTTCTCCACAAAACATCCAAATTTTAAATAAAAATCTTAAACATAAATTCAATACTTTACCCTCGACTTTATAAGTGAAAAGGATTACTACAAAACCCTCCTGATTACACAATACTCTACTTTGAAGCAAAATATTTCCATTTATACAAATTATTATTAATGTAGTTAAAATATTATTTTAATTAATTAAAAAATACTACATCTATTCCGAAAAATAATAAATTACTTCACTTTTAGTGCATGAACGTTAACGTACCATTTTGAGGACAGAGAAGGGTTGCTTTGTGTTTGTGCAGGACACACAAATTTACTCAAAAATATTTACAACAATTAATCAAATTCTAAATGACCCTCATTTTTATGCAAATGTTGATTAAATAGAAGCCTAAAATTTTCAAAAAAAAAATCAGAACGAATAAAAATTTCGCTTACACGCCATTCTAAAAAATTATGAAATTCTCAATTCGTTTCAACAGGATGTTCCGTTCGTGGTATACCAAACGTCGAGATTAGAAACTACACCTTGTCCAATTATGTATATTTGAGAAAGCATCAATTGTATTTCAGTAAAATCAAATTAATTTCAGAAAATAACAATTGTATTTCAGAATCATCAATTGTATTTCAAATAAAAATGAAGAGAAACCACTTACCAACAGAGTTGAGTAACGCAAATTACCTCATTTCTTAAATCTACAACTCCCTCCAGTTAATCTGGAATTCTGAGTTCAATAGAAATAATTGTAATATTTAATCATTGAAAAAATTCAACTTCGCCCAATCCTCTGTGTCTGAACTTAGTATTATACTACCAAAAATGAAATTGTGTAGAGGAGGCTCTGATGGCATTGATGAAAAAATGCTGAGAATTTCTTATACTTATTTAATTGATTACATAGCTTGTATCTTACAATGTTGTCTTGATTCCTGTTACTTGGTTCTTGTTTTTCCAATTCCCAATACTCAATCTTAAATCTATCATTGATATTTGGCCCATTAGTATTTTACCAACTTTGTCAAAAAGTACTCGAAATAATTATGAATAGACAACTCGATATTCTCCCCGATGTGCAGTCTGGTTTTTGCCCAGGTTGCAGCTGTTGTACTGCCCTATTTATATTACTGATTATATCTTAATAGCCACCGAAAATAATAATTTTATCATATGAGGATACTCATTTAAGGGTAGTAAAAGTTTTCATCATATATTTTTTCTTTGCATTTTTAATTATTCTAAAACTACTGAGATAATCTTTGATCAACTTCTTCTAGTGGTGCTTAATTTTGTAGTAAAAGTAGAATTTATAATGTTTACATAAAAATATGAATTTAATAAACAACATCAAAGTAGACTAAATTTATTTAGAATTTCCTCTACTTAATATGTACAATGAAATATGTTAACAACTTTATTTATTACTTATTATAATAGTATTAACCACCTTATTACAAAAACTGCTGGAAATTATTGCCGCCATGTGCCTTTACCATTCTTTAGAAACTTTTCAAGGTGGTATAACTTTTTACGAAGCATTTCCTTTATACTTAACAATGCTTAGTTTCACTTCTTCTGCCATCCTAAAAAATTTGGCAGTTATTCAGGGACACCCTGTATACTGTATACATTATCCAACCCCTCATAGTTTTCGAGAAATTCCAAGATATTTGCTACTATTGAACTTATTCAACCTGAAGATAGATTTGCAATATATAAATCTGCATATTACCTATTTTTTTCAAATATTTGTTATAACTTATGTCCATTCAGGAGTTAGAAACCTTTTCAATCCAAAGATATGATAAAAGCTGGGTATTAGGTTCAATTAAACTAATTAGTTACATGTAATTAAAAAAGCCAATTCGTGATTTTTTGCAGCAAGGAGACGATATGTAAATTTTTAGAAAAGTATAAAGGTATATTTAACAAATCAGGTAGAAGTATTCGAATGTAACGAAATGGGAGGGTTTACTGCAAATGGAGGTAGCTCCATCTTGGGCAAGATTGGAGTTACATGTATTACTTATTTTGTAACAAATAAAAAACTCTTTCGTTGATGCAAAAAATTATGTAATTCTACCTGTTTTTTTTTTTTAATTTTATTCAAAAAAAGAAGCTGCCTGTCTCATTTAACATCATAGAATTTTCGAACGTTTTATAAGGTTTTCTGAAAACTTCAAATATTGAAGTTACTTCCTTTTTGCATCAAAGCCTTCAATTCGTACAATAATAAGTAACTCTCAATTACAGTTTGTATAATATTTGGCCTATTCTTTCCAACTACTAAAATATGTGGCATCTGAATAGTCAAATCTTCTTTAAAGTCCGATTTTACGTAAGACCAAAGCAAGTATCAAAATTGAGTTCAATTTTTGACTAGGGTGTATTCGTTTTCCAAACAGGATTGCACTTATGAACGGGTCCTATAACCTGCCGTGTGTAAGAGTGCATTAGAAAATCCTGTTTTCAAAACTGACAGAAATAAAAGCCTTAATAAACGGTGATAAAGTTGGAATTTGTTTTGCCCATGTAAATAATGTTCAATTTGAAATGTTCTTTTTAGTGAAACTTGTTCTTAGAAATTTTAAATTGGTTAGTCTCAATTTGAAGTTGATTATTGATTAGTCTAAAGTTGCAAAGATATAGAAACTCAAACAAATTAAAAATCCTTCAAGACGTTCTTGGAATCTAATTTTTATAACTAACCGTGATTTGTTTTCTGTTATGAAGATTAGCAATACCCTTTTTAGTGAATTTAAACTTATTAGTCCACAAAATTGTTGATTAATATTATAAATCGGCAAAATTCAACACTTTAGTAAGATCACCAGCACTTGGACATGTGTAATGGGCTTATTCGAATCTTCTCCAAACTATTTTGTTAATAAATTAACAAATTATCAGCTGTGTTTGAAAACGTTGCCAGAAAGCTTAACAAGAATAACATCTTGTATTTTTGATTTGGCACCTTAAAAATGTACAATGCATACTATTTATCGATTGTTTCAAACACTTGAAGAGACAACACCTTGATTTATCACTAAGAATAATATAAAACAACACCCAATATTTTTTATGCCAATCTTTAATTTTATTTCGTAGTTTTGTTAAATTCGTTCCATTTAAAATGCCATATTTTTGTTTTTAGTTGCTTATATCACAGATGATTTTTCATCAGAGCCGGATTAGGGCGAAGCTAATAAAAAGTAAAGACCGAAATAAATAATTCCAATTTTTCTTTTATTAATATACAGGTTGTCCCGAAAAGAGCGCAAGGGTTCTCCATAGCGTTGTAGTTTCATCTTTTGCCACCGCTACAGTGCTGCTTTATTTTCACCATTATTTTTTGTGAATGTTTTGTTACAAATGAACTTACACCAACATATTAATAATTTATGATGGTCTTCCCCCATATATTCAGATTATAATATTAAGGAAGCCCAAACAACCCTTGGATCCAGGCACTAAGCAAATAATGGTCCAGAAAATCTCCTAGAATACCTTGAAAAGATCAAATCACGGAGATGACTCAACGAGAAACCTCATTAACATACGGTATTTAGTATTCCTAGATCAACTATAAAAATTAAGCTGAATGGTGCACATCCCAATAAATCTGGACACGCAAGGATCTACACAGACGAAGAACAAAAGTCATTTGAAGAACATTTAATAAAACTATGTGATTATGGTATTACACTAGTTGAGTTAGATTACAGAGTTTTTGTAAAAAGCTTATCTAGATAAAAAAGGGGCAGTTGTCCCCTAGTTTAAGCAAAACTTGCCTGGTTATGGGGTGGCGTAGTAGAAATGAATTCTAGGCAACCCAATGTATTGTGTGTTGTATGTAAATTAAATGTCAAATTTTAAATTTAATTATTATATTACTATTTTAAAAATTTCGACGTTTAAGGAAAAAATAGCATGTTTTATTCGGAGTAAAAGAACTTTGTGTGTCTCGCATGTATCCGCGGGGCCGCAAAGCTCGTCCCGCAAACCTAAATGCTCGACACAAAGTATTTCTTTTACTCGTAATAAAACAATATATTATACTATTTTAAGGAGACATAAAAATTTGTCATTTCGAACGAGTAAAAAAGGCAAGGGGAAAAGTGAATGCAGAAGTTATTGAAAAGTACATGGACAATCTAAAAGACGTTTTACAGGGTATTCCAGCAACACATATGGAATTACGGCGAGATAAATTTGTCGGACGACCCTGAAAACCGAAATAAGTCCGTAAAAGAGCCACTGAATATGTTGAAAATATATGTTACTCTAGCAGGCTTCTACTTCTCTAATGTGCTGTGGATAGTGAATATCACAATAATATATTCCATCCTATGTTGTGTACCGGGCTGAGAATATACAGTGCGGACATAAAGTAAATCCCCCCCCCCCCCTGTTTAGTTTTGAACGGTTATGTTTTTGATTCTGAAAATTTGTCTACTGAGGAATCTAATTGCGAACTTTCTAATAAAGGTATTTTTGATTTTGTGGACCTTCCGGTTATACCGAAAGTGGATGGCAACTTTCTTATTTTAAATGGAACACCCAGTATATTTTTGCATTTTTGTGTTCTCCATAAAAAAATCATTAAATTGACCAAGCATAGTGTGGTCTACGATTAATACTTTGGGAATTACGCCCATTTGAAAATCGCATTTTTATGCAACTTCATTTATACCAGAAGTTGGACCCAAGTGCCCCAACTTCCTCATTTTAACTGATTTCTTTTGCAATTAAGTTAACAACAGAAAATTTAAACAAAATTTTTATCCAAGAGATTTCTTTAGATTTTATTACTGTCAAGACATGGAAGGTGGTTATGTTAATCAGCAAAATTAACGAACTTACTATGAAACATAATTTTGTTTAAATTTATTATTATTACCTTAATTGCAAAATATCTCATTTAAAATAACGAAGTTGGGGCAGTTGGGTCCAACTTCCGGTGTAAATGAAGTTGCATAAAAATACGATTTTCAAATGGACGTAATTCCGAAAGTATTAATCGTAGACCACACTATGCTAGGTCAATTTAATGGTATTTTTATGGAGAACATGAAAATGCAAAAATATACTGGGTGTTCCATTTAAAATAAGAAAGTTGCCATCCACTTCCGGTATAACCGGAAGTTCCACAAAATCAAAAATATCTTTATTAGAAAGTTCGCAATTAGATTCCTAGGTAGACAAATTTTCAGAATCAAAAACATAAGCGTTCAAAAGTTAGCAGGGGGGGATTTACTTTATGTCCGCACGGTATGGTCAGCTTGGGCCGAAAATGGCCTTGATGGTGCTCGCTACAACCGGTCAAAAAACGGATGGTTTCACGCGTTATGTATCGAAGATTTGTTTGAATCTCATTTTCTACGTTATGTTAGAGAATTTACTGAGCTAATTGTCCTAATAGGAGACAATGTATCTTCCCACATAAGTACCCACGCTTTAGAGCAGTGTGAAACTCGTAATGAAAAGTTTGTGTCTCCCACTAAACAGCACTCATCTTACACAAATGTTGGATGTGACATTCTTTGGCCCAATCAAAAGAGCAAATATGCTTATATTCCTAAAGATGTGTCCCCAAGATTGCCAATGCTCATAAATAATTTTGTTCCTGGGTTTGAAAAATATGGAATACAGCCTTTGAACAAACAAAAGTTACTAGACAGCCTGCCCGAGAATAAAAAATGTTGATCCTGTCTATCGGAAATTCCTTTTTGCAACAGCTTAAAAAGAAACTAGCCGAATATCCACAAACTGGTAGTCCAAAGTGAAAGAAGAAGATCCAAGTACATGCAGGAAAAAGTATAACTGTTAAGGATTTATCAGAGGAAGCATAACAACAGCCATCAACAAATGTTGTAACAGTTCGAAAAACAAAAGCTCAAAGCCAAAAAATCCAAAAGGGAAAACGGAAATAAAGTCAAGAAAACAAGATTGAAGATAGTGAAACCTTACCGCAGTTGACCGTATTTATATAAAATACATTTTAACATTAAAAAGGTCTAACAAAAAATATAAAAACAATGACACTTATGTAAAAAATATTTTTTTTCTTTAAATGTTAAAAAAGTAGAGCCTTCTGTGATGCTTGACTGACTGTAATTAGTGTTCGTCCATTTTAGACGTAAATCGCTTACAATCCGATATACTTCGTACGTGTATGTATTTTTTTAAGGGTATAAATGAATTTCGACATTTTTCAGGAAATCTGAATTTTTGAAGGGCAAAATTTTTGGAGGGCCTGAGGCTATATCCCTATAGCCTCATTAGCCTTCATAATACTCCGGCACTATTTTTCATAATTTTTGTATTATTTAATGTGACTTTTACCTCGGGTCATTTTTTTTTCCAACGACTAACATAACTTTTGTTAGATATATGTAACTATTTTATTAACTGATGTAGTAAACCGAATTATTAGAAAAAACTTATATGTACTTTAAAATTTGCATATGAGTGATAGTAGGCGGTGAAATTCAAAATAAATACAAATCTTGGAATTTCTTGAAAACTGATGATTTGGAGAATGTATATAATGGTTAAATTTGTTGCAAACTTAAAGGAATGTGGACACTTACTAGTCACCCTGTATAGTTATTTTTGCATTTGAAAAACAAGGATTGAATCATAAAAGTCATGGATTACGTTTATCTCGTGTTACTCGATCCGGATTGGATGAAAATAGGATTATGACAGGATTCAGTCAATCACGTGAACAACGCGTTTATCTTGACAGTGTTCATTTGGCCTGGATTGAATTTATCAATCGTATAGTTACCAACTAAAGAGAAAGGAAATTCCTAAAATAGTTTTAAATAGTGTTACTCGATCTGGATTGGATTGAAAATAGGATTATGAAAACCATTTTCCATATTGCGGTGTCAACCATTTTGGTTTATGCAAATCCGTTGTAATAATCCAATTAGTTTTGCACTATATGTATAATTACCAATTATCGTTCTATTGATATAACTTCGTATTTACGAACGCAGTTTTTTTAAAGTGTTGTCCCGTGTGGTCAATCAATGAGCTAATTTTGATTTCATCACGGTTTAAGGTTGATGAAATTAGATTGATGGTTCATTGATTGTGTGCCTGTAGTCTAATATTTTTTAAAGTAAATTTGAGCTTCACTCTTTCAAGCTTTTATGTTAGTCGACGTTGTTACTTGTTGAATTTATCGCCGAGCTTCACCCTTTTTTTTTGGAAAAATTTGAAAACCATGAAAATATATGGATAATATTGGCCCTAGTTGGTATAGGGTGGAATTTGAAAGTTTTTGAATTTGCATAATTTGTTAAAATATTTGGATAATGTTGGTCCTAGTTGGTATAGGGTGGAATTTTATAAGTTTTGACTTCGCATAATTTGTTACCCGACACATGTTGTTGAGGTTTGTTGATCACCTTTACATTTAACTTCGAATGACCTAAAAACCCATTTTATAAAAATTATTATGTATCCTCTGAAGTTGAAGTTTTAACTTCGAAATGCATAAGTTCAAATAAAGAGTTTTTATAGAATTGTGGAATTCGTTTAGTCGAACTATTGGAAATCATGAATCACCAAACTACCGGAACCTTCAATTTTGAAGTTATTTTGCAATTGTTAGTCAGCAGTCAGATGTGCCAACCATATAACATAACTTTTGTAAAGTCAATCGCGTTTATGTCGTTACAAATTTTTATTCAATCGCGATTACAAAGTCCAATCCCTTGATTTTATAGGATTGGATTATTAAAGTGAATCCAATCCTACGGGTTTATATCGCAAAAGATGCGGACTGAATTAATCGCTTTTCAATTCAATCCGGATCGAGTTACACGAGATAAACGTAGTCACATATACGACATCGTGTCGTGTGATTCGAGAATAACCCCCACGATATTTTAGGTCGCCAAGTGGTATTTCTTTACGTGAAAATTGCGTGATCACCTGATAAAAGTGCTTTTTCATTTGTTAAGAATTCAATACCGTAAAATCATGAAAATATTGAGTTCCTATAGTTCTTTTCCTCCTCTACCAAAAAAACACCCCATATCGCTAGAATTGTTCATTGTTTATTTGCGGGACAAAAGTTGGATCATATAAAGGATCTATAAGGACTGCAATTATATGTAGTGAGTGAATGATGTGGAGACTGAAGTGTATCTCTCTGCATAAATATAAACAACTCAACAACTGCATGCACAAAACTCGTCATATTTACTTTTCCGAACTTTCCGTGGGATTGTATATTTAAACGCAAATAATAAATAAGGATTAAAGTAGTTTGTGTTTATTTACTAAAACTGCTAATCAGTGCGTAGTATATTAAATTTGCATTTACATAGTGGCGGTTGAAAATAAATTACAAAGCATGAAGGGAAGTTTTGTAGTACGAAGCGTTTGAAACTAGCATGACGTAGCCTCGCCCAGAAACTTTGCATCAGTTTATCAAAAGTTCATTATTTCTGAAGAAGTTTCTGGGCGGTTATTTGTAAGAGGACGTGTAATTACGCAACGACTGTTAAATTTAATAAAGAGTTTCGTATCCACGATACAAACCCGTGCGGAGTGCACGTGCGGCTCCAGGGATGTACACTCCTGAGATTTGCGGCAGGAAAACTTTTGCGAATTATACGCACACGGTGTCGTCGCTATTAATTTTATCTCGCGCTAATTACTTCACCACACCAATTAAAAATCAATTTCTTATTTTTCTTCTTTTCATATTCAAATTCTTTATTAGTCATGGTAAATATACCTCCGAGACAATTTGTTGATAAATAATTCATGATCGATGTTTTCGCAAACAATATAAAAGTTGTTATATTAGTCATAAACTTGTTGGACCAATGTGTAGTAGAATAAGTTTATTAGTATTCTCGACAGATAATGCCATTAAATATTATATGATAATTTATGACTGTTATTAGTTTTATCTTTTTCAATTAAATTTTGCATGCTATTTCCTTTTCTATAGACGTAAATATCGTCTTTTATCCCAACTGCATCGCCATAACAATAAGCGCGCATTTCGATTTTCTCACCAAAAACAACAAAAACTATTCATAAATTTTATGATAGAGACTAGTCATGAGCTCATTTCCTACAATATTCAATCTAATAAAATGAAAATAAAAATTAAAGCTATATAAACGTACAAATTCTTCACCTGGACTGGTATTACAAAGCTGTCATTACTTAAGTACCAAGTTCTCATCAGTGTCGGACTGGCTCATTGTGGGCCACCCGGGAAGCACGTGCCTGGGGTCCCCAACCTTTTGGAAAACTCGCCCATCTGGACCTATCATTTATTATATACAGGGTGTTCCATTTTTAATTAATCCAGCTGATCAATATCGTGAAAACTAAGTGATTTCCTTATAAATGGGTACATTTTTATGGGGTTTCAATGGGCATTTGTGGGAAATAGGATCAAGATCGTTCACTTTTCGAAAATCAGGAAAAATTCTTTTCCGGCATAATGCAGAATAAGGATAATGCACTTAGAAAGCCTAACTTTAACATATGACTAAATTTTAACATATTAAAGTTCTTCCAAAATAATTTAAGATTATATTGAAGTTTTTCCAAAATAATTATTTTTTTATGAATTTCGGTGCAAAAATAACGACATAGTGCGTCACTGAGTAACTACAAATGTGATTTTAATTGAATTGCAGATTAAGATGGATAAAGAATTTTTGAAAAATCTTACACCGTTCTAAAGTTATCAAAGTTTTTCCCAAATAATTTAGGATTAACATTGATATTTTATGAATTTCGGTGCAAAAAACGACATTGTACGCCACTGAGTAACTACAAAGTATTGAAAATGTGATTTTAATCACCTATATTGAATTGTAGTTCAAGATGCATAAAGAATTTTTGAAAAATCTTGCACCGTTCTAGAGTTATTAAAGTTTTTCCAAAATAATTATTTTTTTGCACTTCCAAACAATAATGAGCCATTTTACTCTCTTAATGGCACAAGTAAAAGTAACACATTTACTACCAAGTATTCATTTAATCTCTAGGGATTAAAAGTCCCATAACGGTTCATTTAATCCCTTGGTATTAAAAATATTTCGTAGTTAGATATTACAAACACAGATGGCGCGCAAGTTTTTAAAAATAAATGTTTCTGAATTCTGAATTATATTTGATAATTTAATAGGTAAGTATATTTCTAATATTACAACAATAATTTTTAGGGTTTTTTTATTTGGGAAAAGAATCTATTATAGTTTTTTGTCCTAAATTCGAAAAATTTTATTGACAAGAAATTCTAACCTCTAAATTGCCTTGTATTATTTATTAAGATATCTAATGGTTTTATCTAATGTAGTATGCTAAATGCTTATATTTATACAATTCAAAAGATTTTTGTTAATTGTTTAAGTTTCTAGAAGATAAACGATAAAATGTTTCATCATCACTCGGAAGTTCATTCAGAATGATGCGTACCGAATCATGGTATAGGTACTTAAATTTTTAATAATATTTAATTTATCATAAATTAACTGATAAATTGATTTTAGGTTTCCGATGTGCTTCAAAATTATACAAGATTGGAGAAATCAACAGAAATATATTAATAGATATGTACATTTACAAATTAGTAAATATAAATATGTACTTTACTCTAACATTACAATCAATACAATTTGTTATACCAAATAAGGGAGGTACAACTTGTTCAATTATTTTTTTAAATAAGATGACGGTTATGTCTTGCTCAGTAGAGTTATTTGCATTCGAAATAACGATTGTCCCAAAATTGAAAACATTTGTTCAAATAATTAATTGGAAGTGCAAAAAATTTAATATGCACCGCTGGAGCAAAGTGCATTTAATCCTTCGTGTGATTGTTGCCCTCGACTATGTCTCGGGCAACAATTTCCACACTCAGGATTAAATTACTCACTTTGCTCCCTTGGTGCATAAATAACTATTTTGCACTTCCAAACAATAATGAGCCATTTTACTCTCTTAATGGCAGAAGTAAAAGTAACACATTTACTACCAAGTATTCATTTAATCTCTAGGGATTAAAAGTCCCATAACGGTTCATTTAATCCCTTGGTATTAAAAATATTTCGTAGTTAGATATTACAAACACAGATGGCGCGCAAGTTTTGAAAAATAATTGTTTCTGAATTCTGAATTATATTTGATAATTTAATACTTAAGTATATTTCTAATATTACTACAATCATTTTTAGGGTTTTTTTTATTTGGGAAAGGAATTTATTATAGTTTTTTGTCTTAAATTCAAAAAATTTTATTGACAAGAAATTCTAACCTCTAAATTGTCTTGTATTATTTATTAAGATATCTAATGGTTTTATCTAATGTAGTATGCTAAATGCTTATATTTATACAATTCAAAAGATTTTTGTTAGTTGTTTAAGTTTCTAGAAGACAAACGATAGAATGTTTCATCATCACTCGGAAGTTCATGCAGACTGATCCGTATCGAATCATGGTATAGGTACTTAAATTTTTAATAATATTTAATTTTTCATAAATTAACCGATCAATTGATTTTAGGTTTCCGATGTGCTTCAAAATTATACAAGACTGGAGAAAACAACACAAATTTATTAATAGATATGTACATTTACAAATTACTAAATATAAATATGTACGTTTACTCTAACATTACAATCAATACAATTTGTTAGACCAAATAAAGGAGGTACAACTTGTTCAATTATTTTTTTTAATAAGGTGACGGTTATGTCTGGCTCAGTAGTTATTTGCATTCGAAATAACCATTGTCCCAAAATTGAAAACGTTTGTTCAAATAATTAATTGGAAGTGCAAAAAATTTAATATGCACCGCTGGAGCAAAGTGCATTTAATCCTTCGTGTGGTTGTTGCCCTCGACTACGTCTCGGGCAACAATTTCCACACTCAGGATTAAATTACTCACTTTGCTCCCTTGGTGCATAAATAACTATTTTATGAATTTCGGTGCAAAAATAACGACATAGTGCGTCACTGAATAACTACAAATGTGATTTTAATTGAATTGCAGATTAAGATGGATAAAGAATTTTTGAAAAATTTTACACCGTTCTAAAGTTATCAAAGTTTTTCCCAAATAATTTAGGATTAACATTGATATTTTATGAATTTCGGTGCAAAAAACGACCTGGAACGCCACTGTGTAATTCCAAAAAATTTAAAAACGTAATTTTAATTACCTATTGAATTGTAGCTCATAATGCATACAATTTTTTTGAAAAATCTTGCACTGTTCTAACGTTATTAAAGTTTCTCCAAAATAATTTAAGATTAAAATTGATTTTTAATGCGTTTCGGTGTAAAAAAACGACATAGTGCGCCACGAGTAACTACAAAAAATTTAAAAATATGATTTTAATTACATTACATTAAACAGTTACTGCTGTTATGCGTTACTTTTGTTACACTCTGTATATTTTTTAAACCGTTTGATCGTTATAATCGCGTCCAAATGCATTAACATATGATTTATAATGGAAATACTTTTGGTTAAATCTTCCTATTTTTTAGAAGTATATGATAACATTTGTGCAGTCACATATCTAATTTAAGAAATTAAGAACAAATTGAAATAGGAAATAAAACTAAAATTAAAACATTATGCAAAATTTTAAATGTTAAATCTGTATTAGATTAAAAAAATTATTAAATTCAAATATTTAGATTTTTTTTGGAGTCACTGACAGGGAAGTATTAGGGGCCATCACAAGGAATGAGTCTGTAAACCATTTTTTTTTATAATTTTATATAAAAGAGTACCTTTTAACTTGAATTTTGCAATTTGAATTTTTGGTCTAGCACTTAAAATGGCTTCGCAATTAATTAACAAAGTTTATGATATCGCGCGGCGCTACTTTTTTTCCTTGCGAGCGACTAGCTGTTGAGTGACGTCATTATTTCCTAGTCGCCTCGCTTGGGTTATACGGTCGGCAAAAGTGCTAAAACTGTACGGCTTCGATTAGAAGATCGGCAGGTGAAAAAAAATCGCGGTTTCTTGATTTGTCATCTACCTACCACGCTACATCAGGAAACGAGCGCTATTTTGATATCTTAATTTTGTCTGTACTTTTGGCGCCCTCGAATTTGTAGATTGAAATTAGTGCTTTTTCGACGCCGACTTTGAAAATTCGTAACTTATGATCCCGACTGTGTATAATATTCCAATGTTTTTTATTTCCCTTCTTTCTTTATTATTTATGCGAGAAAAAATCAGCACGATTATATTTTACCCCTGGACTTGAAAAAAAAAATTCCAAGTGAAATGTTAATAAAATAGCTCAAACGCGCGCTTTGGTCAGCCCCTTCTGCAGCCGTGAATTTTTAAAATTTTCTCAATTTTACATCAGATTATCAAAGAACAACAATATTTGTGGTGTAATGAGCATAGTGCATTTTTAAATTTTGCGCGGTTAAAAAGTTATTGCGTAAAAATGTTGAATTTAGGGGTCGACGGCTCCCGTCGGCCTATTTTTTAACTGATTTTCATTTTTAAAAATTCTGATAAATCTACTCTTGGTATTAAAACCGCCCACGCATAGGGTTTTTTAAATTTTGAAAAACAACGAAATCTTAAATTTTTTAAGATCGCATTTAAAAAAGTCACATTTTTATTCGAGTTTCGGTTTAATCAGTCCCTCAAATTTTATTCTACGCTAACGCAATGTACATTTTCTGAAAGTTTTCATGGTCCACTTTACGACAAAAAAAGAATCACTTCGCTATCTCCTTTCGTTATCGAGTTATGGCCGAAAATGTAGCAAAAATATGCAAAATCTCCGTTTGGAACCAAAATTGCGGTCTGAAATTTTTCACTTTTCACAAATTAATTAATCTTCTAATCTATTAGAACCACCGGGACGAGTAATAGCTTAAAATTCGCACCATTACCTTCCCCCACCAAATTCCGTGAAAATTTTAATTTTTTGTATAAAATTACGTCGTCCAGGCCCGTATTTGTACCAAAATTTTGCCAAAACTTTGCCAATTTTTTCCAAAAAAACTGTTTAACCGATTTTAACCAAATATTTTTTAAAACGCGTCTATCCATGGTGTTTACCTTTGGTATAAATTTGAAATCGCTAACTTTTATAGTTTTCGAGAAAAACAATAAAAATCGATTTCCATGAAAAATTTTAAGCCTTAAAAATATCTCAAAAAATATTTTTTCGAATCTTTTCAAAATCGACCCCGCAAATGAAAGATAATAGAAAATAGATGAAATGTAGGGGGTCACTTGCCCTCTACACCCCCCAAAAAAATTTTACACCCCAAAAACTCAAACAAAACAAAATTTTTCTAGGTAATGTACCTTAAAAAATAATTCAATTTTAAAAAAATTAATAAGATAATATAGATAATTTTTACAAACGTTTCTTAATTTTAGTTATTAAGCGAAATATGAATTTATAATAATACACCTTTACTCATTTGTTAGAAAGCCATATTTTGTATAAAAATTCATATCTTTTGAACAAAAAGTCATACTGCCTTGAATTTTTTTTTCTTATTTCTTTATACTACAACCCAAAATTATTAACTTTCAAATTTTTAATTTGAAACGCTACACACTTTTAAAAACCACACTAAAGTTGTATAACATTTAAAGTTAAATTTCAAAAGTAAAAAATTATAAAGAAGTAAATTTTAAATTAATAAATACTTCTCCTACTTTAATTAATAACTAATAGTAATATTTTATCAGAGTATTAAAAGATAATAACTATAAAAACGTCTACAAACAATCAACTGCACTAAACGCGTGTACGGAACGGACAGCGTTCGGAAGAAATGACGTCAGAATACATCGCGTAGTTGAAGCGGAGGGGCTAATTTTCTTAAAATTCAAACGCTTATATTTACGTTAATATTTGCCGTATCGAATTGAAACAAAAAACAACTTATTTATAATTATGATTTGTATAATATAAGATATAAAAATATCAATTATTTTTTACGTTTTTCTTCCTCATTGGGAAGGGTCACCGGGCATTTGTCCGATTGCCCGGTGGGCCAGTCCGACACTAGTTCTCATACATGGTTCAGAGAATCGTCATAACGCACACTATGTAACAAAAGTTATTGTATCCTCGCTTCGGTGGGAATTTATTGTACAATGAAATGTACGAGATATTTTTTAAATTTTAAGAACGAAAATCTAGAGGCATATTTTGGGAACAATAAACATTGCAAAGTATCAAGTACTAAATCCGGACCATAAAGGAGGTAATTGGTATCCTCAAGAATATTAACTATATACATATGTCTTTTGTGATGATGGATAATATACAATAATCCAGTTATTTCGAGACTAAAATATCACTTTGAAGTGCTATATCCAGAAAGTCAGATTTAATGTTTATTTTTAGAGTCATCGTTTTTCGTTGAGTTTTTCAATATCCTGCTGGATGCTTTGTTTGAATAAAATTGCTTTTTATGTTTGTTGTACTAGGTTTTACTAATGTAAAAAATTTCCTGAGGTTAGGAATAAGTTATTGCACAATATAAAAATTCTTCGAAAATTCTTCTGCTTATTCACAATTCTACTAAAACCTATAACATTGAATATCTTCGAAAACTGTTGGAATTCTAGATAAGGGTAAAAGATCTTGTGAAACTGAAAAACTTAAATCCATGAGAAACTATTATCTACACGAAGGCTAGAACCTTTAGAATTAAATTTAATTTTTGGTGTTGAAGGACTGAAGGATCACGCACAACTGGTTTCGTTCCTTAGCTACTTTAAACATCATGTTGACATGTTGTCTATGGACGGAAGTATTCTTGAAATAATCTGGTAGTAGGTAGTGGGTACGAGGATTTCAATAATACAACTTAATTATTTAACTTGCATTGTTTTATTATCGGAATCACAAGATATTCTATGATAGCAATATTTTTTCCATCTAAATTGATTAAACTCATTAAATCTGTTAGTTTAGGGTTTTCTCCAACAAAAAAGTAAAGGAGAGCGAGCCATTTTTATTGAAATTATTTTTGAAACGTTATTATCAATATTTTAATGTTTCAGAGATGCCATCTTTAAGAGGATAGTCGCTAAATGTGAGCGCTTGATATTGAAATTCGCTTGAGATTTGCGGTTTTGCTCATAATTTTTTTCCCATTAAAGCTTTTTTGATACACAGAAGGGTCTTGTGGCTACCAATTTCTTCTTGTTTTGTTTTAGCAGATCAAACCAAATACTCATACGGCAGCAGTAAAACGTGCTCTTTACAAAAAACTTTCGCTTAGTTGCGTTTTCCACAAAAATAAAAAAAAAACTAATTGAAATAATATTTTTTTTCAAATGCTAGCAATAAGTTAAGGTATAAACAAAGAGTTTGACGTTTTATTTTTTGTTTTAAGTATATTTTTAAACTTTTTACACCATCCCAAAAATTAAGGAAAATTGTAAGAAAGTTCTAGTCCTGTTAGACTTTTAATTCGCACCCCTGGAGCTTTAGAGTCAGGTCAAATGTTTGTTGATATTAATTTAATTAAAATAAAGAGATAAATATTTTAATGAGTAATAATCAATTTACAGAATATATTTAAATTATACAAAAATTCATTACTGCTTTATTAACGAACTCTGGATTACCCCATCTACCCGAAGCATAACACAGGGAGTAAACCCTGTTAAAATCTGACGCCCGAGGTCAAGACAAAGCGAAATTAGGCGTTACAATTATTAGTACAGAATAGAGCCATAATCTACTTCAGAACACAGAAAAGACAAAGAAAAACAACATTTTAGGATCTTAACCTCACCAAGTTCTTGTGATAGCTTTCAAAATTTTAACCGCTTTAAGACCGAAAACACCAAATAATTAACATTTACACTCCAAGATAACTTCCGGGAGGCACAAGATAAGCTTTTGTAAAATTTGTTATGACAAAATTATCAACTGATTCCCACTTCTTTTAATTTGCCACCAAAGCAAAAGAATAAAAAAACCTATTCTTCCGTTTTGAGGATTTTTGAGAGTTGTACGTCGAAGAAGTCTTGGTTTAAAAAAAAATGTAACTTACAATTTATTATTTAATAAATAAACAAAACTGTGTTTCTAAATGAAATAGAATATATATACTTTGTTGATTTTCTTGAAAAGCAAGGCGTGAATAGTAAACTTCATTTATAGCTTTCGTCAGAAAAAATCCTATTTTCTCATAAAACACAGGAGCAATACTTGAGTTTATTTGCTTGTTTTATAACCGAGTACTTCATGAATGCTTTACGTTTACAAAATAAACATTCGAGGAAATCCAGGAATGCATATTCGAAGGCATGTGCTTGGTGGTGGTATATGAAAGAGAATTTAATGATAATAAAAGAGGTCTGCACCTTGTATAAATATTAGTTTTGTTGCCATTATACCTAGCTCAAGTTTATAATAAGACAAACGCAATTTATTTGATTATAAAGTAAATATTTCATTCAGCACAGTGCCATATTGAGTCGTCAAGCACATCAAATTTTTTTTAATAAATGAAACGACCGTTTCAACAAAACGAAAATTTCATTGGCATGACTTCTCCATATTTAATACCGTATTTTCATCAATTTACGACATACTTTTAATTTCGATTTTTGGCATCTATAATGTCGTTTCATTTATGGCTGACCTTTGCTGGATCGAATTTCGCATCATCGAAACTTTGTCCGGTCGAAAAGTTACTGGGCTGAAAAGTCGTTGCATCGAAAATTGCTGGACCAAAAATCGTTGGCCTAAAATATTACTGTATCGAATCCTCCTGCATAGAAAGGTTGTCCGTTCGAAACGTTGCTGTTTAGAAATATTGCAACATCGAAACATCGCTGGACCGAAACATCGCTGGACCGAAACATCGCTGCGCCGAAGCAATGCAGGATCGAAAATCACTGCGTCGTTCGGTACAGCGATATTTCGACGCAGCAATATTTCGTAGGAGCAACACTTCGGCCCAGTAATATTTCGATCCAGCAATATTTGAACCAGCAATATTCGGTCCAGCAACTTTTCGATCCAGTGTAATTTCGATCGGATAATAATTCGATTTTCTAATCAACATGAAAATTTTACTATTTTAACTTCTTTTATTTAATGTACAATATTAATGAATTATAAAAGAGTTACGAGTTAAAATGTGTTTAGTAATTATTATTATTTAAGTTTTAAGTAATCCTGAGTGTATGAATTAAAAAAGAATTAGTGCAAATTTTTAATTAAAGTCAAGCAAAAAATTAATGAAGTTTTCTATCCCTAGTAAAGTCGAAATTTCTTGTGTAGCCTAGCTGAACTTAATGTTAATCGTAAATACGAAATTTTCCTAGTGAGTTGCGCTGGTTTTAGAGGAAATGCGCGCATGAAGTGTAAAGAAAACCGACAGCCGTATATTTCACAAAAAGCGTTAACTTTTAAGTTCACCACAGTAGGATAATCGTTGATGCTGGACTTTGGTGAATAAATAAAATCCGCAAGCCGTTCCCAGAGCGCCAGTAATTTTCCAAAGAATTTATTTTGTTACCAGAGCAAACATTTATAATTACAAGCGGGTTTAAAATACGCCACATTTATTAACGCGGCGATGCATAATTTAAAAAGTGTGCATTAGCAAAAAGTTTGGGATTACTTACCAAAATTGTGAAAATCACGCTGACGATGGTGATCCCAAAAATTGATGCCCAGTAGGGAATTCCTATTACGGTGTTGAGTGCAACACAAGGTGTAAACACTGTAACCCCTTGATTCAGCAGCTGCCTTACAATATAGGTTCCAGAGGCGAGGCATCTAACAAGGCGAGATTTAAACCTGAGATCCAAATATTGATAGACCGACGTAATACCCAGGCTAAAGTAAACGGGAACAAAGACGAAGCAGACGATCGGATATGCGAGGATCATGCCATATAACGTTTCCCACATAGCACTGCCTCTGTAAAATAATTCTGAGGGATAACCTGCAAATATAAGATAAGTACGATTAGTTGGGTACATTCCCAATTCCTTTCGGATGGAAGTCTTTACAAACCCCTACATTTCCTTCAATAAGCAAAAAACTATTTTTCTCAAATTTCTTCCGGCTTACTCAATTACAAATTATTTTGAAGCTATTTAACACACTTTTACAATCTAATTTTTAATTAATTAACTTCAAATACTATAAGTAATAGTTCTAAAATGTAGCTACTAAAAACACCAGAAAAAATCGTCGATAATATTTTTGTATTTTTCCTACTTACCTAAAAATGATCGAACTCCTACAGTTCCTCTAGCTATGCTCAACATCATAGCTCCCATGGAAACTTTTCCTGCTGCAAACACGTAATCTGCTTTTGTTTTTTCTGCAGTGCCACATATTCGCGAGTAAACCGCAACAAAAGTACTTGCAATAACAAACACTATAAACACTAAGTAGTCCCACAGCATATTTTTTGAGTCCGACATTTTGAAAAATTCGACCTGAAAAAATAAAAAAAATAAACAAAAAAATATAAACCAAACAAATTATCAGAAAAAAAATTAATTTAAAAAGATGAAACCAAAAATATTACCATGCTTACAATATAGTTTTTGAGAAAATTAGTGTTCTACATAACAAAAAAATCTTCAATTTGTAGATGAAGTTTCAAACATTTTCGATATGGTCGAAATGGTTGGATCCCAATCTTTCTAATTTTATAAAAATACCAAGTTCAAAAATAATTTTTTCTTTGTTATTGGGGTCACCTGCGACCCCGTTGATGTTTTCAAAATAATTTGATGTAGTCGTTTGAGGATTAAGATTTATTTTCTTTGCTATGAATTTTCAATGAACTATACTTATCCATTTAATCTTAATTTTTGTAATTTTACAACAACTTCATGTTTTCAGAATAAAAACATATTTCAAAAAATGTTTCTCGCTATGATTTTTCCATGAACCGAAAAACAATTAGCCTCTTTAATTCTATTCTGAACCAAAAATCAAATAGTTAGTCCTAATATTCGAAATTTAAATTTAAAAAAATGATAATTCTAAAAATTACAAAGCCAAAAAATTAAGGTGAATTTTCTTTGCTATGAATTTTGCATGAATTAATTAGCATTTAATTAAGAAAATATTGTAAGAAGAATTTTCCTTGCTGATAATTTTTCTTGAACGAACAAAAATTAGCTTTTTTCAAATTTTTGCAAAAATATCAAGACCAAAAATTACAAAGCATAGTGATTCTTTTTGGCAAATCAAATCATCGTGGAAAATTCGCTATAGCCGGGTTTCCACGAAATAGACAAAGCGGAAACCAAACAGAATAGGGTCGCCACCTTTTGGAAATACTAGTGGAGAACATTCACCTAACCTGACTTAATCTAAGTAGGGCCGGTTCGAGGTTTTTTTGCATTTTCATGACACAATAAATAAATATGTACCAAGTAACTAAGTGAAGATACAGTGATTTCGAATACATTACTAGTTATAGGTACCACAAACTAATGACTTGACTTTTGACACAATAATGTAAGCAGCAGAGGATCGCAATGTATTTCCACCACCCCCCACAAATCAGATCTCGCCGATTTGATGTTTGTAGATTGCCCGCTGTAGCGAAGGAAATACAAAATGAGTTTTTTGAGTTTTGGAAAACATTTAACGCATAAAAGAGGACAGATGACCGACCAAATCGAGGACTGTCCTCCACAAAGGAGACACCAGAAACCATGGTTCAAAAAAAATAAAACTGCGATTTTTACAAACATTTTGAAGACTTGTGATTTTGAAGACCGTTTTTAGTTTTTCGAGTCCTACTCAAAAGCGACAACTTCAAAAGATTTCGACATATTTCTAAACTCCTAAAGTCAGTCACCTTTGTGAAAACAATCAGTAGGTGTTTTGTTGACGTTGTGTTTTTATAACTGTCACCTCATATTAAACTCTTAATTGTAAGTAAAGAAATACAAAGAAACTGCCAATACTTTTGGCATAATTTCGTCAGAAATTTAAAGAAAAATAAAGAACGTAATTTCTTAGTACCAGCAAAAAAGAATAAACTTTTGTTGTTAAATTTAGAAACACAAAACTTAAACAAATCCAAAACTCTATTTCCACTGAGCGGACAGGATATTGCTCTATTCCTTTTTTTGTTTCATATTCAATTGAGTTTAAGTCAATAAACTACAATTATGTTTTAGAAGGAAGATTTCTTATTGCTTGGTTTTGTTTGGTTTGTAAAGTTGGTCACAGTTGGAAGTAGGACAAAGAATACACAATCGTGATTATTTTTGTCCTTCCAACTGGGACCAATAGTACAGTGGTCTGTGTTATAAAGAAAGTTTCTGGGGTCATAAAATTTATAGCGTTGTGCCCAAACCATTTTGCCTTAAAAGCGTGACCCGATCCGGATTTCTTTAATTTTTTTAAGTTTGTTCTTTTCCACTGCTACCCTTGTTTATAGTATACTCATAAACAACGTTGCTACTGAGAAATAAAGTTCTTTAATTTTCTTTCAATATCTGATCTGAGAATGCAGATACGACACAACATCAACAAAACACCAACTTGCTATTTGCACAAAGTAGTCCTAAGTTTAGAAACATGTCAAAACGTTTTGAAGTTACCGCTTCGGAGCGGGAAACGAAAAACACAACAGAAACAGTTGCCAAAAATACAAATCCCCAAAAAGCTTGTAGAAAGTTGTACTTTTTTTATTTCGACATAAGTTTCTGTTTTGCTTCCACTTTGTATGGTTGGTGGAAAACCGGAATTAGATTTGTTTTCAGTGTTTTTAGAGATTTATGGGGTAATTCGGAACAAAAATGTTAACCGTAACAGCGCTGTTAAATTTGACAGTCATCCTGATGTCAAGAAACACTATTCTGTAAACTTTACTGTAACTTAACGGCTACGTAAAATAACATTTTCGGTGTAAAAAAACCAAAATTCAGTGCGGGATGGATCCTCCGATTGTTGTCAGTATTAGTGCTGCAATTATTGCCATAACTTTCTAAATCTGCAAAATGAGATTGCTGTACATTTTTTAGATGACATCTACTAAGGAGTCCAGCTAATGTAGTAATTACTTAACCTTTATAATTTATCCTTTCGTAATTTAGTCAGAACGCTAAGTTTGATTTCGAAGAACTTTGTTGTCTTGTGGCGTCAAAAATTATCAAGAAGAATACAAACTATAGGAATTTAAGTTAACAGGCGGACAACACGCAAACAAAAATTGGCAACATTTTGTATTTTTGTAGCCACAAAACAAAGAAGTTCTTTTAAAAATGGATTTAGTCATTCTAAAAATTACGAAATAAAAAATAAGGCACCATTATTAAAAAATAATTCCGAGATTACCTTGTCTCCGAAGTAGGTAGGTGCAATTTTGCAAAAAAATAATAAAAGGTGGAAGACCATCATCTCTCTTTGTTTTTTTTGGGAAGATATAAAAATAAACGCAGCAATTATTCTCATAATACGGTAGAAAGTCTGTAGATCCAAATCGTACTGAATTTGGCTTGGATACTCAACAGGTTTCCAGACAGAATTTGATGCATCCAACAAATTTCTTGTCAAGACTTATTAAAGTGTTAAGCTAAGTATAAGCTGACAAGATTTGTTGGCAACTGTTGCCAACAAAATTCTTGGATATAGAAACAGGTGACTTAAAATGTTGCTCGTCAAAGCCAAATTTAATGCGAGATGGATCTACCGAAAATTTTGGCAAAATGACGCCTACTACGGAGTTAAGGTAATGAGGAAATTATTTTTAAATGGTGGTAGCTCCTTTAGTAATTTGGTTAGAATGTCTAAACCCGATTTTTAACAAGTTTATTTTCTTGTAGCTCAAGTAACAATGAAAATTGGTAAGGAAATCGAGATAGTTGTCCATTTTAACGGAAAACACGAAGACAAAAACGAACAACATCTTTCTATGTATCTGTTTCGTTAATAGAAGAAACTTTATTTAATTTCACAACATTAAAAGAAACTTCATTTCTGAAAATTTTCCTAACAACTTGATTTTTTTGAAATTAAATATATATTTCGGAATTGAAAATATTATCAATTTTATCTGAATCTAAACAATAAATATTTAGGAGAAAAATCAATTTAAAAAGTTCGTTTCAAAATTTAATTTACTTAAATTTCAATGCAGACTACAAAATAAAAAAAAACAATGAGGATAAAAATATAAAATGCATCCCTGAAAGTTCGTTTCAAGTTGATTTTTTTCCAAAATATTCGGTAACCAGAAATATTACCCTCTCTAAACTTTCATAATACTGTAAAGTATTTTTTGAAAAAGTCTGGTCTTGGAGCAAAAATTTACAGTACAAATAGGGTTTAGTAATGTATATGTCGTAGGCGAATAGAATTTTCCCAGGAAAATATTATTTGTCTTGGCAAATAGGTTAAATCTCTATTTACCTAGGCTTATAGTATTTAGCTAGGCAAATAGTATTTGACGGAGCAGTATTTAGGCAAATAGCATTCGGTTTTCAAAATAAAAACAATGAGTACGGTTATAAGTTTTTTTTGCAGTGAGAATAAAAACCTTAGAATCTGATTTCCACAAACTTTCATCTGCTGAAAAATAGTATGGCAAAAATACGATATTTTCGAAATATCAAGTATATCAAAAGTTATTTTAAAAACCAAATCTGCGGGCGACGATCTTATTTATGTTACGCCTATTGAAGAGTTTTTTGATAAAATTAATGAACACCATAATGCAACGAGACATGAAGGTAGGAATAAAGTGCTTCATAACTTCATAAAAAGAAATATACTATTCCAAGAGTGTTAGTCGAATTATACATATGGAATTCTGTTCGACTTGAAATTTGAAAAAAAATAAACAAAATCATGCTGATTTAATGGTAAAACCAATAACATCTAAATATTTTAATGTGAGGGGATAAGTCGATTTCGTTGATTTTCAAAACTGTAATTAAGAGGACCATTTCACTAAATGCTTATACTTAAAACTCCTGAAGACAAAATGGCTGTAGAAGTGTTTTTTGAATTGCTGAAAATTTTTCTTGACCAAGGGGCCTCAGTAATATTGCAGAGTGATAATGGACGAGAATTCACTGCGGAGGTCATAAATGAACTGGTTGCATTATGGGCAGAATGCAAGATCGTTCACGGACGACCTAGACACTAGACATCTCCAAAGTCCAGGTTCCTTTGAAAGGTCAAATTAGGATGTAGGGCAAAATGTTAACAATTTGGATGAAGGAAAATGAAACCTCAAAGTTGCTGTTAGTTTGTGCAGTGGCACAAAAATACTTGGTGTCATCGTATTATGGAAGATCACCCTACACGAGTACATATGGAAATAAGCCGAAAGTAGGTTTAAGACCCACAAATCTGCCATCAGACATAATAATTAATAAAATATTAACAGAAGAGTTAAAAAGAGTAAGTAATAACATAAATCATAATATCATCCAAATAGATTGTGGTTTGAGGACAAAACATGACTCTTAAAATTCCTTAATCGCGACAAGTTTCAGTTTAGGTTTAAATTTAATTGATAACAACATTTCTCTTCCCCGGCTTTCAAAGCTTGATAAAGATTTAAACCTAAACCGAAACTTTTTGCGAAATAAAGGAGTTTTAAGAGAGCTTTGTCATCAAACCACAACCTATTTGGATGATATATGAAGATACACGATAAACGTGGATTATAAATCATAATGATCGAAAACCGAAAGCTATTTGCCTAAAAACTGCTCCGTCAAATACCATTTGCCTAGTTAAATACTATAAGCCCAGGCAAACAGAAATTAAAACTATTTGCAAATAGCGTTTTCCTAGGAAAATACTATTTGCCTGAAGTTACCATTTGCCTGCAACATATACATATTTTTTTAAAAGACAGTTCAATGCATTTTTGGGAACAGAAAATATTACCCACATTAATCTACAATAGAAATTTGCAAAAATTGTGGTCTCAAAAATTCAGTACACGAACATTAAATTAATAAAAAATATTAAATTAAATTAATCAAACAAAAACCACAAAAATATGCAATAATTGAATTTGGTTGACTATTTTTTATTACCAATCAGTAGATTTAAGCAATCTTTTTTAAATTTAATATCCTACTAAAATTTGTTTTATAAACATATTAACAAATCAAATTTTATGTCAAAATAATAATAAATAACTCGAGGATATTTTTACGTCACACTTAATAACATTAATAAAAGTAATCAAAATAGAATCAACATATACGAAGGTATCAGATTTCAGAATTACATAACAATTTTGTTAAAAAACAAGCGATGTAAGTAAAATAAATTATTATACCTAAGCGATATGTGTAAATAAAAAAAATAACAAATTTTGGTAATTTGGGGTTAATTGTGTGTTTAGTGAATGAATCTCGTGCGTGTACTAAAGATAAGTGAATGGTGTTTTTAATTTGCATAAAATTATGTAAATGTATTTAATCTTTTGTATGCGAAGAGTGTTTAGTTGTAAATTAATAAGGTGTGTATCAAACTAGAATTAATTAATTATTATAGTCATTTTCAATCGAGTTTATTCTATTTTCCTTAGAAAATAAGATTTAATAATAAAAATATGTTAGTGCCTATAAATGAAAATTGGCTTCTTTAGAAGTAATAATTAACAAGCTCGTTTCCAACTCGTAAAATAGTAAGCTACATACTATTACTCACTTTACTATTTAAAAAATTCTGTCCTAAATTATTTATTATATTCATGAAATAAGGGTGTCGAAACTAAATCGTATTTTCATGAAATCTTCGGATGTCCATTTTGAAGAGAGAGGTATTTTATGGAGTTTAGAAAAATAGTATACTTTTTCTCTTCGAATTCGAAAAGTATACTATTTTTCTAAACACCATAAATCGTATTTTATTTAGACTTTTTTTTCAATTTTTTTTATTAATGGTAATTATTTTGAAATGTACATACCTATGACATTGAATAAATGAGTAAATAATTTTCGCACTGATTCATTCATGTTTACATTGAAATAATTTTTTTTTAATTTTTGCTAAATACTTTCTGGGAAATAAAAAAATATTGTACATTTTTTGCATGGTAATGTTTTTTAGTAGTACATCCTCCTCGTGCATCTAATCTATCTTTCATTATAGAATTATTGTAATGTAATATTCACAAGGTTACGCCTTAAAAAGATTGTTCCATGTTCCATTACATACATGTACACATGACATAAACGCATAATCCTGTTATGTTTTCATCAACATTTGGATTAAATTGCAAAAAGCAAATATAGTGTGTGTATGCAATTTATTTATGATCCACTTGATGATTTAATAATAATTAACCTCGCAAATTTTCCTAATTTTAAAGAGCTTTTAAATAAATCAATCAAAACTACTTCAAATTTTAAAATATGTTTTAATAACCCGTCAATTAAAATCCGCAAATTGGTTTTAAACAAATAAATCCATTATTTTAACATTAGGAATTTTAGTGGAATTAATTCTATCAATAATCTCCAAGAAGTATTAATAACATCAGTTTAAACAACAAAAACTTTCCATCTAGATAATTGCTCCAATTGGCTCAATTAAAATTCTTATATTTGATCAAGTCCTTAGTAAAGCAATTTTTATTTTAAACCTTTCTGTGTAATGTAATTATTACAATAAGTGGCTAATAGGTTGATGTTAGTAAATATTTAAGCCGGCCTGTGTAGGTCATTAAAAATAAAATTAACACTAGAAGATAAACTCTAAATTAGGTTAGTCATTTATGTGTAGGGTAATAATCATTAGAGTTAATAGAAGGATCTAAAACACGAATATTGTGAGTGCTATAGTTTAGGTTTATTATTATAATTATTATTAAAATTAAGGTTTTATCGTTTAAAAGCAAAACTTGTCACTATATAATATACAGGGTGCGGGAAAAGTCCTGCATAATGGCTAAAACTTTATTAATATTGGTTTGATCAAAAAATGTTTCGTATAAATGTAGTAACATTTAAAAATTGACATATACAGGGTGTAACTAAATTTATGCGAAAAAAATGAGGAGGTGATTCTACGATTAATTTTAAGAAACATATGTCCGTTGCCGTTTCCTAAATTAAGTTACACCCCGTATATATGACCCCGCTTTTGTTTTTCTACATCACGTGACAGAGATAATACTTTCAAGTTTGAAATCTCAAATGGAACATTTCAACTTAATAATTTGAATTTACATAATTTTCTGAATCCAAGTGATTTTTTTTGCAAACAATTTTTTTATTTTTAAAATATTATTATTATTATTATTATTATTATTATTATTTTATTTTTAAAATAAAAAAATTATTTCGAAATAATTTTATAAATTTTGTGATTGATTGAAAAAAAATAATTCCTAAATAACGCCTACAACATTTAAATTATATGACAAAATGTCACATCCACATATTATAAAAGGTAAAATAAACTTGAGAGCCATGTGTAGTCATAGAGGCGAATTTTACGACCTAAAATTTATTAATGCAAAATTTTCCTTGGTCGGGATTCGAACCTAAAATCTAAAATTTATTAAAAACATTTTTTAAATATTTTTTTAACTTCAAATTGAAGGAAAAGTATGATTTATGGGATATCATTGGATTTAGAAAATTATGTAAATAGATTCAAATTATTAAAAAAAGTTGGAATCCGTTTGAGATTTCCAACTTGACAGTCTTATCTCTGTTACCTGATGTAGAAAAAAAAGCAAAGTTACAACATTTATATAATACATTTTTTGATCAAACTACAATATTAAGTTATAGCTATTATGCAGGACTTTCCCGCACCCTGCATTTAATATAGTTGTACATACAAGTTTTCAGTTATAGTTTTGTGATGGTCTAAGTAATTGTATTAGTCAAAAATTGGTTTCACAAAAGTATGTTTAAAAGTTAATATTAAATTTGGAAATACCTCGCAAAATACTATCTCGGAAAATAGTTAAGGATACTGGGTGAAATGTGTAACTCCGCATTTCGCCCGCAGATGTATTGAAAATTGGTGATTTTTTAAACCATTTGGTGAGATTACTAATTGAGCAAAATAAAAAAGTTTAATTGCATTAGATAGATCGTTTATTTTGTTAGTACGATAGAAGAGGCTTTTTTCTATTTTTTTACTCAAAAATTAAAAAAAAAAACCTGAAATGTGCATAAATATGCTATTTTTTAGACCATAATAGAAGTTAATAATTTTTTTTTCAAATTTTTACCGATCTACCGGAGTAGTTCTATGTATCATTTCAATGATATAGTTTGAAATTATTTAATATTTATAAAGATGTGACCAAATTATTGCTTAGAAGTAAGCCATTTTTCAATAGTTTTGCGGGCGAAATGCAGAGTTACACATTTCACCAAGTATCCTCTTTTTGAAGTTGATTTTTTCTTGCTATGCATTTTTTGTGTATTTAAAAAAAATGCCACTTTTTATTTTAATATGATTTACTAAATATTTTTTGGTAAAAATTGCTAATAAACTTCATCGTATAAAATTAGTTTTATAAAAAGTACAATTTTTCATATTGTTTTATCAAAGAAAACACGTTTATGTTTAGATTTTTTAAGGAAGAAACCTCATTGTAAAAATATTGTATAAAATTTATCACAAAAAATTAATTACATAAAACGTTCAATTTTCGTTGCTCTGAGTTTTTTGGAAATCAAATATGGGTAAAATAATATATTAATAATATCATTATTGGATATTCATTTCAAAATTTCTGTAAATTTTGATTTTTATTTAAAAAATATATTTTTTAAGTGAAAAATAAGATTTAAATTTAATTTATTATTTAACAAAGAAATAGAAATCTAACTTTATATGTATTACAACTAGTGGTTTTTCAAAATTTATAAAAATAAAGTTGAATTCTAAACTTCATATCTTAGTCAATTGATCAGGATTTTTTTAACAATTTTTCTGGGGATCCTTGAGGACGTACTAGACAGCTCTTGCTCCATTTATGGGACACCCTCTATAAAAGGTAATTTATTCTTATCTACTATAATTTGTTTACAATAAAAAAATTATCCACTTTTATTTTTACAATTTTTTTTAAATCATTGAAGAAAATTATTATTATTTTTCCATTTTTTTTTTTAAAAGTGAATAAAGTACAGGGATGGACTTATGTACGGTTTAACATATAATAATATTAAGTTTATTTTTTTTTCAATTGTTATCATTTTTTTTACATCTGTTTGCCACATTTTACATAATTTTTAAGTTGGATGCGATTTAACAGCCAAACAAAAAATACCAAAAATGCATTTCTTTGCTTATTTTGTTTATTAGTTATAATTTATACAGGGTGTCTCACTTTTTTTCCAGCAAACATTTTTTTTAGATAGTAAATGTCATTCTCAACAAGAAACATTTTAACGATTTTTGTGATACCCTGTATAATTTTTCCTTCGTATCATTATGTTTTTATTAAAAAGATTAATGGTTTGGATTTTGTCTTTCCCAACTTGCCTCTTTGAACATTATTGGCTGTTTTTAAAATAAGTGGACTCATTTAAAATTTCTGACAAGAAAATTAACCTATCTGATTGGCTTACAGAAAATGTCAAAATCCCAAGCATACTTGATTTAAATTTAAAAAATTGAAATAAAATAAAACGTATACAGGGTGTCCCAAAAATAATAATAATGCTATTTTGAAATTTTTAATTACTGTAACTTTTGAAGAAGTCGAAAATAGTATATTACGCAACGAGCTAGAAAGTGACGATTTTTGTGCGAGTGTGAAAATAGCCGAACGAGGCGCTAGCCGAGTGAGGATATTTCACGAGCAACGAAATTCACTTTCTGCGAGTTGTGTACGCTATTTTTCCGACGACCACGGAAATTTTGCGACCATTATTAATATTTTGTAGTAACAACATAACATAACCTATGTTAACAGCAGCTAACATTGAAGTTATTGATTATTTTTAGTTAAATGTAAATAATTGTAGGTGGCGCTGTTTTGACGGAAGCAACTTATCGAAACGAATAAAAAATGTTCCTATTTAATTTAAAATTTACAGAAAAGTGAATTATATAATGATTTTAATAATAAAATTAGTAATATTGGCGGGGTTAAATATAAATTTTTATTTGAACTATCCTTTTTTGCAAGTTCAAAAAAATCCAAGTGAGGGCTTTCGGAATTCCTTCGCAGCGCCTCTATCGAAAATTACAAGAACTATTTGACAATTACAACTGGAAACTTAAAGTCACTAGTGTTGAAATGAACGATTTTCTAAACTACTAATATGAATGACTTATACGATTTTCTCATATGGTCGTCGGAAAAAAATATTAGTTCATAGGAAATTTTTGGTTTTGCTGGAAAAAAAAGTGAGACACCCTGTATAATTAAATATGCGAAACGTGTAACAAAAATATAATATTGTTAATAATAAAAAGTTGGATAAAAGGAATCATTTAATTATTTAACAATATTATAATTTATAATTGAAATGATTTTATTGTATAAGAAAATGGAGTTCATATTTTGTTTTCATATATGATTTTTTTTTTAATCTTTTTGCTGCATTTTCAAGAATTCAAGTTTGAAGTGTTATAACGACCATACAAAAATTACCAAAAACACGTTTCTTAGCTTAATTTATATCAGTTTATTAGTTATAATTGTAACGATTTTATGTAAAAACGTAAATTTAACATTTTTCTGGCATCTCTTTGCTGTACTTCAAAAATAGTATTACTTCCTATAAAGCTAAATTAAAACTTTTTTCAAAAAATGGGTGCTAATATTTCGGGATAATGTCTAAAAAATACATTTTAAGTAAAAATTTTACTATTGTGATTATTTTGTTAATCGAAAACTACCCACTTTTATGTTTACTTCTATAAAAATTGTGAAAAACGTTTATTTGTCCTTGCCGAAATTTTTATGAATGGATAGCTATTAGTAAGTTACTTATGCATAATAATGAATGGGGTTATAAAGGACACCAAAACAAGCAACTTTTGTTAATAAACCCAAGTCCGGAAATTAATCGTTAAGGTTCTAGGGTAAATAAAAAAAAGAACTAATTAAATTATTTATTTATAATATTTATAAAAATTGTTCAAAATTTTGCCCATTGTGTTCGATACATAATGTAGCACGATTGATGTTCGAACCCTATCGAATAGCCCAGGGAGAATAACAATTTACAATGGAAAAACATTTATTTGTAAATTTTATAAGAAAAATAAATTTTCAACCTAGTGCCTTAACGGTTATGGGCTTATTAACAAAAGTTGCTTGTTTTGGTGTCGTCTATAACCCCTTTCATTATTATGCATATGTTACGGGACACCCTGTATAATTTTTTTTCGAAATTAGGAAACTACATTGCAAAAAATCATTATAGAAAATACGTTGCATAAAAAGTTCAATTTTAGTTAAATTTTACTTTCTTTTTTTTGAAAACCGCAAAAAATTACCACTTTTATGTTTATCTTTTTAAAACTTCATTGTAAGAAAATCTTCGTGAAAAAGTCATTACAAAAAAATACTTTCATAAAAAGTAAAATATTCCGTATTTTGAGTTATTTAGAAATCAAAAAAATTTAGGCATTTATAAGTGGGTATATTTGCAAAATAAAATTCATTGCTTAAATTGGTTACTTTAAAAAACCATTTTGAGAATTAATTGTACGTAAGTTATAAACCCACTTTTATATTAAATAATAAAATATATATTAAATAGTAAAACTTAATAGTAAAAAAATCATGATCGCAGAAAATGGGTTATATGATAAGGTAATTTTACCTGTTTATGCATTGAATTTTTAGCAGCAAACTACTCACTATTATGTTAACTACAAAACATTATTTCAAAACTTCCCTATTAACTGAATATACTCCACACAGTTATATTTATCTAAAAAATGTTTTACAAAGGAGGAAAATTTATTATATAAAAAAATTAATTACAGAAAAGCTCATTATGATTCTCGGTGTCATCAATCATTATTCTGAACCCATTAAATTACCCACTTTTATCTTAATTAACAAAGTATCGCTTAAGAAAAGTGAAAAATTAACTACAAGAAAAAATATTAAATTGTATTTTTTTTACATTAGATTTTGAATTTTCTTTCAATCAAAAAAAACAATAAAAAATATGGGGTAAAATTTTATTAAAATTAAATTTTCTTGTATAAAAAAAACAACTTGCCCAAAAATTCAAGAATATTTTTTGTCCGCTCATTTGCAAAGTTTTGATTACAATTGAAGGTTATAATAGTTTTGACAAGCTTAAATTTAAATACTATAAAGTTATTAGATTAATTACGGTATTTAAATTCAATTGATGGCGCTTTTAAAATTATTTTGATCATAGATCACCATATTGGATTGGATTTCGTAATTTGCAGTTTTAAACTCAATGGTACCAGATGCGCACGGAACTCTATGGTACTAGGATAGATACGGGAGAGTGTCACTACTGCAGCCTTATTCCTGAACTAATCGACACAATATCGCCGACGATTTTTATCATTCTGCCCTGTTCATTTACACGAAAAAATCCCTCTGTCCTTGTAGTGTCGTCGACGACACGATCTCTACCGGCCCAAGAATTAGCCCCCTGGACGTGGATTCCTGAAATCTCACACAATCTCACCTTCCTCGAAGCACATGCGTCCAAATCTCACTGGCGAATCCAAATTCACTTGGTATGAACCAGGCGTGAGATTTTGACGCATGCGCTCGAGGAAGGTGAGATTAATATTCACTCGGATGAAATTCAGGAATCCAGCTCCTGCTAGTAATCTATACTGCTATATACGCACTTAAAACAGTTCTTTTATAGGTATAAACGCACTGTTTGCGTTTATAGTAGGGGAATGTGTCTTTTCGAAGTTGATAGCACTGAAGTCTGTTGATTTTAAAATGGCAGTTGCCAAGTGATTTAAAATCTGTCATTAGAGTTGCCAAGTACTAGAAAATTTAGTAATGGAAAACTACAATATTTTATTTTAAATAAATAAACAGGGGTAAAATAGAAAACAATAGTAAAAAAACTCGTTTCATAAGTCCATAGTAGCACTTGTTCATTAAAATACTTGCCGCTACGCGGCTAGTATTTTAAAGTTGAACGCGTGCTACAATATACGACTTATGAAACTCGTTTTTTAATATACTATTTTCCTGTCTATATTTTTATTATTCTTATTTTAAAATAAAAAATACAATAAAAACTAGATGAACTTTTGTATAATCTAAAATGTTTATTTGAACAAAATAAAAAAAAAACTAGGCCAGAAACACAAATTAAAAATATGATGCAAGATAACTGGGTTTTAATTATTTTCTCACAAATTTATGGCCTCACAGTACTTTTTTATTGAAGGGTATCGAACCGAAAAAAAAGAAACATGCGATACAAGAAGTTGATTATAATATTTTTGTAGATTTCCTGGTTTTCTTATAAATTTGTAATGTGATGGTAAATTAGTGGAACAATTTTAATTCTTTAAATTATGTCTAATAAAATAATTTTGGGCAGTTTATTTAAGTATAATTAATCTATAATCATCATTATTGGATTTTATTGTTTTTTTTTTAATCCTTAATATGTATAATTTATACAAAAAATTGTTACCTAACAAATGCGATTACTGGGAATAACTTTTTACTAACGCGATTATTTAATAATCAGTTTTATTTGTTTATTTGCAAAGATTATACTGAAAAATTGTTTTATTTAACTTAATTTTCTGTATTTGCTTCGGGAATGTAAAAATATATTACCTGCTATAATTTTATTGTCAGTTTTAAATTATGATATTTTTATGACAAAAACTAGAAACAATTTTATGAAGTAAAAATAAAAAATGTAGCACCGACCTTAAATTACAAAAAAAATAAAATTAGTTGATGCTCAAAACTCAAAATATAAAATATGTGAAAAATAAATTCATAGTTTTATTTATGCATTAAAACTATTTAACATGTTGATCGAAATAACCTTAATATTAGGTAGCCGGGCCCCTATTATAAATTCTTTCGTTACCCAGCGTATACGTTATGAGTACTGGAAGGAGTAAATCTTCAGCTCCACGATAGTTGCATATGATATACCTTTCCACCCGTTCTTCTTAAAAATGTTTGTATATTTTTAATTTAATATCTATAACAAAATTGAGTATTCAAAAAAAATAATTTATTTACATCTCAAAAATTAGATTTAAATAACGAAAAATAACCTTAATAAAATTATAATTGTTCAATTTGGACTTCTAAACAACAAAGGAAGGAGTTATGCATGTGTTTTTACTTCCGGCAATTTTAAGTCGTTTTAATTGTTTTTAATTGTTAGTTTTTTTTTTCTTAAAAAAATCACTCTAAATTATTTATTCATGATATTCAATGCCAAGATCGTTTTCTGCGGTAAATTATATAAATAATAGATACATAAAAAACGAAATAATAAAATTACACAATGGATCATTATTAATATTTACTCTGATTAAAAATAATAATTATTGTGTGTAGTAATTATGTGGTAAGAATTATGGAAATTTTATTTACCAATAAAAAAAATTACTAAAATTCACAATATTTTGAAGCACTTCACGTTAGGCACGTTGGGCACTCTGCAAACTCTTTTAACTTCGCAACTGCCCGACTAGCACTAAACTCAAACGCATACAGAACGCCGTTTGCTTTTTAAACCGGTCACACACGATTTGAGATTTTATTAAACATTTCTTTTTATGTTTGTATTTTTTATCCCGATCCCGCGATGCCGGTCTCAGGCTTGAATGGATTCAAACGTCCGGTAAGGAAAGATACTCAGCAAGGTGTGCGCGATTAGCTCACCGCGATATTGAACTTGTTTACTTACTCAAGTCAGGCTAACTCTTTCGGTTTAGTAAGAGTGAGTGGAAAACTCCCGCCTGGATCTTTGCCTAATATTTCATTACGTCACTCAATACTCAATCTTAATGTACGCTATACTTAATGATGTTTTGGTTGATTTTAAACAGGATCCAGAAGACTTATTAGTTATTAGTCCTACTTAATACAAAAAAATTGGAAGGCTACTTTTTATAACAGGCTCAATTTAAGCCAATCAATGCAGAAATTGACGTATTAAGTATTAACATAAAAAACAAAAAGGCATACTTTTAATGGTATAAGTGTGTCAGGATAAAAAGCAATTTTTTTGTAAAGCTGTTTTAGTGCAGATTTAAGCTAATCCTCTTTAACGACCTTCAAATTTTAGACCCATCGGAGATTTTTTTTGTGTCTTCATATATTGTAAGATAGAGAAGTACAAAAAATAAGTGTGTTTTTTTTAATTCCAGGATCTTAAATTTTTCCGATTCTTGCAGTGGCGGACTAAAACAAAGTTATGGGCCCACTAGAGGCTACATTAAAATTACGAGTCTAAAATATTTTTAGACGCTATAAATTAATTTTGAAATCCCTGTGGGTGAGAAGCTGTTCCCTCCGCAAGAGAAAAATATAAATCATTTTCAAGCCCTAAAAGTGTGGTTCCTATACTCCATTCAGTTTTAAGATAGAGTGACTGACAACAAAGTGTCACATGGAGAAACAAATTTTATTGGTCGTTATATTTTTCAGAAGCGTATTTAGAAATTTTGTCCCGCGATTGTCAGTTTGACAGAATATTAAATCCATAATAGAAGAAATATTATTTGTATAATTTTTTTAAAATGTTGAGCACGGATACCGACAATGAAATTGAAAATTTTGCATTTAGAGACTTAAAACAAATCATCTCAGTGTTGTCGCCTATGGAGTGGATTAAAACTTGGTAGCTAAATACGGTCCTGTAGAAGGTGACGTTGACATAAATCTGTTGTCAGTCACTCTATCTTGAAACTGAATGGAGTATAGGTAGATACCTAAGTTGCCTAGGTCCTAGGTCATAATTTGCTCCTGGATTCTTAATAGTAAGGTTTTAACTTCATACGGAAAATAATTATTTATTATTCATGAAAATTAAAAATATTATGAATTCTTTCCCTTTTTACAACTTAAAAAAATATCTGAAAAATTAACCAAAAAAAAACGACTAATTAAGTCACTCAACTACAGGGTGTCCCACAAAATCAAAGGCACACTTGATTTAAATAAATATTTATAATAAAATAGAATTTAAGCAGAGTGGTGCTAAAGTTTCGAAACGAGTTAATATTTTTCTTAGAGGATAGCAGGTGTAATTTGGGTATAGGCGATTTCAATGTAAAATTTGTATTTAATTAATTAATTGTTTGTCAGTAATTTTGATGGGTTGTTTTCATATTTTTGTATTTGGATTGAGTTTTGTTAATATTTCTGTATTTTTATCAACTTTCGGCGAATTGGGGAAACATGTTGCATTGAATTGTGTTAATAAATAAGTTGGATAAAATTTTATTTTTTAAAAATTTATATTGTCTATCCAAATCTTTGCAAGAATTTTTACTTTATTTTGTACATTATTTATTTTTTTGTGATTTAATTACTCAATTTATGACACAATTTCGGACTTTTAACGCTAATTTCTACAAAATCTTTGATTTTCACTTAACTCCTTTATACAGGGTGAGCTAAAATGATTGTGGTCAATTCAAATTTCCCGCCTAAAAATCTGGGGAATTTGTTTGTTTCAAGTTCATAGTAACATCAAATCATGTCAAAATTATAACAAAGTAACCACACTACACAAAAGCAGAGGCGTAGGTCAAATTTTTAGAGTTGTGTCAAAACTTCGGATCTTTGCTTTTAGTTATTGTGCCTTCTGTTTCATAAACAACAGTTTTTATCAAGACTAATTTGCGTAAATCTTTGTTTTGTGTTATCATCTGCCTTGAAAATGAAAGTCATAATTTTCAACATTTGACATTTGTTGTAAAATTCCAGAGCCAATTCTAGGTTTCTTATTTTCATAAACACAAAACCTTAATAAATAATTAAAATTTGTATATTTGTTTAGAATTCTTGATTTGTTATGATTATTATATTCATTTTGAAAACAATATTTGCTACGCCATTGGATTACTAGGGGGTTTTCTTTTTAAATTTGTAGTTGTACCAACCTGCACATTTTGTTGCCTACATATCAAACGACATCATTTTAGCACACCCTGTACCAAATACTTCAGAGAATTGTATTGCAAAGTTTTTTGCAGTTCTTTTTTCCTAATTTTTAATCGAGTTTCTAATCAAGCTTCTAGGTTTATGAAGAATCACCACATATTAATTACGAAGAGACTTAACCCTAAGCAAAACTCATCCATCTTCAGGGATTACCCAATTAGCTTGAAAAATAAAGGTAATTTTGTAAAAATAATAAAATTTCTGTTAGATAATGTAAAACTTAAATTATCAGGAAGTAAATTTTTAAAAAGTAAAGTATTGCATTTAATTTTTCATCTTATTAATTTTTTATAATATATTTTACGTACAATAAATACAAAGTTTGATTGGTGGTTCACCAAATCTGAGAATTAGAATCTAGAGCAAATTTAATCGATAAAGACGAAAAAAGTGTGGATTTTCCTTTTTTAGCTGCAGCATTTCGAATTTTGGGTCACCGATTTTTATCAAAAATCAGTCGATAGATAATTATAATATAACCAACGCGTATAGGTTTTGAAAGATTATCACTAGAGAAGTAAAACCATCCTTCTTCAATTAATAACAATAGTAATACATACCCCGTTGATAAAATGTTGAAAAAAAATCGGAAAGAAAAATTAAAAGCTGCAATGTAGCATCTCGTAATTCAGCTTCAGCATAACGCAAAGCAGCATAATGCAACCCAGCAGAACTGTAAAACACCATAATCCAGAAATCGTAATTCAGCATAACGTAATGCAGCAAAACGCAAGCAGCAGTACTGTAATTCAGCAGTAAGCAGTACCGTAAAATTGCATAATTTAACATTGGCATAACGCAGTTCAGCATAATTCGGCTTAACGCAATTACGGTTTTTGGATTATGCAATTTTACGGTTCTGTGGCATTGCTTTTTGCTGAATTTCGTTAGGTATGCTTATTTACGGTTTTTGGATTATGCTATTTTACGGTCCTGCTATATTGTGTTATGCCGAATTACATTATGCCAAATTACGTTTTCTGGATTATGGTATTTTACGAATCTGCTGCATTCTGTGCGTTGTAATGTAGGATAACGTAATTCAGCATAACTCAAAACAGCATAACGTTATTCGGCATAACGCAATGCAGCAGAACCGTAAAATAGCATAATCCAAAATCCGTAATTCAGCATAAAGAAATTAATAGTAATATAATTTGGCATAACCAGCATAACGGAATACAGCAGAATAGTAAGATAGCATATTCCGTAATTCAGCAAAACGATATTCAGCATAACGTAAAGTGGCATAACGTGATGCAATAGAACCGTAAAATATCATAATCCAAAAACCGTGTATACCCAAGTCTGTGTACATTTTGGGCGATTTTGCGTTATGTTGATTACGGTTTTGGATTATGCCATTTTACGGTTCTGTGGCATTGCGTTATGATGAATTTCGTTATGCTGAATTACGGATGTTGGATTATGGTATTATTTTACGGTTCTGCTGAATTTAGTTATCGAAGTAGCAAAACCTCCAGAAACTTGGTTTATCATATTCACAAAGGAATGTAGGTAAAGTCTTAATTTGAAACCAAATTGAAGCAGTTAGAAACTTTATTAAACTTTTTTGAATTTTGTAGTGTTCAGCATTTCGCAACCAAGGTTGCATCATCAGAGAATTCACAAAATTCGTTTAAAAAGTGAACTTTTTAACACGAATGTATAACTGGTCGAAAAATTAAAACATACATCATTAATCGAATTACGTTATGTAGAGTTTCGTTATGGTAAATTACGGTTTTTGGATTATGCTGGTTTACGGTTGCATTATTCTATTTTGGGTTATGCTGAATTACGTTATGGAAAATGACCTTATACTGAATTTCGTTATACTGAATCACGGATTTTGGATTAAGCTGTTTTACGGTTTTGCTGCATTAAGCCGAATTAGGTTATGTCTAATTTCGTTATGCTGTTTTGCGTTATGCAGATTTACGATTTACGTTATGCTACATTACGCGTCAACATTTAAGGTTATGTTATTTTTTTTTAATTTTCCGAAACTGTTTTATATTCTATGGGTATATTCTTGATGGAAATTTTTTTTATTTTGTGTTTTATTTTCAACATTTTATCAAAGATTTTTTTTTCTGTTGCTACCAATTAAACGAAGATGGACAGATATACTTACATTTTTGTTTCTTTTCGATGAAATTTGCTCTAGTTTTTAATTCTGGCGTTTGGTGGACCACAAACGAAACACCCTGTATTCTAGTAGGTAAACAAAATTCCATAAATTCTTTCGAAATTTAACAATCTTCAATATATTTTTAGTCAAAGTGACCTTCTTTTGGAATTTTTATTTTTTATTAGCAATAACTACTTCGCTCGAATTTATTTCACTTTTTGTGACTTTATGATGTATGTAATTATTTACGTAACAGGGCTTTCAATAAGTATTTTACAGTTTAAGGATTTTTCAACTTTAAATTTTTCCTAATTAAAATTTTCGGAATTGAGTTTAAATAAAAATTTATATTTTTAGAAAAAATTGAATCTCACATTCTTCAACTAATACAGGGTGTCACAAAATTTGACCGACAACGATTAATTGGAGATAGTAGACCTAAAAATAAGTTGATATGGCCCTATTTATCAATATCAAAAAATGCACCCCTGAGCAGTTATAAGCGTCAAAAGTTGATTTTTTAAAATTGATTGTTATTATAGCAGCCAAAGCAGTAAAGATTTTTTAATGAAATTAAGTAGACATGCAATTGAATAATGGATGCTCAATTGGTAAAAATTTGACTTTTGTAAATAGTATTGGATGGAAGAAGAAGACATAAAACAGTCAAAAACTTTTTGGGTATTTAAAAATTTTATTTAAAACTTATTTGCTTTTGTGGAGAAATTCAAGTGTAAGATTTTTTACCTCTTATGAATTTTGCATAGGTTGTGACGCTTTTGAATAAATTTAGAAACATAATTTGGTAAACGGTAAGAATTTAGTCGTTTTCATGGTAACAAGCTACAGTTTCAACATAAACAACTTTGAAAAAAATGTCTTAATTTTAATAATTAAATTCACGTTTAAGTTATATGCTAATAAGGTTTTTTTGAAGTTTAAAAAAGTATTTATTTAAAAATGTATGTTGAGTGACCTAAGATACCTACTGTTTTTTAAATTTTATTCAAAAACTCAGCTTACGAAAAATTGACAAGGGACAGAAAATCTTCGTTTTGCAGATGTCTGCATAACATTTTTAAATACCAAAAAAGTTTTTGTATCTTCTTCTTCCATCCAACACCATTTACAAAAGTCGATTATTAGTCAAATATTTACCAATCTTTACAGCTTTGGCTGTAATAAAAAAAATCTATTTTAAAAAATAAACTTTGGAGGTTTATAACTGCTCAGGGATGCATTTTTGGATATAGATAAATAGGGTAATATCAACTTATTTTCAGGTCTACTATCTCCAGTTAATCGTTTTTCGAATTGAATTTTGGGACACCCTGTATAATTATTATAAACAAAATTTAATAAATTCCTTCAAAATTTTATAATATTCAATAAATTTATAGTATAAGCAATGTGACTTTTTTGGAATTTTTATTTATTTTTTATTAGTAATATGTAGGTACTTCGCCCAAATTTATTTTCATTGTTGTGGTTTTATGGTGTAATTTTTTACTTGGGTAATTTACAGAGCTTTCAAAAAATTGAAAATTAATATTTTTTCATGTATTTTTATGCAATTGGTTTATTAGGGACAAATGAATGTAAAAAACATAAATTTCTTACACCTAATGTATTTTTAATTAAATATTATTTGTATCATGAAGCTATATTTAAATATAATTATTTGTAATTTTTTAAAACTAACGTATAATTTATTAAGTAAATAAATTTTATTAAATTAGTATGTACTTAAAATAATGATAATTATTAAACTAATTCTTGTTACATATTGCTTTAATTATTAATAAAAAATGGTGTGTAAGATTGTAAAAATTAAAGAAATTAATACGTACTAAACGTATAGAACATTAAACATGTTCCGTTTTAAAAATTCAAGTGATTTATGTTTAAAATTTTATTTATTGCCAAAAAAAAATATTTTTGAATTGGCATAAACCCGAAATTACCTTTTTTTAATCGTTTGTGATTCCGAAACGAAATATTGTAATGTTCTGATGACGGTGGAGGACGAAATATGCGTTTTTTGCTCTCGAGGAAGACACCTTCGATGCACAATCCGCTGATACCTTTTTGCTTGACCCCAAGCTGGTACAAACGAGCTAAGAATAAATTTATTGCATCTAAAGCAGACGAGTAAACAGGTTTCGCTTTTAAATGTATAAATAATGTACACGTAAATTTACCAACATAATTTGATGTAATTTAATAACCAGATCTTCCTTTACTACTTCAAATGAATATAAACTTAGATTACAATCTTCCCAAAAAGTTCTTACCATAATTTTGAGATAAATTAGATTTATTAATCGTTTTATATATTATATATCACGAAACTCTAAAAATAAGTTTATAATATTCTCAAAACGTCTGCAGTAAAAAATATTATAAATAAAAAGAAAATGAAAGCTCGAAGTATTTTCATCTAGTGTGGTGCTAATAAATAGTGTTTATGCAATAAGTGCAGAAAGTGGATAATATTTGCAGGCATCTAAAAATTGCATACATTATTTGTTATACGGTCGACCATTGAAAATAATAAAATTCCATAAAAAGATGAAATTAATGACAGGTATTGACATTTCTATATTTCTAAATTTGTCAATTATGCAGTCACCATCTAAGTTACGCTTTTGTGCACTCGTGGAAGAAAACATGAATTTATGCACTGATAACTGATCATAAGTGGCCTGCTTTTTGTGCGATCGCAAAAATAATAAATTGTGTCATTTTTATCTTCCACTTCTTTATTGCTTCCTTATAACTGTTTTGTTTACTTAAAAAAGGGTATTAAAAAGAGAATTAAAAAAAACTTTTTAAAATCGAACCCTCATAAAAGTTACGAATCCGAGAATATAAATTAATCCGAAGAAAATTGTGAAATAAATTAATCAAGTAAAGTATTGATTAATTTATTGTTCATGTAAGTCGTTGTAAATTAAAGCATTAAAAATGAATGTAATCCAGCTTTAGTTGAATTTGTCAAAAATCAACAAGCAAAACAATTCTGAAATAAATTAAATATTAATCCACAGGAAGAATCTATTTTACTTTATGTAGATCCCATCTTTGAAATTAAATTATAAGTTTAATCTGGCTCTCTGAATTACGTTGAGTTAGAATTAAATTAATCAGTTTGATTTTAAGTTAGGTACTCATAATCCAGCCAGTTTATGTTTATGACATGAACGCGGTTCATTTACAAATTACGTTTGAAACTTTTTAATAAGTATTCTGGTCAGAAAGATTTACACAACGCACAAGTTTTTTTCGCTTATAAATTTTAATTGTAAAAACCCAAACGTTTCACAGGTAAAAATTATTTAGAATTAAATATCTTCTAGGAAAATCATAATTTACCCAATTCCAACAATTCATCCTAGAAAATTTAATTTGTGGAAAATTCTTTCCAGGAAATTTTTTAATAAAGAACGAAAATAATCATTTTTAGGTTAATTATAAAGCTTCTGGAAAAAAATTCAAGGCGTGAATTGTATTTCAAATGTATCAATTGTATTTCAAAAAAATCAATTGTATTTCAAATAGCATCATTTGAAAATCAGAATTTGTCAAATTATTTTCAGAATGTATGATGGGTATTTCAGAAGTAGTCAATTGTATTTTAGAAAGAGTTATTGTCTTTCTTTCAAAGTAAATTTTGCCAAAGAAATTTTGGATTAATCAGTTGATGATCGATTTTAGTAAGTTGTGCTGCTCGAACACAATCATGACCAACAATAATTGTATTTTTGGTTTCATCGATAATTGTTTTTAAGTAAACCAGGAGCTGTAGCAGGAAAAATACGAATTTATCACGTTTTCTTGAGAAAGTAAGCACAGATCATTTTTGAGACTGTTTGTATTACACCAAACGCCAAGTCTTTGCAGACTTGGGTAATTTTAATTTCTTGGGAATAAAAATGTAAATTTTATATTTTTGTAGATTAAATTAAGAATTAATTTATGGGGATTTTAAAATATTTAGTTGAATGAGTTTATTACAAATTAAAATCATCCAAGCTTTACAATAAAACTTTTTTCCGAATAGTTAACTTATAGCGATGTGAAAAAGTATTAAAAAATCATATTCCCTTAGTTTTCTTTAATCATCATAAAATAACAAAATGTAAATATTGATGATCCTTGCTAAAAGTATTTGTGAAACCAAGGTGTAGCCAGTGGAAAATGACCTGTGCCAAATTTAAGGATTAAAACCCATTAGATAAAGTCGATAAAGTTAAAAAATTAGCATCTACTTAAAATTCAAACATCATTCATAAATCAAACATCATAAAAAATTATAACCCAAATAAATAACCCCGAAAACAATAATCGCTCATCGCTTGGTGCTTGGTGGTGCTTTATTACTTTTTAATTAATAATTAATCCGGGCGGCTTGAGTCGTAAATCCATCCACAAGAAGCTCTTTGTTTTATAAATTAAAAGTACTAAATTAATTTTTCTACTCGCACGATAACGGGACGGCAATTAAATGGTCACTGGTCTGATTTTGATTGGTGTTCAGTTATTAATTATAATTAAATGGATTAACGCCTTAAAATCTTTCCTTTACCACGCCCGAACCTGAACCATTCACCATTCACCATTCAATTAACAAAATAGCTTTAATTTTATTTATGAATGTAATAAAATCCTTGAATACTAAGATAATCTTTATAATTTCCTAAATCAACAACACTCAAATTACAATATAATTAAAAATGCAATAAAAAAGTTTTTAAATTATTGTAGTGGTTTAAAGTTTAAACGGTTTACTACTGTCAATATGTGGGAAGAATATCTGGTTTTTCCAGGAAAGACCATAATAAGGTGTTTACGTTTAAATTTTATATAAAAAAATAATTATCTTTAGGATCACGATTATATTAGGCTTAATTATCTTTAAACTCGTCTTTTGTTTATAAAAAAATAATTGCTTCAATGAAATTTAACTACGTTTTATTTAATAATTTGAAGAGTTTGTATTAATTAAGCACGATGTGTGATGTTTATGCTAATAATGTTTAAAAATACAATTCCGTTATATTATTTAAATTCGAAACTTATATTGGCGCGAATTAAAATAAATTAGATTTCAATTGAATTCGAAATAAAGGAATACAAGATCAGAATATTAAATTATTAATGAATTTGGGCGGTTACGGGTAATTACCAGTATTCTAAAGCATTTAAATCCAATTGGAATTTCTCCAGAAAATCTTGAGATATTAAGGTAATACCAACATTTCATTCGACGCAATTATACGCTACTTTATTGGTATAAAATAAAAAACAAAAAAAAGACAGTAAAAGGTATAAACGTAACTAGCGTGTAAAGTAGCATTTTCAGTGCGAGTGTCAAACATCGTGCAGGGGCGGACTGAGGGCTAAGGACAAGGACCCTGGGCTAAAATACCTTTGGAGACAAAAGGAGTACAACAAAACTGGTCTTATCCAGAAATATCAGCACTTATTTTTTTTTTAGTTTTAAATTACCTGGTTACAAAGGTTCTTGAAAATTCAGCAAAAAACCCAAAAAATCCTTACAATTGTAATTATTAAACAAAATGTATATTTTTTAGTAGTTTTTGTTTGGCAATTGCAACCCTTTAAACCTAAAAATTCTTAAAAGGCATAAAGAAAAAACAAAACGAGAAATATATTTTGTTTTTTGTTTGGGTGTTACATCGCTTCAAACTTAAAAATTCTTGAAAATGCAGCAAAAAGATCCAAAAAAAAGAAAAAAAAATAATATAAACTTAATTTTGTTTTAGAAAGTCCTTACAATTATAACTAATAAACAAAATAAGCAAGGATATATACTTTTATTTTTCGTTTTGTAGTCACAACGCTTCGAACTTAAAAAATCTTGAAAATGCAACAAGAAGATGCAAAAAAATCTTAAAAATACAAAATATAGGTAAACTTATTTTTTTTTTATAAAATCCATAAAATTATAACTAATAAACAAAATAAGCAAAGAAATTATACAGGATGTTCATTTTAAAAGGAGCCACCCTAAATAACTCTCAAAAAAATAATTAATTGTATAAATGCCGTGACAGGTCGATTTTTACCTTCGGGGGGACATCTTTTTACTATAAAATAATAATGCTAATTGCCACCCTTTCAATTTTTTTAAATGGGAATAGGGGTCGAGTGACACATCATTTTAAAGGTCTGTTTATCCTGAAAATAAAAATATGATTTGTTTTGGTCCTATTTTAATTTGGTCATTTACAGGACACGATAAAAGAGAAAAGTAAAAAGTAATTTATCGCAAAAAAAATTATAAAAAAATATGGTAACTGATTTATTTTTCAATAATTATAAATAATTAGCTTTTTTAAAATTAGAGCACTTGTTTTATGGTCAAAACTTAACAATTTATCCAAAAGGGATTTAAAAATACATAAATAATACCATTATTAAGTACTTTTTCTAAATTTTTAGATAGGTTAGAAATCAAAACGTTTCCAAAAAAATTATGACTACCATTATCAGGGTAAAAATGCTTTCAAATGATGTATCACTCGAGCCCTATTCCCATTTAAAAAAATTGAAAGGGTGGCTTCGTAGGGGTGAAGGTTGCAGTTACCATTTTTATTTTGTCATAAAAAGATGTCCCCCTGTAGGTAATAATCTACCTGTCACGGCATTTTTACAATTAATTTTTTTTTGAGAGTTATTTAGGGTGTCTTCTTTTAAAATGAACACTCTGTATACTGTATACAGGGTGAATCGAAATTAAACCGCCAAACTTTTTTGTGCATTTTTCTCTAAAATGGTGCATTCTACGGAGTTCGTATAAATATTATTTTGAAACAAAAATCTTAAAAAAAAACCCTACAAAGTTATCACTGTTTTGATAAACAACCCTCTACAAAACTACTCTTTAGAAGCATGCAAAAAACTCAAAAAAATCATGAAACCATACAGGATGCCCCCGCGCTGCGAGGAAGTAACAAGTAACATTACTCTAAAATGATGGAGTACCAAAGTTATGTTTTTTAAATAGAACACCCAGTATATTATGACATTTTTGGATTCCTAATAAAAAAATAATTATACTTTGTATAAACTTTTATGGGTCTATCTTCACTCGGTTTGCTGATATTTTCCATTTAAGCTAAGAAAAGATCCATTTTTGAAAAATCACAGCTCTAAAACAGATGAACATTATTAAAAAAAGCAAAATAGAGAAAAACACAAATAAAGATTAGGCAAATTAAAAAAAAATCCTCAAAAAAAAATTATCAATTATCACTGTTTCTCAGTTTGGATATTGATATCTCCTAAACCATTGATAAGCGACCATACAAATATTATTTCAATAGAAAGCTTGTATATAATGCCTTCGAATGCTGTTAAAAAATTTCGTTTAATTGTTCAATTTGCGTTTCATAAGGCACTCTGATAAAAAATTATCACAAACTTAAATTTGACATGATAGTTGTAGACTAGACGATGTTGAAAAATTTTTGAGAAAATTTCAACCCAAAATATTCATTTGTTTTAGAGCAGTGATTTTTCAAAAATGGATCTTTTTTTGGTTTAAATGGCAAATATCAGCAAAACGATTGAAGATAGACCCATAAAAGTTTATACAAAGTATAATTATTTTTTGATAAGGAAACCAAAAATGTCATAATATATTGGGTGGTCCATTTACAAAAAAACATAACTTTGGTCCCCCATCTTGGAATGGCCACTCGGTATATTACTAAAATATTATTAAAATGTGCGCTTAATGGTATTGTATATTCCATCGAAAACCACATGTCGATATCTTTTTTTAATTTTAGAGTAATGTTACTTCCTCGCAGCGCTGGGACACCCTGTATCTAAAGTATATTATGATTCATACCAAAATTTCTACTATAAAACGTTTTCGAATACACGTACCAAAACCTTCATTTTTACACCACCTTTAAAGGGGTGTAGCTCCTTACAATTATAACTAATAACCAAAATAAGCAAAGAAAAATAGTTCTGGTAATTTTTGTTTGGCCGTTTCAATTCATTAAACTTAAAAATTCTTGAAAATACAGCAAAACGAGGCGAAAGCAAAATCATAAAAAGTCTAAAAAAATTGATCACTCTACTTGTTCGCTATGTTTTTGTGCCTTAGCAGGGGTTTAGAAGTAACTCAAAAATCGAAGTACTGGTTTCCGCATGAGTTATCTGTGAGATGGAAGACCTTCTATAAAATCGCAAAAAAACTACTTCTAGTTTATTTCAATCTTACATATTACAAAAAAAAATAGTTTTATAACAATTGTTTCTACTTTACAACAAAATCTAGTAATAAAATAATGAACGATTTATACAGGGTGTCTCACTTTTTTCCAGCAAAAATTTTTTTTAGATAGTAAATGTCATTCTGAACAAAAATGGTCCTATGAACTATTATGTTTTTTCGACTAATTAAAAAGTTACAGCAATTTTAAAATTAATAAATTTTCTTGATTTTTGTGGAATATCCTGTATAATATTCTTTCTTATTATAATTTTTTTATTGAAATCAATTATTATTTGGATTTTTTCTTTGCCAAATTAACTTTTTTGAACATTATTGGCTGTATTAAAAATGAGTGAACGACGAGGTTAAATTTCCCTCGGTAAAATTTAGCATCTTATTGGTTTAAAGATATACAAAATCCAAATAAATTTAAATAAAAAAAAATAAAATTAAATAAAATTTATACAGGATGTCCCACAAAAATCATTGAATTTTTGAGATATAATAGTTCATAGGAAAATTTTTGTTCAGAATGACATTTACTATCTAAAAAAAATTTTTGTAGAAAAAAAGTGAGACACCCTGTATATTAATTTAGAATTGATTCAGTAAAACATGATTTAGTGATTTTTATTTGTCTTATCGTCATGTTTATACATATTGCACAATGAATCGTTAAAGTATTAAAAAAGTTTATTACACAAAGTCATTATTAATCTTACAGAACAATTACATCTAAAAACACATTAATTGAAAACAATAAATGTGTTAAAAACAAATTCGTTACGGCGCGGCGTTTTGTATTTATCGTAACGTAAATAACAAACTAATCAATTACAAATTATAAAAAATTATATATTTGATTTGTGTTATTGGAATAATTGAATCCAATTAACAGACATTTAATGTGAGGTGGATTAAAAATAAAAACGACGTGATGCATTTACTGAAGCCAATTGATCCATGAAAAACTAGTCGCCAACTATTGGAGTCTATTTTGAGATACCTGTTGTAGTATAATCTTTCATCAGGCATCCAACCTGTTTTATAACCATATATTTATAGATTACCAGACGAGAATTACCAAAAAAATAATTTTGATTATTTTCTGATGACTTGGGTCTAGTCATTAGACTTCAATTATTGGGTGATAATTTTATTAATAGCAGGAAAACATTTATTCTCATGTTTATTGAAAATTTTTTTTAGAAAATTATTATAATCGTTTTTATAAAATACAGTAGCTGCTAAAACCGTTCTTAGAAATAAATTTCATTTATTATTATGTCCTTTGTGGTGAAGATTTACATAATTAAATTATTAAAATGATGAACATGTTGAAAATTGTTAGTCGACACGTGTATTTTGTTATTAATGAAATTTCTGAAAATTTAGAAAACATATTTCTAGAAGAATGTAGTAATGATAATGAAGTACACAATAATTTAAAATACTGTTTTTCCCTAAGTTTTGGATTAAAATTCGTAGCAAAAGATTCATCGTGAAAAAGTTGTGACAAATAACACCTACATACCAGGATGTTTATTTTATTACCACTTTTCTTCGAAAATAGTTTTATGGGATAAGCTTGTTGTTGAATAAAGAATTTTTGTATTTACCTACTAAATAATCTTAGAATCGTATGCATTAAATTGATATAAAAAATATCCCAGATGCTTTTCATTGTATTTGTAAAAAAAATTTTCATTTAAAAAAAGTGGTCGGTTTGCTGATTCCAACCAATTTGAATGCTTCATTGCTCTATAAATTGATGCGCGAAGTAGATAGTACCACCTTATATTTATAAGTACATCTAAATAATTTATTAACAAAGTGGCTAAAGTACTTCAATCTACTACCGTTTTCACAAAACGGGAGCCATAGGGCTCGTTACACATTGGGCGTTTCTTGACGCGCGCGACAACACCAAAGTTGACGCCGGCGCCGGCTTGACGCTGGGTTCGGCTGCACTTCGGCGTTGTCGCGCAGCATACGTTGAGAAAACGCCCAGTGTGTAAAGGAGTAGCGTAGTCCCATATAATTTACATTGAAGCGTCAACCTGGCGGCAATACGGCGACAACCCGCGTTTTTTGCTGCTGTCGCGCGTGTCAAAAAACGCCCAATGTGTAACGAGCCTTAAGCCGGATTGACACGTTCCAAGTATACTTGGACAAAGTTTACTTGGATGATGCGCGCGCATTACTTGGATAAGTACACTTTGTCCAAGTTGGTTCACACGTGAAATGACTTGGATCCACTTGGATCGTCAGTTAAAATGGCGAATATCGTGTGGCAGGGTGTGATGCTTGTCGCGGATATTTTAATTGCCGAGATGGAAATTCGCAAAAAAGACTGAAAGAAAAACAAAAGAAAATTTGGACCTGAAAATGGATTTTAAGACGTGAGACTTTGGGTGCTTCTACAAATTTTCTTCGGGTAGTTGCCGAAGAGGATCAAGAAACTTTCAAAAACCATTTACGATTGACAACCGTGCAATTTGAAGAATTATTGGTCCTTGTTAGCCCAAAAATTCAAAAAAGCGATTCCACCATGAGAAATGCATTACCTGCAAGATTAAAGCTTCAAATAACTCTTCATTACATGGCAACTGGTTGCTGTTTCCGAACACCGGAAAGTTCATTTCGAGTACCCAAATCTTCGATATACACTTTCTGCCTCGAATAATTCCATAAATTTAATGTCTCTATTAGTAAATCTTCTCATATTTTTTTCTTTTGCGGAGGTCTTTTCCGCCGTCCGACTCAGTAGCCGCCATTTTTATTGTTTACAAAATTGTATTTTGGACCAAGTAAGTTGGCCGTCGTCCTAGTAGACTTGGATATAATTTCAAAGCCAACTTGGCTTTGATGAAACTGTTTACGCGCTCAAAGTAGCATCCAAGTAGTTCGCGCGCAGCGTCCAAGTAAACTTGATCCAAGTATACTTGGAACGTGTCAACCCGGCTTAATATTAAATTATTTACGATAGAATCTCAGTCCAAGTAGCTAAAGTGAAGTGGAGGCTTATTTTTGAACAAGTCGACACGTTGTAGCCTACGACTTTTATCATTCTGTTAAAAAAATTAGAGTTTGTATTGTTTCTAATCAAAAAGGCCTTTATAAGCAGATTCTGGTCAAAATCAAAGGCCTTTAAATAGAAACAAATAAGATAATGGACATTGACCATTACAACGCAAATTTATTTTTCAAGGTGTCGATAGGTTTTTCTTCGATAATTTCAAAACGAATGGGGGAAGAGATTTGAAATTTGGTATGAATAATGCATTCAGGATACGTTTTCGTAATTTTATTTCAATTTTTTTTGCATGTTTTAAGAAAGGTTGAGGTTAAATATTGTCATAACTTTCGTGGTTACTTTTATAAATTTGTGTTTTCAAATTAATGTCCCCCATTTAATTCTGAACAAAGAAGGTACTTTATTAAAATTAGAGTCGGTAGAATGCACCATTTTAGAAGAAAATACAATTTATTAGTTTTTGAAGGATCTTTGAAGTTTAACATTATTTTAAAAAATAATAAAACAATGTTTATATGAAATTTGCTTTCAGTTTTCATGAGATGAATAATTTTGCATAAATCACAAATAAAATCAAAAGTAAAAAATAAAATAAATTAAATTTAGAATGTATACTCCTATAAATTTTTTATTGTGCCTCTATTGTATTACATATAACATATTATTATTCTTTGTTAAATACCTGTAGGTAATGTTTATACTTTTAGAGTACTTTTTTATGTCAATATTTTCCTGTAATTGAATATTTATAAATATACAGGGTGATTATTAAGTTTGGAACAAAATTTGTAGGTACGGCAGTTACGAATTTTGTTCCAAACTTTAATTTTTTTGAGAGGATAGGTGAATTTTTGTTTTTAAAATGCCATCTCTTGGTATAGAAAAGAATATTAATGAGTTTAGCAATGACGTCAACATCGATTTTTTTAAATGAAAACACCTATTATGACCTATTACGACACTCACCTGCCGGCTCGTATCGCTATTTCGGTCTTCGTGAATAATAACTATTTTATCACGAGTAGAATACTATACTTTTTCCACGACTTTTTTATTTACGGGGCTTTTATGAAAATTTGTTAAGGTTATTTTTCGCATTTCTGACATTTCTTTACACGCAGCGCCACCTCTATATTGTAAGGTTAACCAAAATACGGTGTCAGAATTGAAATTAGGCTTTCTGATTGGTCCAAAATGCGTGTGGGAAAGCAAAATCGTAGCGGAAAGTATGCTGATAATGTATAGCAATACTTTTCAGAAAACAAACACATAATATGCGATTTTTAAATGGTCGTTAAATATTAGAAATATAAAAAATTAATTTGAAAACTTTGAAGAACTAATTATTTAAATTAAATTCATTTCCTGACATTATATGCGTTAATTTTTGTTTGAATACAAATGAAGAACATTTTTATAGTTTACCAAATTGATGCTTATTTCTTATTTTAGTTTACCAAATGAAAATTAAAAGGGTGTTAGTCAATTTTGGGTTATACACGAAATCGTATTTTCAATGCGTCTGACAGCAAGGATGGCTTAGACAAAATTACCATCTCATTTTAAAAATTTTTATTTAACTATTCTGAAAAAATCAGATTGGTGTTAATAAATTTTATAATTTCTTTATTTTACCATTTTTGGGATGTCGGTCACGCTAAATGACCCAACATTTTTGTCGGACAAACTTATTTTGGCGTTTTATTGTCTTCCTATTAAAGTAAAAAAAAGGGGTGATCATAAATTTAAAAATCGCACCAAATTAACAACTTTCTGGGCGCCTGAAAGAAATTTCGAGAATTTTCCCAAATAAAAAATGTGGCAAACTCGTCATAATGAAGACACATACGAACTTACAGTCGGGTGTTTGTCATCTTTCAAAAGGGTTACGGCCCCAAGGACTATTACTCACACTACATATAAAAGTGAAAATTAATATTTTCTTTACAATCATTGCAATTGAACTTAAATAAAAAATGGAAAATAAATCCGTTTTAATAAATAATAATAAAAAATTAATGGCTAAATCATTTTTCTGATGACCATATTAGAAAATTGTATGTAATTCATATTAGTGGTTTAGAAAATCAATCATTGCTACATTAGTGACTTTTGTTTTCTGTTTTGTAACTCTGAAATACTTCTTGTAATTTTCGATAGAGGCGCTGCGAAGGAATTCCGAAAACACTCTCTTGGATTTTTTTAAAGTTGCAAAAAGGACATGTCAAATTAAAATGTTTATTTAAGAGGATAGTCGGCAAAATGTTTGAAATGCGTACTTCTCGCTAGTAAAAATTGATATTTAGGTGTTTGTAATAAAAAATTTAACAAAAACTTGTTTTGCTTTCAAATTGAATTTATTTATCATATAGTCTATTATAAGGGAGTAATTTTGAAAAAAATGATAAAAACGCATTTTAAAAAAAATTACGCACCTATAATTTATTATAATTAAAAAACAAAAATTCTATATGAAAAATAAATTCAATTTGAAGGCAATACAAGAGCGTTTCTGTTAATTTTTTGATCACAAACACCTGAAAATCAATTTTTACTAGCGAGGAGTACGCATTTCAAACATTTTGACGACTATCCTCTTAACCCCGCTAATATTATTTTATTATTAAAATCATTATATAATTACCTTTTGTGTAAATTTTAAATAAAATAGGAACATTTATTATTCATTTCGATCATTTGCTTTTGTTAAAACAGCGCCACCTACAATTAGGTACATTTAACTAAAAATCTTCGACTAACTTCAATGTCAACTGATGTCAACACAGGTTATGTTATGACTTTTGAGCTGTTAACAACAAAATATTAATATTGGTCACAGATTCATCGTGGTCGTCGGAAAAATAGCGTACGCAACTCGAAAGAAAGTGAATTTCGTGCATGTGTGATATCCTCACTCGACTGGCGCCTCGTTTGGCTATTTTCTCACTCATACAAAATTCGCTCGTTGCGTAATATACTATTTTTATGCCCTGTAACTTCAAATGATGTCGAAAAAATAATAAAAAATTTGCTCAATAAAAATAGTAGTGGTCACTAGAATTTCACCAAAAACTTAAAAAAATAATATATTTTCCAATACTGTAAATTTTAACCTCTCTTACCAATGAATCGTTTGAAATTAGAGTTTTTCCAGGAATATTAAAAATTAGTGAAGTAAAACCAATACATAAATCAAGAGATATAACATCATTAGGTAACTTTAGATCCAATGCAATTATTTCTAATTTCAAACATTTCAAAAATTTAAAAAAAAGCAGTTCAAAATCAATTATTAGATTTTTTAGAAATCAATAATTTTTTTTAATTAAAACAACATGGTTTCAGAAAAATTAATATCGAAGTAGTTGTTATGGATTCCATATATGAAATAAAAACAATTTAGATAACAAAAAAATAGTTGCTTCTTTATCTTTAGATCTTAAAAAAGCTTTTGATACAATATCATATAAAATTATTTAAAAAAAAACTAGAAAATTCTGGTGTAAAGGGTCATTCTCATTCACTGTTCAATTCACTAGTCACAACTAGTCACACTATGAAAATTAAGGAATATATTAATTGGAATAAAATTCTATAATAAAATAAATGTATATTTAAACCAACCCCATGGCATTGCATTTCCTATCATAATTAGTTTCATTTTTATCACTTATTGTTAAACTTTTATTTAATTTTAATTTTAATTTTATGTTTATTATTATTTTGTTTTAATTTTTATTGACTGTCAATTTCAATCGAAAAGCTTTATTGATATTTGGGTAATGGAGGAAAATATTTCTAAAAGGATTCGAAAAGAGCTTGGAGTGGGGCAACTTTTTTGTAATTTAAGCAACTTTGTAAATCTTCAAATTCTCATGGTGTGCTCTGTAAAACTGAACACCCTATATATGAAAAAAAAAATTGTGGATAAGTAAGTAAAAATAGGGCAGCGAAATTTTCATCCAAATGATTCTTTAGCAAAAATATGTCTATTATTCAAAATTATTGAGCACACTTATGTTATTAATTTAATTATAATTATTTAAAGTAAAAATTACTCACAAAGTGATATTTTGCGATAACCAGAAAATATGGAGTATAATTTTTTTAAATATGATCCGGTAATTTATACACTTATTTAGGTTATCCATAAATAAATGAATATATATTTTTTTTAAATTACTTGCTTTTAATTGTATTGTATGTATATGTATCTAATGTAATTTACATGTTTTATGGTCAATTGAAAAAAATATATACAGGGTGTCCCAGACCACCCGTACCACCTCTTTATTTCGAGAACCCCTTGACGTACATTGATGAGAAAAAAAAAATTATCACCAAAGTGAACCTAAAAAATCTTTTGGTGTAATTCCTAATATCCAAAACAAACCGGGCTGAAACAACTTTTATTAAAATATTTTTGTAATATCTTGCATAATTAACAAATTAAACGAAAAAGAAATATGAAAACAAGTGACCGTCCGTCTCTTAAATTATGGAAAAATTAAAACCTTACCATCATCCGTAAATATTTGAGAGAGAATTTTTTAAATGGAAACTCTTTTTTGCATTTTTCGCTTTTTTCATTAAAAATAATCAACTTTTTTTTTATTTTTTGAATAAAGGAAAGTACATAATCTAAAAAAGTTTACTATTTTTAACAATCCAAGCGAAAAATTCAAGTTTCCATTAAAAAAATCATAATTGACTCTACCCCCACCCATTGAGGATGAGGTACTGTTTTCATTTTTCCATAATTTAAGAAACCATCTGTTACTTGTTTGCTTTTAGTTTTTCGTTTAATTTGGTAATTTTGCAGAATATTAAAAAAATAATTTTATAAAAGTTGTTTTTTTTAAAGATCTTTCCAACAATACCACACTCAACTTGGGCTGCTATTTAAAATTTCAAAGTTACTTAATTACGAATTACTCCAAAAGATTCTTTAGGTCCACTTTGGTGATAAAATTTTTTTTTCAACAATGTACGACAAAGGGTTCTCGAAGGTGGTACGGGTGGTCTGGTCTAACCTTATTATTTTTTTTTTTCATTTTTAGCCAATAACAACTTTTTCTACAAGTATTTTTTCCGGTATTTCAAAGTAATAGAAATTTATGTAATTAAAAGATTGTAATTGCATAATATTATATTTTGCTGAGAAATGTACTTGCTAATCGTGTAACAAAATACAGAATCACAGGTGAAGATTTATTATATTTATATAAATGAATAAATATTGAAACGAGGTGTAAAATTTATACAGCATTAAAAACGAGTTTCCCTTACTAATTTGTAGGTGTAATTTTTCAAAGAAGCGTGATTTAAATAAAACAAAATATACATCTTAGCTAACTACCTTCTCAAGGCCGTTTTGTTACTTTACGTGCACATGAACTTAAGAATATTAAAAAAGAACAAAAATTGTTCCCCGAAATAAATAATCAAATTTAGCATTTGTCTCATAACAAATCATAGCAGGTTAAATAGCGAGTTAAAAAAATACATTCAGAAATATTCATTAGCACAAAACTCATCAGGAAAAATTTATCTCCGAAATATTTATAGGTTAAAAAAATCTTCGCTTACATAATTCCATAAAAAAATGTTCTTCATTGAAAAAATAAAATTAGAATAAGGGAAATATGTAATTGTACTTTAAATAAATTAATTAACTTTGGACAAAAAAACTTTGAAATGACTTATTTGCAGTATTTTTAAACTTCAATCTCACACTATAAAATAATGGGGAGAACTTTAGATAAAATAAACTTTAAGTTTGAACTTTCAGCTATAAATTGATGGGTATTTGTATAAGTTATATTTAGGTTATCAGGTATATTTCAGTAAAAAATAACAGGTTTCTATTTTATTTAAAAAATCTTAGTTTAGGTTAGGTTAGGTTATGGGAATGTATGTACATACGTTTGAAAGTACTTGTCCATCGTTTTTAAAACGTAAATCATTTTTTAAAGCATATTTTAATAAAGTGATATTTATTATTTTCCGTTGAGTGGATTTTTATAAACTTTAAAATGTTTTTATAGTTTTCTTTCTTGTTTGGAAAGTTATTTGGATCTATTTAATTATGTAAGTGTTAAATACTGGTTGTGCTAAATACGACGTGTATGATAAGGATCCGCTTACAAATAAAACATTACCTGCTTGAATAATTCCTCAGGAAATTGGAATAAATTAATGGTCCTAGGACCATAATGTATTTATTACGGTATTCAATCCAATAAAGAACGTCATTATGTCACTCAAATTGACATATGTAAAGGTCACATTATAGTACGCAAGCAGATAAATCAAATTCTTATAATAACCCTTTACCGCATCGTGTGCCATATATGGCACAAACCATATTTTTTTATACATTTCTGTCAAACTCTTGTTGTAACTGCATGACTGTCCATATGTGACACTCTCAGATAAAGCATTTCAGAATCTAGTCAAGTTAAAACGTCGAGCGCAATAAGGTTACGAGTTTAAGCCTGACAAATTTCTCTGACATACTAGAATATTCATCATTTGATACTTATTTTTTGTTATAAGACAGTGTCTTTTCAGTACCGAAAAATTATTAGTGTCTTTTTAGTGGTATTATGTTTCTATTCAGGTAACTTTAGTGTGTTATAATTATTGATAACCTATGTAAAATGACAAAATAAGGTTTGTTCCATATATGGCACATCATGCATTTACGTTTCTTTGCAGTCACGGATCCAAAAAGTTTTATGGAAATATGTCTGCTGTTCGATTTCCCGATGTGGAAAGTGAGGAATCCGATTTATCTGAGTTTTCTGAAATAGATTCATCAGATGATAATATTCCTTTATCAGTATTGAGAGAAAAAGTTCGTAAACAGAATAAGCAACGTCCTCACTGGCAGAGGCGGATTTAGGTTTTTGCCGCCGGTAGGCTAACATATTTTGCCGCCTAAAAAAACACTAAAAATAGTTTTAAAAACATATTTTATTGCCACGTTTAAAAAAACGCAGAATACATAAAAAAATCACAATAGAAACTAGGTAGATGTACAAAAAAGGTACTAAGAATTCATATGAAAAAATAATCAAAACAGTAAGTCTGATAGTAAAAATTAAATGTTACTCTTTTCATTCCAAAAATATAAAAGTGTATAAACAATACACTACTTTTAAAAAATATATAAATAAGCATCCATTATAAGAAACAATAAAATAAAATATCACTTGGAAAACAAAACACTACTAGTTAAAATAAAATATCACTCTCTTCTTTGTCAAAATATAATATAAAAGTATTACATCCCCATTTCATAAAACTTTCCGGCTTTTTTTTTCTGCAAAATCTTTAATAATACTGTCAAATGAAATAGAATTAACTATATCTGATTCAATTGAAAGAATTGCGAAATCATTTAGTCTGCTATCACACATGGTAGATCTCATATAATTTTTTATTCGTTTTAAACATGAAAACGATCTTTCGGAGGAGCAATTTGTTACAGCCAAAGTCTTGAAAATTCTTAAGGCTTTGTCAACATTGGGAAATATATCTACTAGATCATGTTTCCGTATCCAACTACACATATTATTAATACTAACGTCTTTGTTTCTATCTTGTAGTAAATATTGTTTAAGATATAAACATTCATCAATAAAATCATCTTCAATATCGTCCGGATAGTTTTGATGTAATAGAGAAGCATTTCTATTGATTTCTTCAGTGTTCAGCGTACGGATTTGAAGCAGAACTTTAAACATATCGTAGATATTAGAATAAGCTTTTAGTCTTCGTTCCAACTCGGTACTAAGATGGTCCGTAATGTTAATATATGTACCAATACGGAAATCATCACGTGCATTCCAATTTACTTCTTCAGAATTTCTAGTTTCGTCGAAAGGTCGTTTTCTTTTTTTTTGACGACCACTTTCTGCAGAAAATGAAGAATTGGATAAGGTTTTTGCTTTTTCTTCATAAATTTCAAAATCATTCCTTATGGATGACACAAAAGAAATTAATGCTTTGTAAAGGTCATTAACTAATGCAATATCTACATCTTGGCTCTGTAATTTTTTACTTACTGCGTTAATTCTGTTAAGAATTGCATTCCAAAACACAGTCATAAATGCAGTTTCAAACGTAGATAGCTTCTCGTAATTCCTTTAGCTTCTGCACGTGTAGTATTCTTTTCAGTATAATCATTCTCAATAATATCGAGTACTTTCTTTATCTCATGCCAAGAAGTTAGTAGGCTTTTACAAGCGTCGTCTCTACTTGACCATCTGGTACAAGAAAGACTTTTTGGTGTCATATTTGCAGAAGAAAGCCCACTTTGTAATTTTTCCCATCGTTTGGTAGATGCCGAGAAAAAGTTAAATAATTCTTGTAAAAGCATAAAATATGAAGTTGCTTCGAGACAGCAATTAGCTGCACAAGTACCAACTAAGTTTAACGAATGTGCTGCACATGGAACATATTTGGCAAATTTGTTTTTATTTTTTATTCTAGCTTGCAGACCAGAATAAATTCCCGACATATTGGACGCATTATCGTATGATTGTCCGCGACAATCATTTAGGTTTATTTCATATTTTATAAGAATATCTATAACTACCTTTGTCATTTCTTCCGCCTTATGTCCTGCATTGGGAATAAAAGTTAGAAACTTTTCGGTTGGTGTGCCACAGTTCTGGACATACCTTATTACAATAGAAAGCTGATCAATGTGGGACACGTCTGGAGTAGAGTCGACAATTATGGAGAAATATTTTGCAGTTTTTATATTGGATATAATTACTTCCCGAGTCTTCTGGCCCATAATGGTAACAAATTCCTCATAAATTGTAGAAGAAAGGCAGTTCGTTTTGCCACTTCCTGGGTTACTACATTTTTTCAAGTGTTCATTAAGAAAAGGATCAAACTCGGCCAAAAGTTCAATTGCCATTAGAAAATTTCCGTTTCTATTTGAACCCAAAATTTCCTGAGATCCTCTTAATGGAAGACCACGGCTAGTGAGTTTTTTAACTACAGCTACAACTCTTTTTAATACTTCGGACCAATAGCGTACTTCTTGATCTATTTCCTTGCCAAATAAACCCGGTAAATTTGTTTTATCCGAACCTCTCATTTTTAAAGCTACTATTGAATTTTTATGAGCAAGAGATCGCTCATGCTGTTCAACACAACTTTTTAAATTCTTCCAATCATTAAATCCAGTATTTGCAAACTGTATATCTTTGGCAAATAGACGACATGGTCCACAAAATATATTTCCAGAAGATTCAGAATAAATAATCCAATGTCTATATCCCTTTTCACCATTTTTAAAGTTTCTTGTACAAATTGTAGAACAGAAATATCGGCTTTGGTCGGCGTAATTACGCTTTGAATTTTGAAAATTACATTCCATATTTTGAAAGAAGCCGTTTTCAGCAACATAATTTACTAGCTGATTGTTGAGTATCCACTTAATTGGATCTTTTTCAAATTTAAATGAGGAAAGTGTATTCGATTCATTTAGTTTTTCATCAATCTCATCCCTAGTACTATGTCCCTCTTCACATTCTTCTGCATTTTCAATATTAGAGTCAATATTCTCAATGTGTGAGGTTTGGCTTTCTTCACTATTATGAGAGCAACTGTCATTTCCAATATTTGACGTGTCATTTGAAGTTGATGTTGGTGGTAAAATTAAAGCCTCAACAATAGAAGGTGCCAATGATTTATTAACTGCAGAAAAAAAGGTGTCAATCTTTTTAGTACTGTTAATCGCTTCATTTTGTCTTTTTAATTTTTCTTCAGCGATCTTTTTATACTGCCACCCACCTAATAGTTTTCGCCTGTCTCCCATTATAACTTATTTTCTAAAATAATAAAAATGACCTAATTTTTTGTTGTTTCTTTTAACAATGTTATAAAATACCATCTAGAAACCAAACATGGGGCACATTCTTATTTTCCTTATTTATGAAAATTTAAATTTGACTGCGTTGAATGTTGTATGGTTTAAGAGAACACATTTTATATACTAAAACTTTTTTAACATCACGTCCGGTTTTAACGGAAATGACATCAACTTTATTTTTTAAAACGAAATTATTCTTTATAAAATCCTCTTTTCAAAAAACTGAGTGGCCCATCATTTTTTCATTTAAAAGATGAGATATTTGAACTCGTATTTGAGAAAATGTAACTGCTTAAAAATTTTTACAAATTCAAATTTTATTTAGGTATTTGTATTATTTAGGGCTGGTTGCACCACTCCTCCTTAAAGCTTAAGGATCACTTAAAATTTTATGTGACAGATTTCCCATTGTATTTCTATCAATTTTTCAATTTAAGTGTTCCTTAAATTTATCAATCTCGGAGATCAGATATTTTTTTTTGCTTTTTTTTCGAAATAAATTATCACAAACATACATTTTTCTAAAATTGTTTTAAACTACGAATAAAAATATGGGTCTTACGGGTATATTTAAAAAACTAAGTTTCCTATAAAACCAGAAGTGATATTTGATATTAAAAAATGTGCATAATATGTGTTTTCTTGAACTTTAAAACATAGTCAAATTTCAAATTTTTATTATCATAAAGAAAATGTAGAGGCGACCTATGTTTCTTTTCCTTCGGTATTTTATTGTTAGGTATAACGTAAAAAAATGAAATTCGTGATAAATTTAATAAATTATAAATTAAATTTTATAATTATAAAACAAATTACAAATATTTCAAAACTACTTACTTTGATAATTAATAATCAATAAACAGAAGTTTTAGCTTTTAGTAACAAAAAATATCAAGGTACGCCACACGCTAACGCAGTCTTCGATATGGCCCGAGTCCCGCGTATTAGAAACACGTGTTGAAAACGAAAACAAAACAAGCCACAAGCCCGATAAGCCGTTAGCAGTTAGAGGCGCTCATGCGCTACGCTTTTGTAATGTTTTTCACCAAAAAGATGCTATTTTTTATTTTTTTTATTGATGAAAAAAAAATTATCTCTATTTAAGTGATAATTTCGCTATTGAAAATTTGCCGCCGTCATAAATTTGCCGCCGTAGGCTTCAGCCTATATAGCCTATTGGTAAATCCGCCCCTGCTCACTGGATAGGATAGAAGGCAACCTAAGAATACCAGATAATGAAATACAATTCACTGGCTCGCAGGAATTACCGTCGACCATTTTAGAGTTGGAAACTCCAGTCCAGTTTTTCAAGTTTTTATTTCCCGATAGTCTGATAGAGTATATTACAGAACAAAGCAACTTATATTCAGTGCAACAATGCTCGAATAAACCAGCTAACATAAAAGCTTCGGAAATTACACAATTTATAGGTATTACTCTATACATGTCAATTATTCAACTTCCTTCTACAAGACATTATTGGAATTGTAACAGTGCCCATCCAGCAGTAAGTGCCGTAATGAACTGTAACAGATTTGAGGAAATAAAACGATTCTTACACTTCAATAACAATGACAATATAATTGAAAGGAGGACAGCCTGGATTAGAAGTAGATTGCTAGAAGTACCTAAAGAAGAATTTTTAGCTATAGACGAACAAATTATACCTACAAAAGCACGAAGTCAATTGAAGCAGTATAACCCAAAAAAACCGCGAGGGGCTACAAGGATTTTGTGGTATTTCTGGTTTTAGCTATGATTTTGATCTTTTTGCTGGATCCCAAAGCAAATCTATATCTCCAGGGGCGCTAGACCTTGGTATGAGCAGTAACATGGTTGTAAAATTGTCTGAATCCGTACCAAAACATCAGGACTACAAGTTGTTTTTTGATAATTGGTTTTCTAGTGTTCAACTTATGGTATATTTGACCAAGAAGGGCATTCTGCGATTAGGAACAGTAAGAGTAAATCGTATTCCAGGAGCTGAAATACCGAAGGAGAAAGAAATGAAGAAAATAGGAAGAGGTCATATGGTAGAGAAAGTAGCCAGTGTAGATAATGTGAATATTAGTGTAGTATCTTGGTTTGACAATAAAATCGTTAATACAATGTCAACGTATGCTGGAAGTGAACCAAGAGGAGAAAAAAATGGTTTTTTAAAAAGGAAAATGCTCATAAGATGATACCTTGTCCCAACAGTGTCCTTATATATAATAGTTACATGGGTGGTGTAGATCTTTTGGATTCGATGTTGGGATTTTATCGCATAAAAATAAGGTCCAAAAAGTATTACTTGCGTATATTTTTTTCAAATAGTTGAGTAAAACTCTTGAGTCTTCTTGTATCCAACTTTATTATATTAAATAATAAGTTATACCTTAGGTATAAAAATTCACAATAAGTTGGATACAAGAAGACTCAAGAGTTTTACTCAACTATTTAACATTATCCAGATCAGCAGTGTCACTTATTACCCAATTCTATATTTTGTTCATTTTATTGATCTGGTGGCGGTGAACTCTTGGTTATTAGGTAGAAGAGCTGGAAAATGTGATATGCCTCTTCTGGATACAAAATTGGCAATAGCATATGCTCTTTGTAAAGCTGGTCAATCAGCCAAACTCAATGAAGTGGGAAGGCCATCAAGTAATAACCTTCAGCAACTATATGAAAATAAAAGAAAAAGGGACCAGCAAAAGAAATACCCCAAAAAGATGTTCTAAAGGATGGTATTGATCATTTACCGTATTGGGATGAGACAGATCGATCAAGATGTAAATACCCCGGGTGCGCAGGAAAAATTTATATAATCTGTACAAAATGCCACATTCCATTATGTCTTAATAAGGATAGAAACTGTTTCTTACGTTTTCATACCGAATAAACTGTAACCATTTATGAAATAAAAATTGTTGTATTATTCTTTTGCTGTATGATGTCCCATATATGGGACAAACCCATTTTTTAAATAAATCTCGTTAATCTAATAGTTTATATTTTTTTAAATATTTTTATGTGAAAATAGAACTCAAGTTTAATTCTCAATAATTTTTTCACCGAAAAATAAAAATTCATGCAGTAAAGGGATAAGTAATGTTTATTAAATTATGATTAACAAATACAAAAATGTTAAATAACGAATAATTTGTAGGCAAATTTGCTAATAATTTTTACTGATATTTGCTGACACTTTGATTAATTCAAAAGAAGAGTAATTCACGTTTGGAATTAATTTTGGGGTTTAGATTTAATTCTTCGAAATTTCTTCATGCAATTGGGGAGATAGTTTACTTTTCCCAAGTAATTACTATATTGGGTTTAAGTAAATATTGTTTAATTATATCTAATGGCTCCATTAAGAGCATTCCTTCCTTAACATTTTAAAGTCTATTTTGAGGTTTACTGGACTAATTCTACAGCCCTTATAAATTATTATTTTAAAATAAGTCTTTCAGAATTTAAAAATGCGAAAATTAATCTACAAAACGGCGCAAAGCTTTTAAAAAATAAATTACTCATTTTTTATAGTTCTTGTTTAAAAATGGCGTTTTTATGCAATTTTTATTGGAATATTGTAGCGGAACTTTTTAAAATATTGAAAATCGGGTTACGCCGTTTTGTAGAACATACATTTATCTACGATTAAGTATTTTTTTATGATGATTGATTAAATAATAAAAATGGTGCATGTAGTCCAGTATTTGTCGTTTTGCACATAAATTTTGTTTATTGGATTTAATTCAGTTTGTGGGCGGCGTAAAGGGGCGGCAAGATATGCATTGTTTTTAAAATTGTTTGTGTTATTATAAGGTACTAGTTCGGAAAGGATATACCTTATTTTAGGAAGAGGATTTTGAACACGCGGTTTAGGAAAGAATGCTCTTAAGTAATGTAATAAATACAGGGTGTCCCAAAATTCAACCGACAACGATTAACTGGAGATAGTAGATCGAAAAACAAGTTGATTTCATCTTATTTAACTATATCCCAAAATGCACCAATGAGCAGTTATAACCCTTCAAAGTTGAATTTTTAAAATAGAATTTTTTTATTGTAGTCAAAGCAGTATACGTGCATTAAATATTGGATGCTCAATTGGTAAAAATTTGGCTAATCCTCTACATTTGTAAATAGTGTTGGATGGGAGTAGAAGGCAAAAAACAGTCAAAAACTTTCTAGGTATTTAAAAATTTTATTTAAAACGTATTTGATTTTGTGGAGAAATTGAAGTGTAAGATTTTTTGCCCCTTATGAATTTGGCGTAGATTGTGCCGCTTTTGAATAAATTTAAAAAAATAATTTGGAAAACCGTAGCCGTAACCTGTAGCTTTCAACATAAACTGATAACTTTGAAAAAAAAGTAATATGCCATTAATATTGAGTGCAATGATTTTTTTTGTAATTTAAAAAGTATTTTATTAAAAATGTATGTTGAGTGGCCTAAGTTTCCTAACATTTTTTCAATTTCTACTCAGGTTACGAAGATTTTATAAGGGACAGAAAATCTTCGTTTTTCAGTTTTCTACATGAAATAGTATATTACGCAACGAGCTAGAAAGTAACGAATTTTGTGCGAGTGTGAAAATAGCCGAACGAGGCGCTAGCCGAGTGAGGATATTACACGAGCAACTAAATTCACTTTCGGCAAGTTGTGTACGCTATTTTTCCGACGACCACGGAGATTTTGCGACCATTATTAATATTTTGTAGTAACAACATAACATAACCTATGTTAACAGCAGCTGACATTGAAGTTATCGATTATTTTTAGTTAAATGTAAATAATTGTAGGTGGCGCTGTTTTGACGGAAGCAACTTATCGAAACGAATAAAAAATGTTCCTATTTTATTTAAAATTTACAGAAAAGTGAATTATATAATGATTTTAATAATAAAATTAGTAATATTGGCGGGGTTAAATATAAATTTTTATTTGAACTATCCTTTTTTTGCAAGTTCAAAAAAATCCAAGAGAGGGCTTTCGGAATTTCTTCGCAGCGCCTCTATCGAAAATTACAAGAACTATTTGACTGTTACAAAACGGAAAGTCAAAGTCACTAGTGTTGAAATGAAAGATTTTCTAAACTACTAATATGAATGACATATACGATTTTCTCATATGGTCGTCGGAAAAAATAATTTTTAAATAAAATTTGTACCTAAAAAGTTTTTGACTGTTTTGTGTCTTCTTCTTCCATCCAACACCATTTATAAAAGTCGAGTATTAGCCAAATTTTTACCAATTGAGCCTCCAATATTCAAAATCACGTATAAAAAAATTTCATTGCAAAATCTTGTCTGCTTTAGCTGTAATAAAAACAATTCTATTTTAAAAAGTCAACTTTGGAGGCTTATAACTCCCGAGGGATGCATTTTTGGATATAGATAAATAGGGTCAACTTGTTTTTAGGTCTACTATCTCCAGTTAATCGTTGTCAATCGAATTTTGAGACAGCCTGTATAATCTTACCAAAAATTTTAATAATGTGCAAATACAAAATAATTTTTAAGATTAGTCATTTGCTCTTATTTAACCATATGCAACCAATACTACAATAATTTCATAAGATTTACAACTACAAAATTATCTTTTATATTATGAATGTACGTAAAACAAATAAAAAACTTTAATAAAACTAAATTTCAAAAAAATATAAAACAAATTAAAATAAAAAATATTATAAAATAATAGACATGTATTATCCTCGCGACTATCTCGGTAATTTTTATAGACTTTACATTTACAACTACATAAATGTTTCATCGACAAAATTATTTCATCGAAAGTTCCCATTTGTTCCCCAGCCGTTTCATGAAGTGCAGTTTCATTGATACTTTATTTTCATCGACATGACCGATTATCGACAAATCATTTTCATTGACATAGACTAAATTTATCTCGCGAAACTCGATGGATTGGTTGACTAAATCCGCATTTTTTCCGAAACCAACACGTCCAATTGTATTGAATTGAATTGATGAATCCAATCCGATATGTTTATTTCGGAAAAAATGCGAATTGAATCAATCTCTTTTCAATTCAATCCTGATCGAGTTAGACGAGATAAAGGTAGTAATAATCTTTTAATTTACTACATTATTCATCGACACGACCTTCTGGGAGAAGGTCTGACTATGGAAAGGTGAGATCGATCCAATGGTTATCGATGAAGAGGTGCCGATGAAACATCCTTATCGAAGAAAAGGTCTGTTGAAAAGAGGTAGTGTCTTTGAGACGGTTGTCGAAAAGCATGCAATATCGACGAAACGATTATCCGGGTGATTATTATTGACATTACATTTTCATCTAGATAAACGTTTAATCGACAAAATTATTTCATCAAAAGTTCTCATTTATCCCGCAGTTGTTTCTTGGAGTGCAATTTCATTGATACTATATTTTCATCGACATGACCGTATCATCGACAAACCATTTTCATTGACAATATCTTTCAATTTACTCGATAATTCGTCAACATGCCCATCTCGGAGAAAAGGTCTGACTATGAATATGTGAGATGGATTCAATGGTTGTCGAAGCAAAAATCTGTTGAAGAAAAGATAGTGTCAACGGGACGGTTGTTGATAAACATGTAATATCCACGAAACTCTTATTTTGGTGATTTTTATTGACTTTACATTTTCAACTACATAAACGTTTCATCGACAAAATTATTTCATCGAAAGTTCCCATTTGTTCCACAGTCGTTCATGGTGTACAGTTTCATTGATACTATATTTTCATAGACGTGAGCGTTCATCGACAAAGCGTTTTCATTGACAATATACTTTTAGTTACTTGATTATTCATAGACACAGCCTTCTCGGAGAAAGGATCTTAGGATGAAAAGGTAAGATCGATGAAATTGTTGTGGATGAAGAAGTAATTTCGATGAAATATCCTTGACGAAGGAAAGGTAGTGTCGACGACACGGTTTTCGATAAAAAAAGTAATTTCGACGAAACGTCTATCTTGGTGAATTTTATAGACATTACTTTTTCATCTATATAAACGTTTCATCGACACTACCTTTTCATCGACAAAGTCATTTCATCGAAAGATCGAAAGTACCTATTTATTCCACAATCATTTATTGAAGTTCAGTTTCATTGACATTACTTTTTAATGGATACAAATATTTCATCGACAATGCCTTTTCATTCATAAAAGAAAAGGTCTACCGAAGAAAAGCTCTATAAAAATGTAATAACTTCGACTCCCACCTCGGTGACTTTTATCGAGACTATTTTTTCATCTACATAGATGTTAAGTCGTTAAAATTATTTTAACGAAAGTTCCCATTTTTTCGACAATCTATTCATGGAGTACAGTTTCATTGACACTATATTTTCATAGACAAGGCCGTTTACTCGATTATTCATTGACACGTCCTTCTCCGAGAAAAGGTCAGGCGATGAAAAGGTAAGATTGATGAAATGACAAAATCGCTAGTACCCATTTATTCCATAATCATTTCATGGAAGCAGTTTCATTGATACTACTTCTTATGAATGTTTCATCGAGAACGAGATGTTTTATCGACAAGGCCTTTTCATTGATAATATATTTTTATTTACTCAATTATTCATTGATCAACACGTCCATGTTGAAGATAAGGTCTTTCGATAAAAAGGTAAGATCGATGATATAGCAACAGTCGATGAAAAGGTGATTTCGATGAAATATAGTGTCGATAACACGGTTGTCAAAAAAGAACTAAATATGGTAGTACATTTGATTTTATTAAAGTTTTTTGGTTCTAATTAGGGTTAAAACGTGTAGAAAAAGATAAATCAAAAAAGCAGTAAGAAAAATCAGTATCATACTTTAGCATTGTTGATTGTCAACTCTGCTAAATCGAGATTCCTAAATACTAGTAAATACGCTTGGAATAAAATCCATTGTCATTCTTTTATTCTAAATGCGCAGCTGTGCCAACAAAGCACAAACACAATTAATTAACCTCCGCAAATAAAGAATACGCGCATTTATTTAATCCAAGCGTTAGGAGGAGAATAATCATTTCTACCATGTTCCGTCGCTAATTACTATTAACAAGTTGTAAATGATTTTACCTCTAAGTCCCTGTAGATTATAATTACACTAATTAGAGCTTAATTTTTGTAGTTTTTACAACCACCACTCTTTATACTGTTAATGAAAAATAAGTTAAGTTCTAAATTATAATTTTTTTGTAGATAGTTTACTGATAAATGTCCTTTGTTAGTATGCACGATTTTTTTAACAATTAAATAATCTTTTGAAAAGGATTATCCAAGTAAGTTGCTTCTAGAAATTTTATTTATTAATTGCTGATGAAATAAAAGAGCTTTGAAGCTGCATTATTTATAATTAATTTTAAGCACGAGCTAGGAAGAAAATCCTTTGATGATAATAAATAAATTATTTCGTCGTGCACAATATTAACAAGTAATATTCTAATGCGTTTAATTTTTTTTATTACGTGAATTTTACACGGTGTAGAAATTTACAATTTAACGATGTGCGACATACTTTTACAGTTTATTGTTCTCATGTGTCGACAGGTAATCCTTTGACTATTGATCTTGTAATCTACTGGAGAAGCTCTTTTAACACAAAACTTCCAACCCTTCTATTTTCGCTTAAGACTCTTAAGATTTATTTTTCCCCATCATGAATAACACGTTAAAGCTATTAATGTTCAACCATTGATTACACCATTAAAGCTTAAAAATAGTAATATAAGTGAAATTATAAATTGTAAAAACATTTAAATTATTTAGTAATTTAGTGAGGATATAAAGCATTTTCAAATTAATTGGAAAGCTCTCGAGTTTTAAAGCTTTAAAGACAGGAGTGTCTTCAGAATTTAAAACTTTTGTTAGTAATTTATAAAACTTAATTAACGTGCGCAAAAGCATGCCCCTATTCAAATCAGTTTTGACGTAAAATTGAAGCCGATAGCTAAAACTTCACTGTAATTAATATTCTCGAAAAACTAAAAAGTTTTCCAGGGGTAAATTAATTAAGTCATAATTACATAAAATTTATATATTACTAGTTTAGGCTTATTTTCGATCTGGAAACTTTGATTTTGCGGTATAAATTCGCTATTTGCTTAGAGAATAATGTGTCTAAAGCTGAAGAGGAAACTTTCCTCTTCCTACCCAAGCCCTTAGTGAACAATCCGTCGGTATAATGGCCAAGTTAAGCAATAGTCTTAAACTTACATTATACATTTTAATTTTCATAAATGTTCAACGAACCAAATACGAACTTTTAGTATTAAATAATTTAGTATTCCGTTTATAAAGGAATTACTCTAGGGAAAGCTAGTGTTAATGGCTTCAATAGATTGGGTATTATGTTATTTAATTTAAGTACATTTGCTTCCAATTAGTAATTTCAGGAATAAGTTCTAAATAGATTATAGATTTTTCCTACAAAAATTAATTTCGAAGAAAAAATATAAAATTTTACAATCAAAATAATCAATAGAAATCAGTTTGCTCCTTGAACACGCCCTTACATATTCCATATCCTAAAAATTAAAAGACGAAATACTTTTGCATTTCAAATTGATTTTAATAACTCCTTTTATGTTATGGAATTTTTCGCAATTTCTCTCCAAATTTCCAAAAATTAATGTATCTATTATAGTAAAAATCTATTTATGTTTCTCAAACCTAACCTTTCTCGAAGTTTTAGGTCCTGAAAGTATTTATTCTCCGCAAAAAATCCTCTTAGACCTTAAATTTCGCGAAGAAAACTTTCAAATATTGAGGATCTTTATAATAGTCCTAGAGCCAGTAAAAGAAAAAAGGTGTAAGTGTATTAGACAGGAATATTAAGAAACCCCAAAATCTTCAATTGTAGACCATGTTCGTAAAAATTGATTCGCCAGAAAAATTCGTTGCTAGTGGCTTCAAAATTTCCCAAAGAAAATGTTTGGAAAATCTAAAATTTTAAATCATCTTGCACTAAATTACTTAAACAAAAAAACCCACCATACATATTGTCTCTTTTTTGACCAATTTTATAATTTTGTTGGGTCATTTGGCATGTGATAATTTCATAGATCTTCGTCTTAAAACCGAGATAATAAAATCGTCATACAATTTAGTTGGCTAAACCTTTGTGGGATTGGATGTACGTCAACCTTATGGTTTTTTGTACTTTTGGTTATTTTCAGACTTGCAGTCTGTGTTACAAACGAGTTGAAATCAGTTTTCTTACAAGTCCAGGTTTTCCTGTCGAGTGGAGGTTCCAGTCTAGTCGGTGTTTTTTCCTTTCCAGGGCAGGGCATTCAAAGAGGATGTGATTTGCTGTTTCTTCTTCCTCTTCGCAGAGAATGCATACGGGCTCATCTTTGTAGACATTCAATCTGCATAAATTCTCTAAATCCGCCGATACCTGTGAGTAGGTTAACTATTTGCTTCAAGTGTGCTCTATTTAGCCCTAACAGTTCTTTTGCAAGATGTCGGTTGGGTGAGGATATTAATCTTATGCAATGGTTTGCTTGGTTGTAGGTGTTCCATCGTATTTGATGTTCAGCCATCCAGTCTTTTGTGTACCTAGGCTCGGTTCAGACCCAACTATTTTGTTGCGGATGTCCGCTAGTTCATTGCCTTCAATTACACTACGACCAGAGATCCAGATTAGTTTTACCTTGTTCTCCTGGCCTAGTCTGCGGAGTGTGTCTTTACATTATTTAATTTGACTTGATTTTGTGCTGCAGGCTACTGAAGCTTTTAGAGAAGTTTTTATTCTGGTAGCTTCGTTTGTGGCTTTTAGTAGTGTATAGTGTAATTGGATATACTTCTACTGGAAGATCGTGTAATGTTTGCCTAGAGTGACCGATTATTTGATTTTCGGTATTTTGGTGTACAGGCCCGATCCCGCGCGTTACCTTGATGTTTGAACCATCAGAGTAATTTTAGCCACTAGGTAACAATGCTATGTTAGTATGGGTCGAACTATGACTTTATATATCCGGCGAGTCAGTTTCGATTTAAGACCCGATGCATTGCCTATTGTTCTTTAACCGATCATTAGCGTTTGTTTGCATCTGGAGATTGTCTTGTTCAGATGAGGATTCGATGTTAGTATGGAGTCCAGTATGAGTTCTAAGTATTTGAATTCATACTTCATTGAACAGCTTTTCCAAAAATAGAAATATTGTTTTCGTTTTTAATTTTCTTTCTTTTAGTGAAAGGTGTAAAGATTGCTAGTTAGGGTGGATTTTTAGCACCAGTCCTCCATTATTCGCTTGGCTGTTTTCATGATATCTTCCAGCGTTCTGTAGTGTTTGCCTTGGATCAGTATTATGATATCATTAGGATACCCTAGCGTGAAGAAGCCTTTCTTGTTGAGTGTAGTTAGTACCTCGTCTATTGTTAAGCACCACAGCAGTGGTGATAGTACACCCTCCTGTCGACAGCCCCTTGTTAATGTGATGGTTTTCATTGCTTTTTCTATTGAGAGAAAAACCCAGGACTTTTACTCTCATTTTTTCACAAATAACACGTGTATTCTTAAAAACGTACATTTTATAGAAATTCAAGGTAACATATTTATAAAGTTGTATGAAAAAGATTTGGTAGTCCAGTTTTATTATAAATATCCTGAGTTCTTGCAATTCGTTACGTCTTCTATTTAAATTTTTAATAATCAACTTAGTAAAATTTTAGATTCTGAAGATTACTTTTGATTTTCGATTATCCGTAGATTTTAGAAGAATTCAACACACCACCTTTATTTTTTACAACAAAATTCTTGCCCATTGATTGAAATCTTATCGGATTCATTTTTATTTTTTATAATTTTAAAGACTTGATAATTATTCTTAGGCTTGAAATTCGTTACTTCTTCCTGTTTAATTTAAAAAATCTGCTTGTGACTTTAAAAAAATCTTTACTTTGGTTTTTTTTAACATTCTTTTTTCGGTAATTTTATTTCATGAAACTAAGAACTGAGCAAATTGATTTTAATCACTGATTTTACGCAAGGAAAACTTACATCAGAAAAGGTGGGTTTTACATTGTAAACTATGCTCCAAAAAATTTATAAACACCGCTTTTTAGCCTTTGTCGTACTGAGTTAAAAAAATGATATACTGAGTGGGGTACATTTGTACCTCATAATAAAATTAATGTTTTTTATGTTTTATTGTGTCAATTTCTTAATTACCCATTAGAACAACTAAATTTAAATATAACGTATTTATTGTAATTAAAAAACAAAGCTGAAGTTAAGAGAAAAGTATTTTTAAAGACTACGACGAAAGTAAAAATGAGACGAATATCAGCACTACTTTTTCTGAAAAATGGAAGCTACTAGCTCATTTTTAAACTTGATGGAAAAAAGATTTTCAAGCATCAACGTATTTCGACATGAAAACATAAAAATAACATAATGTTGATATTTAAAAAAAATATTTAGAAATTGCATTTTGACTCTCAAGTTGATATGTGAACTTTTGATCATAATAAATTTAGTCGAAGTTTCTTTAATATTTCTTTTTTTCGGTGTTTTAAAAAGTATTGGAGCTATCATTTGTGGTAAATTTTATCTTTGTGGGTAATCCAAAAAATGTTGAGGGAGCAACAAAAACAAAATTGCGCATTTTTATCTCTTTTAGAAAATTTAAAAAAACAGAAAGCAATACCATAATTCTTTTTGTACTATTTTGAATAAAAAGGTTCAGATAATAACATTACGAACCTTTTTTTGTTATAAGTGCTTTTTTTATTTTTTTATGGGCTTAGTAAAACAATTAATAACCTTAATAATCAATTTTTGAACCTTGAATAAAAAACAATAAGTCAAACATCATTTTGGAAATTTTATATTCTGAAATTTAGAACTGAAGACATGTTTTTATAGCAATTTAAGCCACTATTCGCGTTTTTTGATCTTATTATAACACAAAATTTAAAAAAATTAAAATTGTGCAGATTTGGTTGTTTCAAGGTTTTTGGTTTTGTTACTGCAAGTCGTCACATCTTTTTCTATAATATCCAAAAATAAACTTGTAATCACAGTAGAACTTAGTAATTCTTCATGAGATGCGGGTCATTACGCCTATCGCCCATTTTTGAAGTTATACAAAAATATTATCCAATTAACAATATCTTTAAGAGTGTTTTCCTAATAAGCAAAAATATCAATTTATGGCTGCCTCTAGATATAGTAGTACAAACAATATTTTTATATATTTTTTTTAGATGAAGTTTTAGTCATTCTACTAAATTTGGACCGTTTAAAAAAAAATTGAGAATTTATAAAAAATATTACCCAAAACTTTAACTTTGGTCCCTTATAATTAAAATAAAATTTCTGCTTAAAATTTAAACATAAAAGCAGCAGACCAGTTTTAGTTTAATTAATCTAGTTTACAAATCAGAAAGAAATTTAAAAATCTGACAGACTAAACTTAAAATACAGTGGCAGGCGATATCGTGATTTATCCTCCAAAACTCGCGCGCCCTGTAGCGGTTCGCATTAATTATCGATGAATCGGTGATAATTTGCAGAGAAGCTCCAGAAAAGTGGGATGGATTTTCCATTCCCTGTTATTAGCTTCCACGGAAAATTAATCGCGGGCCTCTAGGAATATGCTCTTAAGTGAATTTGAGTGGAGATCTAAAAAATTTCTTTGAATGGGGAATTTTCAGTAGGGACGAAGAATACATTTTAGCATCTATGAAAAAATCATGGCATAAATAAGGTTTATTTCTGATAACAAGAGTTTATTATAGACCTTGAACAAAAATTTGGTCGTCCTTTTCTTATTATATTACTATTTTAAAAATTTCGACGTTTGAAGAAAAAATAGCATGTTTTATTCGGAGTAAAAGAACTTTTTGTGGCGAGCATGTAGGTTTGCGGGACGAGCTTTGCGAGTCCCGCGGATACATACTCCTAATAAAACAATATACTATTTAAAGACGTAATTAAGGAATAAAGCTAATTATGAATTTAACATTACGAAAGTATAGTGGAGGATTCATAAATAGAATAAATAATAGTAAATAGAATAGAATAATAGTTTTACTCAACTTTAATGAACGAAGTTTTGGGTTAAAAATTCATGAAACAATTGATGTGGATCATCAATATTAATTTTATTGTAATTATATGCCAGCTGGGAATGTAATTGCGAAAAAAATTATGGTCCTGGAAAAGAAACGTATATTTATGTACCTAATAATCCAACTTATAAAAGTTTGGGCAGTAATGTTAGGTCTCTAAACGATGATGATTTTGTGGCACCGCTGGTGGTTAATGGAAAGAACAGGGGTAAATTTATTGTACTTTTAGCTATAATCATCAATATAAATTTATTTTTAAAAGGATACAAACTTCAATCTTATTTAAAAATTGGAGTCGTTCATCCAGGAAACAACAATTGGAATATTTAGTACACAGATTATTGGAAAAATCAAATGAGATGATAAAAAGTTTTTCAAAACTTATTGTATTCTCTCGGTCGGTATTTAAAATCCTAAATTGCATACCAAACGATATGTTTTGGAAATAATTAAAAAAAAGAACTATTTTAATGAAATAGTGTTTAATACGTCTATTTCGATTTTCGTGTATCTTAAACTTGTTGAAAACTTGTTTCAAAAAAGTGCCTTTATATTTAACCTGAATATTGGAATATCTCCAAATACAAGTTTACCCAGGGTAATAATAATATTTGTTTAGTTTGAAAGAGACCAGATAATTCTGATAGTACTAAAATCCATTTGAAAAACCTGGGTTGTGGTTAGAATAATTATGAAGAATTACTCGTTAGGATAGAAAGTTAAAATGAAAATAGAAATGATAAAATATGGAAATGCATTTAGATAAAATGCAACAATATATATTTATATTTAGGCATAAGTTCACAATAAAACTACTTAAGAGTCATTTTCTAATAGGCAAAAATAGCAGTTTACGGGATACACTATATATGCTAGTGCAAACAATATTTTTGCATACTTTTTTTTATTTCAGATTCTAGAGTCATTCAACTAAATTATGTCACAAGGAAAAAAATTTGGAGAATCTAAAAAAAAAAATATAATTACCCAAAAGTACCATAATTTTGGACGCTTATAATTAATTTTGTATAAAATTGCAACACAAAAGCTGTAGACAAGTTTTAGTTTAATTAATCTAGTTTACAAATCAGAAAAAAAATTGAAAATCTGTCGAGAAAAACTTGAGATATGATGTATCCAGTAATGTTCGATTTCATGATTTATCGCGATTTTTGTTCCCATCCTTATGCGCCTCTAGCGGTCCGAATAAAAATTACGGTTTGGGCTCCGCCTTCGCCAGACCATGCCAGGCGGAGCTACAAATCAGATTTTGTATTGCAACTTTTATTTCGCTTGGCAGGTGTTCGATGAAATTTCAATTTCTGTGCTGGGATTGTTGACGAGCATCAGTTTTTCGTTAATTATTATTAATAAATAAATTATTTTTAAATGAAATAAAATTATTTCCACAAATTAAATGTGATTAAATATATTCGCGCAGTTTAAAATTTTTCAAATTTTATTTTCTCAAATATACTTAGTTTCAATGTCCAATGAGCTAAGAATTATGCAGATGTTATTTAATATTTCTTTAATTAATCGCTTATGAAACTTAGAGCAGCTTTTTGATAAACTATTGGAATGATTTTTCAAATACTTTCAACCACATTATTCGTCTATCGACTCAGATTTTTTTCTCATTTCGATCAGCTGTATCCGTCAAAACAGTGCCTGTTGGATCTACAATTCATTTGAATGATATAATTTATATAATTATTATCGTATGCAGAAAAACAAAAATATTTATAATCGTTTGTCGAGTTTTTCAAAAACGTTGATTGGAATTCTTGATTTTGTCTTTTGATTTTATATTATTTTTAGTTTTAATTAAATTAAATTAATATAAAAAATCAAGATATAAAAAAATGGGCTCGGATGGCCATAATAACGGGTATCTAGTTTGTAAATCAAAAACCCGCTATTTTTTTGCCCCTGTCGATCCTCAAATATAAGGGGTACAGTTTGAGCACTTTTGCCGCCCGAAAAAACGTTAAATTTGTACACTTGGCGTCTCGGGGCCGGGGCCGGGGTGCCACACGGTTGCGCCTGGAGACTTAAAAATGACCGCGGTCCATCCCCAGGATGTGAGAATAAAAGGGGCCAAATTTCGCCGCTGCCCTTTATAACCGGACGGGGGTGCGATTTTTCAAAGTTGACGTCGACTAAAACCGGAAAAAAACCAAGAAAAATCGACCATTTCGAGAATTTTTTTCAGAGTGCTAGTGTGGTTGGAAAAATTTAAAATTCGTACCCCACTTAAAATCCACATCCTTCTTCACGATTCAACCAGAGTTTTTAAAATCTGACTAAAAAACTGCCCTTTTCGCGGTTTGGAGCAAAAAACGTCGGATTTCGGGGTAAAAATACAAAAGGGGTCCTAACTCCGCCCCCTTAATAGATAGGTCCGGACGGGTCTAAACCATCATATTCAGAATTTGGTCCTCTATAACATACTAAAATTTGATGCGATTCGGGGTGAATTTCGGACACTGAGGGGATGAATTCGATTTTTCGTTCGGGGTGGAATAACTATTTTCGGGGTTGTTCGATCAAAAAGGGACAATTAAACTTTTGTCTTAAAATTTTCAACTCCTTCCACCTACAAAATTTCAACTGGATAAGAAAAAAAAATACCTTCCACGTTTCTTACGATTTTAGTATTATAGAAGAATAACTAAAATTATTTCAACATCAATTTTATGCAATTTTGGGAGTTTGTATTTTTATTTCTTAAATTACTCAGATAAATTAATTAAAACCTAATTTTTTTTATAAGTAAGTGGGTGTTGTATAATGAAGATAGAATAAAGTAGGGCTTTAAATAAATCTATCAAATTATTGATGACAATTTCTTTTCTTAAATTTCTTTATAATTCTTTCACCTTCCCTTGAAATTGACATTACTACAATATATGATAATTTTATGGTAGCATACTTCCGATAATATAAATATCTCCCTACCGGGTATTACGAATTCGGGAGCTAAATAGTGCAGGTGTTTTATAAAATAGAGTTCTCGCTTGCGGCGTACGCAGCTGTTACACACTCAAGGGCAAAGACACGGTAAACGGTAAAGCACGACTTCGCGCGAGGCACGAGTTGCGAATGTCTCAGGAGTAGGCACACCCAGCCTTACAGTGATTGGCTCGATCATTTTTAGTGAAGCTCCACAAAAGTGGGACGTCTTACGGGGTCCCCTCTAGCCCCACTGCCGCTGAGTAAGTCACCAAGCTCTAGAAAGTGAATCTTAAATAGCAATATTGGCTTTTATTCAATTAACCGAAATACAATTTCACCAATTTGATAACATCAATAATGATACTAATTTGTTTGCGTGTGAAGTTAGCAGAATTCAAATAAACAAGGAAGGAAATACGTACTACTATCAGTAGCCTGCTTCCTTACTATAGTTACGATTTCGCTAACAATTTTTAAAGGTATGACGTCATAGTTGAAGTAACTACAAGTCAATTTTATTCGCGAAAATGAAGTAGTTACTGAAGAGAAGTAGTCTTGAAAAAACGCCTTACATTTTACAGTGCAATTGATTGAAACTTGGAAAATAAATAGAGTGCAACCACATCGATAATATTTAAGGTAACAAGACATGCATAAAGTGGTCGAAATGCGGTTGTAATCGGAGTTTCGGATGAGTTCTGACATGCCGCAGGGACCAAACTTTACACACCCAAAAACACAACTAGACTAGTTTACAAGTAGTTAATGTATCGAATGTAACATAGCACTTCAAATATCTCCACTTGCAAATCTTAAACATCTCTCATCTTAAAGTTTTCCAACTATTCCACAAGAAAAACGTAAAGTTTTTCATACAAAAATTTACTTCATTGTAACTTCGTGAATATTAAATTTAAAGCACAAAAATTTTTAGAAAATTTGAACTCCCTGTACTATTTACTTTGATTATATTAAAAGCATCTTCTTGAAGTGAATTTACAACTTCATTAGTTGTAAGCACATCTACTAAAATAAATCCTCGTCAAATCTAATAATATAGAGGTAGATCCATGCTTGTGCAATATATTAATTTTAATAAGTCCTCATATTTAGCGCGCAATAAGTACATATTTTACTACGTACTTATACATCAACAACGCACTACAAAGTAATTTAATTTTATTAAATTAAATTTTTATGTTAATTGTACCTATTATTAAAACAAATTTAACTATACCAATAATAAAAACGATAATACAAACATAAAAAGGTGACTTATAACGTTAGTCATACTGTGGTTATAAAAAAGCTGAGGTGATATAAAGGGATCATCCGAATTCGCCCTAATTTTACCACAGAGATTAGAATAAATTTTGTTAAACTGCAAACAACTTGGTTCACCAATGGTATAAACAACGCGACCCTCAAAATTCCCAGCTGGTAAATAATTACAAAATAACATATATGTAAAACCAGTTGAACTATTAATGGTTATCCTAGCACAACCAAGAAATTTTGTCCGATTCCAAATAATACGCGCAAAATGTTTATACATTTCTTTATCAGTGTAAGAATTAATCCATTCCGTTGCATCCACAAGGCTGGTAAAAGCACCTTCTTCAATCCATGAATTAATACTGGTTTCCAGAAATACCTCATTAGTAATTTCATCATTTGTATGTTCCACTATGAAATTTTGACCCATAGGTTCGCTGCGAGACGTGAGGCTAGATTTAGTTTCTTCTTCCAAACATTGTAAAGCGTAGCACATTGCTACAAATTCGCACTCTTTATCATAACTCAGAACGTTCATATCTCTAGCTTTGGGCATATATGGCTGTAAACCATTAGCCACTTTTGAACGAATTTCATTATGTCTATTTAAAATGTATTTACGCTCATCATCTATTAGAATATTAAATATTGCACCATTTTCACAGGTTTTTGAAATTTCACATTTATTGATGCAGGGGGCATTGTTTTTGTCTTTACAAAAATCTTCCAATTCTAAAGATGCTATATGGTTTATCAATACGAGCGATATGATAAGTTGCATTTAAAATGTTTGAAAAATCTTCATTTAGGATCAGGAGGATTTTGCTTAAATAGTAAGGTAACTTTTGATTTATAATCCCAATTTTGAAAACGTTGCGTAATGACTTTAATGACTATTAACGATTTGTGACATATCAGCTACGTAGATAAATTACATTACAGAAATCAGTGGCCTTATACCGTTTTTTCGACAGTTCATCTTCATTAGCCTTTTCTTCAAATTCAATATCATCAATATCGTCCATTTTATCGACACGAGCGTTTCATCGACACATTCGTTTCGAATTTCACTACTATTTCTTTGTCAATGTCATCTAATCGACACCTACTCACTAGATTTTCATCGACACTACTTGTTTGTCACGTGCGTTTCATAAATTAAAACCTATTTCATCGACACTGCCTTTTCTTCGACATTATAATTTCATCAACAATACATTCATCGATACGCGTTTTCTTAAATATTAAAACATTTTATTATTTTAGGTAGTAACGATGAAACTGACGTCGACGAAAATACTACAGATGAAACAAAACGAATTTCCTTGACTATTCAACTCACAAGTGATTATTTTTTGTGACAAGCAAAATATCAAAAATACATAGATAATATAATTTATATAGAATGTAAACTCAATGCTAAATTTTGATAACACAAAAAAACTTGGCCCCAAAAGTATAGATGGCGCTTTATGAACCTAAAGAAAAAATCAACTTGACGAATCATTTTTTAGTTGTCAGAATTGATAGTTATGTGATAGTTAGCTTTCAAAATGCATCAGTTTTATGTTTTTTAGAGAAATGATACTTGAGTTTAAAAAGGTCTGGTTACTGTTACCATTGGATTTTCAGCAAATTTTTTAATTCTGGATCTAGGTATGTTTACTTTTTCTACTTACATCCTATGCTTACATCTCACATTTTTAAAATATTTTATTAATTTTCAAGAATACTTTTAAACTGGGTTTATACAATTGTCCTTGCAATATCTAAGTGAGACATTGTAAGGTTTTCCAGATAATCCCAGGAGAATGGATTTGGATTTTCAAAAGACGTAAAAGTTTAAAACTTATATTTTCTAATTTATTTTTGAGTAAATCATACTTCTACTTTTATAACATCTAAAATCTTCTTTAAATCTGTTTTACTGATTTACCGTGAGTATGTAACTCTATACATTTTCTAATTTTTAAATAAAATGTTTAAATATAAAATTTTGTTTACTATGTTATATTCTACAAATAGGGTGGTTTGTGTAAATCTGTATCTTTAATTATAGTTAATAAGTAATAAATTTGTATGAAAATTTAAAAATAATCCTTTCAAATTAAAGATACATCTTTATAAAATAATAAAACTACAAAATACAAATATAAAAATTGCAGATTCAAAATTCCTGCGCGTCTAAAAATACTTGGCCCCAAAAAACCAGAGGGCGCTTTTACATTATCAAAAAGTACTATTGAGTTAGCATTCTATAGGTATTATGTTATCTATGCAAAAATATCAGCGATTATTTTGTGAAGTTAATGTCAAATTTCAATAAGTTTGAAGTTGATTCTCAAATTTTGCACTAAAAAGAGAAAAATGTTTGTTAAATAGTCCCTTAAATATGCACTCCTGTTCAAAGTATAAGTCGAATATTTTTCATACATTATCACTCATTTCATTTGGGGATAAAAATTAAAACTTAACCCAAAATGGCATTCGTGGTAATGACAGTGAAAAATATTCGACTCAAAGGACCTTATCTGGTTTTGGGAGCATTTTGTACAAGAATGAAACTTATCCTACATATAAATAAGAAATAAATATACAAATGTGTAAAATATTTCGCTCTTTAGGAGACCGCTTTCGCCAAAAAACGCAATTGAAATTAAGTAATTTTTGCACAATTAGACAACGATGCTGGTGTTTTCCACGGTGTTTCTAACAAACAAAGTAGTTTGGTTGCCTATGCCATTTATTTACTATGATTTATTGACTTTAATAGTATAAAAATTATACAATTAAGTACATATTTGTTATGACTTGATTAGAAATTAATTTTTAAGTATTTATTTTATTCAAATAAACTTATAATTTAAGAATAATTTTTTTACAATTAAAAAATTTTTACACAGTTGTCGTTTTTTTGCAATTTTTAAAATATTTGATAAAAAATGACTTTTCCAGTTCCCTGGAGCTCTGAAACTTTTACTGTGAATTCAATGGCTATAGTTTTAATAGTTTTAATATGATTTGTAATATTACGGCGTCAATTAAAAATAAAATATCTTTTACAGGTTATCGTAAGACTTTATTGCACAATCAGGCAACATTGAAATTATTACCTCTCAAACGAAACGTCCAAATTAAATGCAGAATAATTATTAGTAAAAAGTAGAACCGATAAGGGACCTCGGTGGCGGCAAAGGGCTTGTAAATTCCTTCTATTTTTGTAGGACACACCCTCTGGCACTTCTAAGCACCTCCTATCAAGTAGGCAAGATACTATTTACGACATTCGGCAAGTTGCTAGAATGTTTCATTCCAGTATGTAACATGAGCGCGTACCGTATTTATTTCTATGTGTACGCGCCGATTTTAGCTGTATTTTATAAGTAAACGTACGAACGCAAGCAATGTGTGCGCATGACAATAACACCCAATGTGGGAAACATTACAATCCAGTGTGAGTCACAGTGAGTCAGTCGCCAGATACCTTTGTAAAGCCCGTACGAATTTGTTAGCCCGGGCATTACTTCTTGTTTGTAACAGTAACCATTGTTCTAAAGTGCCTTATAATAAAGGTCATTTGTATCTACCATCAGGTTAATCCTTTTGGCGATTGTATTTGATTATTAACATAGGTTCCACAAAGAAAACACCCTATTAGTTTTAACTGTCATTTGCTTTCAAATTAAACGTAAATGAAAGGTAATTAAAATTTATCTGACAGTACTTGTCAAAATTTGAATTTTAAAATCCGCTGTTGTCGTATTAATAAATATTTTTTTAAATAATGTAAAATCTCATAAATGCATTTATAATTCATATTTATTGAAGAAATTGGAAATATTATTAATATTGGGGGTATTTTAGTTAATTTTTGTAGGTTTAACTTATTTTTCATGTTTGCCCAAAAATACATAGGAAAACGATAAGGTCCTTTGACCACTCCTGATATTACATATGAAAATACAAGTTTTTGTCAATATCGTCTCATCGACAGTATTTTCATCTACTACTTTTTCAAATACACTTGTTTTTCAGCAATACGTCCGTGTCACGAACAAAAACCTATTTCATCGTCACTATCTTTTCTTCGACATTACTATTTTATAAGATTTAATCGACAATACGATTTCATTGACACGTGTTTCTTGAGTATTGAAACATTTAATTATTTTAGGAAGTACAGCTGAAATTGAAGTCGATGATAATATTGTCAATAAAACGAAACGAATTTCATTGACAAATTCTTGCTTCATTAAAGTCATGTCATCGACACTCTTTTCAACTACCATTAATACATTTTCATCGACCCTTGTTTTTCAACAACAACCAGTTTTATGAAGAAAAACTAACTTCATCGACACTACCTTTTTTTTGACATTACGATTTGATGGAAAATACAATTTCATCGAGACGCTTTTTTTAATATTGAAATTTTTTTATTATTTTAGGGAGTATCGATGAGACTAAAGTCGACGAAAACAATGTCAATAAAACGAAATGAATTTCATTGACAATACTTTCTCTTTGTTAATGTCTTGTCATTAACAGTTTTTTCCATCTACTTACTACATTTTTATCGACACTCTAGTCTGCTATACTATACTATAGACTACTACCTATCCTTTGACATTTCGATTTCATCGAAAATACAATTCATCGACACGAGTTTTTTTACCAATGAAAATGAAGTCGACGAAAATGTCGAATTTTGGATGAAATGGTTTTGTCGAAGAAAGGATAGTGTCGATGAAATGTTCCCATCGATGAAAAGGTAGTGTTGATGAATGTAGGTAGTGTAGATGAAAAATGTAATTTTGTTGAAACGATTGTATCGATCAGTTGGACGTGTCCTTGGAGTCATGTCATTTGAGTGGTAGCTCGCCTAATTGTGTTCCTTCGAAATTTTCCAACAAATCAAGCAGGTGTGAATTTTTAAATCCCTTAGAATCAGTATTTTTGCAAATCCCTTGTCTTTTAAATTTTGAGACCGTTGTTGATTAAAAATGTTAACAGTGGATTTAATTATAATTAAGATTAAGTATTAATATTTAAAAAATGAATAAAGCAGTATTAAAATTGGTTTAAGATTGCGCTTTAAATAAGAAAGTACTTTGGGAAGTTTATGATATCACAAAAACGGCATAAAATTAATTAAAGCGCGTCTATATTTTAATATAGACGTTTGAAGCTTACTGTTTAGATGTTATCCTGTGGAATTTTATACATGTAAAGTTAAAATTCGTCTGTTGTAGATGCAAATTTCCACTTAATATTAAAGCATCTGCCCCTCTTCAATTACCATAAACACGACTGCTGGTGCCACCCGTTTATGAACATATGCATAAAATTACTACGCAAAATAACAAAAAAACTGGCGCAAGTTTAATAATTTACAAACTCCCACGCAGAAGCCACGCAAACCCAATTCCGTGCAATAAAAACAATCTGTCTACTTTACTAACTTCACAACGCGCGTATTCCTCGAAATAAGATTAGAAAAACTCGGAAGCTTCGGACACTAGTGAAAAGCTCTAGTTGGAAAAATTAGAAAAGATGTAACTGGAAGGAAAATTTCTTAAAAAAACATCTTTATTAGTTGTCGATCTAAACATCGATTGGCGTTCCCAGTTAACTTTTCCAATTATACACCTAAACTTTTTTAACGTGCGTCTTTCAGACTTCAGCCCTTCTATAAAAACTTCTATTAATTTCCTCTGATGTTGTTTTTCTTTCGCTTTGAAGGAGACCACGATCCCGCACGCAAAATGATAAACGGTTGTTCAATTTAGTCCCATCAAATCCATGACCGTCTCCAAATTTATTACTTTTCTTTCAAAACTACTATTAACTTGTTTAATCTTATATACATACCCCCAAAGTTGGAGAGACACATAAAATATCTGCTCTCACCTTTTGTCAACTTTTCAGTTAGTTTATTTGTAAGTACTCTTTTTATTCCCACTTTTTTATTACTAATAGAATTTAAAAATATATAAAAACAGCTTATTTAGTAACCAGATTAATTCAAATTAAAACAAATGTCCTTTTCCCACGACATTTTCTTGTTTAATTATAATTATATGTATAATTTAAAGTTGTATCCTTAGAGTGCGCAAAGTTGTAATTTTTTAAATGTAATATTCCTAATTAACCTAGACTATACAGGGTGTTCAGTTCGTGGTTCACCAAACGTCAGGGTTAGAAACTATACAGAGCAAATTTAATCGACAAGAAACGAAACTGTTGGAATCTATCTTTTACAGTTATGGAGGTATGGCATTTTCAATTTTACGTCAATAATCTCCAATAATCACGAAATCGCTACTTACTTTTTAACCAATATACATAGAATTAAAAGAAAATTATAAATGTTACCATAACTTTTTCTGTTGTCATTTTTTTGCAATTAAAACTGATTTTCTTAAAATTTACTATGAGAAACGTATACCTGTTTCCTGTTTAGAATCGATAAATCCAATCGTTAACAGGTATACCGTTTTCATAGTAAATTATAGCATATATGTATTATGATGCCTTACAATTTCGTTTAGAAATGTTTTTATTATCAACATTTTTTTAAACTAATTTTTATTATTTAAATAAGTAAGTGGTTAAGATAAGAATATTTTGTTGACTTAATTACATAAGTTATATGGTAAAGAAATTCAATTAAAGTAAAAAAATATATAATCTGTATTTTTATATTAAAAAATAATAAAATTGGAGAATTTTTTATTGCAAATAAATTGACCTACATTTTTATTACAGCTACTAAAAATATTCTATAATAAAAAACTGTGAACTACAAAATAAACAATTAAAACTTTTCGAGTAACAAAAGCAAATACAACAAATTCGTACCTTACTGTCTCCAATTATTGCAGTTAAATCACTGAATCACGTAATAAAACTCCGACTCAATACTTTTTTGTACTAATAAAACTGTAATTAAATTAAAAAAACGAGTAGCTTAGTTCAAATTCAAATGGTCCCACAACAAAGCTAAACTGCATGCAAACACGACAAGACGACCACTTTACTAAAGAGCTAAAGACAAACCAAAATTCGACTTTGCACAGTTAAGTTTTTGTTTGTGTAAAGCATGCTGTGGTTTAATTCGCTTCTTATCATAAAGTTTGCAGATAATATGAAACTGGTTTTGGTAATCAAATTCGTAGTTTTATTTATACCTGCAATGGATAATTGCTTGTTTATTAACGTTACAAAAATAATTACATTTTCAAGAAAAAGATTAGCAGACCTTAGAATGAAAAGTTTGTTGGTGGGGTTTAATTTAATTACTGGCTTAAAGATTTATTTTATAAATAAACTCTTAAGTTTAAGAAAAAATGTCTATTACATGCTATTATAGCGTAGGAAAATTAAGTATTTTATCAGTTTATTGTTTTATATTTTATTACCCGTGAACTAGTTTTACAATTTTATGCCAAATAATGAAATCATACACCTAAACCATCCAAAAAAATAATTATATTAAGTACATGATTTACACCTTGTTTTCTTCGTGAATATGAATCATTGTTTAATAAGTTTAAATATTTATGCTCTTAAAAAAGTTTAATTATATTACTCGTATTGTACTACTATAATAATTGTTAATGATGAAAATAAATATGATTCGTACATTAAATAAATAACAAAATTAATGTATGAGGAATTTACGTCCCCGTAATCAAAATGTATTATTGCTTATTTTCAATTTCCAACTTTATTTACACCAGGTTAATTTATGAATCATTATCTATTTAAAGTTTAATCAACATATTTAATCGTATCCTCACTGAAAGGTCATAAATAAATCAACTACTACATTAAGTTACACAATATTAGCATAAGTGTTTTTATTTTAATAATAATTTAAATATACAGGGTGTTCCGTAATTATGTGGATAAACATTGTGGAACGGGAACCTCAAATTAAGATGACAAGTTCCTCGAACACTTTACCCAAAAATGCTTCCCTCAAAAGTTACAACCAATTAAAGTTCAGTTTTAAAAAAATGTGAACTCCCATAACTTTTCTCTCTATGTAGGTAACTCCATACAAACCGCTATGGGGGTTAATTTTAAGTTCTTTATAATATTGTAATTTTGCTATTTCTCATTCATTTACTACCAGTTAACCTAAATTTTAATTTAAGTTTTACCTTAAGAGCATCTTCCTAGACACCCGCGATAAATTTTCCTTTGAAGATAATAACAAGGAATAGAAAATCCATCCCACTTTTCTGGAGCTTCTTTGCAAATTATGACCAAATAACTGATAATTAATGCGAATCCCTAGAGCGCGTGCGAGTTTGGGAGGAAAAATTCTAAAAAATCATGAAATCGAGCATTAGTTCTGCAGTCATAACTCAAGTCTCCGTCGTTAGATTTTCAATTTTTTTTCAGATTTATAATCTAAATTGATTAGGCTACATCCTGCCAGAGAGTTCCCTTCTGCAACCTAGCACAAAATTAATTATAGGGGTCCAAAGTTAAGGTACTTTTAGATCATTGTATTTTTTTTGTACATTCTCCAATTTTTTTTCCTTCTGGCAGGAATTAAAGAAATGACTTCTAAATCAACTACAAAAAAAATTATACAAAAATGTTGTTCATACTAGCTTTTATGACTGCAGAACTAAACCACTATATTCGGCGTTTAGGAAATGACTCTTAACATTTTTTGGTGTCACTTTTTTGCACTTTTAACTTATTTTCTTATAAAACAAATAATTTACTATGAAAAAGGTATACCTATTAAAAATCTATAAATCACATAGTTTTAAAGATAATCTCAAATAAACTTTCATATATTAATGGGGTAATTCTGAACAAAAAATGTTAGCCGTAAGAGCGATGTTAAATTTGACAGTCACCCCGATGTCAAAAAAACGCTATTCTGTAACTTAACGACAATATAAAATAACATTTTCGGTATTGAAATGCATTGTACATTTATATAATGTATTATTTTGATCAATTATACATTAATGTATTATTATTACTTTGCTGTATGTTATTTTAACACCGAAAATTATATTTTAAATAACCGTTAAGTTGCAGTAAAGTTTACAAAATAGCGTTTTTTTGACATCAGGGTGACTGTCAATTTTAACATCGCTGTTACGGCTAACATTTTTGTTCAGAATCACCCCATAAAGTAAATTTTTTTTTATTTTTGTTTTTGTTTTTATTGCGTTTATATTGAGATTTTCTCGATAACGATTGGATTTAGCGATTCTAAACAGGTATACATTTTTCATAATAAATTTTAAGAAAATCAGTTTAAATTGCAAAAAAAAATGATAACAGAAAAAGTTCTGGTAACATTTAAATTCTAAATTTAGGTAAACTGGTAGTAAATGAATAAGATATTACAAAACCACAATACCACATCGTGAAGAACTTAAAATTTGCCCCCTATGGTGGTTTTTATCAAGATAGTTTCATAGGAAGAAAAGTTATGTTATTGTTTTTGTTATTTGAAAGGTAAACTTCAACTGGATCTAACTTTACAAGGAAGCATTTTTGGGTATTAGAGAAATAGAGGAACTTGTCATATTAATTTGAGGTGATAAACCTGTTCCACTAATCTGTCCACATAATTACGGACACCCTCTATACTTAAGGATTTAAAAAATTCTAGTTAAAAAGTGGGATTCACTTATAAAAAAACAAAAATATCAAAAATAATTTTTGTGCTTCAATATTTTGAAAAATTCTCAAAATAAAGCCAATTAAGTCTTCTAAATTTCATTAAGTTATTTTAAATTAATTTTGGATGATATTGCATTAGGAAATCCTAATGCAATGCGTTAAAATAAAACAAGTTTGTTACAGTTTACTTTTTATTTGTAAAAAATTAAAACAAGAGGAAAGTTAACTATTAATAAATTTTTTTTTTAGTTATTCCATTTGAATTGTCGTCCAAATTTTATAGAAAAATTTCATAAAACTTAGAAACTGTACTTACAAGTTGGAAGGGTACATTTGACAATGATTTGGTATGTGAAGGAAAATAACTAGGAACTCAAAATGTTCATGATTTGTAGGGATAATAATGTAGTTTTAGAAGACAAGAAAAAATCATTCTTTAATTATTATTGACTTTATTTTAATAAATTTCCAAAGAAATTGAAAAATAAAAAATAAATTATTTTTTACATTTTTCTTATACGTCTTATATGTCCACGAAACTAGGGACACCCCTGTAATTTTTTTATTTATGAAAATAAAAATTTGAAATTTAACTATGTTATACCTATATGGCATAAGAAAACACATTAATTCAACTAAAAAAATTTTCAATTTCACTTCCGGTTTCACCGAAAATGATATGAACTTTCTTATTTTAAAAGTAACGCCCTATTTTTTTGTACTTATTGTTAAACACTGGGAAGTTCCAAGTATGTTTATGACAAGAAAAGAAAATTTCTGAACTTTCAGAAAAAATATTGGATTTTTTTTTGTTAATTTGTTTTAATAAAATCTATTAAAACTACTGCTAAAAAAGTAAAAAAAAATATAAATTGTGAAATTCCTTCGGCCGTTTTTGAGAAATTAATATTTCTAATTTTTAAAATGCGTTATTTTTTCAAATGGCATGATAGTGGGACCACCCCTTAATTAGATTGTTTTTGAGAAACTAATATTTCTAATTTTTAAAATGCGTTTTTAACAAATATCTATGTTTTTTCAAATGGCATGATAGTGGGACCACCCCTTAATTAGATAGAGGATTTTTTAAACTAAACTAATTACAGGAATATTTAAATTTCAAATGGTAATTATAGATAACTACCATATTATGTTTTTTGACAATAATTTAAAATTTAAATAGCCGTAGTTGCCAGATTAATAATACATTTTTGTCTTACGGTTTAATCGTTGATTGATATATTATATAGATAGCCCACTCTATGTGGTTTTTCGTTCGTCCTTGAAATCGCAATGACAGCTATTTGCGCTCTGGTACGTGCTGCCGCCTAGCAGAATATATTTAAAATGCTCGACAGTGTTGTCATATTTCATAAAATTATTGTAAGAGCAACAGTAACAGTTGATTGAAATATATTATAAGTAAGGTGACCAGACGTCCCGGTTTGCCCGGGACCCGGGACAGTACCGATTCCTAAGCGTTTGTCCCGGCGCGGCGTCCTGAGCGTGTCCCGACACCTTTTCCAATAATTGTATTTCAGAAAAGATCAATTCAATTTTAGAAATGATCAATTGCAATTCAGAAAATAGTCAACTTTATTTCAGAAAACATTAATTGTATTTCAGAATAGTCAATTCAATTTCAGAAATCATCAATTGTAATTCAGAAAAGATCGATTGTATTTACAAAAGCATATATCAATTGTATTTGAGGAAAATTAATCAAATTTTAGAAAATACCTTTTGTAAAATATGGAGGAAGCCAAGGGTTTTTTGCAAATTATTTCAATTGGGTTCAACATTGGTTTTTTGGTTTTTTAACTTTTATTGTGCATTTGTTTTTGTCTATCGTTTTTTTATAGATTTAAAATTTTTATTAGAGATTTAAAATTTAATACTAAACTACTGATTCCTGAAAAGCGTTAGTCCATAATTCACTGAAACTTCATTAGGTTAGGTAAAAAATAAAAACCAAAAAGGAGCTTGTCCCGGTTTGGCATTTTCAAAATCTCGTCACCTTAATTATAAGATTACAAGGTGTCCTGTAACTACACCGACAACGCTTAACTGGTGATAGTAGACCTGATGACTAGCAACTGACCATATGTGGAATAGTATGCCTCAGGAATAGTATGCCCCTGGAACCCTCTATGTCCCAGGAATAGTATGCCCCTGGAACCCTCTATGTCCCTGGAACCCTCTATGTCCCAGGAATAGTATGCCCCAGGTACCCTCTATGTCCCAGGAATTGTATGCCCCAGGCACCCTCTATGTCCCAGGAATAATATACCCCAGGCACCCTCTATGTATCAGGAATAGTATGCTCCAGGCACTCTCTATGTCCCTGAAATAGTATGCCCCAGGAACCCTCTATGTCTCAAGAATAGTATGCCCCAGGCATCCTCTATATCCCAGGAATAGTATGTCTCAGGAATCCTCTATGTAAGTGGAATAGTATGTCTCAGAAACTCTCTATGTAAATGGAATAGTATGTCTCAAGAAAAAAAGGGGCGTTACACGTCTAGGTTACTTTTATTTTCAGTATAGTGAAAGTGTTGAAAATAGTGAAAATGTTGAAAATAGTGAAAATGTTGAAAATAGTGAAAATGTTGAAAATAGTGTACATGTTGAAAAAAGTGAAAATTATAAAAATTATGAATTTTAGGAAAATTTATAAAAAATTTGCTCTGAAATTTTACATTTCACAAAAATATTAATATTTTCGAAACTATTCAATCCAGCAGGACGGTTAATAGCTTAAAATTTGCCCCGTCCCCTGCCCCACCAAATTGTGTTGAAATTATTATTGTCTGTTGAAAATTCCGTCGTCCAGGGCGGTATTTGTAGTAAAATTTTACAAAAACTTTGCGATTTTTTTGCAAAAAAACTAATTAACCAATTTTAACCGTATATCTTTTAAATAGCGCCGATTTACGGTGTTTACCTTTGGTAAAAATTTCAAATCGCTAACGTTCATAGTTTTTTAGTAAAAAAATAAAAACCGATTTCCATAAAAAATTTCAAGCCCACAGCCTTAAAAATATTAAAAAAAAAAATTTTCGAATATTTTTAAGATCGACCCCGCAAATGAAAGATAATAAAAATCGGATAAAGTTGGGGGGGTTGGTTGCCCCCTGCACCCCCCCAAAAAAAATTTTACACCACAAAAAGTAAAAAAATTATGCAAAAATCGACCATTTTGATGTGACTCGTGTAAAGTCAAATTTTAAGCTACCGTCACGAAATATAGTTATTGTTCGTTGCTAAAGTCGATCCTTTGCCGTCACGCGTAGCGATTTTTGAGATTTTGAGCGGCTTCGGAGGAGTTCTTTAATTTACGGATGAAGGTTTTGGAAAGCGCGTCGTTTTAGTGAAATTTTATAGAAACTTAAATTTACGATTTTTAAGTGCGACATGCGAATTTTTAAAAAAATTTAATTGCGTCGCATCACGAACTTTCTGCTGAATATTTTGCGTTCATTTTTATTTTTCTAAAATGAAAAATAAAAAAAATATTCCGGAAAAACCTTGAAAAAATGGAAAATTTTGATTCGACTCGCATTTGGTCAATTTTTAAGACACGGTCATCGAATATAGTTATTGTTCGTCTCGAAACTTGTACGCTTGCCGCCACGTGTAGCGATTTTTAGGGTTATGCGCGGCTTCGGAGGAGTTCTTTAATTTATGTGCGCGACACGTCCGAAAAAAAAATCATTTTTTTTTATTCGATCCTGAATCCGTACCTAAAGGAATTTTTAAACAAAAAAAATTTATTTGAAGCGTCTCGTGGTCCTCTTTAAGAATCCGAAGAGAAAATTGAAAAATTTTGAGAGACTTTTATTTTATTAACGAAAAACGAAAAAAAAATTTGTAGGTTCGGACTCGGGGCCCTATTTGACATCTAAGTCTTCGAGGTACATTAATCGCACCATATAGGTTCGAAAGAGATTTTAACGCCGAAAACGCCGGTATATGCCGAAATGTCGATATCCGAGGGCACATATTTTTCATTTTCGCTCAAAGTCGAAACTTGAATTTTGGTCATTTTGAAAACTTGAAAATTACGGTCCGGAGCGAAAAAATTTTTTTTTTCAAAATGTTTATAAAAATCAAAAAGGTGGCCAAGGGAAGTATTTTTGTAGAAAATTTCGTAAAAATCGGTCGACGCGTTTTCGAGAAAATTGAAAAAAATCGAAAAACAAAAGAAGTCGATAACTCGACTTGGAGGGGGAAATTAAAAAAAAACCCACGTCACGCAACCCTTTGTTCAATTGCGAATGCGACCTGCCGTAGGGGAAATTTCTAAAAAAATCTCCTGATTTTTAAGAAGTTCCCCCGATGAAATGGTGCCCGTTTTTTGAAAAAATCTCGGATCCGGTCCCGTAAGAAAACGGCGGCCCGGAGCGAAAAAGGTGAGGAATCAAAAAAGTTGCCGATTTTCGAGTAGAACCGAAAGGAGAAAAAATTTCGAAAATCGGATGTAACGTTTTCAAGAAATTGTAAAAATAAACTTTTTTTTTCAACACCCCGTATATCGGTCAAATTTATACCTAGCGATCGAGAAAAAATCTTAAAAAATCTACTTTTTCGTTTTAAAAAAGTGTGCGAAATGTCGATAATTTGACGTTTCGGCAAGTGCGAATTTCAAAAAGTACTCGAAATCGTTTTAGTATAACTGAAAATAAATCGATTTGGCCCTATTTATCTATATCCAAAAATGCACCCCTAAGAAGTTATAATCTTCTGAAGTTCATTTAAAAAATATATTTTTTTTAATTGCTGCCAAAGTAATAAAAATTTTATGATGAACTTTTGTATGCATGCATTTTTATAAAAATCGCTCATTTGGTAAAAATTTTAGCAATCCTTGATTACCGGAAATGGTCTTAGATGGTATGAGAGGAGACAAAACACTTAAAAACTTTTTTGGTATTTAAAATTTATTGCCTCATGTAGATAAATTCAAGAGAAAGATTTTTTGTCTCCTATAAATTTTGTGTAGGATGTGCTATTTTCGAATAAAATTTTAAAAATGATTTAATTTCAGGTGTTTTTAAAACCGTATCCATGGTAACAAGCTACATCTTCAACTTTTCAACTGGATTTCCTAATTTAGAATTTAAATTCGAGTTTAATGAGTATGCGAATATGCATTTAATATGGTGTAAACGCAATGGTAACTTTTGTGTTTTAAATAAATATTTTCTTAAAAATGTATGTTAAAAAGCCTAACTTACTTACCATTTATTAAATTATTTTTTTAATGTTACTCAGAAACTGCACTTCCTACGCTAAATTTGTAGGGGACAAAAAAAATTTCTCTTGAATTTCTCTACAAAAACAAATAATATTTTACTAAAATTATTTAATACCAAAAAAGTTCTTAAGTGGTAAAATTTTTACCAAATGAGCGATTTTTATAAAAATGCATGTATACAAAATTTCATCATAAAATTTTTATTACTTTGGCAGCAATTAAAAAAAATATTTTTTTTTAAATGAACTACAGAAGCTTATAACTTCTTAGGGGTGCATTTTTGGATATAGATAAATAGGGTCAAAACGACTTATTTTCACGTCTTCTATCACCAGTTAAGCGTTCTCGGTGTAGTTACAGGACACCCTGTATAATTAATATTAAGTTTGAATGTCCAAAATAATAATTAAGTAGTGCTGGGATTTTGGCTTTTAAGGACAAGATGGTAAAAATAATGAATTCACATTAATAGCTGACCGGTTTCGGTATTTATTTCTGTACCATCATCAGAGCTACAAAACAATAAAATTATCAATCAAAACGAAAATTCACAATCATCTTTAACAATTAACAAATCACTAGCAAAATTATACAGAACATATTTCTTTTTTTTTTATATTAAAAAAAAAAAAATTATTTAAAAAGAAAACTCTAAAATTCAAATTTCAAAAAGTTTTAAAAATTTCTCAACAAATTTAGAAAATTTAAAAAATCCAAAAAATTGAAACGATTAAAAACAAAAAAAAAAAAAAAACAAAAAAAAAACCCTTTAACCTTATCTTTAATTTTATTATTAAAAAAACGCGTTATAAAAAATATTTGGTTAAAATCGGTTAAATACTTTTTTTGGAAAAAATTCATAGTTTTGGCTAAATTTTGGTACAAATACGGTTCTGGGCGGCGTAATTTTAAACCGAAAATTAAAACTTTCACGGAATTTGGTGGAGGAGGTGACTATGCGAATTTTAAGCTATTAAACGTCTCGGTGGTGCTAATAGTTTCGAAGATATTAATTATTTTGTGAAAAGTGAAAAATTTCAGACCGAAATTTTGGCTCCAAACGGAGATTTTGCTTATATTAGCTATATTTTCGTGGATAACTCGAAAACGGAAAGAGATAGCGAAGTGATTCTTTTTTTGGCGTAAAGTGGATGTAAGGAGCTTTTAGGGAAGGTGCATAAAATAGGGTTGAAATGTAATTTGAAGGGTGAATTTGACCCATAAATACGACTTTTAAAAATGCAATATAAAATTTTTTTTTTTCGTTATTTTTTTGAAATTTAAAATACTCTATGCGTGGGAGCTTTCGATTCAAAGAGTAGATTCTAAAGTGTTTTTAAAATTGAAAATCCGTTAAAAAGTGACCCGGCGGGAGCCACACACCCCTAAAATCAAAATTTTAGTTTATTTGTACGTAATTTCCCAACCCTACCGAATATAAAAAATCTAAGTAGCCTATACACTGTAAAAAATATTTCTTTTTAAAGTTGCGAAAAAAAATTGCAAAAATTTTGAAAACTGCGGGAGCCAGATGTGCCCAGGTTGGACCGCGTTTTACCCGATTTTTTGAACATTTTACGTTCGATTTTTTTCCAAGGTACAGGGTAAAAATTTCAAGGTGCCGATTTTTTCTCTCATAATTATATACCAAATAAGTAAAATAAAAAATATTCGAGTATTACAGGTTGTTCCGATGAAAAGTTAAAATAGTGCGAAAAATAAAGCGTCACTTTGAGGGCACAAAAACGACATATGTAAAGAGTAAACGCATCAAAAAAAAACGTGGAATTTAGATGAGTTTGGTGTTTGGCATTGGTTGGCATCATTAAATCATTGATCAACGTTGCCGTTTAATAAAAATGTGCATTTAGCGCCATCTAACAATGTACACATCAAGCTAGAAAAACGATCGCAGCGCTGCAAAGCGGCCAATACATCGTCCCCGTACGAAAATGCCCGTAAGGTGGGCTATCTATATAATATGTCAATCAACGGTTTAATTATTTAATAGCATTCTCTAAATAAAATTGAAGGTTATATTTTATATTAAGGGCGCGTTCCACTAAAGACTCGCAATGCTCATGACGACCGCAAACTCGTTCCACATAAGAGCGCGGTTGTTTCTTTCGTGCATAAAAACGTCATCGATGGCTACCGCAAGAAGCTCACAACGACCGTATTTATTCGTGGGTTTCTGTGGTCGTTTGTTGAATGGTGCCGTTTTGAGCTAGTGGAATGGGAAAATATTGCGGTCGTGGTCGTGGGCTTTAGTGTTCATTATAGGAACGCGCCCATATTTTCATTTGATTTCCGCCCAAATTCCTATATGAAAACGATAAACGATAAGATCAATATAAGGTCCTTTGAATTACAATGCGTATTTTCTTCTTGAAAAAAATAAATCCACCGTATGTAAACGGTATATCTCATTTACCTTCACTAGTCCAGTAAAGTTTCAGGTGTGCTACTATTTGTCGATGAAAAGGTTTGACGATGAAAAGATAGTATCTATGAAGCGGTTGTTAATGAAAAGGCAATTTCGATGTAACGTTTGTATCGATGACAAATTAGTGTCGATGAAAGGTCCTTGTCGATGAAAAGGTTTATCGATGAAAAGGTAGTGTCCACGAAATGGTTGTCGATGAAAAGATAATGTCAATGACGTCCGCGTCAATGAATTAGCCATGCCAATGAAACTCTGTGTCGATGAAATTGCATTAGATGAAAAGGCTATGTGGATGAAAGTGTATTGTCCATGAAACCGTACACAACTAAAGTTTCACTAGGAATTGTACTAAAAATGGGCTTCAAAGTGAACCGGGCAGTGCAAAAGTGCACAGAGTACAATTAACATGGAACCGCCTTTCGTGAAAATGATCTTTTCAATATTTTTTCAGTACTTTTTTACTCACATTAATGTTAATGGCATTTCAATCTTTAAAATGACAACTGAAAAGTTCAAATGCTGCCAATCTAATCCATGAAAATAAAACGTTTTTAAATAATAAATCAACAATAATAAAGTATTTTTTAGAGGTATAAGTATAAATTTAGTTTTGAGGATTCTAATACCCAGATTCTGGTCATTTGTTTAAAGGCCTTTAATTTTGACCAGAATCTGCTTATAAATAATAATTTAGATACTTGTCATAAAATAAACAGGGTCCACCAAAAAAACGGAAACAACCCAATATTTCTTGAACCGTATTGAATTAAAAAAAAAGTTTAGACATAAGTTTATTCAATTTAAACAAGCTAGCAGTTAAATATATTTTTAATATATAGGGTGTTCATTATGTTGGTGTATGGCACCAAACTTTCGTTTTTTTGCAACACCCTATATATTTTTATATTTTTGGATTCTACGATTAATTTGAGGAAACTTTTGTAGAAATCATTTTTTTATAAAACTCGTTCTTGAATTACAAGCAATTCTTTAATATTGAGTTCGGCCATAAGGATAAAGTATTATTAACTGCTTTTTATAAATATTAAAAAGTTAACAAAATAAAAAAAGTTAACAAATAACAAAAGCCAATCCATTTTCTAAGTTAAACAAATGTATAAGTGAAGTCATTTTAAATTTATGTTACTTAAACTTAAAAAAGGATAGGCTTTTGTTTGAACTCTAATATTTATAAAAAGTTAATAATACCTTATCCTTATGGGCCAACTTAAAATTAGAGAATTGCTTGTAACTCAAGAACAACGAGTTTTATAAAAAATTATTTTTACAAAAGTTTACTCAAATTAATCGTTGAATCAAAAAATATAAAAATATACAGGGTGGTGCATTAAAAAAACGAAAGTAAGGTGCTGTAACACAAATAAAACGAACTCCTTGTATATTAAAAATTTATATAAATGGTAGCTTGTTTAAATTGACCAAACTTTTATTTAAACTTTCATTTTTAATTCAATACGGTTCAAAGAATATGTTTCCATTATTTTGGAGGACCCTGTATGAACTTCCACAGATTTTGGATTATCCTAAATATTAATTTTGTAAAGTACATAGTTTCATTTATCCAAAATAATCAAGTGTCAAAATCGATCAAAGAATGAAATTTTGTTCGTATTTTTACTGGTATTGTATAAAACACTTATTTCTATGATTGTCTTTGACTCTCACTTTTTGCAAACTTCATACCAATTCTACCAATTACAAATATTCTATTGAGAGCTCTTAAAATTTGGATGATATTTGCGGTTTTGATGATAATTATATTTTCAGTGGAGCTCTTTTAGAATGTCTTTTTTTTGGTACACGGAAGAGTGTTCTTCGTTTTTTGTTTTTGTAAGTCAAACCAAATAGTCATTTATTTTACGTATATTTTTAAACTGCGCTCTAAAAATTAAGTAAGATTTTAAGAAATTTTGACTTTTAATAGCTCCACTGGAAAGAAAATTATGACTGAAACCGTAAATATTACACGAATTTCAAAACCAAGCGCTCAAATTTGCCGACTATCGCCTTAATCTTCAAAATTGGCTGCATTGTTAAGAAATAGATGGAGATTGTAGGAACTTCCCACCCTCTCGTTTCAAGGTCTGGATAACCCATTCAGAATTGCAAAATAGATACTTTATGACAGCTTAATATGATATCTAATTTAATTGAAATGTCAAAATTCAATATTTTATTTTTAATTTCAATTCAAAATTTCAATAAATTGTGTATACAACTCTTGGGGCTGTCGCCTTGGTGTATTGATTATCTATTAATTTTAAAATTAAAAATGTACTTCTGTAATGCCTTAGTATATGTATACAGGGTGTCCCGAAATTAAGCGGCCAAACTTTAGGAGGCGATTCTGCAACTAATTTTAAGAAAAAAACTTCCTCTAAACATGTGTTCGATTTCACTTCTTAAGAGAGCTACAGCCCTTTAAATATTGTGACTTTCAAAAAATTTCAAAAAATTAGAGAGCTTTCAAAAAATCTGAAAAAAATTGAGAAATTATATCTTAAACATATTAGTATTCACACCAAATTTCAAATCTTTATTACCAACCGTTTTCAAATAAATGACAAAAAACCTAGTTTTAGTCACAATATTTAAAGGGCTGTAGCTCTCTTAGGAGGCAAAATCGGACACATGTTTATAGGAACTTTTTTTCTTAAAATTAGTTGTAGAATCGCCTCCTAAAGTTTGGCCGTTTAATTTCGGGACACCCTGTATACAGGGTGTTTCAAAACTATTCCGCATCCTCTTAAGGGCCGATTCCTCTCATGAAAATAAGACGAAAAGTTCAAATAAACAGGTGTCCGATCTCGCTTCATAAGGGAGCTACAGCCTCTTAAAAGTGTTGTTAATAAGAAGGTTTTTCTTCGTTTATTTCAAAACGAATTGAAGTACAGCTTTGAAATTTGGTATGAATTATGATACAGTTGGTACACGTTTTCGTGAATTTTTTTAATTTTTTTGCATGTTTTAAAAGGGTAAATTTAACTAAGGTTGAGGTTTAAAATTATCATAACTGTTTTTGCTTAACTTTTACAAGAGTTTTTTTTTTAAATTATTGTTCCACATTTAATTCTTAACAAAAAAGGTGCTCTTATTTAAAGTCGCTAGATTGCGCCGTTTTCGGAGAAAATGCATTTTTCCATTTATTGACAGTCAACACAATTTAAATAAAATTATTAAAAAAAATCGTACTAGCCATGGATTCTTTTGTTGACAAAAAAATTGAAAAAATTCACGAAAACGTGTCCCAACTGTATCATGATTCATACCAAATTTCAAAGCTGTACTTCAATTCGTTTTGAAATAAACGAAGAAAAACCTTCTTATTAACAACACTTTTAAGAGGCTGTAGCTCCCTTATGAAGCGAGATCAGACACATGTTTATTTGAACTTTTCGTCTTATTTTCATGAGAGGAATCTGCCCTTAAGAGGATGCGGAATAGTTTTGAAACACCCTGTATGTATGTTTTATTTTTTTTAGAAAATTTAAGTTTTCTCAGGAAAAATATATTTCAATTATTTTTATTTTATCCATAGGTCTAAGGGAGATAATTTTAATGTACTTAATCACTTATTAATTATTTATTTTTTATTTTAGTATTTTAAAATTCGTGACATCACACTTATAATTTGGCTTGGCAACGTTGGCAATGTTGAGTAGAAACCTTCTTTTTATATTTAGGATACCATTTTGTTTATTACGATATTTGCGAAACGCCTTTGGCGTCTTCACACTATGATTTAATTTCTTAGGGCAATTTTCAGCACTAATCCTTAAGCCTTAAGATTTTCAATTGTGATTCTGTCAATTTTTGAATTTGAATTTAGTGTTCCATAAATTTTAAGTGACAATGGTGCGATCGGCCCTTGATTATGACAGGATTGTCAGCTGTCAAAACAGTTTATTGGCTTTCGCGGTGGGTAAGACGACAGCTCGCAATTTAGAAGTTATTACGTCACGAAATTTAAATTTTAATTTTTTACAAACTATATAGAAAAAAAAGTGATTTCATATTCAGTTTTTTAAAATTACCAAAACTTCGTCCATTTAATGAAACAAAAATAAAAAAATCAGGGAAAGGGCAATTTAAATACTTGCCCCAAAAGTGTTATTGAATTTATGACGCGCTTTGAGAAAATTAAAAAAAAAATGAAAAGCACAAGCCATTATTTTAGTTAGAAAATATTTGTTCAAGACTTGGGGCCGGTTGTACAGATGAAGCTTAAGCTTGAAGCGACACTTAAACTAAAAAATTGACAGATTTCCTAAGGTATTTCTGTCATATTTAGTGTCACTTGAAGCTTAAGCTTGAACTGTTTAGATTGAGTTATATTAAGCTCATTAGAGATGGGGTAAATAATTTATAAATTGACCCAGAAAATCCTTCGTCGAAAATTTATCGAAGGAAAATTCATATCGAAATAAATTCATCTTGAAATAAACTTGTATGTCATTAAGTTTCTACGATGAAATTTTCAGGCGACATTTTTTAAGTATTTGGTTTAGTAACTTACCTATAACTCAGGAGGTTTGCGTTTTAATGATTGGAAATTTTGATAATTTGTTCTTACGAAATGAAAAACTGCAACAAAAGGTAGCTAACATGATCTGCAGCTACGAAGGAACTTACTTAAGTATTTTAAAAATAGCATTTAACATGATGTGTTGCAGAACTGTGTTCGAATTTCATAGACTTCCGTTACGTAGCGAATAGCGAACTTCGTTATGAGGGATGGAGGAGTTAAATCCTTTTCGGGCCCCGTTGCTTATCCCTTCCAACCGTCATACTGTAAATTACCATGTATATGTATACATGGTGCCTAGACCACCCGTACCACCTCTTTAATTCGACAATCCTTGGTTGTAGATTGATGAGAAAAAAAATTACTACCAAAGTGAACCTAAAGAATCTTATGGTGTAATTCGTAAGTTCAAAAACAAGCCGTAAGTATGCGAAAGCAGAAGTATCTTTAAAATTTTAAATGCCAACCTAGGTCGAGTGTAGTATGTATTGTTGGAAACGTATTTTAAAAATAAACAACTTTTATGAAAATATTTTTTAATATCTTGCATAATTAACAAACAAAACGAAAACATAAATGCAAACAAGTGACAAATGATTTTTTAAAAGGAAACTTGTATTTTTTGGATTTTTCGCCTCTCCCTTTAAGAATTAATAAACAAATTAAAAAAATCAATTATTTTTAACTAATGAAGCGAAAAAAGTTTCCATTCAAACAATTCTCTCTCGCCAATTGCGGATGATGGTAATATTTTCCTTATTCCATAATATAAAACACCACTTTTGTCACTTGTTTGCATATTTTTTTTTCGATTAATTTGTTAATTGCGCAAGATATTAAAAAATATATTTTAATTAAAGTTGTTTCTATTTTAAAGTCGTTTCAAAAATTCCTTACTCGATCTAGGTTGTCATTTAAAGTATCAAAGTTACTTGCGGTTTCAGGTACTTCCGGTTTGTTTTGGAAATTACAAATTAGCGGGAAAATTGTGGGTTAGTTTTGATTTCTTCCATTCTATATGTTTTTAGGGTACTGAAAATGTAAGAAAAATCTTATTTTTGGCGTTTTTTGCTTATTACTCGGAAACGGAAACTGTCAATTTTCGTAAATATTCTCTCCATTTATAGGCTGATTCTGGTCAAAATTAAAGACCTTTATTTAAAAACAAATAAGGTAACCATGGAAATTGTCCTTTACAACCCATATAACAAATTTAAATTTAAAGGTCTTTAAATTTAAATGATTTGACCAGAATCTAGGTATTAAAGTACATAAAATTTCCTACAAATTTCACCATTTTTTCTACGGCGAGCCCTTCGGGCTAAAGCGCTAGTCGAAAATTGGCGTCTCCGCAAAAAGCCACTATTTGCTTATTTTGGCTACATTTTCAGTCATGACTTGGAAACAAAAAGTATATAGCAAAATGATTTTTTTTGTCGTAAAGTGGACCTTAAAAGTTTATTTGGAGTGGTACGTAACGTGGGGGTGGAATGGAATGTGAGAGGTTTATTACACCAAAATGCATCAAAAATGCGGTTCCTTTAAAAGTTATCCTAAAAATTTTTTTTTGTTATTTTTTTAAAAATTGAAAATCCGGTGAAAAATGGCTAGACACGAGCCGCTCACCTTAAAGTTTTTTAAAAACTGTGGGCGCCAGGGGTACAACCATCCGACCCTCTTTTGCGGGATTTCTTAAATATTATATCTGATTTTTTTCTGAAACTCAGGGTAAAATATTAATTGATTTTTTTGCTTATAAAAAGGAAAATAAAAAATATTCGATTGTCATAGCTAATCCCTATCAAAGTTACGAATTTTCGAATTCCGCGTCGAATAAACATGAAAAACAAAGCGCGACTTTGAGGGCGCCATAAAAATTAAGATATCAAGAAGAACTGCAAGAACGTGTATGCAAATTTGAAATAAAAAATTGCGATTTTATGACATTGGTAAATCTTTAGATGAAAGCCAAAAGGTGTTGGTACTTTTGTAACCTAGAAACGTTAAAATTGCACCTTTCACATCCCGGTGGGTTGCGCCTGGAGATTTAAAATGGTTCTTAGGGGCACGATGTTGTTTAAGACTTCCATCATTCTATCCTTGTCATTCAAATGAAAAAATAAAAGTTTATCCTTGCCATATCGTATACGACATCTTGTCGAGTGACTCGAGTATAAACTCCTGGTCTATCCCCAGGATGTGAGAATAAAAGAAGCCATTTTTTTGCTTTATTTAAAATTTGTTCCCTCTAGAATAAACATCCCTCTTTACGATGCAACTCTAATTTAAAAAAACGGACCAAAAATTCGCCCGAACGGTTTTTCGGAGAAAAATCTAAATAGTAAAATTTGTAGGAAATTTTATGTACTTTCGTTTTGAATAGGAAGCTTATTTACGAAAAGTAGAGTTTCCGAGTTATAAGCAAAAAAATGTCAATTTTTTTTTCCGTTTTTGAATTTTTTTCAATGTTGCGTCACGAAATTCTTAGATTTAGATTCAGCTCCCCAAAACATATAGAATGGAAGAAATCAAAACTATCCCACAACGTTCCTGGTAAAAAGATATTTTGACTAGTGACGCAAATCTTTGTTCTGAAAATTGGGTAAGATTTTTAAGAAGGGTAAATAAAAACTAAAGTAGATTCAATATTTATATTTATTTATGTACCTTACGATAGTAATATTCACAAAATACGTACACACACAAATATAGGACAGTAGTAGTTCATAATTAATTTTACAATTGATTAACAATTAATCTAAAGATGTAACAAGAAGAACTTGCAGGAGCAAAGGTCGCGGGCTCAAAGCGACCCTTGTTCCCGTCACGCGGGGCCAATTTGGTCGAGGTGTTGTAGTTGCATGGTACGCAAAGAAACGACAATACCGTCTACCCTGTAACCCTCGTGACTGCAGGAAAAGATTATATACACAGTAAATTTGGCCCCTAATCAACCCGTTTTTAAATTTTTATGTATACGCGTTTCGACGGCCCGCAAGATTAATGATTTTTCGAAGGTTGTAGATGGGAAGGAATCGATTGCTACAAAAAAATCGGAAAAGTGATTAATCACTTTTTCTTTCTAGCTTTTCTTCAACAATGGAACAAAGAGTATTCGTAACAGCTGAGGAAAATAATACGCGCCAGCTGAAAAACATTTTGATACTGTTGGTTTAGTTTTGTTTTTAAAAAAGTTATGAATGCAGCGAATTTTAAATTTATCTTTTGTTACATTATAATAAAGCTGCAGTTTATTTATCTTGTAAGCTCTAAGCTTAGCAATTCAAATGCGTACCAAAAAGTAAGATGCAATCACAATAAACTACTAAAATATTCTTCTATAAAACCTACCCCCAAAAAATTATTTATCATATTTTAATGTCACATCCATATGTCTTCCACATCCATTAAAATTTTGATCAATGTTTTTTTTGATTATACCGTTTCGACAAGGGCATGTTTTATAAATACCGCTTTACCGACATGATAATGAAAATAAAAACCGAAAAATTGTAAAATACAGGGTGTCTTTAACAAGTACATTAAAATGGTAAAAATAATGATAAAAATTACACAGGAGAAATAAATTGACCCGTGTTTTGATAATTATGTGATTAGTTAAAAAGGACGCGATTTTCACGAAGAACTTTCTTTATTGCTCCAGTGGTTTTTTTGGTGTAACAACTTTTTTTTTTGTAAAATCCTAATTTTTATGATCAGAATGATTGGATAATAAAGCTTTAAAAGCTATAAAACTGGCTCTAAAACTACTGAAACAGCTATCTAATTTTATTACATTGTCATCGTAGTATAGATTGTTCATAAGATAATTTGTTTTAAAAAAGTCAAACGATTATTTCGTATAATTATAATAATGGTCAGGAATACTCTAATCATAAACCTCACGCGATTTTTACTTTAGTGGAAGACAGTTCTACAATTCCAATTATTTTCTATCTAAAAACCCTAAAAAAGCAATCAATTCAATTTTTTGTTTCTAAATTATATTAATAACTAACATCCTAAAAACTGTTTAACAGTGCCTGAAAGCTAAGAAGAAGTTAATTATACATATTTGACCCTGTAAATATTTTACTCTGGTAGATAATTTATTGGTTAAAATTTTTTAAAATTTCATTTGCTCAAATTCGCCGAAATTAAAAGGTGGTGTTTGCATCTTAAACGATGCTCTAAACAATGGATAAATGATCTATTATTGATAAACACCGTCTTTTAAATTGAGGAGAATATCAGCAATTAAGATTAACTACGATAAAGCAAGAAAAACAATGTGTCATTCCTTTAGGTTGATGTTAAAATGTAGTTATCTAAAAACTCAGCTTTAATTAAAAAGTAATTTTAATCAATTTGTTTCTAAGAAAATTTCTTTGGGAATATATACTCTATCTTAGTCCGATAATAAAGTCCTACTCTTAATTAAAGTCTTACTATAATCTTGCTGAAAGCGTTGAATTTAAGTTTCTGCTGCAGCGAACGCAGCAGATTATTCAAAGAGTGCAGGGGTGCACATTCAAAATGGAATGGAAATGCAATTGTTTGCGAAAAGTTTCTCGAATAATTTTACAATTCATCGGTTTTAAAACACAAAATTATTTCCAAATGTTAGGATAACATTGCTTGTATTACTCCAAAAATATCATGAATTTTACCAGAGGTTCGATTCAATTACATCAAATAAGCATTATTTAAATCTTTACCATTGATTTTTAAAAGAATACGTAAATTTAGGCGCCTTATTTGGAAATTTTATTTAAATAAATTAGATTATATGAAAATATGTTTTTACCAAAATTTGGTCATTGAGGGGCTAACTGAATATGCGTATAGCTATATTCTTAATTCTCCCTTATAACTTCGTAATAATGTACTAAAAATTAAAGTTTTACATCCTCTTAATAAGCGGTGTAACCCAAAATCAGATACTATGAACAGAAGATTAGTAATAAAACTTCTAGCAATTACATTTTACATACATATGTAATTCTCTTTAAAAGGTTTTTTTAAATAACCTTTTCTATGTATATTTAAACTACAGTAAAACAAAGTATATCATTTGAAAGCTGAATTCAAGAGGATTACGTGGGTATAATTCACTTTTCTTGTTCGTTCCGATTTATCTGTCAAATTATATAAAAGAAAGAATCATTTATAGAATTGTTTTAACTTTCATGAAAATCGCAGCGTAGGGTTTTATTGTCGATTTGATTACTAATTGTATGTCAACGAACAAACAAATTGGAAAACAGATCCGTATTTAGAATTTAATTATTTACCTTTCGATGTAAATAAATTTTTTATGCAATGCATGCATTAAAATTTATTTACATGGAAACATTTTTTTCTTGATTGTAGGTTTGATTAATCATTAAATTTGAACGAATAAGTAAAGTACAAAATTCATCTGACTTATGAATTAAATTATCTATCTTTCTTGTAAATAACTACTTTATATAATGTGTGTATCAAAATTTATTTACCTCTGAACACATTTTTTTAATAAAAAAAAACAGCAAAAAGTAAGCTTTTTAGATTTTTTCCCGTAAGTCGAAGCGACAAGGACAAAGAGATAATAACACGTTAATCTACATGAAAAATGCTTTATTTTGAGTGGTCAAACTTAATTATATGATAATTAAATAAACGAATTTTATTGATTCTACAAATATTTGAAATTTCATGAAATTCGAAGCGTGCAGTTTTATTTTGTTTGTTTAACTGATAATTACATTTTAATGAAAAAAAAAATAAATTAGAAAAAAAAAACACCTTAATTCAGAATTAAATTAGCTAGATTTCTATGTAAATAGCTTTTTATGCGACGTGTGCATATAATTCTATTTACGTGTAAATAAATCGTTTTTTTTTATAATTCTGAATAAATCCAATTGAAAAAACAAAACGAATAAAATCACGTTAATCTACATGAAAAATGCTTTCTTTTGAGTAGTCAAACCAAACAGCATTTACATTAATTAATTTGACAAAATATATAACAAATTTAAATAATGGTTTTTAACGTATATAAAAAGATATTAAACTTCAAAATGATGTAACGCACTTTAATAAACATTCTTCCCATTTTTAAAGTTAACAAAACATACATTTTTTTTTTCCATTTAAATGAAAAATACTTCACTTTTAAATAACTAAAACACGCTTTAAAGAAACAAATTTACATTTTGAAAAGCAAGAACGTAATATATTCCTATAACCTAACCTAAACAAAGATTTTTGAAATAAAATGCAAACCTGTGATTTTTACAGAAAACCCCATAAGCTAAATATATATCTTATAAAAAGTGAAAACCCTTCAACTTATAGCTGAAAGTTCATAGTTGAAATGTATTTTATCGAAAGTGCTCACCATTCATTTTATAGAAGTGGGATGAAAGTGTAAAAATACTTTTTCAAAGTTAACACCTATTATTTTAAAGTAGTCATTTTATAGCTTAAATCATCCGTCTCCAAAGTACAAATTAATCATTTTATAGTTTGAATGTCCAAAGTTAAAGCCATTTTTTAAAGTTCAATTATACAGGGTCTACAAAATGTTCGACAACGCCCGTTGATTTTTGGAATAAACAGTAAGTTAATATGCAATAAAAATAGCTACTTGCTATTTAAAAAAAGTAAAGTGATTATCGCCTGACCTTCAACTTGCTATTCAAGGTCATGGCAATATTTCTAAATAGTGCGTTACTAAGAATAGTACAATTTTTATTTAAAACATTTTTGTCAAAAATGCTTCATTTCAAAAAACAACAAGTATTGCCGAACTTTTTGTACACCCTGTATATTCCCCATTGTTAAATTTTGATTCGATAAAACGAAGCGACCAAGCAAAACTACAAATACCACATTAATCATCTACATGAAAAATGCTTTCTTTTGAGTGGTTGTACTTTATTATAGGATAATTGAATAAACGGATATAATTGATTGTTCAAATTCAAGAAATTTCATGAAATTCGAAGCGTAGAGTTTATTTACTGGTTTGATTATTAATTAAGTGAAAAATGGAGTGGTGGAAAAAATATGCTTACAGTTTTTCTTTATCAAATGTTTATTTACAATAAAATAAGATTTTCTGTTTCTTTTTCCTGAAATTATATTCAGTAGATTTTATTTTTGTCACATTCAAGTTTTGTTGGAAAAAAGTATGCAAACTTATTTTAATTTTAATTTAAATCACTTTATTTTGCATACTTCACAATAATAAGTTATATGCTTTAAAATGCCTAAAAGCCATTATTTTTCTAAAGCTTTAAGAATAAAATAATTTTCATCTATTAAAGTAGTAAGAGTTGAAATTGCTAAATCATTAAATATTATTAAAGATGCTGTATTGATTATTATAGCGATATAGTTTAGACATGTTGGCGTAGAAACGTCACATACCATAAGTCGTGAAGACCAAAGAAAAGCAACGACAGGATGAATAAAATTATTAAGAGGATATTCGAAAAAAACGGCGAGGAAAATTCAAGAGGAGTTTTTGGACCAATTCAACATTTAGCTGATTTCCAAAACCATCAGACATCACCTCACGCCTGTAGATATAAATGAATTTGTTGCTCTTAAAAATTCCATTCATTTCCAAGAAAAATAGAAGAATCTGAATGGAATTTGCCAAATAGCTTTTGGCATGGACCATGAAAAAGTGACATACGGTCTTTTGAGGCGATGAACGTAAGTGTTTATGATGGAGTTTTAAAAGTATCAGGCAAAGAAAACATTATTGAGTTCCTCACTATGAAACCGAGAGTTTTAAAATAGTTATTTGTAAGATTAATCTTAAATGACTATTAAAGGACAATTTTGAGTTCAACCATACACCACGGTCTTTTGTTTTAGTGACACGAATTAGGGAGACAATTTGCATTGAGTAGTTTTCAATGATTGGATGTAATTCCCTACTGTACGATAGCACTCCCTACTTTTTTATGTTCCTAGACTGAAACCTTAAGGTACCCTACTAGTGGCGTATAGTTTTTTACAGTAACAATCATTACATACCACCATTTGTTGTATGTTAGCTAAACTCGATTGTATTGTTTAGATTATGTTTCCATTAATTTCGAATTTGTAAAATTTTTCTACAAGTCTTTTCTGATTAATTCAATCGAAGGTTTTAGGATGAGTCTAAGATAAAAACTTCAAATTAACATAATGTCAGATTTTGCTTCCTAAGGGAACCCTCCAAAGTTGGTGTAAGAATGTAAGAAAGAAGGTTTTTGTAGATATTTTGGAAATCGCTTTAGTAGAAACTTCAAATTTGGTGTGAATCATAATGTACCGTAATTTTTCTTTATTTTTTTTGGATGCTTTTAATGGGTAGTTTTGGAGAGGGTTGGTTTCACGTTAGGTATTTACTTTTTTCTACAATACACGTCATTTATTATTGGGAAGCTGATAAAATCTATGTCTTTATTTGATTACATTCGATGTTTTTATTAAATTGAGGGTATTTTTAATTTTTATAACTTCTTTTTCTCACCACCTTTGAAGGGCTGCAACTCCCTTGGGAAGCAAAATCGGATAAATTAACATTTGAAGTTTTTATCTTAAAATTAGTCGTAGAAGTGGTCTAAAAAATTTTGCCATTTAATTTCGACTCACCCTGTATAACGTCTACCTTGTTTCCTACTTCTATCTGGGGAGATATTAAATGAATCCCAGTAAATATATTTGAGTGGACTTTTTCGGCAAGAAGCCATTTTGAGATGGAGTAATGGCATTTTTAACTTTTGAAACTACGTACTTGTATAATATACCTTCGAAAGCGTTTCAAAAATTACTTAGGAGAGCAACCGGACGAAAATTTTAAATGGGATTCGTTTTTCCGGAGGTGTTCCTGTGTTTAGGATTAGATTTAAGATACGGAGTGGAGAGGAACAGAAAATGTTGATTGTAAATCTTTTAGTAAAAATTCTGCTAGCATATCAAGTTCCATTGTTAGTCTAGATTTAAATTTCTTGAGACAATTTTTAATATAAGTCGCCAAATTGACTGTTGTAACCTTGATTAATATTTTGATGAAAGAGTTGAGATTGAATTAGTTCTCTGTAAGTTAATGTCTCCTTTTGTAAGTGGTGTAGGAACACGAGTTACTTTACAAGAAACTAGAAAACTTTAATGCCGAAAACATGTCAAGGATAAACAACAAAGTATTTTCATATTTTGTATTCATATATTTTTGATGAAGTTATTGCTCCTTATTAGTTATTTTCACAATTTTAATCACCAGCATGAGTATATTTAATCATGATAATTTAATTTTAATCTGTAAACGCATATTTTAACACGATATTAAGGTAAGTGTCCCAGTTATCGACCATGTCCCAAATATCGACCACTTTTTAACATTTTTACTTAAAATAAGAACTGTGTATCATATATTTATGAGTTAATAATTCTAAAAATGTTGCTATATATTTGGCTTTTCAAATACAAAATAATTTAAATTTTTCTTTAATTTTAATCACATTTCCCTTGAATTGATTAGTCGCGTGTTAGACATTGTGGAGTGTAGACGCATTTTCTTGTCAGGGTAAGTAAGCAATGCTTTGTTACAATTTTCGTTATATTATTGGTAATTAATTTTCAAAACATGCAAAATGAGTTTTATTATATTTTAAATATATATTCTCTACTTAAATTTAATTTTTATTGTGTTTTCGTTTATTTTTATTATCAATATTTTAGTGGTCGATAATTGGGACTTGCAAAAACCCAAGTGTCCCATTTATCGACATGCCGGTCGATAATACGGACATTGCCAATTTATTTTAGATTGTTTGGGAAATGTTTGTAAATATTGTTTTAGTATAAACAAAAAAAATAATACATTTAAAATGAAACAAAATATCATGTACCCAATTATCGACATACCACTTTCTTGTTAATAGATGAATAAATCGTGTTATAAATACTATGTCGATAATACGGCCACCGCCATGTCGATAACCGGGTATTTCAAATTTTCAGAATAAAACTAAGAATAAACATGGCTAAACGTCTGCAATACAAACAAGAAGACATGGTTCAAGCAATAAATGCAACAAAAGAAGGTATGCCTAAAAGAAAGGCGAGTATAACATTTAATGTACCAAGAACAACTTTGATGGACAAAATAAAAGGAAGGGTTCCAATAGAACGAAAATGTGGACCCTCAACCATATTAACAGCAGAAGAAGAGGATCACATTGTATCATGGATACTAACCTCTGCAAGAGCAGGATTTCCCGTAACTAAAAGTCATTTGACTGATAGTATTGAACTTTTATTAAAAGAATTAAGAAGAGATAATCCTTTTCCCAACAACAGACCACAACGTCATTGGCATGAGGCTTTTATGAAGCGACATCCTGAAATCGTTCAACGAATTTCTCAAAACTTGTCAAATAGACTAGCTGATATTACGGAGGAAAAAATTCGAAATTGGTTTAGAGAAATTAAAAATTATTTACATCAACAAAATTTAGAAATCAACGATCCGAAGAGAATTTTCAATTGTGATGAAACAGCTATGTTTTTATGCCCGAAGAGTGAAAAAGTTTTAACGCAAAAAGGAGAAAGAACAGTATACACAGTGTCAAATAATGATGAGAAAGAATGCCTAACAACACTTTTAATGTGTAATGCTTCTGGTGAATTGCCTCCGCCGATGATAATGTATACTTACAAAAGAATTCCAAAACACATAGTACAAAAAGTTCCTAAGTCTTGGGCAGTTGGTAGGTCTGAAAATGGTTGGATGACTGGGGAGTCTTTCTTCGAATATATTGTGAATATTTTTTACCCATGGCTGATCGAAAATAATGTTCAAATGCCTATAATACTCTATGTTGATGGTCACACCAGCCATCTCACTATGCAGCTGAGCGAGTTTTGTTCTAAAAACCAAATTGTTCTAATAAGTCTATTTCCCAACTCAACTCACATATTGCAGCCTTTAGATGTTGCAGTATTTCATCCCCTAAAGGTGGAGTGGAAAAAGAAAGTTTAAAATTTTAGAATGAAAAATGGTGGTGCAAAACTTACAAAAGAACATTTTGCTCCGTTGCTTAAAAATGTATTGGACAATATGCTAGATAAACTGCCAAAAATTATTAAAAACGGGTTTCGCACATCAGGCTTACATCCACTAGAACCAAAGAAATTCCTGAATTTACGAACGAAAACAAAAAAGAAAAAGAAGAGGCATATAAATTCTTACAATTTTTTGAAAAGCTTAATAAAGGTAAAATTGCATCTTTTCAATCTTCTGGGAATATTTGGCAGGGCAACATAGAGGACACCAGTTTATTTTATTTTTGGAAAACACTACGTAATAAAATTGAAACCTTTGAAGAAAACTTAATTGAAAGTGTAGTATCAAAAAATAGTTTGGAAAATTTTGGACAGGAAATGCATCGCCTAGAATCAGAAGAACATACATATATTAATGATACTTCTTGCATATATTTTTGATGAAGTTATTGCTCCTTATTAGTTATTTTGACAATTTTAATGACCAGCATGAGTATATTTAATCATGATAATTTAATTTTAATCTGTAAACGCATATTTTAACACGATATTACTTACTAGATTATACTTTGTAAAGTTTCCATAAATTTTTCCACCACTGTACATTTGTATAGAATTAAATTATCTTTATATGCAAATTAATTTTTATGCAATGTGTGTGTTTAAAAATTTATTTAAATCACATTTTTTTATATAAAAGTTCCCGTGACCTGCGAAAAGTAAGTTATTTAGATTTTTTTCGAAAAATCGAGGCAAAAATGCGAAACCAGTAATATCAGGTTAATCTTTATAAAATGCTTTCTTTTGAGTGGTCTTATTTTTTTGTGACAATTTTTATTTTCATACAATTTTTGGGGTGGTTTTTCTTTTTACCCCGATTGACAGATAAATTTTAAGAATAAGCAAAGTGAGTTATACCCACGTTATCATCTTGAATGTAACATTCAAATGAACTTTGTTCTTTTTTGCAGATTAAATAGAGAATACGTTATATAAAATAAACCTCTTATGGAGAATTAGGATTTATGTGTAAAATTTCGAAATTTCGATTACTGGAAATTTTACTGCTAACACCTTGCCAGTTAGGATAAGCAGGATATAAACGAAGTTGTTAAGGTATGTTTTCATGGATGGTCCAAAAATGCAAAAGAAAATATTTTTCATATTGGTAAGTTTTTATGTGGTAGAGAAAATAGCAGCTGGAATTGATGATAAATTTAAAACTTGTAACATTATTTTATACCAAACCAAACGAATTCAGTGTAATAAATTTAATATATGTTGTGGTTTATTGCATTAGTTGGTTGTGTTTTTTTAATGAAAAAAATATAATTTTAGTATGAAATAACGTTTTAATATATAAAAAGTGTTTGGGCATAAATGAATTATAAATAATTCGGTGAGCTGCTACGATTTGAATTCCGCTTATGAATAAATTTTAAAGTTGTTTATTCCATTCGTTCCCATTTTGCAGACGTCATCATCATAAAAAATGTACGTTTTAAAGGATGCAACAACAACGCTACTCGACCTACAAACATTAGCACCATAGAGTTTCGTTGCAAGAATATGTCGGGAATCTCGGCTGGCACCCGCGGGCTCGCTGGAAGACTTCCGCTGGAGACCTTAAGGCCACCTCAGGGTTAAAACAAACAGTACAAAAACGTTAATGTTCCTTTGACAAATGCAATTTGATCTATGCACTTTGTAGACTACAAGCATTTCACCGCACATAAAACCTGAACGCAAACAAGGTAACCAACGGCCTCCAGTGGTTTTTTTTTCAGTTTATAAAACGCTTTATTAACATTGGTGTCTAAACTACCTAGAGTTATCTCATTCGCATCAACATTTAGATAATATTTATTATAGATATTTATATATTTACAAGATAATTAAATTTATCAATCTAAAACACACTAAAGAGTTTTGTTTCTTTTATATAAACACATAGTAGGATTTTTTTGGTTTGTTTAAAATTTATAAGTATATGTATAATATATTCATTTATTTATATATATATATAATATAGATAAAATTACTTACATGGTAATCCAGAATGAAAGCGTTATATTATCACAGTGGTAGTCATTGCTCCATAATTATTATTACAATAGAATAAAGAATTTAAATTCAAAAAATTGCACCTAAAACATTTATTTTATTATTAACTTTGGTTTTCCTAACGATATAATCCAATCGAAAACAAAAAACTTTCTTTGTTTATTATTCAATTCCTCTCAAATTTATTAACTTTTTTGCTTTAAATCATCGATTTTCCGTCCAACTTTCTTCCTTTGACTGAGTGATCAATTAGGGTGTTGTATTATTATACGCACGAAGCACCCAGATGTTGAGATCTAAGGCTTCAAACTTATTAAATTTCGCATAAATTATTTGGGTATTTATCAAAAATGAACAAGGGCTCTTGATTAAAGTAAAGATTATTTAGAATAAATTACTGCCCCTTAAAATGGATTAATACATTCGCTCTTTCCAGATGATTAATTCATAAATGTTGAGTAAATAGGCTCAAAAAGAAGCTGGATTCCTCCTTAATTATGCATTTTATCACTTTGGAATCAAGAGCTTTAAACATACTTTCTTGAAATACTGAAGTCAGTTAAAATTATTTTAACATTATTTATTTCATGATTATAATAATTATTTTTTTAAATTAATTTCGTACATAAAATTTTCTTAAATTTTTACAAATTTATAGAAAAGAAAATCTACCCTGCTAGAAAAGTCTGTGATCTTTGAGCTAGGTCTTTCAAAATGTAAAAAAAAACACTTTAAAATATTACAATTCTTACTTTCTTTCTTAAAAAACATAATTTACACGGTGTATTCTTGTTGAAGTCAATAGCCCTCAAATATAGATAGATTTTTAAGAAAATTTCATTAAAATAGAACATTTTGTGGTATCGAGGATTGAAAATACCCTTTTTATGATTTTAAGAAAAATATTGAAGATTCCATTTGTTCAGGAAGAATCATTAACTTGACTCAAATAAATATTTGAGAAACTAAAAGGTAAAGAGAAATTTTGATTGGTTTTTTGGTTTATAAGGGGAATAGTTCTTTTTTGGTCAAGGATCATCTTTAAGTTAATTCCAATTATAACCAAGTTTTTTTAATGAAAACCTTTTAATTTTTTAGCAGTTTTAAAATCTTCCAATCTTCTAATAAAAAACAAATGACTTTTCTTTTATTTAAGAAGTTTTGAATTTTAAAAAAGGCTATAGAAAAGTTTACAGGTCGAGCTACAAAAAAGCACTTTTGCTCGGAATAAAACAACCATTTTCATTTAACTTTCACCGTCACTCCAAAATAAGTCATAAATAGACATCACTTTGAATTAGCTAGGCATTAAAATTAGGAAAAAAAAGTAATCCATAGAAAAATTACGTTTTTGATGACTGGGTAAAGTTTCATTGAATATGATTCTTTATTGACGTTTGAAAAAATAGTGAGAAATGACTCGTGTCGCAATTTCTATCTTCGTGAATTTTCTCGCTAGTAGAATACTTTACTTTTTCCACGACTATATTAATTTTACGGCGCTTTTACGGAATTTTTTAAGGTTATATTTCGTATTTTTTACATTTCTTAATTTCTTCTATGTAAATTATATTATGTGAATGAAATTACCCATAATCTATTGTTCATTACCCAACCGGTTCTCCAGTGATTAGTGAAATTATCCATAATCCATTGTTTATTACTCAATAGATTGGCAATACTGTAACTGTGTTATTGGTCCATTTGTCCGCACACTGTCCGAGCATGTTGTTTAATGTCAAAAATTTAGTAATGAATGGGTCTTTCCACGATTTTTTAATTTTTATTTAGTCTTAAAGATAAAGTTAAAATAAAAAATAATATCCAATCAATTTTTTGATATCTTTTGTGTAAGAGCTAAAAATCTGAATTTATGAATCCGTGATGTCATAATGTTCAAAAGTTCTTGCCCGGCAACGTTGTTGGTATCCCCTACCGTCTCGTCCACCGCAAAGCTCTATAAACTCTGTTTTGGCAGATGACGGTTTCACAAGCTAACCAACAAGGAAATAAATTTGACATTTGCAATCTGTCATCACCGATCACAGACTCTAGAGCTGGTAGAGTTATTAGAGACGACTGCATACGAGGACACAAGACGAGAAGACCAGCAACGTTGCCGCTTTTTTGAACAAAATTTCTAAATAAATTAATTTAAATTTTTTTGGTGCCGTAATTTAAAAACAAACCAGGTTAATTAGGTTTTTTAAGAGCTGTGTATAGTATAAAATTCATTGAAAAATATTTTACTGTGGAAAGGCTCATTTCATTACTTGCCAAAAAATACAAATGTAATATATCCTTTATCTCAATTCATTTTATTATACAGTGTGTACCAAAACTGATGTATACGCTCTCACTAGATTATCAAGGACTCTTGGTACCGCAAAAATATTAAAAAATAAATAATAAAAATTGACTACGATTTAGGATAGAGTTTAATATAGAACGGAGAAAGATGATTCTAATCCCAACTCTTACCATTGGTAACCATTGGTTTTTGTGTTTTCTATAAAAAAATAAGACTTGAACTTATTATTTCAATTCCCTAGAACCATGACAGACAGAAGTACTTTTTGAGTTTTAATTTTTAACCCCAAATGAAATGAGTGTTAATGTACTAAAAATATTCGACTTATAATTTGAACAAGAGTGCATATTTAAGGGACTATTTAACGAACATTTTCCACTTTTTTGTACAAAATTTGACAGCCAACTTCAAATAATCGCTGATATTTTTGACGTTTTACTTGTCACAACAAATAATCACTTGTGAGTTGAATAGTCAATTTAATTTTTTGCAATGGCATGTCAAAAAATTAATTTGACTCTGATCTTATTTTGACTAATGACCACGAATGACAATCTCCATCGGTAGGGTAGGGTAATTATGGTTTCATAATAAAAATGATTTTAATTTTGCAAAACTGCCTATTTCTTCTTTATAAATTGAAATATACCGTGAATAGATTTTTTTAAATACTCTACCAAGGGTCTCTGGCAATTTAACGAGAGCCGAGGCTTCAGTTTTGGGACACTCTGTATGTACCAAAATAAAATAAAAGCATTATTAGAAATTAATAATTTTATTATCAAAGGCTTAAATTTACATAATAACCCTGTATAATGAGAAATTTTTTAAATTCATCACGAAAAACTAAACTCTTTATGAATTTTGTTTTCTAAGATGAGTTCTCTTATGATAAGTTAGATTACTTTGCTCATTAAGAATTGTTTGTAAAAAATATTCAACAAACCATAGAATTAACTCAAGTATACAGTTTTGGATCGTTTATTTTAAATCTCTTTTCCTTCCTAGATACTTTTGTTCAAAAATAGAGTTGATTTATGAATATGTTTACCTGTTTGTATCTACAAAGTGATTGGGTTGTACTAAAATTTTCCTTCCATTGTGATATGATTTTTTGAACATAATAACGTGAGGTATATTTATAAAATATGTAATTATAAATTTATAACGACGTTCATAATTAATTAATGTTCGCATAACATATTTTAGAGCTTTAAAATTACATAACATGTGGGGTACATATTTTAATAACAACCATTTAATAAATTTTTAAAACCAATAAAATTCATATTTTTAGGAAGAAAGTTAGAATTTTTTTACTTTATTTGAGTTTACATTTCATTAAATTAAGTTTTTCATCAACAACTCAAGAAAATATTATTTATATTTTTTTAATAAGCACAAAGAAAGTTTTTTATTCTCATTTATCCTTTACAAAAGGCAAGAAATGTCATAAATCTCTTATAATACTTAAGAGTAACAAGAAAATATAGAACTATGTTTTAACAAATGTGATGTTACAATGGTAATGACGTATTTTTATTAAAATGATGATAATTATTGCTACTACTTGGAATATAAAACAATAATTTTTCTTTCTTTATAAAATATAAACATTCGAAAGTCCATTTTGTTGTTGAATTTTTCCTTTGCATTAAGTTGGTTAAGCTAGTTAAAACTATCTTTATAAATTCAGAAAATCCATAAATCAGGACCATCCTGGCTAAAAATTATCACATATTTCCGAATAAAAATGAACTTCAAAGAAGCCTAAACATTTTAAGAAGCTTTTCGTATTTAAGCTAATATGGTTATTTTCTTTAATGGCAGCTTAGTTTTATTTTTAAATTCGAATTTTATTATTAATATCATAAAGGACACCGCATAAAAGCAATGGGAAATACTTTTGGTGGATTTCAATCTGTCTCCGGCGAATCCATAGTTCACAATGTGGTCATCAAATATCTTAATGGCACCAAGTCGTCTTTTGGTCACAAATCAGAAGTCAAAGTTCAAAAATTGATAATGTACGTAAAATAACTACTTTTAAGAATGAGATTTATAGAGGGAAGAATATATGTATAGAGATATAGTAACAGATCTTTTTCATTATGTCATACCTTAAGAACCGAAAGCAGCAGTGTACAATGATTGTACAGATCTAAATATTGTGAAAATTTCTTGCTTCAAAGCTTTACGTCAATCGTTTTGTGTTCATAACAATCCATATGTATTGAAACCTGCCATATTTGTAGTTTCAGATGGAAATATATTTGAAATACAAAAACTTAATTTTTGAATGTCACCAACACCGATGTCAAAATCCTTTTGATAGAGTACCCAATGGATGTTATTGGAATGCAAGCTTGGTTTAGAGCTCGAAATATCTTTATACTTTATCACAGATTGCTATTGGTATCCTAATGAGATTGGTTTATTTACACGAATGCCACCTTTGCTTGATTAGTATCAAGCTCAGTTCTTAACAGAAAAGGCGAATGAAGCTCGTTTCATCACAAAATTGAGATGGATCTCGTCGAAGCTAGGAATGGCAAATTGAAAACTATATTTAAATTCTTTGGAAATGTTATCCCTTTATCTTATATTTCCAATCTGGAAGATTTTTTCTTTTTTCCGTATAGCCAGAGCAATAATAAATAAATATCATATAGCAATTACGATGCCTGATATAGGATTAGCAAAGCAGATGTTAAATTGGTCAATGTCGTCCAAACTAGATTAGAAGTTTAAGGTATTAGAGAAAGACGAGATCGATAACTGTAATGCATGTACCATTGTTTCCGAATTTGACTTTTGTATTCCAAATAAATATTTTTTACGTCAATTAAATAATGCAAGATTCTTTTTTAGCAGCTTAGCTGGAAAATGAAGAAGACGAATACACATCTTTGAAATCGATCGGAATACCAATTAACTAGGTTTCATGAGAATAAGGATTGTCTCTAGATTCATAAACGCTGTAGAATACAAAGTAAATGTCCATATTGGTCTAGTTCATTAAAGCTCTTTCTTTAAAGTATCTATTTTACGTATATTATCTATTTTTAAAGTATGACTCTTGATTTGAGGCCAAAAAGCGAATTTACGGACTTGGTGCCCATTGAGACATTTGATCACCATGTTATGAACTATTGATTCATCGGGGATAATTTGGATTAATGTACATAAAGTATTTTCTCATGTGCGGGGTCCTTATACTTAATTCAAAATTATCGTATACATTGGAAATTTCAGTTTTGTACCAAGAAGTTAAAAAAATGGCAAAATATTTTATTAAATGAAGTAAGACACATAAATACCTTGTAGTGATATTCTAAATTATAAAATTTGATAACAAAACTCTGTATTTGTACAAGATTTTTAAGGAAAACTCTCAAGCTCATCAAAGAATCCTATAAAATTTAGCACAAATTTTACTTGCTTTACAAGAATCGGGTCGTTTAAAATTCAAGCATATTTTGGTATGGAGTTTCTCAATTGTGTATATTTATTTGAGAAGGAATAAACCGAAATGGTTAATATTTAAAAAAATATTATCATCATTTTAATAAAAACATTCCGTTATTTTGTTACAAAAATTCAGGTTATATAATATGTTATATATTTCCATTTCAATTCTATATTCTTTACATATATAGTAAAACTGTTGGTGGCGCTCGAAGCAAAACAGCGATGTTTATATGGAAAAATCTTGTCTCTACTTTATATACAGACGAGTAAATGTTACTCAATTGGAAAATCGCGGTTCGCCCCGGAAAATTGTAGACACCACCGAAGAATAAAGTGAAATGCGTATTAAAAATGTTCTCTAACTAATATGAATACGCTTGATACATCCTAAGCCTTCTTAATGTTATTATTAGTAATATTAAGTACTTATATGGTATTTTGCACCTTGCCAGCTCTTTGAATAAAATTTATGATTTTCAATAATTAAGAATACTTACTAATGTTTACATTGATTGGAACATTCAGAATGGCAATAAAAATCGTTTCTTTTTAAAACCTATTGCTATTCATCTTATTTCCTTGGTGTTCGAGTTTCCGATTTGTTAATTCAATTCGCGCTCCTTGCTAGGCGTATATGTAAAGAATATTAAGGACTAAATAGTGAGTAGATTGTCGGGATTAATGTCTATAGAGGGCGCTTGGTGCACTGCGATACTGAGCGGTCTTAATCTTTCGACTGACGCACTCGTAACAGCACACGTAGGCTAAACATCACTTGAACAGGATGCGTCTAAAAGCTCGGCGAAAGTCTTTGTTGAAAATTGTGTAGATAACTGGATTGAGCGCAGAATTCATATATCCCAGCCAGAAGGCGGTGGCGAAGGCCAAGTCGGGGATGTAAAGGGCCAGGCGTAGTATGTACATGAAGAAAAAAGGCAGCCAGCAAGCGATGAAACTTCCCATGATGAGGCCCAGGATCAACGTGGCCCTCTTTTCCTTCTTCCTAGCAATTCGCCTCTTTTCCCTCTCGGGATCACGAGGTTTCTGCACTCGCGGCACCACAGGCTGATGCTCCACCACCGCCTCCTCGTTATTATGATTCTCCTTCTTCCGTTCCTCGGAACGACGATTTTTATTTGCAGTCCGTTTACCGAAAATCGGTTTGCACAGTCTTAATTTTAATGGTTTCACTACAGTACATCGCGACACGACACCTGAGTCCGAGCTGCTTGGGTCGAATTCACTCACCATGTCAGTATCTATTGTTGATGGCTGTCGGCCACGAGCCATTGCTTCGGCTTGCTGTTGAAGCTCCCCGTTGACAGAGAGAGTAGACCCTCTGAGTGGACATTGGGCCATGGGATTTCTCACCACTTGCACACCCCCAAACACCTGCGAACAGAATTAACCAGTGAATTATAGGTACTCGAATTTAGCTGGATTAATGGGAATGAATTGCATCCCACAAATCCCAAAACATGTATTATTATTACTTCCTTCATGCATACAATTCCCATTTAATTACCCCATTGACGTTTTAAACCCTTAAGCAAATATCTATCGGTTTACATTTTGGAATTAACCTATAATTATGCCACACTAATGAATAATAATTAAATTTTTGGTAGATTCTTTGAATTTTTCACGAATTTATCTGAAAAAAGGTTCAAACCCCAACCGATTTTTTTAAAATCATGGATTATTAAGTACTTCTATTATTAAGTTCTTGTTGTTACAGATACTCTAATAATTTTAATACAAAATTTTTGAAGTAACAATTAAAATTTTACTCAAATAGGTATTTCACAAAAACGTTATTCTAGTTTGGAAATTAAGTCGAGTATAGTTGAGAATAACAGTTTTGAAAAGGGAATCTAATTAAAATTTTGGACAATTGGAACACTAATTAGTTTTCATGAAAATTTATCTTATTGTAAAATATTTGAAAAAAATTATTAACAATGATTATGAGATCCGACTCAAATCAAGCAAAAATTTTGAAAAAATTCAAGAAAACGTATCTTAACTGTATTATGATTCATAGCAAATTTCAAAACTCTACTTCAATTCGTTTTGAAATAAACAAACAAAAACCTCCTAATTGACATCACCTTTAATAGGCTGTAGCTCCCTTATGAAGCGAGATCGGACATATGTTTATATGAATTTTTCTTCTTATTTTCATATGAGGAATCTGCCCTTAAGAGGATGTGGAATATTGGCAGGTCGCACCTTATGGATGCGGCATCTAGTTTGGTCAGCGTATCCGATCGTGCGGGCAAATGAGATCGTCTAGAGGTCTTATAAGGTCTGGGAACTTTGAAGGCTAGTTAATTCGACTAACGCGACCAACGACAAATCCACAAACAAGAAAAAGAGATATAGGACCTATACACGATCAGACTTGGTCAGACGGTCGAATGTAATTTGGTCAGAACAGAAGGTGAATCGGACCGCGCGAAGCCTTGTTATCGACCAAATTATCAGATCGGAAGGTCGGATGGTTGGATGGTCGGTATCTTCCAACTGCACGAGCGTCCGACCGATTTGAATGCTTAATCCGACGACTCCACTATTTTTGCAATTTTTACGCCCGGTATCTCCACCATGTCTTAAGATCAAACTAAATCTTAAGCTACATATATAAAACCAACCAAGTTTAGTTTATTCAATTTAATATTCAATTTCCAATTACTGGTCTTACTGACTACTTGGGACACCACGTACCCTCTATGTAGTACTATCCTATCCTGGCTCACTCGGGACAAGCACGCACCCAGCCTAAGCACCAAGTAGTCACCCTCCCCCCGCCTATCATAACACGGGAAATCACGCAGGTATAGTACGTACGCCGAATGAATTCTTTTTCCAATTTAACATGACATTGTCAGCGACGCAAAATTTTCCGACTACTGCTTCTCCGTGACTGTTAATTTCTGCCACCTCAACTGAACGCGTATTGTTTTTCTTAATCCAACATCCGTTCTCAAGAAAGTTGTCTTGCTTACGAGTTTTTAAATGTATAAGACAGTGAGCGAAACTGTTTGCTTTTTATTCGGTAGTCCAGAAGACATCCATTTATTAGGCGATCAAACTATACTAATTAACATTTTCGAATCCCAGGTTTGGCAATATAAATTTTATTAATGGAAAACGCCATTAAAAGGGAATTAACGAAATTCCTTGAAAATATATTACAAATTTCTTCACTAGAACATTGAAATTAAAATAACAATATAGAATAAAATTTTTAATGATTGTTGGAGATATTTATTGTGTATTCGTAAATAAAAAAGTAGTAGCTAAGAAAATAAGCGCTTGTTTAACATGATTTCCTAGGAGACTAAAAACTAAAACGATAGTATTTGCGGCAATCAATAAAAGCCTGAAAGAAAAAGTGACCCAGATGAAAATCTTCCACTTAGTGATAAGCTCTATAAATAAAATCTTGAATGCAAAGAGTTTTTAATTTATCTCTGAATCGCCATCTTTTATAGCAATCTCCAAATATATTACACAACGGAAAGTTGGCAAGATGCTTTTATGTCCTGATAATAAACGAGCATTAGCAGAGTAAATAGTGAAAAGGTCACTTATTTGCCCTTGTTGAAACGTATTCTCAAGTTGCAACATGACAATATAAAACTACTCCCAGGAAGGATATTTCACTGAATTAAAGCACTAAATATGTAAACATCATTGGAGATCAGGGATTGTCGACGTAGATGCTTAGTTAAATAAAGACTAAGGATTCGAGTACAACAGAATCTTTTTTATCAATTGAGTTCCTGAAAATGAAATGGGTTTACTATTCCCATTTCAATATGCAAAGCTAACATGCTACCATTTATATTGTCTATATTGGAATTCAAGCGCTTGTAATGAAACGCATATCGCACGAGTGCTCACTCGATTCGGCGTTTTGATTTGAATGCTGAAACCACAAAGGAACACAGAATATGCCTGCCCAGCGAGTATTGGGCAAACACTTGGTTTATATTGGTCTCGAACGTACAATTATCTTTATCCTCAGAACCCCAATAATTTATTATAAAACGAATTTTATTGTATTCGATATTTGTTCCATTAACGTTATAGCTATATCCAAACTTTTTACCTTTGGCCAAAATTATTAGGATATTTACCTACAACCTTACCAAACTTTACAAAAGGCCACGAATTATTCTCAATAATAATAAATCACGTACTTCAGTTTGGTAATATAATTTACAATACTATAAAAATTCTTGATAAAATTAATTATATCACATTTTCAGAAGCACGAAGTAACTCATTCATCAAAAGATTTTAATTACTATGACTTTGCAAGGCTTTTGTGTAATCGTGTATTTTATTCTAGCATCAATCTTGCCTGTTTCACAATCTTATTTATGTTTCCCTATTCGCCATTCGGTTGAGTCCACGATATAAAATAGAATAATGTTCAGGCATTTTGAGGAAAAGGATGGCGTTTGATAGATGGCGCGAAGAACTGTTGCGAGTATCGCAATTTTGTTGAATGTAAGCGTGCACCACCAAATTATTAGCAAAACTCCTCATAAATCATTTACGCAGAATTTGTGGAAGAAAAAAGTATTAATGATGGACGATGGACCTAAACATGGCATACATGTACATGAATTGTAACAAGGATGTTATAAATTGTTTTAGTTTTAATTAAAAATAAACGAGATATGTTTTATTTAGGATTAATGTCGGGTTTCGAAATATCGCCTTTGTTTTAAATTAATCCCTACAATGTGATGCATTGTGAATGTGTTATTTTAGGCGGTCCTTGGGGGCCATAACTATTCATAGCTCGGCAATATAACGTGGAGATGCAGTATACGGTGAAGCACAAAACACAACCTATGCATATCCTGATTATTTTTCCCAACATTTTACAAGGTAATTTAGTTATTTTAGTTTACAATCACAATAACTGCATAAAAGTAATATTATAAAATGTTCAAAATTTGTTGCAGGAATTTTCTTACATAAAAATGATAGATATCGGCAGAAAATTTATTGCAAGCATTTTTTACTGGAAACTTATTATGTAGCACGAATTTTCTTTATTGGAAAAATTCTAGCAAGAAAAACAAAGTGGGAATATTTTTTATAAATAAATGAAAACAAAACATACTTCGAAGAAAACATATCGTAAAAAATCCGAAAAAAATATAAACGCAAGAATTTTCGTTGTAAAAAAATATCGAGCATTGAAAAATGTACTTATAAAAAAATTGTGGAAATGGTTATTCAACGAAAATCTTATAAAAAAACTTTAAGCAATGAGAATTTATTGTAAAATATCGTTAGAGAAAATTCATCACAAGAAAATTTATAAACGAGAACAAATTTTAGAAAAAAATGAACGCGAAAATTTTCGCTTTCTGAAAAATAGAAATACATATTTAATTCACAAACACAAAATTATTGTAAAAAAATCAACTCTTGAATTTTCATATTAGTGTAGAAAACTTATCATAAGAAAATTCGTCATAGAAAAACTGCTATCTGAATAAATTCACAACTGAGAAAATTCAACGCAAGAATGTGTATGTCGTCTAAGATTATAATACAAGAAAATTCATTAATGGGAAAACGGAAAACTCATCGTAAGAATTTGTAGTAAGAGTATAATAAAATGAAAAACGTTCTAATCAACTTTGCAAAACATTTTTTTCATTTAAATTGAACGTATATTTAAAAAAACTATATCCTAATCTAAGTTAGCAATATTTTCTTTTTAAAAACGATCAACAAAAAACTCTAATGTTTCTCAATTACATCCCTTTTTGTTTTCGTTTAAGCATTTTTTAAACACAGTGTTTACGTAGATGGAAATATTAATTTTAAGAAAATTTATCGCATGGGATAACATAGAAGATTTTTCTTAAACATCAAACCACATTGTAAAAGAGTTTATCACAGAATTTCCCTTCTTAGTAATTATGTTGAAAGAAAGTACTCCCATATATAAATTATATAAAAAATTCTTGTATTAAAATTTATTATAGAAAAATTTTAGCTCGATACTTTTTGATACACCCCTCCCCCTTCCAAAGATAAAGATCGAAAAATGGATCGAAGTTTATTGTTTTTTGCGACATTCAGATTCTACTATAAATATAAATTTTCTTTGTCGGAAAACTATTGATGGGAAAGGTCATTGTAAGAAGTTTTTTTAAAAAAGTTGAGGGATAACATAGAAAGATAGAGATGGCAGTGAAAAAAATTTAAAGAAGAATTTGTCTCAAAGAAAATAAATCATTAAAAAAGTAGAAAATTACTATAAATATTTACAAAACGTTTGGTGCAATTTTGTGCAAAACTGTAAGTCCATAGAGTAAATACCGGGTGTTCAAAAATGGATGATACTGGTGATTTGCATGGTAGGAAAACTAAATTTGGGGCAGTTGGCCACAGTGAAATAAAAAATAAGTACTTCAGTAACGTTTCTAAAAAACCAAAATGACAAAATTTTAATATCAGTTTTTCTTTTTTTATTATTTAAGTAATACCAAAAAATAAAGCTTCTGGGAGATTCTATAGTTAAAATATAAGAACAGAAATGAAATTTAGTTGGATTTCAACAGGTATACAAACCTATTAACATTATAGTTTCGGTATCAATTTTAGTTGAATTCCTGTATCTGTAAGGTTGTAATATAGGTAGTAATGGACGGTTTCCACGCTTACCTTACAGATATTTCTTGTAAGGACTTACAGCTTTGCACAGTATTGCACCATTTGTTAGATCCAATTAAATTACGTAGTGATAATTTTCCAGCAAATAATTTAGTTCTATGCATGTTGCACTTACAGCTGTAAGTTTTTTCACGAGGATTTATTGTAATAAATTTTCCCAGCCTTTTCATTTTTCATAACAAAGAATGATGGCAAAGAGGCCTTATTCCAAACCTGTTTTGATGGTGCACCAAACTGATAAGGATTTTCGTTAATTTTATGTAATTTTTCACTATAAACTTTCCAGAATAATATCTCGATTTTGTGAAAACCTGTAAGCCCTTATAGGAAATATCTGTAAAGTTACTATGGAAACCGTCCATTACAACCCATATAACAAACCTTACATGTATTTTCTGTAAGGACTTGCGATTCTGCACAGAATTGCACTTTCTGGTACCAGAATTATAATTGTATAAGCCAACTTAAATTGTGCAATTAAATAAAAATCTAATATAATATAATTCATAAATTCTTTTTTGGTGGTACAAATTATTGGAATACTATTTGTTGCTTCAACTTTATAAGGATTACAAATAAAATAAAATAAATACACCTACATATGTAACCCAATATACATATCAAAAAGCTGCATAATATGTTTTGATGGTAGAGTTTATAAACTATACGGAATAAGTAAAAATGAAAGAAAAATTTATGTATAAATTATAAAGGATGTTCCGAAAATAAGCAGCCAAATTTTTGAAAGCGATTCTACAGTTAATTATAAGAAAAAATTTTCTATCAATACAATATGACCAATTTCGCTTCCTAGGTAGCCAGAGCCCTTAAAATATTGGGTCTAAAAGTAAATTTTTGGTAATTTTTTGAAAATTTCTTGATTTTTTCAGATTTTTTGCAAGCTACAAAATGGTACTTTTAGGGAGGATTGGGATTAAAATGTGCGTAAACTTTTTTATGGTTAAAGTAAAATGATCTTTTTTTCATAACCTTGTTTTGTGTTTAATTTCGGACACAAAAGTACTATAATGCAATTCGGTTAAGCGTACCGTACCATTTTCCTGAAAATTGGACCTATGTACAATGCACATGCAGTTAAAAACGGTATTTTACAAAGTGTAATCGTACTCTTTCTTGTTAGTGGCAAGTAGTAACCTTTCTGACAAAAACGGATAAATTATTGAAGAACTAGTTTCTCCAATGTTTTTAAACCTAGACGCCTGAGATAAATTTTCCATCGGAGATAATAACATGGAATAGAAAATCCATCCCAATTTTCTGTAGCTTGTTTGCAAATTATCAGCAAATCACTGATAATTAATGGGAATCCCAAGAGGGCGCGCGACTTTGGAAAAACAATTGTGAAATATCATAAAATCGAGCATTGCTTGTGTCAAATCTCAAAATTCTTGCGTTTTATAGGTAAGCTAAATTTATCAGGGTACAATCTGGTGTTTACTAACCTTCTGCAACCTTGCACAGAATTAATTAGAGGGATACAAGGTTAATGTACTTTTAGGTCATAATATTTTTTTGTACATTCTTGATTTTTTTCCATACACCAGAATTTAGCGCATTGACTTTTAAATCTACCACAAAAAGATTATACAATAAAAATGTTATTCTCACTGGCGCTGGCGTATCTTACTACACCACCAAAAACCTATATTTTACGTTTAGGAAATCACTCTTAAGTAGGTAATTGTTCCTTAAAAAAGAACAAACTGTCACTTAACGAACTTATTTTTGATACCATTACCTAAGTCTTTCTTGTTATTTTTTTATAGCAAAATATTTTCATGGTGAAGAGATTGGAATTATGGTTCTTTAACTTAACTCACTTGACTTAAAACTGTATTTGCTGCCACTACGTATATTCAAGGATTGTACTAAATCCAAATAAAATGCACGAATCCTTTGACTAGTTAATTAAATGATTTAAACGAACAATCTAAGTTAAAACTTAAATTATACTTAGGGCCAGTTTATTCACCTTCAAGTAAAGTGTTCAGTAGTGTTGCCAGGTAGTTATTTACATGTAAAAGTGATCAGTAAATTAAACTATTTAATATACTCAATTTACTTTTCACGACTGGGAGGTGAATAAATAGTTATTTTTATGTATAAATATATTATAAATTGACCTTTCAGTAGCGAAAACCTTTCAGGGAATTGAGATTACCGAATAGTTTAATTTACTGATCACTTTTACTTGCAAATAACTCCCTAGTAACACTACTGAACACTTTACTTGAAGGTGAATAAACCAGCCCTTAGAAAGATATAAACGTAAATAATGCGAATAGTAGCTTTGGTGAACCAAATAAGAATGAATTGTTTTTACCCTAAATCTAGGACATCAATGTATGAAAAAACCTACTTTGGGTCCCAATTTCTGGTCCCAATAAACTTAACCCGGAATTAATAGTGGAAACTAGTTAGGAGGAAGACTAAACTAGTTCTCAACATATATTATTTCATATGTGTAACAGAAAACTAAATTGCACTATTGAGATAATTTTGGAAAAGATTTTTCATGCAATAGGGGTGAGTATACAGGGTGTCCAGAAATTAAGCGCCAAACTTTAGGAGGCGATTCTACAAGTAATTTTAAGAAAAAAACTTCGTATAAACATGTGTCCGATTTCGCTTTCTAAGCGAGCTACAGCCCTTTAACTATTGTGACTAAAACTAGGTTTTTTGTCATTTATTTGAAAACGGTTTGTAATAAAAATTTGAAATTTGGTGTGAAGATTAATACGTTTAAGATATAATTTCTCATTTTTTTTCAGATTTTTTGAAAGCTTTGAAAGGGTAGTTTTAAGGAGGGTTGGGGTTATAAACAGCGGCAACTTTAGTATGGTTAACATAAAATCATTTTTGTTTTTATACTAATATTCCTTATTGAGTTTTTTAAGTTTTTTTTTGTTTGTTTTCTTTTTCTTTAAGTTTTTTTCTTAAAATTAGTTGTAGAATCGCCTCCTAAAGTTTGGCCGCTTAATTTCTGCACACCCTGTATAATTTTTCTAAATGTGCAAGGATAATAAGTAAAAAAAATGAATTATACCTTTTTACTTACTTTGAGCGTATCCTTATCCTCGGAAGCATCTGGAAGCATGACGTCACCTGCGTCGCTGGTTGATATATCCGACGCCAAGTCGCAAGTAACGGTGGGTATTGCAGGTGGCCTAGGATGAGATTCTATGGTGGCTATCTGCCGTTCCCCATCCCTCGGCGAGGTGTTGCTATTCCTATCGACAGAACCACCGGGGGTGGTTTCCGTCCCATTTTTACTCCCCTGCCTCGTCGTAAAACTAGTGACGGCGTCTTGTGGCTGCCGACGCGGAGGTTTCCTTATTCCTCTCCTCGCCCTAGCCTTGGCCGCAAAATATATTCTTATGTACACGAATACCATTATGCAGGAAGGGATGTAGAATGAACCAAGCGCCGAATACAGCACGTACCCCACTTCTTCACTTAACTAAAAATAAAAAATTAAATTATTCGCATTTCTTTTACTTATAAATTACTAGTCATTTATATTTAAATATTTCGTTATCATTTTTTATTTACTTTTTCATTTTATTTTACACATCCTGAATTTTAATCATCCCTTTACATAATTTTACAACGTCCACCGAAATATTCTTTTCACAGTAAGTAATTTTACTAAAAAACCAGGGCCAGAATTACAAACACGTTTGTTGCGATCGAAGTTTTACCTTGGGGATGTGAGATGATATCATAGAGATTTACGCTACGACTGGAAGAGTAGAGTGACAGAATTTATAATTCGCTCCCTGGACTTTAGTATCCGGGATCTGGGTTTTATAGGAATAAGTTATAGCTGATGTCAGTTACTACTAGAAATTGGGTATGCTGTATTTCGTTCTATCCAATTTCCAGTGAATATAATTTATTTGGTGTGATATTGGAGTTGAAACGGTTAAACGTTTAAAGAAACGATTGATGCGATAAACGGTGAAGAAAATTAGTGGGTTTGTAAACACAATTGAGGTGGAAGTTAAACTGGCGAATGGGTAAAAAGTTAAATTAAAGGACTTGGGTGATATTTATTGAAGAATGCCATTTTCCATTTTTCCATTTCAACTTTAATTGGAACATAATTCGAATCGAATTCAATTCGTTAAACCCACCTCCGGATTCCATTTTCCCCTTTTATTTTTTCCAGCGGTCCTCAAATAATTACTGGGATTCCGATGGTGAAAGGGGTTGTATATTTGGTTCGGTCGGGCCTGGAAAAGGAACGATCGGGATTTTCTTGCTACATTTATTTAGCGAGATCTCTATTATATCGTAAATTTTCGAAAGGAAAGACACTAAGCACGGGACGAAATTGGACGCTTGGATTTTCTCCACTTACCTAATCGAAATAAGTGTGTGTGAGAACAAAAGGTGCTTGTTTTACTTAATTAAATTTCAAAAGTAAAATTTAATTAGTTTTTGGTTTAAAATATTACGCGAGGTGCAGTAATTTATATTTAAATGCAGATTTTTCATGCAGAAAATTATAATTGGGAATTTCATGTTTATATTTCTATATTGCTACATATCATTATATTAGTCTAAATTACGTTTGCATGTTACTTAACTAATTCCAAAAGGATTGTTTATTTTCCGGAAAAGGGATACGCATTTAATGTTGATAAATGATCGGGCAGTTAATACATTGAATGACTCAAACGTTTAACACAGCAGGCATGTGCTAAATGACAGGCCTTTGAATGTGATGGATAAGTTGAACGAATGAGCAATGGCCGTGCAAGGATAGTTTTTCCGGCCTATTCAAAGACTAAAACGTTTCAGAGCACTTTATCACATCCCTACATATCTTTTTACCAAGACATCAGACGGGTTTTAAACTACTGCATATGCCAAGACCTACATGTTTTTTGATTACGACTCAATCTTTTCAATGCGGTTGCAGTTTGACTACAAAAACAACGAATCATTAAAACTTTACTTTACTCTACTCATTTTAATCAAAGGAACTAACAGTTTTACTTGAATACACAATGTAAAAAATTCCAGAAATAATTTTTTGCTTTCAACATAATTTACAAAAAAATTTAACAAAAGATTAATCTTCTACGAAATATGAATTATCTACCATGACTATACAGAGTGTCCCAAAACTGGGACATAAGCTCTTGTGAATCACTTAATTTTCCATTCATTTCAATTTGAATAGGTGATTGTTTCTAACTATATTGACATCCCTGTGTATACCTTCTAATAAATTCCTAATATATTCTTGAGTATCTTGCTGATTACAAAGCATGGAACAAAACTTCGAATTTACGATTTTAAAGATTTTATATTAACGATAGATTCTGAAGAATCTTCTGACCACAATTCTTTGATTACTTGCGTGAATGCTTTTATTAAAGTTCCTTTAATCCTGGAGGTGGTAGTGTTGATGTCCCTTACATATGAACCATATTTAAAATATTCTAAACGGGGCTTGGTGTTAAAGAGCCACTGAATCGCAGAGTTCATGACACAAGTGTTTCCGATACTATGTAATCCATTTAGGCTCATCTTGTTAAAGAGACTGGAACGGTTTCTGGCTATTTTTTCTCGTTCAAAATCTTCCTGCTTAGTGAATTAATAAAAACTTCTTTATCTAATGAGTTTTGATGAAAACTGTCAGGGTTAGTTGCATTATAATATATTGGTGAACAATTTAATCTTGGAAAATATGTTAAATTATTGGAAACTGAAGAAACTCTAGATGAAAATTGAGTTGGAGGAAAGTAAATACTATCCTGAGAATTTCCGTTGGGAAGTGTTCCAAAAATATCAATCCCTTTTTATATTTCTATGACAAATATTTGAATCAGAAAAGAAGTTGATCTTCGATCTTTGGCTACACTTTTCATACTTTCCCAAATATTTGATAAATTGCAATCAAATGGATCCCCAAACGACAAAAGTTTCCATGCTGATTGAAAAAAAATTCCCTGAAAGATTACTTGTGTTTGTAAAATGGTGGTCACGGTTTCGGGTGTTTATACTAGAAGTAAAAAGTCCATATAAACATTTGTCCAAAACTCCACTCTTACTTACTTTTAATTTAACAATCCAGTGGCGTAGAAACGGGTCAATGTGCCCCATTTTTTGATAACTTTTAATAAAACTCTAATAGACCGGGAGCTCGCGACATTTTTGGTCTCCGATTTCATACATCATGCCTTTTGGAGGAGAGAATATTTACTCTATAAGAACAAAGAAAAGCGGGTACTAGCCCCCGCACGCTTTCCGATCATATGGAAAATTGCATTTCCATTTTCACAAAAAATGGTGTTTTTCTCTGAATTAATATTGCATGCCCTTTTAGCAAAAGATGGTTAAAATAAATTTAAGTCTTGAAAATTAGAGGCATGCGATTCGCACGGTCCCAAAGGGCTCAAATGCTCATGTGATCTTGTAATAAAAAAATATGATTTTCCGCGTGTTTATACTGCATGCCAATGAAAAGAATTAAAGTTTGTGTCATAAAACACCCATAAAAAAATTGGCGCCCCTCGTTGGCTCATGTTTGGAAATTTATGAAAAGTTATGTGGAATGACACTGAAGTTTGGTGAAAATTTTAAACAGTGTCATTCCACAAAACTTTTCCTAAATTTTCCACCCTTAAGCCAACGAAATAAATAAACAAGCCAGAAACACTATTTTAAATTAAAAAAAATGAATAAAGGGGATCATTTTGGGCATTTATTAAATTTAAAATTGGGTGTTTTTGGAATCTCTTTTTATTTAAAACACCGACAAAATGTAATACCACGGTCGATATTACCAAAATATTTAACGGTCATTTAATTTTAAATGAGGTTTAATTAGACAAATGTATATGGTATTTTCATGAAGTTTAAATATAGTTTAAATGACGTTTAGCTGCAAGATATCAAATTAAATCTCATTTAAAATTAAATGACCGTTAAACGTGTTTGTAAATAATAGGGGTAAGAGTTTTTAATATTAATTTTCTTTATTTGAAGTAAAATTGTTTCAAATTTTGAAAATTAGTTTTTTTAACAAAGGTACTGGATTATAAAAATTCAAACAAAACGGTAAAATTTTGCAGTGGCGTACCCAATAAGTTTAAAAAAGGGGGCACAGTGTCCCATTTCTACGCCACCGCATTTTTAAATTAATATAAAAATAATAGCCAAAGGTGGCTAGCCATAAGGAGTACTCACCCTAAAAATTGTATTAATTTTCATTCAGCCGATCTAGAGAAAATAAATAAAAAGTAAAAATAAAAAGAAATTTCAACACCATACATGGTGAGATACATCTCGCTAATTGTTGAGTTTTCGACAAAGCACACGAAGCCGTGACCACCATTTTAGAAATGTATTTGGATATTTTCTCCAATTATTGGCGATTCAAATTAATATTTCCCGCGCAAATGTATGTTTGGTTGCATATTCTAGTGACGTCACGTACGTGATAAAATAAATAAAAATTTAAACTTGCAAAGAAATAATCAAACGCATTTAATAATACAAAGTAAATTAGGTAAGTTGACGTTATTTACTTGACTATAACAGACGTTAACAAACGTTAAACGTTAAATTCGTCTGCACAACTATCACGGAAGTGACGTCATTTCATAGTTCCGCGCTATGCCGCAAGAGGGAGAACGCTTAACTAGAATCGCCAATAGCATCTGCACCAGGGGAACTTCATAAAGAATTTATATATGAAGGAGCCATTGTGTCAATACAAGAAAAGTCCCATTAGTCCAGTCAACGAATACTCAAAAAGGGGTGTAGAGTGCATGGAGGAGGGCAGAATTTTTTATTTCAGGGATGGGTTTGGGGTCGTTAGGAGGTAAATATCCTAAAAGTCTCCGTCTCTAGGAGACAAGCCAAGCGCAGAAGGGCTCCCGAAAAGTCAAAAATTTGGCTTTTGACTTCTTCGATTATAATTTTTTTATTTTTATAAAAAGTTTATATTTTCAACCATTCTCGAGTTATCCTCTTCTGAAAATCGTCCATTTCTGGAAAACGCTGTTTTGAATCAATATTTTACGTCAAATTGTGCTCTTAATATGGTGGATTTCTTTTCTGATGTAATTTGATAGGTTTATTGTTTAAGGGGGGATGATACCAGTGGCGAGGCTTAAAAATTGATGAATTTTGAGGCGAGTGTGAGGCGAGTGTGAGGGTAAGCGGTTTACCAGAATGAGAATCGAGTTAATTGACTTAATCTGCGTGAAAAATGGTGAATGTTATTGTAATTATAAAATAAATCTAATGAAATATAAAGTAAATCTTAATAAAACTTCAACAAATCAGTAACCCTGATGTAATTGTTTATGGGGGATTTCTTATTCACAAGGTCGTTTGGCAAAAAGAGTCTATCAACAATTTGTGATAGATTTATATACGATGCCTAAAGAACCACTAGTAGGGAAGAAGTACTGCGGTTTTTTATGGCTACACCAATACAAAAGTAAAAAAGTTGAGAACAGAATCGTTAATATCGACTGAAGAAGAGCGTGGATATACGATATACAGTTCACCATGGAACTGAATTCACAGTCAAACAGGAGATCTTCCTTACGAACGCCAACCACAAGAGCATTATAATCAAACTGATGATACAAAAACTGGAGGAAAATAATATAAATCTCCTCCAAGCAGAGGTTGATACAGATGTGAAAATTATACGTACTGCTATTAAGACCAATCCTTCTTTTGCGAGGTCATAGGAATCGCAAATCGCAAAAACTGAATATTTGCATTCAAATTTCAAAATTCTGATAGTAAATGAAATTCGTATAAGTTTGGGACTTCATCGCCCACTATTCCACTAGGGCACACTCCCATTCTCTATGCAGGGGCGCTGAAATAGCTCCCAGCCAAAAGAAAAACTTAGTTTGCTTGCGTAGTCCTGGAAGCGTTATTTTTTAATATTTTTCCATTTTCTTTTTTTTTATAATACAGTACATTCATCAACTATCGAACGGACAGACTCCTTTTTTTCTATTTTGATTTTACTCTCGCAATTCAATCTTATATTATGTGTAAAATTAACACTTTTTGATGAAACATATCTAAGATAATTTTAACTTATAAAAAAATTAAGTCTGTCCGTTCGAAAGGCTGATGAACGGACTTTATTATAAAAAAAAGTTAAAAAGTCAGTTTCCTTGCCAGTGACTGTGATAGACGAAGATGTGCACTTGGCAATCCTGTTGTTTGCGAAAATCCCTACCCAGCGTGACATATTCCTCGTGAAACGTGGCAGAGGAAAAGTCTGCTTAGAAACATTCTCTTTTCAAGTGACGCAGCAGCTGGAGCAGAATCACATTTTGTTTCTGCATGCTTTCACAGGCTGTGATACCACCTCCGCAGCCTTCAGGAACAGTAAAGTCGAGTTTGCCAAATTATACAAAAATGAGACATCCATAAAAGAAGCAGTTGTGGTGTTTACGTGCCCTTCAACGACATCATCGAAGGTCGAAAGAGCTGAAAAAATTGCATCCTCAGATTGTATGGTACTCCATATAAGCAGTCATTCTTTAAAGAGTACTGGTACAGATCCTTCATAAAATAAGTTGCCTCGATCAAGCCTGATATTTAAACTCTCCCACCAATTGAAGGACCAGCAAATACCACTACTATAAGGTGTATTAGCACATCCAGTAATGGATAGGAACAGTACTGCCCTCAAGTGTGTAGGCAGTAGGAATATCTGGTTGGGAGGAGAATAATGGGGAGATGGTGCCTAAACTGTCAGACAAAAAGTTGCTCATGACGAAATTACCCAAACTAAATTTTGGCGCTGTCAAAAAAATGCGACTCAGGAAGATGCGGTTACAGAAAGGCATCATTGAATTGCTCAGCAGCATGCCTCATCTACCAGGGTAACTGCCACAACGGGGTCCTCATCAACGAGGATAAGAAGGAAGAAAAACTCAGTCTTTGGAGTTTCCTTGGAGGATTTATTTTTTTCTTCTGGTGGTGTGGAGTAAGTCCTTATAAACTATTCCCCCTCCCAACAGGAAGAATATCAAGAACCTATACATACTTATGCCTGAATGGTCTTTTTTGTTTAAAAATAATTAAAATGTAAATAAAAGTAATTCAAACCACAACATATGTTGTGGTTTTAAAAAGGTACCTAGTATCTACCTTTTCCCACTGTTTGGAGTGTGGCTACTCATTATTATACCAAATACAACAACTTCCAGTAATAAATAATAATGTAGGTACTGCTTCCAACCAATAAACCACATTAGAGCTTAGAGCAGAAAATTTGGAAATCCACAATGTTAAGAGCGCAGTTTCCGGAAAAATGCGATTTTCAGAACCGTTGAAAATAGAAACTAGAAAATAGAAAATGTAGGAAATTATGTCAACTTTCAAAAAGTTAAGAATATTTTTTTCGGTAGGACCAATAGGATTTTTACCACCTTATGACCCCAAACCCATCCATAAAGTCAAAAATTCTGTCCACCTCACCTTTCATGCACTCTATAATAATTCGTTGACTGGACTACTCTACTTCAAGGAATCATGGTCATACCATCGAGTCTTTCCCCGTCATCTCTGCTAGTTCCCAATGGTTCAAAAATATAAAGAAAACCATAAGAAATAAAAACTGTCAGAAAATTGAAAAAAAGACCTTTTTTTTAATTGTATTTATTTGTGAACTTTTTATTTAACATATCTACGGTTTTTGTTGTACTAATTGAAAGAGGGTCTTTCTAGCTTTATTGTGAATTTTTTTTTAATTTCTACACAACTTGGTCGCTATTCCTACAAAATTATAAATCATGAACCCTTAGATTTTTAACTACTACTGGCACCCTGTTTATGATTTATTAAAAAGTAATTGAGTTTAGGTATATTTAAAGCGACAAGTTAATTATAAATCAAAATATTAATTAATGTAAGCTTTGACCTCAATCCCCCTTTCTATACTAATCTTTTTGTTTAAATTAAGTATCAAATTATATGACATTCAACGAAGTGAGTAGATAAATGAAACCAATTATAAGTTATAATTGTACTCAATCTGTTTGCTCAATATGTGGGCTATGAAAATGTATCGAAAATCTGGTTACAAAAGGGCGAGCTCGAGTTAATCCCGTAATGTAACACGAACGGAGATGAACAATTCATGAACTAATTTTCCGAAAACTAATCTTAATATCTTCTCCAATTCATATAAGATTTGCTTTATTGGACTGTAAGAAAATAATTTACTAATACTAATTTATTTTATAGTAATTGGATCATAAAAAGTTTTCCTTTCAATTTAGAAGGAACATCAGGAATATCGTGACTTTATTTTTGGAGTATAAAATATTTCCCCGTTCGTGTCGTATATTTCAACTCATCTTAACGACAACAGGAGCCAGGAACACGTTTATATTTCGAGAAAATTGGCTTAAAGTAATTTGAACAAAGAAAATCTTGGGCTGTACCTACTTACATCGAAATTTGTTCTATATTAAAGTCGAAAAGTTTTTTGTTCGTAAATGCATCGGCCAGCTGTCACCGTTCATATAGTGTATAGTAAGATGCGTCAGTGATGGCATGGGGGAAAGTGCCCCACATTTTCTGCAGGGACGACACTTCCCATTTCCCTCTTCTTATATAAATGGAATTTTATATGTGGAACTGCTGTAATATATAGAATATTCGATTTTTTCTCCTTTTCCTTCTTATTCCTCTACTTCTTAAATTTGTCCTGATATTTGATAATACTGACGCTTGTTTAAGCCGATAAAGAAATGTCCATATTAAATTCAATCTCCTCAATTTTAAAATATTTTACCTTCAATAAAAATCCATTTATTAAAAACTGTAGTTTATTTAATTTACTCAATGATAGAATATTTATTGCAGTTTAATAATTTTATTAACGCTGCCAGTACGTGAAATCAAACTAACCATAAATGAAGTCTAAGGATACAAACATGGTGCAGCACCGACTCAAGCATTAAAAGACATTGTTTCTTATACGAGTGAACAGCACCGACTCCCGACTCAAGCACCGATCTTATCCAAAAATCAAATGCCTTTGTTTTGTGTAGGTCGGTGCCTGAAATCTACGTTCTGGTTGGTCGTTTCGTCTAGTGTGCCAAGTTACTGCCGTAAAATTAGCACACGTAGTGAAACGACCAATCAGTAAGGAGTTTTCAGGCTTCGACTTAAATTGATCGCTCAGATTCTTGGATAGGGTCGGTGCTCGAGTCGGGAGTCGGTTCTGCACTATGTTTGTACCCTAAAGTTGGTTTCCAAGGTACTCAAATTTAATGCGTACGATTTGCTCTTAAGCACTATAAAATTTAGTATTCGTCTCGGTCTTAAAGGATAATGAATACGTCCTTTAACATTCGGAAACTACTTTACTTTAAAAGTATAAAAGAATTTAAATTAAATCTTAAGGTTCTTTTATGTGGGTTTAAAAATGTAAAATGGGAATAAAATCTTTGTGATTGCATGTTTGTAAATGTAGCAACAACAAATGTATCAAAACAGAGCTTTTAGGCGATCGTGCATAAAGTAAAAGTAGCATCCCGACATCTTTGGCGGCAATAAAAAGCCTTTAGTGCGAAAAGATGGGATACAAATGCAACACCCGCTGTTTTCTCTCTTACATTTTACCAAGGATGATTTTTTACTACTAGACGAATCTCTGGAGCATTTACGAGCTGATGCTTTTACTATGGACTTAGATCAATCTCTGCTTTTTGTCGGCTAGAAAGAGTATTTTACAATAGACGAATAGACACGTTTACTTTTAGCTTTTATGAAAACTCGGGATATCCTTCAAAATATGCCAATTTATTATTTGCATTATTTAACACCACATTTCTGAGTTATTTATAAATTTTATTATATTTTTAAAACAGTAAAACAATGTGTTATTATTTTTCCAGTATAGTAGAGATTTTATGCAAAGCCAGAGCAAAAATCTTCTTAAAATAATAATTTTTAATTAAATTTTGCAAAAAATTTAAGTAATGGAAATTAAATTTTAACATGTAACTGCGTTTAAAGGTACAAAATCTTCTAAATTATTTAATTATATTTGGTAATCTCAATGATAATTTTAATCCTAGAGACTTACATGTTTTTTACCTAAATTCCAAAATGTATACTTATGACAAGTCAAATTATAACTTATAACTATTGGGGGTTTAAAAGCCATCATATATAGATTATGAAATACATTATAAACCCACATGGAAAATTCACTAGTAGATACATTTTCAAGGAGCGATTTTACATGGCAGGCTTTAAGTCCACAAGAAGCTCTTGAATTGAAAATTATATCCCTATGGTGTAGTAAGCCGGTATAGTAAAAATTTCGCTTTAGTAAATTTTATATTTTGTTCAGTATTCATCAAAACAGAGCAATTTTATAAAAAGTGAAAAACTAACAAGTCGTACATTGTTCCATACTATGTTTTTGCAAATTACTGGGTGTACTAGGTTTTTTCTAATAAGTGTTGGCATAAAAAATAGTTCCAAGAAGTACTAGAAGTTGTCTGTATATACTCCTTGCCAAATATAAATCTATACTTAAAATTAGTAATCTAAAAATTTGTAATAGAAATTGTGAATTCTAAACATCAAGATTTACGGAAACTAAAATCTGGATTTCTAAAAATCCAAAATCTCCTAATGTACAAAAAGAATCCAATTGTTACTCAAATTTATAAAAAATTCATAATATGCTATTTTAGAACCTTGACATGAGGACATGCAAGGGAAGATGGAAAAGACCAGATGGAATGGCATTAATTCCGTATGAATTTAAACCTTAGCTGACACCAATTTAGTACATTCGGTAAAAGGCATTGGAAGGTCAGCTACAGAAGCTGAAAGAAAAAATATATTAAAATACCAATGATTAAAATATAGAGGTTAATTTTATTCCTTTTGCTCTTGAAACTTTTGGATCTTGGGAAATAGAATCTATAACATTTATTAATTCAATTAATAAGAAACAAAAACTTAGCATCGAAATACAGAGAGAAAATGGAGCATCTACAGGATGTCCCATTTTATGTTGGACTCTATGGGTATTTTTGTTATTATTGGAGATAGAAAGTTGGTTAAATGGACAAAGTAGTGCATATTTGTATGTTCAATAATAATTCGTTGACAAAACAGTTGAATTTTGCATCGTTTCGGCGCCATCTTGAAAAAAACAAAAAGTGCCATTTTCAAAATATGACTGTAACTTCTTTATTATAGGCCAAGCCAAAAAACATTGTTAACAACATAGAGGCAGTTTTTTTATATTTAATTCAATAAGATAATCAGATTTTTTCTTAAGTTACTTAAGTTACTTAAGTACACCAATTTCCCAAAATTCGACTGATACCGAAAGTACTCAGCGAAATCAATGGGAATACAAAAATATATAACATGGTAGGACCTATAACGGACTTTAGCACCCACAGATATATTTTTGGAGTTTATTATTCTAAATAAGCTTTCTACCCAGTAAACCAATTTGTAACTTATATATAAAATACACATAGATAGCTCGTAAATTCTCCTATGTAGCTAATTTAACGTAAAATATATGTATATTTTACATATATAATATTATATTATTTTCTCTATGTAAATAATAAGTAAAATTTATAATGTGTTATTTATATAGAATTATTTACATATACAATTCATAAGTTCGTATATGTATATTTTATATATAAATAATAATTTATTATTAATGTAAAATATCGCCTGTGTTATTTACATTAGACATTTAATGTAAAATATACCTACATAAATTATTTACATATATTCTTTATGTAAATAATTCATACATAAAATATAAAATAAAATAACTTATTAGAAAAATGTATGGAAGTTGGGTTAGAATTTATTTATTTTGTTATAAATAATTTTAACTACTTAATTTTTATATTTAATGTCTTTATTTTGAATATTTTTAAAGTTTAGACTTTTTTCTTAATTTTTTTTTTAAATTATGCGAGAAGGGTTAAAATTCATTGTTTATTTTGTTATAACTTTTTTTAACTTGACTAATTTATATTTATGAATATTCAATATATTTATGAAAATAATATATAAAAATTCTGGCCAAGGATATTATGCATAAAATAATAAAAGCAAAATATACTGCAAAATTGCGCTTACCAAAGAAATCTAACATTCAACACCGACATTATTAGAAAAAAGTTGAGTTATAATTTATTTATTTTGTTAAAAATAATTTTAACTACTTATTTTTTATATATAATTGAACTTCTTTTAACTTCACTAATTTATTTTTAATATTTTTTTATTTGTATTAAAACAAATATAATATATGTGGAATTGCTTTAAAACAATGTTTTTGTGTCTTCATTTCATGAAGCCTCGATGGTCCAACGGTTAGGTGGCTTGATTCGACAATTTGCGACTGCAACGGCGTGGGTTCGAATCCCGCAAATCCCACTTTAAGTTTAACATGGTTTAGGTTAAGATAATATTAACGTATTAATTATACTTGTGATTACTTACTAGAAATGGCCTAGTAGCAGCTAATTACTACATTGGACCGTCTAAGCAAAAAAATGATATTTTTTGTTTTTATTTACTTATATCTGATATATATTTTATATATAAAAATTTACATAATTTACACATAATAACCTATCCCCAAATATGGCTGACATCCTGACATGATTTATCCCTAATTTCTCTCTAGATTTTACATAAATTTTCTTACATGTTATATATATTTTACATAAATAATACCTCTTTTGGTTTACTGGGTATGCTTCTGTTCCATTTTACAAAGCTTTTATTAGGTTCTTCTCTTTCCAACATAATCATAACTTTCTATTTTTTAAATCTGTATTGTTCATAATTATTAATTTCTACTTGAAAAAACTTTTCTCTTTTGATGTTACCTGCATGTACATTGTCTTTTCGTTGTTACTTTTCAGGTAAAACTCTTTCTTGCCTTCTCCAGTAGTTAACATTATATCATTTACATTATGCAACGCTATTTCTCAGAACTGCTGGTAATGGTAAATTAAATAAAAGTAGAGATAGAGTATCGTCTTATCTTATTCTCTTTCGCACCTCGAAATTTTCAGAGATCTTCTTTACAATCATGTTCCTTTTAAAGTAATCTTTTCTTCCTGAGAAGTGTGCTTGCTTAAAAATTAACATTTCTAGAGATAAATTAAAATCATAGGCATTCGCCATTATTCGTTTCATTGTAAATCTGATGTCTACATATTCTTTCGGAAGCCTCCCTGCTCCCTGCTCCCTGATCTCTTATGATTAGTTCAAGTATATTTTCAAGTCTATCTCTTATGATTATTGCGTGGACTTTATTTACTTTATATGTATATCGGTTTAAATAGTACACCATAAATAGGCAATGATAAAGAAACTGGTTACTATGTTTTTCGACATCAGTTGCATATGAAAGGAAAGTTGTAATTTGAATTTTTTCCTTCAATGTATTTTTTGGACTATAAGTATATTGCTACGAAGACTTTTCTTCACGTGGATTTTTCGACAGATAGATTCTTTGGGTTGATTTTTTTCTGAACGTAATGTATTTTCCTATGCTGTTTTTTCTTTGACAATGTTTTTTATGTTGTACTTTCTTATAACATGATTTCCTCATTAGAAAATTCGTCCGATTTTTTATCGATTTGAGGTGATTTTTTTTAAATACCAATGTGCTCACAGCTATGTTGTTGAAGATCCTTAATCCTTAGAGTACTATTTTTCATGGTCGACCTTTATTCGATCGAATTTTGCATCATAAAAACATTGCACGGTCGAAAAGTTACTCGAATGAAAACTCGTTGTATAGGAAACTTGCTGGTTCGAAAATCGTCGGGTCGAAATATTACTGGATCGAAAGATTTTCGTTTCGAAAAGTTACTGAGGTGGAAGTTTGTGAGCTAAACGAAGCGCTATAAATATAGAAAATATTATTTGTTGATGCATGATTGGTATTCGTCGAAATGAGACAAACCCGTTACCATATCAACTTATTCACCAAACGATATTTTCCGTACATGAAAATAATCTTAAAGAGAATGGTGGATTGTTTACTGCATTACTATGGTTACGAGTTAACGGGTCAACTCTTAACCGAGATCAACACATTTGGATTACAGACTTCCACCTTTGGTTCGAAATATTGCTGCAAACTTCTCGATCCAGGCATATTTCGATCAGACAATCAGCAATTTCGAATGGCTTTGGTTGGTGTATCATATTTGAACCAACCGAATTCGAATAATTAATTTTTGACATAACAGATCCTTTGGTTCAAGCCAATTCAAGCTAGATTAACGGATAATAACCGTGATCGGGATAACGGTTCGCTCTTTGGTTATTCGCCCTATCTCTTTCTATCAGTTCGAATGGGGAGGAAAGAACCAGCCAAAAAAGCCATACGAAATCGCACAATGTTTTTATATATTCTCTTTTTCTTTACACTTACCCCATCCAAGGTCTACCACAATTTTCTTTGGAATAATTTATATAGGAAAGTGAGAAGCTCAGATATGTTGAGTTGATGTTAAACGTGTTAGGTTAAGTGTTTAATATGCGTTCGGTTTCGGGAGTTTGTCTCATCATCCGGAAAAGAATATCGAATGAACTAAGTCACAAGAGACATGGCACTAGGATAGTATAAGGATTCAAAACTTATAGCGCAGTAAAGGAGTCCTGACAGGCAAAATTTCTTACCATAATTATCCAACAAAGAATATTGTTGCTTTGACTTGTCTTTGTAATGAGTTTTTCTATTGTACATTTTCTTGGATCAACTTTTTCATATAATTTGGAAAGCCAGCAAATTAAGTAAAAGTTCGAATATTGTTATTTTAAAAAGGTACAAACTGATTTGAAATTACAATAGTGAAACTGTTTTTATATCTACCTTTAACTAAAAAAGGTTGTGATATCAATATAAATAAATCATCATGAGACATACGACCTAAATTGTATTTTGTGATAGTAAAGCGGTTTATTTTAAAGAAAACCGATATTTGTTCCTACATGTTTCCTATTATCTAAAGTGGCTTTTTGGAATAGTAAAACGTTTCTGGTATAAAATAAGCCATAAATTAAATAATCAAATAATTCCATCTTCTTATCGTAAATTAAGACGGGTGTTGTAATCTTTTAACAAAGCAGTTGATGATTTATTGGCTCTGAGAGATCTAATCCTCCAAAGATGTAATTCACAAAAGTAATTAAGATATCAGCGTTGAATTTCGCGCACGCCTATCTCCTCCTTTAACTCTTGTTCTTTGTGGTTTTCGGCGTTGAGAATCTAAGACCTAGAATACGTTAGGTATAATTACGACTGACATGATCAAGATATTTAAATTCCTTCGTGTATCTTTCCTCCAACGTCTTGCTTCCGCGCTTTAGTTTAAGCCAAAAATTAAAAGTGTTTTAATTTTACTAATTACCTTAATCATGAAGGTATTTAATCTATAGATGTTTTACAATTATCAAAATATACCTACAGTTTTCTTATCTTTTAATGAAAATTTTTAATTAAAATTATAATATGTATCTGTCTTAAGAATTCTCTGTAAAAAATGCATAGTTTTAATTTTAGACAAAGTAAGAGCTTGAACGTTATTTTTGTTTAGTAAATTTATAAGCTTCTTTTGTTGAAACGAACTTATTGTAAAACAAGGTGGTAAGAAATAACATGGTAGTTACTAAAAGTAGATGTATTTTAAAATGTTCTCTTTTAAGATGAAGTAAAATCAATATTTTTGGTGTATTCATGAGTTTACTTAGCAAATAAGCTTTATTTTTCAAAGTACCCTATCATTATTTGTAACTTTTATAAGAAAAAGTGGAAGTTTTAAAGTCTGAGTTATAATAAATACGCTCGAAAAAGTCCTTAGATGTTATAGAACCAGGGTACAAAAGCACACTCTCGGTATATAAAAAAGCTCGCATGCACAGACTCACCGTTTATCTCTATTAGATTCGCGCTATTTCCTACTTCGCAGCCTTTACCAAAAGAGGCTTCCTTTTATTCCCTGCCACCCCGCTCAATCGCATTCATCACAATCATGCCCTTCTAAAAGGCCATATTTTTCCCGATTTTCGGTAATTTTCTTCATCCCTGCACCACGCCATCTCGGCCAATTTGCAGGCATGTGGATTTAAAAGGGATGAACCATACGTTCTCTTTAACAGTTTTTTCGATCGCATCCTGAATAAACCTAATTATTATTAATGGCAAGGACAACGAAATGCTTGTTTTCAGCGCGAGCGAGCTTAAATATTTTAAAGTGGCCGACATGCTTTACGGCTTTTTCCTATCTATTTTCTTTTCCTCGGGATTTATTTGGAAGCTGCTTTTAAAATGTTTTGTTCCGTTCCCCACAAAAGAAGTAATTATGCATTTTACAATTAAAAATTGAAAAAATGTATGTTACCATTTTATAAGAGGCACTTTCTATTAAAACCTTTAAATCCTCCACAAAACCCATATTTTATCTAAAAGTTTAAAGTGTTTTGTTATATTAATTAATTGCTAGTTAATAAATGTACACACGCATGCTGGAATCCAATATTATTTCATGAGAACTCAACACTCATGCTGTACTAAATTTTTTTGAAATAATTAATTAATTCCCTATACAACGGCCAACATTGTAAACAATATACCTGTTTTCCTATAATATTATTATTGGAAAATATTTCCGGTGCATTACAAATTCGAAATTTAACAGTATTTGTAGGGCTATGAATAATTTAACCAATTTGCATCAGTTAAATACTCAATGAAGTTTTGTCTACTATATTATTATTATTACACTCATTATTTATAAATTATCCCCCAAACAACCACAAAAAACTAATTATAAAGCACAGCGCAAATTACGGAATTTATAAACACAATTTTGTTGTATTTAGTTAAAAACTTTTGTCTATCCGAGATTCATTTAATAAATATACAGTGATTAAAAATTATAAGTATCGCATTGTCGTAAGAGCAGTTTCTTCAATCGCCTCTTTCTCTCTCGCGTTCATATAAATCATTGCAAAAATTTTAATGAATTGACCAATGGCAACGAAAAGAAATATACAGGATGTCCCACTTTTTTCCAAGAACATTTTTTAGATAGTAAATGTCATTCTGAAAAACAAATTTCCTATGAACTTTTTCAACTCCCTCAAAAGTTATAGCAATTTTAAAATCAAGTCCACTTTCTATTTTGTTTCTACCTTTAGCCAATCATGTGCGTTATTTTTAGTGAGGAAAATTTAAAACGCCCCGCATAGTTTTAATACTGGCCATATTGTTTAGAAAAGCTAACATCTATAAAATTTTCCAAATTTAAAATTGTTGAGAAGTCAGAAAAAATTGAAGATTCTGAACAAAACAATTCCTATGAACTAATATTTTTTTCGACTCCTTAAAAAGTTACAGTAATTTTAAAATTGTAAAATTTTAATGATTCTTGTGGGACACCCTGTATAAGTTTCATATTTTAATCATTTTTTATTTAAATCAAGAATGATTTGGTTTTTGTATTTATCTTTAAGCCAATTGATTTTATCGAGGGAAATTTAAAATGGTCTACTCCCCTGTAGAAATCAAAATTGTGTTTAGCTTCTGGCAATGTTGTGGCAATATTGTGATGTTTTAATATCGTTTTTCAATATATTCACATTATATTCACAATACCGTGCGGACATAAAGTAAATCCACCCCCCCCCCCCCCCTGCTAACGGTTAATTTTTATCCAAGAGATTTCCTGTAGATTTTATGACTGCCTAGATGTGGAAGGTGGTTATGTTAATCAGCAAAATTAACGAACTTATGATTAAACATAATTTTGTTTAAATTTAATGTTATTAACTTAATTGCAAAATATTTCATTTAAAATAAGGAAGTTGGGGTACTTGGGTCCAACTTCTGGTGTAAATAAAGTTGCATAAAAATGCGATTTTCAAATGGGTGTAATTTCGAAAGTATTAATCGAAGACCACTTTATGCTAGGTTAATTTAATGGTATTTTTATGGAGAATACGAAAATGCAAAAATATACTGGGTGTTCTGTTTAAAATAAGAAAGTTGCCATCCACTTCCGGTATAGCCGGAAGTTCCACAAAATCAAAATTACCTTTATTAGAAAGTTCGCAATTAGGTTCCTCCGTAGTCAAATTTTCAGAATCAAAAACATAACCGTTCAAAAGTTAGCAGGGGGGATTTACTTTATGTCCGCACTGTATAATGAAACAATGGAAGTACAATATTGTGTAAACATCTTTTTACAATATTGTATAAATATTGTATATATCCGTAATATTTTAGTAAAGATATGATGTAAACATTATCCTAAAAAATATGGTAGCACAATATTTTAATAATATTTTTTTACAATTTATATAAAATTTTAGTAATATTTGCAGTCCAGGAGCCCACCGCACTAACATAGATATTTTTTTGTTGAATCGGTAGTTTTTTATGAACTCAAGAGTGTGCAATCTTTTTTATGCGCTGAAACTTGACCGAAGTATTAAAAAATGACCACTCCCGGTACCTCTTTTTGAACTGTTCCTTAACCTGACAGGAACCGAGGCAACAACAAGAAGGTGGGAATCATTTTCAAAAGTAGGCAACCACTTTTACCTATGTATGTTATATGAGGTAGACTTTAGTGAGGTCGGTTCTCCTACTATTGCTTTATTTGTAAATAAGTTCTTTACTATACAGTTTTTATGTGTTTTTAGAATTAAAATGTACAAAATACCCTCGGATACTAAAAACTGGTACAAAATAGTTTCATCCATTTGCCTCTAGATCATTGTTATTATTAACTGATTATAATAATAAAACAAAAACAATTAATGATATGGTGATTTTACTAAGTGAAAATGAATATCAATGAATATCAAAAAAATCATTTAAACATACTTAAAAGCAAATTACAGAAATTCCAAGAAGACATCTACAATCTGCGCATGGTCCAGCTTAAACACATCCCTCTTCCAGTTACTAGCCTGTTGGATGTCGACCCTAGACTGCCCTAGACGCTTAAATACGCCATTTTTATTCACAATAAGTGCGATTTAAGTACACAGTTTACATTCCAATTTTGAACTATTTTTACTCCATTACGGCAAGTTTACTTTCTTTGTAATACATTTTATACTTTTTGGATAACAGAATTAAAAGAATCACTTAGAATTTTTATACAAGAATAACTTCATTTAAAGCAAGTTTAGTTTTAAAGACAAAAATAAAATTATACAATAATTAGTAAATCTGCTTTAATTAGTTTTTAATTCAATGTAATTAAATAATATAATATACTTTCAGAAAATAGAAACTTCAATAGGTAATAATTACCAGTCAGAACACACTACGAAAAATCCCATTATATGTATATTCGATCTGCTGAATAAATATATTATAAATTTATTTTATTCCCGAATTATTTATTATTATAAATTTTACTACAATATTTGCACCATAACGTTATCACAATTTACGCACAATATTGTCACAAAGTTTCCACAATATTGTCTCTATATTAAAAAGATATACTCACTGTATTGTCACAATATTATTTGGGTCAATATTTTAACATGTGCAAATATTGTGACACTATATTTATACAATATTATAATATTGTGTACGATATTATCACAACATTGTCGCAATATCGTGTTTCTATTCGGGCTTAGTTTAAAAACAGCCAATACTGTTAAAGAAACTATTTGGAAAGTATAAAATCCAAAAGTCATAATTGATTTTATCCAGTTCTAATTTATCTAGTCACTATGACTTTCCATTGGTGGACCCTAATTAAAATTTTAATATTACTTTGGAATCTGTATTTGATATAATAACGTCCGCTAAGGATTCCATGTCCAGTGGTCCAGATGGAATTCCAACCCTTTTTCTAAAAAGGTGCAATTTCACTTTGGCTAGACCCATATTTTTGCTCTTTTCTAGGTCAATAAAGGATGAAACTTTTCCGATAGTTTGGAAATCAAGTTTCATAACTCCAATATTTAAAACTGGAGATCGTCAGCAAATCTCAAATTATAGAGGAGTCAGTCTAGCCTCAGTTATTCCAAAACTGTTTGATAAGCTCATTTCCATTCAATTAGCATGGGTCTCTAAGCCGTTGATTATCGATCAACAACATGGATTCACTAATGGAAAGTCAACGGTGTCAAATCTGATACTTTACAGCACCTTTGTGTCGGACGCTCTAGAGGGTCAGTTAGAGGTAGACTCAATATACACTGACTTTTCAAAAGCGTTCGATAGAGTAGATCATGGGTTGCTAATATTAAAATTGAAGAAAATGGGGTTCTCTGGGAAAATTATAAATTGGATAAACAGTTTTTTATCTATCAACGCATAAACATTTCCAAAAAAATTTCTAGCAATATAAATGTTACATCAGGGGTTCCGCAAGGTTCGCACTGCGGACCGATACTTTTTAATTTATTTATTAATGACATACAAAGTAACATCAAATATTGCAGTTGACCTTAAATGTTCAAAATTATTGAATCACCAGAAGACTACGAGAAGGTACAGGAAGATATTAACAATTTAGTAAATTGGTGTAATAGTAATATGCTTTATTTTAATATTGGTAAATGTCAATCTATTCTATTACCTTCTCGAGGAAAAAGACAATCTAATCGATACTATAAAATTAGTAATTCTACTTTAAATAAAGTCTATTAGGTCAAAGACTTGGGTATCCTCTTTGATTCGTCTCTTACATTTCGATCTCACATTTTAAATAGTGTTAACTCCGCGTTTAAGCTTCTTGGTTTTATCACAAGAATTGCCAAAGATTTGAGACCAAATATATTTCAAATCCTATATACAACGTTTGTGAGATCAAAATTGGAATATTGCTCTTCCAAAATCATGTATTTTACGTTAAGTGTAGAGGATTATCACTACCATGTTATGTTGCACCGACTAAATTTACAAACGTTGGATGTTAGAAGATTGAACGCCGATTTAATATTTTTGTAGGCACTAGTTTTTTAAGATTAATTAAGTTTTTATTGTAATTATTGTTATTATTCCTAATAATGTTCCAGGCTGATGATGAACCAAAACCATGTGGTTCGAAACGTCCCTATGAAATAAAGTTTTAGTACGTTTATTGTTTCCGTTACTATAGACCCAAAATCAACTCTGCCTAATTATTAAAAACGGATTAAGCTATTTACTTCAAAATTTTTGTATAAATTGATTAATGGATTCATCAACTGCAACGAATTGCTCGGAAAAATTGATTTTTTATTTAAGCCTCAAGCTTGTAGAACTAGGTCAATAGATTTATTTTGTCTTAAACACCATAGAACTAACTATGGGTATAACGATTCACTCTCAAGAATGTTTAGGGAAGTGAATAATGTATTTAGGAACAATGGCCTTCTGTAACGCTTTACAGGCTGCAACAAGTCATTTCTCTGTGAGTTGAGTCTACGGTAGTATTCATGTCACTTCGTATATTTTCAACGTAGATCGGGCATACTTTTTAATCCCTAGACTAAAAAGTATTACATATAGGCGGTGTAAAACTCGGATGTGGATGGCGACCGGACAATGGTTCAAATTTAGACTAATCTTTTATCTTGTCTCCTTCTAAAACAATAAACGAGCGTATATTGTATTGGACTTTTATAAATGTTAGAAAGAACCAGAATGTTAGAATGTTAGAACAACCTGTAGGAACCCGGAGTGGAACGGGGTACCTAAGCTTTGATTGCAATTTGAAAGAGTTTGAAAGAAATATTACCATTATTTGTCAGTTTGTACGTTTATTTACTTATTCCTCTACAAAGAAACTAAAGCTAAACTTATCGAAATTAATAATTAGACTATCAAAATTAGTGATTGTAAAAAAATTTCCCATTCTGCCCCAATGGGAAATGACACCGGGGTACAATGGGGGTACTAATTATTGTTCACAAATGAAAACACTGTCATCGTCATCACTGTCTGGTCTAGACCAACAGACACTATTTGTGCCCATTTTTTAGAAATGCCCCGTATCCCACTTCTTTAATGATGACTGTATCAATTGTTTGGTACATAACATCCGTAAGCCAGGAATGTCGATTTTCTGATATATGTATGTACTTATCATCTGCAGATGAAATAAAAAGTGTCTATTAATATGAGAGGTATTATCAGGGGTGGGAAGGGTCATACCTCATACCCCATTCTTCTCCACCCATTGTGCCCCGACGTTTCAGTTGTTTTGATAACTAGTCAAATTTCGTTTCAGCATAAAATATGCAACTTCGCCCCAATTTAGAAACTCTTTAAATAAACAAGATTCCAATTTTGAGTCTCGAAAATTCTACATATTGCATAAAACAACCAACTAAAAGTCACGAAATTATTAATTTTAGTTTTTTTACAATCATACAGGGTGAGCTAAAATGATTGTGGTTCGATATGTAGGCAACCAAATATGCAGGTTAATACAACTACAAAGGACACCGCACTTTTTATATGTAAATTAGGCCCCCTAACGATTTTGTTCAAATTTTGTATACAGTTAGACATAACATTAGGTGGGCCAACGATATAATTTTTTTTTTCGAAAAAAATCATTTATGAGATGTTATTGTATGTCGCTCCGGTGCTTCATTTCGGAGTAAAAGTAGATTTTATAATTTTTAGCTAAAAATATGAATTTAAAAAACAACTTCAGAGTAGCCTAATTTACCTAAAATATCATGTACTAAATATGTGGGCTGCTTCATATGCAAGATTCTGCTAATTCCGTTTTTAAAAATCGCACTTTTAATATTGCAATAATACACTAATTAGAAAATATTAAAGGTTGCTTACAACTTTGATGATATTTTTTAAATTCATATTTTTAGCTAAAAATTATAAAATCTACTTTTACTCCGAAATTAAGCACCGGAGCGACATATAGGAGTACCTTTTCTGGAGTACATTGGTCAAGGATTATTTTAGTACTTTTAAAATTATCAAAAACGTAAAGAATCAAAAGATATGATCAAAAAAATTGATGACCCCCCCCCCACATGTAACGGCCCTGAAAATATTTTTTAAACTTTTATTGGCTGAAAATGTGTATCCTTATTTGAAAAAACTGTGGCCAAAACTTCAAATTAATATCTCTTATAATATTTATTTTATTTACAAAATAATATTAATTTTGAAAATTATTGAAGTGGTATAACTTTTTAAGGAAGCATTTCCGGACAATACTTTATAAGTGAAAAATGCTTAGTTTCACTTCCCAGTTTTAGATATCTATGCATATTTCTTTTCTACCAGAACAATATTTAATAAAACCCGAAATAATACGCAAAATACGTACTTTGCACCTATTTAAGATATACCGCTAATCCATCTCAAAAATGATTTTTTTCGAAAAAAAAATTATATCGTTGGTCCACCTAATGTTATATATAACTGTATACAAAATTTGAACAAAATCGTTAGGGGGCCTATTTTACATATAAAAAGTGCGTTGTCGTTTAAATAGAAAACCCCCTAGTAAGCCAATGGTGTAGCAAATATTTTTTTTCAAAATGAATTTAATAACCATAACAAATCAAGAACTCTAAACAAATATACAAATTTATGTTATTTATTGAGATTTTGTGTTTCATAAAATAAAAAACGTACAATTAGCTCTCGAATTTTACAACAAATCTCAAATGTTGAAAATTATGACCTTCATTTACAAGGCAGATGCTAAAACAAAACAAAGATTTACGCAAATTAGTCTTGATAAAAACTGTTTTTTATAAAACAGGAGGCACAATAACTAAATGCAAAAATCCGAAGTTTTGACACAACGGTAAAAATTTTACCTACGCCTCTGCTTTTGTGTAGTCTAGACTAACTAGTTAGTCTGTTATAATTTTTACATAATTTTGTGTTGCTATGAACTTGAAGCAAACAAATTCCCTAGATTTTTAGGCGGCAAATTTGAATTGACCACAATCATTTTAGCTCACCCTATAGTATATTGCTTTATTAGGAGTAAAAGAAGTAATTTTTGTGGCGAGCTCTGCGAGTCCCGTGGATACATGCGAGCCACAAAAAGTTCTTTTACTCCGAATAAAACGTGATATTTTTCCTTCAAATGTCGAAAGTTATAAAATAGTAATATAAAAAATAATTTTAAAATTTGACATATAATTTACATGCAACATACAATATAATGTCAGTGTATATTGGGTTGTCTAAAATGCATTTCTCTCCGCCTTTCTAATCCTTGTCAATGCAAAGTATACCCGATTATAACCGAATATGGCCATAGATTCAAGGAACATAAATGACTTGTTAAAGCCTGTCAAGCGTCACATAAGGCAGTACTTAATGACGTTTGAAGAAATAATAAATGTTTATGATTTTCAAATTCTTTTCCAAAATAACTTTTGTGCGATGAGTTTTCTTTCAATTATACTTTCAATTCTTATTTTGTAATAAAAAGTGACTTATAACTTTTATCAATTTGTTTTCATATATTTTATAACATTAGAATTAGTTTATTTACAGTATTTTATTTTATTTAGTATCATGTAACAGGATTTTCATATTCTCCAATAAAGAAATAAATAATGTTAAAATATTACGTATTTGATTTTCCGTTGAACTTTTTCATATGAAAAATTTTCCGGCAATATATTTGAATTTGAAGAGTTTTCCCCAAAGTTGATTTTCCAGTATGAGCTTTTCGAATTTTAATTTTAACATTAATTTTTGTTTTTAAAAATTTTATTATAAATTGCAAAAAATATTTTTAGTTTTATTTACAATTTCAACTCAATATAATGAGATAATATTCCAATATCCCTAACACGAAATCTCGTTACTATAATATCATAGTTATTGCATTGTATTGAGCAACTACGTGCAGAGTTGCAAATGGAATCTAAGCAGATTCTACACTGTTCACTGAATTAATTTCGTACAATCGATTTTGTAATTATGAAGAAAAATATCATGTTCCTACATTGTTGATGCAGTTGAATCCCTTCTTGATCAGATAATATTTGGGTCGTGAGGTATATAAAAGATATTGCTAATTAGTTCCTTGTTAACCATTTTTTCTTCACTTAAAATTAATATCTTAAAAAATTCTTTCAAAATTCCATATTTTCCATTGTATTTCACTATATAGGAGAGGAAAAAATGGTTGAAACAATCGTCTTTGTTTGAAAAAAAGTTGTTTTGGTATTATGGTCTATTAGGGGAAAGCATAAATCCAGCCAACAAGGCTCCACTTATATTTCAGCGTCATATCAAAATAGCTCCAGCTTGATTTACTCCCGTACGCCACTTTGTATCCGACACGTATCTGTACTCATCCAGCCCAAAATGGAGCAAAACGCTCACCTGCACGTCCGACACGCTCGATAAAAGGGCAGGCGAGAAATAATACAGGCATTGATATATTTCAAAATTACTAGAGGAAGTTGTACGCTTTCAAACTTTCAGGACTTTTCACGAATGGATTAATCTGAAACTTGAATATTTATTCAGTTTAAATTGAAAAAGGGGAATTAGTTAAGGTAATTTATAAACGTAAATATGTTTACTCCAAGCTTGGAGCTGTGTTTTCACGCTTGACGTACATACAATATGACTCAAAAGCTTCTACATAGGGGTGGTTGGGGATTGAGCCCAGAGTAATCCTAGCGCTCGAGTCACGTTCTCTTTGGAACTCTGCCAATCCTTACAGCCTAAGCAATTTCGATCGATCCGCTCGATTTCCTCTACTCAATCGATTCAACTATAACTTTTGTTTAAGGAAAATCGAAACCATTAGAATTTGTAACTCAGGATGATAGCTAAAGTGAAAATTTACTGCCACGTCTAAAATACAAAACTCTTAGGGTACATTTAGCCTGCAGCCTCGCTGCTCTCTGCTTGCATGTCGCTAAAGTTACTCGCTGCTCATATGTGACAAACTCATATAAATTTTGTATTGGTGCATTCATGCTGCAGCAATATCTAGCATCGCTAAACGTCTTCAAATTATGATCTAGAAACTCCCTCTCTTACTCTCTGTATCACATTATAGTGTACTGTTTCATTCGAGAAGCAAACGTCATATGGAATATCGCAGCTGTAGCACAAATCTACATGGCGAGCAACCTGGCGATGTGCGAGCAGCGAACATCTTTGGTGATAGTGGCGAGCAGCGAGGCACCAGACTAAATGAGTCCTTATTCTTCGTTTTATATTTATAAAGAAAAATAACTTCATACATGAATTTAAGGTATTGAAATAGATTCGCTATGACTTCCAAGGAAACGATTTTTTCTGCAATAAGTTTTCCTTTATATTTCTTCCATGATTTTTTTACAAGAAGAGAAAATTTTTAATTTTTTTTTAAGCTAAATAATGTTGTTTTGAATAAAAAAGAAGTTTTTCTGCGATAATATTATTTAAAACAATGTTCCATACAAAATTTAAAAGGAAGATTTTATGGAATATTCAAAATTTACCCTAGAAAAATTCTCCTCACGTAATTGTTCTTAGATATTTTTGCAAATTTATAGTTTTGTAAAAGACACGATTTAAATTTTATATTCTGTTTAGGTTTTATTTTCAGGAAACAGTTTTATGAAGAATATTTATTACTGCATAGATTTAGGAAAGAAATAAAAAGATACAAACTGCCCTGACGTAGATGAACTCAATAAATTTTCGTAAATATTTCTTAGATCTTTCCACAATACTTGCAGGTACTGATGGCAACCCAATAAATCTAAAAGGTAGTACAAGTACGACATTTTACTTTAGTCCAGTCAAATGGTGGTTTTCCCCTAACAAAATTGCAGAAGTTTTTAGATATAAGCTGAAGAAACCTCTCGGGAGCCGGAGGCTTCAGTGTGGTGTGTGGTAATGGGAACCAAGCCATTTTTTCCAACTTTCACCCCCAATGCTCTGGATCCAAATATCTGATCCATTGCTGCACATGATGGAAAACTCTGAATGCGTGTTGTTGAGCGGCAGCTTCAGTCATAGGTATGGAAACCGTATATTCTGATGCCTTGTAGGCTGATGTCACGTATTGATTATTATATATGTTTCGAGATCCGACATTTTTGGAGAGGGTCTTGAGGAATTTAACTTTGCATTGGTACTTGGTTGAATAATGCGGACGTAAGGTTGCAATTACTGTATGTATGGAGGAAGAAAATGTGGTTAGCAACACTCTTCTCCACTGCACTTCACGAAAGGTAGAAGAGCTGAGTGGCTAAAGATCTCCCTGGTTTGAGGAAGTATTGGGGGGAGTTTGGAGACCCATCTAATGATGGAAGATCAACATATTTGTTGTTATGAAGGCGACCTCCTATAAGGCAACAAACTTGAAATTGGATTTAGTACCCGAAAAAATAATATAGAACCGTTGAGAAAACACTTTCGCAATTTTGTTACGAGAGCGATAGTTTTAAACATCGATTGATTGGACTACTTATTAAATCAGTCAGCATTATAAATAATATTTTCCCAAAACCACTAAAAGTAGCAAGACTGTTTACAAAAAAGGATAAAAAGGATTCTCCAAATTATCGGTCGATATCACTTCTATCAATAATAGGGAAATCTGACAAAATCATACAATCGAAATTAAGCAACTAATTTTAAGAAAAGAACTTACTACACATAAACCATAAACCAACATGGATTTACTACATTTTTGTAATAGATATCTAGAAACTAGAAAACCATGAATATTTTGTAACTTGATTTTGTAATAAAGTGTATGACTCTGTATCGCACTCAATAAAATTGAGAAAATTATATACATCCGACATGTAGGGTAATCTTATCGAATCTTTCTAACAGAGTTCAATGTAAACATTGTGGAAATGGTTCCAAGTCCGAATAATTAAACACAAATATAGGGGTGCCTCAGGGTTCTATCCTTATGCCAATTATATTTTTAATGTTTTTTAATGATTTTTCCAAATTTGCTCTAGTTTCTAACCCCGACGTTTTTTCAACCACGAACGGAATACCCTGTATATATGTTACTGTAAAAGCCCGAAAACCGGCAAATCCTAGGTTTCACCGGTAAATCCTAGCACTTACCACAGTGAAGTGGTAAAAGCCCGAAAACTTTGAACGTTTCCATTTCGGGCTTTTACCAAGTCACTTTAGTAAATGTTGACAATTACCATGACCTGTTGGTAAAAGTACGAAGTAAGAAATAAATGTGCAATGTGCACATCTGCCGGTCTCGACTTGTTCTTATGCTAGTGACTAGTGACGTATGACGCCTTTCGCGTGTCAGTCCTAGCCTAGTTTTTAGACTTTTCTACTAAGTTGGGGAAACTAAATGCATTGTACACAAGAAACCAATTTACCTTGTGCAAAGAAATTTTTATAAATATTGAAGAAGTCGGAATGGAAGAAATAAGTTTACGTCAAGTGGTAAATATTCTTTCTTTAGTTGGTGGACAAGGGTTCAAAAATGCAACTGTGCAAAGAAGTGTACTACGAAGAAGTGTTTGCAAATCAGCCAACTTACTCTGTAACTCAAAATGCCATTACAGTCAACCTTATTGGTTTTGATAATGTTGAAGGACACTCATACTTTTATTTAATTATCATGATAGAACATTAATTAAATTTAGTGAAATTTTAATATACTTATTTCATAATACAACGCTGCATACGTTTCCTATTCCATTTACACAATTTCTAAATAAAGTTTGAAAGAATAATTATTAAAATTTAAAAAAAAGAAGCTTACCTATAATTAAAATATTTTTTCGGGCTTTTACCATTTCACTGTGGTAAATGCTAGGATTTACCGGTAAAACCTAGCATATACCGGTTTTCGGACTTTTACAGTAACATATACATATTAATTATTGTGTATTGACTGCCTTACTTTTTTATTTAAAAAAATATCTCTTTTAAATTTCTATTAAACTGGATACTTTTCAAAAAAAGAACCGAACACTTCGGTTTTTGTTTTGAGGGGGATATACTATAAGAACGATTTAAGCACTCTCACGTAACTTCATTAAGCGGGGGGCGTTAATTTCCAAATTTCTTAAAGGGTTCAGTAATATATCATTTGAAAGCTGCTTATACAGTGAATTCAAATAAGATTGATACCTCAACTATGCAACCAAACATACTCTGCAGTGATTTTAGTCTTGCCAAGTTACCTGTTAATTTACATAAAATTTAAATCTGATTTGTCAATTTAACCAAAGAATCTCTCAGTAGTTTTTTTTCGGGTATTTTTTCAAGTTATTTCTCAGAGTGTTGCAAATTTTATAAAAAACAGTACAAAAAAATTCGCGATGGTTTTTCATCGGAGTACAACGTACTTATGTCAATGATTTTTGAAGACCGTGTAATTGGAATTCAACGGTATAAATTAAATTAAAATTGATTGTAATATTCAAATTTTAAAAAATCTACAGTTTGCAATAAATGTTCTTTTTAGTTATAAAATAAACAATTAAAGTAAAGTAAATGTAATGTAATTGTTTTCCAGAATTTTCTAAGGAAAAATACATTTTCTCAAAGAAATTTATTTATTGCCATTTTGGGACTAATTTGTTAATGAAAGCCAAATAGAACTTCTTTCCTTTAATTTTTCTTCAGTATTTATTAATTTAATTTATTTATTACAAAAATAATTTTTGGTGGCAAGGGTTAATTTAACATTTTTTAAATTTATTTATTGCAATGAGTTTTTCTTTTTTTTTCTTTAAACGAATGGATCAATTTTAATTTAATTTATACCGTTCAATTCCAATAATAAGCTGGCTTCAAACTCAAGCCCTCTTGCCCTTTAAGAAATTTGGGGGTTAACAACTCACGCTTAAGTGAGCGACGTGAGAGTACTTAAATCGGTCTCACTATGTGTCCCCATCAAAAGAAAAATCTACGTGTTCTTTTATTTTTGGAAAAAATAATAGTAATCGACATTTGAAGTTTTCAATGAGACACCCCGTATATAGGAATTATAGAGAGAAATAAAACATTGAGTTCAAATTTAATTTGCACTCACGTGTTTGTCGTAAAATTTGGGTGGTTCAAACACCTTCTCCTAATTAAAACCAAACAAACGAGTTCGTTGCTTTTAAAAATTCACTGCCGAAATATTTAAAGAAGTAGCGCTCTATTTACCAAGCGTTTCGTGAATATTCACCGAGGGTGTCTTTAAACTAAGTGAAAGGGACCTTGAAAATTAAATACGTATAAATACCCACCAAACTTTTTGGAAGGCACAGTCTAAACAGTCCTAGCAATCTAGGAGGTTAACCAAAAAACATTACAATGAAAGTTTTGGTAAGCTAAAATAATTCAATTATTAACAGTAATTATTTTGTGGAGATTTGAGTAATTTCTTATTTTTTTTAAATATTTTAAAGTTGTAATTTTATTATTATTATTATAAATATATTAATTCACGAGTTGGCTTTAAGTTCTGGATTTTCTACTAAATTAAAGTATTTTGATGGAAATTATACATATAATGTACTTTTACAGATTTTATTAACTTGTGCGTTGGCTGGGGTTTCATGTGGTTGGATTCCAATCACAACTGGTTATCATAACCAACATCATGTCCCCGTGATCAAGAATGGAGTTCCTGTAGAAACACCTGAAGTTCAACATGCTAAAGCAGCTCACTTTGCAGCTATTTCCAAAGTAGTATCAAACCCTCATTACAATCACAACGATCATCACGAACATGACTACGAAGTTCATCATGATAACCACTACGATCATCACCATGACCATCACTATGATCATCACGACCATCACAATGACCATCATTATGATCATCACAATGACCATCATCACGATCATCACTCCCAGAACATCAAATACAACAGTCATCATGAAGCCCAAGCAGTTTCCTACAAAAAAGTTCCTCTAGCTTATGAAACCAGCCATGTGGTTCCACAAATTGGTCATGATGGAAAGCCCTTAGATACTCCCGAAGTTGAAGCTGCAAAAGCTCATCACTTTGAAGCTTTTAGTAAAGCTTTAACGATGACTGCACCCCATTCAGATGAGCCAGAACATTACCATCAGGAACATCGTTACCGCAGAAGCATTTTCAACGCTCACATCCCAGTAATTGGACATGATGGAGTGCCAGTCGAACCTGTTGAAGTGCAAGAAGCGAGACAAAAACATTTGGAAGCCCATGCATCTGCTCATCACTCAACCTCAAGCGTATTCGTGATTCATCAAGATCATCCACAAATATATGGACATCATGATTCTTATGAAATTCCTCATATTGGGCATGATGGACAACCCTTGGATACTGCTGAAGTAGAACACGCTAAGGCAGCACATTTCGCCGCGCATCATGAAGCTTTAGCACGCAATGCACATATTGGACACGTGGATTACTCGCATAAAGACTATCATTATTAATTAAAACAAAACTTTCAACCTAGACTGCCGCTCGGAATTTTTAATAGTTTTTATTAAATAGCCGAGTATTATTTTTGTACTTACTTTGTTACCTATTATTGAATAAATTGCTTAAAAGTTTCTTTTATTTCGTTTTTTGCACTAATGAGTTACATTGAAAGTTTTATAATTGTGATTTTCGTAATCGATTCTAGTTATACCGTATAATCAATGCATCAAACGAAATTAATATTAGATATTAATGTAATAAAGATAAAAAATAATTACTTATTTGCATTAACAATATTACGAATAGCGTGGTGTCATACATTAATTAAAACTTAATTACGGATTAAATCGGTTAAATACACGAGTATAATATAAAATTACGCATTCCTTGTATAATCGTCTACTCCGCATCATACATAATGTTAAAATATTATTTTTTCATTAGGCTCCAAGATTTTTCTTTTAAATTTTTTTTATTTTCCCGTTTTTTATTTGAAAAAATATTTATCCTCGTAAGTTTTAGAGAAAATCTGAATACACCTTTAAAACGATCAATTTTTTTGCAAGGGCACGAATATTTAAAAAATTAAGCCTTTTACTGGAAATTCAGGGATTTTATGAATTTAAGTATATTAAATATTTGCGGATATAAAATGTATCCCTTAAACTTTTTTGGAAGTCGAGGATATTTTTATAACCCAAACGTTCGTGATCATAAATAAACTAATAGAATATTATATGTTGTTCTCTTCTTGCTTTAGATTTTATAAATAAATCATAACGTAAATTCAATTAAATAACGCTTCGTCCCAGTTTATGGCTATATTTGTATCGGAATAAAATCACAGATAGAAATTTTAACAGGAAAATAAAAACATTTCATGTATTTATGCATAAATCTATAAATAAACCAAAAATTATCTTATTTTTAGGACGTTTTTTTAATAGATTCTTTTAAATTAATTTAGTGTCGAGTATCAAATAATTAGCTGGATGACGTTTCCAATTCAAAACACATGTATAATAAATAATTCCAGATTAGAAACGTCAAATTCAATCCTCATCATAGTTGAATGTAATTAATACATCTAAATAATACTGCTGGCTAAATAATCGATAAATAGGAACATCATAATGTATTATTAAAGTAATAAAATGGAAATGGGCTCAGCAAAGCATCACGAACGTTAATGAACGTAAAAAGTTAAATTTAATGTTACTCCATTTCCACGCAGTAATAGGGATTTATGCAATTAGGATTAACTTTTTAAATGTTTTTATAAAAAATCAATATTAAAATAATTATAAAGTATGCATTTATGTATACGTAGTAAAATGAAATTAATGTAATTATTTAGAAAATTTATTAGTTATTTAACTTATAATATTATTATGATGTTTTCTCCTCAACCAATTTGCACTATAAGAGTAATTTTTGAAGTATGCTAAATTGGGTGTTATGGGCTTAACAGTAAGTGTATTTTTAAGGCCCTTAAAATACCCCTACTTTACAGTAAATTTATTCACAAATCAATCAAATTACGATGTTATATTTCTCCGAGTTTACTAAGGGTGGGTTGCACGTTGCACGAAAAAGTTATAGTTAAAACCAGTTTTAAACTGTCAAGAAAATACATGCAAAAAACACCATTCTTGTCAGTTTAAGCTTGGTTTTAGCTAAAACCGAGTGTAAACTGTTTCATGCATTCATCAAAATTTTTTGTGATTAGTTATTAGGCTACGAAACGATGTTTTTGCCTAAAAGTACCCCAATTTAAACACAGAAAAAAAAAATTCATAGATATAAAGAATATGTGCATTAGTTTTCAATTATCATTCAAAAATGTGTATATTGTTATTATTTATATACACAGTATCATAATAGTACTAGGTAGAGGACTTCAAAATAATGAAAAATAGTTCCTATAAACATTTGTCCGATTTCGTTTCCTAAGGAAGCTGCAGTTCTTCGAAGGTGTTGATAAAAAAGAGGTTTTTGGTCGTTTATTTCAGAACAGCTCATAGAGTTTCTAAATTTTGTATAGTGCTTAATTTATACTTAAGGCGATAGTCGGCAAATTTGAGTGCAGGATTTTGAAATTCGCTTGATATTTGCGATTTTGGTCATAACTTTTTCCCAGAGGAGCTTTTTTAAAATTTCTTTTTTTGGTATATAGATGAGTTTTGTGGCTACCAATTTCTTTTTTTTTTGTTTTAGTCAGCCAAACCAAATTCTCATACGGCATCAATAAACGTTCGCTTAGTGCCGCTATCCCACAAAAATAAGAAACGAGTTCGACGATTCGTTTTTTGTTTTAAGTATATTTTTAAACTTTTTTACAGCTGTCCAAAAATTTCTTAAAATTATACCAAATGTGTGGGATTTATAAAGAGCCCGTTTTAGTGCTGCCGTATGAGTATTTGGTTTGACTTACAAAAACAAAACAAGAAGAAATTTGTAGCCACAAGTCTGTTTACCAAAAAAAGAAATTTAAAAAAAGCTTCAATAAAAAAAAATTATGAGCAACACCGCAAATATCAAACGAATTTCAAAATCAATTTTTAAGCAATACGTTTTAGATGATTTCCAAAATACTCTTAAATCAAATTTACACAAATAAGTTACTCCTATAGAAATCCTATAGAATGCGTCGTTTAAGAGGAATGCCTTTATATAAAGGTGTCATGCTTACCATACTAATATTTCTTGTAGAGCCTATTATTTTATCAAAAATTTTTAACAAAGATTGCTAGGTAATTTCGAAGTAGATATAGTTTTTAATGGAAAACGTTTCTTTTTTTCATTTCTCAATAAATATTTCTAATATAAATAATGTAGTGCAGACCGGTTTTTACTAAATTAGTTTTGAATTTTCAATTTGGTATAAAAATATTTAACATTGTTGGGATGAAACGGTTGCAATGTTTGTTTAAATTGAATAAAACTCCAAGTTTCTTTGTAAATTTTCATTTTTATAGGAAATTATAAAATATGTCAACTACTTACCCTGAAGATCTTGTAAGTGCATTAGATAGTTTCAAATGTTTAAAGTTATTTTATATTCTACGGGGTAAGAGCGAAATTGTAAATAAACCTTTTATAAAATACTGTTCAAGGATGAAGCGACATCTACATAATATGCCAATCGTCTCAAATCTAATGTAGGTTTTTGCATATTATATATTATATATTATCTATTATAATACAATAAAATAATACAATTTTACTTATAATAGAATAAATACAAGCCCTTTATAATCTTACCCCACTTCAATTTATACGTATTTAAATATTTTAAAAAAATAAGCGCAAACTAGATTATATTTAAGATATTATTTTTCAGGTATTAAATTTTCTCACAAGTATTTATTTTGTTCTAAGAAATTTGTATTCTTACATTTTTATGTTTTTAGTTATTTCTAATATTTAATTAAATATTTCTGAAAACACAAAATTAAATTTTTTTTCTGGATTGGGTTTTTACAGGATTTACTCTGAAAAATATTTATGAATTTTTGTATTATAATGTATACCCAAATATCTTTATTTTTCCTTAAAAAAATGTTCTCTGATTTCTTCGAAATATATGTTGCAAGCAAGTTTTCCATTATTATTATTAATAACAGCGTGGCGTCTGGACCGCGTTACCCACTAGCCAAATTAGGCACTTGCCTAAAAAAATTGGGGGCTCAGATTCAACAGTATTTTTTTACAATAAATTATTTTTTTGCACTTTCTATATATAATGAGCTAGTTTAGTCCTTATTGATAGAGACTAAAACGTCACATTTCTTGTCTCTTGTCAAATTTTACTTTACTCCCTGTCTTGTCATTACTTTACTCCCGTCCACGTCATTTGTCATCACTTTACTCCCGCTCACGTAACTTGTCATTAAAAATTAAAATTAGTCATAATCTTGTAATTTGTCTGAATTTGCTGTGAAATCACAATCGTTGCAAACTTCAGTCTAGTCTAAACACCACCAATATATTGAGTGAATTCTAACCTCTAATAAATTTATTTGGTTTGGTTTGGAACGGAACTTGATTTTTATTCTGGGGTCGGGGATTGTATTATGTACGGTTTATTATTTTATAGATTGATACTAAATTTTAAATTTAAAGGTGTTTTAAGTATACACAGAATCGATTCAATCAATTAGTTAGATCTGTAAATGTGGCAAAATCTTTTAAACTTGGTAAACTTTATTGCTGCATCAAAACTTACCTACTTTATTTATTGTGAAGGTAATTATTATTTTTTTAAATTTATAAAATCAATTACAATAATTATAATATTAATCTACAATTATCTATATTTTATGAAAGTTGCTGTATAAATCATTATGACGGGCGAATAAAAATAGCCGTCGCCGTCCGATGACAACCGATATTAGTCACAGCGATAGCCATATAATTAAATTATTGTGGAAACTTTTACCTATTAAAAAAGTGCAAAAAATTCTATATGCACCGAGGTAGTAAAGTGAATTTAATCCCTCCTCTGATCGTCGGGATTAAAATCAGTCACTTTACTACCTAGGTGCATAAATAACTATTATTTTTCAGCTCTTTTAAGAAAGTGTTTTTTTAGAATAAAAATTTATACATCAAGTAAAATTAAAGACAAAAAATTGTTAACTGGAATCTTTTAGAAACTAGAAAAGCCTTTCTTCTAAAATTTTGAAAAAACATTTAATTTGTAGAATTGTGTATAATCTCTGAAGAAACATTTCAATTGTAACATAAATATTTTTAAATCTTCATGCTTAAAATTATTTAAGGGTGAAAGAACCAATGACCTTAAAGATTTCAAATAATTTTGCCTGTGACGCATATTATGGCAGAGAAAGAAGAGTGTTAACGACATAAGTGTTAATTATAATTTAATCTTTGAGGAAGAATATACATCAAAAAGAAATATGTAGTAGGTAATAAAATTGATAGATCATTTTTTAAAGTGCTCTTGAAATCATAATTGCTTAATAGAGCCCAAAAAGGATTGGAAGCGGCCCTGGGTGCATATTGTCGAATCACACGACACGATGTCGTATATGACTTTTATCATTCTACCCTTGTCATTCAAATGCAAAAATAAGAGGATGTCCTTGTCTTGACGTATACGAAATCTTGGCGGATGATTCAAAAATAACCCCCCTGATCCCTTTTGTATGCGAAAATCGTCAATCTGTCGGCTTGGGTTCCAAAATTTCAAGTTGGAGCGCAGGCTATTCCTTCAAGCTTAAGCTTCACATGTGAAACCGGGCCTAAGTTAAAGAATACAACGATATTTTTTTTTGAAAATATAAATGAGCCTTTAATTCATTATTGGACATTTTTAATAAAATTTATCAGATTTGCCCCCTTATTCACTAACGCTTAACGATAAGTGAACGACTCGATATTGAACCATAATCGTTATTTTAAGGGTGTCGTTTTTGCTATTCTCTAAGAAAAACTCTCTCTATTAGGAACGACTTAACTGTTCAACTAATAATTACTAATTACGAACAAGTGGAGATAGAGAATACATACATACAATAGCACTACTTTTGGAACTTTTAAATTTTTCTAACAACTATCGTTATATTAACGACAATTTAGAGAATAAGGGGGTTAGACATATTTTTAGAAAATGATATTGGTCTTTTTATGAAGGCTTAAAATAAAACTTTTATGTCATCTGTAATATTGATTTTGAGGTACTTTTAGTACATTTTTTTCGAAAACTCTAGAGAGATATTTTTTTTTTTTTTAATTTAACGCCCTGTATTTTTTTTACAAAATATTGTTCCTGTTTATGTTCTTTAACATTTATACAAATCATTTTTCGCTAAAATTTTGTAAAAATATGTCCAACGTGGTCATTTTAAACAAAAATGTTAACCCCGTAACAGCGCTGTTAAATCTGACAGTCGCGCTGGTGTCAAACAACGCTAAGCTTTAATGTAACTTAACGGTGAGGTGTTCCATTTAAAAAAGGTGGAATAGTCTACGCTCCAACTACGAAACACCCTGTATAGACAAAAATAATTTCTGATTATGCGGATCAATGTCGATTTTGTTACTTAAGTTTTTTATACCTTTTAAAATAAAAGGTATAGTTACCGTTTTCGCAGTAATGTGTCTGTATATGTAGATGATTTAAATTGCAAAGTTGAATTTATCACCGAGAATTTGATAAACTTGTTTGATGCACATGCCCCCCACAGAAGATTTTTTAACTATAAAAAACCCAAACCTTGGATAACTCCTAATATTCTGTTGCTAATGAAGCTAAGGGACAAGACATTATGCAAATATAAAAATGCAGAAAAAATAAAAGACTGAAACTATCATAAAGATTTGGGATATTTTACGGTTAGGTCTGAGAAGGAAGCTTACATCGAGTCTAATATAAGTAAAAACAAATGTAATAAAAAGATCTTATAGGAACACTTAAAAACTTTTGGTGTGCATAATAAAACATTTAATAGCATACCTGAAAACTTGCAATGCCCGGATACATTTAATTCTCATTTTTATTCCTTTATAGTGCAATCTGCTAATGATCCTGATATATATTTAAGTTTTATTCATATAACACTAAATACAACAATATTACAGAAAATGAGGTAGTAAAAATAATTTTTGTAACCCAAAACGTCCCAAAGTAATAATTAGATAATAAGAATACGGGATAAGGACTTCAACCTGCTAAACGGTTTCGGAAAATATTCATTTTCTTCTTCAGAGCTACAAAAAATATTGGTCCTAGATAAACGTCTAACAAGACTAGCAATATATTTATATTTAAAACAAAAAACAATGTATCTTAAATCTGAACTATCAATTTTTGTTACCATTTGTTCACTTGTTTAAATTGTAAACAATATCTAACCTAAAATGTTCTACTACCAGTGCTGATGCAATAGACTTAAATATACATATGTCTTCTTCTTTTCTGATTGAGTATATTACCCATATTATCAACTCTTGTCTAAGATTAAACAAATTTCCTGATTGCTGGAAAAAGGCGGCTGTTATACCAATTGCAAAAAAAGCAAATCCAGCATCTATAAATGAATTTACACCAATCAGTATTTTACTTCGATTGTCAAAAGTTTTGGAAACAATTTTAAAAAAATCTAATTTGAGAACATATTCAAAACTATAATATTCTACCTGATTGTCGGTCTGGTTTTCGACATGGATTTAGTTGTAACTCTGCCCTATCCCATGGAACTAGTAATAAAGGTTGCGAATGGAGGGTTAATTTCCATTTTGGTGTTATTCGATTATAGTAAGACCTTTGATGCAATAAATCATAAGATTTTTCTGAATATTCTATACGTCTGCTTGCGTGTTAATTGATCGGGTCGAAGTTAAATGTGATAATAAATATTTGTGTCTAAATTCTGGGATACCTCAGGGTTCTATTTTGGGTCCTTTACTGTTCACTATCTACACGAATAACCTAATGTAAGTTCTCGATAAGTGCTCTTATCACTTATCACCTATATGTAGATTTTACTCAACATTGTACTCCTTTACATTAAATACTATTAATGTGGTTGAATCAGCAAGGAACTTGCTAAAGTTGTTGATTTTTCAGAAAATCATTATTTAGTTATTATAGCATCTAAAACTCACGCTATAGTATTCGGCACCAAAATCAAAACAAATGCTGTTGATAATGATTTAAAATTTAACATCAAAAGTGAGCAAATTACATTTTCGCCTTTTGAAAGAATATTGGGGTTGCCTTGCTCGAGCATAGAATGATGATGATTCCTAGAGACTTATTTTCTGCTTAAAAAAAGATCTAAATGAACAAAGGTATTTTAAGCCCATACCTTAAAATAAATCTTTATGGTCTACTTGTTTTATGAAACATTAATTACTGCACAAGCGTGTATAATTTCTGTCTGGAGCAACTTAGTGTAAAGCGTATTCAAAGGATTCAAAACTGTTGCGCCAGGTTGATTTTTCGGATACGTACATCGGAGAATTTCTCACAAAATAAATACGGTTTTCAAAAATGATTGATACTATTGACAGGGTAGGAAATCTAAGTTTCCCACTGTTGGCTGCACTGAAATGAATACGTTGTGCTCAGGTGAAAAAACCATTGAGAATATTTTAACTGCACTAATTTTAGTTTTGAAAAAAAGACTGTTTTTATAAAAATTGCAGAGAGAGGCTTTGGTTAAAGTGACAGATCAGATTTAAATTTGAATGAAAATTAACAGATACACCAACCTAGCAAGACTAAAATCACTACAGAGTAAGTATTAAAACTTTTACAAAAGTTTAAATTTGATTTTGTCAATGTCCATATTATTTTACACTTAAAAATTTGTACATCAAATTTATTACTATAGATATTCTTATTTGTACCTGATGATGGAGCAAAATGCTCCGAAATCGATCTATTGTTAATGCCTAAGGCATATTCAAGAAAGGTGGACAAAAGAAGTATTATCTTATTTTATTCTAATTTGTGTAAAATCATTTTGTAAGAAAAACATAAAAAATTCCACATTTATATTTTGTTTTAAAAATCTTTAAATGTAGTTTTTAAGAAAATTATATTTTAGTTTTGCTTGTTTTATTATTATAATAATCAAAATATTCCAGAAAATATAAAAAATATAATACACTTCTTGACTATTTTATGAAGCAATACAATAAAATTTTATTTGATATTTTTTTCTTATAAAACTCTAAAATGGTAGTAACACATTTTATACTTTAGTAATAGCACATTGATCGGTTGTAAATTGATAAAATTTTAAATCATAAAAAAGTTTATTCATCGTAAAAAGTTAGTTTTAATTAAAATTAATCAACTATAAATTATAATTGTTAATATTTGAATTTTCATTAAAATTAATTTTGTCCTTTAAATTTTTAATTTTAGTTGCAATTATTTTACAGGAATTATTATACAGGGTCACAAAATTGGCGCATATAAGCTCTTGCTACATTGTCGGGGATTTTTTTAAAAGTTATTAACTAAAGAAGAGTTGGGCAATTTGATAACATACAGGGTGTAACAAAAATAAAGCATAATAGCCGTAACTTACATAAAAATGTTCTAATGCTATTTTAAAAATAAAAGTTCAGTTCTCTAGCAACAAAATAGACAAAGATATACAGAAACTAAAAATTTCAAAATATGCATTGAATTTATTTCAAAAATTTTTGTCTTTAGTTTTGTTATGTAACTCTTTCAATTACAAAGCTTTTGATACACCCTGTATAATAACACACCTGCAGCACCTACTCGACTCGCGTAGTGTACTAATTGTCATTTTTACTATAAAATGATACATAAAAATACGCTACTGCATTTTGGTGGAAATTCTCTAAATTACTTTTTAAACCTTGATAGTCTTAACAAAATAATATCATTTTTGGCAGAATTTTCATTAGTTAAAATAACATCTTAACATAACCTTCCAAAAAATTATTTTAAAAAATCCTTATTTCCTAATAAATTTGACCATTTTAATGACTATTTCTATTACAAATGGTTTAATTTGTATTTCATTACTAAAAGAGTGCTTCTTTTAGTAAATTTTAATGATTAAAATTTTCTAGTCTTAGTTTTAAGTAGAAAACACAAAGAACGATTTTTTAAAATAATTTTTCGATACTCTACCAAGTGCCCCGATAATGTGGCGAGAGTTTGGGACGCCCTGTGTAGATAATTTTTAGGTATAAACATAAATTGTACAATATTGAATGAAAATAGTGAATTAAAATAAACGTTTTCGTGGCATTAAATGTTTGACATCTTCATTATTTTTTTATGAAGCTACGTAAATAGAATCATAAAATAGAAAGCAAAAAATGTTTTCTTAATAATTCACATAAACAAGTACATTGTTTTATAATAAAGCAATTTCTTCGCACTGCATGATCGATTTTGTAGGTTTGAATAATTTATACATTTATTCAAAAGCTCGTTGTTAAAAATTATGGGCTTATATAATGGTTTAAATTTTAAACAAAATTTATTATCATAAGAAAAATTGTTGGCTAAATTTAGAGCGCATATGTTTGTCGTAGGTTTTAACGTAAATGAAACGGAACGAGTGTGAAGATTAAATTGTTATTAAAACAACACATATCCATTTCATTTAGAAAGTTTTTAATATAAAGTATGTCAAACAAAAAATTAATAATAAATCCCTCTTTGTAAAGCGTTATTTTATTTTTGCAATTTGTAACTTGGATTAAAATAAAATATCCTAATCCTTTTAATTTGAAGCTAAATGATAAATAAAAACAGGTAGTTTAAAATTAAATTAAAAGTGTTTCTTTGGTTGTAAAAATTTTTGAGCACAAATGTTTTCTGTGGGTATGAAAACTTGAAATTTAAAACGCGCGTGAAAAGCTTCTTGCATATTATAAAAACCACACTATTTAATCTTTGTTTTCATGGATGCTCTTTTTAAGTGCAAAAATATGTGAGTTCGTGTTTACACACATCCAATCATATGCACTGAAATCGAATGAAAAATACCTTAAAAAAAACAATATTTTCTCTAATTATCTTTTTATACATATACTGATTTACGGTGTACAAATGATACTTTTTGTATGTTAATGTGTTCAGTATTTAATGATAAAAAGATGGTTGGTTAATACCAACTTAATAGTAGTGCGAAGCTGGTAAGAACTTTAATGGATGAGTATGAATCTCTTGCTTAGTTTATCATGAATACTTTAATGAACATAAGTTGTAGATGTTCATAAATTTAAGTATCCAGCTTATAATGAATAAAAAAATAATATATTTTTTAGACTCGGCGTAAATGCTTCTTTGCATTTCCACCGCTCTCATTTTTATTGCTTTTTTATTTTATATTTCCCCTCGTATTACTGAAAACATAAAAGATACGATGCGATATACAACAACTGCCTTACGCAAGGTTGAACCTGAATTTATGTTGACTGGTTAAAAAACGTTTATCACTACCTATTTCCCCATCATTCGATGTCTAATCGGATGTATGATCTTTATTTCGTTCCTATCTTAATGCTTTCCCAACTTCACGCCCTCAATTACAATTAAATTTAAACAAAAAGAATGTCAGTCAATGAAAAAATAATAAAAATCTAAAAAATGTTGATTATATTAAACAGCTTTGTTCCGAAAACGAATTATCTGATAACTTTCGAGATTCTGACAATTAAGTGGAGGACCCAAAAGGGGGTCGAAGTGTGATTTTACCCCCTTACAAGAAATATGAAAGCACCTTTTTAAAGATTGTAATTAATTAATTTAATTTGTACCCTGTATAAGTTTACTCTAAAGTGGGATTTTGCACATTTTTGTCCCGAACTGAAACAACAAAATTATTCTTATTTTGACTAAAAATTTATCTAAAGCCCTTTCCAAAAACCTATATAACTTTGGTTGAAATAGTAAGTTTTTTTGAAAGAATTTATTAAATATTTTCCGAGTTTACGATTTCAATAATTTTCTTGAAAACTACTAAAGTTATCAATACCAAAATATTATACCAGAAATCTATAGCACTTGGATGTATTTTGAAAAATATTTGGTGAAAATCGGTCAATTAGTTTTTCTATAATAAAATCGCAAAAAATTTGCTAAGACCGTCCCCTAAGGGTTCATCGGAAAACACAATTCATTCCTTAAATTTTGAGTCCTTTGTACCCCGTATAGTTAATGGCAAGCAACTCCTGTTTCAAAAATCTAAGTGAAGTGATAACAAAATGATTCTTTTTTTGATGAAAAGTCATCTAAAGCCCTTTCCAAAAACATATAATACTAATTTAATCAGTGAATTTAAAATTTATTTAAGATTTAACTATTTTGCAAGTTCTAGATTTTAAAATGTTCTTGAAAACCTTTAGTTTATTAACACCAAAATTTTATACCAGAAACATGTAGTACCTAGATGTGTTATAAAAAGTATTTGGTGTAAATTGATTGATTAGTTTTCCTTTAAGAAAATCGCAATATATTTGCTAAAATTTGGGCAAAAATCCGGTCCTGGAGAGTTCATTTAAAGACATTTTATTAGAATATTAGAAAGAACAATTCATTCCTTAAATTTTCAGCTGTTAACAATTTTTGTAACCCGTATAGTTTTGGGGGAATTAACTTTTATTAGATGAATTTCTGGGATAAACTAGACTCGAAAGTTTTTTGTCCAGAATTCTTAAACCAAAGGTTATAACAAAATTATTCTTTTTTGGCTCTGAACTTATTTAAAGCGCTTTGCAAAAAATATAAAACTTTGGTTTAATTAGTAAATTAGGTTAAGTTAAATTAAGATTTCATTATTTTAATATTTTCCAAATTTTAGATTTTAATATTTTTCTTGAAAACTACTAAAGTTATTAATACCAAAATTTAATATCGGAAACATATAGCATCTAGATATTTAAAAAAAATTCAGTTGAGAACCCAAAAATGAAAGGTGGTAACAAAATTATGCTTATTTTCGCTGAAAACTTATCTTTAGACATTTCCAAAACATATAAAACTTTGGTTTAATTAGTATATTTAAATGTTTTTAAGATTTCATTATTTAAATTCTTTCCAAGTTTTAAATTTTAATATTTTTTTCGTAAACTACAAAAGTTGTAGACATCATAATTTCAAACTTTTATTTATTTGCCATATTATTATCTATCTTATACCTTGCTGAGAAAAATCTTGGGATCAGCACTGAATATTTTTGAAATGAATTAAAAAAAGTGGATGCAGAACCAAAGATCTGACTGGCAGGTAAATCATTAAAATGCAAAAATCATCAAATTTTAGTAATTAACGATATAAATATGTAGAACAAAAGTAAAGAATGTACATACAAAACCAAGCGTAATTGCTCAACTTAAACACCTACCATGCAATTATAGTTTAAACATTTTAATTAGCCGTAACGCGGTGGAAAAGTTCGAAATAATAATGAAACACGAAGCACATCCCGTATTGCATGTTTTGCTTTATATTTTCTTGGAGGAAAAAAAAATGGCGCGACCTTTGGAAGCAATAAATTTTCCTGTGTCCATCCTTTGGCACCAGGTTGTTTATTTTATACACACTTTTCCATCGTCATATATCTCCACCCGCCTGTCTCAAAATAAATAGTGTTCAACCTTTCAATATAAAATATAAGGGATTTTCACCGCAGAATATGGAAAGTCGTAAAGTCGTGTAGAAAATATCGCTTCTGCCAGAAATCGAAATCACTTAATGAGCAAATTAATTCCAACCACTTGTTGCGGTTGCGTGCTAGAAAAAATTAAGTGTTGTTTGAAGTAATCTTTTTGTAATTGCATTTCGATAAGCAATCTTGTTTAAATTTTAATATTAGCAATAAAAGAATTAGTTAAGGTAATCGAATTATCATCAATATTCCATGTATATTCAACAAGTATTACGAAACGCTCAATAAAGAAGTCTTTGTTTCCGAACATTTTGTTAATGCTCTGTTTCCTACCGATGCCTTCAGAAAATTTAAATAATTAAGTCACGCTTTATTTTTTATTAAAATACTTTAATTTGCTAAAATTAAAAAATTACTACACCAAAATGTTCTTAAATTAATTAAGTAAATAAGCATATTGGTGAAAATGCAATTAAATTTTATTATCGTTGTTTGAAGCAAATATATGTGATGTTTCGGGGGATTATAAAAACCAGGAGGATTACATAAATGTGCAATTTACATGTGTGCAGACATAACTAGAAACCCGCGAGTCGAAAGTGAAAAAAAGGCTACGAATATAGTGCAACAGACTGCGAAGTTAATGAACCAGTTGCGGGAGTTGTTACAACATTTTTAATATTTTAAAAACATACATATAAAATTGAGCCCCAGGCACTAGTATACCTAATAAATGCAAATGAAAAAACCAAGTGCAGATTTTTATAATTAGTAGATTATACTTTGATATAAATAATATGTACATGAATAATATATTTAAAAATTCATACAAAATTTTGCATACAATTTATAATGCTTGTTATATTAATATAATAAAATGCTCTACATCCAAATATTAAAAAAAATATTTAAAATATTGACAGGTTTATTTGATCTTCAGTATATTTTTATCATATTTATGAATGTTCATTATTTAACCCAAAATATTTTCCCATAATCATGAGTCTGACAATGGTACCCAAGTTAGTTATTTTAAAGGAAGATTTGTGCCGTTTTTAATGGGAGCGGGACAAATGGCCACCGTAGACAAAAGACCTAAGGAGAAAAGGCCGAATGGCAAAAGACCGACATAGACAAAGAGCGAAAGAAAAAATCTAACGATAAAAGGCCAATAGAAGTTAATAAATGTTTAAATTCAAAAATTGTATACTTTTTTTCAAATATTAGTATATGATGACTTAGTACTTTTCAAATGTTAGTATATGATGACTTAGTACTTTTCAAATGTTAGTATATGATGACTTATTACCTGATAAAGAAGTTACCGATATTTTTTTTTCCAAAAATGCCATAATTATGTAGAAATGGAAATTTCATACAATCTTTAGTTCCAGTAATATTTTCGTCCAGGTCGTCCGTTTGTCGATCAACAATTTTACTCTCAGCTTTTGGTCTACGTCAGCTTGTTATCGTTCGGCTTTTTTTTCTTTCGGCGTTTTGTCCATGTCGGCGTTTTCCCATTCGTCCTTTTATCCTTCCGCCTTTTGTCATTGTCGGCCTTTTATCGTTCGGGCTTTTCTCCTAGTTAGTCTTTTCTCTATATCGGTCGTTTGTCCCTATCGGCCTTTATGAATTCGACTTTTTGGGGTAGAATCCTACCAATTACCTTATTATACTTTTCAATGAACTATGATAATACAAGGAAAAATAATTTTTGAATGGAGTAAGTTGAAACTTATCAAAATAATGACTTTTTTGTTCATCTTTTAGTAACTATACAAAAGTATAATAGTATATTCTTTTATTAGGCTTAAGTTCTTTTAATCCATATAAAACATGCTATTTGTTCTTCAAAAATCGAAATTTATAAAATAATAATTTAAAGAAGTAATTTTAAATGTTTGCAAATACAGTTCAAATTTTTAGAATTTTCAGAAAATTAGAAATAATTTATTATTCCTAGTTAATAAAACAATGTAATGGTTTTTAGTTTGAAAGAACTACTTTGCCAGATTATTGAAAATTACCAAAAATAGCAGAAATAGTTTTAAGGTTAGTTCAAAATGTTTAAAATGAGAATATTTAAAAATTTTCCATTTCTTGAATTATTTCAAAATTATAAAGAAACATTTTTTTTATTGAAAAATTGTTTTAGGTGTGAAAGGGCACTGGAAATTACCACTAAGAATACAAAATTTACTTTTAGTTAAGTAAATGTAATGGTTCTTAGTTTGAAAAAACTACTGTGGCAGATTATAAAAATAATACAAAATTTAATATATAGAAAAGTAGCAGAAATAGCTTTACAGTTAAAAAAAAACACCGAGTAATGGAAGAATGTTGAAAATTAGGAAATATATACATACCGGGTGGAAATGAAACTAGGGCCACCCCTGGCATTTCTTTATTTATGAAAATAAAAAATTAGAATTTTAGTATCTTATATGATCTAAGAAAACAAATTTTATGGATCGAATAAATCTTTCATTTTACTTCCGGTTTATCAGGAAATGGCACCCACTTTCTTATTTTAAATGTAATCCCCTGATTTTTTCTACGTAAAATCAAACATTGGTTAGTTTTAAGTATGTTTATGACAAAAAAAATTTTTTTTTCAAAACTTTAAGAAAAAATGTTGAATTTTTTTTTGGTAAAAAATTTGAGTAAAACCTACAAAAACTATTTTTAAATAATACAAATACGTAAAATAAATTGTAATTTATAAAATTTATTTCACCGTTCTTGAGATATTATTTTTTTTTAATTTTCAAGAAGCGTTTTTTGGAAATATCTTTACTTTTTTAAATGGGATGAAATAAGGGCCTCCCCCTAATTAATTAGAGGGTTTTTTTCCGGTTACTGTGATATCCCATATGTATGTTTAAAAATAGTTTTTTGTAGGTTTTACTCAAATTTTAACCAAAAAAAAGTTCAAATTTTTTTCTTAAAGTTTTGAAAAAAAATATTTTTTTGTCATAAACATACTTAAAATTAACCAATTTTTGATTTTACGTAGAAAAAATCAGGGGGTTATATTTAAAATAAGAAAGTGGATTCCATTTCCTGATAAACCGGAAGTAAAATTAAAAATTTATTCGATCCATAAGATTTGTTTTCTTAGATCATATAATATACTAAAATTTTAATTTTTTATTTTCATAAATAAAGAAATGCCAGGGGTGGCCCTACTTTCATTTCCACTCGGTATATTATATAATATTATTATTTGTTCCATTTTTTGAACTTTTTCAAAAGTAGGTCCAAACCATACAGTGACAGGGTGATGAAAATTACCAACAAAGATAATACAAAACTTATTCCAATTTTTCGAGTTTTCATTACATTTTTTATATTTATATGAAAACTAAAAAATAAATCTTTTAATTCGAAGAAAATGACAATTTATCTCCTAGCAGCGAAATATCAAAAATTAACAATAAAAGAAATAGTTCCTTAATTCTTCAAAAGTAATTTAAAATGTGGTTGTGTTTAATTTAAAATTTTAAACTTTTTCCTAAAAAATTCAAAAAAAATATTTTTTAGTTTTAAAAAATAACAATATATTTCATAATGAATGATAATCTTTAAGATTACCAACTAGTAATGAAGTATCTTTTTTAATACTAATGTTTTTATCACCTTATTTAAACATAAACAACGAAATAATGGAAAATGTTTTTAATATAAAAAATATCAATTTATATTGAAATCTCACTATACTGTATAATATATATATATTATTCGTATAAACAAAATAATATATAATAAATTATTGTTGAATAAATTCGATAAAAAATGTGTTTTAATTAAAATTTTTACACTTAAATAGGGAAATATAAAAGATGATTTATAAATTAAATTAGGAAATTTGTTTCGCTAAATTAAAATTTTAATACAAAGTTTATATAAGTTTGTCGAGATTTCATAAAAATGTAATGGCTGTTTAAAAAATCAAAAAATAATCAGGAACAAACATGCCTTCATAGGGAGTAAATTTTATATCACGTTTCTTGTTATTTTTAAAGTTAATACCATTGAAAATGCATAAATTACTCAAATTTGATATACGATTTTTGTAAAAATGTTGCGTTTTGAACTTGAAATCGTGCAATAAAACATGCTTTATAAATTGTGTTGGATCTTGTTTTCGTCGTTCGTTTGTATTTATGTGATAGGAAAGGGATGCTTCATAAAACTAGTTATTTAATAAAAACATTAAACCTAATACCTGAAAAAATAGAAATTCATCCTAAGGGTATTTTCTTTTTTTTGAAAATAATCAAAGATGGGATAAAAATATGGAATTTATAAAATTTTATTTAAAAATTAAGAATTAATCGAATTATGACCGATTGAATTTTTATCAAAAGTTTTTTTCATTTCAACACAAAAAATAACCAAAAGTTAAAAATGGAATGATAAAGTATTCTGAATTGTAAATTTATTAATTTAAGAAAGCGAAATTTAACCCTTTTTTGCCCAAAAATTTTACGAAAAATTTAAATTATAAAAATTATTAAAAACGAATTATAAAAAATGAAATCACAGTAAACCTGATTGAAGAGTATCGAGGTTAGATAAAAATCTAGAAATTGCCAGTAAAATTAAGGTGATTAGTGATTATTATGACATTTTTACCTCCTCATTTGTGAGTTAGGTTTGTATTCTTTTTTTATCTATAAATTATATTAAAAATATCTTTTTGACTTTTGTTGGGAATTTTGCATTAATGCTTTTAATGAAAATACTTTATATGAAATAATTTTTGGTAATAATAGCATAAATTATGGCTAAGTATAAAGTTTGAAGTTTGAGAAAATGGTTCATGATTTTCCAATACAATAATACTGAAGAATTTCCAGGTATTCAAAACACTTATAAACATAATTTCTCTGAAAATTTTTATTCAATTATTTTAAGAATTTTAATAAAATGTTTTTTATTAAAAAGGTTTTATAGAAATGTAAGTTTTTATATTATGTATATTAAAAATTTCCACGTGAATACATTTTTTTAAATTAACAAAAAATATGAATCATGATAAAAGGAAATTGATATAAAAGTAATAGCGTCAAAATACGTTTTTAATATTAGTCTTTTAGTCTTTATTAAAAAAAAAATTAATAAAATTTGTTTACAAGAGTAAAACTGCAGCTACTTATTTTTTTACGTTTTTTTTCAAATTTAATATAAGTACTCATAAAATATTAAGAAGGAACATAATAAAGAAGAAGTTTATTCACATATTGAAGGTTAGTGATCCTGACATACTAAGAATGATGTGTACATTTTATAAGTACCTACATACATATTTTTAATAAAATTTGTTTTACATATAAAAATATTTTTTACCAAATCAGTTGATTATAAATTAATATTTTTAATAACAAAAGGAGTATAGTTAATTAAAAAGATGTTGTTTTCTTTTAATTAACTTAATTATGAAATTTTTTCTAGTACTTATTGTAATTTATTACAACTGATCAAATATTTGCGTGAAATAAAGAATTCGTTTAATTAAACATTCCCAAATACAAATGATTACAATTTTTATACCGCTCGGGACTAATTAAAAGAAAATTAAGTATGTTTGCTTTTATTGTGCTCCGTTAAGCACAGGCATGTTGGTGTTCTCACCGGAATTACGTTAGTGAAAGGTGGTGGTGGCATGCACCTCACAGAATGGTATAAAATCCATCATTTCCTGGATCCAAGCACAGTCAAACAGTCCTAGCTCACCTAGGAGGTTAATTACCAAAAGTGCACGGTAAAAAAATGAAAGTTCTGGTACGTTTAGATAAGTGTTTTTAAGTGAAGTGATTAATTTTTTGTTTTTGTTCCAGATTTTATTGTTTAGTGTTTTGGCAGCAGCTTATGCTGGTTATGGATATCATGGTCCTCAACACATCCCTGTGATCCATAATGGTGTCCCTGTGGAAACACCTGAGGTGCAACACGCCAAAGCAGCTCACTATGCTGCGTTAGCTGAAGCTTCAGCTAAAAGTGGTTATGATGGATATGATAATAAATATGATAATTATGATGATAGTTATGATCATTATGATGATAAATATGATGATAAATATGGATATTCTGTACAACATGTAACTAAGCATTACCCAGAACACCATTCAGTGGCCCACCACACATCTTACAACCACGGACCAATCATTCCTGCTTACGAAACCACCCATGTTTTACCTAAAATTGGTCATGATGGAAAACCTTTGGATACACCCGAAGTAGAACTTGCAAAGGCTGACCATTTCGCTGCAGTAAGCAAAGCTTTAGCTAGTGTTTCTCATGGTCATGAACATCATTACCGTAAACGTCGAGGAATTTATGATTATCATGTACCAACTATTGGATATGGTGGTGTACCAGAAGATACCTACGAAGTACAAAAAGCCAAAGCTGAACACTTCGCAGCAGTAGCTGCTGTATCTCACCCATCAATCTCAACTTACGATTCCCACGTTTATCATGAACCACACTACAAATCATATTACAGCTACGAAATTCCTAAAATTGGTCATGATGGTAAACCCCTTGACACCGCAGAAGTTGAATATGAAAAGGCTAAACACTTTGCTGCTCATAAAGAAGCTTTAGAGCGCCTTCATTCAGCTAAATATGGTTATGCTGATAGTTACAGTTATGGACATGATGGGCCAATTGATACCCCAGAGGTTCAACACGCCAAAGCACTTCACTTCGCTGCACACGCTGCTGCTAAATCACACCACTATTAAATGATAAAAAAAGAACTTTCTTTTAGACTGTGGTCGGAGTTTCTATGCATTTTTTATGCATAAATAGCCGACTTGTATATTTTGTTATATTTATATTTCTTTATATTTCTATGATTTGTAATAAAAAAATGCACTTAAAAGTTGGAGTCTATTATTAACACTTAGTGCCTCAATTTGGGTACAAAGGTGTTATAGAGCACGCTGTATGTAGTTTTAAATTATCAAAAGTTACCTAAGCTTTCGTGAAGTAGTTTAAAGTAAATAGGTGTATAGCGTGCTGAAATTTATTCGATTTGTTTGTTATCAGTGAAATTACATGTAACTGCATAATTACTTCCACCGTCTTTTATAATAAAGTTTATGCACTGCAAGTTTAGTTAGGATTATTTAAAAACGTGTTCATTATACACTGTGGAGATAATTATGGTATACGCACCTCAAAGGTGAATTAGCTATTTTATTTCAACTATTTGTGTTATTGTTTCCCCGAGCACATTTAACATGCATTTATGTTTATTCTGCCGCCCCCTAGAGACACAAAACAGAGACACCCACAACCCCTCGCTATTGTTTCCTCACATAACACGAAATAGTCGACATAAGCACGGTCATTTTCTAAATGAATGTTTCTCTTGTAATTAATTTAAGTGCTTACTGGAATCTACGTAAAATTATTTTTGTTGCAGGGTGGAAGAAAATGGAGTTGGCGTGAATAATTGGATTTTCTCGAATTTAATAATCGTTTTTATGTTGTACTTTATATTTTTGGAAATGATTATTTGCTTTTGATGTATTTTAAATTACTCCATTTTATAAATAATTATTTTTTTGGAGGGAATTAAAGTTGTGATTATTAAACGTCTCTCATGTGGAGGAAAATAATTGCTACTTGTGGTTTGGAGGAAAAGGAAAACAAAAATTAGAATAACAATTCTTTAGGTGTCTCCTTATGGGAGTATAAAAAAACCAATGTATATTTCACTAGGCTACCCTGAAGGGCAATTCAAACATTCGTAAATGTTCGTCCTGCATGTTTTTACAAAAGAAGTGATAATAAATTGTAGAAAGCTTTAAAAATACATTCTATTGCACTGTTTTAATAAAGAAGTATGGGAATAAATTTATTTTTATTGGTACTGGTAACTACAAAGTTATTCCCTGATCTTATATGTTTGTATTTACAAAATACTATAACAGTTGATAAAATTAATATTAATTCTATACATTTTTTAAGTAAATAGTTTTATTTTCTATTTTTCTTTCGGGTAAATGAGTATAATATAATCAACTATCAAAATGGCCCCGCTATCATGCTATTTGAAAAATTAAGGTATTTACAAAAAATGTGTCACTCTCTCGCAGTATACCTTTTCAACTTCAAATTAACACTAATCAACTTCAAATTGAGACTTTTCAAATTCAAATTGAGAATAATCAATTTCAAATTGAGACTAATCAATTTCAAAATAAGAATAATCAATATCAAATTGAGAATAATCAATTTCTAATTGCGAATAATGGTGCAATTCTGTGCAAAATCGTAAGTACCTGTAGAAAAAATCTGTAAAGTTTGGTATATGGACGGTTTCCATGGTTACCTTACAGATAATAGCCTGTATTCACCGCCCACCTATAAAATATTTGTGGGTGCCTACAACTGTTGGCATATCCCACAACGAAAAATTTGTATTCTGCGACCCCTAGCAAAGTTGTTGTGTACAACAAATTTATAGTACCTACAACCTTGCCTACAAGGGTTACCTACAAAAGACGGTTTGGCACCTTTAAAACCTTGTAGGCGCGCTTTTAAGTGAAATTGACAGCTGATCTTTAGTTTTCTAACCTCACTGCTGTTTTTAATTGTTTTTAATTTCGCTGTTGTGTCTTATTAAAATGGATTTTGGAGGGCTTGAAGAAGCTACCGAAGCAGGAGATCAGGTTAATTTACCTGTCTTACGTCCTCAAGTTCGGGTAGTGGGGGATCATTTTGATCCTTTTTTTGTGAGGATGGGGCATTTTTTAAACGTTACAGGCTTAAAAAAGCAACGGTACGCTTTATTGTTGATTTGGTGGGCGAGAATTTAACCCCTCAAACTATCAACCCCTTAAATTTTTCTTCGGAAACAGCAGTTTTAGTGGCTCTACGTGACTATGCCAAAGGGTTCCATCAGTTTGAAAATGGTAAGTTACTTCCTTATTTTAACGAATTTTTAATAAATTATACATTTCCCTTTCATATAAAGACATTTGTTTTTTTAGATTTATTGTAGAAGCATCATCGGATGGATTGGCCGGAAGAGATGAACTAGTGGATTTAGTCGAGGAGTAGGATTGGATGTCGATGATTGTAAACAAGTGGAGGTTGATGCATGAGTAGAACGTAGTACCAGGAACAACTTTATGCCTAATTAAGGAACGCTAGAACTAATCTATTTGTAGGAGGATCATTGGAAGTCGTTGGATTGACTCAAAGAGACAAAGGAGTGGATGTAGATGCTTAAGCAGAAATTGATGTCGGTTTATCAAAGCTACTGGTAGATAATTATGTTTCTTCGGAGGTAGGCGCAGGAACATTAATTACAGGAATCGAAGGATCTTCTTGCTGATTCTCTTGATTGTCACATATTCTATAACATTTTTTATTTCAATTTTATTTACAGTTTTTTTTAATAAAGAATAAAATAAACAAGAAATATTGTTTTATTTACAAAATTGACTATCCAGTTCTTAAAAACTACCAAATAAATTGAATTTATTTGCCAATCTAGATCTGTGGGGTTCTTGAACCACCTCCAGTTGATTCATTTCAAGTTTATATTTTGAAATGACTCGTTTGGCCTCTGCTTTTAAGAGTTGGTAATAGTCTCTAACCGTTTTTGGATCTCGGTTAAAACCGACCCCTTAAAATGTTTTATACTTCATTCCACCGTTACTTTTTATCCTTCTCTTTAAAAACAACTGTTGATTTGTTTTTATTTTTATTTTTACACTTTATTTAATTAACTTTGTATAAATTTTAAAGGAAATAGAATTACACGCGCAATTATTCTTTTTAATTTTCAAAAATCAATGCTGATTACGGAAAACTAAAAAAATTTGAGCTACGACCACTAGTTTAGAAGCTACACCCGTTTTTATGGCCACCAAAAAATGATAGAGAAGGGTCCCACTTTGCTTTAAAACTGAAAAATTTTGAAATTTTTTTTCGCGATTTTTTGACTTTATCTTATAGATTTCAATTCGCATATAACGAATCAACCGTTAATGCGATCCAACGCGTACTTTTTAAACTACAGCGTTTTGAAAAATGCCAAAATATGGAAAATTTGAAAAATTCATATTTTTTTCTAAATTTTTTCGAATTTTATATAACTGATAGGTTATATTTATAGATTTTAGTCTGCTGATTACGGAGAACTAAAAAATGTTGAGCTCCGACCACTACTTTAGAAGATACACCCGTTTTTATGGCGTATTATTACAGCGCTGCCAGCTTTATACCTGTTGTTTGTTGTAGGTAGCGTTTAGACAGGCGGTGAATAACGAACCGAGTTAAATGCTAGGTAACAGTTGTAGGCGCCTACATGTGACGGGCGGCGAATACAGGCTATTGCCTGTAAGAACTTTTGCACAGAATCGATACATTGGTCTTTGAATATGAGAAATGAATTTGGTACAATAATAAGTAACATTTAGTTTATTGTTAGAGTTTTAAAATTGGGTCTGAAAGATTATTTGACTACTCAGATGCCACATATTTTAGTAGTTGGCAAATCAAGTATTGTGTACAATTGCTAGAAAATTTTATATAGGAAAATACTAATATAAATTGACTGTTACTTACTGTTATACCAAATTCATTGCTCTCGTTCAAAGACTTATTCTTGATTTGTTAAAAGAGGCACTGACAGGCAACGTGATGTAAATCAAATTTTTCTATTTTGGTTCGTTACCAGTCGCTAGTAACGCACTGACAGCGGTGCGTTACTTGCCAGTACCGCGCCGCTATCCGTGCGTCATTATTACAATAGCCCCGTTATTACAATTACCCCACTTCACCTTAAATACTATTCACAATTAATTCTCTTAGTATTGCAAAGTTTTACATAGTTTTGCAATTTATTTTAAGATTCTCCCAAGCTATATGACTTATAAATTTTTCCAAATTATATATTAACAATTCTTCATTCTATTATTTTTACAATTTTGAGATTTAACTTCAGGTTTCGTCATTTACTTTTTTTCTAAACTAAATTACGATTTTACCGAGGTTTAGTTCTTTTGGTTTACGGTTTCTCACAAAACCATATTTTTTTCCATTTTCCCTAGTACCACAAGGGTTTTGTAGTTTATGGCACTATAATTTTTTGGACCATAATATATGTTGATGCGCTATTTCACCAAAATATTATTCCATTAATTTTCAACTTTTATTATTTATCTTAATTGCGGTTCTTCATAACTAAGAACTTTATGAAAGCTGGTGGGATAGTGCTGCATTTTTATATAATAAATTTCCCAAAATCAGTTATGACAAGATTAAATAGGGTATATTTGTAGGTTCACAGATCAAGCAATTGATGAGGAATGAATCATTTAAAGAAAACTGAAAAAAACCAGCATGGAAATCTTTCATGGAAGTGACCTCAAATTTTCTCGTAAATCACAAACCAATTAGTTATAGTTATAAAAGTATTATCCAGAAGTTTAACCAGTTCTAAGGGTTTAGGTTGTAACATATCCTTAGAAATAATTTCCTTTATTCTCATTTGGAGTTCTTTCTTAAAAATTTATACACCGTTAGCGATGAGCACGTTGAAAAATATCAGGATATTTTTACATTAGAAGCAAAATACAGAAAAAAAATATATTATATTTTATTTTATTTATAATAATTTATAATATTTATAATTTATAGTGATACATATACATACAGGGTGTCTCAGACCACCCGTCCACTACTTCTATTTTGAGCACGCCTTGTCGTACTTGGCTGAAATAAAAAAATATTACCGAAGCAAACCCGAAGAATCTTTTGGTGCACCTTTTTTTCCGGAACAATCCGGAAGTACCCGGAACCGGAAGTAACTTTCGATTTTTAAATGGCAACATGGGTTGAGTATGGCAACGTTCAATAGTTCTTTAAGAAAGAAACAACTTTTATTAAAATATTTTTTTAATATTTTTCATATTTACAGAGTTAAACTTAAAAAACGAAAATTTCAAAAAAAGTAAATTTTTGTTTTATTTTCGAAAATCGAAAAGGAAAGTAAATTTTAAATGAAAATTATTCAGCTGTGATTCACAAAAATTCACCATAAATGTTCAAATAGTCCTCCATCTCGATGGATACACACTTGTAGCCGAAAGCAGACATCGTTAACTGCCCTTAACACCTCATTTTCACGTAGTGACCGGCAGACATTTCGGATAACAATCCCCCGTGGTTGGAATCTCAAGATACACCAGTCCCAAAAAAAAGAAGTTGAGGGGTGTTAGATCTGGAGAACGAGCTGGCCATGGGACTGGACTGCCTCTTCCGATCCAGCGGTTTGGGAACAAACGATCAGCCGATTGACGGCCACTCTTGAAAAATGAGTTGGACAACCGTCTTCTTGAAAGAATATCTCTCGGAGATATGCAAGTGGAACTTTATCTAATAGATCATACAAGATGTTATCTAGAAAATTACTATAAATTTCACCATTTAAAGAGCCATCGTAAAAATAAGGACCAATGATATGACCTCGTAAAATGCCGCAGCAGACATTAAGACTCCAAACTCGCTGGTTGTCCACTTCACGTAACCAATTAGGGTTCTCTAGAGATCAATAATGAGAGTTGTGAATATTGACAAGACCATTGCTCTTAAATGTCGCCTCGCCTGAGCATAGAATGTGGTAGTGGAAACTTTCAAAAATCCACCCGATTCTGAAAATCTTGAGGTAAAAATGGTTGGTGTAGATGTATATGGTAAGGATGGAACTTATTGGTCTTTAGAATCCTCGAAACCGTAGCTCGACTAATGCCAGAATCAATTTGAAGTTTTTTGGTAGATATGTGTGTATCTACATCAGGTGCTCTTTTATCCTGCACACGTCGCCTGATGAGCTGATTCTTGTTATGGCTCGACTATAGCTGACCAGTTGTTTTAACTCGATTTGCCAATCGCCGAAATACCTTTCTCGACTGAGTAGCCAGCTGAGGGTACCGCTCAGAGTAAAGTCGCTCAGCTGCAAGATACTTATGATTGCAGCTGATTTTTGGTGACGTGGCAACAAAGTGGCAAGTGACACCTCAAAAAGTCTATAACAAATAAATTTGCGTAAATTGAAGTGGCGAGGCAGTGGGGTACCACTAGAAAAATGCCACCCAACTACCTCACCACCCCAACAAGCGCCATAGTATCTGTCATAAAGCTTTAAAAAAATGCCACTCACAACATCACCACGGTCGCCCCTGAGGTGGAAGTCTGTAAGCTATACGATACTTTTCGTACAACGAAAAAAATCGTTTGTTTACTAAGTTGCTTGGTGACCGATTTTCTATCACCCTTCCTTATGCACGTTTTGTATTTGTTGAAAGAAGACAAAATGCGTTACCTTAGCAACATATTCAACAAACGATTTTTTCGTTGTACGAAAACAATCGTATAGCTTACAGACTTCCACCTCTGGACTATGAAAACGTTTAAATTCCAGTTGTATAGAGTGATAAAAAAGTTGGTAAAGTTTGATTATAAATTAAAAAAAAAACTAAATTTAGTAAACGGTTAGAGGGTTAGTCGCGTATAAAAAGGGTGAAGAAGTTGAAAAGTTTATTAAGCACACGAGTGGTCGATCTTACGGTACATAAAACTTTGCAAGCCACGTAGAGTATCACGCAAGTTGATGCGTGCAGATCTTGGTGAAGCAAATTTTTCCATTTAAGTTGAGTAAGTTTATAACGCTGTTAGCTTGGTTTGTCCTTTGGATCCCACCATTAGAGGACCAAAAGTTTTGGTCGCAAGTCCTCAGAATGTCTTAAGTGATTTTAAATTAAAAATATTTGAGATAAAGCTCTCGTGTAAAAGGGTCGACTGAGATGTCTCCCGTGAGTCCCCTTATCCGTACACATCACGTGAATTATTCAAGGCGGACGCTTGTTCTGAAGATGCGCCCATAATTTATATCTGAACAAAATTATGCCGGACCGTGGCGTGTTCGCTGGGGATCCTCAAAAATATGAGGGTCGTTCCGGAATAATAACAAGGCTTAAATTTACAAGCGGACCTTGTCGGTGCAATTAAAACGTTTTTATTTGTTACGAATGTAAAGGCCCTAATTCCGAAAAGTAATTGTGTTTGGAATTCGTCCGCAGCATGCCCGCTTTTCTTCAAGGAATGACGACTATTCCCGTAATTGTGTCTCGGGCATACCTTGCAGAATAGGTGATTCCGAAGACGTGAACTTCTTCCGCATTCTTGCACACGCGTCGAACTATAGTTTTGCAAATTTCCAACAGCCGCCCGTTTGCCGATTTCATTCCCATTTTCATAGCACAATTTACTTTTAATTAAAACGAAACATTCGACCTTGTTTTACAAAGTATAATCTACCCTAAATATTTTAGTTTATTTCTTCAAATTAAAATTAAGGGGAATTATTTCACGCCTATAATTTCAGAACGAAAAGTTCCTAATCAAAAACTCAGCTCATAATAATGGTTATTACTTGTAACGACTTCCTATACCAGGAATAAAATAATCCTATAAATACCAACTTACTTGCTTTAGATAAAATAATAAATAATAACGTAGAACAGAATTCTTTAATATTGTTAATATCTGGAAAAATTAAAATTCTTGCTCATACAATTTTTGGAATGAAAAAACTAATGCTGCGAGGTAAAGTAAGTTCGTAAGAAGTCCCAATGGGAGTCAGTTAACGTGTAGACTAATTACAATCCTACAAGTACCGCTTCGAGATCCGGCTTCAAACATTATTTAAAATTAAAATATTTAAATTGCCGAAATAAGAAACTTGCAGTCAACAAACTGAAAAATTGCCTCGCCTGGAATCTCAAGAGTGTTCAAGTAATTTTATCTGTTTCCCTCCACAATTTTTTATTTTCTTAGGATTAAAAGTTCGCGGACTTGGCCTACATCGGATTTTAAACAGAAAACTTTCCTATAGTTATGACCATACAGACAGATTTGAAGGAATTTCACTTTCTTATATTTTATTACTTAAGTATATAATTTAACTTAAACCATATTTAATGCCATGAATCTGAGGAAGCCAATGGACATATTATACACATATTTGACTAAAGCCTTCGCTTAAATGGACTACAATATTCTTTTTAATCGCCTAGATGAAATCGGTGTACAACAAAACATCATAAATGTTATAAAGTCATATCTGTCTAACATGAAACAAATGGTTCAAATCTCAAATCTGCGGTATTTCATCTGATAAGTAAACGACATCGAGTGATGTACCACAGGGATCGAAATTGGGACCAGTTCTTTTCTCCATCTTCATCAATAGTGCTTGTGATGTGATCGATTATGATATATTCATTTATACTAAGGAGGTATACTTGTACTCTGGTGATAATTGTGACTCTGATTGTGAAAAACTTTATTCCACTTTGCTAAAATTTTCGATGTGGTGTACGAATAGTCTTGAGTTAAATGTAAAGAAGTGTGCTGCAATGTCCTAGACAAGGAATTCTCATTGTTTTAAGTATGGATATCAAATTGACCATGTGAAAATCAACATTTCGGCATTTAGGCATTACATTTGATGTAAAACTTACTTTTAACGAACATATAGTTAAGTTAGTTAAAACGTGTTTTAAACTTCTTGGTTTTTTTATTAGAAATTCATAACTAGTAAGCGTGTTTCAAATTTATAATTTGAAAAAAAAATTAAGTTTCTACCACTTTTCGTTCAAAAGTTAAGCATTTTTGTATAAAATATGAAATTCCTGGTAAATGTGTAAACGTATACATTTAAAAATTTAAATTTCGCTTAACAATTAATAATTAGAAACAGAAACTTTCAAGAAGAAGTTTGTAAATTTTTTGGATATTATCATAATACATTTTTAGTTATTTCTTAACTAACCTAACCTAAATTTTTTTGGGGCGTGTAGAGGGCAACTTACCTCCCACATGTCATCCGTGTTTTTTTAATATTTTTCATTTGCGGAGTCGATGTTGAGAAAATTAAGATTTAATTTTTTTTCTCGAAAACTATAAAAGTTAGCTGTTTTAAATTTTTGCCAAAGGTAAACGCCGTGGATAGACGCATTAAAAAAAATATTTGGTTAAAATCGGTTAAATACTTTTTTTGGAAAAAAATCCCAAAGTTTTGGCAAAATTTTGGTACAAATACGGCTCTGACCAGCGCAATTTTAAACCATTTATATTTTTACGAATATTTCTAGAGGGGGTTAAGGGGAAAATTTTAACTTATTAAAAGTCACGGTCGTATTAATAGTTTCGAAGTTATTAATTATTTAGTGAAAAATGAGAAATTTCAGAGCAAAATGTTGGCTCTAAACGGTGATTTTGCTTATTTTAGCTACATTTTCAGTCATAACTCGAAAACGAAAATATATAGCGAACTGATACGTTGAATGCTTTTATGGAGGGTGCATTAAGGGTTAAATGGAATTTAAGGGGTTGATTAGACCGAAACGCGTCAAAAATTTCGAAACGGCAGAGTTTTTAAAAATGAATATCCTTGAAAAAATTACCCGGCGTGAGCCGCCCACCCCTAAATTCAAAATTTAAGCTTTATTAAGGTGTAATTTCCGAACCCCTTCGAAAATAAAAAAGTCCTTACGCATTACCGGATGTAGAAATTATTCATTTTGGAAAACTGTGAGCTCCAGTGGTACAATCAACTGGCCTCGGCTAGCCCCAATTTTTTCAACGATGTACTCGCGATTTTTTTAAAGTCCAGGTGGTAAACTTGAAACGATTTTTTGGCTATAAAGTATAAAGCAAGGAGGAAAATAAAATATATTCGACGTATGTATCAGGTCTGGATCAAAAATTACGAATTTTCAAAATCCGTAACATCCGCATCGAAAAAACACGAAATTCAAACCGGAAATTTGAGGGCGCCAAAACGACATCAAAACAATCTACCGGAAAAGCCCATTCAGTGGAATTTAGATTACGAATAAAAAAAACGCAATTTTTTTCTATGAGCCGAAATTCCATAGAATTGATCCCGATTTTGTACTTCTGCGGCCTGAAAAAAACGTTAAAATTGTAAATTTCGCGTCTCGGCGCCGTGTCGCCACACCATTGGGCCTGGGCGCATAACTTTTTTCGGGGTGGACTTTAATATTAGAATATTTACCATTGAATAACATATTATCATAATGAGAAGCTGCAACAGTGCTCCAGATGCCGATACAATTCGGTTTTGTAAAAATTTACTTGAATCTCTGTATTAATTTACTTAGATCCTAATGTGAAATGTGTATGTATGTGCTGTAATTTGTAATATGTGTAATGTTTTTCTTATGTATACATTGAAATGCTCTCTAATGGACTTCGGTCTGCTGGGTATTTAATTTAAATAAATAATGACATCCTTGATACCCTGCTAGTTTTTTACATCTACAATCAAAAATAGTTCAAAAAAATTTTTGCTTTGATAAATTCTGTATTTTCGCGAATTCATCAAATTCGGTTAAAACGAAAAGGTAGGTATACTCAAAAATTTATTTATTAACAGCAGTTTTTGTTGATAGGAATGAATGTAATTGCATTAGCAGAGGCTTTCTTCGGCCCTCAATGGAAATATAAATAAAAGTCTGATTCCATTCCTGAATCCGACCGACCGAAACTCTATATATGACCACTATTTTAATTAATTTTCCTTTATATATATGGGAGTCCACGAGATTAAGCCCCATGATACTTTATTGCTGTCGACCCACATGATTCCTTTGTTTCGGTTTTTCTGAACCTATTTAATTTAAACCTTTCTTTTATCACTTATGCGATAAAATACGATTAAGCCCGTCCGCATATAAATTCATGACTTTACATTTAAATTCGGTTATTTAAAGTCAGAAATTAATTTATATGTCTAATAAAATTTTAGCTTCAATTAATTCGCCACCTAAAACTTACTAACTTCCCCAAGCTCGTTACAAATCTACTTTAAATATTTATTAACTATATACTTTTAAACAGATGTTGGGGACTAATTTATTAACCAATTGACTTAACCGCTTAATAAAAGTAAACGAAATCTAACAGTCTTATGCAAGTTTTAATTTATCTAAATAAAAATTCAATGTGTTTCCATTATTGATTAGAATGTCGTGTCGTAAAAATGCTTGAGTAACATTTCTACTTTTCCTGATGCAAAATATCACTTCTCTCCGACAAGAAACTATTTACGAGCAAGATTTGAAAATTAGTTTTGGACTAAAGCATTTTCCTCATGCTTTCACTCTGCAAAATTTATATACCAGCAAGCATGAATTGCTACAAAGGAAAATGAAAATGTGATGCAAGTTTTGAATTAAAGTTGCAGGTGGAAATTAACAAAAATTGCATGACTATTTTTAGGGTATAAATGTGTTGGGTAATAGTTCTAATTTGTAGGAAAGATGAAGAGAATTAACAAGGTCCCCGATCAAAATGTGTATTTAGTCCCTCTTTTTGACCTAAGGGTAACAATAACCAGAAACGATAGTGTTCTTTATAATAGCATTTCTGGAGGAAGGTATGCAAACGTTGTGCCTTAAGCCAGCCGCCCTTTTCGAACCCTTATCAGCCTTTCACACATGACGCAACAAACATCTAATCTAAGCCCATAGGTAAAATGTACCCCAGAACGACCCTTTGTCTTCATTTCTTTTTAATAAATAAAACGTTTGCGTAATACTTTTCTCCATGAATTCATAAAGGCATCTCAAGCTTCTTTTACATCACCAACTTTCTCATTTCCTCACAGTGAACATCCATATCCGATTGTTTTCATTATTGTGTCGCACGAAAAGGGTTGCGCTTTTTACCACAACTGATAAAGCGTCTAGCACAATGGATATTCTTTGTAAAAAAGGAGATAATTTCGGTTGAGAGAACGATCGAAACAGTGTCGTCCCCGTCGAATAGGGGTTGAAATTGTAGTTAATGGAGAAAATGAGCTGCGCTTCTAGACGAGATTTTAAGGCTTGTGGATGTAATCTGGCTAAAATGCCGGCAAACACACAAAGAAATCAATATTCCCCAAGATGAAAAACCACTAGGCTTTTCTCCAGTTTTCTTTCCACACAAAGAAATTTTCGTATTATTATTATTTAATTAAACCCATAAAACGACATAATTATTCTCTCAAAAAATCCTACAGTTACCTTCATATTTACATAAATTTAAGATAATTTTAGCAATTGTTTTTGCAATAATTTCTTAAAAAATGAACAATTTTTTAGAATCGTTTATTTTTCATAAAATCTACAATTATCCCACAGAACAAGTTTTATTATTAACAAATTTTAGGTTTCCCAAGCTTGTTTTGAAAAAAATTTTAAAGGAAAGTTCCTTCACTTGCAGTTCATCTAGCTACATTGAGATAGTTTGTTTTTAGTATTCAAAATATTAACATTTAAAATCACTAGTAGTAGTTATCATGTATGTATGTCCTTCAAAAGTATTAAAAATCGTAAAATAAGATAGTGATAATCTTCAAAATCCAATACATTTTTGGAATCAACATACTTTATTATTTGGATTTACAAACCCAAAAAAATTAAACATATGTTATTTGACATCTTTTATAAAATACTAGTTATTATAAGTTTATAACATATACCCCCGATATTATCAAAAATTTTATCCTACAACTAAATTGAAGAAAGTCGAATAAACATATTTCGCTTCCTAAGGAACCTACAGCCCTTGAAATATAAGTATAAAGGGCGATTAACCCTAAATTTAAAGAAACTACTCAAACTAATAAAATAGCTACATTTCATTAAGTAACTAATAATGAAAGTCGAGTGCTGTACAACAAAGATGGAGAAAAATATGATGGTAATTCTGCATGTGAATGGTTAGGTGTATTTTTCATGAAAAGGGTGCATTCTATCGAGTTGGTATGAGCACCTTTTCGGTCTAAAATTAAATAAGGAATAATATTATGAAAACAAATTCAGGGTGAGCCAAAATGATTGTGGTTAATTCAAATTTCCCGCTTATAAATTTGGGGAATTTGTTCGTTCAAGTTCATACTAACACAAAATCATGTCATAATTATAACAAAGTAACTAGACTACACAAAAGCTTTATTGTACCTTCTGTTTCATAAACTATAGTTTTTATTAAGTCTACTTTGCACAAATGCTTCGAAAATCATCATTTTCAACATTAGACATTTGTTGTAAAATTAGAGCTAATTCTACATTTTTTATTTTCAAAAACTTAAAACCTTAGTAAATAACTTAAATTTGTATATTTATTTAGAATTCTTGATGTGTTATGATTATTGTTTTCATTTGCTACGCCATTGGATTACTACTAATAATAAAAATGCTTCTTGAAACCAACCAGTTTAATTATATTTTTATTATTTATTACTGGATTTTTATATTTTTTGAAGAATTTATACAACCATTTTAACATTATTTTATTTTAAAGAAACATATTCCTTTGTATCTATATTTGAAGGTAAATATCCTTATAATTTGTATAATTTTTATAGTAATCTTTATATTTGTTAAATTACTAATATTTATAGCTTGATAAAGGCGGAATTTGTCGCCGAAACGTTGCAGAAAAATAAATTATCCAATAAAGTAATTACGTTTTTTATTGTAGTCCTATAAGCCAGAATCCACATCAGTTTTATAATATAATGTTTATTCTTAAAAACAATACAACAAAAATACAAATATAAGCCGATGTAAGAACTTAAAATAGTCCTAATTTAAGGAAATTTAAATTTTAAAAAGTTCAAAGTTAATAAACTTATTTAACTCGAACTCTTTTCGAACTTCAACAATTTTAAAACTTATGAAACTAAAATATTTTAACGTCCTTCTTAAATACACCCATTTATGGTATGTTGTTGAACAAAAAATTTAAAAGTTGTGGAAAGTTTTTGTTGTAAATGATAAAAAATTACCTTAAAATTTAAGTAAATATGAATAAAGTAAAAATTATCATATTTAATATAAATTTGGTTAATAATAAAGAAATATGAAACTTCAAGATAATTCAAAGCATCAAATTTATTCAAAATGGGAAAAATTAAAATGTAAATGTAACTATTAGCCTCACTACATTAGTACAGTCTGTTTGATGTAAATAATCACAGTAACTAGAATTTACATTTTTAAATTTAATGCGCATTAGTTCATGTAAAAAGTTCTTACACAGCTCAAAGTCACATAACAACCATAGAATTTAATGGTGCAAACCATTGATTAATAATTATGGATCGAGCGTTTTAAATTACAAATTTAATGGAATATAAATCAATTTTTGTGATAACCTAAAAGCTTTTAATAAAACTCTCGTACTAAAATACCTTTTATAAAGAGCATGCACAAATAAATTTAATTAATTCTTTGATGATTTAAAAATTACAAATAAAATAGTTTACAATAATATGAAAACATATTATTCATATTTTTTAGTTTAGCATAAAATGTAATAGCTATAAGAAACATTAGAAAATAGTTTTTTATAATTATTGTTTCTTATATTAATCTGCGAAAACTTCCGACCCGGCGCATTCGCCAATAAAGGATGTGATTCCAATATTTTAAAAATGTGTGTAAATGTGACACTGATGGTTTGGATTGAAGTGTAACTGAGTAATCGATAAAAAAAATCCTACGCATCTTAATTTAATTTTATTCATAAATACTTTCTAAAACGGTGGTCACGGCTTCGTATGCATAAGTGTAAGTAAAAATAAGACAAAAAGTCCATATTTATCGAAAACTCAACAGTTGCCGGGATGCATTGAAATTTCTTATTATTTTTAGTTTTTATTTATTTGTGCAGGATCGACTGAATGAAAATTAATAAAAATTTTAGTTTGAATACTTCTCAAGGACCACCTTTGGCTGTTACTTTTGTCTTAATTTAACAATTCAGTGGCGTAGAAACAGGTCAAGTATTTTATACACCCTGCAAAATTTTACAATTTTAGTTTAGGTTTTTAAAATCTTCATTCAGTATACCACAACAAAGCACACACCTGTTAAATTTTAAAAGGATTAGTAGAATTTTTGTAATTTAAAATTTTATGGTCCAGTCAACGTACTAAAATTACATTTATTTTCAAAATTCTCAACAAAATTTTAATTAAAAAACAAAATTAAAATTGATAACTCTAACCCCCAGTATTATCAAATACGCTTAACGGTCATTTAACCTTAAATGAGATTTAATTTGACAACTATTATAGCACTATTATACAGTGCGGTCATAAAGTAAATCCCCCCTGCTAACTTTTGAACGGTTATGTTTTTGATTCTGAAAACTTGTCTACCTAGGAATCTAATTGCGAACTTTCTAATAAAGGTATTTTTGATTTCGTGGAACTTGTGGTTATACCGGAAGTGGATGGCAACTTTCTTATTTTAAATAGAACACCCAGTATATTTTTACATATTTTCGTGTTCTCCATAAAAATACCATTAAATTGACCTAGCGTAGTGTGCTCTACTATTAGTACTATCGGAATTACGTCCATTTGAAAATCGCATTTTTATGCAACTTCATTTACACCGGAAGTTGGACCCAACTGCCCCAACTTCGCTATTTTAAATGAAATATTTTGCAATTAAGTTAATAATATTAAATTTAAACAAAATTATGTTTCATAGTAAGTTCGTTAATTTTGCTGATTAACATAACCACCTTCAACCTCTTGACAGTAATAAAATCTACAGGAAATCTCTTGGATAAAAATTTTGTTTAATTTTAATGTTATTAACATAATTGCAAAAAAAATCATTTAAAATAAGGAAGTTGGGGCACTTGGGTCCAACTTCTGGTGTAAATGAAGTTGCATAAAAATGCGATTTTCAAATGGGCGTAATTCCGAAAGTATTAATCCTAGACCACACTTTGCTAGGTCTATTTAATAGTATTTTTATGGAGAACACGAAAATGCAAAAATATACTGGGTGTTTCATTTAAAATAAGAAAGTTACCATCCAGTTTCGGTATAACCGGAAGTTCCACAAAATCAAAAATACCTTTATTAGAAAGTTCGCAATTAGATTTCTCAGTAGACAAATTTTCAGAATTAAAAACATAACCGTTCAAAAGTTAGCAGGGGGGGGATTTACTTTATGACCGCACTGTATAACATATATGAAAATACTATACATATCAAATTAAACCTCATTTAAAATTAAATGTCTGTTGATAATACTGAGGGTAAGGGTTTTTAATTTTAATTTTCCTTATTTGAATTTAATTTGTTTCAAATTTTAAAAATTATTTTGATTTTAGCAATGGTACTGTATTATTTAGCCAATACTTCTAAATAGTGCGTTACTAAGAAAGGTACAACTTTTATTTGAAATTTTCTCAAAAATTCTTCGTTTCAAAAATAAGAGGGGCGTTGTCGAACTTTTTGTACACCCTGTATATACAGGATGAGTCTATAATAATAAATTCAAGAAGTCAGAAACGTTTCGATTTTTAGAAAAACGGCTTGATACGGGTAATTATGTTTGTAAGAGTGGAAACTTTGCATCATTCAAAATTTTTGCGACGTGATCGTACAATGCCCACGTGACGTCATCAGTATTTTTTTAAATGGAAACCCACAATTTTAAGTAACCATTTTGAAAGAATATCTAAACTTGTGTACCCGTGTAAAATTCTATTGTCTTATTTCCTGTAAGGTAACCATGGAAACCCCCCATTACAGCCCATATAACAAACCTTACAGATATTTCCTGTCCGTACATATTTGCCCAGACTAGACCTATAAGTCTCCGTATGCTACGAAAATGAAAACTGATGTTACCTAGGAACCCTTATTTTGTTGAATTTTATTTTAACGCCCTTTTTGTACTTTTGATAATAACTAAACCGAAATAGTAAACTCTTCTAAAGAAGAAATAGTAAATATGCTGTAAGCGCTTGGTGAAGCTGAAAGAAATCCGCTTCTAGCTATCAGAAGATAAAAACGAAATTCGACATACTGAGATTTAGAAAACCAAAATTAATACTTTCAAGTTTCGATTATATTTGTGCTGTAAAACAGCAAAAACTGCTATTGTAATATAACAACATTATTAAAAAAGCAAAATAGAGAAAAACACAAATAAGTTTTAGGCAAATTAAAAAAAAATCCTAAAAAAATTCATCAAGAGTGGCATTTTGTCTATTTTTCACCGTTTCTCAGTTTGGATATTAATATCTCCTAAACCTTTGATAAGCGACGATACAAACATATATCAATAGAAAGCTTCTAAAAAATGCCATCGATTGATGTTAAATTTGAAAATTTCGTTTAATTGTTCAATTTGCGTTTCATAAAGCACCCTTATAAAAAATCATCACAAACTTAAATTTGACATGATCGTTGTAGAATAGACGATGTTGAAATTTTTTTGACAAAATTTCAACCCAAAATGTTCATCTGTTTTAGAGCAATGATTTTTCAAAAATGATAGGTACTTCTTTGCCTTAAATGGCAAGTATCTGCAAAACGAGTGATGATAGACCCATAAAAGTTTATACAAAGTATAATTATTTTTGATAAGGAATTGAAAAATGTCTTAATATACTGGGTGTTCCATTAAAAAAAACATAATTTTGGTCCGCCATCTTGGAATGGAGACCCAGTATATTACTAAAAATTTTTAAAATGTGCACTTAAAGGTATTGTATATTTTAAAGAAAAGCGCATGTCGATATCTTTTTTCATTTTAGAGTAATCTTACTTCCTCGCAGCGCTGGGACACCCTTTATAAAAAAATTTTGACTTCGTTCCGAAATGTTAAATCGAAAATTGAAAATTTGCTGTTTTTGATTGATCATAATATATTTGGAAGGATGATGATGTCACATAAATTTTAAATGACGCAAAATGTCCGGAATTACAAACATAATTTGACGTGTGAAGCCATTTTATTTTTAAATAAAACCGTCTCTGCATTTTTGAATTGAATGCATGTTACAGACTCACCCTGTATACATGAGGTATTATTTTATGTACAGTGAATTCAAAAAAGACTGAAACTGCAACTATGCAACCAAATATACTCAGTAGTAATTTTTGACTTGCTTAGTTGGTGTACCTGTTAATTTTCATTCAAATTTAAATCTAATCTGTCACTTTAACCAAAGCGTCTCTCAGCAGTATTTCTTCGGGTATTTGTTCAAGTAATTTCTCAGTGTGTTGCAAATTTTATAAAAAACAGTGCTTTTCAAACCTGAAATTAGTGCAGTTAAAATAGTTGCGATGGTTTTTTCACCAGAGCAACGCATTCATTTCAGTGTAGCCAACTAGGGGAAACTTAGGTTTCCTACCTTGCAATGTCAATGGTTTCAATCTTATATAACTTAACTTGGTGATAACTGTGGCATAAAGAAGTTATAATAACAATAGACTTTTTGTTTTAAATTTACTTATAGTATTGGCTATTTCTAAGATCAGATAAAATTTTCATTATACAGGGTGAGTTTTTAAAGTGAAATTCGAAGATAAATCTTTTATTTTAAGAGATAGGAAAAAACTTAAATTTGAAAATTACATGTTTTATTGATGCGAATAACCAAAAATTATTTTTGTCTATACTGGGTGTTTCATAATCGGAGCGCAAGATATTCCACTTTTTTAATGGAATACCCTTCTCACCATACCACACATAATTAAATGTTTCGGTTACTCAAAATAGCAGTAGGAGGTTGATAAAAGTGTATAACATAAAATAAATACAAAATATCTTGATACCAAATAACTTGACACAAATTCTGTCTTGGAAAATTTATAAGAAATAGTTTTTTGTTTAAGATAAAAAAAATCTATGAGTGGGCAGGCATTATGATAAGGTTTATTTAATACTGTTATAATTTTATTTACTTCTAAATTTGTAATAGGCGACAAAAATCATCATTGTTCTAGTATCTTATAACTTTATAAAGATATGTAAATTTGTGGATTCATAATTTTAAAGAGAAAATTTATTTTAGGACAAACTGCATAACTGCAGTAAATTCCGTAAATTTATTATTATTAACACTTGAACGTTATAAACGAAATATGCAGGCCACACATAATTTATGCAGTCCCTTCAGAAATATAAACCGCTGCCTAAGAAGTTTGTAATTTCGTAACATTTTGTTGTTCACATATTACACTTGGTTATACAAACTCGCCCCAACAGAATCATGGGAGTTATTAATTTAAAAAACAACTTTATAAGTAATTTTAGTATAATTTTTTACTAGTTATTGTGGGTAATAAAATAAATCAATAATCTTAATAAAGTTATAATTGTTTTATTAGTTTAGTAGCAATAAACCTTGAAATCATCCGAAGGGATTATATACAAAAAACCATTATCAAGTGCAAATAAAATACGATTGCATTTCGTTCAAACTCAGCTATAAATTCTGCCTGAAACTATTCATGAATTTTCAATACTTTTCAGTAAGTTCTTCTTCTTCAAAAAATTTAATGGAAATTCGTACCTACAGGTTTTCAGTAAGTTAAACTAAAGTATTGAATGCAAATTGTAGCAATAATAAAACATTGGAGTAAGTGCACTTATTCGAATAATATTCTAAAACCATACGCTCGCAGTTTGAAGCCACTGGGGCACACATAAAGGTTTCCCAAATTTATACTAGTGGATTTGTAGTTCCACTGGGAAAACATTATGTAAAATTAAGTACCTGAGCGCGCGTCTTTTCATAATTTCCTGCCAAATCAAATGAATAAAAGTGATTTATAAGAATTACATGCTCAAATCGGATAGCGTTTATCCCAAACGAAATTTTGTCTCACTTAAAACTATCTCACAAATTTAATAAGTAAATTTTTGTTTTCTGTTGTTCCTTATACATTTTTGTTGTTAATAATGATATTAAATCAGTTACGTTACAGAGGGAAATGATTAAATTAAACTCGATAGTAAATTAAATTATTCTATTAGAATTGGCTTGCTATGAGCAATATTGCATATTGTGTTTGGGTGTAGATGGTCAAAATATTGGACTCACACAAAATGGTTTGCGGATTTGATCGCGTGCATCGATAATTTTGAACTGCATATGAACCATTGATGATGAAACGATGAAGCTTACACAATGAATCTATTGCATTGATGCACATTTAATAATCTATGTTTGCGTTGGATGAATTAAATCGGCGAAAAAGTAAATTGTGTTGCAATACCAACGATCAACGTTGTTTGTATTTATATGACCGTGATCCCCGCGGACATGCACGTATTCAAAGTGCCAACAAAAGCAAAAGTCAGATGAATGTGTTAATCGTGCACAGTGGAAAATACCCGTATTACATCCTTTGTGAAAAAACTACAACTTTGTACACCAATTACTCTTTAAAACTAATTTTTACAAACCCACTTTATATTTTTATTTTTCCAATTAAATGCGACAATTGAGTTTAATAATATCACAAATGTAAATTTTATTAAAATTCCTTTGTAGAGATAAATACAAATTCCTAAACTAAACATTTTGCTTTTTCAGAAAATACTGCAATTACATTTCATGAAATAAAAGGTTTTATGATTATATTTATAACTGGAAAATAGTGAATGGCATAGAAATAAACATCCATCCAGCTTCGTAGACATATTTGAGGAAAGCAAAAACATCTACAATTAATATGTAATGAATGTCACCGCAGACAAATTATATTTTGCTTTAAATATACTCGTATATATTTGCATTCCAAATAGTAAACAAGGTGCGTGCCTTTTACGAGAATTTTGACTCAATAGTTTTAGTTTATATTTCGGTTTAAATTCACTTTTAATTACGACGTGAAACCTGAATGTAAATTAGGGTATTGTTTGCTCCCTGCTGACAGTTTGTATATTTATGTTTATTATAATTTGACATTCACCAACATTTTTATATAATTTTTCACAAATTATTTTGGACAAATTTTAAAGTATTTTTAGGATGCAGTTATGCATGTTAAAATCCAGGTAAAAACCGACTATTCTGTTAGATTTAAGGAATATATGCGTATATTTTAAAGATTGTAAAACCTTTAAGAGAAGTTGGTGAAAAAGTGTTAAGCTGGTAAAAATGTCACAAAACAACTTTCAAAGACTCGGCAGAAAGCTCTTTAAAATTAATAATTTTGTTCCATTAAAGTTAAACATTTTAAAATATAAAAAGTTTCTTAAAAACTTTTAAGAAGTTCAAAATAACCCACTAAATTTGGAAGATGCACGAAAATATATGTAAACTATTCCTGAAAATTTCTTTTTAAACTCTTGTAAATATTAGTTATTTATTCTATAATTTTTTTCTAAAAATTAATAATTAATCGTTTTAGAAATGATATTACTATATTAAATTAACTCTCTTCACCAAAAATTAAAACTTAAAAGCGAATACTTCCCAGTAAGCTGGGAGTGGAGTGCTTCAGTTCAGCTTTTTAAGAATGTAATTTTTTTTTTAATGTTTAATTCTTTCGTTCTCATTGATGCTATTTGGAGTAATTTTTCTACACTGATGCAATTAAATAATAATCTGTTCTAGATAACTAAACAAAGTTACGTTAAAAAATGGTTGATCCGTTTCTGCACCGAGCCCTTCATTTGAAAATATATGAAACTTTAAAAATGTACCATTGTTTTAAACTAAAATAATCCTGCACCTCCAAAAGTGTTAATTTTTGAGCAGTTAAAAAAATTAAAATAACATATTTATTTAAAAGATATAAAAATATGTAAAAATCAGTTCGAAATTTGAATATTACAGGACACCTATCCTCATTTTCGGGGATAAAATATCCTATAGGGAAAATAGTACGTTTCTATGAAAATTTTCAAAAACAACCAATAAGTAACGAGTATTGTGCTTGACCACGTCCATTTTCCTATAAGATATTTTATCCCCGAAAATGAGGGTACTGCCCTACAATTAAAACTATTGAAATTAATATTTGTAATTCAGTTGCAGTTTGTCATTTTAAAATAAATCCATTTTAAAAAAATCTATAAAAAACTTGGTACAAAACAATAGAAGTATAAGAGAGTTTCTAATAATTTTGACAATTCAACTCACAAGTGATTAGCAGGGTAGGGAATCTCCCATATTAAAAGTTTTGTCCTTAAGTTCGCGAGGACACCTACGTGATGGCGCTGCTTTATTAGTTTTTTTGGCAACTTTTTTTACAAATCCTTACCCCTCTATGCTACCCCTTAATCAAAAAATATAAAATAAATAAAAATTTGGATAAATTAATCAAGTATTCAAAAGTAAAAAAAAATCAATTACATTTTGAGTTGTTTCTTTAATTTTCTTGACTTTGCATTATTTAAAAAAATAATTAAATTAAATTAAAAAATAATTTTATAGTAAACTTTTTAAGTAATGTTAAAGTCATACTCCTATTTTTAACTTCGGATTATTTTTGGGCTATTCGGTGTGTGTTTTTGTGTTAAAATTTTAAGTATTATGGCCTGATATACAACCAATGGTGAATTTTTACCAAGAATAATTTCTAACTTGGAACTTGAACAAGTGATTTGCAACTGTTGTAAAAATAGAATGTCCCAAGTACCCTTGAACTCTTCAAACAGCACCAGCACAAGACCTCAAAATTGTTTTATTTTTGAAATTAAATATTAAATGTTTTGTAAGTATCCATAAAATGTACTCATGTACAGACACATAAATAAATATTAACCACTTAATTATAAAAGTATTATAGTAAAATATTTGTACGTCGAATAATTTCCAAATTTATTTAATTTTTGCGCAAATTATAAAATATAGTATAAGCAACTTGTTTATAAGTCAATTATTGCACTCGTCCATTAAAAACTCGTTTTATAACTTGGACGCGTGCAATAATACATGAGTTATGAAACTCGTTGCTTAAGGTGATAGGGACTCAAATGTTGAAAAAAACGACGTACTTATCTTTCATGAATTTTTTAAAGTGTTTCGAATTGGAAAGTCAAAAAAATAAAGAAATACCAAACTAAAATAAGAATTTTACATTATTTTGCAATTTTTGTTATTTATGTATCTACAACTATATTTGTGTAATTTTGCAAGAGAAACATCAATATTTATATTTTTATTTTTGCAAAACTACGCTTATATAAATCTTATTATTTTATGCACTACTTTATAGAAAATGCTTAAAATAACAATTTAACAGAGCCTTTTTATTTTATATATTTTTGTGGAATTTTTGTTTGATTTTTATTACAACTTTTTTTTAATTTTACTTATATTTCTAAACACAATAAAAATAAAAAGACTTAAAACAAAAGTTTTCATTATAAGTATTTTCCCCAAATTAGTACAAAATATATTGCCTATTGCTTTCTGTTTCTTCAAATTTTCTAATACAGTCAAAAGACCACAATTTTTATAAAATACTGTTTTTGTTGCCACTATAAAATTATTTGATTTTAAGAAAAAAATTACATTATCCGATTATCATTTTTTTGTATTTTTGCCAAAAAATCTATGAGTTTCTGAAAATTAAATTAATTTTCTCCAAAATATCCACTGGTGCATAAATGTTAAAAATTTTAATGAAAAACTATTAAAAATCTTGTTGAAAGCTCATGAAAATTACAACAATTTAATAATTAAATAAACGCTTAACGAAAATTACTTTTATAAAATGTGAAAAGCTTGTAACATTCTACCCACATTGTAAACTGAGATTTCTAACGCTGATTACGCGGATACATGTAAGTTTATGATTGTCGTCCAGATTAATAAGTAATTAACCCAGTAATAAACGAAAAATCTATAAATTTATATTTTACTCCTATATGATATGAAGAGTTTTATGTAAAAAGGATTCTGACATTGTAATTATTCTGCAGGATGAGATTTTTATTACTTATAATAAGGATATTTGTCACGTCGCTAAAAATGAGTAATTAACACAAAAACCTTTATTGTCATGGGTTTTAATATAGCAAACTTGGAGAACTGATGAATAAAAATATGTTTCCCTTTTTATATTTCACATCTGGACCTTTGCTATATAATTTTAATTATACATCAAAGTCATTGTATTACACATTAAAATATTAAAATTATTTTATGCTTGGAATTTTACTACATAAATGTAGGTATACACAGTAGGTTGAAAGGTTTGTGTGTAATATCCACTTAAATTGTAAAATTTAAGATAGTTATCTAGTGGCTTAATTAATGGTCGGGTAAAGAGACATCAAAACAGAGCTCATTTCAATCGATACAAAGAGATAAATTGGCTCCTGGTAGGAATAATTCTAAACTATTACTGCTTTGAGAATTTCAGAATGGAAAATTTACATACTGCTGTCAAGTGAACGAGACTCAAGGCAATTCGGATGATTAGCGTCGTTGTTCATGTGGATCGTTTCGTTATACCTCCTTACAAGGAGCAAAATTCCCCCCAATTCGTGCGTAATTTTCAGAGCTATAAAGCGCCAATATTGATTTACTTACATTAATTTTGTTGGTTAAGGTGATAATGTAGATTACCTATAACAAAACAATATTATTAGTTTCAAATGGAATACACAACCCATCATTAACACATTTTAGCAGTGCCATGGACTTAAGGTTGGGGTCTGATTTTTGTATAGAGATTAGAGATGTAACATTTAAAATTGAATTATATTTTAGATGTTCAAAGAAATGATGATAAAAGTTGAAAATTTCAAAATCATAATATCATAAACAAATACAATTCTTACTGAAACTAATGTACTGATCTTGATTTCTGCCAGTTATAACTGTATGTAAAACAAACATAGATAGAAATGCAATCGAAGATGCAGACCGTTATTTACAATAAAGAAATGAATAAGGAGAGTAGATCCCTTAGGTATGCCTTCGTTTTAGTGATAAAGGTGCATCAAGCAAGAATTCCAAGCAGAGTGATGGACTCTGCGTTTCGTGCTTATTAGCATAAATCAGCATCACATGCTGCTTGCTTGCTTGAGTCCTTTCCAAAAGGATCAGACGAATTGTTGATTGCTACACCTTCAACTAAGGGTTTTAAAGCACTTATTAGAAAAAATGAGAACCGTCTAACATTGCCCAATAAAGGCTTGTATAGACTAATACCAACACCAGATGGCTCTGGCAATTTTTAAATCGAGTGGAGTCACTCGTGGAGCCATCTACTAGTGTTAACCGATACCAACAAATTTAGATGGTCCTCTTCAATTTATTTGATTGACACGCCAACCATAACAAAATGTACATTTTTTTAACAATCATTCATACGATATTTTATTAGTGAATGTACCACTTTTCACACATTAAACTTTTTGGGGAGAATTATTCTGTATTTAATCATATCATGTCTCAGTATTTTCAAAAACTGTACTAATTCGCTAAAGAAATAAATTTATAGTGACTGCATCTTTTCTAAATTTGAAAATCTTAAATGATTTACTATTTTTATAAATCATGAATGAAACTACTTTAACGAAAAATCCCATTTATTATTAAGTAATGTAAAAAGTATTGCAATCGATTTGGGAGGAGTTAGACTTATTTATTTAGAAAATCGTTTAAATCTAAATTTATTAAATTATTTGCTTTTAGTGTTATAACTTGTTTACTTACGTTTAGTTTTAATGGATTTATTTCAAATAATTTAAAAAATTTTCAGCTAAAACTTCATTATTGTAGTTAACTAGTCTGGCATGGCTCTATCGATTATTAACGAAAATAGGGTAATTTCATATTGGATAATATAATTAACAAATGGGAAATCCAGAGGAAACAATGGGTATTAATGATCGTCCAGTAAGCAAATCTATCCTACTGAGCCTATTAATAATTGATTTAAACAAAAACTTTTGATTATCTAAGCGATTGTTCAATATTTGGTCATCCTATCAAATAGGTAGAATAAAGTTTGCAGCTTCAAGTTATTGATTAAGATTCTTTAAGAGTGTTTTCCCAATAGGCAAAAATAGCGCAAACAGTATTTTTATACATATACAATGGTATTCTCCTTAATTAGGCTTTAATCACAATGCGATGCGCGTTGGAAACGCACAGGGATTGTCTGCCCATTCCCACTTAACTATTGAATAGTGGTGGACAAGAGTAAGGGATATTCTAAGCCGCACGAAAGCTTCTTATTGGCGCAAATATTTCTTTTATGTACCACATTATCGTGGAGCACCTTGTACAACATGCTTCACCGAAAACTGGTACATAAAAGAAATGCTAGCGCCAATAAGAAGCTTTAGTGCGGCATGAGTATACCTTAGTCTCGCCCACCGCTATTCAGTAGTTAAGTGGGAATGGCTAGACAGAGCTTCTTATTGGCGCTAGCATTTCTTTTATGTACCAGTTTTCGGTGAAGCATGTTGTACAAGACATACGAAAAATATAAGAATCAATTGAACACGTGCATCATGAAAAAACTTTCGACCTCAGCGCGAATAGGACGATACATAATAATTCATATAATTTTTTTTTTAATTAAAAAAAAATGTCTTTATCGCACCCCCCAACCATTGCCTCTCACCTGGGTGTGTGCCCCACTTGCCCCACTCTAGATCCGCCTGTGCCAGGATGTATAAAAATAAAATAACCGAAAAGTTTTTGGTGTATCATAATTTTTGATGCACTATAATTAGTTCTGCTTAAAATTTTAACACATAAAGAACTGTTCAGTTGTAGTTTATTTTCTTTAGTTTATAAATCAGAAATAATTTTTTTTTAATTTGATAAGAAAAATTTATCACGATTTTTCCTCCGAAACTAACGCGCCCTTTCGCGGTCCGCATTAATTATCACTGATTGGCTACAATGAAGCTCCACAAAACTGACAAGAATTTCTATCCCCTCTTAGGATCCCCCACGAAAAATTTATCGCGGGCGACTGGAAATAAGGTCTTTAATGTCGGATCGTATTTTAAAGAAAAACCGTTGGTATGCATGTTTTAAATTAATTATAAAAGCTTTTGGCTAGAAAAGAAACTTTATAAATTTCATTCTTAACTGGATAAATTCCTGTAATGGGCTTACATTATATTTTAACTATGATCATAGGGATGATTAGCTCAGTTACATTTAAATCTTATTATATAGTCTGTTTTAACTAAAGGCTCTTTCATTTTGCGGTGATTTAAACATGTATCCTTTAATCCTAATCTCGAGCACTTATATCCTTATACCTTTAGTATTATTCACAATGAAAAACTTTACCATTAAAATTTCCCTAGCTATTCCACAGATGCTTACACGTAAACTAATAAAATCCATTAAGGAATATAAAATAATTTCTTTTCACTTTCCTCCTACGAAGTAAACAAAAGTTAACTAAAGTTAGTAAAATAAAGTGGGAGTTTACGAAGATCCCCGCCGCATATGAAATTAGATCGACAACGTAACGCACACTTTATACATTTTAACATCATCATAAAAGGAGCTTAAATGTATTCACACTGATATCGACAGAAGTAAGTGAAATAGCTTAGACTTTTAGTGACGAAACTTTTGCAGTGTGTTGGATCCTAAAATATGTGTTCTTCTCAAGTCGTTTCATGACAATCCTAAACCTTTTCTTCCACAAGTACAAAAAACTGGGAGGAGCACGTCTTCTTTCTAGAATTTGTCCAAAGTTTCGACCTTTATGATTATTACCTAAGACATTTGTAAAAGTTTCCCTAAATCGACTCTAACTACTTTATACCATTAATTATATCTTTATGAATATAATAAGGAGTATCTGGAACTATTTTTTTTGCAAAATTTTTGCTACAAAAATATACAGTAGTGAAAAAATGTCGTTTGGAAGAAAAACTGCCAAAAATCGTCTTCTTTCAAAGAAAGTTCGCAAGGACTGACTTGATTTTACTAGTATTGGTTTGAACTGATCTCTAAATAACTAGAAACAATTAAAATTAATTAATTGATTTTTCTTATTTAATATATAAATTACGTCAAAGTAAAGTTAGTTTTTTAAAACATTTTTTTCCTTAATAAAATTTGAAAATAAAAATTGTCCTAAAAATGCTTTAAAATACATTAAATATACATAAAAGAATTCTCGAGGCTTTAACCAAACGAATAACTAAAAAAAGTATCAAAAATAAAATTCTTGGCGTACTTGTAGGAGTTATGTCCTTTTTGAATTGGCATTACTTTAAAAACCCGAGCGTTTTTGAAATATACCGTTTATAAATTGCAATAAAATTATTTTACATCCCCTTTGATGTTGGAGGAAAGCCTGAGCGCCGAAAACATCCTTGCTAGCGCAAAAAATAACAAAAAACTTTATACTGTGCTTGTTACAAAAATGAAATATGGAAAAAATCCGTATTCTAAACATTTAGCGTGTTTTTATTCACAATTCGCTTTATGAATTTAGAACACCTGTAGAACTAAGTTTTTTATTTTGCAAGGGAGGCACGCGAATTTTAACTGAGTAATAAATTTCAAACTAATCGGGGTTGGCCTCTTTGATTTTGCTATCAACACGAAATGCTCGGACGGTTTAATTCACCTGTTGTTTAGGGGCAATAACATTGTTTCTTCTAATCGCGGAACCTATTTCTTATTACCTTCTTTTATTAAAAATTATAACTAATTTTTATTGATTTTTTTCATTTCTTTCTTGATGTTTTAATTTGATTTTGATAAATTTGTTTATAAAAAACTACATGTATGTTTGTGACGTATGGGTTTGAATAAATGGCTAAAATAAATACAGCAACTGAATCGCTGTCAAAAGCAGAAGGGATGTCCGGGTTTCGATCTTCAATCGGAATCATGGCTCACCCCAGAACCACAAAGTTATGCGAATTTATTATGTTAGGTTTACAGGAGGAAATTTTGTTGATGTTAAATTCACAAACAAATACGAATTATCAAAGTTTTAATTAAAGCAACGATTTTAAATACCATTGCTAAAAATGCTGTTTACTAGTTTATTTTCTAAATTAAATCAATGTCAATACTTGTAATGAAAATTTCAATTTTAAAGCTTACAAAACCATGTCTGTAAAATTTATTGTATTGAGAATACAATTCCTAATAAGTGAAAATAAAATACCAAGCTGACAATACAACGCTGTCAATACCACACTGACAACAGCTAAAAAAAGCCTTTAAATGAGATAAATTTTAAAGAAAATGTCCGATACAAAATTAAGAGCGTACTCAAATTTTCAAAAAAAAATATCGTTGTATTCTTTAACTTATTGGTATTGTAAATATAAAAAATATACAGGGTGTTCCATTTTTCCAAATACGAAACACCCTGTAAAGACAAAAACAATTACTGGTTATGTACATGCAATTTTGTAATTTAAGTTTTTTTCCTAAAATAATAAATATCTAATAGTTACCGTTCTCGCACTAAAAACTCACTGTATATGAAAATTTTTTCAACACCAACTTTGAAAAATCGGAACTTTCGTTGGGAACCTCCTTTACCGTTATATATTTTTTATTAGCCTCCTTACTTTATTCTTTGGCTACGAAAAACTCAAAATTTTTAAAGTTTCCTCAATTTTCCATCAGATTAAATAAATTTTCGGTCTGTGATGCATAAGAGGAATAGAAAATCAATCCCACTTTCCTCTATCTTCATTGCAAATTATCGCAGAATTAATTATAAGGTCCCAAAATTAAGGCACTTTTAGGCACTATACCGGGTGAAAACGAAACACGGGTCGTCTCCTTTATAACTTCTTTATTTATGAAAATAAAAATTTGAAATTTGACTATGTTGTATGATTCAAGAAATCACGTTTGGACTCTAAAAAGTTTTCAATATGACTTCTGGTTTTTGCGGAAGTGACATTAACTTTATTTCTTTAAATGTAACACCCATTTTTTTGTTCATAATATGAAATTATTTTATAAAATAATGATAATTTTTTTTTTAAGTTTTGAAAAAACGAAAAAAAAAATGTCTTCATCTAAAGTTGATAAAAACTACGAAAACTCACTCTAAATAATACAAATACGTAAGGAAATTTGTATTTTGTAACATTTTTTAAGCAGTTTTTGAGATTTCAATATATGAAATTTTTGAATAACTTTTTTGCAAATAGCATTTTTTTATACAAAGGTCACTTGGTTTTTTAAAAAGAAGATTTTAATACGATTATTTTGGTATCCCATATGTGGGGTGTAATCAATTTCCTTGTGCCCGTTTCTCATAATTTTTGTACTCAGGATTTTTCAAAATTTCAATGAAAAATTGAAAAATTTATCACAAACACGCTACATTTCTAAAATAGTCCTAAAATATGAACAAAAAAATTGCGTGTTACATTTTACGTTTAAATAGAGTATTGAAAAACTTATTATTGGCTAAAATGTGTTTTCTTGAATCATACAACATTGTCAAATTTCAAATTTATATATTCATAAATAAAGAAGTTATAGAGATGACCCGTGATTTTTTCCACCCGGTATATATGTATGTTACTGTGAAAATAGATAATAAGTGATCATCTTACTTATACTGTTTTTGTTGTCCAAATTCACAATTACCTCATATAGTGAATGTTAACAATTCCTAAAATCTATATACTTACTTTAAATGGATTGATTTTAAAATTTCACTGATTTCAAAAGGGAATATTTACACTCACTAATGATTATAAACAATCACTGAATTTTCTACTTCCACAGTAACATATATTTTTATACATTTTACAATTATTTTTCATTTAACTTTGCTCTCACATATTGCACCTCTCTTAAAGGCTTTCAAGGTCTACTCTAAGATTAAAAATTTCTAGTTATGACAGAAAATCTGTATTTTATTATACAGGGTGGTCGAGTTAAAGTGAATTGTCAAAATATCTCCAAAAGTAAGAGTTTTAGAAAAAAACATTTCAAATAAAAATTATTTGGTTTTAAAGGGAGCACAGAATGAGAACAGTTATTTTTCACCTGGAGGACTTCTTCATGGTCATTCTAACCCTAACTCAGTTTTTTCAAATGGAAACCCATATTTTATTTATTTGAATCTGAATCCAGCAAAAAAAGAAGAAATTATTGTCTAAAGCATTTTTCTTTTTAGCCCTTAGTTTTAGCACAATTTGTGTCTTAAGTTTTTCTACTTTTAGGCTTATTCCTTACATTTGCGAATATCTGATTGAATACATTTTATATTGTTATTTATTACAATATTAAATATGCAATTTTGGAATATTTTCTTCTAAATTTAAAATTTTGTTTTTTGAAAATATCTTTACATTTAAATGGAATCAAAAAATTAGTTTTTCAAGAAGATAGTCGGCGAAATGTTTGAAAAGCGTACTTTACGCTAGTACAAATTTATTTTTGGGCATTTGTCATCAAAAATTTAACAAAAATGATGCCTTGTGCCATTCAAATTGAATTTGGTTTTCATATAGAATTTTTGATTTTCATGTAGAGTCTATGATAGGGGCGTACTTTTTGAACAATTATAAAAAAATGCCTTTTTATCATTGTTCATAAAGTACGCCCCTATCATACACTTTACACGAAAAACAAAAATTCTATATGAAAACTAAATTCAATTTGAGTGGCACTAGGCATCGTTTTTGTTAAATTTTTGATTACAAATGCCCAAAAAACAATTTTACTAGCGAAAAGTACGCTTTTCAAACATTTCGCCGAGTATCTTTTTAAATATATTTAACGTTTTACATTCGCATTAGAATGCGCATTATTTAAACATTTACTGTCTTTTGTTATTATTAGTAACTTCAAATTCATTTTAATTTATTTTTTGCACTTCCAAACAATAATGAGCCATTTTACTCTCTTAATGGCAGAAGTAAAAGTAACACATTTACTACCAAGTATTCATTTAATCTCTAGGGATTAAAAGTCCCATAACGGTTCATTTAATCCCTTGGTATTAAAAATATTTCGTAGTTAGATATTACAAACACAGATGGCGCGCAAGTTTTTAAAAATAATTGTTTCTGAATTCTGAATTATATTTGATAATTTAATACGTAAGTATATTTCTAATATTACTACAATAATTTTTAGGGTTTTTTTATTTGGGAAAGGAATTTATTATAGTTTTTTGTCTTAAATTCAAAAAATTTTATTGACAAGAAATTCTAACCTCTAAATTGTCTTGTATTATTTATTAAGATATCTAATGGTTTTATCTAATGTAGTATGCTAAATGCTTATATTTATACAATTCAAAAGATTTTTGTTAGTTGTTTAAGTTTCTAGAAGATAAACGATAGAATGTTTCATCATCACTCGGAAGTTCATGCATACTGATCCGTATCGAATCATGGTATAGGTACTTAAATTTTTAATAATATTTAATTTATCATAAATTAACCGATCAATTGATTTTAGGATTCCGATGTGCTTCAAAATTATACAAGACTGGAGAAAACAACAAATTTATTAATAGATATGTACATTTACAAATTACTAAATATAAATATGTACGTTTACTCTAACATTACAATCAATACAATTTGTTAGACCAAATAAAGAAGGTACAACTTGTTCAATTATTTTTTTTAATAAGGTGACAGTTTTATGTCTGGCTCAGTAGTTATTTGCATTCGAAATAACCATTGTCCCAAAATTGAAAACGTTTGTTCAAATAATTAATTGGAAGTGCAAAAAATTTAATATGCACTGCTGGAGCAAAGTGCATTTAATCCTTCGTGTGGTTGTTGCCCTCGACTACGTCTCGGGCAACAATTTCCACACTCAGGATTAAATTACTCACTTTGCTCCCTTGGTGCATAAATAACTATTATTTGCTTAAGCAAAAACTTTGTTTTCAGGTAAAATTTTACTTCATTTCACTTTTCACAAAATAATATATTAAAAACAATAACAACTCGGAGACGTTCAATAGCTTAAAATTCGCCCTATTCCCTTGTCCATAAAAATCTGTAAACAAAATTTGTTTGTTGAAAATTACGACATCTAGGGCCGGATATATGTATTCCCAAATTTCTGTGATTTTTATACAAAAAAAACCATTCAAAAATTTTTTTTAAATGCGTTTATCTACTATCTAAGATATTTCCTTTTAGAAAAAAATTTTGTAGTGTCCTAGCAACAAAACATAAACCGTTTCCGAAATAAAAAAAATCAACCTCAAAAAATGATTTCTTCAATTTTTTTTTCAAGGTTGACGTTGCAAGTGAAAGATAATAAAAAATGATGAAATGTGGAGGGTTAGTTACCCACTACAACCCCAAGAGTTTTATTCAGGCTACAAAAACATAAAAAAAGTAAAATTTGTGGGTAATTTAAATAGTTAAATACAGGGTGTCCCTGAAAGGTCTGTACAAAACAATACCTCATACTCCTGAGATGATTTAACCAAACTTTTCTCTATCCAAAAGTTCTTCGTTAAGGTGCTACAGACCATTAAAGTTCTTAAAACTATTTTGTATTTCTTAAATTACTAAAAATTGGCTCATACGATCATATCATAATTTGGTATGTGGCTATGTAATGGAAAAAAGTATTTTTAGACAATTTGTTTTTACTTTTTCACGTTATGTAAGTGGTCAAAAATAGGTCATCGACATGCAAAATTTCTTATAACTTTTTAATGGCTGAATAAAAATTCATAAAACTTTACTTGTAGCTAAACAGTGCAATTATAAACTTTTTTTGTCTATTACAAAATTTTTTTCCTTTATTTTAGGCAGAAAAAAAATATTTCCATGTGGTACATAACCTAACTTTGAAAAAATATTAAAAATTTCTCGCTAAAAGGTCTGTACAAATTAACACACAATATTCCTGAGACCAAAATGGAACGATTTAACTTTATCTTTATCCAAAAGTGGTTCCTTAAGCCTCTATCGACCATGAAAGTTATTTAAAAAGATAAGAATTTTCAAGGTCGCTAGACATTTAACGAAGCACTTTTCGATTAAAATAAGTTTGGTTAAATCATTTTATTTTGGTCTCAAGAATATGTGGTGTTACTTTTTACAGACCTTTTGGTGAAAAATTTAAATATTTTTCTAAAGTTAGGTTATGCGAAGTATTTTTTTCTGCCTAAAATAAAGGAGTTTGAAAAAGTTTGTAAGGCACCAAAAAAGTTTATAATTACACTGTTTAGCTACAAGTAAAGTTTTATGAATTTTTATTCAGCCATTAAAAAGTTATAAGAAATTTTGCATGTCGATGACCTATATCTTCCGATTTCGCACTAAAAACTCACCCTGTATAACCCATTTGTACCAAATAACTCGTATACGAATATTTTGAGTTTCTTATCGAAAAACCGTAAAAGTTTTGTTTCAAAAACTGAAATCACTCCTACACTCCTAAATTAAAATCGTCAATATTTAAATTAAAAAAGAATAAAATGAAACCAGGATGAGTAAAATAAGTGAAACTAAGAACTTAGTTCGAACTTTAATACATGATAATTTTGGAACTGTTTGAATTTATAGTTCGACATAATAAACAAAGTTCGAAATCGATGAAGTTCCAACTTTTTTCGATCCTGAACTTTGCTTAATGTTCGAACAGTTCGGACTATTTTGAAATTCGAACTGTTCAAACAATTTTGAAGTTTGAACTTTTAAATAGAAAGTTTTAAAATACTAGAGATTATATTTACTACGTTTCCATCGGGGATTGAATCAGATTTGAATTCTTGATTCTACTTGAAAACTGGATGGAAACGCGCAATTTATCGTTTCGAGATCGTACTCGGCCTCAAGGTTCGACCTTACTGCTTTTTCTGGGATCGTATCTGGTTTGAGCTGAAAAATATCTAATGGAAACGCTTCGAAGGCTTGAATTTGGACTGGATCATGCGCAAAAGAATAATCTCCTCGCCGCGATGCATTATATTATCTATGGTTTTATTTTCAAAACCCTAAAAAAAGATATTTTTTAAATCCTCATGATGGAAACACATAAGTATTAAAATTTTTGATATTTTAAAACCAGATTCAATCCCCGATGGAAACGTAGTAAATCTGTGGCAGCAATTGAATCTGGCAGAAAAGGCTGGTAGTAATAAAATTTAAAATGGCCGCTACAAAAAATGGCAATAAAGCAAATTAAAATTGGCAGTTAAACTGCTACATATTTCTGCCTGATCATTTTTTTACTACTATTTTTTAACTTTTAGCGTATTTTAAAAACTAATTTGTCGTTCGCATACAACAAGAAAAATATATTGCAAAATCAAAGCTGCTACGAAGTTAATTTCCAGTCGCTTTTCACCGAAATTAACAGAAACTTTGAATTGCAATTTTTAAATCACGCTGGTTTTTTAAATACAAAAATCAAACTTTTTAACTGAAACGTAAAGTGTAAATAAATTAGTTTTCCAAGAACAAATTTCCTATTTTAAAATTTGTTTATATTTCTAAATTTCTTGCAATCTAATATAAGCAATGATTTCTTTATGTTAATGTAAAAAATCAACAGTAATTTAACTATAACATTTCTATTAAACTCTACTTTAATTTTTTAATCAAACTAATATGCACTTTAATAAACTTTTATAACCGCTTAAAAATATTTTTTAATTTATCGTCTATTCAAAATGTAAATTAAATAAAACTTTGCGGTTTAAAGTTTTTAACATACCTGCTAAAAAGAAAGCAACTTTTAATTATGAATTTAAGCTAAAATCTGGTAGTAATTAATAAAACAAAAACTAAAAAAGTATTGGATGGAGTATCGGAAAAGTTGACGTTATTAAATGCGCTATATCATCCACTACTAAAGTTTCACTCGACTGTGCAGTTTTCAATTACAACCTATAAACTCTTATTGTTGATAAAATACCAAGAAAATAATTGTTGCACTGGAAGCTTTATTGGTTTATTTTTCGTACAGATGTTACACGAAACGGCAATATAACAAGAGACAAATGAAAGTTTACGGTTGAAATAAATTGCAGGGTTGTGGAAAGTTACATACATATGGGGATATGGTTTACGTTATGAAATTTTTGATGTATACCTTCCCCATTCTTAAAATATGATATCACGACGTTTTGCAAAAAAAAATTAAAGTGAATAAATAAATTTTTAATTTATATACACAGTTCCAACAAATTTCGCACCACTGAAAAGGATATGGAGCCTACAAAATTATATAGGCTTTTACCTGTTTTTATTTATCAAACTACGCGAATATGTATTGAGATATATACAAAATAATAATATGGAAGTAGAACCTCTACTTAAGACTTATAAAAGATAGATTTTTTTTAATATTTTATATATATTCAAAATGACAAAAAAAATTATAAAAATACGTAAAATAAAATATGACCTATTTTATACTTATTTTTTGGACTTAATAATTTAATTTTTGAGAAAATCGTTCTTTAGAAGTCTAATCTTGAATATTATTTAAACTATGCAATCATAAAATAGAATGTTATTTACAAAATATGGCTGTAATTTGTAAGAATTGGAAGGCATGTAGATGATAGATGATACAAATTTTAAAATATACTAGAAATGAAGATTTTTATTGGTACTTTCATCCCGATTATGCGGGATGTTCTGTGGTACTTGATTTCTTCCCCAAATTCAAGAAGAATCTAAAAATACACGTTTTTTGTGGGAGCTCGGTCCTACAATTATAATTCATAATCTTATAAAATATTTTTGTAAAGACAAACAATTTTATCTCCAATTGTGATGAATTTGTTGCACACATGGACTTCTGAGAAAGTTTTCATTTTTGCACGAAGCAACGTGGTGGTGCTCGTAAAATTTTTATTTACTAAGATAATGGAACAACTTACAAGATATTTAACTGGTGATAATTGCGCAAGGGTACATTTATGGTGCAACTGCTATGTTCCATAGAACCTTTGCTTCTCCAATGAAATAGTACATACAGTTTAATACAGAGAGTGAGATCGAGCTTCAAGAAACCATATCAAAGCGCTAATTTGAAAACGTTTGGCGATGATTGATGTGACCGGGTTGGAGCGCGAATCCTGGAGAGCAGCCGTGCTGCAGCATGAATGCACGAATACTAATTAATAGGTTTGTGTCACATGCGAACAGCGTGCATCTTTGGCGATGTGCAAGCAGCGATCAGCAAGGCTGCATGTTGAATGTACCCTAAGAGCAATGATCTTATCCAAAAAAGGATTAAGTTACCCCGCTATAATAGCTCTACGACTAGGAGGTATACAACGTTTTACTGAAACAAATCATTTTACCAGACCCCCGGGTAGACATCGTTCTAGACAAGCCGGATTTTTGTATTTCAGAACATTGAGAGATCGTTTCACACCACAAGATGCCTACAACAACTGCTTTAAAATATTCTAAATGTCCATGTATGCATTGAAACAGCGAGAAAAAGATTTTCAGAGTAAAATCTAAAGCTGCGTTTCCACCAAAGCAACATTGAGGAACTTTTGTGCTTCTGTTGCTTGTTTCCAAAAATGTTCCACAAAGTTCCATAAAATTCCTAAATGTTTCTCGTTGTTTCCGAAACAAATACCGAATGTTTCTTCTTGTCGACGGTTTCCATTTCAAGTGGCAAACTTCAAAAGAAAATCGGCAACAAAAGGAAACTAAAATAAGTTTCTTCTTGTTGCCGTCTCAGTGGAAACGAACTAGGAACATAAATTTGTTGCTTTTTGCTTTACTTGTTTTGCTTAGTCTCTGCGCGGTGGTAAGAATCGCCTTGCAAGGAATCTCAAAGTGACAAGCAATCGTTCCATTGGGGAAATAGCTGGCCTAAAATTTGTATCTTCTTTTTGAATACGTGGAGCAATCTGACACAATAGCCATTCTATGTCAGAATTGGACAATTTTAAAAAATTTTGAACACTTCCATTTTATATTTTCCAGAGGTAATATCGTCTACTTTGAGGGTGCTAAGCAGGTGTATGCCACCATGATTTTGCCTTTCTTGAAGGCTCAGTTCTACCCAAAATTTGTGACGTCTTTTATTTTGTTTTTTTCTAGACAACACAATGTAAGCAGCCGCTGTCAGCGCAATTTCTTCATCTTGATCCATGTTTCACCACTTCACAATACACCAAATTCGGTTAACTCGGCGACATCCGACATCGACCACCAGTGGAAACACTGGGTTGCGCGTTTCTTATTTGCCTGAAACAACGTGCGACTACTGACGATTTAGTTGCGTTAGTGGAAACAATAAGTTTATTAATGTTTCTTAAAGTTTCTTTTTGAAGCAACAAGAAGAAACAAAACGAAACAAAAAGTTCCTCAATGTTGCTTTGGTGGAAACGCAGCTTAAGGGCTAGTATTGTTGCAACAGAACCAGCTTTAAGCCCAGCTTATCGTCGAGCCAGTGGCGGATTTAACGGCAGGCTTACCAGGCGGAAGCCAGGGGCCTCCAAAACATAAAAAATACTGATATTTTAAAAATTTCAATGAATTTTTAATAAAAAAGTTGGACGTTTAACAAAGACCTACCTACATATATTTTGTTTTGAATAAAGTTTAATTTTCTTTAAAATAGTATTTGTTCACTAACTCTACCGTCATGGGCCTCATTTTTAACTTAAGAGAGTTTGAGCGCTGAATTTTGAAATTCGCATGATATTTGCGCTTTTGGTAATAATTTTTTTTCCAGTGAAGCTTTTTCTAAATTTTCTTTTTTTGGTACACAGAAGAGTCTTGTGGCTATCAATTTCTTCTTTTTTATTTTTGTAAGTCAAACCAAATACTCATACGGAAGCAGTAAAACGGGTTTTTTTCAAAAAACGTTCGCTAAGCGGCGTTTTAGGTTTTTATAAAAAACTAATTGAAATAATATGTCATTTCCAACGCTAACAATAAGTTAAGGTATAAGCGAAGAGAGTATAAGCTGGTTTTTTCTTTCAAAAGTATTTTTAAACTTTTTACAGCGCTCCAAAAAATTCTTAAAATTTCACTTAATTTTTGGAGCGCTGTAAAAAATTTAAAAATTATCTTAAAACAAAAAACAAGTCTATACACTCTTCGCTTAAACCTTAACTTTGGAACGAAGGCGGTGTGGGCAGGCTTGCGAATGATCATTTAACGGTTTTAAAAGTGTAGTCGGAAAACGCTAGAAAACTTCGCCATTGTTCGTCATCATTCGGTTAGTGTGGACATAACGCCAATAGCGAACGAACGATCGAGATTATCGGCGATTCCCTTCGCTAGACTTAGTTCGCTTGGTATGTAGGCAGCATAATACCGCGTACTCAGCAAGCGAACGAAGGTGAACGAACGTTAACAAGCGAAAGCGTTCGCTTGGTGTCTTCACTTCATAGAAAGCGAACGAGCGCAAGCGAAGGCTGTGCTCCAACAGTAGTTGTGTTTTTTTTACATCATTATGTTCAGCTCAGCTCAGTTCAGTTCAATTTGATCACACGCTCTAAATGAGCAGAGTCAAGTAAAAAAAACAGCATAAAATTTCAATCGTTTGACAAGTGACAGGACGCGTCATTTTAAGGTTATTGTTTATTATTTGTTTTCCCTAGTCCTTATTAAATTTCTCCACTTTCTGGAGCATGTAGCTGAGTCAAACTAAAATTAAAGTTTACTTGAAAATGAATATTTTATTCTATTAATTATAAGAATATATACAATAAAATTCTGCCAAACTTTTTTCTTTTTCCTTGGTGTTGTATTCGCAAACGTCCAAGTATCCTTGTGTTTTTTTGAAATAGTCTCACTCTCATTAGGCTCTGTATCTTCAACAATAACATCATTGTGTTCAACTGTAGGATATTGTTTTATGCAGTGATTTAACAACTGCATGTAAAATTTAGCATCTACAAAACCAGATTTGAAAACTTTGTTTAAAGTGCTTATATTTTTATTTTGCCTGTTTCAGCTCCTTTTTCATCTTTTCCACTTACTCCGACATCATAAGATTTTTTTGTTTTAGGGTCAGTAATTTTAACTGTGTTGTAATTATTGGTGTTTCCATATAAATGTTCACACATTTTCAATAAAACTAATAACTAAACTTCCTATGAAAACACTACTTATTTTTAGAGGTTAGAAAATTCAAAACGACAGATAACAAATCGTAAACTGAGCAAATGATTGTAACTGAGCCCCCTTTACAGCAGGTGCAGTTAGGGGAAAGGGGGAAGCAATTGTTCAGCTCAGTTCGAATTGAGCGCGTAAAAAGAACAAGGTAAAATTAACTGAGCAACTGAGCAATCGATTTGCTCAGACTTGCTCGAGCAAAAGTGTGTAAAAAAAACACAACTAGTGTCGGTACTTCAAATTAAAATGAGCGAACGAAGTATTTGAAACGAATGCGGTGTGGGCGAGCTTGCGAATGCTAATTTAACGGTTTTAACGCTGTAATCGGCAAAAGAAAATTTGGGAAAAAATTTCAAGAAATTTGGTCTAATATTAGCCAAAGTGAAATATTATAACTTATTACAAGTACGAAGAGTCGATTTAGAAGTGTTATTCAACGTAGGGGTGGAAATACGCAATATTAAAATCCTTTTGGTGAATTTACATTTTTTTTGTTTTTAGAAAATATTAATTTTTGGAATTTATAACGGCAATATATTATGTTTTCTTTAATAATGCGTATAATTTACAAATTTTGATTAAACAATAATTTTTCAAAATATTAAACAAAATATTCAAAAGTTTACATAAGATGGTGGGAAAATTTATTGGAGCAGTACGGTAAAGCTAGTAGACTTTAAATAAAATAAAAATAAAATACCTTTAAAATCCTAAGGATTTATCTTTGATATAAATGCATTGGGATCTATTTATTAGGTAGTATTTACCTTGCGAAAACAGGGTCATTTATTTCGTTTAAATTTAATCACAATCTAAGGCGCCTCGGTATTTCTAGCCAATAAGAATTTATAAGATCGTTCGAAATTACGAGAAAGTACACTTTCCAAGTAAGTACAAGTATTTTATATCAAAAAATATTACGTTTCCAACTCAAATGTGATTGGTTTTTAAAGAAATAAACCTTTCGCAATAGAACATAGAAAAATTGAAGTTAAAACGTTTTATATAAAAACTTATTTAAAGATTCAATATGTTTTATTCTGAAAAATATTCACACGTAATTGAAAAATGCGCGATGATAAAAACACTGAAAATTTTTTACATTTAAAATTTTAAGTTTTCATGGCAACACCTTTTCCAGTAGTATTTCAGAAAAGATAAATCCAATTTTAGAAGTCATCAATTAAAATTTGGAAAAGTGAATCGTATTTAAGAAAGAATCAATTGTATTTCAGAAAAACCAAATTAATTTTAAAAAGTATCATTTCAAAATCAGAATACGTCAATTTTATTTCGGAAAGTATGATTTGTATTTCATAAAAGTTAATTGTCCTTCAAAATAAATTTTTTTCAGCAGAAATCTTGGATTGCCTAACTGTAATATTTTAGCCACCAATATAGCCATGTCTTCCAATGCTGAAACAGCTTCATGACAGATTGTAGTGTGTTGTGCTGCACGAGCACAAACATCACATACAATTCTATTTTTGGCTTCATCAATAATTGTTTCTAAGTAAACCAAAATTTGCTCCGTGATACCAGGAGCCATAACAGGAAAAATCCGAAGTTGTCTTTTAGCAAAACTGAATTAATCTTAGAACTGATTATTTCAATTGAGTTCAACATTGGACCTAATCGTATTATTACTACTGGTGTAATGATAAATTACTTAAGCAAATTGTAATGGTTCAAAATTAATTATTCATATTTCTTAGTTTGGGCGGCTTTAACATGATTGTGTCGATAGCCTGGGGGACAACGTTTGGCATTTCTTATTTTGGGTTTTGAAAGGGAAACAAATAGACTCGTTTAAGGCGATAGTCGGCAAATTTGAGCGCTTGATCTTGAAATGCTCTTGATATTTGCAGTATTGGTCATAAATTTTTAACAGAGCAGCTTTTTTAAAATATATGAGGTAAAATATTTCCTATATTGTTTATAATTTACATAAAACTCCATAATTTAATGATTTTATCTCACAAAACTAATAAAACAGGCAATTTTCGCCTTTTATAAGCGCGAATGTGTAATTTAAACGTATTTTTTCTTTTTGGTGTTACCTCACTTCACTAGTTTAAAAAATTTCACCAGAGGGCGACTGGAATTCCGAAATCGCGAATATTTTTGCACTTTTTACAGCTCTCTAAAAATTTCTTAAAATTTTACTTAAGTTTTGGGATGCGTTAAATAGTTTAAACATATACTTAAAACAAAAAACGAAACGGAAAAATCTTCGTTTATACTTATAGCTAGCGTTGGAAAAAATATTATTGCAATTAGTTTTTTTATTTTTGCGGAAAACGCCGCTAAGCAAACGATTTTTGTAAAGAGGCCATTTTAATGCTGCTGTATGAGTTTGACTAACTAAAACAAAACAAGAAGAAATTGGTAGCCACAAGACTCTTCTGTGTTCCAAAAAAAGGAATTTTAAAAAAAGCTTCAATGGAAAAAATGTTGACATGCTTTTGGCATCTCCTATTTTTTTAAGTGAGAACTTTTAAGCTGTTTATAAAATGAATTTAATTCATTGTCTGATTTTAATTTAAGTTGTTTATGAATTTCACGTAGACAGTCACCTTCAGCAATTAGGCTTTAGGCGATCCATTTACCAGAATTCTTTTCTTTTTTACATAACGAAAGAATTAAAATAGTACATAAAAGTCCCAAAGGAAAAATCAAAAGTTGTATCCATATCTATATCATGGTTAGTTGGGACAGTGCACCAATTTTCCTGACCAATACCCTTCTAATACTCGCTACAAAGGAGTCAATGTTTTGTTTACAAAAAGATCTTTTTTACATTTATTAGAAATATCTTCATTTTTGAATTTATCTATAGTTAACTCCAATATAACCGCTTCATGATCTTACAAACCAGGATTAATTGTATTACAATTATTCGATTTACAATCAATGTTAAAATCTCCACCCATTAAAATATCCACGGAAACGAGTCAGTTTCATTAAAAGTATCTCGAGTTCAATTAAAAATAAATTAACATTGTAAGGTCTATAAATAAATATAATTGGTTATTTCTCAAATTATATTGATTAGTCTCAAATACAATTGATAGATTCTAAAAATAAATTGATATATCTGAGGCTTTCTAAAAATTATTTCAAAAAGATGAAGTATTTAGTAGAAAATATACCAAGATTTTCTATCAAATTTTATATAAATTCAAAATTGCTTTAATAAAAAAAGAGTATCAAGTATCAAAATAAAACTTGCTTTATAGAGTATGTAAAATATTCAAATGTAACAAGTGGAAAAGCTCGTAATTAACTTGCTAACCTTCAATCTCGAAGTTTTGATTTAATGTTTTTATATTAAAAATTATTTAAATGAAAACAATTTTATGCAGCTTAGCTTAAAATTTACCTAATTTGATTATCATTTAAAATTCCTTCCGGGACTCCAATTACAAAATAAACTTCAGAAGCATATCGTGCGCAAGAAAATCTTTAAGAACACCTACCAAATTTATTAGTCGAGATTTTTAATTACTCTTTTTATTCACGTTTTTATAAATTAATAATTTAAATTTAAATTAAAAATTATTATGTGCTTATTTTAGTTAAAAATTTCATGGAACGCAGTGCCATTCAAAGTTTTCATCTACAACTTTAATTGCAATTCACTTGATTCGAATAAAGGGATCTTACAGAATCATCTTTAATAATCGAAATTTTATTACTTCCAACAACGATAATTTCAAGACGATTTTAACGAGACCTTATTTTCCTCGTCCGTCTACCTCCGTCTACGTTCCAAATAATATCTTTCGATTTTCTGCTTCTTTTAGCAAATATAATAACTAAATGAATGTTTCTTCGTAAATCACTCAAATATTTGTTTTTTAATATTTTATAACAAGTTTTAAAATTGTTCTTACATAGAGGTTTTGAAAATTAACAATTGATATATTGGATGTTTCGTTTGTGATTTATAAAAATTTTCAGACACATAAAATATACCGGGTATACTCCATACTCAAAAATAGGACCACTTCTGTCGTTTCTTTTTTTAAGAAAATAAAAAATTTATTTTCTTAAAGCGGTGTTCTCAAACACTAGTTTGATTTTGGATCCAGTTAAATGACAGCTGTTTAAGTTGTGTGAGCGATGATGCCAACATTGCTCGTTAATTTAACTACTTTAAAATTTAGAGTGACATATATGTATGTGTAAAGAACGTAAACACTATGTAATATAGTTAAAAAAATTAAAAAATTACCTATATTATTTAAGTGAAAGACGAAGAGATGTTCTTTAGTATTGGGATAAAATTATTGTTTGTATTTTATTTGAATGTTTAATAAATTACTATTTTTACAATGTATTTGTCTTTGAATCTCTAGATGTTCCTTTATTCGATGAAAAAGTACTATTATTCGACGAAAGGTGTTCACCGAAATGAGAAACTCCATTTTTATTCCTTATATGTTCTGTGATACGTGTTGGCAATTTCCTGCTCGTTTGACCTATGTAAAACTGTTGCAATTTTTGCTATATGTATATTAAATGAATACTGCCTTGGTCTAAATGGCTTGTGGGTTGTATGGTTTTTAGTAAGAACGAGTGTGACTGTACAAACTTTGGAAAGCCAAAGAGTGTAATTTAAAAATATTGGCTAGTTTAGACGATAATAGACCTAAAAGGCCCATACACTATAAAACAATTTGCGCAACAGAGGATGTTATACAAAAATGTTGACAGTGTATGGCGATGTTTGAGTTATTGCACAAACTGTGGTGTATAAATTCAAACATGTTTGAAATAATTTGCGCAAGATGTTGCGCAAACATATTTGTGCAAACTGTTTGATATGGGGCCTTTAAGTAAGGGAAGCTGAAGGCTTCAGGATCTAGTACATCAGGATATGCTGTATTTTTAGCAATTTTGTATGTGAACTACCTCTGGAGTTTGTCTACTAAACAAGTGGAAAAGCGTCGCTAATTCTTTTATAGTATTTAATTCGTTATCCTTCTTATCTTTAGAAAGTGGCAATTTTAGAACTCTGTAAATTACAATTCATATGAAACTTATTTTGGGTTTCCTGTAAGGCATCAAGAGAAAGCAGTGTGGGTTCCCGTAATCTGTTATCTGTTGTATTAACTATGTGGGGCTTCCTACTGGATGAGCAAAAAGATCTCTATGCATTTCGGAACTCACAGACTATTCATCAAATTGTTATTTTTGCCTCACTAATATAAAAGGTTAACAATAAAACAAAAAAAGAAGTTAAGTATCCTGACGTGCCATTTGCTAAAAAACCGATCCCGCACAGCGAAGAACAACTACCTATACCAAAATCAACTCAAAGCTCCAATATGTATGTTGCATCAGAGGACGAAGATGAAATAATGTTTAATCCCAACTTTCAACAATCTTCCTCATCTAACGGGCCACATCTACTATCTCAAGAAGATCTCAATGATTTGGTTCGTGATTTAAATTTGTCCAAACAGCAGAACTTTTCGAATCTATACTAGAGGGATGGAATATGTTACTTTCGCAATCGAGAAAAAGCTAAAAAATTATCTTGTATTTTGTAACAACGTTCTTAGCGCTGGGTATAGAATACTAAACAGAAGAATAGTAGTGTAAAAGTCTCCTGAAGTTTGGTGATCCATGAGTGTAGACGGGTAAAAGGGTAAAGTCTTATTGAACCAAACAATGAAGAATGTTACAAATTTATTAAAAACTTATACTTTCTGATGCATTTCGCAACATCAATGTTGCATCTTCAGAGAAAAACCTTCTTTCTTTTAATTAACTAAAATTACAAATTAGCACTAAAAATCTTAGTTTAAAAATAATGACTTACTTGAACTAGATTACATGTTCGCAAATCAAGGAAGAAAAACGAATTCCAGGTTCTATCTAAGTATGTATATATGCCAAATGTTAATGACCATCCAAAAACAAATCGGGTTCCAGCCGTATTTGTGTATTTTTAACAATTGAAATTGACGTGTCGCGATTCTATGCCGAAAACGTAAAGTAAAAAATTTTGAAAAACACCAAGTAAGTCATTATTTTTAAACTAAGATTTTTAGTGCTAATTTTTGTAATTTTAGTTTATTAAAAGAAAGACTTATGGTTTTTCTCTGAAGATGCAACATTGATGTTGCGAAATGCATCAGAAAGTATAAGTTTCTAATAAATTTGTAACATTCTTCATTGTTTGGTTCAATAAAACTTTACCCTTTTACCCGTCTACACAGAAGAATAGTTTTTATTTATTGATGCTTTAAAAATAAGTGTTCTTTTACATAATGAAAAATTCTGTTATTTTATTTCTGATTTGGACAGTGGGGTCAGGAAAAATCACTATGATAAGAAAGAATGGCCCAAAACAGAATGTTTTACTCCAGAACAGAAAATTGTTAAAAATGCTACACTAGTACAATCTGATGATATATTATTACTAGCTTTACATATGATACTTGACCTTATGAAAAATTTGATATCAATGGATAGAGATGATGCTGGAATTTTATACTTTAAAGATAAAGAATTTCTCAAAATCACTGATTAAAGAGAGTATAATTATAGATCCACAACTCAGCCAATTAATGAGGCTTAATATATTTAAAGAAAAACATAGTGATCTGGGAACCCAGCTTGGGATTCTTTCATGGAAGTGACCAAAAATTTTCTCAGAAATCATCGATCAAGTAACAATAATAGTATGGTATAGAAGCTGTTTACCACCTATTAAGCTTTAAAAATACATTTCCTTCATTCTCATTTGGACTTAAAAAATTGCGCGCCTTTAGGGTGAGCACGGTGAAAGATTTCACCAGGATATTTCTACAATAGAAAAACGATACCTGGGCAACTGAAGCCCAAGTATACTAGAGGATTAGTGTTGTACATCCTGTTCATTCATAAAATAGTATATTGTTTTATTAGGATTAAAAGAAGTACTTTTTGTGGCGAGCATGTAGGTTTGTGGGACGAGCCTTGCGAGTCTCGCGGATACATGCGAGCTACAAAAAGTTTTTTACTCATGCTATTTTTTCTTCAAACGTCGAAATTTTTAAAATAGTAATATAATAAATAATTTTAAAATTTGACATTTAATTTACTTACAACACACAATACAATGTTAGTGTATGTTGGATTGCCTAAAATTCATTTGTACTCCGCCCATTTATTCCTTGTCACTGCAAAGTAGTAATTTCTACTCCTAGCCAGTACAAAGTGAGCATAGAATCAACGAACATAAAAAGTGACATTTTAAAGCCTGTCAAACGTCACAGAAGACTGTACTTTAAAGACGTTTGAAGAATAATTTTATTTTTGTAAAACCTACAAAAATCTTATTAGAATGAAACTATTCGTATCTAAAATATTTTACTCTTATGTCTACTATACTAAACATTGTTCCTAACATAATCAGTTAAAAGTTTTCATGTTACACACAAAAGGTTTTTTTTTAAGACTAGTGTAATTTATTGTATGAGGATTTAAAATATGCGAAGTTAATTTTAACTGATAAACGAAAACACCGAAATTTTTTTAGGATAAATTTACTGAACATTTTGGTTTGAATGTAGAACGGAGAAGTACGATTCTAACCGCACTGTCACCATAGGAAATAATAATAATAATAATAATACAGGGTGAGCTAAAATAATTGTGGTTTGAAATGTAGGCAAGCAAATACGCAGGTTGGTACAACTGAAATCTTAAAAAGAAAATCTCCTAGTAATCCTATGGCGTATCAAATTTTTTTCCAAAATTTCTAATTTCACATCAATTGTCAAATATAGAAAATGTTTTTCTTCATTTTCGAGGCAGATGATAAGAGAAAACAAAGATATACTCAAATTAATTTTGATAAAAACTGACGTTTATGAAATACAAGACAAAATAACGAAATTCAAAAATCTGAAGTTTTGACAAAATGGTAAAAATTACACCTACGCCTCTGCTTTTGTGAAGTCTAGTTAATTTGTTTTGATTTTGACATGATTTTGTGTTACTATGAACTTGAAGCAAACAAATTCCCCAGATTTTTAGGTGGGAAATTTGAATTGACCACAATCATTTTAGCTCACCCTGTAATATATGTATATTATTTAATAATAATATATTATTATGGTTTGAAGTGAACAATAAATGAAACAATAATCTATTAATTAACTTTATTACAAAACATCCACCAGTTTATAGAATTTTAGTGATCAGAGGACTACACAAAGCCTAATCCTATTTAATTTGATGCATTAATTTATATTATGCAAACTCAAAACGATTACTATCGAACATCCATATCGATGAATAAAATTATCTCTCATAAATATAGAGGGTTTGTAGTTGGTGATATCAATCAATTTTTTAGAATAATATTTGAAGATGTTCTTGTAATTGATATTAGCTACCAAAATTAGTTTAAACCTTGTCGAAGGTGCATAATTCCAGCAACGTGTAAAGAGATATGAAACAAGAATTAACCGCATTAATACGCGGCTTTGCAATAGTTGGGATGCAAATCCTTGGAGACGGTAGTGGTCCAATAATAAGATCCAAGCTTATGCAAAGATAATTTTAATGTTATGTTAATTATTAATAATTTTAATCAAAGATGAAAGTCAAATATACTTTACCCAAGTTAGTACCTTTATGGTAAGATTATAGGTTTAAATCCAATTTACTATGAGCGGTCGCGCATCTTGTTTATCCGCAAGGGTCAGCATTATTGGAAGCGTGTGCGGTGAAAAGTTAGTTATAGATAAGCACTCGAAAGGGAGTTTAGGATGTAGTGTCCTGTCTTGGCCCTTCTATTCCAATTACCGTACTTTAACAAGGAGTATCAACGGAAAGTCAAACAATCTAAGCTAACTTAAGTGCCTAGTACTTCCCACCTATATTGGACTCAATTCATGCCCAACTAAAACAAACTTAAATCATCCTCAATAACTTGAATCTGTAAAGTTGTATAAATTACTCCTTGTTTTAGTTTAACTTCATTTGTCTCGAACAAAAATACATTAAGGAACGCTTTTTTTCAAAATAACACAGAGGCTGGAAAAATCTAATTAATCTTATCCCACTGGGGACCCTACTTTCCATCAACTTGATGTACATTAGATCCAACCCAAAGTAATTACCCTTAATAAACTCAACTCACCCTAATCAATTACATAATATTTAATTACCAAAAAATAAAATCCATGCTGTTTTGAAAATAAAGTATTTTAGAGCTAATAAAACAAAAGTTATGAATTTAAAACATAGAATCTGTTAGGAAAAAACGGAAAAGTTTTTCACTCATGTGTACGCACAGGTATAAAAGTTAAGAAGTAATAAAAGTTTCCTTTTAAAAATAAATTTGTTTAAAATAAATGTAATTTATATTCAAAAGTTTGCATAGCAGTTCTTTGTTTTTCTTTGTTCTTATAATATGTTAATACGAGAATTTGGAAGTAGGGTGGTCCTAAAGCTTTAAAATTGTGAGCTTTAGGATGAGGGGCACGGAGCTTGTTAATGTTTTAAGCCGCACCGCGTTCTTCCAGTTTTATGTTAATATTTGTACGTATGTGTGTATTTTACGTTACAATGGCTCCATGTTTGAATTGTCGTTTTGCTTACCTGTCTAAAATCCACACGAAAGTAATGCCTCATTTACCATAGACTAATATTTTTGGAATCACAGCACATCAAGGACTTACACATAAATCCTGGCTTTACTACCTGTTAAAACAGTTGGAAATTTACATTAATCATTTAAATACCACGATATTAACCTTGAGATCCTTTTAAAAAGATGCGATTTTACGAGTCGGGTTTTATTTTCATCCTTTTTTTACAACAAACAGTTTATTTGGGTTTTATAGCTCGAAATAAAAGTGAATAACTTGCAGATAGATTTAAAGGCATTCTTGTTTAATACATCTAACCTAATTATGAAAGTGGACAAAAATTAGGCGAAACGAGGTTAAAATTTGCATGGTTTTAGGGCTTAAGTTTCCCGGCTTTGTACGCAATATTAAATTTTGTTATTGATGAAAATGCCGAGAAGCTTCCATGACGGAAAATCAATAATCCCCTAATAAGGATTAACATACTAAACCAACATACTTTGGTTTGATAGAATATATTTGTACAATAATTTAATCATTTTTGTAATAAATGTGGTCATCTTTAATTCGTTATAACCATTATTTATTGGAACTATTGTAGTTTTTTTTTTAAATTACGAGCATGTCATTACTGTAAAACAAGTATTGTTCAAAATGCCCCGTTGGGATAGTTTTATTTATTAAACACTTAAGTTACAATATTGGTGTACAACGGTGCTCAGTACAAAGTATAGGTAAGTAGCATGAAACACGTTTAGGAGAGAGTAATAATGGCCAGAAATTGGGGCCAAATTGTTGGTTTAATTAATTTTATACCCCAAATGCATCCCGTCTATTCGTTATGTCAGTAATAAATTGCAACTTATAATTAAACAAAGTAGCAGGTATAATTTTATTAAAGCTTTATTACTGGGGAAGTCATTAAGCTACTTTATGACACAACTAAAGCAAAATAAGCTCAATTGAAAATATACTTTTACATGAAAATGCAATTAGCAGAGGTACGACACATTTAAGTAACTTCTTTTTATGCTGTAGTGCTTTAATTAAAACCATTAATTCACCCCCAAATACCGTTTTTTATTTGACTAAATTTTAGGTTTTAAGTAGTGGTAAAAAAGTTGAGCAATTTTTAACGAAAAAGTAATTAATCATACAATATACCTAAAAAAAGTATTTGTGATAAACTTTTGTATTTTATTACAATTTAGACATTGTATTACACATCCAACCGCTTCTAAGTAAATTTTGGGTGCAGTATCCTAAATAGTCGTCAAATTTGCTTTATCAGATCTAGTTTTTGCGAGCACAACGATGGTGTAGCGCATACATGTGGTAACTGCACTTTTGTGAGAAACTGAGTGTATAAAAAGTTACACTTTTAGATTGTCAATTCAGTCTGCTTAATGTGGTAACTGAAATTTTTTAAATGATGTTGTTGCGAGTGTATATAATACATAGTAATTAATAATTTTAAAACCTTGTTTACTCAAAAGTTCAATTTTTTGCACTTATCACATTTGTGCGCTACGTATCCCTTAAAAACTTTCTTTTATACAACTGCCTAGCATGAACTTTACTAGGACAGCCTTGCTGAAGACTCAACAGTAGGCGGCTATCCCATTTTCCTTAATATCAATCTTCTATAGTTTTAATTTCTTTACTGTGTGAAAGAGATACCAAACATTTAACTTAGAATTATCTACGATTGCACTGGCGTTTTTAAATAAACATAAATTAATAAATAATTAATAAAGTTGAACTTTGTAATAAATTAATCCTGAAAGTAAATTAAAGAGACTATGACCTTAGATTTTAATTTTTTAAATAGTTTCATAATAAGGTTATAAATTGAGCCCAAGTTGCATATTTTTAGACGTTTTTAACACAACCAAAACTGAAAATTAAAAAAAAATTAAAAGTAAAATCCAAAGGCCACTAACTATGGAATCGTTAAGCAGTACAAAAAACATTAGATTTCAATTAACCGTTTGTCTTTTCTAGTACTTTAGAGAAATTGATTTACCTTCAAAACTAGATCTGGTATGAAAAACGAGTTAGATATTTTTGAAATCAGCAGCTAAAAATATCCAAACCCCTTACTTTTCCGCCACCAAAACAAAATCTCATTTTGTTGGGCTGTGTAATTTGTACTAAGTACGAAGTGTGTAAACATCTGGAAATTCTTGTGATAATTTATATAAATTTATGGCCTGGAAAAAGGTAAAGCAATTTTCAGTTTCTTCAGACATGAAAAATCGCAAAATCTGACTTGTCCAGTAAGTTAAATCAAAAATTCACAAAACCTAATGTCAAGCATAGTGGATCTCTGATGGTATAGGGTTGCTTCTCTGGATGTGGCACGGGATTCATATTTCATCGAACAGAAGGAAAAGTTTTAATAGGAAAATGAACCTAAACACAAATTCAAACTTATTCAATTAAGAAAATATTCGCTTACTACCGTGGTCTGAACTGCGACCAATGCATCATTTGTTCAAAACTCTAAGTTCTACACCTTTTACAATTGTATTTCGTACAGCATTAATTGTATTTGAGACAAATCAATTAATGTGTTCATTCTGTGAAATCTGTAAGCTTTTACAGGAAACTATCTGTTTCTATGTTAACCATAGTTTATAACCCATATAACAAACCTTAAAGATTTTTCCTGTATTTCAATATTATTTCAGAATGTATCAATTGTATTTCAGACTAGCAGAAGTTACCCGGGACTAATGATCCCAAAATAAAATAAAAAGTTAGCAAAAAAGCAACCGTTATATTTTCTATTCAAATTTATAAAATTATTGGATTCTATATTAACGCCATATTACTTAATGGTTCAGAGAGTTGTTCAAATGTGAAGGATTTTACCTTGATATTTTTCAGCAGCAGAAGAAAGCAAGTTTTCAGCCCAAGAGAACTCTTTAATCACATTATTCGTGATTTTAGGAAAGAGCTCTTCTCCTGTCGGCAAATTTGTAAAAGTGTCAAACTAGTATAGAATGTATGAAGTTACATTTTTTTTATAAAATTATTGAATTCTGTTTTAACACCAATTGTAAGGCTACTTAATGATTCATGGAGTATTTCAAATGGAGGTAATTGCACCTTTCCTTACTACAGCTCATTACCATGTGCTACCGGTGCCTCTTCCTTCCACTTAATAAGAGCCTTGCACCACTGACAAACAATAGTTGAATCGTCTTCATATGCTATATGTGGATCATTGAAAAACCCAGAATACTTCTTTATTAACCAAGAAAGTGCCCTTCGTTCAATTCCTCTTTCGTTGAAATGATCATAACATGGATCATGCTCTTGTATTAACCTCCGGCCTCCGGATGTTTTTGGGTGTATTTTTGAACAGGAATTCTATTAACCTCGGGATGTTTTGGGGTATATTTTTGAACGGTAGTTCTATTTCCGAATTTATTAGTGTATACTTTTTAACGCTAGATCTATGATGCTCTTGGTGTTTTGACACATATTTTGTTTTAGCTTTTTTGAGTTGAGTAGTAAAAGCGAGCACGTTTTCTTTTTTTAGTTTGAGATTCTACAGCAGCAGAAGAAACCAAATTTTCCGCCCAATAGTCTCTTCAATTACATTATAATGATATCCCGGAACTGAACTTGACGAATAGGCTGACCATGTATACCAAACTGTGCATACAAAATACTGCTTCGAAAAACTTGAAAATTAAATACGAATATCTCTTCTGCAGCCACTAATTCACAACTTGTTCCATACTTACTGGATTTTAACATTCCCAGAAAATATATAGATTCAATAGTATGTTATCTCCATCTTCATTATACGTCAATATTTGAAACCTTGTCCAATGAGTCTGTAAACCATTTTTTTTATTATTTTATATAAAAGAGTAACTTTTAACTTGAATTTTTCAATTTGAATTTTTGGTCTAGCACTTAAAATGGCTTCACAATTAATTAACAAAGTTTATGAAATCGCGCGCGCTACTTTTTTATTGCGAGCGACTAGCGGCTGAGTGACGTCATTATTTCCGAGTCGCGAGTCGCCTCGCACGGGTTATACGTTATACGTTAGCGTAAGGTTTGCGCGCTTTAGTAGTGCAGTTGTAGTTCTACAAATTGATTAATTATTTATGTCTGAACCAAAAATTAATTACAAATATTGTATTCTACCTTTATGTACAAATACTACAGTGACTACTCCAAACAAAGTTTTTATTACGGTGCCTAAAGGTGAAAAAGAACGCAAAAACTGGTTCAAGGCTATGAAAAGGGATATAAAAATGTAATGCTTTCCAACAAAAGTATTCGTTATTGTTGCGAAGATCATTTCGATGTAAGTAAGTAAATTTACTTACATCGAATTACTTATTACATACAGGGTGTTCATTTTAAAAGGAGCTACTCTAAATAACACTCGAAAAAATAATTTTATGTAAAAATGCCGTGACATGTCAATTTTTATTTTTAGGGGGACATCTATTTACAATGAAATTAAAGTTCTCTTTGCAACCCCCTACCCCACAGCCCTTTAATTATTTTAAATGGGAATGGGGGTCGAGTGATGCATCATTTTAAAGGTCTTTTTATTCTGAAAATAAAAATATGATTTGTTTTGGCCCTTTTGTAATTTTGTCATTTACAGGACACGTTAAAGAGAAAAAGAAAATGTAATTTATAAAAAAAAAATTATAAAAAAATATGGTAACTGATTTGTTTTTCAATAATTATAAATAATTAGCTTTTGCTGTTAAGTTAAAGGACTTGTTTCATTGTCAAAACTTAAAAATTTATCGAAATGTGATTTAAAAATAAATAAATAATATTATTTTATTGAAAACTTTTTTGATATAGTTGCGCAAAATGTTATCTTTACGGCGCATTTTGGAGCATAATTTTCTCTTTAAGATGGTACCAATTTGTTGTATTTTTTGAGTTTCCCGGCTACGTCACTCTGGCCGGGCCAACTTTCGATCTAATTTTTGGAAAATTGGAAATAGCGCAAAATTTTTTGTAAGTGGCGCGTTTTGGCGCATAACTTTCTTCGTCCGTTGGAATAAACTTCAGCTTGTTTGGAAAAAGTATTCCGGCTGCGTAACACTGGCCGGGAAAATCTTATTTTGTTAATAACTTTTTTTGTATGTTGGCGCAAAACCTAAACTTTACGGCGCATTACTGGCGCAATTGATTGATACTATTTTTTTTCTAAAATTCGAAAGTGTCCCGGCCAATGTTACGGAGCCAATCGATCATGTAGGTGCTTTAGCAATGGAAGACTTGGGTATTGGTAGCTAAAATATTATATTTATTAGGTATTTCAAAATTTCTGCGGCAAAATTTACTTTGAATGAAATAGAATGATAACTGATTTACAATATACATCGATCAGCATTGGAAAACATGGCTATTGCTGGCTAAAATATTATATTTAGGTAATTCAAAATTTAATTTGAATGAAAGACAATGATTATTTCTGAAATACAATTGGTTACTTCTTAAATACAAATCATACTTTCAGAAATTAAATGCTTTCTGATATTAAATTGTTTTTTCTAAAAAAAATTGATGATTTCTGATTTACAGTTCACATTTCTGAATTACAATGGGTGATTTCAGGAATTCAAATGATCTTTTTTGAAATACATCCGGTCCAGCAAAAGTTTTAAAGGATAAATGTAGTGACCTAAGGATTACATTTAAACCTATGAATAAAACAGTAGATTTCTTAGCCAAAAATAAAGACTTAATTTTATTATTAAAAAAGTCAGGAGTTTACCTGTTAAAATGCGATAATTGTGAAGCGACTTATATTGAAAAACTGGTAGAGAGGTTGGAGTTAGGATCAAAGAACATTTACAATCACAAACAAGGCCTAATAATGATGACTCGATTTTTGGCCTACATCTGAGGATAAGAAACCACGCCTTTGATCCTTAGAATGATAAAATTTTACACAACTTACGAACAGGTATGCTGTTGAATATTTGGAAAGAATTCGAAATTTACAAATCTACCACTTGTAATTAGTAATTACTTAATGTGAATTTATTGGACACTTATTGGACCATTTTTCAGTGTTTAGTCTATTACCAAATTCAGTAAAGAACTAGCAGAGTTATTCTTGGGTCGGTCGAGATCGTGTCGTCGACGAGACTAGATGGACATGCTCTTACTCTTTCATGTCAATGAATAAGACAGAATGATGAAAGTCGTCGACGACATGATCTCGACTGGTCCAAGAATAAGCCCGAAAATATGAGAGCATACGGGCAGACTTATTCTTGCGACGGTCCAGATCGTGTCGTCGACGAGACTGCAGGGACAGACTCTTACTTTTTCATGTAAATGAAAAGGACAGAATGATGAATGTCGTCGACGACACCATCTCGACCGGCCCAGGAATAAGCCCGCTGCACCATGAGTTAGTTGGATAACTGTATGTACAATGTATGTACAGTCGTCCAATTAAATTTCACTCAATTTAACCTAGACGGCGCTACTGATTAACATGGCGGTAACCTTGTCCGGCTCAAGTTATCTGTTTTTGGTGGGCCACAAAAAGCCATGCGGTTTCTATACACTAATTAATTTTAGCTAATTTTGATTCCTGATCATTACGTAGTTTGACTTTTATTTAGCGAAAAGTATATGATTATTACAAAGACTTCTATGTTTTCTATTGCTATACATAGACCGGACACGTGTCAATTTTTTGTGTATCACTGGCGGCCATTTTAAAAGTGCTAACTTTACTGATAACCAATTTTATTCTGTCTTCATTTGTCTACGCCAATTAGTTCCAGTAAGTTATTTTATTAGTTTTAAGGATTGTAATGACTAATTTATTTGCATTTTAGTTCATAAAATAACTTTTGTCTCTGAAGATGAAGTCAATGTAAACTTCGAAATGCATAAGAATAAAGTTTTATAAATGTGTAATATTTGTTTTTGTTTGGTAAGTAAGGCTAAATATTTCCACACTTGGGCCAATGGATCAGGTGTAGTTTAGTCCTGGAATATCTATTTGCTTAACAAAGCTAAACAGGAGACATCGATATGACTTCCTCTGGAGTCAGCGTTATTTAGCCGAAATGAACCTTGTGCGCGCAAATCCATAACACTTGCAGATGATGTATTCCTATAAGACAGCTAATTTTGAGGTTTTTGTTTGTAACTTGCTCATTTTGTTCAGTTCACCCCTTAATGGTTAGTCATGAGCCTAACCTCGTTCCTGGTAAAGTCGAGAAACTTCGTAGCTTTATAGGCGAGTGGTAAATAAACTTCTTTTATCTTCTATCAGAAAGAGAAGTCAGAATGAGTGTATAGCCTCATTCGTAAAAACCAGAAATAGAATAATCTAAAATATTAAGGATTGTCACCATATTGTTAGTTGCTTTGGCCAAATCGTCGGTCGTGCAGATAAAAGCAGTACAACATTTTTAACATTCGGAATTGATATAATTATAGTCTCCTTTATTCGGGAACTAATTTAGGTTTGTGCAGGAGTTTATAATATTAGTAATATAATTTATGATATAAGGATATGGACCGGGAGATAGTCACAGAAAAAGGGGGGTCATTTTTTACAAGTATAGCACCCCTTGAGGGGTCGAATATCATGATTAAAAAACCGAAAATTATAGCCGCACCCCTGGACGTCGGGTCACAATGGCATTCAAATTTGACGAAAAATTACGGATTTCAAACGATTTTTTACACGAAGATTCTTGTCTTTTTAGGTAGTCAATAAAAAAAATCGGCGGAAGCGTAATGCCATACTGATCGGTTGGGGCTAATAACCCGCCATACCATTTAAAACAGGGTAATTTAAAAAATTTTGGGAAACTATATTTTACTGGTTCGAGTTTTTTGCAACTAATTATGTATATTCAAGTAGTCATTCACGAAAATCACCATGCCATAAAAATTTCGATGGTTCAAAATAGACGCCATACTGCCTTAAAAATCGACAGGTGAAAAAATTGACTTTTTAGTTCAGTATGGCGATTAACAACCGTCGAAATGGTATGGCATGGTGATTTTTGTGAATGGCAGTATGAATAAAATTAATTGAAAAAAACGCAAACCTATTAAAAATATAGTAGGAATGGTGTTAATAAAGTACTTGTCCTTATATAATCAATGATTTATAGTCATATAATCATTGATTATATAAGGACAAGTACTTTATTAACACCATTCCTACTATACTACCTCTTTATAATGGATCACTCAAACCTAATTCCACTATTAAAAATAGTTTCTCAAAGTTTTTAAAATCAGTATGGCATTACGCTTCCTCCGAATTTTTTTTATAGACTACCTGAAAATACAAGAATGATTTGAGATTAGGCCCGCCCGACGACCAGCGTTTCTTTAATTCTGATATTTGACCCCTGTCACTATCTCCCGGTCTAATATTATAATGTAACATTTTGGCATCAATACTATTGGATCTACTTCTGCAATATTTTAATTTTGAGAAGATTACCATGATTTCCGTAGCGCAGTACTTCGAAATTTTGAAAGTTGGTTAGACTTAATTTTATATAAGCAATTTTAGGAGACAAAAATAATTTATTATTAAAAAAATAACTTCATGTATTCGATTACTGAAGTCAATGTTTTGATCCTTTAATTCTGTAGAGTGCAGAAATACATACATCCCAAATCCCAACATAATTCCTGTTGCTAATGCGTACAATAAATATTTTAGCAATGCAAATAACATGATTCCAAAGCGGTTAAAGTGAATCGAAACTAGTATAATAATAATTCTGATTTGAGGTTGACTTTAATCATCGAATAGGCACTTTGATTAACAAGTCTCGCCAGTACATGCAAGTTGCTTTTGGCTCTGATAGGAGAACAAAACGAATATGCATTCATCCCAGCCCATCCTTCGGCGTTGGGTGTTAATTGCAAAACGACGCGACAGTGACTTGGAACTGATGGCAGAGACGAAGGATAATTACGAGCATTGTGTGAGACAAATAATTTGTCAACTGCCATATTAGAGATGTGTTTCAGTAACGAATGAGGCGTTAAGAGGCGCGATATGTGAACTTCGTTACCGACATGTTACTTTGCTTATCCCATTTATAATATGGCAATCAAGTTATTGGAAAGCAATTAGTATTATGCACCCGGCTTCAAATTTAATTAAAATTTGCTCACGTTTAAGCTGTGCCTTATTACTTCTAATGAAATTAAATATATAATTCTTCTCTTCAAACCCTTAATCCTAACATTAATGACTCATTCAAATTTCTTTAATGTTTTAATGCAAATTTTTAGCGGAAATTTAATTTAAGGTTCTAATTGAGTCTAATTTTCATTCGTTTTGCTAAAGACGGTGATAAATACGACAGGATTTTAATTTTTCTCCGGGTTTCTAACATTGTTATTAATTACACGAACTAATTACGACCCTAATCTCCGCCTGGAACCAACCTACATAAACACTGCTACAAACATCGTTATGTTTTCGCCATTAAGTATGCTTTATTTTAAACCCACTTTCTTCAATTTTCAAAAACTATTAACTCATTTTAATTAACCTCTCGGAAAGCTACCATTTTTATTTTCTATAAAATTATAATAATTTTTATTACGAAAATTTAACTTAGGTCGCATGTTAATTTGAGGTTTTGTTAGTTTGAAAAGTATTATATCATTGAACAAATTTGTGTAAGTTCACAATAGTTTGTACAAACTTCAATGAAATTAAATTATTGCACTGCGGCAATTCGTAATCGATGAAATCTAGTTTTGTATTCATGATGATGTACTTATAGGTACGTTAAATATAGTGTCCCAAGTGAGCATTGGAGTTGCATTATTAGATCCATTATAAATTATTCGTAATTTGATATACTATAGGGAAGAAACTTCCTTGGAAAACAACTAACTATTCAATGAGGTCCAAAACCATGGTTCTATCGTTTCTAATTATATTTAGTTGTTCATAATGAAGTTTTCGCTCAACTTGTTAAACGAGTATAGTTGGAAATTAAAATAAAACTATGTAAGTATGATATGCTCGTTCCACATGGAGACCACAGTTCATTGAAGATAAATTTGAATTTAATTATTTCTAATTTTCGTTTGTAATGGTAACACCCTTTTAAATTACTTTTACTTCAAAAATCGTAAGTACTACGTATTACTATTTTAATAGAAAATCAAAAACTTATTTTTACTTCCGAAACCATCAATTGTAAATTAAAATTTGTTTATTTCATTTCAAAAAGTACGTGTTATTTGTATTTTAAAAATAATATTTACTTTATTATGAAGCAAAAATAGAGTTGTTTATTCATTAAATTTAATTCAAAATTTCCGGGGTAAAATTTAATTTAAGGGCCGGGAATGCGGAAAAATTTTAGTTCATGAAGTGTTTTGTTAGGAAAATTTTGACATATGAAAATTTTATTATTAACCCTGTTTGTAGATATTAGGTGGGTATTGAATCATATAATTTAAAAAAAAATACAAAAAAACTGTTTTTATATGTTTTTGCTTACAAAATGATCAAAATAAAAAAGTGAAATTCATGTAATACTATTTTATTTAGATGTTAATTTACAAATATCTTCAAAAGAAATTTTTAATTTTTTCTTTTAAATTTTTTTTGTCTTTTAGAATTTTATTTTGAAAATTATATGATTCGATACCTACTAATAATAATAAAAATTCCGTAGCCTTAAAATACAAATGATACCTTCTGAAATTCAATAAATGACTTCTAAAATACAACTGGCAATTCTAAATTTCAATTGATACTTTCTGAAGTTAAGTTGATTTTTCTGAAATACATTTATAGTTTTCTGAAATAAAATTGATTACTCTGAATTACAATTAATATTTTCTGAAATACTATTGAAAAAGAAGTAGTAGGAATTTATTTTTAAGGATAATTCAAAAAAGTAGATTTCTGACTTTTTTGAAATCCTTAAAAATATTTAAATTTTTGAAAAAATCAATAAGAATGAAATTTTGCTAAGATGTCTTGTTTGCGAAATGTTCCACATCCAATGGCGGATTTAAGGGGCTCAATGAATTTCCATATAAAGTCCGTATGTTAAAGAAACACGATTTGTGGTAGGGACTTCCACTACTCTCTCCTACAAACTAACATGTTCAAAGCCTTTTCCGGTACAAAATAAAGTAATAACTTTGTTTTTTAACTTATAGCCAGTAACATAAATACGTTGTATGGCCCCCACCCAGCAAAAAATCAAATCAAATAAATTGATGAATATATTCGTTTTTCGAAATAAATTTTTTATTTATACCTACAAAAGTTACAAAATTAGGTATTTATAGTTCAAAGATAAATAATACAAAAAAATAAGAAAAAACTATTTAATTATGATCTAAGTGTTAAAACTGCATGCTTATGGCAAGCGTATGAAAGTACAAACGAGACTTTTGAAAATAATATTATTTATATTTATGAAAATATTAGTAGTTATTTTCTTAGTAACCTTAGTTTGGTTACTGTTAGTAAAGATTTCGCTTTAACACTAGTGCGAGAAAGTTACTTTTAACACGTTTGTAGAAAAATAACACTATAAAAATATACTTCATATGCTAAAATAAAAAAATATATTAAAAAATAAAATGTAATAATTCATAACGAATATCCCCAGTAGTTTGCTGAGACATAATAGAATTAAGAAATGATGCCCTTATTTACCAAACGAAAAGGGCACCACTTCTTGATTCTATTAAAATCATACATTTTTGGAATATTTATTTAAATACACGCCTTCGGAGATACGACCTCAGGTGGTTATTTGAAAAGCTAGTAACATTCGGATAGTCTTGCGGATCTATTTTTTAGCAACATTGCTTTCAATTACCAATGATGATAAATCTTTGTTAGGTCATTTTATTTCGAATATCTTTAATTTGCTAAACGATCTATCAGCAGTGCCACTGGAGTGTTAATAATAAAAGAACTGATGTAGTGACTTCCATAAAATTAAACATCTTAAGCTATTATAGCTTTCTTAAAGGATATAAAAGATGTTCAAATTAACACTATATGTAGACATCCCTTTAAGATGGTGTCAGTTTTTCAGTATCCTAATGGTCAAAAATTAAAACTTTTATGGGGGAGTATGTAAGTAAAAGTTTTCTTGCACTTTTCATCAAAGAATAGCTATTTATGCAAAAAGAGGAAAATATTTGCACAAGACGTAAAAATTGAACAACGAGACCATAATAAAATTCCATAAAAACCTGAAAATAATGACAGATATTAATATTTCTAAATTTTTCATTTATGGTCAGTTGTCAGTGTATAAAGTCATGCTTTTTTGCACTAGTGCAGAAAAGCATTATTTAACTGGGATCTAGTCATTGAGATGGAAATAGTAAGATGCATCAAGAATCGTATGTTTAGATATCTAATCAAAGCGCAGAATATATTATTTTTAAATTCTTGGCAGGTGGCATCTCAATTTGGACACTTTTGGTAGAAAAAGATACTCTCCTCGAAACACAATATTGAAATAAACAAATAACGAAATTTATATTTTTTTCTAAATTTGAAGAAGATGAATACCATAAAATACTCTCGAACAGATTATTAGTTTTAATAAATGTGCAAAAATTTACAGTGACTTTAAAAACACCTAATTTGACCAAATTTGATAAGGAATATTTACCATATTAAAAATAATCAGTAAAAAATCTCGGCGAGAAATGTTAGCTTATGGGCAATATTTTGAAATTAGATTTTAGTTAACTATTACAGTTTTACCATTATCATGTCCGGCGTTTACATGGAATTCGACTAGACCTCTCTTAGGTTATGCTTTTTTGCACTAACTATCGATTTTGTGCACTCGTGCAAGTAAGCATGACTTTATGCATGATCGTAAAAAATTATTATTTTTATAACTAAGAAACTCATTAAAATATATTGTAAGACACTTTAAAATATACAAAAAAAATATCTATGATAGGGGCGTACTTTATGAATAAAAATAGAAACGCATTTTTTATCAATGTTCAAAAAATACGCCCCTATCATACACTCTACATGAAAAACAAAAATTCTATATGAAAACTAAATTCAATTTGATTAGCACTAGGCATCGTTTTTGTTAAATTTTTGATTACAATTGCCCAAAAAACAATGTTTATTAGCGAAAACTACGCTTTTCAAACATTTTACCGAGTATCTTCTTAAAACCAAAATAAGTTAAATTTTTAATGAGGTCTCATTAAATATACTAAATAGTTATTTATGCAACAAGTGCAAAAAGTGGATACTACCTGCACGCGACGTAAAAATCGTACAACGAGGCCGTTGGCTGAAGTGGACAATACTTTAAGTGCAAATATGTTTTTTTACGACTTGTATACACAATTTTTTTACGATAGATGATCATCGATTATTGAAAAGAATAAAATTCCATTGAAAGATTTAAATTATGACAGATATTGGCATTTATAAATTTGTCATTTATCATCAATAGTCAGTGCAAAAAGTCATGCTTTCTTGGTCTATTGCACAAAAGCATTACTTAAGTCGTGCTGTTTTGCACTAAGTATTGATTTTGTGCATTAGGGTAAAAAAGCACTACATTAGGCATTGACAACTGATTAGAAATGGCCTAATTTTTTCACGATAGTCGAAAACGTAACTAATTAATCTATAAAATGAACACGATGTTACCAAATAAATACCGTAATTAAATCTGGAGTGTTTCATAATCCCTAAAATGAGCAAGGGTGTGAGAATAATAGATCATTATTGTCCATATCGACTCGATCAAAACTAAGTTCTTCCTCAAAAATATTTGAAAAGTGCATAGCTAACATCATCTGACAGTATAAAACAAAGTATAGAATCCTATCAAGATAGCAACATTGTTTCTGCGCAAGCGTTTTCGCAACTAGTTTCGATACTGTTGACTACAATTTTGTATATGATAAACTATAGATGTCATTGATACAAGGAAATCATTCTTCGATTTAATAATATAATTTCTTAAAAACTGAAAAAATGTATAATGGCAAAAAATGAATTACATAATATGCTCTAAATAAGGATGTGGCTATCGGTTTTTGGTCTCCTGAACTTTCTCATGTATACATATAAATGTATACAGGGTGATGATAAAGTTTGGAACCTAATTCATAACTGCCGTATTTAATTTTTTTGAGAAAATCGTTCGGACAGGCCAATTTTACTTTTTAAAATCCCCTCTCTTGGTATACTAAAAATATTAATGACCTCACTGGTGAGATTTAGCAATAACGTCATCATCGATTTCTTTAAACGGAAACCCCCTTTTTCCCTGGTTTTTGATAGACATTTATGTCACTTAAACGATGATATAAAAAAATTGTTGCATTTGTAAACACATTTTGGTTTAAAACATTTTTAATATAAACCTAAAATTAATTTGTAGGTACTACTAAATTTGAAAAATTTGAATGTTGTATAAGATTTATTTTGGCCGATTTCAATAAATGGTAAATTTAAAATTTTATTTCTTGTAAATTTCCTTACATTTAAATGGAATCAAAAAATTAGTTTTTCAAGACTATTTATTAAATTTTGTTAAATACATTTAACGTTTTACATTTGCATTAGAATGCGCATTATTTAAACATTTACTTTCTTTTGTTACTATTGGTAACTACAAATTCATTTTAATTTATTTTTATAAAACCTTTTTCGTTAAAATAAAAATTTCCTTTTTTGAATTAAAAAGATTTTTTATTCAAAAATTTGTTAAAAAATTAAATTGTTTTTTATATCATTGTTTTAGTGACATGGATTTCTATCGATAATGAGTAAACATAGTGGGGGCTTCCATTTAAAAAAATCGCTGATGATGTCATTGTTAAAGCACCAGTGAGGGCATTAATATTTTTTTATATCAAGAGATGGCATTTTAAAAACTAAAGTCGACCTGTCCGAGCGATTTTCTCAAAACAATTAAATACGGCAGTTATGAATAAGGTTCCAAACTTTATCATCACCCTGTATAAATGATTTTAGCAAACACATAAAGGATGGATACTTAATAAACTATGCTGCTGATACTACAATAGTTATCTTAGCTCATTATTTTGAATAACTCGAGGAAAAAGTCGGTTCAATAAATAATCAAGTGAAGGAATGACGTTTCAAAAAAAGCTCATAATTTCAAAAACAAAAAATCAAATTTTATTTAATAGAAGAATAAAAGATCCAGTATGTTAAAAAACATTAAAATAACCAGATTTATAGGAAATTTCTTAGATGAGAAATTGACATGGCATGTTGATCATGAATCCTAGAAATTAGTATCTGCCTATTATGCAATACTAAAGCTGAAAAGCTGAGACCCATTTTATCCAAATTCACTTCTCAATGTATACTATTTCTTAGCATATTCTCTTATGTGATATAATAGCCTCTCAATTATTCCGAATAGGGGAATTTGCCCTATCTTGCTTAAGTTTATTCGAATTTTATGCATTGAACTCCATGTCTCAAATGCAGATATACAATATTTTCTCATAGTGCCAAATTTGAGCAAACCAGGTCTATGTTGTAGAACCAAACATCTCAAATTTTTTATAAGGGATGATATTTGGGCCACCAGAGATCGTGGTTGGCTGGAGACATAGGCTGGAGAAACCTAGATCGTGAATGACAGCATTATTAAACTTGTGACTGAAAGATAACTATATCGGAAGGTACAGAGTTCCATTATTCGATTCAAAAGAAGAAGATAAGTGGAGTCTTCCTTGCACAGAAAATAATTCGGAGACTTGTCTTTTGGAAACACTCTACAGATTCTTGCAAGTCACATCAGAATTCCGTTAAAATGATGTCTTAATTGTTAGTGGTATTTACATACTGAAGTATTGCTTATACACGTATAAAAACCTGAAAATGTTTGCCAAAAACTAAGACGTATAATAATAATAATAATTGCCTTTATTTACCCAACAGAGTAAACATAAAAAATACATAATAGCTACATCAAAAGTAAATAGTTCATCAAAACATTAAAAGTACATACTGAAATTGATAATAAATTAAACGATTAACAAAGAGTAAAATACATTCAAAACATTAAAAGTACACATTAAAATAGATAATAAATTAAACGATTAACAAATAGCATAAATACATTCAGAACATTGTTTAAAAATTCTAAAATCAACGACAAAGATATCAGCTAGATATTGAAATTCATTATAGCTGGAAAACATTTTAAGTAGTGTAGTATAATGGAATGATTGACATTGTCTGGAAGTTATACGCGGTACATGAAATTTTAGTTGATTACTGATGCTAGAGTCATCAATAATTGAGTGAACGACTTTATAAAGATAGCAGCAAAAGATCAGTTTATGAATATTATTAACAGACATGAAGTTAAATTCATTTAAAAGACTTTGATAGCTATAACTCCAATCAGGATATTTTTTGTATTTCACAAAGAAACAAAATTTTAGGAATTTCTTTTCAACTTTTTCCAAAATTTGTATGTATTTTATATATGATGAAGACCAGACAACGCAACAATAATTTAACTTGCTTAAAATATATGACTTGAATAAAAGTGTGGCAGTAGAGATGGAATTAAAGTTTTTGGAATTTCTTATAACAAAACCCAAAGTTTTAAAACAGCTATTAACTAAGTCTAATATATGATTATTCCCATTCTATCAGGACCATTTTATCAGGACCAGAAATAATTGCTCAATTTCAACAATTTTAAAGTCTCCGCACTACTCCTGCATTTGCAGTAGCTGTTGTAGCAACAAAACTGCCTCTAAACCTAAAGACAGTAAAGGACTTGTCGACATTCAAGAAAGGTATAAAATCATATTTGATTGACAGAAATTTTTATTCTCTAAACGAATATACATTCTAATTACTTACATAATATTAAGATTGATGTTAAATTCTAATTTGATTGGTTTATTTGATGGAACGGTCCTGCTGCTAAAAACGTCTTGTCGATGAAACTGTTGTTGAAATACTAGGCGTGTCGATGAACTAAGTAGTAACACTCCCACAGGTGCGATGTATGAAGGTGAAGGCATAAATAAGTACTTTGGGGTAAATATGATTAGAAGTATAAACAGTTTTAATTTGAAAGTTGAAGAGGAGTTGAAGTAGTAAAAATTTGAAAGTTGTTAAACTAAAATTTATTTACTTATATTTTTAATAAAAAATCAGTTTGCTTTTCCTGAAATTATTTCCCTTTGATAATATTTGAAAACTTTTTATTAATTGGTATAAATGATTTAAAATTAATTTCATTAAAAATTGTAGTTAATGAAAAAAAATATTCAAAATTTTTTTCAGTACACTATATTTGCTTATTTATTAAAAAATATGTAGCTAATTATGTATTAAACTATGTCTATGATCCAAGGTATTTTTGTTGATAAGCGAAGCTATTCCGATATTAGTAAACACCTTAGAATGTAGGCACCGGTAGAGACAAATATTATGAGTAACTGGGAGCAAAGGGAAATAGTTAACGGTGCTTTACATTGTTGTAAAACCGCGTCCGGCCCTCCGGCCACGTGCAAACTTTACGATACCGGATGCCAACGACGTATACCACCCCGAACTTCATAAATAAAATCTGCCACACGAGTTGGAAGTAACTAATTTGCCTTAGATTTAGGCGCGACGATTTCATCCACTATAATTAACTTACGTTAGGGCCCGCAGGAAATATTACGACATTTTGCTGAAACCTCACTCATAGATTAATATAATAACTTAACCTTAACTTTAATCATTATTGTCATCTAATAATCTATAGAGAGTTGAACCATTTATCCTAAAATAGTTGCGTTTAAATAAATTAATTCAAAATTATTAGGGCATAAAGAAAATGCAACCTCTTGATGAAGTTGAGATGATTGTTTTAAAAAAGGATCGAGGCCATTCAGAGTGTACTTGAAATTTAGCCGTATTTTCTCTTTCATGCATGTTTTATGTATTTGAAGTAAAAAAGGAGGCTAGTCTTGCTTTGGTAAACAAATTTTCCAGCTGACATTGGATTTGGATACCACTTAGTAGGTGGCACAGATAGCCCTCAAGTAGCCAGGAGAGCCTCTCGGGCTAACATTCATAGCAAACAAGATTAAACGTGCTTTTAAGTCCAAAAAATAACAGCAAAGAGGGAGATTTTATCCAACGTTTCTATTGTAGGAACTTAATGATACAAACTTTTTAAACAAAAAAAAATCAATATAAATATTTACTAAATAAGGCAATAAAAACTCTATAGTGTATCCAAAATAGAAGTGATCAAAAGAAAATCGTGGAAACTAGACGAGATTTCATAAAAAAACTCAATAGCTTGTATTCAGAGACGGTGATGAAAATCAATTTTCAAAATCTTGACCATTACTTCACCCTTCACTGCTCCTAGAGAAAAAAAGATAGAACACTGATTTTTTTAATTGATAGAGTATAAGTATACTATAAAGTTTTATGCAGGTAAAAAAATGGTATCCGTATCGAAATTAAATAATGTCCATAAAACTTCGTTTAATTCAAATTAAAAAAAAAATATTGTCACAATAGATAATTCTATCATAAAAATAAAAAACCATTAACGTTACATACTTTATTAATTTTTCATAAGGTGTTTTGCAAAGCCAAACGATTGGACCTTACACTTGGGTAACATAATTTGTTAATTTTGTAAAAATACAGTTCACTTCAAGTTCGACTACTAGAATCGCTTGAAAACGATTCGATGAGATTTGTTAGAAAGCAGTAGAAACGCATGAATAGAGGCAAGAAATCGAATCGTAATCGGAAGCGTTCGGGTTTTTGGTTACAATCGACAGATATTCTGTTACACTTTACGGAACGTAACAAGCAAATAATTACTTTCCTTTTTTAATTCAATAAGAGAAAGTATTATAAAAGAATTACATAAAACCTAACCCAAAAGAGTTTAGCGTGAACAACCAACAACAGAAGATATCAAATAACTCTTACCATTTCAAGGTAATTTTTAATTAAAACTAATAATAAAGCTTTATATTAATAACGACGTCATTATTTATAATTATTTAATTTTAGGTTATCTTTATAGTTTGAAATGTTACTCGTGAATGAGACGTGAAGAACTTTATACGAAAAATAATTGTGTCGATTCTGTGCAAACCTGTAAGCTCTTTCAAAAACTATCTGTAGGTTAACCTTGGAAACCGTCCATTACAACCCATACAATAAACCGTACAGATATTTCCTACAAGGACCTACGGTTTTGCACAGAATTACACCAAAAGTCTAAGAAATAAACCTTTTGATAAATATGTGTGCTTAAGAGGTTTAAAGATGTTTATAAATTATTAAGTGCGTAGACTCGAGCTTTATAAGGGAGTGGAAACCGGGAATCAAAACGTAGCTAACCTTGGACCTAGTTATGTAAAAGTTGGTGTAATGGTGTATTTCGACAGTCTTTTGAGTATTATGGTATTGGATAAAAATAAATAAATTAGAATTAACCGACAAACCAGATGGAAAACAAATTAAAGAGAGAGGAAAGAATAGGCCATGGGCCATACATTAGGATTCAAAGGTGTAGGAAGAAACGAGAAACGAATAAACTTTCATGGAAGAAAAACGAAGACTGGAGAAAATTTCAATCAGCGATGGAAGTTGGAATTTACGAAGAAAGAAAAAGAGGAACAATGCTAAAGATGAAAAAATATTATTGTCAACCTCTGTAAATTATTAACAAAGAAATGTTGCTCTGGCTCGAGCAAAAAAGGCGGAAGAATCATGTCACGATAAAAAATTTTATCCAAAAAATCAAGAACCATCAACTTTACAGTATTCTATCTCTTCTACTCTAGAAGAAGTGATGGTAAGAAGAATACCATGCGTGAGTGACTTCACGTAGGGGTTAGAGGGTCAGGTAATGGTCAGCATTTTGAAAAATTAAATAATTACCTAATGTTTCTGTTTCATGATTATAGTTATAAACTTTAGTTTCATGTTTGTTAATGTGAAGCTTGTGGTATTTATCATTAATCTATATTATTAAAACGGTAAGGAGAAGAGTGAGAAGTTTTATGTTTAGAGTATTCAAATTTTCTAGGTGGATGGATGAAGAAATTCTAAGATCAAAGTCATCGAAAGGGTTTTTCGTTGCATTTCCCCGAAAAAACTTAATCAACCCCGAACAGAAAATAGATTTGAGAATCGCACCAATTTTTAATATGTTATGGGGGACTGAAGACGGTGGTTTTAACAAGCCTGGACCTATCTCTTAATGTAACGAAGATACAATCCTTTTTGTATTTTTAGCCCAAAATCGGACATTTTTGCGTGTTGTTTTCATCTGATTTTAAAAATTCGAGGGGCATCGTAAAGGAGAATGTTTATTCTAAGTGGGGTACGAACTTTTGGCCCATTTTGTTTTCGTATCCTGGTGATACAACAGAACAATTTTTAAGTCCCCAGTCGGAAGGGTGTAGCGTCAAGGCGCTATAACGAGAACTGTACAATTTTAAGGTTTTTTTTCTGTACAAAGGTACTAAAATTGTACCACTTTTTCTCAAGTTTGGCCAGTAGAAAAAAATGGCGGTTTTTGATTCTCAATTTACATGCGCGTAATTCTATTGAAACGAGCGCTTTTTGATACCTCAATTTTTTCTGTATTTTTGGTGCCCTCAAATTTACGGATTGAATTTCATGCCCTTTCGACGCGGAGTATATAAAATCGCAACTTTTGATCCGGACCACATATAATCGTCGAATATTTTTTATTTGTCTCCTTGCTTTATTAATTATCCACGAAAAAATCAGCATGATTAAACTTTACCCCTGAAATTAAAAAAAAATCTCGAGTGATGTTCAAAAATGTAACAAAACAGGCGCTGTTGGTTGCACCTCTGGAACCGTAGTTTTTAAAATGTTCGCAATTTTATAGCAGATTATCAAATAAATATAATTTCGCTAGTGCTTAGCACATAGGGAATTCTAAAATTTTGCGGGGTTAAAAAATTATGGCGTACCAAATTTTGAATTTAGGCGTGGGCGGAATATTATTTAAAGGATTTTGATTTTTAAAAATTGTGATGAATCTACTCTTGAAAGCAAACTGCCCTCACATAGAATTTATTGAATTTTGAATAAACAAAAAAAAATATTTTTTGACGCGTTTCGGTTTAATTTACCCCTCAAATTTCATTTTGACCACACTTAATTCACCTTCCGTAAAAAATCTTTCAAGATCCACTTTACGACAAAATAGGAATCACTTCGCTATATCTTTTCGTTATCGAGTTATGACTGAAAATGTAGCTAAAATAAACTCTTTTGAGCCAAAAATTTTTCACTTTCACTTTTCACAAAATAATTTATATCTTCGAAACTATTAGCAATACCAAGACGTTTGATAGCTTAAGATTTGCACCGTTGCAAATTATGCCGTACAAAGCCGTATTTGTACCAAAATTTTGCGATTTTTTTGCGTAAAAACTAACAAAGCCAATTTAACCAAATATTTTTTAAATTGGGTTTATTCTCGGCTTTACTTTCAGTAAAAAATTTGAAACCGCTAAGTTTTATAGTTTTCGAGAAATAATTAAATAAAAACTGATTCGCAGAAAAGTCCACAACCTCAAAAAAACCTCAAAATTTTTTGTTTCAATTTTTTTCCAATATTAACCCCGCAAATGAAAGATAATAAAAAATAAATGAAATGCGGGGGATCAGTTTCCTTCTACATCCAATAAAATGTTTGCATCCCAAAAACTCACAAAAAAGGAACATTTTAGGAAATGTAATGTAATAAAATAATTTAATTTAAAAAAATTTAATAAGATAATATCGATAATTTTTAATTATTAAGCGAAATATGAATTTTTAAAAATACACTTTTATTCATTTATCAGAATGTCATATTTTATATAAAAATTCATAACTTTTGAATGAAGCATCGTAGAGATTTGAATTTCTTTTATTTGTTTTTCTACTTTCCTTACACCTCAAGGCAAAATTATTAATTTTCAAATTATAAATTTGAAACGCGCTTACTAGTTGCTTTTAAAGTAAAACAGATAGAACACTAAATTTAGTTTTAATTAATTGACAAAATAAAACTAGGCTATTCCGACACCCTAACTATTAGTTTTTTTGTGGATGAAATCTGGTCTAAGTAGAAAGTTCTAGGATTATTTTGTTGGCACTTCTTTTTGGGATACACTGTGTGTGTTAGCTTATTAAAAGTGGAAGAGTAGAGAAAATTTAATGGTCAAATAAATGATTTTCCAATAAGCTTTCGGGTATTTCATAAAGTTTTACATTTGTCAATTTATATTTTATATTGGAAGGTAGAACGCTAGTAAATCATGTTATTACATATTGGAAATAAATTAGCTTTAAAATTGCCATAAATTTCAATTTTCGTTAACTTTTCTTATTTGAAGTCGAAGTTTATGATTAATTGAAAATCGATCTTTCTGCAACATAGTACCTAATTTACGGGTATTGTAAATTGTATTGGTTGAGAACATATGTGCAATATTTCATGAGTATACGCACGTTAGGCGTAAAAAATGTCCATAAAACACGTCCAGCTCGCGTTTCGGCCAATAAATTTTCCCGTCGCGTAGCCCTTTTAAGCTGAACCTTGTAATGGTCAGCGAAAGGAAATCTGGTTATATCACAAGCTCGTTTTTCCGCACAGCAATAAAGCCAAGATGGCGGGATGGCAGGATGGCGTTATTCTCCTAAGATAATCCGGATATGAAAAATGAAAAAGGGGTCCTTACGACCAACTGTATAAAATAAACACACAATAGTATAGTGGAAAATCCTTAAAATCTACCCAAGTTATTAATTTTACAGGGAAGGCGTTGAAGTATTTTTATTAGTTTTACTCGAACCAAGAATGAAAGTGATATTGCATTGTGTTTTCACACTCGACTCGAAATCGACGACTTGAAGCCAAATGAAAGCTAAAGAGTGCTTAAAGTTGCCCGTCTGCCTCCACTTAACTGACAGGATGATTTTTCTGACAGAATATATCAAAGAAAAACCAGAATTTCCAGAAAACATCCCGGATTATTTTTTCACTCCATCACTTTTATCATAAAACTGCTTAACGTGCAAACTCATTTAACACTTTAATTATTAAACAATAGCCACAATACCCAAGTGCATCAAGAAAATTAAAATCAATACTTAAGTGCACTTAGCTTTCCGTTGCATTATTTCAGAAAATATCACACGCAATTCCTGGAAAATTTACCGAAAATAATTAATAACCTTGACAGATAAATATCAGTAATTTTATTGGTTTTGCTTAAGAATTTAGTATAAATCTTCTTCAAAGCTCAATAAATATTTCGTAATAGCTTGGCGCTTACAGCCAAGCAATTTATTTGTAGATTTGCTTACAGCATTCATCATGGTTTGAAAATAATCCTCTTCCTAATCGTAATTTATTAAGTTTAATTTTAATTTATTGGAAACATAAATAAAATAAACTTTTATTTATTATTTTTGAAGCATATTTTATATATTTAACACGTAAAATTAATTATTCTAATTGGTAATTGGGAGCATACGCAACTATTTTCCAAAATTGCTTCCTTAACCCTTTTATTACCAGCGGTAAACGCCGCCCTTAAATTTCTAATTCTTATTATGTTCGCATGTACGATAATCGTGTTAAATCAACTCGTAAACCAAATTAACCTCCCTTTTAATTGAAATTTGCATTCCTAGTTTATTTAGGCATAGGTCGAAAGAAGACCTTTCACCAAAATCTCATAAATGTATTTAAGTCAACTAACCAATTTCTAATCAGATATTTATGTTATTTTACTCACTAAAATTAGGTATTAAATTTGGAATAAATAAGTTTTGGTAATAAAATTATGAAATTATCAGTACGTAGTGGGTTGTAATAAAGTTGCCAATTCGCTGTCTGAAAAGGAAATCCTTTAAAAGTTTTGTTTCCGTTTGAATTTCTGCATGAAGATACGGGACCGCAAATTTAGGTCCTTTCAGTGCACAAACATCAATATTAGATAACTTCAGAAAGCTATCACAAATACATTAATGTAAGGCTGTTCTCGAACTCATATAGCAAGTTGTATTGAAAAATTGCTTCACTTGCAATGAAAAATATCGTGTGCTTAATTTAGTACATAATTAACTTTTGCAGTAAATATTTAATGAATACTGCAGAAAATTAATTATTGTAATAAATATTCTGAAAAACTAAAATTAAATGATTTCTTTTAGAAAAATTTTAAATTAGGGTGAAATTTTATAATAAAAAATAATGACCCAAACAAAAAGCTCAAATTAATTTCAGCCTACAAACTAATTAAACTTATTAATTTTATGTTTTATGCATCTCTATGAATATTTCATACATTATGTAACAATATATGGTAATCTGAATTTTCAATATCATAAATTTCATTACAAAACAAGTTTTAATTGAAATTTCTCCTTTTTCTTTGACTCTGTAAAGCTATTAAAAGTTTCCTCACTGTTTTTAACTAGATTAACATTATTTGGATTATCATAATAGTTTATAAAAGTTATAACTATTTTAATAAATGATAATGTCTTGGCAAGATATTTCTATAATTCCGCTTTTAAAGTTTAAGTTCTTATTTTAATTAAATATTAGCGTATATTAAAGAAGTTTTTTGTACTATAAATTAATTATTTGAAAATTAAACTATACAACGTCTCCCAGAACTCGCGCATAAACTCTTGCTAATTTGTTGCAGGCCCTTTAGGAATACCTGGAAAAATAATTATAAAGTCCTCTTCGCCAATTATTCGAGATATGAAGAGACAAAGTTGGGAATTGGAAAAATAGCTTGTTGTCGTGTAAAGGTGGACTTCTTATTATTTGTTTAGTAATAAATAAGTACCACTTAAAACCAATTAATAAACTTTATAATTTATTTTTTAAATTAAAATTACCAATCATAATTACAACAAGTGATGTCTGGGACACCTTGTATAATGACTTTTTATTAAAAATCTTTAAAATTTACATTTTAAAGTAATTATTGGCCCACATTTTTTATTAATTTGAAGAAAAAACTTTTTTTGTAAAAAATAAGTATTGAAAATTTTTAAAAAATGTAGCGTTAGCTTCAAAAACCAAGTTTATTAATTTAAAAGTATTTTTCTTGCCAAAATTCTTAATGTGATTATAAATTTTTAGACAGATCAAATTTTCTTTGAGAAAGTTTTCTTTGAGAATGTTGAGATTCATAAAAATTCTTAATATTTTTAAAGCTATTTTTAATGACCTCTGGATATTTTGGCTACTAGATTGACTTTTTAGTTTTGGTCATTGGAGTTTTCAGATTTTTTTATACATTTTTACCCTAACTTTGGCTATAAAAATAGGCTACAAAATTATTGAATAACCTGTTCAAAAATCTGGTAGGTCAAAAAATCTTTTTCAAAATGTGGTTATTAGGTATAATAAATAATGTCGGTTTTTTAAACTTTTAATGTGTATATTTCATAAAACAAAACTTTATTTATCAAACCAAGAACCACTCTATTCAATATACTTTGACCAACGAGATAACGTAAAATTCCGAAACTCTGGATGCGTAGAAATCATTCCTTAAGAAATTCTCTAATGCCTGATCTCACGACACGACTTAATATTTAAGAAATACTTTAATGGCTAAATTGACAGGATCACAATACAAAATCTGTCAATTCAAAATTTAAGTACTACTTAGGGGCCTAAGTCGTGTCGATGAGATCGGCCATTAATGTTTAGATAAGTGGTAGTCAGTGGGCGAAGGATCTGGCGGGTATGGTGGATGTGGCAGGATTTCATAGCCCAACTGGTATAACTTTTGTAGGGTCAATTGTGCGACTTGCGGCCGAACGTTGCCGTGAAGCAGAATTGGTCTTTTCCCGTTGGCTAATGCTGGATAATGTTTTCGAAGTTTTATGTGCATTTTATCAATTTATTGACAGTATTTGTCTGACGGAATCGTTTCATCCAGATTTAAAAAGTTGTGATGTACCTATGAGACCGGACGCAGACCACCATCACTTTCTTTTGGTGTAACTTTGGCTTTGGATAATGTGGGGCTTGATCATGGTTAAATCATTGAGGTGACTGCAGTCGGTTGTCGTATAGTATCCACTTTTCATCAGCGAAGGCGCAATTTCAAACCGACAATTTTTCTGATTTTCTTTTAAATCGTGTGGAACTCACTTGGCGAACTTGTTTGACTCCATCGAACAGTTAAGACAATATTTTTAAAAAAAGGATGTACTCCAAATAGCCGAATCCCTAAAGGCCAAAGTAGACAAAAGGCCCACATGGACAAAAGGCCGAAGGATAAAAGGGTGAACGATAAAAGGCCGAAAAGGGAGAAACAGATCGAAAAATTTTATTTTTATGATATCCATTTTTTAAATAAACCTTTTCTTCTTTCGACCATTTTATGGTGAAATGCAATGTTGAGAACCGGTGAATGAATGAATTTACCGACGAAGTCAACTTCACCAATTTTAGAAAAATAATAAAACTGCTAAAACGAAGTGTTGGATCTGTTATGGGTTTTAATCTACGACGTCATAAAACCCGCAATAAGTCTTACTTGAAGGAAACTTAAGAGCATTTTCCGTTGGAGATAATAACAAGGTATAGAAAATCCATCCCACTTTTCTAGAGCTTCTTTGGGAGGAAAAATTGTGAAAAATCACGAAATCGAGCATTAGTTCTGCAGTCATAACTCAAGTTTCCCTCGTTAGATTTTCAATTTTTTTTTCAGATTTATAATCTAAATTGATTAGGCTAGATCCTGCCAGAGTTACTTACTGCAACCTAGCACAAAATTAATTAAAGGGGTCCAAAGTTAAGGTACTTTTAGATCATAATATTTTTTTTGTACATTCTCCATTTTTTTCCTTCTGGCAAAAATTATAGAAATGTCTTCTAAATTATCTTCAAAAAATTATACAAAAATGTTGTTCATACTAGCTTTTATGACTACAGGACTAAACCACTATATTTTCTGTTTAGGCAATTGCTCTTAAGAGGATAGTCGGGAAAATGTGTAACTCCAATTTCTCTGTTCCTTGGAAATGCGTGTGCGTATGAAACATATAACTGTGCGTAAAAAGTGTTAATAATAGTACCTACGATTACATGGGCATTTTGAAAAAGAAACAGAACTTAATTAGGAATTAATCAAATTGAATTTTACAAATTAATCTTTAAAGTAAATTAAAGAGACTATCTCAACACTTTTTAAATTTTTTAAAATAGTTTCATAATAAGGTTGTAAATTGAGTCTAAGAGTTGATTATTTTTGGAAGTTTTCAGAACGACCAAAAAGTGAAAATTAAAAAAAAAAATTAAAAAACTTTGAGCTGAACCATAGAATCGTTAAGTAGTACAAAAAAAATTATTCGATTTCAATTAACCGTTTGTCTTTTCTGTTTCTTTTAAAAAATCGAAATTTACATTGCAAAGCCCCATACCTAATTTCACCGACTATCTTCTTAAAGAGATTTTAAGTAAGACGTGATACGTTGTAACTAGGATAGGAGGTGTCAGTTCTATAAAAATCAAAAAACTTTTTAGAACTTCTGTAAGATTATATTTTTTAACAAACATTTAACCAAAAATAAATTAAAAACCTTAATTTGGAATGTCTCTTTTTTATGTCATGTTTAACTTCTGAAATAAATCAGAGTATTATCATTTGCAACTTTTTTGAGTTTTCGAAAAAGTAGTTTTAGATAAGAGGTTAGTTTGGTTAAGAGTTAGTTTATAAAGTTTAAAAGTACCATACACATTTTCAATTTTTGGGGCAGTAGCGACCTTGAAAAATATACAGATTATTATTTTAAGATATAATATTATATAATAATAAATTTAATTTTAGAGGGGGGTTAGCCTTTTTTTAATAACAAAAAATATGCTTTACCCATTGAAAAACATATATTTAGTTATACGGTAGTTTTAGTAACTAAATTAGTATGTTTCAACCTAAAAGATCAATAAAGTTCTGGTTTGGTAGGAGAGAAGGATTTTAATAATGTATGTAGCTAAGTACACAACCATGTTCTTTTTAATTATGTACACTTAATTTAAATTCAGTTTAAAAATATTTTTAAGCGATTATTGGAAATTAAGTATTTATGATACTACTGTTTTTACTATATATTTTAGTATTTGTAAAGTAATTAAAACATTCTAAAATATATACAGGGTGCACAAAAAGTTTAACGACGCCCATTAATTTTTGAAACGATGAGTCTTTGAGAAAAATGTTTCAAACAAATTTTTAGTGACGCATTTCTTAGTAATATTATTATGACCTTGAAAATCTAATTGAGGGTCACGTGATAATTATTTATTATTTTTTATTATATTATAGTTCAGAGGTTTATAAAACATAGTTTAGAGTTTAAATTTCCAATACAAACGTTCGGCAACCTATATTTATTTTCGAAATGAAGCACTTTTGAAAAACTTATTGTAAGAATATAATATGACCATGTATGATAGGTTGAAGGTCACGTGATATTCACTTATTTTTTTTAACTAGCAGCCATATGCTTTATTGCATATTATTGTAGTTCACTTTCTTTTATTTTTGAAAGACCATTCTGGAAGTTGCAGAGGTTTTTAAATCATTCCAATACAAAAAGTCGGCCAATACCCATTTATTTTTGAAAAAAAGTACGATTCTTAGTGATTCTTTTGACCTTGAATGACAGGTTGAAGGTCGCAAAGAATGTTCAGTACAGTCATTTTAGGTTGTCTCCACTTGCATTTAAAAATTAAAACACGAACAAATTTTACCATCAAGCTAGACATGGTGTTAACCTATGGAGATGTACTCTTTGTGCTTTGGCTTGTGTCATTTCAAAAGAAGAAAAGTTAAACGTTGCTAATTTTACAATTAAAAATAGCGGCCGACTCAGAATTTCCCATTTTGTTGGCCAAACTTCATCTTTTTAATAAAATCTATAATCTTTTCATTGGACCACTCCATATTAGTCTAAATAATTGCGTCTACAATGCGCAATGCGGCTTCTACCAACGAACACTATTCATATGTTTTCGGTCGCAAAGCGAACAGTGTGCGTGCACAAGGCTGGTGTATTTGTAACAGTCAATGCGTTCATATAGTGAATGCATGCACTGACTAGTTAGTGCATGCATTCACTAATTTTATACGTGAAAGCATTCACGTCGCAGAAAAAGCGTAAACAAAATAGAAGGTCACTGTTTCTTCATGTAATAAACATAACCTCCAAAAATTATTAACGTGTCCAGTGTTCGGTGTACTGAGCAGGGTGACTACAGACGCGCTTGCCTTAAGGGAGAATATTCTTAAATTTTAAAAAAAAATATTACTTATTAATAATATTTTGGTTTAGGACAGATATCACAATGGATAACATAAACTTTCATGCAATTCTAAATGTCATCAAAGTTTGCCCAATAACCTATTTCACTTATTAATTACCTAGAAAGAGAATAAATTCTTAAAATATTATTCTCGTTACCGCTTTCACTATCATCTGGCAGTGGATGCATGCAATCACTAGTAAATGCAAGCAATAACTAGATAAAGCATACATTTTTATATCTTCTTAACGCTTTCACTAAAATCATAAGAAAATGCATGAATTCACTAGTCAGTGCATGCACTAACTGAAATTAACGCATTCACTGTAACATATTCACCAAAATCTATAGTACGGCACAATGTGTTTATATGTTCGCGCACATTTTCTTGGAGTTCGCAAACAAATTCTTCGTGCTTCCAAAATCCGCTACACCAGACGGGACATTGTTGTGAACAATGTGCGGCATACATTTTTTTCAGATATGCTGTATTGAAGAAAAATGGTCGTTGCCGAACTTTTTGTATTGAAAATTCAAACGCTTGTAACTTCGAAATTATTTAAAAATAAGAAATATTGTTCTGTAAATCTGTAAAGGTAAGCAACAATTGCACGTAATAAAAATTATTGGTTGCCTTTTAAAATATTTTAACTGATTATTGCGTGACCTTTAACGTGCTTTTCAAGGTCATTGTAATATTCCTACATAATATGTCACTAAAATTGCACAAATTTTATCTCAAAAACTCTATGTTTCAAGAATGAATTAACGTTGCCGAACTTTTTGTCTATTCTGTATGTATGAAACTAATGTTTAATCTAGAATATCAATATTATTTTAAATATACTTATTTGAAGTCATATCCAACAGGTGAATTTAATATCAATAAAATTCTGTTATTAAAATTCATTTAGCCTTTTAATAACTCCCAATGTCGAAGTAAAACATTAAAATAAAAATAAAATTAAACAAAATGAGTGAAAACCATTAAGTCATTAGAATGAAATTAACGATAAAATATCTTAAAAGCAATTACTTTATGAAATTATTTTAATTTATTTCACTTAAAATAATTAAATTTTGTTTTTGTTGAAAAAATAATTTAAAAAAATGAATCGTTTTTATGGTCTGTATGGAAGTAATAAACAATCAAGCAAAGAAAACTGATATTAAAAAATTAAATTAAATTTCCCTGCAGGAATTTAATTATTTTAATATGTAAAGCGATGGAATAAATAGAAATGCAGAATGCAGTAATAAATAAAATTAAACTCTTCAAACCTATACATTAAAAATTGATTAATGTGATTATTTAGAAGTTTGCAATTCATTTCAAGTTGCGATTTAATTAAGGACCTGTTGGAATTTTAAATACTCCGAGCAAATGCTTCCGAAATTAGCTTTTTTTGTCTATTTCAACATTCACCGAGCAAATAAACAAACAATTAAATTAATCTGGAGTTAACCCACATTTTGTGGAATTCTTTCGGTTCTTGTTAGGGATAAAATGCTACATCACCATGAGGAAGTCCTCGGGGGAAATAAAAGTTTTGGAAGACCGCTGGATGCTCTGGATTAAATTCGTACGCGATTCCGCCCCCAATAGCCACTAGCGGCCGGTGGGAGCCTAAGATCGTTAACATAAACTGCATCACGTTCTCTATTTTAACGTTCCCAACATTGTTTCGTTTTAAGCCAACAGCCCGGATGCATGGCAAGTTTTACTTTATTGCTTCGTTTTCTATTATCCACCCCTTGGACTAAACTGAATTTTAAACACTTTTGATGCATTTAGATGGAATTTCATAGAGAAACTAAAACCTTATTTAATTATCACTAAAATTTAATACATTGGCATACTTTAATATGAGTTAACTCAATGTATTTTGTGTTCGAAGAAGAAACTTTAAATACCACCATGGAATTCAGAGAAAATTATACGCCTCGCCGAAACGACTTTCTTTCATTGTTCAAAGTGAACAAATTCGCCTGTGAAATAATGTAGGGCTTCAGCTATTGTACCTAATTTTTTTCATGCTTGGACAAGGCACATTCAAATTTACACTCATGAAACTAGGTGGCCCTTGCTGGATCGACTTTCGCATTGCTTTGTGAGTAGTTTAGAGTAGTTCTGAACTAAGCGAATATGCTCCAACCGGGTCGTTTGGTTTACACTCTTCAATTGGTTATACTTTGTTGTTTTTGGTTATGGAAGAGTTACAAGTAAATTTTAATTACTCTAGTGAGTTACTACAAAACACTCAAATTAAAAATCCTCAAGGAACACGTAAAGAGTCTGCTCTGTTAACATAACCATAAAACCGAATTATAACCAATGAAGAATTAGATCTTCAACTCCGCTAAAAACTAGGGGGCTTATTCTCAAATCACACGATAAGATTACGTATACGCCATGGCAAGGATGCACACTATTTTTGCCTTTGAATGACAAAGATAAAATGATAAAGTCGTATACGACATTGTGTCGAATGATTCGAGAATAACCCTCTAGAGCATCTTTATTTTTGTCTAGTTACGTGTTCAAGAGTCGATCGATTTTGTAACCCATCTTGACCTTGCTTCACCTACCTAAAATCTGGAACAAGTTGCATTTTTATAGATAGGGAAGAAAACAATCCAATGTGACAATTGATTGTGGCTTTTTTGTAAGTTTACCAAGGGAACTCGCTAACAATTGGCGTATTCTTTTTGATGTCAGAGTACAACTTGTACAGAACATATCAGGACAAATTACTCCAGGAACATTTTACTCCCAAAAAGCGACATTGATAGGTACTCGAGGGGTCGGGGATGAGGTAAAATGATTTGTTTCAGGACAAAGGAACACACTGGAGTTGTTCGGAACTACTCTGAACTATTAAGAGCGGTTACTGGAAAGTTTATAGGATCCTACTCTTTAAGTATTCCAAGCGCGCTTCTAATTTGAGTACTCCGGAGTAACTCTGAATTACTAATGAAGAGTAGTTAAATAATGGACCCCACACAAATTGAATGTGAAAATAGTGTCTGTAGATTCCAATCAAATCAAATGTCTCAATGAGCACCAAGTCCGAAAACTCGCTTTTTGGCCACAAATCAAGGGTCAAGGTTCAATATTCGTAAAATATATACTTTTAATACGGAACTTTATTCTTTATTGCAATTATTTTGGAAGTATCTTCACATCGAACGTATTCCAAGTAGTCCACTGAAATGGTGTTCAAAAAAGGATTCAAGTGGAATGTTCTAGTGTAATTATTCTTCATGGCCTACTTTATGTTTGTTGAGGTAGTAACATGAATCTGAATTTTTTTTTTCGGAAAATATGAGAAATCATCAAAAAAACACAAAAAAATAAAATGTTTTTTGATATTTCGCGTATAACTTCCAAAGTATTTTTCCGACGACCACAAGAGAAAATCGTATGTCATTCATATTAGTGGTTTGGAAAATCTATCATTGCTACACTAGTGACTTTGGTTTTCTGTTTTGTAACTCTGAAATACTTCTTGTAATTTTCGATAGAGGTGCTGCGAAGGAATTCCGAAAGCCCTCTCTTGGATTTTTTTGAACTTGCAAAAAAGGACAGTTCAAATAAAAATTTATAATTAACCCCGCTAATATTACTTATTTTATTATTAAAATCATTATACAATAATTAACTTTTGTGTAAATTTTAAATAAAATGGGAACATTTTTTATTCGTTTCGATCAGTTGCTTCCGTCAAAACAGCGCCACCTACAATTAGGTACATTTAACTAATAATAATCGATAACTTTAATGTTAGCTGATGTAAACACAGGTAATGTTATGACTTTTTAGTTGTTACTACAAAATATTAATAATGGTCTCCGTGGTCATCGGAAAAATAGCGTACGCAAGTCGCAAGAAAGTGAAGTGCTCGTGTAATATCCTCACTCGGCTAGCGCCTCGTTCGGCTATTTTCACACTCGCACAAACTTGTCACTTTCTAGCTCGTTGCGTAATATACTATTTCTTAAAAGATTATCCTAGACTAAAATATAGACGAGTAAGTTATCTACAATTCATATTTTTAACATTTTTTTGTATGACATATGGTTTCTATGTAAAGAAGATTTAAAAATTTGCTGAAAATCGGAAATCAAATAATCAAAAGTATTTTGACATGTTTTTTGTCGAACAAATTTTCTGTGGCGAGTTTTATTCAATTATCTTACAACTTCAATTTGAAATAAAAAGTAATTCATAAATTTTCAATACAACAATGCACAATTTTCGGAAAAAATAGAAAGAGAACCCAGGTTACGAAAATTTTCGTGGAGGAAAAAAGTGGTAGATTCATCATAATTAAGCCACACAAGAAGTTATAGAGGGTAGTAAATTATATTATACGTCAGCTGGCTCCCAGACTATATTCGATCCAGTAGTATTTCAGCCCAACGATTTTCCAAACACCAATGTTCGATCGGTGCTTTCCAAGTAAAGGAACCCGCTCAAAAGCAATGGATAAATACTTTCGATATATTTCAATCTGTCCCTGGCGAATCGATAGTTGGTGATCAAATGTGCACCAAGTCCGGAAACTCGCTTTTTTATCACAAGAATCAGGGTAAAATGGATCTTATGAATAATTATAAAGAATAGTGTAACATGTAATAGTTTATGTTATAAAGATTTTATCACTCGTGCATTGATATTACATCCTTCCTCATCCTTTGTGCAATCAATTTTATTTAACACTATTACCACCAATCACCACTGAAAACTAGCATATTGTAAAATTAATCATTTTATTCAATCAATTTGAATTTATTTATATATAATATATATATAATAAAATTGACATTAGTTTTACCCTCATTGCATAATAATATTGTAATTAAACGTTGATTGTTGTGGTTTTGATATTGGAGATTTAATTGAATCAACTATGCAGAGACAGGAGTTACCAATGGAAAATTAAATTTACCTCATACACAATCTTTATTACATGAAATAAACTATGTTATTTTAATACACTACAATATCTTTTCCACCTTTTTTATTATAGCTTTTGTCTCTTGTGCAGGTACAGATGCCTTTAAGCCTAGTTTTGACTTATATGTCGATTCTGTGCAATTTCGTAAGATCCGTATGGAAACGCCCGTAAGGTTTGTTTGTTTTCTACTGTTACCTCATAGATACGTTTCGTAAAGCATGGTTTACTTTGGTCGAGTAAACGGACGAGTTTAAAAACGCAAGATATACTCGACTAATGTAAACACTAGGGCGAGTAAAAAGGCAAGTCGAGTATAAATAATTAAGATATAGAGTCTTAACATCATAATAGTATTACGACGATTTGCAACAACCATTTTCTAGGGGCTTTTGTATTTTTACTTATTTTGTCGAGTGAACTTGCCTCAACTTAAATATTAAAATAGTATATTGTAATACACGTGTGGATATGATCCAAATATCGCACGCAGGGCGCGGTTTGGAGCACGAGCCGTAGGGCGAGTGCTCCAAGCGTCCGAGGGCGATATTGGATCCATATCCACACACGTTTTACAGTATGCTTTTTCTACGACCAAAATAATAATTATTTTAGATTGTAATTACATGAACAGAAAACGTAAGTAAAAGATTAGGGATAACGCGGGTCGTTAGGTTGGTAGTTGTTATTTTTGACTTTGACAGATAAAATGACGTCTAACGTTGAATGATTTTGTTAATTTCATCGATGTTTTTATTGAAATATGTTTTATGTGAAATCGTGGCGAGAATCGTGGAGTTATTACAAATAAATATGCAGATATGTAGTATGTAATACATTTTTTAAATATTAATTACGCTTTCACATTAATTATCAACATAACCTTTAATTTTACAAACTTATTTTTTAACAAATGTACAGTTGTAAAAATTACAATTTTTATAAATATTTGTTTTTTCTAATTCTTCTATACTACTGTATCTTTCTAACTAAGTTTAAATTAAAAGTAGTTTCTTTATTAATTGTGCTCGAGCCTTGTGGTTCTGGATATGAATGACATTCAGCCGATGTTGAAGGTTCTTCCAAACAATGTTGAATCGAATTGTGGATGGTTTTTCCAATATTTTGTTTCTTGCTTAGTGATTGCTCAACATATGTCTCCATAACTGTCGTCGACTTCCATCCACCAAAGTTTTTTACGGTCAGAGTGTCTCCGCCAGCATCGGCTAAAATGGAAGCTCCTGACCGACGAAAAGAATGACCTGTGTATAAATCGTAATCAGGTTATTACAAAAATTTGGAAATTTCTTTTGGTTGATTCCCAATTTTGTTTATGCCTACGACTTGAATAAAACATTTTCCGTTTTGATAATTTAGCAAGAATTCGGGTCTATTGGGGCGAAGATTAATGTATTTTTTACAAATTTCATAAAAATTGCCCGAAATTATAAAGTTTCGATCTACTTTTGTTTTTGTATCAATTAATTTAACCAATAACTCATTCCCTAAATCACGAATATTATTAATTTCCAATTTTTTTAGTTCCTGCCTTCTACATCCACCAGATATTCCGAAGATTAAAACTACCTACAAATTTAAGGAAATTGCATTTAAAAGAAGAATGAAAACGCCATGCTTGAACTTACCTTTGTGAATAAATACTTATTGTCCGGAGCTTTATCCAAAAATTGCTTTATTTGTTCTTTAGTTAGAATTTTTGATTTTTTAGTTTTATATCCTGATGATTTTGATTTTAAAAATGATTTTAATTTTAAAAATTTTGAAATGTCAACATCGTTTTTTATTAATAGTGTTGATCTTAGCATCGAGTTTTTTACCCATAAGGTACTGGGTTTAAACGTTTGAGAAAGTTTTTGCATATACGCAAGCATTACATTCTCCGACACGACCTTAATTTTATTTTCAATCGTCCATTGCATAAATTTTTTATAAGTATGTTCATACTTAAAACGGGATTTATCTGGCAACAATTCATTACTTGTAGCCTCTGCTACTTTCCGGATATCTGGGGGTGTACATGTATCTTCTTCAGAATCCGAACTATCCATTTTAATCGTAATTTCTTCTAAATTTTTACAAATTTGTATGTATTTATTTATATGATAAGTTTTAATGCTGACTTACCTATGTATTTATATGTAATCAACAAATAATAAAGATTATAGTTATTACAATTATTCACGAAATTGGTTTGCTTAAAAACAAAGTAGCATTTGAATTTAAATAATATGACAGATGGCTATGTTAAAAGCTGCGTTCGTTTTACTACGAAATCCATTGACGTTTAGATAGTCTATGATCATAAAGCTGTTTTAAATACGAATTTAATTTCAATCACTTTAATTTATAGTTTTCAAAAATTAGGTAAATTAAAATTTTTTACATTAATATTTTAAATTATTGTGATATTTTGATATTTAATGAATAATGACATCATGAACTTGGGGACATTTTTTCAGTTGGCCAAACTGATTTTCATAACGCACGGGTGTGCGTTAAGTGGCACATAATGCTTCAGCTTGTCATATCATTAAGTGACCTATATTTGGCAGGGAGTAGAAAAAAGGTATTTTTTACTCACTCTACTGCTTATACTAGTCGATTATATCTCGCTTTTTGAACTCGCCTTCTTACTCGCCCTTTTACTCAACTAATATAAACTAGACTTAAGGGGAGTCGAGTACTGGCCCGAGTTACTAGGGTTAGAGAAGTTAAAGACACAAAACACGATCGGATGCGGTCGGACGGTCGGATAGGCCGACTAATCGGATGACGTATCCACAAGCTCCGACCAGCCCATCCGACCGACCATCGATACCGCGCACTAAAATATTAATATAATAAAATCACATTTGATACTTGCGTTGAGAAGCTATCAACAATTTATTATTATAGCTCCTCTTTTATCAAAACGGTAGAAGAGTGGAGTAGTAATTGCATTTTCACTAGCTACGTTAAAATGGGAAAAGAGGAAAAAAGTAGGCAAGAAATGGTTAATCGAAAGAAAAAAAATAGTCATATGACTTTCATTCAGGAACTTAATAAAATTAAGAGGGGTTTTACTTCACGGATCAATTTTTAGAGCAATAAGCAGTACTTGCACTTAGTCCGAATCACAAAAAATTGCAAAAATACTGAGGCAGTCGGATGAAGAATTCAAATTGGTTGGAACGACCCTTCGCACGATCCGACGCGGTCGGACGCTCGGGCGGTTGGTAGGTGCCGGCCATGATAATTTGGTTGACAAGAAGCTTTCACACTGTTCAACTCTGCTTCTCTACAGACACGCGTATATGTTACCGTACAAGTGGCTGGATTTGTACGCGGAATTAAATTTGTCTAGACTAGAGACATACATACTTGTTGTCAATCCTTTCAATTCAATTTCACCACGTATGTACATGTACATGAACATGACCACGTACATATACAGCAACTTCTGCCGACACACAGGCGAAAAAGTACGCGTATACATGTTTACGTACGTGTTAACACACTTGTTCCCCAACATGCACGCGTGTGTGTAAGGGCCTCTAATCGCGTTTTCAATGGTTAGTAGTTAATAGTAGCCCAAATTATCATACCACCTACTTTACTAGTAAAAACTAGGCTTTAAACCTAAATTAAGTGATTGAATAATTAATAATCCTATTTAATATAATTTTCAAAAGTAAATTTTTAAAAACAAACATTTAGTCCAATCAACAAAGAACTTCACAAATTAATAAAATAGCAGCAAACTTTTTTAACATTTGTATGAATTCAGAACACAAAAGAAAGAGGTATATAAATATTCCTAAACAAACAATTCGCTTTAATGAACAAATACAAATAACTGCATTGGTGTTTTAATGGAGTTTGTTTTAAAAATAAAATAATTGACTAGTGGTAAATGGGTAGAAGCACTTGATAATTGATTATTTAATTTATTATTATTGTACGTTAATTTATTTGAGCTATATTATTTTTAAAGTAAAATCCTTAACGCTGCTGAAATAAAATTAGAAGCCATATTATACATATAAACAACCGCATAAATTAATTCTTTATTATTACAAAAAGTACTTTATTACGTATTTTAATTAAAGCTTAATAAACCATCTATATTTATAAAGAGATAAATTACTATATTTTTTAATAATTATAATTGTAATTTATTTTAAAAAATGAATATTTAATACTTTATGTAACAAAATTTATTTTAATCCTCAAAATTTAAGAAGTTTCATGTATAAAGATTTCAAAACCAGTTCTTTTTAATATATGGGAAAAATATGATCTATTAATATACAATTGTTCTAATGTTAATTTTGGACAGGTTAAAAATATAAATTTATATTCTTTAATACCTAGTTAATAAGAGTTTGCAGTTCTTCTGCAAAAAAAAATTCCTGTTGAATTTCTTAAGTATTTTTATATGAAAGAATTGAATTTTTCCACGACTATTGGATAAACAATTCATTACATTTGAATGTTTTGATAAATAATGAAAAAAATTACAACATTTTTGACATTATTCAACATGCTTGGATCGTATGCGGGCCAATCACAAAGCTGCAATGGCCAACCTGGGGCAATGAGCAATGGATTATGGGTAATTTCATTAATCACTGGGCAATCTATTCGGCAATAAGCAATGGATTGGGGGCAATTTTAACCACAGAATAAAATTTACATAGAAGAAATCATGAAACGTCAAAAATACGAAAAATAACCTCAACAAATTTGCATAAATAGCCATTATTCACTCAAACCTAATACTACACCCGCCTGCCGGATCGTGTCGTAATTTCGGTCTTCGTGAATTTCTCGCTCGTTGAATAGTATACTATTATTGGGAATTTTAACTACGTATAGGTGGCGTTATAAACGGAGGATATTCGGTACTTGTCAGTGTCAAAAATTGTTTTTAAAATGCATTATTTTATCTTATAACTACATATTTAACAAAACACAAATAGATTTATTATTTAAAGCTTCAACAAAGCTCAAAAAACATGTACCAATGCATTAAATAGAAAAAGTAAGTACCGAATATAGAAGTTCATATTTTTGCCACCAGAGGGCGAGCGGGTTCTTAAAATTCCCAATAATTATTTTTTGCATAAGTATTTCAGATTTTTGCAACTTTTATTACAACCCCTACTTATCTGCAAAATAGCATACATTTCCCAAATGTAATAAAACCCAAGTATTTTTATATTGACGTAGTAAATTTTAAAACGTCCAATCATTTTAACCGTTAAAAGCTACACACACTTGAGAGTTTGTCGATATTTATACGAAGGCAATGAACGAGCATTTTATTGCTTAGAATCCTTGTAAAATATTTCGCGCGACTTGTCGGTGATAAAAAGGCGCGTTTGTTACTTTAAGTGGCCATACTTCTTTTTCTACAGTCAAAAAATCTTACAATTTAAAGAAAAATAAATATTTAAAAAAAACTGATTTTACATTAAATACATTAAACACAAATGTATTAAATTACAATCTTAACCAAAACTTTCAGATCAAAATAAGCGAAACTACTTGTCCATGAGTGAGGATTAGGTTAACCGTTCTTATTGATGATTCAAACAATGCGATCTTCCTCTTGTGGCCAGGCGCGGGACTAATGAATTGACGTCATAGGTAGGTTAGTTACTATATGAATGTCAGTTGTTCACACGTTATCGTGGTAGCTTATTTACATATTAATGTGAATAACCTGTTTTTTCTAAAATGATAACTTTTGGGTGTATAATAATTCCTAGAATACCTATTAATTTTTTTTAGGTAAAATTTCTCCTCACGTATGTGTTTATTTGTAATAAAACGTTGTAACTATTTAGTGGTTGTGGTAAATAATCTCGTCCAGTAACTTTTGTATAATTTCAGTCATTTAGTGTAACACGCACAACCACGACCCAAGCACCACAGTTTAATCTCATCACACGGCTTTTATAATGTGATTGTACCGATAAAATCGTGACTAAAATTGTTATAAGCTGTGATATGGTCCACGTATCATTTTAGAAATCGACCCTCCTATTAAAATCCGTATCTGTAAGCGAAAATTGCTTAATTAAGTCCACATTTGATGATAACCTAATAATATTAACCTAAATTTTTTCCAAAAAGCTCTTTTCAACCAAATTTATTTTAAAACTTTTAATTTATTATAAAATTAAACATTGAGCTCAAAAGGAGAGATAAGAAGAGACGATAATGAGTGCTTTTTGATAAATTGCTGCAGAAGTCGCGCTATTAAACTCCATACATTATGCAGACATCCATTTGCAACCGTTTTGAGTCTCTATGAGCAAAAGCTTTTGTTTTAAATTAAATATTAAGGTGCCAATAATGTGCTTTTAACTAAGTAAAGCAGAAAACTTCTCTTCAAAAACATTTTTTAATGATTCAAAATTAAACCTCAACATTTTAATCTAACCTCCTTAAACTTATTAGGGAAAATTTCCGATTTTCGTGTTTCTACAAAAGTTATTATGAACTAAACCTAAAATCGAGTTTTAAGAAAACAAAAATATCAGTTCTTTGGCAGATCAGTTTATAAATGCCACTTGCAGCTTTTCAACGTGATGGAATAAAATGCGAAAGATAAAAAAACTAAGCCACATACTAAATCGAAATCGAACAGGGAGTTTTGAAGCGTAAAATCCAACGATGCGTGCTGCGATTTAAGCATTTGTTAGAGAAATAAACGGTAATAAAGCAATCTGGTTTCTATAAAACTTATTAACCTACACAAAGCAATATCTCAGCAGGAAAGTCAAATGCTAAATTATTTCATGTTTGAGTTGAAAACAATAGGTGGTCGTAATCAAAAGGAATGAAGGAACTTACCCTTTTAGTGGCAACATTATTTTAATTATGTCGCAATTAGCAAGACTTTGGGATTTCTTAGAATTTTTGATTAAAATGTTATAATTCAGTCATTCGTATTCAATTTATTTCGTAAATAAGAGGGCTTCCAGTTTAGTAGAAAATCCAGGACTTTTGTTGGATGGGATGCTCGTTCAGGCCGGATGAGGGAGTAGGGTAGTCTTATCTGCGACCTTTAATCGTGCTCAACACACCAAATCAACTAAATTCACTTTGTCGATCAGGTTATCTATTAAACGTGCAGCCTTGCATTAAAATGTAGTTGGTGAATTTTGATTTATACCCAAATTATGCTAGATACTAGATATTGCAGTTTGGTTTTGTCCAATATCAATTAAATTTACATATGTGCAGATTCGTTCACGTACGAAACTATAATATAAAATTTAATTTTAAAATAAATATTTTAAACCATTATTTTTCGATTCAATAATTGGACCTACAAGACATTAGTGATATAACATTTAATAACGTTTTGCTCAACATTGTCGATGATATGATTTGTTAATGGAAAGATAATATCCATGAAACCTCCGTGTCGTAGAAAATATCTGTCGATGAAACGGGTTGTCGCTAAAAATAAATAGAATAGAATAGAACTATACTTCATTGTTAGAAGATTATAATACGATTATAACATTATGTATTATTTGCTTTATTTTCCAGTTTCATGAATTTGGTGATCTTGTAAGGTGGATTTTCTGTGAGATGCTCTTTAATCTTAAGGTGTGTTTTGCTAGCGATGGAAATTACATTTTACTCACTGGTTTTATGCGACCGAAAACGCTGAGCGGAATATTTTGCTTAGCAACGTGCAGCAAAATAGCAGCGTAAAGGGCGCGTTGCTAAGTAAAGTATTCCGCTCGACGATTTCGTCGTCCGCGACGGAAAATTTCCGTCGCTAGCAAAACACACCTTTATAGCTTAATTGAGAGCCTAGTTTTTTTTTCATACGAGTGGTCACCGGTTTTAAAGCATGGTGCCCATCATTAGGAATTCAGACGATAAGTCTGATTGAGGAGGGATTTAACATACCAGCTCCTCCTGTTCTTTAGCATGAAAGTTGCACAAGATTTTGTGTATGCATGTGGAAGGATCTGTTAGGATGCTGTATTCGATGAATAGGACTTTATAATAAGGTGTTCTATATAGGACATGAGCAATGCAGCGTATTGTTTTCTTCTGGGCAATAGGTGGCATAAGTGACTCTAAACCTCAATTCCATTGGAAGAGGATGTAATGTGCAAGTAGTGCCGAGGCAGTCCCTGCAGTTTTTAAACTTCTCCCAAAGGTGCGTTTTGATAGCGACAGAAATTTTCCGACGAAGTCGCCGAGCGGAATACTTTTTACTTAGCAACGTGTCGTTTGCGCAGCTACTTTGCTAAGCAAAGTATTCCGCTCCTCTATTTTCTCATCCGCGACGGAAACTTTTCGGCGCACCTTAATAGTATATTTGCTTCTTATTAGTTTTAATGTCAATTGTTCAAAGTTTGCCTTCCAAATAGACCCCAGACTCACATAGGTGAAGCCCAAGAAATTTCACTGGCTCTCCTGCTTCAATCCATCTATCCATGGTGTATTTATCTGCCTGGAATAAATCACAATTGCTACTTTCTTTAGAGAAGTTCCCCCTGTGGCGAGTGTTGTGTCGTTAGCATATTTAGTCTAGTCAATTAAGCAAAAAAATGGGGTTTCGTATACACCTTCATTTTGGGGTTCTACAAGTTGTCTCAAAAGCCTAATAAATTCTCGTGTCTGCGTCGTCGTCAGTTCTTCAAAGTCAAAGATCATAAAAAACGGTTTTTCGCGATTATCTAGGTTTCTAAAGCTACAATTATGTTAACATTTATTATAAAAATTGTAGAGCATAAAATTTGTGACAAATTTTGTTCCAAACATTTTTTCATGCGCTCAACCGTTTTTGAGATAGAGGGCGGAGATCGCGCAGAGCTCAGCCATACATGCTGAATGGGTTTGGGACACGCTAGAGTTATTTTTTGCCAGAGCTGCCAGAGATTGTCAGATACATATCTCTGACAATCTCTGGCATGACTCTTGACAAAGTGACTGCCAGAGTGAGGAAAAGTACTATGCCAGATGCTTTTTCTTACTTTCGCAGTCACTTTGTCATGAGGTTACAAGCCTCTGACAATCTCTGGCAGCACCAGAGCTCAGGCAAAAAATCCCTAGGATGTCGCATGCCCTTAATGCAAGGTAAACTGTGAATCTTCATTTAAGGCGGCTGCACAATTGATGGAACGGATACGTTACGGTTATGAAAAAGAGAGATAAAACATCCGAGTTCCTTGCGAGTGAGTGAGTGAGCATGCAATTTGCTCTCTATTGCTCTTCGCCCTCTATCTCAAAAACGGTTGAGCGCATGAAAAAATGTTTCAAACAAAATTTGTCACAAATTTTATGCTCTACAATTTTTATAATAGATGTTAACATCATTTGAGCTATAGAAATTTAGATACTCGACCTTGAATAACTGACGACACAGACACGAGATTTTATGACACTAACTGCTTTTTGGCGTGTATTGAAATGACGATACTGAGCACTACCTCATGAACTGCCAAAGTTTGTTCGAAACACAAACTCAGACCGTCGCGTCGTAGGTACGGTCACGTCTCTGGTGGAACGCGTTTTGTATATTGTGCATGAACGTGATTGTCAACGTATGGTTTTTCTCGTTGTTGGAACAAACGTCGTGTCATTGATTTTGCATCTGATGTAAGTGAAACAGTAACAAATAGAAAAAAGGATATTTGTGCATTTGATAGAGTATAAAACGCAAGAAATATCCTGAATCTTCTTTATGCAGGCGCAAATTTAAAATTTATTTTTATTTATTTATTGTAATAAAATCTTTATGTATGAATAAAAATAGCATACATCTGAAAATAGATATCGAAATTTTAAGTTTTAATGACTATCAATCAGTTACCACACTTTGGGTGTGTTTACATTAAAAGTTTCTTCAGACTTTCCCGTTATTAAAATATTAATATAATTTAATACTTTAAGATTGTACTAATTAATAGCCCTTTTGTTTAAATTCGAAACTTTGTACTAAATTACTTTAAGTTAACATCTACATAGTGTTATCACCATGGAAGCACATTGTTCCAAAGCTTCTTACCTGAATCTTTATTAAATCTATGTTATTAAAGTTACTCTTGTAGCCAAGCGTTACATTGCAAGTATGTATAAGTTTGTAACTTAATATTAAGGGCGGTATGATTATTATCGTGTTAAAAACAATTTTGTTGCGTGGATATTTTAACTTTTATTTATATAAAATTTAACGAAATTTTATAAAAACCTCCATGTGGTTTATATGCTGGCAGTTTTACAAATTCATTACATTGTAATTATGTAAAAAGCGAAAATATAATTAAACTTTGTTAATTCCAATTCAGAAATTTAATTAAACGCTTTGTTTGTAAATATTCATTATAAAATAATTTATATCAAAAACCCAGCGTAAATAAATACACCTCTATGTAAAAACTATATTTTTCGTAAATACTATAATTAATGGGAGTACAGTATTAAATTAACCCAATTAAGTTATTTTATACTAAAATAATGTCATTAAGTGATTTGTTTTTATTACTTTTTAATTGAGAAAAGTCTACGATATCTTCGAGAAAGTTAAATCATCAATAGGAATATTATGAATTAGAGTTGATGAAAAAATTTCACGGCTTTTCGGTTAAATATTTCAAACAAAAGTAAGCTAGGGTATTTTAATTATTTTTTGGACTTTTCCAAATTTTATTTTGCGTTATATAGGTTGTCATATCGATAATCGGTTAAAAATTGTTTCTTTTTTCATAAAACAAAAGGTTAGTATAGGTATTGCTATTCCGGATGGACTGGTTGTTTTGCAAATTTGGATTTCTTTTGAGGTGAATTTAAAATAAATTAAGAGAAATTAATATGTGATAGATCTATCTAAAATTATTTAATTAATATTTAATATTAAAATAATAAACTCACTCTATTTTAAAGATATTTAATGAGCCAGAACGTTTTCATCAACCAATGTTGACATTATCAATGGCATTAAATTTTAATATTAAATATTAATAAATTAAGACTGTTTATTAGCTTTCAATAATTTATTAAAATCAAGGTGGTCAATATATTTTTTTTCACTACATATAATATGACGAAAATAGTGATTTGGGGTTTATCGTTGACTTTTTTAATAAAAAAATCTAAAGTTCATATACAGGGTGACCCAAAATTCAGATTATAGACCATGTCTCCCTTAGTTGAAGAAATAAAAAATTGATTTGAATCAACCAGAACTTTTAATGGCATCAAATTGGCATACCAAATCAATTCTAAAAATATGATTGGCTTTGATCACCCTTACGAAGTCATCATCAACTTTATTTTCCAAACCTACTTTTGTCAACAGAAATTGGATCTGAACGACATGTTACTCCCTTAAAAAATTATAAAATTAAGTTTATTTTTTATTTTATAATAAAACAAGTACCTACTAAAATAAATTATAATAAATATTCAAACTTGGCTCCTGCACATTGTACACAAGCTTTAAAACGTCAAATATTTATTTATACATATGAACAAAACCACCTTTAAAGAAATATTATTAAATTATTGACAATAGGCGATTTGAATAAACGGAAAATACTCACAATGCACATTCACATTCCGTGTATCAAAAATAGTAAGGATAACATACTGTGGTGTTTAGGAACTAGAGATCCCATTTCTGTTTTCAAAAGTAGGAGGTGTTATTTGAAAAAAAAGTTGATATTTTAAGGGTGGAATCGGAATGCCAATTTGATGCGATTAAAAGATTTTGTTGATTTGATTTTTTATTTTTTCAACTAACGGAGATATGGCTTGAAAACTGAATTTTGGGACACACTATACATACAGGGTGGACAATAAGCTCGGCAACTTTTATTTATTTTCAAAACGAAGAGTTTTATTTAGGAATGACCTTGAAAACTAGGTGGAAGGCCTCGCAAAAATCACTTAACTTTATTTAAAAATAATTCGTCACTAAAAAGGATACAATTTTTATTTAAAACATTTTCCACAAAAACTCTTTGTTTCAAAGGGATGCGCGTTGCTGAATTTTTTTACACAAGTTGGTTTAATCTAAAAATATAAAATAACAAAATTTTGAGTATACCAAAAAATAAAACGCAAGTATGTGATAAATATAAAAATATAACTGGGTATACAAAAAACATGTTTTACCTATTTCCGTTTTAACAGCTACACTTTTACTAAAGTACACATGTTTACCTGAAACAAAAGAAAACATTATTTTATCGTATATGATTTTAGATAAATTAATTTTTTGTGTGTGTTTTAGATGAGCTCTAAAAATATAGATTCTATTTTAAGGTAAAAACGAAGTATAAACGTCCAGAGCTCACATGTAAACGTGCGTAGCATCCAAGATTAAATTATTAATTAAGAAAAGATGAATCGTCGTGCACGTTTCGAGTAAAACAAATTAAATTGATTCAGGACACGCGCGCATTTTTGCGTTCGCCGACATAAATATTCAGACGATAACGAGAGCGGAGTGCAGAAAGTCGATTTGGCCGGATTAATAATAAAAGATGAACGTATGGCTGCGAAAAATCTAATAACTTTCATTGGTTTTTTGTTTGCCCTCTGATTCCAATAAAGAATGGGAAAGCAATTTCATAAATTTTTCTGTTTTGTTTGGCGGTTACTAATAGAGGTCGTTTGTTAAATACATTATATGTTACTAAAATTATCTTTATTGTTTCAATAAATCTACTACAATAAGCAGCTTTGACGATCAGTAGAAAAAAAATTATATCAAGACCAAAAATCAGTAGACCAAAATCCAATACAAGCTTGTCCATCACTATCAAGATGCATGCTGTGGCAAAATGAAGAAAGAGTGCTCTTACTTCATAGTTTTTCCTTATTCATGGATCTGTAACGAAGTTCTGAAAGCTCCGAATTTGGTATCCTGTATTAGAAGGTACAAAATCTTCAGAGTGAGAGACAATATCATCTTATCAATTTTCCAAAAAATCAGAACTGTATCAGTATCACTTTGCTACCCAATTGTGTGAGAAGCTCTTGACGATTTTCCAAAAATTCGTAATCTCTTCCCATCCAGAGGTTCCTATTACAGGTGCTGCTTTAAACAAAAGTGACCTGTGAGAACTCCTGTGGAAATTCTGAGCTAAGGTCTTCAGGAAAAGCATCTCAGTTGTTTGCTTCCTCGAATATTTAATATGAATATCAGAAATATATTGGTACAACAACAATGTTTAAATTTCCGTTTAGCTAGTCATATCTGTCTAGCAGGACAAAATGGTTCAAATCTCCGTTGGGTCGAATTGGGACCTCTTTTTTCTCCATCTTCATCACCAGTGCTTTCAATAATTTTCACTGTGGTGTACTAATAAGTGTCTTAAGTTTAATGTAAATAAGTGTGCTGTAATGTTGTACACAAGGAATTCTCATTGTATTAAGAATGAATATCAAATTGATCATGTGGGAATCAGCAGAGTAAACACATTTCGTGATTTAGGCATTACTTTTGATGTACAACTTACTTTTAACGAGTTAAGCTAGTTAATCAGTATTTGAAACTTCTTAGTTTTATTATTAAAAACACAAAAGAATTCGCAGATCCACAAACCCTTAAGATAATATTTTAAACACTAATTACGAACAACTTTCGTATTGTTGCGTAGTATAGTCACCATATACAAAACTGTATCAGATTTTGATTGAGAGAGTGCAAAGGCGATTTTTAAAGTATCTTTATTTTTTAAGTATATAACTTACCCGTGGTTTGAAATGTCATATGTGCAAGTATGTATTGAATTTAGATTTTTGTTAATTATAAACAGGAGTAAATACTTACTTATCACTTATCTGTATAATAAGCTTATACACTCACAAGTCGAGAAATCTTAACTTTAATATTTCACGCTTGGCCTCCAGAAATGCACTTACTTTTTACAATGTTACTAGCAACATTAATCATCATTATTCTATATCTATCTATATAAATTTCTCTGTTATAGATTTTTCAAAAATTCTCTTCTTTTCGCCCTCGCCCACATATGTATTTGCAAAGAGGTGCAAGGTCTTTATTGAATTTTTCCATCTTTCACAGGTGTTTCTTTATATAAAAGCGACCTGTGAACACTCCAATGGTGATTCTCTTCTCTGCGCCATTCAGAAACATCAGCTCAGCTGATTTACAATTGATCCCTGTGGCTTTTAATGTTGCAGTAAAGTGTATTGGATGTCATAGCACCTTGACTCTATTTAAAGATTTTAGGGTTCATTTAGTGCTACTAGTATTGGCGTCACTTTCGAATATAGAGTCCCAAATGCCATCCAATTGTATATTTTTTCTCTTATCGATTTTCCTAATATTCTCCCCTCTCAGACCAACATAGTTGCAAATATGTTTAACGTTTTTATTCAAGTTTTAAATTTTTCCCAGGTGATAGATACTTTTAAGAAAAGTGTCTTCTGAGCAGCACTCCTATAGTGATTTTGACCTCTTCCCATTCAGAAACGGCAGCTCAGATGATTTCATGTTCTTTTCTGGAGTTTTGAATATTCAGTGCATATCCAGTTTTGTTGAACTTTTTGGTGTACCTAATATACAGGGTGTCCCATAATATGTGGGACCCACTTCTAGGGTGGGTAGTAGATGTCAAAAGAATAAGAAAAGGTTATATAAACTTATGGCCAATCTCGCCTCATAAGGGAGCTCTTTAAAGGTGATGTTAAAAAGTAGGTTTTTGCTCGTTTATTTCAAAACAAATTGGATTAGAGATTTGAAATTTGGTATGAATCATAATACACCTAGGATACAGTTTTGTGCATTTTTTCAAATTTTATGCTTGCTTTGAAAGGGTAGATTCGGGGAGAGTTGAGATTAAAAATTGTCATAACTTTTTGTAGTTAATTTTTACATTGTTTTCTTCAAATTAATGTTACCCATTTAATTCTTAACAAAAAAGGTACTCCTATTTAAAGTCGGTAGAATGCGCCGTTTTCGAAGAAAATGCATTTTATTATTTTATTGATAGTCAACACAATTTAAATTTAAAAAAATCATGTTAGCCATGGATTATTTTATTTTATTATCCAAAACTGTTCAAAAAATTGAAAAAAAATCATGAAAACGTATCGTAACTGTATTATGATTCATACCAAATATCAAATCTGTTAATTTGTACTTCAATTTGTTTTGAAATAACCAGAAAAAAACCTACTTTTTAACAACACCTTTAAAAAGCTGTAGCTCCCTAATGAGGCGAAATTGGACATAATTTTATATGAACTTTTCTTATTGTCTTGACATCTACTATCCACCCTACAAGTGGGTCCCACATATTATGGGACACCCTGTATATAACCTGATTTCTTGACTTTCGAATGTTTTTTTACAGATTTCCGTTAGCTAGCTTATCTTTCTAATTTTGTGCTTTAAACTACTATGTAGTCGAATATCCTAGAAGCTATAACACCTTGACTCTATGTATTTACAGATTTCAGAATTCATATAGTGCTAAAAAAGTATTGGTGTCGCTTTCAATGATAGAGGAGCCGCGCAATTGAGTGAGAATGTAATTATTCCTTACATAGATTTCCCGAAATATCTTTATCTTTTCTCGCCCAGAGCTACATATGTATTTGCAAAAATGTGCAAAATCTTCACAGATGTTTTCCATTATTTACAGGTGCTGCTTTATACTAAAGCGACATGTGAATACTCCTATCCCGATTCAGAGATCCGCGCGATTCAATAACAGCAGCTCAGCTGATTTACTTCCTGGAGTTTCGAATCTTCAGTACGTATCCTGAAAGTCATGGGTCCTGCTTTAGACAAAAGGAACCTTTGAACGGCTATACGCTATTCAGAATCAGCAGCCCAGCTGGTTTCCTATTGTTTCCTCGAGTTTTGAATGTTCAGCGCGTACCCAGTAGAAAGTAGAGTATCATGGAAGCCATTGCACCTTGACTCTATTTAAAGGTCTATTCTGCAACTTCGAGTGCGACCTTCTGTCTTTATCTTATAATTTAGTATTGACAGTATCCCACTCTTATTTCGCATGCGAATTTCGATTCGTGTGGTTGCAGAATACGCTTCTTAGAGATTTTAGAATTCATTCAGTGCTAGAAAAGTATTGGTATCACTTTCAAATACAGCAAAGACACGAAATAAATTATGTGAGAAGCTATGGATTTTTTTCTTTCATATGTATATTTCCAAAAAAGCTGTGTATTTTCCAACCCAAAGCAACATATGTTTTTGTAAAGAGGTCCAAGGTCTTTATTGAAGTTTTCCATCTTTCACTGGTGCTTCTTTAGGCAAAATCCACCCATGAAAGACTGTTATGGCGATTTTGGTCTCTGCGCTATTCAGAGCTCAGCTGATTTACTGCTGTTTCCTGAAGTTTTGAATATTCAGTGCGTATCTATTATAGTATCTTCACTCTAAGTAGATATTTCAGAGTTTATTCAGTGCTAAAACAGTATTGACGTTATTCTAAAACACAGTGGAACTACAAGTGCTACCAAATTCAGTGATCAATAAAGATCTGCTTGTGGTTATAATATCTTATTTTTCCATGTATATTCCAGTGCAATGTAGATTTCTTTTGGAAAACAGATAAGACTCAACCTAGATCTCAATGTATACTATTGACCCACTATCGACCTTCAATATGCCACTACATCAGGTCAAGTTTCCAGGAAGAATATCGGAGGAATATACATATATTATCGCATTTATTTGGTATTTAATGTATAACTTTTTAGGTTTAAAATAATTTCTAAAAACTATGAAAGAAGATTTTACGGGTACTTCTTTGTTATGAAGTAATCTCCGATGTATGTTTCCGTAGTAAATAAGTTTTGTAGATATTTTTATATGAAGTTAAAGCCAAAACAGCTGTTATCGATTGGGTGGAAGCGTAGGAATGGTAGCTGTCACGTCTTGTCCTTCTCGAAACACGGTGCTACCCGGCGCGTCAGGATGGTTATCCTACAAACTTCCACGTCCTAATTCCGCCCTTATCCCGCTTACAGACTGATTGCTTTAGATTGCTCAACTTTTAATCTTGATTAATCTGCGACCTTCTTTTTTGGCTTCATTAACGCCACCACGACTACAAATTTGTGTCGTCATAGCCCCAAGAAACCTAATATTGCGGCAATAAAACCTCCGCCATGATTTTTTCATTTTCTCCGAGGAATTTTGGTGTTAGCCCTTGTTTTAAGTCTCGCAAGATAATGTGGTCGCATTAAAAGCGAAAAGGAATAAATTGGAAACATGCGCCGGCTCGTGGCGTTGCGTTGATGTATTATGCATGGCGAACATCAGCACCTCCAGTTTTCCATACAAAAGAACCCTCTCGGCAATACACTGGTTGTGGTTGTAACAAATGTGCACTTTTTGCATACGATAAAATGTGGAAAAACTTTTCTACATTTGCATTCTTTTACACCAAGATCTTATTTGCTTTGAATTTGTTATAAACACGAGTTAAAACAACCACAAAAAACCTTTAAACTTCCCAAATTTAATACAAATATGGTATATGAAACTTAACTTAACTTAACGTAAAACAAACTATTAATTATAATCTAAAATTATAACTTCACTTTTCACATGTTCAACACGTTTCTAAACGAATATAAAATTAATTAATAAATATTAGGAGAAGTTAAAGTTGACTTTAGCTTTTACCCATATTACTCATATCATTTGTCAACTTGATGGATTGGTAGAGCAATATTATAGTACAAAACTTGATAAAAGCTTTTTGATAATAAACTTATGTATGCAAAACTATCAACGTGATATATTTGTACGTATCAAAAATTCCATTAATAATTTTAAAGGTATAGGATAAAGTTGTTGTTATAAAACTATACCTATCTAACATCATTTTTTATTCAATTACGCATAAATAAAAATTTTATGAGGTGTAATAAATTTGAGTACAACTTTAAGGAAGGAAAGAAACAACTTTGTTTATCACAAAAGAGTTATGCAAGTCAATCGAGACTAATTGCATGGCCGAGAAAAGTTTAAATTAAAAATTTCTTGGCGCGAACAAAATTACGCCCGACTAAAAACTGCGGTTTTTGCAAATTATTTTATGGCAAGAACCAATTACGTGGCTGAAATTAATTATGGTTATCTTAATTGAACGTGTGCTATTTTTGGTTTCGCTAGATTATGGCTAGTCACGGATGTTTTAATTACATTATCAGTGCGCACTATAAATAATCATTATCACTGCAACATTTTTTCGCAGCGTTAAATAACGAATGAATCTGTGAATGCAGCACACGCAATTTATGTTTTTATTTTAATATTCTGCCATATTTTGTTCATAATATATACGAATTGTTGTTTGCTGGACATAAATAATTTCCTTTTCTAGATTATATGCTGAATAAAAAATATTTTCCTGCACCCTTCATGTTTTGAATAAAATATTAGATCAATGATACCATATCAAGCATTCTAAGTAAGTACCTAACTAAGCAGTTTAGAAATTTATAGTAAAATGTACACGCCTCTAACAAATATAAGATAAATAATTAAAAACAAAAAAAAACTATTATTTTCATTAAAATTTTTGCAATCCTCAAAATGAGAGATTGTAATAAAAACTAATAAAAGAAATAAAGCCAAAAGAAAGTTTCGTCTAAAACTTCAAGTTTGATGTTTTTAGTAAAATGTTAGCGGAAGGAGCACAGTGATCATTTGAATTTCAAAATCAAGCGCTCACATTTGCCGACTATCCTCTTAAGGGTCATCTGTGTGTTAATTTCAATGTAAATGAAGTTTTTTTAATGAAAACCTATAATATTTTTAGCAATTTTTAAATTTACTCAAAAAAAAACAAATAACTTTTACATAAATTATTTTTTTATTTGACACATTTTTTTTTCTAACCTTTTTAGTTTGTTAGATATTTATTTGTCTCATTTTTTTAAATCATCGTTACAATAACATGAATGTCTATCAAAAGCGAGAAAAAAAATTGAGGTTTTCATTAAAAAAAAATCGACCATGACGTCATTGCTAAATCACCAGTGATGTCATTAATATTTTTAATAAAAACAAAAGGCATTTTAAAAACTGAAATTGACCTGTGCGAGCAATTTTCTCAAAAAATTAAATACGGCAGTTACGAATTTTGTTGATGATCATTCTGTATAAAATTGGAATGATTTACTGATTTATACTAATATAATTTCCAATGTACCTGAAAATACATATAACATCCTGGTTAAATTATAAAAACAAGCGAAGTCTAAATTTGGGGAATTAAATATTATCCGAAAAGTCCACATGAAAATTCCAAGTTGGGTATAGAATAAACATGGTTCTTAAGAATTAAATTACTAAAACATGAATAGCAATGAGGACGATAAAACTGAAAGCATACAAAATCGTTGATTGCGCCTTGGAAAGTACAAAAAGTCCCGAAGAAGAAATATTTAAGTACAGATAAAAGGTTTTATGTTTAATAACATTTAAGGGAGTTGAATGTTGAAGAGAAACAGCGCAGTGATATAATGGAACACAATACAGGATGATACATTATGGTTACATCGTTACATTTTATGGTTGCTTTATTTCCTCCTGGTTTAACTAATTATCTACTAGCTTGACTAAACTTTTCATACGGCTTAATTTAAACACACGTAACTTAAATTCACCTTGGATGAATATATTATTCGGCGTCGTTTGTTTTTCCGTGTCTTGTTTAAATGTATATTTTAATTTCGTGAATCGCAAGAGATGCGCTCCATAAATATGAAGCGACGCGGTGTGTTCAGGGAATTTTAATATCAGAACGGATGCGGAAGTTGTTTTTTTCGCCCGGAACCTGAAGCCCTGTCCATGAAGATAAAATATTTGTGGCCGCTTTGAGAATTGCTACTAATTAAAATTTACCAAACTCCAAAAAGAAACTACAACTTACTCTTTTACACTGCCTCAAATTTGCATTTTTGTCAGCAAAATATTCTCATCCATTAAAACATCTTATTAGCTACAATCAAGTAGAAACTTTGAAAAATTATTTCAAGAAGAAAATTAGTGGTTAGCGATTTCAAAGGCAAAAATAAATTAACAAATATAACCCAATCAGGCGTTGCAATTTTTAGTTTGTACGACTTACAACTTTTTATTCATTGCCTAATCAATTTTACTGATATTAAATAAGTTTTTCCTTCAAACGTCAATAAAGTACATCCATTTGTGACGCTTCACAAGCTGCTCAATTCTGTATAAGTTAAGTCATATTCGTATCACTTAGCTTCTCCAAGAAACTGAACCTTATCAAACGCCTAAAAAACGTGTAATTCAAATCATTAATTAAAATTTCCCTGTGTGCTTGATTGCATACTCTGGTGACGCCACAGACGTAACAAAATAATGAAAATTTAAACTTTTAAAGAAACGATCAAACGCGTTTTATAACGCGAAGTAAATTAAGTAAATTGACCTTATTTTTTAGAGAAGAGCAGACGTTATCACGCATGTGACGTCATTTCATAGTTCCGCACCCGGCCTCAAGAGGGAGATTGCTAAGCTTGAATCGCTATTATTCCTCCAAGGCAACAGACGAGAACTCGTGATACAGGAGAAGGTTTGTGATTGTTGAACGCCCAAGAAAGTTGTAAAGTGATTACTTTATCCAAAATTTTAGGGTATTGCTGATTGGATGCAAACTTCTCTATAATTTTCGATTATATTGCGCCTCTCTGCTTGTGGACTGGATGCACAAAACTACTCTTCCATGAAGTAGAAAAAGTCTCACGATTGTAAATTTACAATTTTTTAAAAATTGTCCTAATATAACAAATACTATTTACCTTTTATCATTTTAGTTTGAGTTTGTGGTGGCTATCCACCACAAACTCAATATATCAGTGGTATGCTTTTCTTCAATACTTAAATTTTCAAAAAATGCCAATCAACCTATTTTGGAAAAAGCCTGATGCTTTAAAATTTATTTCCAGGTGGAAGGCCTTTTTAGAGCATTTCTAGCAGGTGGAGGAGAAGTAAGGGACACTGCTGGAAAAAGTGTAAGGATGTTTTTACAAGAAGTGCACTAAATGCATACTATGATATTTATTATTATTGTGAAAATAATTATAAGACACATTTTTTATTACACTAAAGGCATTATTATCATTATAATAGTTATATTATCTTATGATAATACCTTTAGTGCAATAAAAAGAGAAGTGGAACTAAATGACCAATTTTAATCAGCTTTTTAATAATCTTTCATTTGAGGATTTGCCAATTCAAAAATTTTAATAAACATTTTTTCACAATAATTGTTGAAGGTGAAAACCTAGATCTTAAGTATTTTACGGATTTTCCGTTTTATTCATTTTGTCAAAAAGTATTGAAAATGATGATGGAGCCCTTTACAACAAAGGTAATCATAGATTTTTACAAAGTTTTAAGTGAGGTAACAAGTAACAATTTTGATTTTTTTATGTAATTAAAAAGCCCTTTGCAACGAATTTTTTTGTTCGATAATCCGTGATGTCTTTACCTTACACCGATAATTTTAGTCTTGGGGGTTGAAAACAGAATTTTGATAGATCGGTGCGGGGCCAAATGAAAAGTTAAAAAGTGTTAATCTTTAAACCAGCTATACCCAAACAATTGATTTTAATGTCACGTATACCGATTTTTAAGTTTTAGATTCGTTTGAGCCTCATTTCACCCACAAAATTGTATACGCGCGTAATTTAATATTATTTTACGCTTTTCGAAAAAATATCTAGACGCCGCTTGACAAGTCGGTAAAAACCGAGTATTCTTCTGCAAATTAAGGGTACCTTAAGCCACAATATAGTTATAATTGGTTAATTTCTTTGGTAGCTACGATTGTTTTTAACTGGCCAAAAAACGATACTCCAATTTCAAATCTTCGAAAAAGACTTAAAAATAACTCTTTCGGGATAAAAACAAAGCTAAGGCTTTTTATATGTTTTTCCTATACGAAAACGGCATTTGCAATTTTTTCCCGCGTGTCCAAGTCTCTAAATATGGATTTAGTAATTTTGAAATTTCCAAAGAAAAATTCACGTTCGTCGCTGAGTTGACCGAGGAGGTTGGATACTGGATCTCGTGAATAAATCCAATATGGATGGTCTGGTGAACATGTGATCTCATACGCAAGACGCCAGACAAATGTGCCAACCCACTCAAAATAAAATCAAATTGGGACTCGAGCAACTTTAACATCAGTCATTGAAGTTATATAACTGGAATTTTGAAAAAGCGAACGAAAAGTCAACGGAGGAATTTGAGTTCAATAGGTTAATATCCTTCCTCCTGCCAGCCTTAAAGATTTCCATCTCCTCCAACACCTACAGTCGACAGTCGTAACTCTAATTATGCAATAGCTTTACATTTTTAAATTCAAAATCGTGATTATGAACTCTTAAGTGAACCCCAAAAACAGAATCGTCGGTACCAGGTCTTTTTGATAAAAGATGCTCTTTAATCCTTGTATTGATGTTTCTCCCACTACGACCAATGAGATTTATCAAATGTTTTAATTGGGTCCTTACCTCCAAACAGAACCTTCTTACCTTCTTCAAGTTTTCATATGGTTGGAATACACACGTTGTCTAAATTTTGCAGAAAAACTTTAGATATTTGTAAAGTGATATTTATTAGTAAGTTAACGTAATATTTTTTTTATCTGCTTGGGTCTGAAATATTTGAAATTGCTGAATTGTGAAAGAAAGTAACTGATTCCTTGTGAAAGAGTTTATCTATTAGAGATGAATCAAAACCGTTATTCAAGGCCACTTGTTTGATTATATTCGTACCTATTTAGTCAAAGGCAAGGACTCCAATCTATTCACCAGAAAATGAAAACTCTATAAATTGCGAGAAACGTGGTGATTAGAAAAGTATGGGTGCCATGAGTAGTCGTTGTATGTTTCCTAAAAATATTGAAGTTGATTCCATCACCATGTCTGGCAAGAGTAAGGTCTAAAAAATTTATAGAGTTATTTTGCTCGAACTCCAACGTGAATCTAATATCAGGGTGCAAAACATTGGCCAGGTCAAAGAATTTCCGGAGTTTCTCCTTACTACCCTTCCAGCAAATTATAATATTATCCACATAATAGAACTGTATATACTCGGCAAATATTTTTTGGTGGAGCATTTGAATGCGTTTAAAAGGAAAATAAAAATTTAAAAAAATAAGATTAATATGATGTACATGTTTGAAGTTTTAAAATATGAAAATTTAAGAATCCTAAGCTAAGATAACGTGATCCTGACCTAAATATTTTTGATATAACCTTTTTCTTAAGGTGCAAAACTTTATTCCGGTGGAGCGTTTGAAAGTACATAAGATACGTACAATAATATTTAAAGTTTTAAAATTTAAGAAAACTTGTATTTTCACTATAACTTTTTTTCTGTTAGGGTACAAAACTTTATTTTGATGAAGTGTTTGAAAATACATTTAGGGCCGGTTTATTCACCTTCCAGTAAAGTGTTCAATAGTGTTACTAGGGAGTTATTTACATGTAAAAGTGATGTAAATTAAACTATTTAATATAAATATACTCAATTTACTGATAGGTTCTCACTACTGGGAGGTGAATGAATTATCTATATGTATAAGTATATTGTAAATTGTAAATTGACTTCTCAGTAGCGAAAACCTTTCAGGGAATTGAGATAACCAAATAGTTTAACTTACTGATCACTTTTACATGTAAATAACTCCCTAGTAACACTACTAAATACTTTACTGATAGGTGAATAAACCGGCCCTTAAAGTTATAAAATTCGAAAATTTAAGAAAGTTAAAATGGAGTAACGTTACCCTAACTTAACTTTTATTTTCGCTATAACTTTTTTTCAGTTGGGGTGCAAAAATTTATTTTGGTGAAGCGTTTGAAAATACAGAAGATACATACATTTAAAGTTATAACATTTGAAAATTTAAGAAATTATGCTGGGGTATCGTTACCCTAGCCTAACTTTTATTTTTATTATAACTTTATTTTGGTGGAGCGTTTGAGTGCCTTTTAAAATACATAATTTACATACATTTAAAGGTATAAAATTCGAAAATTTAAGAAATTTATGCTGGGGTAACGTTACCCTAGCCTAACATTTATTTTTACATTAACTTTTTTTGATTGGTATATGTAACATTGGTTAGGCTAAAAGTTAGGCTGGGGTAACACATCTTAAGACTGGGGAATTGTGAAAAAGAGAGGGAAACACAGCAACCGTTTGTTATTTTAATATTTTTACATAGAAATCATAAAAAATAATAAATAAAAACTATGTGACCCTTATAATTATAAGTAGTACTTTAAGTTTTACCTAATTTTTCTTCTAAATAAAATTCTGGGAAAGCGTAGAAGTGGAAATACGATGAAATGTGGAAAAAAATGTGCTAGTTCCACTTCTACTCTCTTCCAGGGGCACATATTTAAAAAAATATGCTGGAACCCAAATAGTTGTTTATAAGGAAGGGGATCATGTAAATTTTATTTAGTTTTGTTAATGGTTCCTATGCATAAAAAATAACACATGGTTGCTATACTTCTCTCTCTTTCTCACAATTTCCCCATATTAACAAGGTACGTGCTTTGACTTCGTGTTTAAAGTAACCCCACTTTATTTTCGCAGATACCCAAACTGTGTTTAAAAATATGCACGAATTTCGAAAATATGATCATTTGAGGTTTTCAATGACTGTATTATATTGGGGCTTTTTGTGGAATGATTCTTAGAAAAAAATTGATATTTATAAATATACAGGGTGTCCCTTTAGTGGACGATAAAACGAAATGGGGTGACAGAGAAGGTAGTTTCCAATTTAAATAACCATATTTTTTGTTATAAAATTGTTGATGGTTCAAGAGTTATTTCAGTTTTTGTATTTTTTCAGTAAGCGCGTACTGTGTTCATTAAATAATTGATTAAGAACATACTATGAGTTGTTTGATTTTTTTTAATTATAATTATGAACCTGAAAGGATCCACCTTTTCAATAATAGCACTTTTATAAACTCATTTATCTTTTATCAAACAAAAAAAAATATTTTGCGAAAATTTTTTGTTCGTATAAAATTTTAGTTGATTTTAAAGTCACCCTGACAGAAAATAATGTACTAACATAAAGTTGAACAACTATTAGAAAAAGTTCTCCATTTCACGTAGAATCAGAAATGGTATAATGCGTAAAGGCAAATCCAAGCGTTGTTTTTTAATGAATGTTTATGAGAAGTAATTCAAAAATTATTTTACTACAATTTTTGAATTAGGATCAGAAATCAAACAAAATGAGTAAAATAATGATTTTTCCACAAAAAAAATTACGAAAGATGCTTAGAATGTGTTTGTTATCTTTAATAATCAAAATTTCCCATCTTATTTTTCGTCACGGCTAGTCCCATTCTAATAAATTTAAAATGGAGGAAGGACAGTTGTTTTTGTTTTCCTATTTTTGAAGTTAAGATATTTGCAAATGTTATTTTAATTGTATTCGGATGCACAAAAATGTCGTACTCTTCTCGCGAATATGCAAAAATGCATTATGGGTATGGGTTTTGTGATGGAAATGCCCTAGCTACTTCAAGAGAGAATCGAGAACGATACTCCAATCGTGAGCTTTTTCCCGACTACAGAGTGTTTCAAAATGTACATCGGTGGTACATAGAAAGTGAAATCCCTGGGAAGCCACGGAGAGAAGGAAGACCTATTAGGCATGATATCGACGAAGACGAAATAGTTGAATTTGTGGCAGAGAATCCAACAACAAGTGTTCGTCGTGTATCAAGAAATACTCAAATACCTCGAACTTCTGGGCATCGTATTTTGCAAAGGAATCAATTGTGCCCGTACCATGTACCATGTGCAAAGCGTGCAAGCACTTTTACCTCCTGACTTCAATAATAGGTACCGATTTTGCAGGGAAATGCTACGACGCAATAGGGAAGACCCTAGTTTTATAAATAAAGTTTTGTGGCGACGAATCCACATTTAGCAGGATAGGAATATTCAATATCCACAATTTACATTATTGGGACGACGTTAATTCCATGGTGGTGCGAAATGATCGCTTCCAACACCACTTTGGGATCAATATGTGGGCAGGAATAATTGAAGGTATGCTAATTGGCCCATTTGAACTACCAAGAAGGGTCAATGGCCAAATTTACCTTAATTTTTTGCAAAATGATTTGCCATGCTTTTTTGAAGATGTTTCCCTTGAATCTCACCGGGACATGTAGCTCCAGCAAAATGGTGCTCCTCCCCATTATGCCGTAGAGGTGAGAGGACACCTCAAAATACATTTTCAAAATCGCTGGATTGGAAGAGTATTCACTGCCCGTGCGATCACCTGATCTAAATCTTTTGGACTTTTTTTGGGGCTATTTTAAGGAATTGGTTTACGCAACGGAAAATAATACCGAACAAGAGCTGCGACAAAAAATAAGGCGAGCAATCGTAATTATTAAAAATAGTGAACAAGCATTTCGGTTAATCAAAACCAATTTTATCCGTCGATGCCGATTATGTGTAAGGGCACATGGAGCTCATTTTGAGCACCTTTTGTAAATTTTAAAATCACTATTTGACTCGTTTCTTTTAAATTTTTGACCATAACTCAAACTGTAGTACAATTATTTTTTAGCAAAAATACGAATTACTTATTACTTCTCATAAACATTTATTAAAAAATAAACGGTTGGATTTGCCTTTATGAGTTATACCATTTCTGATTCTACGTGAAATGGAAAACTTTTTCTAATAGTTGTTCTACTTTATGTTAGTTCATTATTTTCTGTCAAGGTGACTATAAAATCAACTAAAATTTTATACGAACAAAAAGTTTTCGCAAATTTTTTTTTGTTGGTTAAAAGATAAATGAGTTTATAAAATTGCTATTATTGAAAAGGTGGACCCTTTGAGGTTCATAATGATAATTTAAAAAAGTCAAACAAGTCATAGTATTTTCTTAATCAATTATTTAATGAACACAGTACGTGCTTACTGAAAAAATACAAAAACTGAAATAACTCTTGAACCAACAACAATTTCATAACAAAAAATACGGTTATTTAAATTGGAAATACCCTTCTCTGTCACCCCATTTCGTTTTATCGTCCACTTACGGGACACCCTGTATAGTGGCTTTCATAGAAAATATTAATAGTACAATTTATTATTGAAGTAATAAGTGATTTAAAGCGTTATAAAATTTATTTTCTATTTGGTTTTTGTGTAATATGTTTGGACATGGAGGCAATTAACCAAATAGCTTCAGTAAATAACGCGACTTTATAGTTAATGTAACGCTGATAAATTCTATGTAAATAATTGTTACATTGTGTTTACTGCTAATTTATCCTGTGGAAATATAAAATGAATAGTGTAAGCAGGCGGCCGCTTTTGAAATTGGAAATTATAGAGTGAAATAAAATAGGGAGCCTAATGTCGAAATTAGCACAAAAATTGAATAAATGTAAATTTGTTTCACTCATAAACCCTCAGCGAAAACAATAGTGTTTATCTTCCGCGTTTACTTTTTGTGGAATTAAATATTTGACAATCTTCTTGATTTACGAGCTGGGCTTTCAGATTTTTTATTTATTGCTCTGAAGCGGCTTAGATTTTATGAACAGAATAAATTTAAAATATGTCTACGCATTTAAATTCCAGATACTCGAACGTTATTTATTACTTCTTCCTTTTCAATGGACACTTATAACAAACTACAAAGAGTTTACGTTATTTAATGTTAAAATATATCCAATGATACTCAAACATCTTCAGAGATTCAAGTTAGAAATTAAATTTTATTACCCTAAATCTAAAATATAAGTAAATTTTATAATGTAGTAGACATGATACAAACGCAACAAAAAGTTTTGGCAACAATTCAAAGATGTGGATTACAAAATTATCATTATTAATTCTGGGCCTGAATTACAAACACTTTCGTTATATAGCGATACGTTGTGGCTGGAAGGGGTAAACTCACTATATTGCCCCTTCCAGCCATCGTTACGCAACGAAAGTATTTGTAATTCGTGGCCTTAGTATTTTAAACTTACCGGAAAAATAAATTAATATATGAAGCATTTAAAACCACTAATTGAAACATCATTGAATGATTTATATTTGTTTCCAACTAATATAGGATCAAAGTAACAAATAATTAAAGCTGATTCACTTGCATAAAGCGGTATGAAAACGATTTATTTGAAGTAAAAATTTTTGGCCGAGTTTTAATGTGTGCAAAAAAATAAATTAAAATTGTTCCGCATGAAATTACCAATGAACATGATAGTCTTTACATAATTTCATTAAAGTTTTATTAAATTTGTTGAAAAGCTCGCACAAAGGGTGTTGTTTATCTCCGCTCTCTTGCATGTTAATGCGAAGGTAAAAAATATTTAATATCCTATTAAAATTAGGGACTTGTAGAATATGAATATGTTTTCCAAGCAATTAAAACGTTTTTTAAGCTCACCAAATTCATTTACCTTTGTATCTAGGAGGAATGTAAAAAAGTGACTTTTCTGCATTAAATTTAGAATAATATATGCGCATAGAAAACGTGTTTAAATGCACGCTAGTAAAATGTAAGAGGAAAAATATTTCGTTACTGGGTTTCCAGCTAAGATTTTATCATCAAAATGTTTCGTTTCAAAGGGATTTATTTCCCTTGCTGCAATATTTAAAATAAAATGTATTCAAGCGTTTCATTAACATGGGAAGGATTATAACATACATCCATCAACAGCTTTTTAAGCATGAATTATTTATTCGATCAATTATACATCATCGATAATTATAAACCGGAAGTACAAAGCAATAATAAATGATTGATGAACGGAAAAATTATTCCAAATGTACCTGCCAAAATAAAATAAACCCATTTTACTTAAATTAACATTACCCACATTAATTTAGTACAGGAAATGTTTCGCTTGCTTGGTACTCATGTTGATATTTCTAATCTTAAGCAAGATTTAAATAAACTTGCAAATTAGACACGCTCTAAGATTATAATTCGTTTTAAAAAATAAATTATTAATGCCGTATGTTCTTTTATTTATAGAGTAGCACAAATTTTAAAACATGCAGTGTTCAGTCTTAAGTGTTGCAAGTATTTTTGTACACCAGTAAAACACTGTAAAGTAAGAAAAGCTATTAATATTAGTCTAGAAAATGCGTTATATGAAAATCTTACACGTTACGTTTGCACTTGGATAATGAAAATGTTATAATCCGAAAGTGGATCTTATTGATTATTACTTTAGATTCAACGTTTCTATTGTAGTTGCGGTCATAATAAAAAAAATCATAGAGGGAGTGAAGGCAAATTATATTTTTTTGAGATTGATGATTACAAAATAATATAAAAAAAGTTGGTATTTGGTAAATATAAAACGTGTGCAAATGAAAGAATGAAGCGTCGCATTGGGCTAATATTGGATGAACTCTAAATATTGATATAAGCTAGAAACGTAAGAAACCTTTAGTCTAAATAGTTAAAAAAATAAGATTTGAGTTAGTCGAGTAAACATGGGAAGCCAAACATGAGGAGGCGCGGCTCGAAGCGATATTTCGCGTCGAATTTTTGACGTAAATGCAAACAACATCAAATATTTACATCGTAAAGTGCTCGCATTATAACAGGCAAAAAACAATTTGCTTAGCATCTACTAAATAACATGTCTAGCCAAGACTGATAATACACGTGGGCGATTACATTTTAAACAAATTTAAGCGTCTGGTTTAACCCCCCAACAAAGGATTTTTCGAAGGAGTTTTAAGTGTCTTTTGTGTTAAAACTGTGGTCCGTAAAAAGCTAATGGATGGTTAAATGACGCAATGAAAAGCGAAGCAATTGTTGTTAAATGTGCTTTCTTACTTATTCAAGAACCTACACAAAAATCCTTCCAAGAGACCAGCTCAAAGTTTATCGATTACAGCTTCAACTCACCTGAAAAGAAATAAAGAAGATTAGACAATCATAAAATAATCCTCAACCACTTCAATCACAATCCCAAAAATGCTAAAACCCTATTTTTAAATTACAATAAAAGTATTATACTAATTTTTAATTATTAATATAGTTTTAATTATGTAAGTACGAGTTCTAATTTATGTTTCCAGAAAATTTTCACAAATTATACAACATCACAGCTCAAATGTGCATTAATAATATGAATGATATCGTCCATCCAGAAGAATAGTGACACAACTCAAAAATTACTGTTTTTAAGTTAACTTCAAAATATAAGAATTTCTTTTATAATCCCATAAAATAATGGAAGTATTACAAGCAAAATTCAATGAAAATTTTCAATATTTTTGATTTCTATTTATTAAGGTTTAAATGTAAACATTAGTGTTTATAATCATTGTCCTGGAAAATGATGATTTTTGAGTTGTATCACTATTCTTCCGGACGCGCGATATATTTGATTAATTTTTGCCTTTTTCAGTGAAAATGAAATTTACACAAATTTAAGTACATTTTGTTTAATTTGATTATTCTGAGTTATTAACCACATTAAATTCTTGGAAGTGTTGGAAATAGTAGGAAAATTACTATGAATATTTCTAAAGTTTCTTTAAAAATATTAAATGTGGTGAAAATAAATTATATTTAGATTTTTATTTTTATTTGTTGTGATTTAAGTTAATTTCAAAAATATTAAGAAAATTTTTATTTTTCAGTTGTTAACTCCTCAATTTTTAGTTCTATCTTCATTAAAAAGTGTCAATATACATTATAGTAGGAGCTTTTGCAAAAATGTTGTATTGAGATTTTCCAGAAAATTAATTAAGTATGAGAGCTGTCTTTAAACATTTTCAGCTATTTTTCTTTGTAATGAGAAGATAAAAATGTAAAAGATATTTTGAAAAATCGGGCATTTCATTTAAAAGCAGTTCAAACCCTGTTTAACACATGAAATTGTCTATTAGCCTAATAGCATTTTCATCGAATGCAATATCATCATCGACAATCCGTTAAAACGATAAACATGTTCAACGACAGAGAAGTTTCATCAAAACTACTTTTTCATTGACACAGATGTTTCATCGACATTATCCTTTCAACGACACAACTTTTCATTGACAGAGACTGTTCATCGACACTAAATTTTCATCAAAAAGCAGTTTTATAGAGAATGCAATTTCTCCAAGAATGTCGTTTCACCGACAGTATTTTCATCGTCCTTGTCTAAAAAAAGATTTTTCGATGAAACAATTGTCGATGATACGGTAATGTCAATGAAACGAGTGTGTCGATGAACAAATCTATCGATTAAACTGTTGTCGATGAAAAGATGTGAATAAAAGTACAGACCTATAACAAATTGTTCATTTTTAAACCAAGAAAATATATTTTTTATAGATAGTTAATTTGGATATAAAAGTCAATTTCACTAGAAATGTTGCTTCAAATTGAAATATTAGAAATTAGAAAATATTTTATTTTATCAAAAACGTGATATTGTAAAAATAAATCTGCCAAAAGCTTAAAACGAAGAAGAGCGATGACAAAAATCTTGACTAAATAGAAGAATCAGTTTAAGACTTTTTAAAAACAACAATAGACGTTTTAGCTATTGGCCTCTTTCCATTTTTTTTTCGAATTTAAATATTAAACCAGGTAATGTCTATGAAACGACTGTGTTGATGAAAACTACTGTCAATGATACATCTTTGTCGATAAACAAATTTATCGATTAAAAGGTCATGTTGGTGAAACTGTTGGCGATAAAAAGGTGTGAATGGAGTGGTAGCGAGGCTACTTTAACGGGAGGTGCCAGTACAGAGGCATAACAAATTGTTATGTTCTGGGGCGAGTTTGTGGGTAAACGGTGTACCAGAATAAAAATGTGACCTGATTTTTGAGTTCATTAATCTTTTAACTTCAAAAATAAAAAATTAAAATTTCAGCCCATCCATCTCGGTGCTTCTGCCTCTCCTTGATAGGTGTTGTTTATGATGTTCCAATGCTATATCTATGTTTTCGAACTCGATCGCCGAACACAAAAATCCAAAAAAACGCGAAATTTTCGACCTTTTTTCGGGTTTTGACAATTTTAACCCAGAAGGGTTTTAGTTTTCTAATAATGGTATCTACGTTTTCAAAGTAGACTAAATTTGCTATAGTTTGAGTCAGTATAGACCCAACAGTTTAAGAAATACAGCTTTTAAAATTTTATTGATTTCTTGGAACTCGGAAATTTTGTCCATAAGCAGTGCACAAGGTTAGAGAAGCTACAGTCAACTGCCACATAGCCCTACAGATTGGAAGTGAGTCTATGCTATCACAATTGGTAAGAACTTCTAGGACATGAAATTTAAACATAGATAAAATGTGCTGTCTCTTTGAAGAAATCTGAAGAGCTGTATGCACTATTACTGTTGGTGACTGAAACTCACTGTCAATCCTCTAACATTGTTTCACAGGTTACGTGTTCTAAAACAGTCGGATGAAAAATTGTGAGATTTCTTCACATACGAACTGTCATCAATTCAAATATCACTATTCACTGATAGTAGGAGACCCGACCGCACTAAAGTCTCCCTCATAGAATATAGCGGGGTTTTCTGTTAAAATGGTAGTTTTTTATGTAGTCAAGAGTGTGCCATCTTTTTTATGTTCTGAAACTTGAAGTATTAAAAAATGACCACTTCCGGTACCTCTTTTTGAACTGTTTGTCCCTCATAACATAAAGCTTAACAATTGTGCCAGTCGATGAAGAGTGTTAAGCAAATTGATAAAAAAATGTGCTGCCACCCCCAAACCTGACGGGAACCGAGGCATCAACCCGAAAGTGGGAACGATTTTCAAAAATTGGCAACCACTTAAACTAAAAAATTGACAGATTTCCTATTGTATTTCTGTTTTCTGTCATATTTTTAGTTTAAGTATCACTTGACGCTTAAGCTTGAACTATACAACCGGGCCTAAGAATCATACAACTTTTACATTTAAAATAAATCGGCGTTGCCAAACTTCCGTATTAAAAATTTAAACTCTTGTAACTTCTAAACTATTCACATTAGAAAAATAAAAAAATATGGTCTGTAAACCATCAAATACAAGCTATAATAATATGCAATAAAAATTAGAGTTTCGTATTCAAAAAAAATATAAGTTGCCATCGCCTGATCTTCAACTTGAGGTTCAAGGTCATGGCAATATTCTCAATGGTGCGTCACAACAATGGTATAACTTTTATTTGAAACATTTTTCTCAAAAATGCTTAGTTTCTAAAATAAAGCGGCGTTGCCGAAATTTAAGTATTGAAAACCCGTTTAACTTCTAAATTATTTATATTAGAAAAATAAATAAATATATTCCGTAAACCTTTAAAAGGAAGCTAAAATAATATGCAATAAAATTGGGGGGTTGCTATATAAAAAAAAGGTAAGTTGTTATCGTCTGACCTTGAACTTAAGGCAATATTCTCAAATAATGCGTCACTAGGAATGGTACAACTTTTATTTGAAACATTTTTCTCAAAAATAATTAGTTTCCAAAATGAAGCTGCGTTGCCGAACTTATTGAACAATTATAAAAAATGCGTTTTTATCATTGTTCATAAAGTACGCCCCTATCATAGACTCTACATGAAAAATAAAAATTCTATATGAAAACTAAATTCAATTTGAATGGCACTAGGTATCGTTTTTGTTAAATTTGTGAGTACAAATGCCCAAAAATCAATTTTTACTAGCGAAATGCACGCTTTTCAAACATTTTGCCGACTATCTTCTTAAAGACTCCATTTGTAGATTTTGATTGTTCAATATCTTTCATTAAATTGACATTCTAATTTCTAAAATTTTTATTCATGTGTGTTAAACTTTCAAGTCAAAATAGTGCCAAACACTATTTTTGAACTACTACTGCAAAATAACTAAAAATTACTTCCAAATATTTAAAAATCGAAAAAAAAATAGAAAGAGGCAAATTCTATAACTTTTATTCTTGTTTTAAAAGACTTTATTATCATTTTTTACAGGTATGGCACCCCCTCAGATGTTTAATATCATAACGAATGAAACGTTAATTTTATCCTTTCCTCTGGCCGCCGGAGCGTAATCGCAAGACGATCAATCGAACTTGTCGGAAAATTACGGATTTCAAACGATTTTTTACACAAAACTTCTTGTATATTCAGGTAGACAATAAAAAATAAATCGGCGGTAGCGGAATGCCATACTAATCGAGTGGGGCTAATAGCTCGCCATACTAATTTAAAGAGGTTATTTTTTTAAATTTTCCAGAACTATTTTTTACAGGTTCGCATTTTTTCTAACTAATTATTTTTAAGTAGCCATTCACGAAAATCACCATGCCATACCGTTTCCACGGTTCTAAATAGTCGCCATACTGCCGCAAATAAGTCGATTTTTTTACCACATCGGAACGATTTTTTACTGTATGGCATTGGGTTGTGGGAAAGTTTATGATAAAATGTAATCGTTAATATGTTTGCAATACTTATAGCGAAGTGCAAAAGTGGTGCCATACTCGAAAAACTGCTTTGAGGAAACTGTTTTAAAATACGAGTGTATAAGACGTAAAAGTATTTATTACAGTACGGCGTTATTGTATTCAGTTTATTTCGATATGATTATAACTAAAAAAATAGCCCATACTGTGACGATGGGGCACAAGACTGTCACACACGTGCTAAATTGTAAACAAATTTGCTATATATTTTTTCTTAGAAAAATAGCTGATATCGCAAAATGGAGAGAATAGAAACTGTCTGGTGAATAAAAATAATACTTCCGATAGTTTTACAGCTCCAAAGCATATGCCATACTGATAAAACATGTTAACAAATTCACCTGACCTAATAATTTATAACTCTATGGCTTTTCAGGCTGTTTCCTCTCAATTCATAAAAAATTTTGAGGTGGCAGAGGAAGTGAAACTAAGCAAATTTGCCCGGAAATGCTTTCTTAAAAAGTTATACCACTTCAAACATTTTCAAAAAATATTTTTTTTTCTAGATAAAATAAATACTACAAGATATATTAATTTGAAATGTTGACGATAGTTTTTTCATACAAGGATACACATTTACGGTCAATAAAGGTTTTAAAAATATTTTCAGGGACGTAACATGTGGGGGGCATCAACTTCTTTTAATCATATCTTTTTTTTCTTTACGTTTTTAATAATTTTAAAAGTACTAAAATAATCCTTGATCAATGTTCTACAGAAAAGGTACTCTTATTGTAAGTAATTAAAATAGATTTTATATTTTTTAGCTAAAAATATAAAGGACCTTATCGGGTTTTGGGAGCATTTTGTACAAGAATGAAACTTATGCCACATATAAATAAGAAATAAATATACAATTGTGTAAAATATTTCGCAAATTAGGAAACCGCTTTCGCCAAAAAACGCAATTGAAATTAATTAATTTTTGCACAATTAGACAACGATGCTAGTGTTTTCCTCGGTGTTTCTAACAAACAAAGTAGTTTGGTTGCCTATGCCATTTATTAACTATGATTTATTGACTTTAATAGTATAAAAATTATACAATTAAGTACATATTTGTTATGACTTGATTAGAAATTAATTTTTAAGTATTTATTTTATTCAAATAAACTTATAATTTAAGACTATATTTTTTACAATTAAACAATTTTTACACAGTTGTCGTTTTTTTGCAATTTTTAAAATATTTGATAAAAAATGACTTTTCCAGTTCCCTGGAGCTCTGAAACTTTTACTGTAAATTCAATGGCTATAGTTTTAATGGTTGTAATAAGATTTGTAATATTACGGGGTCAATTAAAAATAAAATATCTTTTACAGGTTATCGTAAGACTTTATTGCACAATCAGGCAACATTGAAATTATTACCTCTCAAAGGAAACGTCCAAATTAAATGCACAATAATTATTAGTAAAAAGTAGAACTGATAAGGGACCTCGGTGGCGGCAAAGGGCTTGTAAATTCCTTCTATTTTTGTAGGACACACCCTCTGGCACTTCTAAGCACCTTCTATCAAGTAGGCAAGATACTATTTACGACATTCGGCAAGTTATTTCTCCTTTGCTAGAATGTTTCATTCCAGTATGTTACATGAGCGCGTACCGGATTTCTTTTTATGTGTACCGGTTTTAGCTGTTTTTATAAATAAACGTACAAACGCAAGCAATGTGTGCGCATGACAATAACACCCAATGTGGGAAACATTTCAATCCAGTGTGAGTCACAGTGAGTCAGTCGCCAGATACCTTTGTAAGGCGACCACATATTTGTTAGCCCGGGAATTACTTCTTGTTTGTAACAGTAACCATTGTTCTAAAGTGCCTTATAATTGTTGTTATAGTTAATTGGTACAGTGGATTAACAAAGATTCGTATCAATAAGCTTTTATTGTATTCAATACAAACACGCACGATGATTATTGTTACAATTATTAATTATGACATCAGTCTATTTATTTATTATTTTATCTCGTTGCCTAGCTTACGGTTGCTGTCAATCCTCAACACTCCCCCTGAACGCAAGTCCACTCGAAGTTCTGAATGCGACTTGCTTCTCTTTATTGACGGCCTTAGTGAGGTAGTCAGCCACCATTTCATTGGTTTCTAAATGGTTTATTTGGACATCATTGGTGGCAACCTTTTCCTTTACGAAATGAAATTTGATGTCTATGTGTTTTGTTCTTTGCTTGATAGCCTCTGATTCAGATAAGCAAATTGCTGATTTGTTGTCACAGAAAACTGGTGTTGGCTTTATTTTTTCTGGTAATACCTCCCTCCGTAGGTTTTTAACCCACGTTAATTCTTGTACGGCCTCGGCGAGCGCCATGTACTCTGCTTCTGCCGTAGAAAGCGCGACAGTCTTCTGGAGTCGACTTTTCCAACAGATGGCTCCATTTTGGAGCGTTAATATGTAGCCTGTCACTGAGTGACGAGTAGACGGGTCATTACCCCAGTCGGCATCAGAGTAGACATTCAAATCAAGGTCTTGATTTCTTTTGTACGTTAAATTGATTTGTGTAGTTCCTTTAAGATATCTGTAAATTCTTTTTACTGCATTTAGATGTGTTGCCAGTGGTTTCTTGGCAAATCTGCTCATGTACGTGGTTGCGTACGTGATGTCTGGTCTGGTTACACAGGAGACGTACATTAGACATCCTACCATTTCTTGGTACAATCTTGTGTCTACTTCTTCTTCGTTTTCTTCTTCGAATTTGGTTCCAATTGACATTGGTGTCTTTACTGGATTACATTCTGATAGTTCAAATCGTTCTAATATCGCATTTATATACTCAGTTTGGTCTAAACTGATTGTTCCTCTTTTTGGATTCTGTTTGATTCTTATTCCAAGGAATTTATCAGCAGTTCCTAGATCTTTGATTTTGAATGCTTTTATTAGTGTTAACTTACAGTTTTGAATGTAGTCTTCATTCTTGCAGAAAATGAGAATATCGTCTACGTAGATCACAATGATGATTATCTCGTCTTTGATGGTTTGATGATACAAACATGGGTCGGATTTGCTTCGATTGTAGCCCATTTTGATCAATTCATCGTTCAATTTCCGGTTCCATTCTCTCCCCCCTTGCTTCAGACCATAGATGGGTTTCAGGAGTTTGCATACTTTTTGTGGTTCATCTTGGTTCACAAACCCTTCGGGCTGATGCATGTATATTTCATCGTGCAAATTCCCTTGCAAATATGCGGTCTCAACATCCATTTGGTGTATTTTCATTCCTAGTTTTGCCGAGAGAGCGAATAGTACTCTTATTGTTTCATGTCTTATGACTGGAGAGTATGTTTCTGTATAATTTATCCCTTTGATTTGCGAATATCCTTTAGCAACTAGTCTTGCCTTAAATTTGTCTGTCTTTCGTTTGTAGACCCATTTGCAGTTTAATATTTTAATATCTTTAGGCTTGTCTACCAATATCCAAGTTTGATTATTATATAGGGCTTTGATTTCGTTTTTCATTGCTTCTTGCCATTCGTTCTTTTCCTCTCCTTTTGATGCTTCTTGAAACGTATGTGGTTCTTCCATTACGGCATTACAATAGTAATCATTCCATTGCTTTGGGCATGGTTTTCTTTCTGATTTTCTTGATGCTGCTTCTGGTGTTTGCGTTTCATCTTGGTCATCACTCGGGCTGTACTCCGAATCGTTGCTTTCGCCTTGTTGATTTTCTTTTTCTTCAAGAAATTTGCTGAATGATGTTTCCGGTTGGGATTCATTTTTATCCTGTTCAATTTCTTCCTGAACGGATTCTTTTTTATCTTGAGGTGTTTCAACTTTAGGCGGCAATAAATTAAATTCAATGATGTTATATGGTTCGTTGTTTGTCATTTTATCCTCATGAAATTCTCCTTCTATGAATTTAACATCTCGGCTAATGACGATACGTTTTTCTTTCTCCATCCAGATCCGGTACGCTTTATTTTCTTCGCTATACCCAACAAATTTACCAAGTTCGGACTTTGCTTCCATTTTAGTTCTATTTGGTCGTTTGTTTAATACGTACGCCTTTGATCCAAACGTTTTCAAGTGAGTAACGACTGGTTTCCTCCCTAGCCATATTTCGTACGGTGTTTTCGGACAAGTGCTTCTCGAGACGCATCTGTTTCGGATATAATTTGCTGTTGATGCAGCTTCAGCCCAGAAACTGGCTTGGCATTTTGATTTGATCAACATGCATCTGGCCATTTCCATTAGTGTACGATTTTTACGCTCAGCTATACCACTTTGCTGTGGCGTATAGGGAGCTGTTAGTCTTCTTTGTATGCCATGTTTTGTCAAATAGTCATTCATTTTCGTATTGACGAATTCTAGACCATTATCAGACTGTAAGTACATTAATTTCTTGCCTGTTACTACTTCAGCCATTTTGTGGTACGCTACGAAGGCGTCATACACATCTGATTTTTGTTTCAGCATTTTTACAACTGTGTACCTCGAGTATTCATCGGTGAATGTTGCCATGTAACGAGCTCCTCCGTTTGACATTACGGGAATTGGTCCACATAAATCAGTGTGAACGATCTCTAGAAGTTCGTTTGCTTTATTCAATGATGACTTAGGAAATTCTTTTCGTGTCATTTTTGCTTGAATGCATATTTCACAGTCTTTGTCAGTTTTCATGTACCTTGGCAATGGTTTAATCCCAAGTACAGATTCTTTTAATATCATTTCGCTTAACGTCTTTGTATTCACATGACCGAAACGATTGTGCCAAAGATCGAAGTCTTTATCTTGCTTCATACTGCATAAATTTATTTGCTCGTTGCTTTGGCTTTGTTTGATGACGTACAAATCATCTTGTTTGATTGCTACTGTAGTGGGAATTCCTTTCAAGTTGCGAATGATCGCTTTATCATGATAGAATGTAACGTTGTAACCTTTTTCAGTTAACTTGGATACAGACATTAAGTTTAGATTCAAGTTAGGAATGTATAATGTATTGGATAAATCACATGTTTTTAATGTGTTTCCAACTAGTACATTCAATTTTACAGATCCAATTCCAATAGTTTGTGAATTTGTTTCATTTGCCATATTCACTTTCTTAATGGATGGTTTTAAGTCTATAAAATTATCTTTTTCATTGCACATGTGTGAAGTGCATCCACTATCTAGTATCCAATTATTCTTTTTAACATATTCATGCACTGATGTGCATTGTTCAACTGCAACGTAGGATTCCGCATTCTTCTTATTGAACCAGCAGTCAGCTGTCAGATGTCCCTTCTTTTTGCATTTCTGACATTTCATGAATTTCTTGTTACCTTTGTTCCCTATTTGTTGTTGATAACTTTGTTGCTTTGATCCTTTTTGTTTCCATGCTGCCAATGCACTGTTAGATGGTTGTTTTTCTTGTCTGTCATGTCTTGATTCACTTTCTTTAAGAATCTTTATTCGAAGGCTTTCCATCGTTGGTAGTGCATCTCTGCTTTCAATTGCTACACGGAAGTTATCGTAGGACTCTGGTAAGCTGTATAGGAGAATTATTGAGAGTAACTCCTCATTGATTTCAAGCTCCATGTCACGGAGTTTATCGACAGTTGTCTCCAGCTTGGATAGATGAGCATGAGTGTCTTCCCCCTCAGTCATCTTCGTGAACAGTAGTTGCTTCAGAAGGTTTGCCTTTTTGGCGGGACCTTTTGATTCATGGATCGTGGAAAGCTTGGTCCAAACCTCTCTTGAAGTTTTGCAATATTTTATGTCTCGCAATTCTGATACTTCAATAGATAATATAAGGTCTGACTTAGCTTTTTGGTCATTGTTGTCCCAAGACGTGACTTCTGCGACTTCGGCTTGGTTTGATGAGTTTGCTGTTGGTCTTGTTTTCGAGCCATTTACATACTCCCATCCTCCGGTCTTTATGAGCAGCGCCTCTGCCTGGATTTTCCAGGTGTCATAGTTGGACTTGTTCAATGGCTGGATCCTTGTCATCGCGTTCATGGTGATTCGTAAAAAAAATTTATACTTATGATTTATATTTGTTAGTAGCTCCTGGGCCCATAACCTGTTGTTATAGTTAATTGGTACAGTGGATTAACAAAGATTCGTATCAATAAGCTTTTATTTTATTCAATACAAACACGCACGATGATTATTGTTACAATTATTAATTATGACATCAGTCTATTTATTTATTATTTTATCTCGTTGCCTAGCTTACGGTTGCTGTCAATCCTCAACAATAATAAAGGTCATTTGTATCTACCATCAGGTTAATCCTTTTGGCGATTGTATTCGATTATTAACATAGGTTCCACAAGGAAAACACCCTATTAGTTTTAACTGTCATTTGCTTTCAATTTAGACGTAAATGAAAGGTAATTAAAATTTATCTGACAGTACTTGTCAAAATTTGAATTTTAAAATCCGCTGTTGTCGTGTTAATAAATATTTTTTTAAATAATGTAAAATCTCATAAATGTATTTATAATTCATATTTATTGAAGAAATTGGAAATATAATCAATATTGGGGGTATTTTAGTTAATTTTTGTAGGTTTAACTTATTTTTCATGTTTGCCCAAAAACACCTAGGAAAACGATAAGGTCCTTTAAAAAACAACATCAAACTGGGAAATTTATTTAAAATTTCATGTACAAAATATGAGGGCTGCTCGGTATGCAAGATGCATGTGTGCTTATTCCGCATTTGAAAATCTACGCATTTTTAATATTGCAATAATAGGGCTATATATATAAAACACCAATTAGTAAATATAAAAAGCTGCTTGGAACCTATAATTAACAAAATATTTTGATAGTTCGCCTACTTTGATCTTTGATGTTGTTTTTTAAATTTATAATTTTAGCTAAAAATTATAAAATCTAGTTTTACTTCGATTTTTTTGAAATTTTTTTATTGGTTCTAAGTGATATTTTAAGAGATCGATGGTGGTAACAACAATGGTAACTTTTTTAGTACTGCGTTTTTATGAGATTTTTTTTCAAAACATCATTCTTTAATCAAATTTACACAAAAAAGGTACTATACCAATTCGATAGAATGAACCATTTAAGAGAAAAGTACAACTAAAGATGTGCTTGTCGGGACTGTTGTCATGGTTACCATATTACAATTTTTTATAGACCTATTATTTTACCAAAATTATTCCATAATTTTGTTTTTACAACCAACGATCTCTTAAAATACCACATAGAACCAATAGAAAAATTTCAAAAGAATCTAGGACGTGAGTCCAATGCATATTAAGAGATATGGCAAATTTGAATGCATTACTAGTATCCATTCCGAAATAATGGCCAAAAACCTCTTCTCTGCTAGCACCTTTGAAGGGCTGTAACTCGCTTAGGAAGCGGAAATTGTAAATTAAAATAAATTTTAATTTTAAAAAGAGAAAAATAGAAATTGCCCCAACATATAGATTTGAAAAATTATATTTACGATTTTTACACCTTGAATTTTCAGAAACAAACTGTGCCATACTGTAAAAAATCATTTCAATTCCGTAAAAATCCTACAATTTTGTAATCACATCGTGCTTATTTAACCCATACCACGGGTATGGCGTAATTACATTTATATTTCTTATTTTATAATATATCTGGTAAAAAAAATTATAGTCTGTAAAAAATCGTTTCGATATGGTAAAAAAATCGACTTATTTGGTGCAGTGTGGCGACTATTTAGAACCGTCGAAACGGTATGGCATGGTGATTTTCGTGAATGACTACTTAAAAATAATTAGTTGGAAAAAAGCGCGAACCTGTAAAAAATAGTTTTGGAAAATTTAAAAAATTAACCTGTTTAAGTTAGTATGACAGGGTATTAGCTCTTAGGCCCACTCGATTAGTATGACATTCCGCTTCCGCCGATTTATCTTATATTGTCTACCTGAATATACAAGAAGTTTTGTGTAAAAAATTGTTTGAAATCCGTAATTTTCCGACAAGTTCGATTGATCGTCTTGCGATTACGCCCCGGCGGCCAGAGGAAAGGATAAAATTAACGTTTCATTCGTTATGATATTAAACATCTGAGGGGGTGCCATACCTGTAAAAAATGACTACCATTTTTCTGTCACTATCTCCCGGTCTATTAGCAGATGTATTTTTACTATATCACCTTTTTGATGAAATAAAATATTTTCTAGTATTTCGATTTGAAAAAAAATTATATAAAAATATATTTTCTTGGTTTAAACATGAACAAGTTATAGACTTAAAGTTTGTTTATTGTGACATTTCTGAGGTTTTATAAAATAAAAACTTAAACTACAATTTTATATGCTAAAATTTCTAGTGGATTGTGTTTAAAAGAACAATCCAATTTTATAATTTAAATTAAGGTCAGCGGAATTTGAAATAAAAACAAGATCATGATAACTTTTGTATTTCTGTTTTGTGTATTCCAAATGTATTGGATACGTTTTTGCATTCATTTTGAATTGTTTTTGAACGTTAAATCAAATATATTCTTTAACGTCCATGATCCCCCATTTGTGTAGTTAAAGCGATTTAAAATAATATAGTAGCTACTTAAGATGATTTATTAATCTCAAACGTACTCGTTATCTGAAATTTCACATTTTGCCAGTTTGAAATAAAAGCTACTAAATTAATGCAAAACAATGCTTTGTACATTTTAGTTGATTAAATGACATTTCAAATTCCAAACAATAAAGGAGGTTATCGGGTTTTGGGCAAATGTTGTAACATGAATGAAACTTATACCAAATAAATAAGAAACAAATATACAATTGTGTAAAATATTTCGCTCAGTGGTAACCTTTGGCGAAAAAAGCGCAATTAAAATTAATTAATTTTTACACAATTAGACAACGATGTTAGTGTTTTCCTTGCTGTTTTCTAACAAATAAGGAAATATAGTAGTTTGGTTGCCTATGCTATTTCTATACTGTTTATTGACTTTAATAGTATAAAAATTATACAATTAAATATATATTTATTAGGATTTTATTACAAATTAATTTTTAAGTATTTATTTTATTCAAATAACCTATATATTAAGTTAAAAATATACTTTTTACAATTTAACAATTATTACACAGTTGGCGTTTTTTTTGCAATTTTTAAAACATTTAATAAAAGAAGACTTTTCCAGTTCCCTGGAGCTCTGAAACTAACACTGTCAAAGGTTTGTAATAATACGGGGTCAATTAAAAATAAAATATAGTTTACAGGATATCGTACGACTTTATTGCAAAATCAGGCAAGTTTTTACCTCTCAAACGAAATTTCCAAATTAAATGTGCAATTACACAGACCAACAAAAAAAATCTTTGTAAAACTTATTTACTAACTAATTTACCTAAATCTTATGTAATTTTGGGTGCTGAAACCGTATACGATATCAGTTTTACTTTATCACCCACAATTCTCTCACAATATGATATCAATTATATATTTCAAAAAATAGGGAAAAATTTGATATATAAAAATTAAAAAAAAAATACTTTATTATTAGGTTACAATTTTCACTTACAAAAATATTAGACTACTAAAATGACTAAATATTAGATGCTTATTTTTTTGTATTTCCTAAGATCCTCGCGCACAAACATAACTACATACTTTGTGAGGAAACCAACATTTGTCTTGATTACCGATTTCTTTACCAAAATATGCAAAGTATAATTTTTTTACAAAGTCAGTAATGTTTCTTTGATGTTTTTTAATAACAAATTTACCCTATACAGGGTGTCCAGAAATTATGCGGCCAAACTTTAGGACGCGATTCTACTAACTAATTTTAAGAAAAAAAGTTCCTATAAACATGTGTCATATTTCGCTTTATACGGGAGCTACAGCCCCTTAACTATTGTGACTAAAACTAGGTTTTTTGTCATTTATTTGAAAAGGGTTTGTTATAAAGATTTGAAATTTGGTGTGAAGACTAATACGTTTAAGATATAAATTCTCAATTTTTTTCAGATTTTTTGAAATAAATTTTTTTAAAATAAATGACAAAAAACCTAGTTTTAGTCACAATAGTTAAAGGGCTGTAGCTCCCTTAGGAAGCGAAATCGGATAAATGTTTATAGGAAGTTTTTTTTCTTAAAATTAGTTGTAGAATAGCCTCCTAAAGTTTGGCCGCTTCACCCTGTATATAGCAAAAAGCGTTAGGGAAATTTTTATAACTACGTTTATCCATATTAAAAAGCACATAGAATAAACACTGTAATGTGAAGTTATATAAACTATTAACATGATAATAACTGGAGGAAAACAAACAACTGTGTAATTTATCAGAACTACCAACCTGATCACATTTGATTTTATTGCCAACCTTATAACACTAGAATATATTGCAAACTTAAAAATATTTAAACGGTTAATAGCATATTATTCAACGAGCGAGTAATGATAGCAATTACTCACGCAGGCCTAAATACGTTGACTGTAGATTCAAAGGTTACGGGTTTGAACCCCGATCATTAACAACTTTATTAACACGGCAACAACAGCGGATTTTAAAATTCAAATTTTAACTAGTACTGCCAGATACATTTTAATTACCTTTCATTTAAGTTTTAATTGAAAGCAATTGAAAGTTAAAACTAATCTTTTTAAAATGGTATTTTTTGTGAAACCAATATTAATGATCGAATGAAACCGCGAATAAGAATAAACGTGATTTTATATATAAAATAATATTTTATTTTAAGGCACTTTAAAAATCGTAGCCTAGCGAACAAATTATATTTTAAAACACCGTCAACGTTTCGGAGGTCGATTGCCTCCTTCTTCAGGACTAAAAACAAAGAACAATTATTACATTATGTTATGTATACAAAGACAGATTAAAATTTATTTTATTACACTTCAACTAAAAAAGTACATTGTTTTAAAAAAGGGGAAAAATTACCTTATTTTAATTATAATTTTAATTGTCAATTCATTGTATTGTGGGGTGAATTTATAATGTCGGAAAATTAATAAATTAATGATGACCATATGTGTTTTAATTGTTGTTGTTGTTGTGTAATTGTCTTGTAACTTTAGTTAGCTCTTAAATTAATTGACGTGTTAATTAGACAGTGACATTTTTGGTCTACGATTTCATACAGCATGCCTTTTGGAGGAGAGAATATTTACCCTATAAGAACAAAGAAAAGCGGGTACTAAACCCCCGCACGCTTTCCGATCATATGGAAAATTGCATTTCCATTTTCACAAAAAATGGTGTTTTTCTCTGATTTAATATTGCATGCCCTTTTAGCAAAAGATAGTTAAAATAAATTTAATTCTTGAAAATTAGAGGCATGCGATTCGCACGGTCCCAAAGGGCTCAAATGGTCATGTGATCTTGTAATAAAAAAATATGATTTTCCGCGTTTTCATAATGCATGCCAATGGAAAGAATTAAATTTTATGTCATAAAACCCCCATAAAAAAATTGGCATGCGGCCCTCGTTGGCTTAAGGGTGGAAAATTTAGGAAAAGTTTTGTGGAATAACACTGAAGTTTAAAATTTTCACCAAACATTTTTACAGTTGTTGTGTATTGTGTATTAGGTTGTTAATTAGTCTCTGTGGGTACTGGTTAGTTCTTAATCTATTCTTTAGTTGGTCAATATAACTAAAGTAACAAGACAATTACACAACAACAACAATTAAAACACACATGGTCATCATTAATTTATTAATTTTCCGATATGATAAATTCACCACACAATACTATGAATTGACAATTAAAATTATAATTAAAATAAGGTAATTTCTCCCCTTTTTTAAAACAATATACTTTTTTAGTTGAAGTGTAATAAAATAAATTTTAATCTGTCTTTGTATACGTAACATAATGTAGTAATTGTTCTTTGTTTTTAGTCCTGAAGAAGGAGGCAATCGACCTCCGAAACGTTGACGGTGTTTTAAAATATAATTTTAATAAATTTGTTCGCTAGGCTACGATTTTTCTTCTATCCTATAACCAATACAAACAGGAAAACTCTCTTGAATAATAGTTACTGTGACAAATAAGAAGTATTCCCCAGGCTAACAAATATGTGCGCGCCTTACTAAGGTATCTGGCGACTGACTGCGACTGACTCGCACTGGATTCTGGATTGAAAATTGAAATGTTTCCCACATTGGGTTTTATTTTCATGCGCACACATTGCTTGCGTTCGCACTTTTACTTACAAAAATAACTAAAACCGGTGCGAACACATAAAAAGAAATACGGTACGCGCTTATGTACTGTACTGGAATGAAACATTATAGCAAAGGAGAAATAACTTGACGAATATCGTAAATAGTATCTTGCCTATTTGATAGGAGGTGCTTAGAAATACCAGAAGGTGCGTCCTACAATACTTTTAACTTTTTACTAATAACACAGGCCAACGATGAAAAAACTTTTTCAATAACTTTAGCTATTTCCTGTGTAATTTGGTGTGCTGATTCCGACAAAAATAACAAAAAAGTCGTATCACCCACCAATTTCTCACATTTTAATATTAAATAAAAATAAATGTTATTAACAACAATGTATAACAAATATTTTTTTCTATCTCTATTGTATAATGGGTACTTTATGAATGCGTTTCTAGACAAGCAATGATAGCTATTACTCACACCCGTGAGTTTTGGTTACCGGTAACAGAATTCCATAGGCTACCCGTGGATCTCTGTTACCAAATTCAAACAACTTATGAAATAAATATTTTTTAATAATGTAAAATCTTATAAAACTATTTATAAGGCATATATATTGAAGAAATTGGAAATATAATATAATTAATATTTGGAGTTTTTTAGTTCGTTTTACCGTATTTTTTCATATTTGCCCAAAAACACCTAAGTTAAGCATGGTTTTAATTTACTCCACCTGAATATAGAATAATTTTAACTACAAAAATAAATAATTCATATAAAATTATGATGAAAAAAAACTTAAAAAGCAAAGAAAGGATATAATTTCGAATTATAATTTTAAAAATTTAAATAATTATGCATCTTTTGTGAAAAAATTATCTACAAGACCCTATTAATCATAAAAGTAATAAAAATCCGCTTAGCATTTTAATTACTTTTCTTTCTTAAGAAAAATAATAAAAACTTTAAATTAATTACACCTCTTTACAAAAAGTGTAATATTTCTGGAGTTTTTAATTTGTTAACTCTTTTCAACTTCAACAAGGTTATTTTGGCAGCAACTGAATACGTTGAAGAGACTGATTCTAAATTTAAATGATTAAACTTTTATAAAATTCTTGAAAAATATTAAAAGACAAAAGTATTCAAACACAAATATAATAAAACTTTTAAATAAAATTTTAGTGATGATTAATTTTAACAGATTTGTTTCGAAACAATGGCGTGGATGAAAGAGTGTTATGACAGATTTTCAGATTATCGAAGTTGATGGGCTGTCATTCGAGTTTATTAAAAGCATGTTTGCTAACATATTATCATCATTTCACAATATCAGCCAAACGGAATCTGAATTCAAACCAATAATTTAAAATTAAAAATTCTGGACCTGCGTCATAAAATATGAATTTTTATCAGGATCGTAAATATTCTCCTTAACTTTGCTATTCTTGTATACTTATATTTTATGAGTTGGACGTCTCCCAATAATAAATACTGCAACGCAGGCTTTGTGTTTCACAAATATATATTTTTATATAAAATATTTTCTTGAATATAATTTTACGAAAAAAATTAGAAGGTTGGTTTAAAGAAGATCGTGTTCTTTCATTTTATTACAGCAATTAAAGACTGTTTTTGTTTAATCCTAAATTGTAGAAAATCTTAGGAACAAAAAACATGATACCGTGTAACATAAAATCATTTTATACTGCGTTAATTTTTAGTAACTTTACGAAACTTGGTTGTGTGGTTTGTGTCGTTATGTGGTTTTAGTATATACTTTTTAATTTGAAATGATTAGGGATTTTATGACCACGCTCTTTCTTTTTATGACAGCAATTAAAGACCGTCTTTTATTTAGTCCGAAATAGTAGAATATCTCGGGAGCAGAACTCTTTGTATCAAAAAATATGATATCGTGTAACATAAAATCATTATATATACGATGATATTTTGCAACTTTACGAAATGTGGTTATGATAGTCCAAACGGAATGCATACTATTTTGTGTTTGATGAATTTGAAAAAATTAAGGATTTTTGATTTTTGTGACCACGTTCTTTCTTTCTATGGCAGCAATTAAATTTTTGTTTAGTTCTAAGTTCTAAATAGTAGAAAATCTTGGTAGCAGAAACTTTTGTATCAAAAAATATGACATCATAAAAGCATTTTATACTACGATGATTTATAGTAACTTTAACAAATGTGGTTAAGATAGACTAAAAGAAATGCAGATTTTGTAATATGGTATTAGTATTTAGTTTTTGATGTAGTTAATTAATGATTTTTGTGACCACGTTCTATCTATTTATGGCAGCAATTAAAGACAAAAAATAAAAGAGAAAATATGTACAAAATTTACAAAGATGAACAGAAATATAATTTGGCACTTAATCATAGAATATATACCAAAAAAATCTACTAATTGGTAAGTGCCTCACTAACCAGAGGTGAGATCTTACTTGTGAAATAAACTTACTTAAACTTATAACTAAAAATATTCAGGAGTCTGGTATACCACAATGCTGTATCATCAATACTATTCGGCGACTCTGATTCACCATAAAAATACAAATTATAATCAATTTAGATATTGACTCGGCAAAGAGTCTGAGTATAACTTTAAAAATTCCTAATAATTAAGTAAAACCACAACTTCTCTGTAACGGCTGGATTCAAAACTTACAAATTTCTGAAGAAAAGGCAGAATCGATTCTCATGGAATAGACCCCCAATCAAGCAAGACGACGATAATGGAGGCTTATTCTTGGGCCGGTCGAGATCGTGTGGTCGACGACATTCATCATTCTGTCGTTTTCATTTACATGAAAAAATAAGAGTCTGTCCTTCTAATCTCGTCGATGACACGATCTCGCCCGGCCCAAGAATAAAGCTGCTGGACTAGAGTCGTTAGACGTTAGACGTTAAAACGTTACTACTCTAAAATGGGACCATAAATATGCGTCACCAAGGGGCAACTACGCCGCCATGTTTCTGGCTAAACTTATGGAGAGTAAGTAAAGTAGCTCACTAGCGAAATTAAGTTGTAACATGATTGGCTTATTTTAAATTGCCCGCTCAATCTACTCATCGGTTTTCGAATTATTCCGAATTATTAGGAGTACGGTTTACGGTTATTCTCAGTAGGTGCAAATTTTGTGACCTACTTCTACAGCCTTATTCTTATTCAGAGTACAAAATGATGAATGTCGTCGACGACAAGATCTCGACCGGTCCAAGAAGTCCAAGAATAAGCGTCATGTATCTAGATAGTATAGGTTATAATTCTTTGACCGGCACCTTCCAAAAAAATAGAGAGCTATCCACGGAATTGAAAAACACGTTCCCATCAACTTTCCACCCAGGATTACTCTCGTAAAATGGACAACCAGCCAGATCCAAAAAACCTAATTAAAACGAATTTAGTCGCCATACTTAAGGAAAAGAAAGGCCACGTTAATACCATCAAGAGATGAATGGGAAACCAATATATACCCGAGCGTGGTTAAGGGATTCGTCTGGTACACAGATGGAGCCAAAAACCATAATGGTACCGTGGGTGGTATTTACGGGGGCAAACACCAGGGAGAGCATAATTTGCATAACATGCCTCAGTTTTCCAAGCAGAAGTTGCTGCCATTGATTTCTGTGATAGGAACATGATCGAGTCGGGATCGTACAGAAACAAACTGATCACGATCATGTCCGATAGCCAGGCGGCATTGCAGGCCCTTCTTGCACCAGTTATAACATCAAAAGTGGTAATGGCCTGCCCATCAGTTTAGAAGAACTGTCAAAAAATAGCAAGGTTCAGCTGGCCTGGATTCCTAAGGACCAAAACATAAAAGGAAACCTAAAAGCAGACTTGCTAGCTAAGAAAGGAACAACTGAAACAATTAGCGGACCCGAACCCTGAAGGCTGGATTCCCCTCGAGATGGGAAAAGAAGCAATCCGTAGAAAGTTAGTAATGGATCATACAAATTTATGGAACATCCTTCCAGGGATGAGACATACCAAACTCTTCCTCTCAGGGCCTACACCGACAACCAATAAAATGGTCGTAGGTATGAATCGACACAAACTGCGCAAACTCACAGGACTAATAACTGGGCACTGTGAGTTAAATAAACACATGCATAGAATTGGACTAGAGACAAGTCCACTATGCAGTGGGTGTATTGAAGAAAATGAGACTCCATAGCATCTACTAAGTGAATGCAAAGCATACGTTACTCAACGTATAGCTATCCTTGGGAAGGAGAAACTAACCGAAGGAGAACTGAAAACAATCCCGTGGCAAAAAGTCCTGGACTTCATTGAAGATACAGCAGGCGTATTCTTGAACCACTCCACACGATGTCGCATACCACATCACAAGGACATACTCTTATTTTTTCATGAAACTGTCAAAGACAGAATGATGAAAATGGTATGCGACATCGTGTGGACGGTTTCAAGAATATGGGGGCAGGACTGCTAGGAGAAAAAAGCCAGAGGGGCACAATAAGATCAAGAGATCGCAGTGCAGGGACGTTATAAGCGAAACCACCTCCCGTGAAGAAAAAAAAACCACGTTACCTACAGATGTTGTGCGGTTTATTTGAAAAGGATGCAAGAACGGCACCAACTCAAGACGAGCAAACGCCCAAATTCTCATGAGCCAATTTCCGCGACCCGGCCGACCCCCGAATTTAATAGATCCAAGGAACGGAGGAGAGACTATTCTCTAAAGAAATTCTTTTTCGAATTTAGAAACGACAACTAATGGACCATCAGCCTGAAAATTCATAGAAAATCTGAGTTCGGCTCTGACTACCTTTACAACGAGCGAAGCACCTGTTTCCACCCACATTACAGAACTCTGCATAATCCTAGTAAACTGATGCGCGGCAACACCGCAGAAGCTACTCAGCGCTCGCCCCAGCTGAATAAAATAAGTTGAATCCTAATGCCCGATTAAGATCGTTTTAATTTCACAAAATTCACTAAAAATGACAACGGCTCAAATGAAAACGCTACAAAATATAACAGTGTGTAACATAAAATCATTTTATGCTACGATACATTTTAGTAACATTACGAAATTTGTTGTGATACTCTAAAAGGAATGCGGATAAATTGGTAATGTCGTTTTAGTATTTATTTTTAAATATAGTTAGATAAAATTAAGGGTTTTTGTGACCACGTTCTTTCTATTTATGGCAGCAATTAAAGAATGTCTATTTGTTGTTTAGTCCTAAATAGTAGAAAATCTCGTGAGGAGAACTCTGTATGAAAAAATATGACACCGTGTATCATAAAATCATTTTATACTACTACGATTTTTAGTAACTTTACGAAATGTGTTTGTGATAGTCTTAAAGGAATGCTGATAAATTTGTAATGTCTTATTACTACTCAGTTTTTGATGTAGTTTGAAAAAAATAAGGATTTTTGTGACCACGTTGTTCCTATTTATGGCAGCAATTAAGGAATGTTTATTTTTTGTTTAATCGTAAATATTATAGTAGAAAATATCAGGAGCATAAGTCTTTGTATCAAAAAATATAACTCCGTGTAACATAATATCATTTTATACTATGAAGAATTTTAGTATCAAATCAAATCAAATAATTTATTTAAAACCACAAATACATACATTACATTAATTCAAGTCATAACGTATGATCAAACTAAAACTAGAACTAAAATAAAATATAATATAACAAAAGCATAAGATGAGATTTGTTATGCCTACTTACTTTAAACTCATCTAGATACTTTACGAAATGTGGTTGGTTAGTGATAGCCCAAAAGGAATGGGGATATATTCGTAATATGGTATAAGTATTTAGTTTTAGTTGCAGTTTGAAAAAATTCTCAACGGATGTTTGGGGAATTGAATGAAATTTCTCTCGCATTGTCTTTCCATGTTATTACTGTCTTTTATAACTTGTTGATATAGTTAGTGCTCAACAGTTGGCAGCGATCGTAAACTGTAATTATCTGCAGGTGGGCGTTGTCATGTACTTTATTATTCTTTCGGTGTGAGGATGAAGCCTAACGTGGGGAAATATAAATAAAACCGGCAATAATCTCGAAGCACGGTAGCGTTGTAAAATTTATTACATAAATAATTCACGCACCGCCACCTGTAGGAAAAGAAACGGCGTGTGGAACACGAACCCCACTAAGCCCTACTTTGTGGTAAAAAAGTGGATGAATCCTGCTGTGAATGTAAGCACACTTAAAATTATTATTTTGTTGGGCGTGTTAACATATTTTTCATTTTAAATTTAGAATTCGCTTTGTTTGCAGTTTTCTACTTTTTTCGATAGAAAAAAGCTCCTTTGTGTTTCCGAAATGCAAAAAGGTCGTCAATGCGGCTTTTAATCTTGAAATATTAATATTTAATCCAATCATCGACTTTACACAATAGAAAGAATTTAATTTCTTATACAATATACGTAACTACAAAAAATTATATTAATTGCAATAAAAGCGTAATTTTCCTACCCTTGCTTTATCACAAAAGGGCCGATTATTGTAAATCCCAATCATCCCATTTTTATGTATTCATCGAAGGTTGAAGCTAAAAGTAGTTCAGTTACAAAGGAAAATAATTTTTCACCTTCAAAAGCCAAGTTTTCGTAAGGTTAATCCACAAAGGCATAAATGACTACGTATTTACAATCACAAATCACACATATGAAACTAAAGACTAATCATAGCTTTTGTTTTTTTATGATCATTTTAACCTATTTAAGCTTCCATTACCTACTTTACAGATCGTGATTGTATCTCCAGTCTTCATTTTTTAAGCCACATCACTTTTATTTTTCTTTCATGAGAAAATATGTTCATATGGAATTTAATTAAAAATATCGTAAGTATTTTAAAAAGGAATGATTATTGTATATTCGATCGCGTCAGTTTTATAATAAAAATTAAAAACTCATTAGAGATTTTGCATCCCAACAAACGACAAAATGTTTTTTAATTTGATTATACATATTTTTTAGCTCGAGATTCGATGAACGCGAAGCATTTATACCCTCGGGTGGTTAATTAAAATTGCGAATCGATTGGGGTGTGATTAAATTACGACGTGAAATTCGTTATTTGGAATAATTTAGTGAGCAGTGTGTCAACGTGGTTCATTTTTATAATAATAAAGTTTGACGTCACGTCGCAAACTTTGACGAAAATTTCACTCACTTTTATACTATTATTTCGACTTCCACTGCTCAAAAGTAACCTTTAATTATTTTAATTAATATGGAGTTTATATTTGGTTTTAAAATTGAAAAGAAGATTAGTTTTTTACGTTTCGGTTTAGTTGAATCTTGTAGCGAGAAATTTTAATTAAGTAGTACAAAAGCTAAGAAATTTACCCGAGTTTCACTACTGAAATTTTAAAATTAAAAATGAACAACATTCTCTGGTAAACATATAGGTACTTTTCAGAACGAAGTTGATTATGTATTTTTTATTTTTGATATTTCAACTTTTCTGGGTGGTTTCTAATTTCCTTAATTTTTATTTTCGTAAAATAGACCAAATAGTCATAAAAGCAATTTCAAATTGAGCAAAAAATAAATTGGCAAAAATTGTATACTTATACATCATATTTTTTTATGATTCTTTTTGGTTATATGTATATGAGTATAAGCAGACACAAAAATCAAAATGCATGTATTAAGAATCTTCAACTATGATAAAATATTCAGACCGCCAAAGCTTATTCTTTTTATATATATTTTTTTATTTTAATCGTTATTTAAGTTTGGTCCATAATCTCATCTCTTATTTGCCATTAAATTGCCCAACTTACACTTATTTGGTGACTTTCTTTCCAAATTATATATCTCTTTATTTTCTTCTTGCATCTTTAAAATTTGTCGTTTTGCTTCATCTCTCATTTCTTTTTTTTTCTTGATGAAATACTTTTATTATTTCTTCTTCAAGCAATTCTTAATTTAAAAAATATTTTTTCCTCCTCAATCTTGTTCGCATCATTACAAATACTTCTACATTTAGTTGAATTTAAAATTTGTTGCACTTCAGGATCAAACTTTGCCACTTTGAGGGATCTTCTATAGAAAGTTACAATATGGTTCGAATTCATTAGATTCGCCATCAGAAATTATCAGCTAGTAATTACAAAATAGTATATTACGCAACCTGCTAGAAAATGACGAACGAAAAATAGCCGAACGAGGCGCTAGCCGAGTCAGGATATTACACGAGCACGAAATTCACCTTCTTGCGAATTGCGTACGCTATTTTTCCAACGACCACAGAGATTTTGCGACCATTATTAATATTTTGTAGTAACAACTAAAAAGTCATAACATAACCTTTGTTTTCATCAGCTGACATTAAAGTTATCGATTATTTTTAGTTAAATGTACCTAATTGTAGGTGACGCTGTTTTTACAACTAATTCTAAGAAAAAAACTTCCTATAAACATGTGTCCGATTTCGCTTCCTAGGGGAGCTACAGCCCTTTAACTATTGTGACTAAAACTAGGTTTTTTGTCATTTATTTGAAAACGGTTTCTAATAAAGATTTGAAATTTGGTGTGAAGACGAGGCGTTTAAGATATAATTTCTCAATTTTTTTCAGATTTTTTGAAAGCTCTGAAATTTTTTGAAATTTTTTGAAAACTTTCAAAAAATCTGAAAAAAGTTGAGAAATTATATCTTAAACGTATTAGTCTTCACACCAAATTTCAAATCTTTATTACAAACCATTTTTAAATAAATGACAAAAAACCTAGTTTTAGTCACAATATTTAAAGGGCTGTAGCTCTCTTAGGAAGCGAAATCGGACACATGTTTATAGAAAGTTTTTTTCTTAAAATTAGTTATAATTACCAGTGGGCTTATTTTTGGACCGGTTGAGATTCTGTCGTCGACGACTTTCATCAGTCTGTGCTTTTCATTTACATGAAAAAATAAGAGTCTTTCGTTGTAGTGCCATCGACGACACGATCTCGACCGACCCAAAAGTCCCCAGTAGCAGCACTCTCCCGTGTCTATACCACAGAACTAATGGAAGGAGCATATCTGATGTCATTCGATGTTTTTGTTAAGTTGACATAGGTAGGTGGGCAAATTAATAACTTTACCAGAAGAACACATGTAAATAAATCGCTTTTCTTGAGCTTCTTGGGACTTTTTATTTGTATTTTTTTAATGAATTGATTATTTTATTTAAGTAATTTAAGTAATTTAATAAATTAATAACTTGGAATTTATTATCTTCTATTATTTTATATTTAACTGTAGAAATCTATGTACCTTTTTTAGTTTTTAAAAACTTTTCATGTTTTATTTTACACATATTTCATTTTATGTTATAATTTTTTCTACAACTATTTATGCAGGCACATTAAATTTTAACATTTAACGATTTAGCCTAAAAAATTTAATAAATTTTGCATAAATGATCTCGGGCGCGTTTCACTAAAGACTCGCAATGCCCACGACGACCGCAAAGTCGTTCCACATAAGACCGCGGTTGTTTCTTTCGTGCATAAAAACGTCATCGATGATGACCGCAAGAAGCTCACAACGACCGTATTTATTCGTGGTTTTCTGAGGTTGTTTCTTGAATGGTGACGTTTTGAGCTAGTGGAACGGGAAAATTTTGCGGTCGTGGGCTTTAGTGTTCATTAGTGGAACGCGCCCCTCATTGAAAAACATTGACACTTAATTTTTGATTATTAAATGTTAAAATTTTTGATTAAATCGTTAAATGGTAAAATTATATGTTAAATGTGGTTGCCTAAATAGAGTTTTAATTTATTCACATTTAACTTAATTTTGTTTTATAAAATACTGGTTTTCATATCCGTAATAAAAAAACTTTACTGTAAATTTAATTTATTCATATATTAGTAATGTGGTATTGGGAATTTTAAGTACGTATAGATGGCGCTATAAATGGAGGATATTCGGTAATTGTGTTTAAAATGCATTATTTTACTTTATAACTACATATTTAACAAAACACAAATAGATTTATTATTTAAAGCTTCAGTAAAGCTCAAAAACATGTACAAATGCATTAAATCGAAAAAGTAAGTACCGAATATAGAAGTTCATATTTTTGCTACCAGAGGGCGAGCGGGTTCTTAAAATTCCCAATACAAAATCCTGTATAACTAACACATCACTAAATAGGCATTGGCTCAAAACACAGACAACAATTGTTCACCTGCTTATATCTAAATTATTTAATATTTCACAAATCATAATTAATAATATTCGCGATTTCGGAATTCCTCTGGTGGATTTTTTTAAACTAGGGAAGTGAGGTAAGATCATAAAGGAAAATTTACACAGCCCATAATTGCTCTTTTCTGAAATACAACGGATAATGTAGCTTATCAGTCGTAAAATTCAACAACAAAAACTATCCACAACCACGAACATATATTTATAATTCTTATTTGTTGATTAAAGTGGCCCTTCTTTTGGTATGAGATTCGGCATACCTTCTATTTACGTCCTTGTTTTCGATTTATAAGAATACATTTTTACAAAATTTCATCATCCTTTATCTTTACACATTCCTTGAAGCTTTGATCAGTATTTTAACTTGAAATTTCATCACTGAAGACAATATCTGTTAATAACAGGATTTCGTCTTAAACAACAGGTAAATCCTAATTTTTTATTGATTCTGCTACTGCAAGCACCTCGAATTTATATCTCGAATACATCTTTTTAGCATCAGAATGTAATTGATTTCCTTATGACTTATTTGAAATAATTCAGGAATAGCATATGTATAAATCCCAGTTTCTATCTTCTATCTTGCTTGTTCATCCCAAGTAATTTCAGTTTGATAAGATGTATAAAAAATCGTCAAAAAACTTCAATTTTTTTAAAACCAAAAATAATGATGTAATAACCTCGTCTTACAAGTAAAATCTTAAGTTGCGTTCTCATTAGAACCACCATTGTGGCTGTGCAAATAGGGTGACAACCATATTTTCCAAAAATTCCAAAACACCGTTGATCCTTTTTCAAAAGATCCGATAGGAAATTTGCAAGTATTCATTATTCTGGAATAAACTTTCTAAAATATCTCGGTTGAGCTCCCAAATTTGTACCAAATATAAAATTAATTAAAAGAAACACAATTTGAATAATAAAACTCTCTTTAAAAGTAACTCAAAACTCTCGTGTTAATCACCACGAGAAAGCTCGAGTTAGACTTACTCTTCAATTATAAAATATAGTTTACTGGTGATTTAAGTTATCAGATAAGTTGGTTAAAATCTAAAAGAAAAGATCAAAAACTATCTTATTAATATTTCCGATGCAACTGTATAACATATTCTTAAAACCTATAGACATTCAACATTCCACATTTTGTATTTTGAGGTTTTAAGAGTACAATGGTTTTCATATTATCGGCCACCTGAGTCTAGTAGTATAGATCAGTGTTTGTAACGTTAAAAACTGTTGCTTTGATCGCATTAAATCAATGCGGTATTTAGGATTTCCACAAAATTTGCATGCAATAATCAATTTAATTGGTGCCGGCTTTGTGTTTAGTAAAAGCAATAATTACGAGGTGCTTGCTTAAAGAATAATATTTGATATGTTTCAGTGGGAATTACGCCTAAAAACTATTCCAATTGAAAATGATCATGGAACAAAACAGTAACATAATTAATTGCATGTAGTTATACCACCACGTTTAAGCCCTACATTAAATACTTTTAAATAATTAAATCCATTTGTGTTTTGTGCGAAATAATAGCGTCGGGTGTTTTGTATATGAAATATGGGATGGCAATTAAGAACTGACGCCCGAGAAAAACAGGTGGCGATTAAAAAGCACAAAAGCGAGCCATGCGTAATTTATGCAAGGATGTTACGAATCGCCCTCTGATAAATTGTTCCTCGTTTTAAGTTGATTGAAAAGCTCGCTTCCATCCTTTAAACAAAGCGTTATAAAAGAAGGTTTAAGTACTTGATCCTTCACAAAATTTCTTCAAATTTATATCAACTTATACCAAAGTTAATATCCTGCCTATCAATAAAAAACATTTTACAAAAACTTAGTATATTACTGATCATATTAAACAGTTATTCAATAATACAAATGAATTTAGTCAAAGTAGTTGCCAAAAAAGTTTAACTTTCCACAACCCTCTCAAAATTTTGGCTTAAGGTATTGTAAAATTTCCATATTTGGTAAGGTACAAAATGTAAGATGTAATAAAGTATGGAAGGATTGTAATACAAATACCTCTCGTATCATCGTAGCTAAGAAAATGCATTAAAATTTGGGATTGAGATGAGAGCAGAGGTAGTTGAAGGAATAAAACTTTTGCGTTTGCTAGGTTACAGGGTAGCTGAATTCTAAATGGAGGTATAAAGTTTTTAGTACAAACCTCCTAATAAGACTCGTAAAACTGAAAAATTTCCCTATGGAAGACAAAAATATAGAAGTTTAGTAATTGATTATGAAATTAAAAAATTAGAAGGATGGTTTATATCCGGTCTTTTCTGTGATTTCATTGTTTGTATGGACGAGTAGTGATCGCCAAACCTAATAAAATTGTAATGCGAAACTTTATCGCCTTACATTGTTTACAATTGTCTGTGGAGAAGGGAATTTCGATGGATACGGACGTCCGTTGAATTTTAAATTGACCATTTTTGCCGTCGGAGCGGAAGGCGACTTCTGCCCGCACTTCCCATCGTTTCCATCGTTCTTCGTTAAAACGAGCATTAGAGACTTTCTCAAAGGCACATTAAAACTTGGCATTTTACTTAGCGTTCCTTGTGTCGGCTTTATTTACATTACTACTAACTTTTCACAAGAATGCTGAAGTATGCCAAGTTTCAAACTGAATTCACTTTCTAATCCATTATTTACAATTAGTACTTAACAAAATAATATCAAGACCTTTCACTTTATAATCAAATTTTTTAACTTTGTATTAAGTCTATCTATTGTATATATCTCCGATACAATAGTACCTTGCAATGATAGTTTAATTTCAATAAGAGCCTTTGAAAGAGCCTAGTGAAATTAGTCAGGAATAGAGTAACAAGCCTTATCTCATGTTGAAATACGAGCTATTATTTAATTATAACCAGTAGTCGTGCCAAGGTGGGGTTGTCTATCTTTATTTAAATAAAATATAATATCAGTATTTTAATAATAATAAGTTGAACTAAATTTTTTTCGTTGTAAAATTTGATTTACTTCTTTCGTGAATGAAATAAATCTGAGCTGGGCCCTTGAAACATCCAACACGATGTCCTTTTCATTTACATGGAGAAATAAAATAGGAGCCGTCTGTTTAGTGTCGTATGCGACATCATATCGAGTGCTTCAAGAATATGACCCATGAGAAGCTTATAGTCAGGAGTGCTACAAAGTACAAGGTACTAGGTACTATTTTTTCTCAAAGTTGTTTAATACTGGATACTTAGGATTTGTTGAGAATTTTAACTACCAATAAATGGCGCCCGTTATACAGGGTGCTGATTATTTCGATGCTCACCATTGGTATCTTTTAAAGTGAAGGAGATACGAGGTTAAATTGGAGAAAAGTTGCTCATTTTTATGGCCATTAAAAATCTGAATGAAAATTTAGGATATTTAAACTCGTTGTAAAGTTATGGCCAAAAACCAAAAAAATGTGATTTTGGAAAATTATTTATATTTGCCAAACCCTTACTGCTACATCAATAAAATCTGGTAACTTTAAATTGTTGACTATTTTAAGTTAAATGAGGTAAAAAAATTTTTATTGGCTTCCTAGATTCAAAGCCACGATATTCAACTTATGATCTTCATATTCATATAAAGGTACAATTTTCTCTTCGATTGGTAATAAGGTTTGCATGATGACTTGAATTGCAACTGCAAATAGGGTTTAATGGAGTTAGAATTAGAATGGCCGGCAATCTTGATTAGTTGTTGATCGCTTCATCCACTTGTAGCTAACTCATTATCTGTTACAGTCCTACTTGAATAATTGGTAATTTTCAATCTTTTAAGCCGGTATTCATAATAATTGCCTTCGTCAATTTTAAAATTTAATTTCGTCTTAAATCTTTATATCCGTACCATATTTAGTTTTTCCAAACGATATTACGAGTAATAAATAAGCTCTCAGTCGTTATCTATTTTGAGGTTCCTTTCTCCAATATTTTTGTATGAAGCCTTACAGGATATATTTATGTCTTTATCATCTTAATTTACTAATTTAAAACCACCTTTATAGTAGAAGCGGGGGGCGGCGACTAGGCCTAGTGTGATAAAACTTTTCAAGGTCGTACATATAACTCGTTACGCCATTGAGGGGGGAACACAAGATGGCACTGCTGCCACGTGTGAACCGAACGCCACTATAAAATTCTTTTTTTTCAAAATTTTTATTTTTTTAATATCTAGTATCAGAAGTCACAGAAGACTGTACTTTAATGACGTTTGAAGAAAAAAACAATTTATACAATTTCTTCGTTTCTATCTTAACTAATAATTGCTGCCGTTGAAAGACAAATATTATTTCAAACAGTTTTAAATCTGTATTGTAAGCGCCGCTAAGCGAAGGTTTTTTTATAAAGAGCCCCTTTTACTGCTGCCGTATGAATATTTGGTTTGACTTACAAAAATAAAAAATGAAGAAATTAATAGCTAAAAGATTCTTCTATATACCAAAAAAGGAAATTTTAAAAAAGCTCCACTGGAAAAAAAATTATTACCAAAACTACAAATATCAAGCGAATTTCAAGCGAATTTCAAAATCAAGCGCTCAAATTTACCGACTATCCTCTTAATATTCTACCAAATGTAAGCAAATGTCACGACCAAATTGGTGGACACATTTGTTTGCTCTCGTGTAATAATAAAAAATTATAATCATTGAACCATTGAACAGGAATGCTCTTGGTAATTAATCAAATCACAGTGAGTGCCTTTGCCCTCGGCCAAGTTACCAAAAATATAATAATCATCGATTTTTTTTTAAATTATACGAATTTTTATTATTTATTAAAAGGAATATAAACAACATTTCATAAAGAAAATAGACTCCTGTTAAACAGTAGTTTAATCTTTAATAATAATATAAGCTTTTATCAAAGATACGTTGATGATAGACTAATACGTTGGCAGGGTGAACGTATAGAGTTAAATGGTTGTTTGGACTTTGCAAATAGTTTACATCCTAATATTAAATTCACGATGGAATTAGAAGTTGGCAACACCATCAATTTCTTGGACCTTTCATTGAAAAAAACACACAATAAGATCGAGTTTAACATGCTCAGAAAAAATACCACCACAGATCATAGTATACATAGTTTATCGGAGCATCATTATTCATGGACTTAGCAAATATTCACTTTTTACTCAATAGATTAATCAAGTTATCTCTGAGTCCTGTTGATTATGTAATAGTTATTTACATTGCATTGACATTTAATATAATTGAAAGCAATAATTATACAATTATATTAATAATAGTTATTTAACCAACTCGTTGGGGCGATTAATAATCGAGAAATTTTAAAGCTCGAGCGGAACGCGAGTGCGTTAATTTTCGAGATTATTAATCGCTTTTTAACCTACGAGTTGGTTACAATATTTTTTCGTTGATCGTGCATGTGATTATCTAGAAAAAACTCATTGTTACAAGACTTTTTCGAAATGTCACAATTAAAAAATACGAACCCGATCGATCATAACCGAAGTCTAATTAAACGAACAGGGTTGTCTATTATCAGAGAGTTCTATAGTCAATTAATAATGACTTGATGTGTACATAACCTCACTTTTATAAAATAAATTTATAATGTATTGGCGTACCAATTATTGGAAGTGTATTTAAAATTAAAGGTATTTATTTTATTTATAATTTTAATTAGGTTAAAACAAATTAAACTAACTTTATATTCACAATTGTAGTATACTTCGAAGAAAATTTCGTTAGAAACGTCATCAACAGAGGGCACCTCCAAAATCATTCATTAAACAAAAATCATGCATTAATAGGGGTCATTAATGAATGATTTTGAATACATTAAAAATACTCCTTAATAAACGATCAACGAAAAAAATTATTAATTTTTTCACGTTGTCTATAAACACAACGCCATCTACCGATAATCAAAGTAAGTATTGTTTACCATTTGACATTATAAAACTTAAATAATACAGTTTATTTTACTAATTAATCGAAGTTAAAAATGTGTAGAAATTATAAATAATATTTATTTTAAATAAATTTTAATTCAAAATGTTAAAATAACGTTAAAAATAAAATGACATTTGTAACTTTTTTGCCTATACTGCAATCGTAAGGTAAAGTAAATCAGAAATCATCACGTAAAGTAGATCTTTACATGTTCATTTCGCGTATACAATATCACAGTAATGACATCTATAAATATACGATCAACAAAAAAAGAGTTAAACGTCATAAAACAAATAGCATTCAAAAATGGTTATAAACCCTCAATGGTTAGTAATCTTTTACATAAAAAAAATTGGTAAAAAACTTACACGATTCTCAACTCAAAGAGTGATAAAGTTCCATGTTTACCTTTTTTAAAAACATTTCGTTCAAATTGGCAAGAGAATTCATGGGCAATTCGGTTGATAGTAGAATAGTTTTTAAACCATCTAATAAACTAACGGATTTGCTAGTCAATAAGGAAGTCATCCCGAATTTATTAAAGTCAGATGTTTATTGCTTAAAATGTGGTACTCCAGGTTATAAAGCCACATACATATAGATCGTAGTGGTAGGAATATAGAAACTAAGATAAAACAAAAATATTTTGCATTCAAAAAAGGACTAAAATATGTGTTTTAAATAAAATTATGTTTTATTTATATATATATAAAATAATAAAATGTTTTAGAAGTCAAAAAATGTTTTAGTCCGTTTTTGAAGGTAAAATATTTATATTTAGAAAGAAACCTAATAAAAGGTTATTTTTTGTAATTTATTGCTACAGTCCAAAAAAGTTAGAAAAAATCAAAATGGCCGTCATGTCAAAAATCCGACCAACAAATTTTTTTTTTCATCTTAAAATATTTGATTTCACCAAATTTCAAATTTTTTTATTAAGCCATTTGGGCATGACCACTTTGGTTCCATAGATTAATATCACCCTGTATAATATGGTCGCTTTAAATATTGTTACTTCAAGGAATTATTTGATATTTTGCAAGATAAATCATACTTGCTACAAACCCCGAGAGCAAAGACGTTCCAACACTTCCATAAAATATTTGCATTTTCAAATGCGCCCGTAAAACGAAAAGAAAGACTTTTACTTGAACTTTTTATTGAGCTTTCTGATTTAGTGACACTATTTTTTTTTTCGACAAATTTAATATTCTAATACCTGACTGTGATTCGGTAATTAGCTTTATTAAAATAATTGATACTTTTTTACCGGTTGTTCAACTATTAAACATTTTTCTGCAAATGTCAGATTTGAAGCTATAAATTAAAAGAATTATTTTTTGAAAAATATGATTCATTAACTCAAAAATTAAGAACATACTGTAGTTTAAAAAGAAACAAAATATGTAGTATATTAAAAACTCGTTTCATAAGTCGCATATTGTAGCACGCGTTCAATTTGAAATGAACAAAGTGCTACTATCGACTTATGAAACCAGTTTTTTTATACTATTATTTGTATTTCGCGCCTTTTTATCTATTTAAAATAAAATATTGTAGTTTTCAATTTTAGTAAATTTTCTGGTAGTTCGCAACTCTAATGTCAGGTTTGTCAAATCATCAAATAACCTGTTAATCGCTTGGCAACTACCATTTTAAAATCAACAAATTTCAGTTGGTACCAACTTCGAAAAGATATATTCCCATGCTATAAACGCACTCAAAACAGTTTGTTTATAGCTATAAACGCACTGTTTTGGGTGCGTATACTGGGTGTCCAGAAATTAAGCGGCCAACTTTTAGTAGGCGATTTTACATTTGTAGATTTTAAGAAAAAACTTCCTATGAACATGTGTCCGATTTCGCCTCCTAAAGGAGATACAGCCGTTTAAATATTGTTAGTACAATGAGCGATTAACCCTATATTTAAAGAAAATATTCAAACTTATAAAATAGCTACATTTCATTAAGTAACTAATAATAAATTTCGAGTATTGTAGAACAAAAATAACGAAATTATTCTATGGAAAAGTATGATTATAACTCTGCATGTGAATGGTTAATTGTATTTTTCTCGAAAAGGGTGCATTCTATCGAGTTGTTATAAGAGTACATTTTTTGTGAAAAATGAACAAATAAAGAATAATATTATAAAAAAAATATTAGGTTATGTGAACCATTAAAAAGTTAAGGCTATTTTTACATTTAACCCTCCTTGAAATTATCCTTTCGGAGGGTTTAAAAAATCTGAGAAAAATCATAAAATTACATCTTCAATGTATTATGATTCACACCAAATTTCTAATTTCTACTACAATCCGTTTTCAAATAAATGACGAAAAACCTACCTCTAGACACAATATTTCAGGGGCTGTGCCGCCCTTAGGAAGTGAAATTTCTGGACACTTCGTATAGACTCAAAATGGAAAAATTAAATTTTAAGAAAAGTAGTAGCAGTATTAGTATTTATTAACACTACATATAAACACAAGGTGTCCCAGACCACCCGTACAACCTCTTTATTTCGAGAACCCTTTGATTAGAAGAAAAAAATTACCACCAAAGTAGTATCTTTTGGTGTAATTCTTAATTTCCAAAACAAACAGGAAGTACTCGAAACCGGAAGTAAATTTGGAATTTTAAATAGCAACCTAGTTCGAGTATGGTATTGTTGGAAAGGTCTTTTAAAAAGAAACAACATCATTAACAAATTAAACGTAAAAAATGCAAACAAGTGTTCATTGGTCTATTAAATTATGGAAAAATTAAATCGTTACAATTATCCGCAAATGGGCGATAGAGATTTTTTTAAATAGAAACTCTTTTTTTGCATTTTCCGCTTTATTCGTTAAAAATAATCAACCCTTTTTTATTTTTTGAATAAAGGGAAATACACAACCTAAAAAAATTGATTATTTTTAACAAACGAAATCGAAAAATGCGAAAAATACAAGTTTCCATTTAAAAAATCATAATTGGTTCTACCCTTATACATTGAGGACGATGGTAGTGTTTTTATTTTTCATAATTTAAGAAACCATTTGTTACTTGTTTACTTTTATTTTTTTGTTTAATTTGTGAATTATGCAAGATATTAAGAGCAATTTCCTAAACGGAGAATATGGTGGTTTATTCTGCAGTCATAAAAGCTAGTACGAACAACATTTTTGTATAATTTTTTTGTAGATGATTTAGAAGTCATTTCTTTAATTCCTGCCAGAAGGAAAAAAAATTGGAGAATGTACAAAAAAATATATTGATCTAAAAGTACCTTAACTTTGGACCCCTCTAATTAATTTTGTGCTAGGTTGCAGAAGGTAAATCTCTGGCAAGATGTAGGCTAATCAATGTAGATTATAAATCTGAAAAAAAATTGAAAATCTAACGAGGGAAATTTGAGTTATGACTGCAGAACTAATGCTCGATTTCATGATTTTTCACATTTTTTCCTCCCAAACTCGCCCGCCCTCTAGAGATTCGCATTAATTATTGTTGTTGATAATTTGCAAAGAAGCTCCAGAAAAATGGGATGGTATTTCAATTCCTTATTATTATCCCCAACGGAAAATTTATCGCGTGCATCTAGGAAGATGCTCTTAAAAAAATATTTTTATAACAGCTGTTTCTTTTTAACAGGTCTTTCCACCAATACCATACTCGACTTAGGTTGCCATTTAAAATTCCAAAGTTACTTCCGGTTTCGGGTACGTCCGGTTTGTTTTAGAAATTATGAATTAGTCCAAAAGATTCTTTTGGTTCACTTTGGTGATAATTTTTTTTCTCATCAATGAACGACAAAGGTTAGTCGAATTAAAGTCTTTAATTTAAAGAGGTGTTACGGGTAGTCTGGGACACCCTGTATATCCATAACTGGGAAAATTTTATAATTACAGAAAATTGACGACAATAAAAGTAAAAATATATTAATAAACAATTCCTAAAAATCTGTACATTTAGATAATATAAGGATGATACAGTGCTTACACAAAACAGCTTAACAAAATATTGGCGAAATATAGAAGGTGATAATTCCTTATCATTATAGTAAGCGGAGAATTATAATGGTGTATTGTTCTTGAAGCTACATAATATGAACCGTGAATAATTTGCATAAGTATTGTATAGTCAATTTTACATTATCCTGTTCAACAGAAGAATAAGGAAATTGATTTAATAAACTATTGGATGATATATTTAAATCGGGATAATTCTTATTCTAAAAAAAATATTATATTTTAAAAACTTTTTTTGTACTTCTTCCAAAATCGTCTTCTATTTCTCATATGCCGGTAAACAAGCTACAGAACAATTCAGCCTACTATTTATAAAGGCAGAAAATAATGTATTTATAGTTTTAACTTTATTAAAACATTTAGTTGTGTGAATAATGTAATCGAGCATTTTGTAGCTTTCATGTAAGACATATTGGATGTGATTGTTAAAAGTTAACTTGTATCAAAATGTATACCTAAGTCTTTCGTGATTTTTTTCTGGTGTAAGACATTTCAGACGCAACATTTATTTTTTTATGTTTAAGGACAGTTTATTTTAGAGGCACCATTTTTCTATTTTCTTTAAGTCCCTTTGAAGGATAACAGAGTCTGAAGAGTCTTCAATATTGCGATAGATTTTAAGGTCGACAGCGTAATGTAACATAGATGTTCGTTCTTTACAGATAACGTTAATAAAAACTAGCAAGATTAGAGCCTTAAGGTACCACACAACTTCCACCATAACTGTTAGATTTAACGCCGTTAAATTCGACGACCTGGAGTCTATCCGTTAAGTATGAATTCACCACTTCAATTATTACTGTGAGTGTAAGATAAGTAAGCTTTTCTAAAGATAATAGCCGAATGCAATAAAAATCAATGTAAGAGTTCCTGATAGTATTATAATAAAATTCCCTTATGAAAGAAACAAGTCGCAAAGAAAAAAGAAAATAAAATTGGAATGCGAAGGTTTTGGATGTTATGCGAAAAATCAAAGAGGTGTTAATCGTATTACATTCAGGAAGTAAACATTCTTATTCTCGAAATTGAAGTTAAAGAAAAAGTTAGATGCGATTTTCCCTTCCTATTCTTTAAGAGGCGAAAGAGCCTGCACGCAATTTTCTTCGCAAATAACTTTACGTCGCGAAATATATTTCCATCGTAAAATCATTTTTTATTACTTACATACATTTCGGTTGTAGTTTTTTCTCTTTGTGAAAATTCGGTAATATTTTCAATCAGATATTCGTCTTTCATTTCCGATTTTTGTATTAAATTCGTGAGTGTATAAATCAAATAAATATATGCGGTGGTTTTAAATAAAAAGCTAGCCATATTCTCGGAGAGAGAATATATTGGACTTGTCAGTCGATCGGTACAACGGATTCCAGCCCTGGGATAACCAACCTATTGCGTGATGGGACTTCCAAAATTCTCGATGTATTACGGAACTCGCTTTAAACATTAAACGAAAAGCAACCGGTATGAAAATTTAATAAGACTAAATACGCTTTTTGAAAGAATGAAATTGAATTAAAGAAAAACAGAGGAAAGTCTCGGAAATTTACGTATTAATATTTTATACTACGAGAACTATTGTTCGTGTAGTTGCCAAGCCTGTACAATTACTCCAACATTTGCATCATTTCAATATAAGCACGAAAATGAGAACATTTATATTAAGGATAAGTAACGAATACGTGTTCATTTTTTCAAGTAAAAAAATTCAATTAATTTTATTTTCACAAACTGAAATTAGCGTTTCCAGAAGAACGAGTGTCAACAACTTGAGATGCTAGTTGGAAAATCCTTGACCTAGTCCATGATACCCGTTGCCAGACAGAACTATAAATGGAAAATAGAGCAGCTTCCTGAATTCACCAATGAAAATAAAAAATACGAATGACGCAGTGCTAGATAAGTTTTGGAAGTCCACAATGCGGCTAACTTGAAATGTTAATATACTTACTATTATATTGGATATATTTCCGTTGAAGATTTATAATATTCAGTAAACTTTTCGCTTATATTTTACATGCGGATTTATTTACTAATAAAGCAAATCAATATTTTCATGAGTTTTAATAAAAAAACTATTTCTGCTTCAATATGAATGTATACATTTTTGTAGTGTCTAAGGTATCAAAAGGTAAGAAAATAGTGGATAAGGAATGTTGGTGGTTGTCTGGTCGAGTTATTTCGCACTGAAGGGAGCAAACATAATAAGAAAACTTCGTCTTTCCGCCCTATTTACTTCGCCCGCAGAAATATTTCTGAGCCGAGTTTATAAACATTGGTCCAAACTTTTGTTTACCCTTTGCTCTGATAGATCTTTCCTTTCGTCGCGGCGCCGGCCGGAAAATATATTTTTCCAAGAGATAAGATGGGCTCAATATGAAAAAGTTTTCCTCGCTATTAAATCACTCAAATATTCCATTTTAAATTAATCAATAACTCGTTGACCCTATTATTGCCCTAACGAATCTCTCACAATGGAAGAGTAAAAAGTTGCAGGGCATAATTTGAAGTTCAGTTCCGGACAATTTCATAATCGACTCTTACATAAGTTTGGGGAGAAAAGATATGCTAATTGAAGGGTCTTTTTAAAAATCGTTTATTGCATTTGAAGTTGGGAAGTGTCCCTTATAATGCTTTTACAGCCATCTCCCGAAAACATTATGTAAGGGGATTCATTCGCTGGAGACTTGTTATTAAGTGTCTCCTCCCACGACGCTATTTAAAGCGCGAGCACTAAAAGTTCGAGTATAATAACAACTCATCAAGCGGCTCTAATCTGCTTTTAGAGACACGATAAAAATCCTATCAACACATTAGAGCCTGCCTACATGACGAATGGCCAGCTTTATTTAAACATCCTCTATCCCCATACCTTATTTTTGTTAGATTCAGCTTAATCCTCTAATCGAACACCCTATTCCATTATCATATTCAAATTCCAGAATTAATCAGTAAAATAATTGTACGTAATCCATGGATTTACCAAAATCATTCTACCAACGTTTATACAATTGATATAAAACGAACCTAGTTTAACGGATTCAAAAACGTTATATAAAAATTATCAATTTTCATGATCCCTCAAAGGCACCGGAATGACAATATATCCCTTTTAAAAGACACGATTTATCGTTACCTTTCCAAAGAAAACATATCCTAAGAATTGATTAAATTTTACAAAACAATCTTTCCTTAAAGATTTGGATCGCTTGGTAGAATCATTATACATAGCATTCTGGAAAATTCTCTTGTTTCTCAAAAAGGTACTTCGAAATATCAAATAACAAATGTGCCTCCAAAAAACCTCATCCTTATTAAAAAACACAACCCTTATGTATTTTTAGGACTAAAATACAGTAGCGGCTCGATTACGTGACATGAAACTCCCAAGCATGTTCACATTAGCGATGGTGTAAAAGTAATTATTTATATTATAAACCTACAAATTTTTTTTATAAAAACTTAAACACAACAAACAAAGTAAGTAACTCTAATTTTATAATAATTATCCTATACCTAAATAATATGAATAATTCCAAAAATTCAGGACATCAAAAGTGTATCGTTGTTTTTTGTAGAAAAATCTTGTTGACATGACTGAGACGTCCATCTTATCGAATGTTCACATTATCAAGCCGCCAAAGTTTAAAATTCAGGAATAGTATAATATATATATAATGAAGTCAACGAATCATTATAGAGTGCATGGAGAGGGGAAGAATTTTTAATTTTGACTTTTCTTGATTTTTCGCTTATAACTCGAAAACTATTGGTTCTACGGAAAAATATATTCTAACCGTTGTCGAGTTATTCGAATCTGATAATCGGTTATTTCCGAATAACGCTTTTTCTAATCACATGTTTCGTCAAACTAGGTACTCTTAACAAGGTGGATTTGAAGATTTTTTGCTGTTAGTAATACGTATATTGCTTAAAATCAGTATCTACATTTGGCATTCGTTTGACAGTTATTTATCTATTTACTACTATAAGTTGTTGCATTTGATATAATAATGAGTAGCTATACTTCAAATAGTGGTAAAAGGTAGGTACCAGGTACCCCTATAAAATCACAACATATTATGGTTCGAACCACTTTTATTTACATATTATCTTCAAACAAATAAGACCGATCAAGCATGTATAAATGCTTGAAATTCTTCTTGTTGGGAAGGGGAATACTTCATGGGGACTGACTCCACACCACCGGAAGGAATAAATGAATCCTCCAAGGAAACTTCCTCCTTATCCTCGCTGATGGGGATCCCGTTGTGGTAGTTGAGGCATGCCGCTGAGCAATTTAATGATGCTTTTCTGTTACTGTATCTTCCTGAGTCGCACAAAATATAGTTTGTAGAATGTCGTCGAGAGCAGCATTTCTGTCATTTTAAACACCCATTTTTCTCCTCCCAACCTGGTGTTCCTACACCCCACACATCTGAAGGCAGTACCGTGTACCGTTTCCATCCACTACTGGATCTAGTAGTACACTCTATAGGAGTGGTATTTTTTGACTCCCTCAGTTTGTGGGGCTGTTGAAATGTCAGGTTTGGCCGAGGAAACTAATGAGCACTATACCATCTGAGGATGCAATTGTTTCTAGTTCTTTCGACCTCAGATAGTGCCATTGCAGGGCAGCGCTTCTTTTTTGGATCTGTCATTTTCGTATAATTTTGTAAATCCTGCCCCAACTGCTGCATCTCTTGATAAGAGTATGTTGCTGTGCAGATTTTTCCTCTACTAGGTTTCACAGAGGAATATGTCACGCTGGTTAGTGGTTTACCCAAAAACAGAACTACCAAGTCAGCATCTTGGCCTATCACAGCCACTGAAGAGGAAACTTACTTTTCAATAGCTATTTATTAGATATTTATTATTTGGTTTTGCATATACACTTTACTAACATTTGATCACTTCCGTTGGGTTGGAAAGTAGAAGCAGATCAACGAGAGATTTGAAATTATAAAGTTAGAACTTCAATATACAGTACACCGCAAAATTAACGCATATTCCAAGTAAACTTTTTTTAACAAACTTTATTGATGTATTCCAAAAAATTACCTTGTGTTTTTCCCTGATTTCTAATTAATATCTTGTGTTTCCACAGGCTATGTTAATTACCGATTGGGACCAATTTCTTATACTCTTTATAAGGTTTTTGATGTGATTTTCATCAATAGCCTCCCAAACTTCAACCAATCTTTGCCGTAACTCATGAAGGGCAGCTAGAGCTCGCTTGCCTTCCCATATAGATGTTCAAAATGAGTTTTTGCTGGCCAGTTCATTACAGCAAGCTTCAGATCTTTTAAGTTCTGGCGAACGACTCTAGCAGGAAGCGGTCTAGCATTGTCATGTATTAATATAAAGACGTCACCAATAAATTGAGCAAAGGTAACAACCTGAGGTTCAAGGATGAAGACAATGTACCTTTATGTTGTCAAAAACGTGGCTCCAAACCATGACTGAGCCTCCACCAAAACTGGTCGTTTCCACAATGTTATACTGATCACCTGGACGTCAGTAGACACCCATTCTTCAATTTCTGGTATTATTCCCGAGCTGAAGATGGGGTCAACAGTGGTTCTGTAGCACCCCGATAAGCTAACAAATTATGTTCTCTTAATTTTCGTCTGATTCTATCTTGAGTTATCTGCGCATTGTATACTTGCAGAAATTTATTTCTAAGCGAAGTACTCGTCACCAATCGTTGTATCAGTGTTTGTAGTAATAAAAAAACGATATTGCCTGAAAGTAGTTATTCGTCTACGTCCTTGTCCTGGTTTTCTACCAAGATTACCAGTTTGGTGAAATCGTTGAAATACTTGGCTGATTGCTGATTGTGTAACTTGTAGACGTTAAGCGATGCAGATTTTGTTTCTACCGTCTTCATATAGAACAACAGCAATTGCACATTTTTGCTTCGATTAATTTATCTAATAAGTTAAGATGATAAACTAAACGAGAATAATCTACAAAAGACTGATTACAGGCACACACATTTTCCACAGTTTAGTAGAGTCTATTTTTAAACTCAAAAAGAATTCTTTTAAAACAATTATTTGTGAAAGCTCCAGCAACAATAGACCTTCCTCAAGTTCGATCTTCATAACTTTTGAACTTCATTGAATTTTAAATTTCTCATATCGAGTTCTAAATCTCACCACGAAGTTCGATCTTTCATTATTTTTTGTGCTATAAAGAATGGTTTCGAATAGTTCGAACAGTTTTAACTAAGTTAGAACTTTAACTTCAAATATTAAAAATGTCGCTTCGGTGAACATCTTCTACACGAACAAATTGTTGCTAATAAATAGTAAACTGCGATTTCCATAAAGCTGTTTTAAGATTTGTGTTATGGATCCAAGTTGGTAATATTCAGTCTTTGCCAAGTTCCAACATTCATTCGAATAGTTCGAACTTTAACATCAAATATTTAAAATGTCGGGTTCGGTGAATAGAAAATATTTCACACGCACAAAGTTTTGCTGACAAATAGTAAACTGTGATCTCTACAAAACCGGTTAAAATTTCCAGTTGTGGATCCAAGTTGGTTGAAATGAATCTTTTGTGCTTTTATTAAAACACTTATTTAGATAGATCACCTCTTCTGTTGTACACTGATGGAAGGAGGAGGAAATTTCTTATCTGAGTTCATTTCCATTTTTGTAGCTTAATTTTTCATGTTATATTTTGATTTCTTTCTTCTTTGAACAGCTATCTTTTTTGAAACAAAAGGTGCAGAAAAGTTTCGATCCGTAATCTTCATTTCCATATCTTCTAGTTTCTTTTAAGCAAATACAACATACGATTTCCATAGTTGTTGAAGACTTTTTAGCCCCTGAAGGTTGAGGAGAAGGATCTCTTTACTCTCCTGGTCAGGATTAAGAAGATGGATCTCCTTTATCATCTATGTTTTAATCCTGTCAATTATTATTCTTCAAATTTTCTTTTCCGTACATCTTGTATATTGTGGTAAAGAAGGTGTTGGTAGGCATGATGGGTTTTTTGTTCCTATTAAGTTGAACAAATCGTAATCCTTTACTCCACTTCAGTCAGTTTATTCATCTTGCAGCCAGGTGAGTTCTTTTAAACTTTTTCCACAAATTTTAGGCATATTATGGTGACATTTACACTATTAGATTGGCATCGTTCTATTTTCAAATATAGAAAATTGAATTTTTTTGGACAATTCTAGACAACTTATACCTACTTTTGGAGTATTTTTAGAAAATATGATTTAAAATTTTCAATTATCAGCAATTATTTAGGATCATTATAGAACATACTATAAATTAAGATTTCTACGTGATGAATATCTACTATGAAAAAATTTTCACTGGGGGTTTCCTTATCAGGAAATTTCTAAACGTACTTAAGCTTAATCATGTTTTATATATTTCTGTTTCATATTTATTTTCATATCATCCCCTGCGATACAATTTATATTTAGATAAATTTAAATAAAAGATTCTAAACGTTTTTTGTGTAAAATTCAAAATACATTATTCTAAAAACGCGCAGTACATATTTTAAATTTATAATGTAATTTATATAAAATTTTATATTTAGATTAACATAATAATAAGATTTCGGAAAAGAAGTAAGTCTACTGCATATAAATTAAAAAAAAAATGGCAAAGCAATATCGATCGTAAAATGCCCTGTGAATAAGATTCTCGTATAAAATATCGCACAAACCCCTTTAATAACTTTCAAGTTATTTTTCAATAATAACTTTTAGTACCTACATAAAATAAATGAAAAATGTGGCCGTATTGCTATCAAGCACAAATATGTCTCCTAAATTTTATTTCATTTTTAAACTTATTTACTTCCCTTAGGAGATATAATACGAACTGTAATAATAAAACACATTACATTGAAAGGTTGCAGCCTACGACCTGCCATAACATTTTAATTTAGCTAAAAGGGAGTTTAAATGACTATTAATGTTAATAGCCAAACTTTAGAAAGACAACAATTATACATTTCAGTTCAAACTTAAATGAAACTATCGTTTAAATAATGCGCATTCTGACAATTTAGAAGTTTAAGTATTGTTGAACATTTAAAATAATTGCTTAATTAATAAAACTGATATGTATACAGGGTAGGATGATCATTTGAAAACACTAAGGAAGAAAGAACTGACTGTTATTCTTTATGGTCGGCAGAACGAATGTGCTCAAAGAACGAAGGATTGAATTTTGTGAATGAATGATCCTAATAACTGTCCCAAATCTGTTATTTGTTTGCAATATTTGTTTTAGTGATTTTACTTAAGAGTGATTTCCTAAACGGCAAATATAGCGGTATACATGAGTCAACATAAACGCTAATGTAAACAATATTTTTTATAGAAGATTTTAAAATCATTAAACTAAATTTAAATGAATGAAAAAAACTTTGGACCAGCAGACATATCTCTCGTTATTGGGAATGAAAATCCTCATCTAACTCCTGAAATTCACTCGCAGTTTCTTCAAAAAATCAATATTTGGGCTGAAATTTTAGGAGATGCTATAATAGGACCAATATTTATGAAATAAACTATAATTGAGAACTATATTTAGACATGCCTGAATATATAATTCATCCTCTTATAACAGAAAATTTAGAAAATCAGCAAGATGAGGAAGAAAACTTGTTTCTTGACGAAGAAAATGTATACTTTCAAGAACCTATTTCATCACCACATTATGCTTTAGCGGTAAGAGAATGTTTTAATGACTGATTTGCAGGAAGATGGATCGGATCGGATGGAGAGATCCGGTAGAATGACCAGCATGGACTTTCGCCATTGAATTTACATTTTTGGGGACACTTAAAAACAATCATATTCAAATTACCACTGAAAAGTATTCAAGACATGAGAAATAGGATAAATGTGGAAAGAAGAAGCTAAAATTTCAATAATTTCTCCTTAGAATTAATATTAATAATTAGTATCTCATTAAGTGTTTTAAAACTAAATATACCAGTATATTTTGCTTCTAAAATCCTTTAGAATGAGGTGTAACAGATTTGGGGGTGCAATTTAAAATTTTTAAGTTGGGGTGGTTTGGGAAAAAGGGATGACATGTAGGGTAAACATTTGTACGCCATTAAATTCCCTCTCCTAAAGAAAATAAACCTGTTTTACCGAATTTTTATACATCTCATAAAACTGAAGTTATTTAGGGCGGATCGTTTTTAAATGATCACCCTGTAAATAAATTACGAATTTAAATGCTTCGATGGTAATTGAGTAATTTAAAAAAGCAAACAGTTTAAATTTAAACGGTTTTTAAATAAGTAAATAGTACGGGTTAGCATCTTTCTTGAAGTAGCCTAAGTAAATAAAAAGCAATTTAAAATATCGTGTTTAAGGCGATACAGAGTCACGATTATTGGTATCAAATTTAGCAGTTTTCTATAACCTTTCTGTTCGTTTATTAACGGAGTAAAATCAAAATTTTTAGTTGCAAATGAAAGAGCAGATTGTATACTGTACTGTAGTTTTATATACTGTACACAAGTATTTTTTCTATATTTTATTTATTAATATTTTTCTTTGTAAATTATGTTTCTGTACATCCCTTGATTTATGTATTATTTTAACAATTTATTTTGAAATTTATAAATATATTAAAATATAAAGCAGCAATTACATGATGGACGCTGCGTTTCGTGTTTATTAGGACTCATTAGCATCACATACTGCTCACTTGAGTCCTCTTAGTAAGGTGCAATGATGAGTACCGCATTGCTGCTTGCTACACCCTGGATGTCGGGTAGGTAGCTTATAAAACACCTGCGATACCATTCCACTTTGTAAATTAAAGGTGAGATATCTATTGGCATAAATGTCGCATTATCACCGAAGCCAAAGTTGCCTACATCTTCAATTGATTGCCGTGTGACCGGACTCGTCAAGATTTAACAAACAAAGCTTGCAATCGATGATGTAGATCTGTGATTCAAAAAAATAATCAACTGAAGGATAATTCCTTTGATCTACCTTTATACAGTCCTCTTCATTGCATCTTACGAAGAGAACTCAAGTGAGCAGTATGTAATGCTGATGAGTGTTAATAAGCACGAAACGCAGCGTCCATCGCTCTGCAAACTTGTGTAATTGCTGATCGCTACACCTTGACACTAATAAAGGTACGTGAGACTTGTATTCCCCTTTCTCCTAGCTGCTTTGATTTTCATGTTTCATACAAAAATTTTGAGTTGCTTATTAATCTTATTAATCCTAAAATAAACTCAAGGTTGAGCTTTTTTCTTGGATATTATTGCTTTTAATCAACTCCCTTTGGTAAAAACTATTGAATCAAAGACAACCAAAATTTACGTTTAAAAGCAACAATCTCCGAATAATACCCAGATTCTGGTCAAATCATTTAATGTTTAAGACCCTTTAATTTAAATTTATAATATGAGTTGTAATGGACAATTTCCATGGTTACTTATTTGTCTCTAATCAAAGACCTTTAATTTTGACCAGAATCTGCCTATAAAGCTCAATCTCTCGTTTATTTGCCCCCTAAAAAAATATTTATAGTGATTGTCATTAATTCGACATATGATAGACATCTTCGATTTTATTTTAGTTTCTCTGCGCGAAGACGAAAGAGTTTAATAGGAAGAAAAAGAAGCACCAAATGCTTTTTAAACATTTATTACTTTTCCAGTTATTATTTTAATAAATTATTTATTACGTTCATATAATAAGGTATTATACAGGGTGAACAGAAGAAAATCGTAAAAAGTAGATGGATTTCTTCATTGATTTCATCGGCAAAAACACAATAGTCTTGGCCTGTACCGGGCAAAATTTGGGGCGATTCCAAACTACGCCAATAATCAGGTAAAGGGATTACCGATGCGGTAAAGTCCGCCTGTCATAAAATATTGACCGCAAGGGGGTAAGGAAAAGTCCGCCACACTACTACCTGAAAGGATGAAAATAATGATTCATATTTGAGAAAATAAATTTTTATTTTTTATTTACTAAATTTAATTTTTATAGAAAAATGTAATATATACATATAATAATCTTAATAGTAGTCGATTTTTCTAACAAGATTTCAGCTTATTGTTTTGTAAAGGCATTTTCGGCGTAACGCGGTTCGTCGGGACGAACCGAACTGTCTCCCGTAATTTCAGGTGATTCGGTTAGGTTATTGTGTTTTAAAATACACTCTGTGATGGTCGGGTTAGGTTAGGTTTGGATAGAGTTTGTTACGTTTTGATGCGGAAAAAAAATTTCCCGGTCCGTCAATCCCTTCGATTACCTGGAACGGACCTGGCGGAGTTTGCCTACAGGATTAAAATTTCGGATCTTGGACGTCCCGTTGTTTGGGATTACGTGACGGAGTTTGATACTGCTCAAAATTTCAGCGGTCCCACAATTTAACGGCCCCACGCCCCACACAGAACCGTATCTAGGTTCGATGACTCCCGAGGTTAGACTATATTGTAAGTTTTGTTTCGACTACACAAACATGAAATTTTATCATTTAGGATGGGGGGAGGGGTGTGTACCTAAGCCCAAATAGCGCCACAGCCTAATTTTTTTAAGGTTTTCAAGGTCATGCATTTTCAGGGCAGTTTAAAGACTTTTTGGTCTTTGTAAAGATTTATTAAGATTATTTGAACAATTTCCCCTTGTACTAATTTTATATCGTAAATTTGAGAATATGAATGAATTCTTCACCAATTGTTCTATATTTGTGGTATTTATACAAAATCTTTTTAGAATGAATCCAATAGATGAAATTTTGTTTGAAAGTTTTCGAATTTGTGGTAACCAAGAAAGGTTAAAATCAATAAGTATTCCTAAATATTTAATTTCCAAAGATTGTTTTATTTCTTTGTATATTAATATTTATAGGTTTTTTATTTTTATTCGTAACTATTATAAATTTTGTTTTATTGATATTAATTGTAAAAGGTTTCCTTTTAACTAATTATTATTAAATATTAATAAATCCTTATAATTATCCTCTTCTAAATTAATACTATTCAATCCTGAATATAATAGTATGGTGTCATCAGCAAAAACTAAGTAGTTTGCTTTAATTCCTGAGAATTGAAGACTTTGAATATAAATTAAATAATGAAGTGGTCCTAAAAAAGAACCTCGAAAACATGATTTATATTTATTGATTTATTTATAAATTTGGTCTGTTCGTTAAATATGATGCAATTAATTTCCAAGCAATTCCTTTGATACCTGATTGATCTAAAAATTCTAGAAGTAAATTATGATCTAAAGTATCAAATGCTTTTGATTGAGATGAGTTTGTTAAAAATAATTACAAACATACTTTGTGCTCCACCAAATAAGGATTGACCGGTTTCAGACTTTTTACTTTTAGTTCCCACCCGGGTTATTTTGAAAACAAGTAATTTTTGAAAAATAACCTGAAACTGATGAATTATTATTATATTTAAGGGAGAGCCAATGTACGGTTGTATTTATTTTAATTATAACTTTTAACAAAATGGTATAAAAGCCTTTTAAACCCATGTCACCAGTTAAAAACACGTTTTACATGTATAACGTGAAAATCCTATCTATAACTTCTCAAATATTCCATCAAATTGAAAAATATATGACAGCTGTATAGAGAATAGTAGGAGCTTTAAAAGGGGATAGGGAAGTATATTTTTAAACTTTTTACAGCATCCCAAAAATTAAACGCAACATCGAACTCTTCGTTCATACCTTAAATTATTGCTAGCGTTGGAAAAAAACATTATTTCAATTAGTTTCTTATTTTTGGGGAAAACGCCTCTAAGCGAACGGTTTTTGAAAAGAGCCCGTCTAACTGCAGCCGTATGAGTATTTGGTTTGACATACTAAAACAAAAAAAGAAGAAATTGGTAGCCACAAAACTCATCTGTATACCAAAAAAGAATTTTAAAAAAGCGCTTCTGGAAAAAAGTTATGACCAAAACCCCAAATATCAAGAGAATTTCAAAATCAAGTACTCAAATTTGCCGACTATAGCCTTAAATTTTGATTTGATGTTCTTACAGCTGGTGCGTTTTGGAAGTTCATTCACATTCAAAGTTGATACGTTCTTCAGAACAGTATAAACATGCTCTTTTTCTTTTACAATATTTAGTTTTATGGCCAAATCCGCAGCAATTAATGTATCTATGAATACAGGGCGATTCACATTTATGTTAAAATCTCTCGGCTGGTGAAAAAGGTATACCTGTTGAAAATTGATAAATCAGAAAGTTTTAAGGATAATCTCAAATAAAGTTACATAAATTAATGTAAAATTTATTTTTTTTATTAAATCAAGTAGGCAGAGTTCAACATTTAAAATTTTTAAAGAAATTATGATGTTTTTTATTTGATCACATAATAGTATATTAAGCAACGAGTTTCATAAGTCAAGTATTATTGCACGCGTCCAAGTATAAAAAACGAGACGCGTAGCGGCGAGTTCAATTTTAAAATTCTAAAATTCTAAAATTCACTCAATATATTGGTGGTGTTTAGACTAGACTGAAGTTTGCAACGATTGTGATTTCGCGGCAAATTCAGACAAATTACAAGATTATGACTAATTTTAATTTTTAATGACAAGTTACGTGAGCGGGAGTAAAGTGATGACAAATGACGTGGGCGGGAGTAAAGTAATGAAAAGACAGGGAGTAAAGTAAAATTTGACAAGAGACAGGAAATGTGACGTTTTAGTCTCTATCAATAAGGACTAAACTATCTCATTATATATAGAAAGTGCAAAAAGAAAATTACGTTTTTGTATTTTCCAATCATTTTCTAAAATAATGTTCACCCAGTCATTGTCATAATAACGGTATGCGATTAGCCTACTTGATTTAACAATAATAGTTATTTATGCACCTAGGTAGTAAAGTGACTGATTTTAATCCCGACGATGTTTTGTTTCCCGAGGCAAAGCCGAGGGAAACAATCAGAGGAGGGATTAAATTCACTTTACTACCTCGGTGCATATAGAATTTTTTGCACTTTTTTAATAGGTAAAAGTTTCCACAATAATTTAATTATATGGCTATCGCTGTGACTAATATCGGTTGTCATCGGACGGCGACGGATATTTTTATTCGCCCGTCATAATGATTTATACAGCAATTTTCATAAAATATAGATAATTGTAGATTAATATTATAATTATTGTAATTGATTTTATAAATTTAAAACAATAATAATTAACTTCACAATAAATAAAGTAGGTAAGTTTTGATGCAGGAATAAAGTTTACCAAGTTTAAAAGATTTTGCCACATTTACAGATCTAACTAATTGATTGAATCGATTCTGTGTACACTTAAAACACCTTTAAATTTAAAATTTAGTATCAATCTATAAAATAATAAACCGTACATAATACAATCCCCGACCCCAGAATAAAAATCAAGTTCCCTTCCAAACCAAACCAAATAAATTTATTAGAGGTTAGAATTCACTCAATATATTGGTGGTGTTTAGACTAGACTGAAGTTTGCAACGATTGTGATTTCGCGGCAAATTCAGACAAATTACAAGGTTATGACTAATTTTAATTTTTAATGACAAGTTACGTGAGCGGGAGTAAAGTGATGACAAATGACGTGGGAGGGAGTAAAGTAATGACAAGACAGGGAGTAAAGTAAAATTTGACAAGAGACAGGAAATGTGACGTTTTAGTCTCTATCAATAAGGACTAAACTAGCTCATTATATATAGAAAGTGCAAAAAAGCATTTTTTTATTTTTATTACAAAATTTTAATTGCGATTATCTCGAAAACGATTGGATTTAGTGATTCTAAACAGGTATACCTTTTTCATAGTAAATTATTTAATTTTTTAGAAGATCATTTAAACTGATGCAAAAAATTACAACAGAAAAAGACAGCTTCAAACGAAGAAAAGTTACATCGGTTTTTGTTTTTTGAAAAGTAAACTTCAACTGGATATAACTTTACAGGGAAGCATTTTTGGCCAAAGCATTATAGCCGTATGACGTTTGTACTATTTTGCGTGCGAATTCGCGCGACCCCTCGCGCGCGAAAAATTACAAACAGCATACACATTTTGCAGTTCGCTAAATATCACGTTGCTAGTAACGAATTAGAGGAACTTGTCACCTTAATTTGAGGTGATAAACTTGTTTCCCTAGATCTGTCCACATAATTACGGGACACCCTGTATACATATAATATTTTACAGGGTGTCCCACTTTTTTTCCACCAATAATTTGTTTTAATAATAGTAAATGTCATTGTGAACAAAAAATTTTCTATATACTAATATTTTGGATTTTGTCTTTCCCAACTTGCCTTTTTGAACATTATTAGCTGGTTTTTAAAATAAGTCGACTCATTTAAAATTTCTGACAAGAAAATTTACCTATCTGATTGGCTTACAGATAATGTCAAAATCCAAAGCATACTTGATTTAAATTTAAAAAATTGAAATAAAAGGAAATTTATACAGGCTGTCCCAAAAAAACATTAATATTTTAAAATTTTAAAATTGCTGTAACTTCTTAAGGAGTCGAAAAAAATATTAGTTCATAGGAAAATTTTTGTTCAGAATGACATTTATTATCTAAAAAAAATTTTGCTGGAAAAAAAGTGAGACACCCTGAATATTTATTCTAATATCCGATTTGTTTTTATTGTATATTTGACATTTCATTGGTGAGGTTCAACAGATTCAGCGGTATTCTAGGTGGATCTAACGTCAAATAATTGATACTGACATCCACCCATCGCCATTTTTTCCACCGCGTTATATTTTTAGCAAAGATAGGAATAGCGTTTTTAATATGAAATCTAATAAAGGTTTTGCTGTAATATATTCCGACGAAGGTTTTGCTAATGTCATTGAAGATACAGCCAAAAAAACATGATTTGAACGAAAAACTGAATTTTTAAAATGCCGATCAGCAGACATGCTTGTTTTATATCTTGTGAATAATATTAAAATTTTCTAAAAATTTCTTCATTTAATTATCTTTAGAATATTTTAGATAATCCTCATCATTTGAATCACTATTAGAATTTTTCTTTATTTTGTTTTTTGTCATTATACAGATATTAATTGATATAAGTTATTCTTTCAATTTTCAATGTTATTTATCATCATTCATACACAGGGTGTCCCGTAATAACGTTAACAAACATATAAGAACGTGTTTATCACCTCAAATTAAGATGACAAAACTGCTTCCCTGCAATGTTAAAGTTCACTTTTCAAAAAATTAAAATCCACATAATTTTTCTTCCCATGAAGCTATCTCAATAAAAACCGCCAAGGGTGGCTAAGTTTTAGTGCTTTATAATATGGTATACTACTTTTGCAATTTCTTATTCATTTACTATCAGTTTACCTAAACTTAGAATTTAAGATTTAAGATTTACCACCACTTTTTCTGTTGTCACGTTTTTTGTAAATTTAACTGATTTTCTTATAAAATAAATAATTTACTATGAAAAATGTATACTTGTTTACAATCGCTAGATCCAACCGTTTTCGAGATAATCTCAATTATCGAAATAAAAATTAAAATGTGCTTTTATTGTTAAATCAAGTAGGTCATCCCCTAAATACCATTATTAAAAGAATGTATGATTGAATATTATTTTAGAAGATGATTAAAAAATACAAAAGAGTGGCTCTATTTGTGTGATAAAATTGTAAAAACGTTTTGATTTCTTTAAAAATATTAAATGTTAATAATAATAATAATAATAATAATGATTTATTAACTCAACAGCCATGAGGCCAATTACAGAGGTAATACATATATGTACTATAGATTAATAAGAATACGTTTAATACACAAAATGATTAAAATGAAATGAAATAGAGATTAAAGTGAAAAATATTATAAACAGAGTATGCCAGAATATTGATACGCAATTCAAGAACAAGTTAATTACATTAAACATTCAATACATTTTATCTTAAAAGAGTTCAAACTAGACATAAAAATATCAGCATTATACTGGAAATCCTTATAGTTGTGTAACATAGAATAAAGAGGTGAGTTGTTGTAGTTGTTAGTATTTGGCGTAGCGTAAGAGAAACTATCACAGTATCTTGCGGCTGAGCGAGGAACATGGTAGTTGATAAGATTAACTGCAGGTATATCATCAACAATATTATTGACTAATTTAAAAAGATAACAAGATGAGATCACTTTATGCCGATTATGAATTGACAGGAAGTCAAACTCAGATAATAAATCACTGTATGACACACTCCAGTCAGGATAGTTTTTATGCTTAAAAAAATAACAAAACTTTAGGAACTTTTTTTGGACACGCTCCAATACATTTATATATTTTAAGTAACTTGGAGACCATATAACACAGCAGTAGTTGAGTTTACTTAAAACATAAGAGTTAAACAGAGTGTAGAGTGTAGATAGCGATCGAAAGTTCTTACTATTCCGTATGATAAATCCCAGCATCTTATAGCAATCTCTAGATGTTTGGTATATAAGATTATTAAAAGTAAGTTTGTGATCAAATAAGACACCAAGATCCTTAAATTCCACTACCCTGTTCAACTGCTGACCTGCAATATTATAATTAAAATGAATTGGAGTATTGCTACGTGAGTACGATAAGACACAGCATTTTTTAACATTAAGACTTAGTTCATTCACGCGACACCAATCTTCAAGTTTAACAATATCATCCTGTAGCTCCAGACAGTCACTTAAATCTTGAATTCTCTTGAACATTTTCAAGTCATCGGCAAAGAGTAGTTTCCGTGTTTTTAGGACAGAGCAGACCCCATTAATAAATAACAGAAACAAAAGAGGACCCAACGTGGAGCCCTGGGGAACCCCACTACAAGCCATATAGATCTTGGAGAAGTGTCCATTGTATAGAACCCTTTGTGGTCGGTCCTGCAGGTATGATGAAATTACATGAATAATATTTTGTTTGAGGCCAAACCGACGTAAACTTTCCAGTAGTTTCGAATGACTAATGCGATCGAAGGCTTTTGATAGATCAGTATATACGACCTCTACTTGTGATCTTGCATCCAGGTTCATAGAAATATATTGTGTAACATTAAACAGATTAGAATCAGTAGATCGGTTCTTAATAAAACCATGTTGGAAAATAGACAATTCACTTTGGACAACAGAATACATATGTTCCGATAAAATTGCTTTAAACACCTTCGAGAAGTTGCTTAATAGAGATATTGGTCTATAATTCTCAACACACTTTTTATTTCCACTTTTAAAGACAGGACAGATCTTAACTTGCTTCCAAATCTTTGGAAAGTGACCAGTTTTCAACACAAGATTAAATATGAAGGATATTGGTTTGCTTAGTACTGTAGAACAGTCTTTTAAAATAAATGCGGGGACATTATCCAAGCCCATGGTTAGTTTACACTTTAATTTCTTCAGATGTTCTTTTATAGAATTTTCTGACATAATAAAATCACCAAAATGGTTTTTAAAATTTTCCTGACCTATACCATCCATATTGGTGGGTATGTATACACTAGAGAAGTAGTCAGCGAAACCATTAACAATTTCAGATGGAGTAGAGACTTCTTCATCATTAAGAGACATAACGCCAGGAATGCGAGTAAGGTTTTTATATTTGTTAATAAATGACCAAAATGTTTGGGGGTCGTTATTAATACCGCTTTCAGCATCTTGGATGAAGTTTATTTTCGTTTGTTTGATGGATTTTTTTACATCATGTCGAGCGTTTAAAAATTTAGCTCTATCCCCGATTAGTAGTGTTGACTTATACTTCTTCAAGCATTTGAGCCTACTTGATTTAATAAAAAAAATGTTAGAATAAGTTATGAAACTTTAATTGAGATTATCTTTAAAACTATTAGATTTCTCGATTTTTAACAGGTATACCTTTTTTATAGTAAATTATCTGTCTCCGTTATGAGAAAATAAGTTGAAATTGCAAAAAAAGTAACAGCAAAATACGTTATGGTATAACTTAAATTCTAAGTTTAGGTTAACTGGTAGTACATGAATTCGAAAAGGCAAAACAACAATACCAAATTATAAAGAACTTAAAAGTAGCCCCCTATGGCGATTTTTATCGAGTTACCTTCCTAGATAGGAAAGCTATGTGGGTTTTTATTTTTTTGAAAAGTGAACTTTAACTGGCTGTAACATTGCAGGGCAGCATTTTTGGGCAAAGTGTTAGAGGAACTTGTCATCTTAATTTGAGGTGATAAACCCGTTCTACTATGTCTGTCCACCTTATTACAGGACTCCCTGTAGATCCTTAATATTTATTTCCTTATTAATTTAAAAAACAATGTGAGACAATAATTATAAAATTATAACCGACAGATGACAGATAAAAATAACAAAATATAATTGATGCATTTCTTGAAACTGTAAATGTAAAGCTTTGTGAAGATAAACAATTTTTTGAATACAAAAGATAATAAAATGAAACGGTAAAATAGAAAAACACAAAGACTGAGGAGATATGAATAGAGGAATTTTCGAAATTTATGTTAAAGGATGTGTAGCATTCATGTAGCGTGTGGATATAAGTATCCAGGCTTGAATCTCTTGGGAAAGCACCGATGTATTTCAAATCAATCAATCAATCACCAGCCTTCGTAGATGTTGTATAAAATGAATATTGAGATTCATTAAGTATTAAGTTAGTAGTTAATTCAGGGGAGATTTAGTTTATATTTAGTTTTGAGCGATGGTAAGGAGTGCATTTGAAATCTATTAAATTAACAACTCATGATTATCTATAGTAGTGAAAATTTATTCAAACAATCTCGAGAAGTCAACATGAAAAAAAGTTAAATATTTTTATATATTTGTATATTTTTTAATAAAAAATCTTGACTCGAGTACTGATATCGATTTAAAATAATTTAAAAAAGCGAAAGACATCCAATAAGGAAGAAATGGGGCGTTCTGAGTCTCATCATGGGAAGAACACAAAGTGGAGCGGCTTACTGGATGCGCCTGGGAAAACTCGTTCGGGAAAACTGCGCTATCTTTTCGCATCGGTGACCTCATACATATATAACATTTGCTCCTTTTTTAAACCGAATTTTGCAAATGTGCACAATGACGCGGAATGTGCTTCTCTACTCACAACTCGAGAACATTCATTAAAATTAATTTTCTCCTTTTTAAAAGCGGTACAAAAGTAGGTACTTTGATCTCTACAATTCCCCACCGGAGAATTGACTTTTATCATGTTTTTCATATTTCAATAATAATACATGAAGTAATTTATTGTAATGTCAGTAAATACTTTAGAATATTAAGCTTTATTTTATTATTGAATTGCAATAATTACTAAATAATTGTTTTGGATGTCTTAAGCGTCCTTTGACTATTACAAATTACCCTTTGGACTCGTCATTGGTTTAATGCAAGAACTTCCTCGTGCTTTCACAATTGTAATGAGAGCAGCAATTTATCTTCATTCTAGCTTACAAAGAGCGAATTCTACTAAATCTTAGTAATTCTCAAGTAGCATCATATTCAAATTTACAAACTCTTGCAAAGTACTCAGTAGTAATTTAATTGTCGGGAAATAGTTAAATATGTTTTCCGGAAGTATGTATACAGAGTGAAGCGAACAAAATGTTGCTAACATATTTGCCGTATAATCTCTTTAAATACACTAAGTACGTTATGCGGAAAATAAAAAGATAGTTATGAAATGAAAGAAGTTTGAAGTTTTTCCTTTACAGTTATTTCATCTTATGTGGAACATATGTAATCCCGAAGTAGGAAATAATTAGGCTTTCAACCTACATGCGTTTGAGTGGCTTCTAAGAAGAAGTGCCCGAGGAAGCATTGAGAAGTCACGTGTTGGTTCACCAACCCAAGCGTTGTATGCACAGTTAAACTCTTCGCCTTTTGCATACGAACTATTAAAGTGCGCTTGGCAATTTTGGATTATTTCCTATTAAAATTTTACGGATATTAAACAAAAGCGGGGTTGTAAAAGTATATTATAATTGGATATGGATTATGGTCTTTCCTTGCCATATTTTCCGGAGAAAATGTACCATTTCCTGCGCCGTTAACATAATCAAAATGTGGAAAGCCTTAGTGGTGTTCTTTTAATGCACGCAATTCTCGACTTGCTTCCGTCTAATGGTTACAATTCAGACCCTTGAAATTTATATTTCATTACTTTCCTGAAGATAATAACAGTAATAATTCAATTTTTCTACATTATTTTATATCGACGGAGCGTATCAAATCAAAAATATCATCTCTGGTCGTGACTTGAACATAATTCAGATAAGATTTTTCTACGAGACAAGAATTTAATACAACTATATATTCTTGTAAAGGAACCGAAGAACTTGTTTTATATAAGGTGGAAGTTTTCAATGTATGTATAACGATCTTCATATATCAACTCGTCGTGACGCATACACTCCTAATGCCTCTTTTTTATTACCACCCAAAAAGAGTCGTTTAGGAAAGATCATGCCGACTCAAACTCCATCAATATGTTTCCAGGAATTTCAAAACAAATCCACATACAAATATATTTGTACAGGGTGATCATTTGAAAACGATCCACCCTAAATAACTTCAGTTTGATGAGATGTATAAAAATCCCTTTGCCCCAACCACCACCCCGTTACTTTAAAATTTAAAATCAAGACACAATATGCACAACAAACAAATTATTAAAAAAATAAAACGTACAATAATTCTAGAAAAATTACTTTAAAAAACTATTTTTTAAAACCGAGGAAACCAATTTAATACTGCAGTGCACCTGCAACGTCCTCAAGCAAGCATGAAGTTTCTGACATCACTTCCTACAACCATATGAGTGTTGAAGCTGTAGTGGTGTACGGGATACGCCAAAGAATATCGAAATTTCTGCAAATACAGGAGCTAGTAGGAAAAAATCAACCACTTCTAATTTCGGATATTTTATCAGGCAAAAACTTAATAAATAGTATATTGTATAATAATTTTATATTTGTTACTTGCTAAAAATTTTAAGCTTTAATTTGTAATTACATTATGAATCTAGGGACATTTATGACAGTTGGCTACCCTGATTTTCATGTCCACTCCAGTGATGGTATAATTCCCGTATCCATTCGACAGTTCATTAGAATGTCAATGCATAAAGTTACAATAAATGGTAGGGAGTAGAAAAAAATGTATTATAATAATTTCATTATTACTAAGGTATCTGCATAATAAGATACTTTAATTTATAAACTCAAGTGACTACTCCAACGCCAAAGTCATATAAGTGACCACAAGGAACAGTCAATTGCTATAACCTTAAACCAAGATAAAAATACAACTACTACATTTTCCTGGCTAAGGAACTATTTTCGAAAAAATAAGAAAATATTCTCCGAGCTGATTACTAATGAAAAACGGACTGACGACCTCTACCAAAGCAAGAATGTCAACCTAATGTTTAACATATTCCATAATACACTTATGACTGACACATTTTGTATAAGCTTATCCAATCGATAGAAATGTAGTAAAAAATAGGTGTGAACGTCCCACCTAAGAAATAATAATAGTAAATTAATATTAACGAGGTGCGTGGCGGCGAGGTTTTTAATGGACGAGTGCATTAATTGACTTATTTTTTATAATTTGCTCCAAATTAAATAAATTTGGAAATTAGTCCCCATACGAATGCAGAAGACTAAAGTAATAATATTTAAAAAGAAAACACGTTGCACAAAAGTTAAACTTTGGTATACTTAAACCTGAATTGTTGTGATTCTCTATATGGGTTTTGTCTTGATAAATGGTGTATAGCTAGGATCCAAAGGGTTCAAAATTTCGGAACGAGACTCATATTTAGTTCTTCAGGCATGTCGTTTAGTTTATAAAATTCATAAACTTCAAATTCCTCCATATTTATATAATAAAATATAATTTAGTTCAAATGTCATTACAAAAAGTAAAAATAATATTATAATGAAAGAGAATGTTCTCTAGCCAAGGCTCAAAAATTTCCTTGAGATGTTCGCCAGTAATGGTTGTCAGGTTGATTGTCGATTCCTCCCAATTTACAACCCCGGATGTAAATATATTATAACTACCATAATCCCATGAATTGTTTCCTCTTAAGGTCTTAGCAGGTATAAATTAAGCATATTCTTATTACTAAGTTGATAAGGTTCACTTTCGCTTTAGCGTTGGGAGAAATGCATCTACGAATTTTTGGACCCTAATTATCCCTTGGAGGAATAATTTTAAAGGAATAATTTTTAGTTAATTACCTGGAGGAAACGTAACGTGGCCGGTTGTCAAGCAGATGAAGTATTGTCATTAATCCTTGCCAATCTTTCATGACTAATCCATTCGAGGATATTACTACAGGAATTATTTAAACTTCACTTAACATGTAAATATCCTTTAATTCAACAGCGGTTGATATTTTCTCTTCTTTTCAGCAATGCTGGATACAAGTCATCCCTTGGAAGTTCGACATAAATTATTGCTTTTTTGGCAACGTTATCAAACAAAACAACGTCAAGCCTATTCGCTTCCACTAATATATCGGTGGTGATCACACTGTCCCATAAAATCCGCGTTCGATCATTTCTCATAACTTGTTCAGGCTTCACATTATAGTAGGATTGTTCAACTTCTGCGAAAGCGTATCTCTTTGCAAGTGCTTGGTGTATCACTTTCGCAGAATTGTTGTGTCTGTGAAGGTACCAGTACTGGACATCCACTACAAATATGTTGTATTGACTCATTGGTTGTTTTACATAGGTGACTTATGCTATCGATACTTTCTCCAAGGATGTGCTTTTGGTATGCTTTGGTCTAAATTACCCGATCTTGAATTAAGAAAAGGAATCCTTCTGTCTCACCATATAATTCTCCTGTTCGAAGCCATTCAGGGGAACTTCTTTCATAAATATCTTATGAAGTTAGAGTAGCGACGAATCTACCATGGAGCTCTTTATTATCCTTCCAAGCATTCAAGCGATCTGGTATTTTATTTTTAGATTGGTGCAAATAGCTTTGTTTAATGGAGTGTCCATGGATAAGAAGTATTGACGAATTTTTTTCTTCTGGTGACAATATAGAGTTTACAGCCTGATCTGCCTGCATGGATGGTGAACTCGGTACGTTGAGAGCGTTGTTTTAACTTTTCTATCACAAGCTTCAAGAGAAGTGTTTGTCCACTTAATAACCCCAAAAGTATAAGTTGCTATTCTTCTTTGCCAAGGATTTGTATAATTGTTTATTATCTCAATAACGAGTGTAATGTTAACAAAAGTATTAAAATAAAATGTGCATTCATCATTAAAGCCAATATTGCGAACAAATATCAGATTTTGAACAATTATTAGGATCTATTTTAAAATACCCTAGAATTTCAATTTACTTAGCATTCTTGAGTATTTCTCACCCTGTCCAATTTAATTTAGAACATAACCAGTTCGAAAAATATTTGTTTAAAAATATTTTTAATATTTACCATGACAATTTCAATAGCAAATTTTTTGTAAAGGTTGTCTTGGTAGAATTATTTAAGAGAAAGTGAAATCTATAACTCTGAATTCTGTCCACCCCAAATAGAATTTCGCCCGCAAATGAATTGAAAAATTACTTACTTCTAAGCAATAATTTGCTCATATATTTATATGTGTACATATAAATTAATTTCAAACTATGTAGCCCGGTATATTAGTAAAAATTATCGACTCCGATAAAAGGTCTAACGACTGCCATATTTTGGCACATTTCAAGATTTTTTTTACAATTTTGAGCAAAAAACTAAAAAAATACTGGCATCTAGCGTACTAATACAAGAATCGTTCTTTTTCATGTAATTAATTTTTTTTATTTTACTCAATTCGTAATCTTTCCAAATGCTTTGAAAAATCACCTAGGTCCAGGCGCCACCGGTGTGGTGTGGTACTGTGTTTATTATATAGTCTTTTGGAGGTGCCACTTGTCACTTTTTTTTCACCTCACCTGTCTACCACTTGGTGCACGAGCGGCCTACAAATCACAAGTGTAGGGGTGCAATTTGAAACTTTAAAGTTGGGGTGGGTGGAGCAAAAGATATGATACTTTTGATCCCATTGAGCTTTCCCCTCCTAAAGGAAATCAACCTGTTTTACCAAATTTTTATACATTTCATCAAATTGAAGTTATTTAGGGATGATCGTTTTGAAATGAGCACCCTGTATAATTTGTGCCAAAATTATTATAAGCTGTGATATTCTCGTCAACAATTGCTTTTATGAAATAATACTTACTCTGTAATTAAAAGTAAAGTACACCACTCACAAAGCGAAGAAATTCATAATTAATTTAATTGTTTCACTCCTGAAAGTAGCTAAATAAGTGCTATTATAAAATAATAACTACTTAAATTAAAAACGTTTAAAATTTTTTGATTGTGCGAAAAGACTGGTGAAATCAGGTGGTTTAAATAAAAATATAAATAAGCAAAGAAAAATGATTGGATTTAACGGTAAAGAGATCCTTCAATATTTATTTGGCTTTGAAATATATTTCGTGGATGCGTTATCCTTCAAACTTGTCCCAAGCATCTCGGTGGCATAACTGCTGTTGAGAAGGCAACCGACGTTGATTGAGAGGTAAATATCTACCCTAACCACCTCAAGGAGCTGCTATCGACGAAGCTTCCAGGAGAAATAATACGCCCTTTTCCCAAAAATCATTTACTTCACCTAAGTTGAGCTAGTCTACCCGATCTGCAAGCAACCGACGAGGAATTTTAATATCCACATTCCGGAGCAGTGGATCCGGGAGGCTGGGTGGAAAGCCGCGTGTTCAAAAGTCCAGAACGGTGATGGAACTCTCCGACACTTCATTTTATCTGTCGATTGGAGCAGACTCAAAATGAAAACCGGCGCAGATCGGGTGGCCGTTATAAATTTAATTAACTCCCTTATATTAATTAATCCGCGAATTCCTCACAATGATTTCAAGTCCGTAACATTTTTTGACCCGAAGAACTTTTAATTAAAATTATTTGGATCGAATAGGCTTCTAAAATTTAACCCGCAGACCACACTTTTTTACTTTAAGCCTATTATATACACCCCATAAAAATATCTTGGGAATCTTCTAGGTCATTTACTCTCGAAATTATTAGATCATCGCCTCAAATGAGTGCCATTACTTTCAAGGGCTGTAATAGGTTTTAAAGAGGCGAACCATTCCGGTTTATTTGCTTTAAAAGCGCCACTTCCGGCTTAAAGCCGCGAATTTTAAAACCAATTTCACTCCAGCCATACACTAGACATTGGAGTGTAAAATGGGAGCTCCATTTTTTACTACAACCAAAAAATCATGCGCTACTTCGAGAGCTGCATGCAAGTTCAGCGTAACATCGTGTTACAAGGGCGACACTAATGTTCGTAAAATACGTTTTATCCTGACACGTTATAACTCATATCTTTTAAAGTTCAGTTTAAATTTTTCGAATAAATCTCGCCTAGCATTTACCCCATAGTCGTTAGTCAAAATGAAATAATCGTCATCAAGGGGTTATTATTTCATAAATTGTTGGACGTGGATTTATCTTTTATTTCGAAGAATTTAATGTGTTTACTACAGTAAATTATCAACATTTATTTAATTTGACATCTTGAGTTTCAACTACTTTGTATGAGTACTGGCATCGAGTAATTAAAAGCATGTTACCACATGATGCTCTTCTTGATTAATTATTATTTCGAACGTAACCTGTCGATAACATTACCAATCACCACTCAAATCTTAACAATAATTACTAATAGAAATTGTATTTACGGTATCTCATTATAAACTTCAAATGCAGATATTTTCGAGATTAGTAAATATTTTTAAATGAAATTTTTGTAGCTGCTAACATAAAGTCATCTTATATAAAATTTCATTTAAAAATATGAATGTCTCATAAATGCGGTAAAAGCTTTTGTTGAGGACCCTCAAGCAATTCTCAGAAAAATACAAATATTTTCGACCATCATTCTTGAGACATTAACCAAAGGTAAAAAGGTAAATTTAGCAATATTGGTGCATGTTTATAATTAAGGTAACTTAAACAATAGAAAATAACGTAGGTTCCTTGATAAATAAATTATAAATAAATATATCAAATTTTATTTCAAAAATGTTATTTAGTGTATAAGTAGATAAATAATGTCTGGTTTCACTGAAGTTAACATAAAACCAAATGTCATATGTTTTGACCACAAATTGTGTTATGAAATAAAGAATAGTAATTAAATCTACTAAAAAACTTACAATTTTGTTATGTTTTCTTTTTTATTTTTTTTTCTATATTTAATTTTGTTGAACCAATTATAATATTAGAGGAGTTATACTGGTCTTCTGGACTTCTTGGCGTCAAAGGTACAATTCCATGCCGACCTGTATCCAGGAAGTTGGTCGAGGATATTCCTATTAAAACGATTTTTTCACTGTCATACAAAATATTTCTAATTGTAATGGAGACGATCTTCCAGGTCATTCATCAAAGATTAATTCTAATATATAGGGCCAATTCCGAGTCCGAGTGCAATACTTTTGCCCTAAAAAGAATTTGATTTGTTGCGTACGTGAAATTCGGATGTTAAATTGAGCAGAAATGCCAATCGTGTTGGCTAAAGGGTACACCTCTCGAAAAATAATCTTCATGAGCCAAACACACAGGAAGAAGAAGTACCATCTACTGTAGTTAATTGGGTAAATGATAGTCGGCTATTTTCGGACAATATTTTATTACAAAATCTTTTTACTTTTGCTTACGTTTCGCTCAGCTCTTCGCTGGCTTCATCAGAGCTCAGATAAAAATTAGTAATGTGTCATAAAGTTAAAAAATCATATTCACGAACATTTGGATGGATTACTGTGACATCGTTAAATGTTAGGTTGACCATTTATAATAGAATTTCTAATTTATTAGTAGTTTATTAAAACAATTTTTCAAACCACGTTTTCTTAAGATGTCAACGAAACGTAAGCAAAAGTAAAAAGATTTTGTAATAAAATATTGTCCGAAAATAGCCGACTATCATTTACCCAATTAATTTTATAATACGGACGCTACTTCCAATATTGAATCTACTGTAGTATTTGAAATACATAAAAGTAATTGAAATAGTATATTTGAAATCAGGGATTCTAACCGAACCGTTTTATTAATCGAAATTCGGTTAAAACCGTTTTATTTGGACTAACCGTAACCGTAACCGAAACCGATTTTAGAAATTTTTAAAAACCGAAACCGAAACCGTTTTTGAAATTTTTAAAAACCGAAACCTAGACTCATTGTTTGAAATACTTTTAGTATTTTGTATTTTCAAGTACCAAATTGTATTTCAATTACTTTTAAGTTTCTAAAATCATAGTTTTTTATTACACATTTTCATCCAACCTTTTATATTTAATCTGTTATCTTTCGGTAGTCCAGACGACATTATTAACCTTTTTTCCTAAGGAATCCTAGTGGGGCCCGACAACGTATTAAGCTCTTCAGCAATTTATTGGACACCCTGTATGTTTTTTAATACCTGTAGTTAAAATGTTTTGCTTAAAAACGCTTTTAATTAATTGAAGGAAATTCAAATAAAAATACAAGAAGTTATCTAATTTTCGGGAAAATCTCAATTTATCAGAGATTAAATACATTTTTGTAAGTCATAAATATTATAGGAGAAAGATATAAAAAAAAACTAAAATAGAAAGAGTTTCAATTAAAATTAATTACGGATCAATATAGGAGTAGTTTCTTTAATAAACAATTTTTAGCAGTTTTAAGGATTTATTTTTAATAAAATAGTACTTAATTTTTAGATCGTAAAAAACTACAATAAAATATATTTGAAAAGCTGTAATTATACTTATTTTATAAAAATATTATTTATGAAAAAATGTTGATGTGTAAATAAATTGACGAAACTGAGAAGGTCTTTTGGAAAAAATTCATAGCCTGATTTTAAAATCCTATTAAAGGAAATTTATTTTAATATAGGGTGGTCTGTAACATGGAATAAATTAAAAATATCAGAAACTGTTCTATTTTCAAAAAAGCGACTAGACACGTCAAATTATGTTAATAATTTTTGACATTTTGCGTCAGTTAAAATTTATGTGAAGTCATCGTACAATGCCTACGTGACGTCATCACAATTTTTTTAAACGGAAATCTACAATTTTTAGTAAATAATTTAAAAGGACGTCTGAACATTCTCAATTTTGAATTTACCATATCTTCGGAACTAATAGAGATAAATCAAAAAAAAAATTGTATGGATTAATAGACGTTATTTAAATATTTGGATTTAAAAGTCATGGGTTTCCATTAAATAAATGCGATTACGTCACTGGAGCGTTGTGATGTGACGTCATATAAATTTAAAATGACATAAAATGACTGTAAAAACTAATATTGTTTCATGTTTGCACCCATTTTTTTGAAAATTTAACCGATCTGGCCTTTCTGAATTTATTTTATGTTATACCTAGATCTAATTTAATTTGCAATCATATCTTTGGAACGAGAGAAGTCAATACAAGTTTGCATGGGTACGCAGGTTTAGATGTTCTTTCAAATTGTTTACTTAAAATTGTGGGATTCTATTAAAAAAAATTGTGATGACGTCACGTGGGAATTGCACGATTACGTCACAAAATGTCCAGTATTACAAACATAATTTGACATGTAAGTCGTTTTTCTGAAAATTTAAACATTTCTGACTTCTTGAATTTGTCCATGTTACAGCCTAATCCGATATAGTAATATTGTATTTAAAATTATTTGTAAAAATAAATTCAAAGAATGTGTTTTTAAATTTTGAGTTACATTTTATGCCAAGAAACATGGCGAAAACTAAAGTTTAAAGGATAAGTTAGCTTGTAGGACCTAATTAGACAAGTTTTATTGTGTAACACTTGAAAATTATACCGAGTTCTCTACTCTTCAATTGTTAAGATCAACTTTTTGCAAAATGTACTCGTAAACTTTTGGTTGTGGTATCCATTCTCATACACTTCTACTAACAAGAACTTTATGAGACTTGAAGGGTTCAATTGTAAAATTATAAACAAGTGGTACTATGAAACGTTCGATATTCTTCGAAATTTCAACCTGGAGATCTAAAATATGCAAGAAAGGTAATTCACGTAATACTTGAAGTGGTATTGGTTATATTTATAGGTAATGATCGAATATTTTTCAATAAGTAGTCAAAGCATGAATACGTGCTTTATCAATTTTACATTAAGTGTATTATACTGCATTTTAAATTTAAATTAAAAAAAGTAGACAGAAGGGATGGAATATCATTATTTAGGAACCGCATTACAAAAAATACTCGTTACGTAGCGATCGTAGTTATTGCAAAAACCTTTATGCCCTTTTCATAACGACGATAGCTAGGTAACGAAAGCGTTTGTATATTACTGACGATCTTTTCTCTAAATATGCATATGTTAATATGGGAATTGAAAATTAAAATTGTTTAACGTTAAAAGGCTTTGGTGAGAGTGTAATATTTAACTAGTTAAAGTGTAAAAAATGAAGTATTTATACATTTTATGCGTCCCAGTACTAGGGTTTACACTTTACACGATTATAATCCTAAAGTATCTTAAATGCGGCATACAAAACATTCCGACCCTTACTCACACATACGCAAAATGTAAAAATGGCATCGACATTGTACTAAAAGTAACGAACCTTTTCACCCAGCGCAATTCAATTTGCGGCTTGCCTGATCCGGAAAGCAAAGCCGCTCATAAATCAATCTAACAATATTCTTTGTGTAGAAAATGTTGGGGTCTATATTTACATTAACATGTAAACAGAACTCATATAATATAAATTCATTGCTGTAAATATTTGCTAATAATAAAGTGAATAAACTTTGCCCTAAACGAAAAAAAAAATGAGTTACCAAAATATTGTACTACTGAAATTTATTATGTTCTCAATTTTTTACATAACCTAATTCTAACAGGTAAAAATCCTCGCGTTTAAACGCTTTCCACTTTACGCCAAAATCAATAAACTTGTAATTTATCATGGAACTATTGTGGAAGGATCGGTGCTTAAGGGCACGATTTAACCTGTTACATACGTATAAAGAAGACGCCCTACACCAAACTCAATTTGGTGTTATCTGTTCGAAACGAAGGTACACTCAAACAAACCGTATGTCGTTTACGTGTCTTGCCTCTTAGATGGATGAAAGTTTCTATTTATAAGACTATACTTTACATTACTTAAATAGATTATTTTATTAAACTTTAAATATTTATTTATCTGTAAGTGCAGATCATGATAATCGAGTATATAGGGTGTTCCAAAACTGACGCATAAGCTCTCGCTAGATTATCAGTGAGTACCAGAAAAATATAAAAAAAAGCATTATCATGGAAAAATATTCTATAGGAAAATAAGATCTCTGCTATTACTAAAGCAATGTATTCACCTTATGTGCTTGACAGGGAAACTTTGCATTCTCGTGGTCCAGGAAACAGTATTTATGAGTACTGAATACAAATGACAAAATCTGGTATTTCTGTAATTATTTAAATCTTAAAATACGAAAAACAAAAATATTGTTTGCATTATGCCCAGCTTTTTGCGATTTTTGACCACTGCGTCTGGTGATTGTTTCAGCACATAAAGGGATTTCTTCATTTTGCAAATAACATTTTCCGTACTTTAAAAACCTTCTACAATCTTCATGCACTGCTCCTCTTCGATTTGACCATGTAAGAATGTCCTGTTGTTTTATGTCCTCATCATGTTTGATCATGAATACCCACATACTATTAATTACACGTGTTCCTGGAGGAAGTTTGATTCGTTTCTTCTTTACAGCTTCAATCCAGTCGTCTTGTAAAGTTCTTGCGTACATCTTCTACCAAATTTTCGACGTGCAGTACCAACATGGAGTAGTTTTCGAGGTAGATTGGCATTGTTTGCTCCTTTTGAATTTCAAAGTTCATTAGTTTTATTTAAGGTTTCTGTTTCTTTCGCATTTTCTCAGCATCCTCTTTTCTCGTTTCTTGCAGCATTTTAGAATCCTTTTCTTCGCTTGAAAATTCGCCTTCTTTGTAATGAATCCATTCATACCTACTCAGACCATCATAAGAAAACCGTGATTCGTCAAAGACTGCATCTTTACCAAAAATTATTTCTTGATTTCTGGGTTCCAAAATTTATATCCATTGGGAAGAATCCTATGAAGAAGCATTAGATTGATCTTGTATTGAATTTGTTTCAGAATTTTCTGGTAGGTAATGCTTCAAAAAATCTTAAATTTTGTGACTTTTGGCTTTTTCCAAACTAAAGTGCTGCAGAATTTTTTCTTTTCAGGGTTGTAGTTGGACTCCTGTTAATCAAGTAGACCGCAGCTTGAACTACTTCTGACCAAAATCTTTTTTTAGTTCGAAGTTGGGTAGCATGCACCTGGTTTTGTCAAAATTCATTCCCTTTGCACCTCCGTTTTGTTCAGGGGTTCATATTTTAAATTAAAACTGAATTCCCAAAGTTTCAAAAAACCCTTATTGATGTTGTGGATGAGATAGATTTAAAATATGTGAATAATGCAGCTTTAAATAATTATATGGACAATGTACCATATGGACAATGTACAATGACAGGCTGAGTCGGGAGGAGGGCGTCAAACTCGGGGAGTGTCATCTAGACATTAATACAAGGTAAAAAATTAAAATGTTATCTAATTTTTATTAGTTTTCAAGCAAGGTCGACTTAAGCTGAGCTTAAATTTTAGCTGGGCTTCTAAAGAAATGTTGGAGAAACCGTGCGTAAGAAGTAAAGATATTTTGAATTAATCAAGATTAATTAGTCCAAGGACCGATGTGTGGCAATATTTTATTAGAACTGTCAAGGATTGAAGTGCTAATTTGACAATATATGCATCAAAATGCAGTAGGATAACTATAGTAATACTAGATGCTGCCAAATTGCCTATTTCTGCGTTGTCTAATATGTAGCTTAAAAAATAGATTTTGCTTAATTATTCCGGTACTCTTGTCTATACCCAGTTAAAAAAGACTCGAAATACAACGATAATGTATTCCTTATAATTAGATTTTCGCGAGAATAACTGGATTTGAGCCATATAATGAATTAAAATCTGATTCGGATGTGTGGGAAAACTAATTAGAAAATGCATATTTCGAGGCTAGTGAAAAATTAATTATTCTCTGAATAAAAGCAAACGCAATTCCCAAAATTAAAACACTACCACTGCATTTATGAGAAAATACATAAAACACATCTTATATGTGTGGTTAAATTAGTTCCTTTATATTCGCGATCACGCACCCTTTCTAAAATATTATTTTCATTAATCCTTTCGGGATATAACAGCTCTTATGGATATGAAACGATTAATTACTTTATTTTGCAAATTTATTTACAATAATCGGTGTATATAAGCTAAGTAAACAAACACTAAAGCCTGACCCAGTTATAAAGCCAAGAAACAGTCTATGTCCTTAACAGCTTGTGTTTTGATTTATTATGTATGCTACTCCCAACGTTCATTAACCTAACAATAACAAAGGCTTTCCTCTAGCAATCAAATCATCCGCACTAGGATCCTAGGATTAAACGGATCCAGTTTTATTATCCAATAACGGATTATTTTACTAAACCCTATTTCCTTGCTAATCGCATATTTAGTCACTTTAAAAATTCATCTAAAAGTTCTATACCTTTATATTAGGATTAACACTTTTAAGTATGTTTTAATAAGATTATTGTTAACACAAGTCTAAAAGTTACAAATGTTTGTTAGGACAAAATATTGGTCCGTAAAACTGTGGTGATGATGCTAAGGGTAAGGACATACCAATATAGCAAGACTGATTGATACTATCCTTACTGGTCTTATAGAAAAACAAACGCCTTGGTTTAAATATGAGTGGACATCACTCATCACTCACAGCTTCTCATGAATTAAATCGGCGAACAACCATGGCTTTTATTTCCTATTTAAATCAACTCTCAGCTGAATCAATGAATTTAGTAAACAAAGAGGATGTGAGAACGAATGGCCAATCAGGGCGCCGCGTACCATGATTACATTGCAGCAAAATTAAACTGATTTTATTCTTGGCAAGCTCCGCCATGTCCAATCTCATTTCAACCAATGCGTTTTCTACCTTTCATTCGATCTGTGAGGATTGTACCATTGAGTCTCGAGAGTTGTAGTCGGTATGTCCATACCCTAAGGCTGTTTATAAAAAAATACAAAATTTTATTAAACAATTTTGTCAATTAAAAAGTAGAACAATATTATACTTGATGCCAGAAAATTTATAAAGATTTTTTAATAATAATTATTTTTTTCTGTTATCCTTAAAAATGGGTTAATACAGAAAATTAGTTATTACCGTTCATCATAAAATCATAAGCAATTATTAAACCTCAAACAATTGCTGGCAAGAAAATTTCATCATTAATTCGATTAATTCCGCGATGTTAAGCCAAGCTGATCGTTAATTTTATATAAAACCGATAATTAATAATACAGTAGATACTGCAGTGTAACACATTAGTTAATTAAATACATATTTTATGCGCCTTAATGTATAATACTTGAATTTCAATATTCCACTTCCCAATGCATAATTTGTATTGATTTAACTTTATCGCCACTTAAAATACAGAAATAAATTATTTTCACTGATTTTGGTTATAATAATTATAAGGGCCATTTGATGACATCATTAGTGTCGTACACTAGAATTAAAATTATTTACAAATTTTATATTTAAAAAATCAAACTGCACTTCATATAAGAGGATACTCGGAAAAATGTGTAACTCCGCATTTCGCCCGCAAAAGTATTGAAAAACGGTGATTTTTCAAACCATTTGGTGAGATTGCTAATTGAGCAAAATGAAAAATTTTAATTGCATTAGGAATAACGTTTATTGTGTTAATACGATAGAAGACGCTATTTTCTATTTTTTTACTCAAAATTGTAAAAGAAATCTTGAAATGTGCTAAAATATGCTATTTTTTAGACCATTTTAGCGAAGTTCATAATTTTTTTTCAAATTCTTACCGATCTACCGGATTAGTTCTATGAATCATTTCAATGATATCGCTTGAAATTAATTGATATTTATAAAGATGTGACCAAATTATTGCTTAGAAGTAAGCCATTTTTCAATACTTTTGCGGGCGAAATGCAGAGTTACACATTGCACCGAGTATCCTCTTAACGCATTCGTAGATGAACTTGGTGTAAATTGTTTTATTTTTATATATTAGTATTTTTTACTCACCAATAATGAAGCAAAACATGGAAAATTCAGGCTTACCTAAAAAAAAAGAAGAAAAATTCGTTATTAAATTATTTCATGTACCTAGATTAAGTAAATTAAAATTAATCGTTTTAATAATGAAGTTTGGTTTAAAAAAACTAAAACTATTCGTAAATTTGTTAATAATCAAAGTTAAATTTTAATAAAGATTTATTATTTTATATTCAGAAAAGAACCGGTGTTGGAAGATTTGGATAAATAAGTTGGATATAAGGAATTTCCGAGAATAAAAATGGATCAGGAGATTATTAATTTTGCTATGCAGTGGTCAACTGCTTCGTGTGATAGAAAAGTTAAATCCTTTCTAAGAATATCTACAATGAGTTTTCACTATTGCTGTGAATTTCTCTTCCAACCATTATAGCATAGATTACTGAGCTATCTAATAATGAAAATGTTTGGAATTCGGGCCAAGGATCTTGTTAAAGATCGAAAGTCGGTCTTCAAAGATATACAGGGTGTACCAGCGCTGCAAGGAAGTAACTTTACTATAAAATGAAAAAAGATATAGACATGCGGTTTTCGATAAAATGTACAATACTTTTAAGCGCACATTTTCAAAATATTTTAATAATTTACCGGGTGTCCATTTAAAGATGTTATGTTTTTTTTAAATAGAACACCCAGTATATTATGACATTTTATCCTTATCAAAAAATAATTACACGTTCCATAAACTTTTATGGGTCTATGTTCACTCGTTTTGCTGATATTTGCCATTTTAGCAAAAAAAAACACTTTTGAAAAATCACTGCTAATAATTATTTTTTGATAAGGAATCCAAAAATGTAATAATATATTGGGTGTTCTATTTAAAAGAACCTAACTTTGGTCTGCCATGTTGGAATGGACACCCGGTATATTACTAAAATATTTTTAAAATGTGCACTTAAAGATATTTTCTCAGCAAGTTGTGCCCAATTTTTAAAATAAAAACACTGTTGTAAAGCTGGTTCTTAGTAATTTTAACTTTTATACAGGGTGTCCCATTTGACGTTTGACTGTATCTTTGTTATTATTGGAGATGGAAAGTCGATTAAATGGTGAAAGTAGTACAGATTTTTTCGAATATTAATAATTCATTTACAAAAAATTTGAATATCACATCGTTCCAACGCCATCTTGAAAAAACAAGAAAATGCGATTTTAAAAATATGGCTATAACTTCGTTATTTTCGGTGGTACCAAAAAATTTGTTTGACTTAATACAGACAATTTTTGTGTACAATGCAGTAAAACAAATGAATATTTTTTTTCGCTAACGGATTGAACGGAAATGAACCAAACTTATTTTTTTCTTATGGCAGCCATATTGGATTTACACATATTCGGAATCAGTATTTTTTTCTGAGTAATTTGGTATACCATATGTCATATTAAAAAGAAAAATTAAATTATTTGATTTTACAAACTAACATTGGGCTTTAAGAGATGTAAATTGCAAATAACATAAATGTAACTATTTAAAATATTAAATGTAAAATAAATCTTAATACATATGTATTGACAGTTTATATCTATTCAAGTCCATTTTTGGATAGTAAAATAAAATTATTTCTATTTTTCTTAAAATATTACATATGATATATCAAATTACTCAGAAAAATACACTAATTCCGAATATGTGTAAATCCAATATGGCTGCCATAAGAAAAAAATAGGTTTGGTTCATTTCCGGTCAATCCGTCGCGAAAAAATATATTCATTTGTTTTACTGCATTGTACACTAAAAATTGTCTGTATTAAGTCAAAAAAATTTTTTGGTACCACCGAAAATAACGAAGTTATAGCCATATTTTGAAAAAACGCATTTTATTGTTTTTTCAAGATAGCGTTGGAACGATTCGATATTCAAATTTTTTGTAAATGAATTATTAATATTCGAAAAAATCTCTACTACTTTGTCCATTTAACCGACTTTCTATGTCCAATAATAACAAAGATACCCATACAGTCCAACGTCAAATGGGACACCCTGTATATTTTGACCGTTAATTATTTTAAAATATGTTCCTTTGAATATAAAAATCGACCTGTCCAAGGGTTTTTTCCAAAATCTGAAGTTCGTCAATTTTTCGTTGGACCACCGTGTATTTTAAATTACTATACTTAGTTTAAATTTTAACCAATTATTTCCAAAAACCTGAGTAAAATAATTATAAATTTATAAAATTTGAAAAGGTGTTAAACTTTAAAGTAAAAGATGGAAAAATTATAAATAAGTTTCACTTAGAAAAAGGAACACTTTTAAGGAGCAATTGTGTAAAGTGTAAACGACCCTTAAAGATCTTTTCTGCCATGAGTTCTTTCTGAAATGAATTTTTCATGTTATATTTTTTTCTCTGTAGCTTGTAAAATTGCTTGTAACCATCCAAAAGTAGACTTATTTTATTTTTATTTAAAAATAGTAGGTATATTTTTTTATTAAGAGTAAAAGAAGTACTTTTTGTGGCGAGCATGTATGTTTGCGGGACGAGCTCTTCGAGTTCCGCGGATACATAGGAGCCACAAAAAGTTCTTTTACTCCGAACAAAACATGCTATTTTTTCTTCATACGTCAAAAGTTATAATATAGTAATATAATAGTATATTAAGTAACGAGTTTCATAAGTCAAGTATTATTGCACGCTTCCAAGATTAAAAAAACGAGCCGCGTAGCGGCGAGTTTTTTAATGGGCGAGTGCAATAATTGCGCAATAATTTGCGCAAAAATTAAATTTTGGAAATTATTCGACGTACAAATATTTCTTTATTTTTTTAGCAGTTGGTGACAATGATTTGTTATTGAATCGTTGTTATAACAACAGAAAACATAGAAGTCATTACAAGTCTTGACAGTGACAGTTTAATTTTAGGATTCAGTTTTTAGATTTTAGATTTTAAGTTGCAGATTTTTAGTGTAAAACTATAGTTATAAGTTGTCGTGTATCCTACCAGATATTCCGAAAATAGCAAAAAATAGTAAGCCCTTAATTTTTGATTAGTCTTTTCATATCTTCACAAAAATTAGAACCACATATTTGACTTTCCTTATTTGACAGTTAAATTTAAAGATTATTTAATTTAATTTTTTGTTGGAAATTAATAATTTAAAAGGAGTGAGGAATTATTCTGTATCCTATCAAAAATTTAGGAGACATAAAAAACATCGCAAATACTTTAAACCTTGAAATTTATTTACGATAATCAATACCAGAAATTTGACAGATCAATGCTACCAACTTCGTAAGCGGGTGCTATAATGAGCGCGCTATGACCCATTATGAAACCGCTAGCGGTGTCTTAAAAGCAATATTAAATAATTTGTTAAAGCCTGTCAAGCGTCACATAAGGCTGTACTTTAATGATGTTTGAAGAAAAACATAATTGTTTTTTTCTTTAAAAAATAATAATAAAATAATAAAAAAATATTGCAATTACAATTCCCAATTTTTTAAGACAACAGAAAATAAAGTATTGTGTAAAACCTAATTCCAAACATTTTACTAGTAACAACTATTTTCTTGGCTATCCTTCTGAAAACATGTCATTTAGTAATTGAGTTAAATTGCAAGAATTATGTAATCTAAAAGTAGGGTATCAGATTGTATTTATTTAAAATTTTGATAAGGGTTAGTGGAGGGTTTGAAGAAACCACGGGTCATCGAAACATTTCAGCTTGTTCCCGAATCCCAAGCCAAATCGAAGCCCTAAACAAGCGATAGACCACCCCAAGCCATGGAATCCTACTTTAAGCCCCGAAGTAAACAGAGATAACCGGGGTAAAGAGAGGCTTCTTAAACTAAGCAAGGGTGTTATTTTTAGACCAACTGAAAAACTTTTAGCAACTGTAATTTATATTGAAAGGAAATATTATGCATTAATTTGCGATAAATTATGTAATTCGAAGAGGTTATTAGTATTTAAAGGTTTGAGAATCAGTAATATCTCCGGGGGCAATTATGTAGTAAAGAAAATGTCTCTGGCGGATATTCATATTAAATTAAATGCCGAAGCTTCGATCCCTAAAATGTGCTCTTTATACTATGTGGTTTTGTATTTAATTACTGGTAGCAGCACCTATAATCCCTGACTGGGTATCGTTAAAACACCCACTACACACTTAATTGAAGATACAAAAGATGTAGGGCAAACGGTGCGGAAATTGCTTTACCACCACTCGTATGAAATACGTTAATTAATATTACACCTAGCCGCGGATTTAAATTCGAATATAAAATTAATTATCGTTCTTGAATGCGAAATTCATACGCTAACTAGTGTAATGTTTAATCCCCCAGGAGCTGAACTTACTGCAAGCTTGTGAATTTGCGCGACATGTGCACCAAAAAGGCGAATTAGCTAATATTAGCCCATTTAAGGTGCAATTTATTTACTTTCATTACGGAAATCCCAAGCTTAACGCAATTATTGCAAAAGCTGCTTTCATTTCTTTAGATTGAGTTTTATTGAGATAAAGATTGTTTAATTTTCCACAAAATATATTGTTTAAAGTTTTACTATTTTGAGGAACATTTAAAAAATATTATATTGGCAAACAATAAAGTTATTATGTCTTAAGGATGGATTTATCTGCAAGATGCAAGCAAGGATTACTACATTATCCAATTAATAGTTATTACGGGTAACTAAGTTAACAGCGTAATTTCCGCCCTAATCAAGTAATAGATGGAAGCAACAATTGATATATTATATTATTTAAGTTATAATAATTATACACGAAATTTAAAAAAAAGTATTGATCATATCTTCTTCAAATTAGTAGTACAGTTAATTAAAAAATCTATAGAAATTGCATTGATCTTTTAGTTAAAAGCACTTTTAGTTAGGAGGAAAATGCATCAAATTGATGATAGTTCCAGTCAGTTGATCACCATAGTGAAATGCCGTCGTTAAGGTATCTGGAGATTTTTGGCATTACGACCCAGTTGAGATGACAGCTACTTGGCGCTTGGGCGGGGTGCGTGCTTGACCCAAAAATCAAGAAGTTTGGGTGTTTCACTTACATCACAACCGTAGTACTTCAGCTACTTTCGCCCTGACGCGACTCTGATACTGGTGTTTCTGAGTAAATATCTTGCCTTTTGGCAACTGGACGCCAACACGGTGTTGCTGGTAATCTGATCCCTATAACTTTTGCAGTTGTGATTTAGGTGCGATGTTTCACTTGTGCCCAAGTTTCATCTTCAATTTCCATTGGTAGGTTAGTTTCTTGTCCAAGTCATCAGACAGTTTGAGTCCGGATTCAGGTGCAATCCTTTTGTAACCTTTAGCTCCTCGCAAGTTGATCGAGAGGTTGGTGTGTTTCAGGAAGATTTTAATGATACTGCTTCCTTCCTTTCCTTTTATTGATATGGCGAGTTGGGTCTTGAGTAGACTTCACATTGGAATTGATGAGATGTGTCTAATAGCCGTAGTTATCTGGATGGTTTTCTTGGTTCTAAGGACTGAATAATGTATCTAGAATTACTTGAACGGTGTTTGCGTTTCTTTAGGTTTGGAGAGTGGTGGCTCCAGCTTAGTAAAAGGCTCCATCTATTGCTTTATGTCCAACTTCTTTTACTTCCTCTTTGGTTTCAATTTTGACTTATGTTTGTTTGTCAGCTTCGACCTCAGTTACTCTATCGGGTTTCACTTCAACGTTTACTTCAGCTTTACTTTCGAATATTATTTCAGATTATACTTCAGTTTCGACTTTAGGTTTAGGATTTCTGTTGCGGCCTTAGGTCTGATTTATGTAACAGAGATTCTTTGTTATTGTACGTCACTTCATGTTGTACTGTTGTAGGTTTTCTTCGATCCTCTCTTTGGTCGCATCTCCCGATTTTGGTTGCTTTTATCACTTGTTAATTTTGATGTAGCAAGGTTTTGAAAATATCTTGGGACTCTTGAAATGATGCCTTTTGGATTTTTGGTAGTTTGCTCGTCCTTGTTTAAGCATCCTAATGCTTCTGATGACTTCGTTTTGCACTATTCTATGAAATATTTGTCATTATAAATCACTTCACGTACAGGGATATCTCGTACATCTCCTCGAACTCATCTAACTTTTTGTTTTTGGATCTGGTCTCCATCTGTTGATCCATATCCAACTTATTTCCTTTCTTTAATGCTTTTACCGTTGACATCAGTTTCGATGTCAACTTTGGTCTCAATTACTCAGTCGGGGTTCATTTCACCAACTACTTCTGCATTACTTTCATTATTGTTTTCTATTTGTAAGTCAGTATTGGTTCAGTTACTCCATCGTGTCGAAATTGTTTTGAAATTCAGGGTGTGTTTCGCCTTAAGTTCGGATTTTACTTAGACTTCATGTTTGACTTCTTCTGGGGTTGTTGGGCCGATTTCCGTTTTTATAATTTTTTTTCCGATTTGAGGTCTGTGACTTCTTCGTGCATAAGTGCGACTTTGCCCTGTTCTCTTGGCAATTCTTCGGTTGTACCTTTCCTTGCTTGTATGTGTACGGCGACCTTTACTGGTTTTCCGGCAGCTTTGCGTTCAGCATGTCGCCATTTTGCTTTATGATGTCCTGGCACGTTACTAATTTGAGTTTTGGTAGAGTCTCCATACTTGTTTCAGCATTTATAAAGCTTGTGGGGACTTCGTTTTCCATTATGTAAATCCGAAATTGTTTTAGATTTTAAATCACTTTGTGTTGTAGAATTTCTTTGAGCCTTTCAGGAAACGCTGCCCACTATTTTGGTACCATTTTCAAGTGTGGATACTGCAAGTTCTCGAAAATGTATTAGGAAACCATGAATAGCTCTCGTGACTTGGCGCTTAGGCTGGGTGCGTGCGTTCTGGATCCAAGTAGCGATGTGTTTGAATAGACTAGATTTGAGAAACAAGATACAAAAATGGTTGAAAACCCTATAACCTAGAATTCTTAAGAATGTAAATGATACCTATAATGCAAAAGCTTTTAAGTAATCTGTTATTCTATACTACATCATGGCTTTTCCTTTAATTTATACGACTTCGAACACACCAAACTAAAATTTAAAATTCGAGCCTGTTTGTTTAGTTTCATGAAACAAGTCCTTTTGTTCTTATGCTCCTACATGTTTGTAATAAGTATTGTAAATTTTATTTAAGGGATATTGGGTGATATGTAAGCGTATTTGGTTTACATATTACATGGGTTGTTGTTATAAACAGTTTAATAAGTTCACACCAAGCTTCTAAAGCTTCTACTTCCAAGGCAAATGTAGAATGAAAGACAATACGGTTGGCGGTAAACCGCAGGGAGTACACCAAACACTAAACAATGCCACGTTTATGTTTCACTGAAATAAATCACAACATCATCCCTTATTAAGGGGGTAATGATTTTCCTTTAGGAAAAAAATGTTAACTGGTCGTTACACATATATTGAGATTTTTAAAATAAAATTAAATCTATCATACGCCTTTTGGATAATCCTCAATTATTAACTACATGACTTCATTCGATAAAATAGAGGAAACCTGAAATAAAGTTAAAACAATGATAATGTTAACTTTTTGTAGACAATTCAAGTTTTAATACGGGTCATTTCGCCCTTTGAATTGAAATAACCGTGACATTTTCCTGACACGTATAAATCAAAATGATAAAAACTCAATGGGAAAATTTAGACACAGGGAATAATAATTGACTTCATACACGATTTTGACTTGAATAAAATTTGATTTAACTCCCGAAGTACTTACGTTTTTTGTAATAAAGGTTGCTTTTTAAAAATTTGTCCAAAAATGATAATTATGATATTTAGTCGACTTTAGTATAATCAGAAAATATATTTAAATCAAATTAAAAATTCTAGCACCTTACCTAATACAGTTTAAAATTTGTAAGCCCGGCGCATTCACCATGGACATGTGTTTTTAGGTGCATGAAAAATCCCGAGCTAAAACTTACTTCTGTACTCCAAATTATTGCAAAAAATCGTGAAAAAATCACTTTTAAATCCCAAAGAGGAAAACGCGATGATTAGTGATAAAGCAAAGCTTAAAAAATTAGCAGAAAAAAGTGACTATTGTTAATTTATTTGTTCTTTGAAAAACATTTCTGTACCCTTATTACAAGTGAAAAAGAAGATTTATTAAATTCAACGATTTTAAACCTTTGTGGACAGGTGGTTCCAAAGAAACACCACAAATGAAATATACAGGGTCCCAGTAAACCAAAAGAGGTATTATATATGTAAAATATATATAACATGTAAGAAAACTTATGTAAAATCTAGAGAGAAATTAGGGATAAATCATGTAAGGATGTCAGCCATATTTGGGGATAGGTTATTATGTGTAAATTATGTAAATTTTTATATACAAAATATATATCAGATATAAATAAATAAAAACAAAAAATATCATTTTTTTGCTTGGACGGTACAATGTAGTAATTAGCAGCAACCAGGCCATTTCTAGTAAGTAATCACAAGTATAATAAATTAATATTATCTTAATCTTAACTTAAACCATGTTAAACTTAAAGTGGGATTTGCGGGATTCGAACCCACGCCGTTGCAGTCGCAAATTGTCGAATCAAGCCACCTAACCGTTGGACCATCGAGGCTTCATGAAGTGAATACACAAAAACATTGTTTTAAAGCAATTCCACATATATTATATTTGTTTTAATACAAATAAAAAAAAATTAAAAATAAATTAGTGAAGTTAAAAGAAGTTCAATTATATATAAAAATTAAGTAGTTAAAATTATTTTTAACAAAATAAATAAATTATAAAGTATAACTCAACTTTTTTCTAATAATGTCGGTGTTGAATGTTGGATTTCTTTGGTAAGCGCAATTTTGCAGAAAAAATTAAGAAAAAATTCTAAACTTTAAAAATATTCAAAATAAAGACATTAAATCTAAAAATTAAGTAGTTAAAATTATTTATAACAAAATAAATAAATTCTAACCCAACTTCCATACAATTTTCTAATAAGTTATTTTATTTTATATTTTATGTATGAATTATTTGCATAAAGAATATAAGTAAATAATTTATGTAGGTATATTTTAAATTAAATGTCTAATGTAAATAACACAGGCGATATTTTACATTAATAATAAATAATTATTTATATATAAAATATACAGTATACGAACTTATGAATTGTATATGTAAATAATTCTATATAAATAACACATTATAAATTTTACTTATTACTTACATAGAGAAAATAATATAATATTATATATGTAAAATATACATATATTTTACGTTAAATTAGCTACATAGGAGAATTTACCAGCTATCTATGTGTATTTTATATATAAGTTACAAATTGGTTTACTGGGGTGTTTCTAAAATGGTGGTCACGGCTTCTTGTGCTTATACTACAAGTAAAAATAAGTTAAAAAGTCCATAGAAAAATTGGTCCAAAACATAACTGTTACTGAGATACAGGGTGTAGAAATTTCTTTTTATTTTTACTTTTTATTTATTATTTATTTTCTCTGGATCCGCTTAATGAAAATTAATAAAATTTTAGGGGTGAGTACTTCTCACAGTTAGCCACCTTTGGCTATTATTTTTGTCTTAATTTAACACTCCAGTGGCATAGAAGCGGGTCAAGGTGCCCCTTCTTTGAGTTAATTTGGTACGCCACTGCAAAATTTTACAGTTTTATTTAAATTTTTTAAATCTTCATACAATTTACCACAAAAAAGTACACCTATTAAATTTTGATAGGATTAGTAGTATTTTAGTAATCTTGCGTTTTATAATTACCTTTGTTAACATCAAACTAATTTTCCAAATTTGAAACAATTTAACTACAAATAAGAGATATTAAAATTAAAAACTCTTAGTATAACGTTTTGTCGTTATTTTAAATAAAAAAAACATGTCAGAAAAACCCAATTTTAAATTTTAGAAAAATGCTCAAAATGACCCCCCGCTTATTCGTTTTTCTATAAAATTTTAAATATTGTTTCTAGCTTGTTCATTTATTTAAAACACCAACTAAGAGTCTTACTAAGAGTTATCGATTCAAATTTTGTTTGTTTAATTTAAATTTGTTTAAAATTTTGAAAATTAGTTTGATTTTAGCAAGTTCACTGGACCATAAAATTGGAAATCAGAAATACCACTAATCCTATCAAAATTAAACAGTGTACTTTTTTATGGTAATTAAATGAAGATTTTAAAAATCTAAACAAAATCGTAAAATTTTACATTGGCGCACCAAACAAATTAAAAAATGGGGCACCTTGACCGTTTCTACGCCACTGGATTGTTAAATTAAGATGAAAGTAATGGCCAAAGAGAATAAAATTTTATTAATTTTCTTTTAGTCGATCCTGAGAAAATAAATAAAAAGCAAAACTTAAAAGAAATTTCAAGACCCTGTATCTCGGTAACAGTTGAGTTTTGAAGAAATGTTTATATGGACTATTTGTCTTATTTTTACTTCTGGTATAATCACACGAAGCCGTGACCACCATTTTAGAAATACCCTGTATATTTGTAGGCACTTAGAATATACTGGCTGGAACCACACATCCTTACATTCTTCCTTGGACTCTCTTTTCCATATATTTGAACATATGAGTTACTATCATATTTACTGTTAATTATTGGCAAGTTTCTGTAACAGTATGTTCAAGTCAAATGTAACACAATCAAATTCTCCTCTTCTTGATAATGTACACAAAATAACGGTAAGCTTTTCATCACATTATATTTGTTGTAGGAGACTGTACTTTAATAACGTTTGAACAAAAAAAACTTTTTTTACTGATTTTTAACCATGGATTGGAATAAACTAACTTTAGATGAAGCTTATACTTTACTTGATAATATTCCCAGCGATTACGTCAGATGCTCCATGTCAGCAGGAAATATTTACATTTTACAAAAAATACAACTATTGCTAACAAACCATGATCATTTTTAGAAGATTGTTAACTTAAAGTTCCTATCGATATTGAGTCTCCAACATTTGTGTGATTTTTTACAAGGCAAAATAGCTTTTGAAACTAATTTATATGCAATTCAACAATATGATGGTATAAATCCGACATGGCCAGAGATTATAAGAACATACTTTTATTTTTGCATTTGAATTACAAGGATATAATGATGAAAGTCGTATACGACAACGTGCCGAGAGGAATACTTAGATCGTATCATTATCTAAGTTTGAAAGATTTTAGAATGACAGTTGCTAAAGGGTGAGCTAAAATGATTGTGGTCAATTCAAATTTCCCGCCTAAAAATCTGGGGAATTTGTATGCTTCAAGTTCATAGTAACACAAAATCATGTCAAAATCAAAACAAAGTAACTAGACTTCACAAAAGCAGAGGCGTAGGTGTAATTTTTACCGTTGTGTCAAAACTTCAGATTTTATCAAAATTAATTTGCCTAAATCTTTGTTTTGTGTTAGCATCTGCCTCGAAAATGAAGAAAAACGTTTTCATATTTGACATTTGCTGTGAAATTGGAGATTTTAGAAAAAAATTTGCTACGCCATTGGATTACTAGGATATTTTCTTTTTATGATTTCAGTTGTACCAACCTGCGTATTTGGTTGCCTATATATGAAACCATAATCATTTTACCTCACCCTGTACATTGGTACAGATCCTTGGATGGAAAAGGTGGGTTAGATAATTGATCATAACTTATAAATTTAGAAATGTCTGTCGTTAATTTCGTCTTTTTATGGAATTTTCTGATTTTCAATGATCGGTAATCATCGATAGTTAAAACATAGTGGATGCAACTCGCGTAAAAGCATATTAGACCGGGAAATAGTGACAGAAACCCCTTGAGGGGTCGAATGTCATGATTAAAAAATCGAAAATTATAGCAGCATCCATGGACGTTGAGGAGTAATCGCATTAAAATTTGACGAAAACTTACGGATTTCAAAGGATTTTTTACACGAACATTTTTGTATTTTCAGGGAGTCATTAAAAAAAAATTCGGCGGAAGCGTAATGCCATTCTAATCGGTTGGGGCTAATAACCTGCCATACCATTTAAAACAGGTTCAAATCAATTTTTTTATTGTCCTTCAGATTACAATAATATATAATATGGACACGTCTAAAGACTAAACCTAACTTACAACTAAGGCCAATATTAATTACATACACAAAGAGAATACAGAAAGGATGGAAATTGGCCGGTAGTTTTTAACATCTTCTCTACAATTTTTTTTTAAATATGGGAACAACTCTCACTTCTTTAAGACAATCAGGGAAGATGCCCTCCTCAAAACATTGATTGATTAGGTAGGCTAGAGGTTGACTTATTATTTGAGCAACGTCTTTAATTAGCAATATATTTATTTCATCTATACCTGGTGCTTTACTTGATGGTAGTTCACGTATGGTGTTAAAAATCTCACTGTTATTTGTTGGATTAAAAAAAGAAGGAATGTACAGAAAATGTGTTGGGCTGGGGGTCTTCGTTTTCTTTTATGTTTTTTAATAGGGTTGGTCACAAAGTGATTATTAAGGATATCACAAACTGACTTTGTATTTGATACTTTTTTGGCATTTACTGTAAGGATTATTTTCCTGTTACTTTTCTTGTTAGTATTATTCGCCTCTTGATTATTGATTCCCCAAGTAGTTTTACTTCTGTTGGTAGAATTAGTAATTTTGTTATCATTATACTTTCTTTTTTCATTCTGGATCAATTCTAAATGATTTCTTTTGGCCATCTTATAGTTTTCTAATGTATTTTGGGATTGTATTGTTTTATTTAAGAAATGTAATTTCTTTAAATTATCGGCACTCTCAATTATATTATAATTAATCCATTTATTATCGTTAACGTTATTTGCTTTAGATTTCCTTATTGGAAAGTGTACATTAAAGAAATGCAAAATTTCATTCATAAACTTCCTAAATTTACTATTTACGCATTCATTTAATTGAATGAAAGCCCAGTCTATTGTCGTGATACTATTGTAAAACTCAATTCGAGCCGATTGCGAAAACTGTCGTTTAAAATAAAATGTATTTGTGTTTATATTATTTACCAAAGGTACATTTAAATAAATTGCTAGGTGATCTGACAGTCCCGTTTCCATTACGTCCGACTTAAATTCACTAAGGTTGCAAAATATACTATCTATTAGCGTTTGCGAATTAGGTGCTATTCTAGTACCTTTATTATTAGTTTGTTTTAAATTATATGACATTAAGGTGTCCATGAAGGTGTTAGATTGAGTACATCTATTAAAAAGATTGATATTATGATCACTACATACTATAATATATTTGTACCTACTGAAGCATACATTAAGAGTAGCTTTTAATTTCTCAGTGAAGGTGTTCACGCATTCATGTGGTGCTCAATAAAGAGCAATAATTACATATTTTTCAGCGCCTAGTAAAAAGGATGCAGCTGAGTATTCAAATACTTGGTCTATCAAATCAATTTTTAACATGGCAGGTTTCATCTTAAATATATTTGAGCTTTTACAAAATATTGCTGTACCTCCTACTTTGGGAAACTATTTTTTATAGGTTCGCGTTTTTGCAACTAATGATATTCAAGTAGTCATTCACGAAAATCAACATGGCATACCATTTCGACGGTTCAAAATAGTCGCCATACAGCCAAAAAAAAAATCGACAGGTGAAAGAATTGACTTTTTAGGGCAGAATGGCGACTGTTTAGAACTATCGAAATGGTATGGCATGGTGATTTTTGTGAATGGCTATATGAGTATAATTAGTTGAAAAAAACGCGAACCTGTAAAAAATAGTTTCCCAAAGTTTTTAAAATTAACCTGTTTTAATTAGTATGGTGAGCTATTAGCCCCAACCGATAAGTATGGTATTACGCTTCCTCCGAATTTTTTTATAGACTTCCTGAAAATACAAGAATATTTTTGTAAAAAATCGTTTGAAATCCGTAATTTTCCGACAAATTTGATCGAATGCTTTGAGATTAGGCCCCGAAGACCAGTGGTGCTTCTATAATTTTCGATTCTTTATTTATCATATTTGACCCCCGAAGGGGTGCTATACTTGTAAAAAATGAAACCGATTTTTCTGTCACTATCTCCCGGTCTATATTGTCCAACTCGGTCTACGGCCTCGTTCTAGAATTTTTCCGTCACGTGCAAATATTATCCACTTTTTGGACTTGTTGTATAAATAGTTATTTATAAACCATTGAAAATAATAGAATTCCATAAAAACATGAAATCAGTGACAGGCATTTCTAAATTTTTAATTTTTGGTCAGTTGTCAGTATGCAAAAAATTATGCTTTCTTGCACAAGTGCGCAGAAAAACATCATTTAAGTCATGTTTTTTGCATTAAGTTACACTTTGGTGCACTCATGCAAGAAAGCATGACTTTATGCACTGACAACTGATAATAAAATTTTCACTAATTTAAGCACCATTAACACTTTTCTTATTCCTAATCAAATTTAAAATCATTATAGCTCATGTGAAAGGTCTTTAGATTCTTTTTAACACAAAAAGGTATTAATTTTTGTTTGTTTTCGACAGTAACCTAAAAATATCCACATACATTTTTTGGATACTTTCTGGTTATGTTATCCAAAATTTAATGATTTTGTCCTATATTTTATGGTGCTGAAGTAATAATTGAGAGAAAAATCTTTTTAAAAAAGACTAAAATAATTTGAGTGATATTTAGAGCATTAATTTTAAAAGCTTTTACCTAATATCGCTCGAATAAATTATTTTTTTAAGTAAAAAGGCAATTTAAAGTATAGCAGCAACTAGCTTTTAACCTCCTTATAACTCCTGGCAGCTTCCTGCTGGGAGACATTCCCCTTTGAAACGCGTTTTATTTAATTGCTTTTATTATGTTTGTCAGCCGTTCTCGGCTTTAGTCTCATTCTTAACCTTTATTTTTGTTTTGTTTTCTACGCAAACAAATTTTATTTCGCAGTAAATTATCTGGCACTTCCGTAAATATCGTTTGGGATTTTAAATTAATCTTGAAAGAAATATGTCAGCTTTAAGGTATAATCGCTTGGCCATATATTTTGGTTATTGCATATAAAGTCGATATCACGTAGAAGCAGATGAAGGATAACTCATTTTTACGATATCGTCGATTTTCAAAATGATTTACTAAGTACAAAATGGGGAAAACGGTCGCCAGTTGTAATTTTCGTTAAATTTATGCCTTGACGATAAGCATGAACCTCTTACTTAACGTCAAACAACGATTTACGCTTTATTTACCCTTAATTATTTAGTTGCACAACAAGAAAATTGTTTGATTATTTTTTTTCGTCACTCGCCTCAGTTAATTTGATTATCTCTACTCAGAATTTCGCCCCTTTTATTCAAAGCAGTGGCGTCGGGGGTGGAACCACTGCCCGTGCCGCCGCATATATTATCGAGAAAGGCCTGTTACAAATCTGAAGAGATAAAACATGCACCACGTTTTTCCCAGCCAAAAATTTTCATTTTACCCAACCCTTACAACTCTTCTCTTTCATCCAACGACGAATTATTTACCCCTAAACGACACAGAGGCGCCACCAAAATTTCCAAACTCATTTCCACCACCTTTCTTAAATTCAGCACAGAAAAAATGGGCTACTCAATAAAATCACCATCTCAAGATTTGGCCAAAAAATGAATACGATAAAGTAAACATTAGATTAGCGCGATATTAATATTCTAAAATTTAAACATTTATGTAACGTATACAGTATTCCCTCAACAGTCTTTGTTAGGATTAGCCATTTTTTGTATAAAATGTGGAAAACTCTATGGATATGTCCATTCCCAGTTGTATTAAGTTAATTGAACTCCAATTTGCGATGATTCATCAAACTCGGGCAGAATCCACTAAACCGAACAGTTTGTGAGCCTTTTAAAAAGATTTAATTAAATTTAGAGTGAAATCGACCACAAGCCCAGGCTGAAAACTTGCACTTGGCAATTGTTTTCGTCGGCTTTCAATTACACACCGCTTGCCTTCAGGCACAATCGACTTTTTATCTGGGAAAATATAAACTCAAATTGAATTTATCCAAACAATTCGAATTGATTTTTTATGCTGTTAAGAGTATGTGATGTCTCTTCCTGTTACGAATAACAAAGCGAGAAGAGTTGCAACAAAAATATTTTTTTATAAATTTTACGTAATAAAGTATTTTTACGTTATTTCTCATCATTTTACATACAATGATTGGCGTTATCAGGTATTTATGATTTTCCATTATAATGCGATACCTTTTAAAAGCCGACCGGATGAGTCTCAGGATAAATGAAGTGAATGATGTTAAATTTTGAGCCCAATTCTAAACCAACGCCCCTGGGGATTATATTTAATCTTATTAAGGTATTTTTATATCAGTTATTTATAACACCATTATTTGTAATATTTTTAATAATTTAATAATTCACCTGATCAAAAGTTTAATGAACATTTTTTTATTTAATTTAAGTTAAAATAATATAATTAAAACTCAGTTTGTTATTTTGAACGCTATTTAATTATGAATTCGGGATTTTAAATAATAAAACGTTTTGATTAATTAATTTTTAATAAATTATTTATGTATTATTATTATTATTCACATGAAATATTCATGTATTTGTAAATTACTTTTAAGTAAATTTAATCTAATAATTTTAAATAAACGTTATATCACTGATTTTCATATCCCGGCGCATGCACCATTACAAATGTCTTCTTTGCCATCAAACGAAAAATCCAGTTAACCCAGGAAAGTTTTGGAACTATATTTTTGTTGTTACACTTAGTTTAATTTAACAAAAAATAGGATATTAAAATTCCGAATTAGAATTAGTAGATTAGTAATTAGGCATTAGGGTAGATAATAGAGTTTGCAAAAGATGCTTGATACCGAACTTCAATATTTTTTATCAAGTGTTTTACAAAAGGTTATTTTATAGAAAGTAAGAGTGCAAAAAACTGGACAAAGAAATGCTACCAGGAAAGTGATTTTACCTTTTTGACAAAGTAAAGATTTGGTTGATGATATCAAATACTGCTCTATGAGAATGACGTTCAGTCCCAGGCGAAGTTACTTGCATAGAAATACACTCAGGAAGAAAATTGTAAATTATTATAGAAGAAATAATGTTAAGAGCATATTCCTAGACACCCGCGATAAATTTAATAAAAAGGGAAAACACAAAAGTAGGAGTCCTAGCCAAACTTTAGAAACTTTTAAATGAACACGTCGATCAGGAAATAGATATCCCACATTCAAGAAGAGGAAAATGACGAATAAAATACCTAAATGAAGAAGCGAAGAAATTAACATGAAAGGATGAAAAAAAGAAGACCTAGTTGTAAAATTTGGCACGAGGATGGTGCGTTTCGTCAATTACTAAAAATCTTGTAGTATTTGCGTTCAAGATGGCAGAGAAGATGAGAAGGAACAATGCGCAAGACTTAATTAACCTTAAAATTGAAGAAGAAAAGGGAAGACATAAAAGTACGAATACTAGCGACTACCAAGTAAAGACGTCTCACAGGAAAAAATATCCTGGCATTTAAGAAGAAGACAATGAGGAAGAAAATACTTATACGTTATTGAAAATGTGTTATTAGAAAATATAGTGCAAAAGTCTGAAAGAGTATCATCGTATTGGGTAGAAACCATTCATATAGAACGTTTTTGTTTGCCCCGAAATAAAGTTCAACTCGACAATCTTTGAAACGCTCGACCAACCAGATAGACCTGCAGCACAAGAAGAATCGAAGTATTAAATTTTTTGCTCTTTCTCAACTTGTAGATTCACGTTCGCTTTTTCAAAATTAAAAGGAATAGAGGCCAAGGTTTCACAGGTAGCTTTTTCTCATTATCCGGTTAAATTTTTTATTGAATGCAAAGGATGTAATTAAGAAATCTCCGACAATGATTCAACCATTCAATTTTACTGAAGTTCAAAAGAAAGTTATTAAAACTCCAGAAAGAGAAATATACAAATAAATAGACACATATTAAAACTCAACTAATTACTCCCAGCTTTGTTAGAAAACATAATGATAAGTAGAGAAAAAGAAGAGAAAAAGAAGAGAACCTCCGTATGCAATTCAATTAATGGGTGAAAGAATGAGCTGTTTATTATTGCATATATTCCACAAAATGTTTATATTACAAGTCTACATGTTTCGGCACAATGCCATCTTCAGGACTAACTAAAATGCAACATATAATTAAAATTAAATACATAATATAACTTAAGCTAGGACTTACTTGTGAAATAATGTACAACAAAATACACATGAGCAACAAATATTAAAACTTTTAAGTCAAAAGAAGCCAGATCTGCTCTCAATAAAAGTGTTAAGTTTTTCGAAATCTGAAAATATATAAAAGTTTTCTACTAAACAAATATTAAAGTTTTTAAAATAATTTACCATAAATGTTGATTTAACAATGATCGTAAAAGTAATTAAAGAATTTAATTGCAATTCAAATTTCAAAGCACATTTGCAACGTTAACCTCTAAATGCAATTGATACAGGTTCGTATGAATGTCAAATCCAACTGTGTACCAGGTGGATCAGTAGCTTGATTCTAGATTTAGAAAATTAACCAATCATATACCGGGTGTATAGGAAAATTACTTTAATATTTTTAACTCATTTTAATATTAATTTTTAAATTTTAATTCTGTTTTCTCAAACGCCCAACAAATGTTATTCAGTAACGGATTAAAGTCTTTGTTGATGTTAGTTTGTTGATTTAGTAACAACTGATTATTAGACAAGGAGTATCTTTTAATTTCTAAATATTCTAAAAGGTCCATCCTAAAACCTTTGAAAGGATGTAAGTGCAATCATTTTGCCTCAGTTGGGGTGAAATTAAGACTACAGTTACTTCAGTGTTCGCCGAAATGCGACAAGCCGTTACTGTTCTCTACATGTTCTTTTACGCGGGTACTAAGTTTTTGTCGTTTTCTGTCTCTAGTGTGAAGGACAACTTTTGATGTTGAGAATTTAAAAAGATTAAAAATTGTTCTAAATTATCCTGTGAATCTGACCATAAAACAAAGATATCTGCGTATCTCGTCCATAGTTTTATGAACTTTAGGGAACCATTATTGGATTCAAAAAGATTCTTCTCAAAGTTATTCATAAAGACTTCACTAAGAAAAGGGGATAGAGGGTTGCCCATTGCTAGACCTTCCTCTTGCCTATAAAATTTGTTGTTATACATGAAATAATCTTGTTCTAACGTTATTTTAAGTAAACAGATAATACTATCGTGTTAAGAGTCTAAAACTTTATTTTCTTTAAGTAAATTTGACACAAGTTGTACAGTTTCAGTTTTGTAATTTAAACATTTTGTAGAATATATGCAATAATAAACAGCACCTACGCTTATTCTTTCACCCAATAATGATAAGTTCAAATAAATCTTAAAACCGGAAAACTTAGCAGAGAAAAACCAACCCGGGGTCTCCAACCATTGCACCACCGAATAAATTATTTTATTGTCTAATTGAAGTAATGATACTAATTTCTGTGCTTCAAGTTGATTTAAAGCAAATCTGGACTTGCTGGCAAGTGATTCAAAAACCAAGTCATTTGATCCTAAAAAAGGCTGAATGCTCTCAACTTGTAATTTTCAATATACAGGTCAATAGTAAGTTTTGCCAAAGGAACATATGATCAACAAAAAAATCTAAAGAAAAGAGAATTAGAACAAAGGGACTCCACTTCAACTTAAAGCTGAAGAGGTAGAAATTAAAAAAATAATAATAATTGACCCGAAACACCCAAATTTTGGAGGGTCAAATCGCATAATAAAGAAAGTAGGAAACTTATTCTTAAAATTGTTATTTTTTGTAAAATTATTATTAAATATAAATATTGAAAAGTGACCAAGAGAGAAAAAGAAAAGAAAAAAAAAACCCGTAACGAAAGAATACTAAATAACATAAATAAAGAAACTATAATATTGGATTTTTATTGAAATAAAAATGTTTTTTTCGAAATTTAATAAAAATATTTTTTACGTTCCAATTTACAATAAATGTCTGTATACCTGGAACGAGTATAAGAATTGAAGACATGTCAAGCATTTACCCACTTTTGTATCTAATTTACGCTGGCTTTTCCACTTTTAGCTTTTATCCGATTTATCCAATAAGACAACCTTATCAGATTCCTTTTAAGTACACAATCTTGCTTGGCGGTTTTTCCGGAACTCTTCCTACAAAAATAATTCCAACGGGTTTTAATGGATTAAAGTGGTAATAATAATTTTTAAAAACATAAAAGCTTTTAAAATTAGGCAATATTTTGAATTCATGAATTTATAATAAAAGTATTGTTAAGAATTTGATTAAATTAGCGATATCATGTTGTGTTATAAAAAATTTGATGAGTAAATCGCATTCCGTCAAATTATTATGCGAACATAACACACAAAACACAAAGATAGAAGGAGAAATTTAATCAATCAACTTTTGTTACATTTCGCTGCTTTGATTTAACCAATGAAAAAAAATGGAAAATGATCCATTTAAAAACAAAAGAATATTTAATTTTTTGTATCCTATTATTTTATACTTAGTAATTAGGATATTAAAGAAGGCTAGTAGAAACGAGATTAGACTAAAAAAAGTCAAACAAAATAATTAAAGAGTAAAATAGGATTACAAGTTTAATAAAATGTTTTAAAAGGCGACCTTTCATCCGGAGAGCGACAATAGAATCTAATTTACAAAAGAATCTGGAGATAATTCCAAGACAGGGAGGATGGGTTTTTCTTCTCGAGGTTTCCCGCGAATTTTCCAAACTGAACAATACTTAAAATCGGGCGAGAAGTTGTAAACATTTGTTAAATGTTTCGACGAAACGATTTATCTCTGTCAACCGCAGTCTGCTAGGTACAACAAACTGGAAAAAGTTGGAGCTTGTCGTTTAATATAAGAAGCGATTTTTTCCTCAAAGAAAGAGGGGATGCCAGTTGTGATTAATTAATTTTTCTGACCTTTTAGATCTTGTTAATTTTAATTAGCTAGGAGTGCTTTAGAAACTAATTACCACTATAAAAAGTTGCGTCTTATTGATCATTCGAAGACATCATCATTAATTTTAAAACAAATACTAACCATGCGGATTTAAAAACTCTTGCTTGGAATACGAATTTAATTACTTTCTTTAATAAATTTTATTTTGTGAGTTTATTAGTTTTAGTATTCTTAACATTATTATTGACCTATTAAAATATTTTATTACTTTCGTTAAAAATAGGTGATGGAACATGTTTCATTACATGAACCATCTGCAGTGTACACAAACATCTTTGAAACATTAAGTATTTTATAGTGCAGATAAAATTAAAAAGTGTTTTATTAGTACACAGAGTCAGTAGTGGGTAATAAAAAATACTTTATTTATAACACTATTTATGTCTGGAAGAAAACTGGAACATTGTACGGTTAAAATGCCTCGATTTGGTTCTCAAAAGATTTATCAGAACGGCCCTACCTCTGATATTTCTGATACCTCATAGTCAATAGATTCGTTGTCCTGGTGACGGTTTTTGTTACACCAACTCAATATGTATTTGCCGATTCAAATTAATTTATCCCACCAAATATGACGTCAGAAGTGGATCAGTGCTAAGCGGTTTAAATTCGGTGACAATTGACATTTATGTGGCAACCATGACAACGTCAACTGAGCTACTTTTGACGTCATTCCACTAGTTCCGTATTCGGCTGCAAGAGGTAGATCGCTCACCTTGAAAAGCCAATAGCGACGGCGAGATAAAAATCGTTACTATGGAAACTAATACACACATTATGTAGTAAAAGTATATAATGTGCAACAGACCGTTTAATAAAAACTGCCAAAAATCAAGCTAAAAACGAGGCTGCATAAGCATGATACCATTTACAATTTGCTTGAATGTAGCAATGACTAGAGACCTGAATTTTTGTAAATATCTAAGCGCATGTGAAAACCTGGTTATAAAGTAAGGAAAATGACAAACGTGGACTCCATTGAAGTCTTAATGTGGCTGATAAAATTCGCAACAATGATTAAATAGTTCGAGTATATGGTTCTTTTATTTAAAAAGTCGTTGCTGTTTTAGAGTTTTAGGATCGTAATTTGAGGAGTTCGTCATCTCGAATTAAACCTTTATAAAGCTAAGATAACATAAAATTTGCTTTAATTTTTATGCTTTAAAGTGAAGTGGGGTAAAATCGTATTATTCTAAATAAAATTTAATACAGAGTAAGCTAAAATGAATGTGGTCAATTCAAATTTACCGCCTAAAAGTGTGGGGAATTTGTTCGCTTCAAGTTCATAGTAACACAAAATCATGTCATAATAATAACAGAGTAACCAGACTAAACATAAGCATTGGAGTAGGTCAAATTTTCACGTCTAATTTTTGTATTTAGTTTTTTCAAGATTACTTTGAATAAATCTTTTATTTGTGTTAGCATCTGCCTCCAAAATAACGGACATCATTTTCAACATTTGATATTTGTTGTAAAATTAGAGCTAATTCTACGTTTTTTATTTTCAAAAATATATTTGTTTAAAATTTTTGATTTATTATGATTATTGTATTCATTTTGGAAAAAAAAGTTGCTACTCCCTTGAATTACTAGGGGATTTCCTTTTTAAATTTTTAGTTGTTCAAACCTGCGTATTTGGTTGCCTACATATCAAACTACAATCATTTTAGCTCGCCCTGTAGGTAGTTAATATGTAGAAACAAATGAGAGTTTATTTACTATTATGTTCTTGATCCGTAGAATATACAGAGCTAAAAACCTGCCAACGGAGTAGCTCATTTATTTTTTATCCGGTTTTAATAAATGTCAAATTAAATGGTTTAAAGAATACTATTATCGGATTATGAAGGGGTTTTTATTTTCTATAAAAACATCCGAAAAACTGCAAGCAACTTTTGTTTTTTAAATGGCAACATCAGTAGAAAACAAGAAAAATTCAAATAAGTTGTTTTAATTAAAAAAAATATATTTTTTCCTATCAGAAGAGGAGTTGGTGTTGGAAGATTTGGATAAATAAGTAATAAGTGATTCACGGAGATTCCATGTATCCAACTTTATTGAGATTTATTTAAATTGCCACATGTTTCGGGCTCTTGAGCCCATCATCAGGCACTAAAACATCAATTATTTAAGTATTTAAAACTAACAGAGAGTCCATAACATTAAAAACAAAAAATACATCTATCACGCGAATAAAGTGCAATGGTAATGTTGATTTACATTTAGTGATGACATACATTCAACAAGTCTTAGATTAAGGTTGCTATAAAAAACTTATAAAATATACTCACTCAGGAAACAATAAACAGGATCAGGTATCAGCGAGCTATCAGACCCTTCAACTTCTCTATGTACATAGTTACAAAATCTAACGTCTTGTTGGAGCAAGCAACCAAGAATGTTATGTGTGTCAGTCAGCAACATCGACTACCTATACATATTTAGAAATTGATCCTGGTTGATTTACAGTTGTGTATGTTACGAGCTATCAGCACCATCGACTACCTATACATATTTACAAATTGATCCTGGTTGATTTACAGTTGCGTTGAATAAGGTTTCCCAAAGTCACCCAATCAATTGATAAAGTTTTCTATAAAAAATTGTGTGGAAGCTTTTTCCATAGGTTTAAAATTGGCGCGTTTTCAACACTCTTGGAATTAATTGAAGGTTATTTTTGCAAAGAAAACAGTATTACGCATAAATGCGATTTTTTTTAACGATCAGCACTCTTGTAATTTAAATTTTCAAATGTGTTCCGAAACAAGCAAAGTCCAATTATTCTTACTGACTCAAATGCAAGCGAGAAAATGGCTGCTTAAAAATTTTTAAGTTCAATGAACATTACTTAGAATTCATAGCGTAGTTTGGTGTCCGAAATCCGCCGTATTTAGTTTTTGGCTTTGAGACTCACTCTATTATGGTATACCATCAAACATAAATTAATTTGTACTTTGCACTTTATTCGCTTGATAGATGTACTATTTGTTTTTAATGTTATGGACTCTCTATTAGTTTTAAATTCTTAAATAATTGATGTTTTAGTGCCTGATGATGGGCTCAAGAGCCCGAAACACGTAGCAATTTAAATAAATCTCAATAAAGTTGGATATAAGGAATCTCCGTGAATCACTTATTAATATTTTTGTCCTAATTTTTATAAAGTTTTTTTTCTTTATATTTTTTATTTTTGTTTATACGTTTTACGAAAACCAATAATATTTTTTTTCTTTTACTTTGTATGTATCGTTTTGGATTTTCTTCCTTATTATCTAAGTTGGTGTCCTACCAACACAACACCAGTGCACAAAAAATAAAAAAAAATAAAATAATATTATTTTTGTACTATTGCCAGAGATTAATTTTTAAATTAATATTTTCAAATCATGTTGCAATTTGAATAACAAAAGTTGCCTATCTGTTTTAGGATATTTTTGATAAAAACAAAAATTTTCTAATATACGATCATAGTAGCCTTTGAACCATTTAATTTGAAATATCAATTAGCTATGTACTTCGTTGGTCGTTTTTTGTACACACCTCTGAATACGTACTTGAAAACGACCCACCCCAAATAACGTGAGTTTTCTGAAATGTATAAATATTCGATAAATCATGTTAATTTTCTTTAGGAGAGGAAAACTTAGGGTGGGTTTCACGAACGAGGCTTAAGCCGAGTTTTAGTTAAAACGGTTTTAAGTAAAACGCCTGCTTTAGCCGACCGGTGGTTGCACTAAAATTTTGTGGAGGTGGCTTAACTAAAACTACACCTTTGCACGAACGTCAATGATATAACAATAATAAAACGAGAAATTGATATCATATAAGAAGTGTGGTGTGTTTTCTTTTAGTTTTGTCTGTTTTGGGTTTTTTTTATATGGAGAAAAAGACAAAGTTGGAATTAAAAACAATTGAAATATTAAAATTTAAAAAGCAATAATTGCAATTTAATTAATAAATAGTATGAAGATGAAAGTACAACTTGCCTTTATAGAATTTAATTAACTAGTTTAAATACAGGGTGAGTCGAAATTAAACCGCCAAATTTTTTAAGCCGATTCTATGACTAATTTTAAGATAAAAACGTCAAATTAATATATGTCCTAGACCAAGAGTTTTTCGAAACAGAGAAGATCCATTTTACATTTTTGATGATTTGGATTTTTAATCAAGATTCAGGTCAACAAAAATTTAGTGGTAGCTCATCTTTTGGAAATATTTGGTAACCAAATAGACCCTATAGCATAAAAAGAAGTTTTTCTATTGATGCAAAAAACAAATCTTACTGGAGCATTTCAAAATATTGTGGAGGATACAATCAACATCCGTAAGTCTTCAGTATCCAGAATTATTAAAAGAGTAATTCACCAGATTGGTCTTCTTAAGTCTTTATTATATTGATATGCCACGATCACATGAGTAAAGGCATAGAACATAGTTTGAATTCTACAGAATGCACGAATTTCCAGGTGTAATTGGTGCTATCGATTGCACTCATATAAAAATAGAACTAGAGTCCAACCTAAATTCTGAAATTTTTCGAATTACCGGACAAAATATCTCCTGGGTGATAATGGCAATGCGTGTAAAAGTTTTTGTTCAGTCTCCCATTTTAAACGCGTCCTCGGCAAGTAAAGAAGCATATAATCAAGCTCACATATATACAAGAAACTCTATTGAAAGTGTTTTGGCATTTAAAAAACGTTTTGCATGCTTGCATTTTGGTCTTAGAAATAAGATGAGCACCAATTTGTGCATAATTGCAGCATGTTGTGTTTTGCACATCATAGATATTGAGCTTGGAGATTAATTTGATGAGGATGATGAACCTGAAAATCCCATAGATTTTATAGCAGGATAGCAGGATAGCAGGAAAATAATAAGTCAGCAGTGCGAAGAGGTTTTGGTTAAAAGAACATTTATTACATTCTCCATTTTCTTCTTTGTCCTAAAAGTTTTCTTTATATTTAAACTAGTTAATTAAATTCTAAAAATGCAAATTGTTCTTTCAGATTTAAACTATTCATTATTTAAATTACAATTATTGTTTTTTAAATTTTAATATTTCAAATGTATTCAATTCCAACTTGTTTTTTTTTTCTCCATTTCAAAAAAACCATAGAACACAGACAAAACCAAAAGAAAACAGATCGCACTTTTTACATAATCTCAATTTCTCGTTTTATTATTGACATATCATTGACGTTCGTGCAAAGGGTTAGTTTTAGTTAAGCCACCGCCACAAAATTTTAGTGCCACCGCCCGTCAGCTTAAGCCGGTGTTTTAGTTAAAACCGTGCAATTTAAAATTTTAAGGTCATGGTGGTTGGGGCAAAAGGGATGTCATGTGAGGCAAACTTTTGCACGCCATTAAGATTCCCCCTCCGAAAGAAAATTAACCTGTTTTACCAAATTTTGATACATTTCATCCAACTAAAGTTATTTAGGGTGGATTATGAAATTTATCTTCACAGCATTTGTAACTATTTAATGCACTTACCCCATTTCCGGGGTAAGTGCTAGTTAGTTGATGTATTTTATAATTTTCTATTAAAATGAAAATTTGCGAAAAAATTTGGCAATTTTTTCAATTTAAAATAATAACAGAGTGCAATAAATAAGTTAGTAAAATCAGTCTGCACTTACCCCACTTCACCTTATATTAATTATTTCATTTAAAATGTTTTATATTAAAATATTTCGGTTAATGTAATATACGATTTTATGAAGTGCACATTGGGTGAGTAAAAAGAAAGCAGTAATATTGAGTAAATTGGGATCAGTTGAGACGTTTTATTGATGAGAAACGCCACTTATATCGTTTTAATGATAGCAGGCTCCCGGAGCTGAGCTAATTACCACCCGGCCGCCCCCAATACCGACCTGGTTTGAAACAGGAAGCGGAATTTCCAAGATCCATTGCCTACACGATCATCAAGCCGAATATTGGAATTTTCGATTACGAATTTAAAGCGGTCACCATTTCGGTTTTATACTTATTTTTCAAGAGGGGCTTACGATCGACTCTTAAACTTTAAGCGGTTCACTTGGATGCATTAAATTTTCATCGATACAAACTTAAATATAAATGTACACTTAACATCAACATTATGGAACTTTTTATTTCCCTGATTATCCTAGAAATAAAATATGCGGACGTTATCCGCCATTTCTTTTCCATTATTGGTTATAATACCTTGGAAAATATCGCTTTTTATCTCTTTTTTGAAAGATTTGTACATTCTTTAATTCCCTTCAATGGCCATCCTACTTTAGTACTTTCATTTCGTATTCTTAAACTACAATAAATTCTGGTTATTATTTTTTAATGAGCTTATTCCAACAGAATTATTTTTTTACTTTCGTACTATCACAAAAAAATCTTTTTACCCATTTTTTCTTATTCACTGCACAAAAATAACTATATACTCAAATAAAGTTGATATAAATAGTAGTTTACGATCCATCCACCTTTTTATTTATCTAAGCTTATAAAAATATAACTACGTCTGGTATTAATAGACATTAATTGAAATGAGTGATTATTTAAATGGGTTATAATATAGGAACAACTTACTTGTGGATATTGGCATCTGTTTTCGAGAACTAATATCTCAAATCGGATTGATGGAATCGTAAATTACTGTAATCCCTCTTGGTCTAGAAAGCGGCCTGTCGACAACTTATCAACGTAGGCCATTCGAATTTTACAAAAATTGTTAAATCGATTGCGCTACTGTGGATAATTAATTTATATTATTGCAGGTTAAAGTCACAAAGTTTTTATATTATGTGTAAGTTTTTAACATTATACATATACAGTATTATAAAAATAAGAGCAACAAAGAGATATTTCGTAAAAACTGGCGCCGTCTTTGACTGAATAAAATATACTGAACAAACAAAAAGTGATAACTAGTGATAACATATTTTTCCTTATTTGCTATATATATATTTGTTGTAATATTATAACAATTAAAAAGTGCTATAAAAATATTCTTTGACGCTTTCTTAAAATTGTTAAGTTTATCCCATAAAGATAAAAATTACAGAAAATGATAGTCATTGTTTCTTTGATTATACTAAAAAAATAAATTTTAAAAAAGCTTCAGTAGAAAGAAAGTTATGACTAAAAACGAAAGAATCAACCGAATTTCAAATTTGACCGCTTAAATTTACCGACTATCCTCTTAATATTTTATTTTTTCAGTGAGACACCCCGTATAATAAATACAATAACTTCTAGTGCTGGCTATTAGACCGGGAGCTCGCGACAGTTTTTGGTCTTCGATTTCATACAGCATGGATTTTGGAGGAGAGAATATTTACTCTATAAGAACAAAAAAAAGCCTGCACGCTTTCCGATCATATGGAAAATTGCATTTCCATTTTCACAAAAATTTCGTGTTTTTCTCTGATTTACTATTGCATGCCCTTTTAGCAAAAGATAGTTACAATAAACTTAAGTCTTGAAAATTATAGGCATGCGATTCGCACGGTCCCAAAGGGCTCAAATGGTCATGTGATCTAATAAAAAATATGATTTTCCGCGTTTTCATAATGCATGCCAATGGAAAGAATTAAAGTTTATGTCATAAAACCCCCATAAAAAATTGGCATGCGGCCCTCGTTGGCTTAAGGGTGGAAAATTTAGGAAAAGTTTAGTGGAATGACAATGAAAATTTTCACCGAACTTCAGTGTCATTCCACATAACTTTTTCTAAATTTCCACCCATGAGCCAACTAGGGGCGCATGCCAATTTCTTTATGGGGGTTTTATGACACAAACTTTAATTATTTTCATTGGCATGCAGTATGAAAACGCGGAAAATCATATTTTTTTATTACAGATCATATGACCGTTTGAGCCCTTTGCGACCGTACGAATCGCATGCCTACAATTTTCAAGACTAAAATTTATTTTAACTATCTTTTGCTAAAAGGGCATGCAATATTAAATCAGAGAAAAACACCAATTTTTTGTGAAAATGGAAATGCAATTTTCCATATGATCGGAAAGCGTGCAGGGGTTTATTACCCGCTTTTCTTTGTTCTTATAGGGTAAATATTCTCTCCTCCAAAAGGCATGCTGTATGAAATCGGAGACCAACAATGTCGCGAGCTCCCGGTCTATACACAGGATATCCCTGCATAACTGTGCCAATTTTTTTCTTTAATTGCTTTCTTAAAAACTTGAAAAATTATTAAACAACGTCGTACATTTTATCTCAATAATATGATATAAACCGTAAAAAAAATCCGGGATATGACTAAATAACTGAAGAAATTTTGCACAAGCTATCAACAAAAGCAATTTTTAAAATAACTCACTTAATTAATGAGGCATTCAGATTAAAATACGTACGCAGTCTATGGCAGATTGCGGAAGTTATAATGATACCAAAACCTAGAAAACCACTTTATGAGGTAACATCTTACCGCTTTTTTCAATGATGTCAAAACCGAGGTCAAAACTCTTTGAAAAATTATTACTTAAAAAGCTTGTAATATAAAATAAAAATCATCAATTCGGGTATAGAAATATTCAATGATCGCCAAAGTCCACAGAATAACGAACATAATCGAAAAAGCAATTGAAGAGAAATAAATTTCCTCTCCGATCTTCTTAGGTGTAGCAAAGGCTTTTGACAAGATCTGGCACGAGGGATTCAATTATAAGTTGAGAACTATGCTACCAATACTATTCTCAAAAATATAGGAATCTTACATATCAGAAAGATTTATTCAGAATTAAACAAAAAGACGCTTAGTCGGAACTGAGTGAAATAATGGGAAGTGTACTAGGACCGGTCCTATGCCTATTGTATACATTTAACCTCCCACGGCAAGAACATAATACATTAGCAAAGTTCACGGATGATACAGCCATACTTTTAGTTGTAAACACCAAAGACGATACAACCCAGGCATAACAGTTAACCGTATCCCAAATTGAAGATTGGACGAAAAAAATGGAGAATCACTCTAAACGAAGATAAATCTATTCATATAAATTTCACCAAAAACGAAACCAAAATATTCAGGTTATGATAAATAATCATATAGTGCCGTATGCAAATACAGCAAAATATCTTGGTATCACCCTAGATACCAAACTAAGGTGGAACGGTCACGTCAAGAAAACATGACAAGAATTAGGACTGAGATATAGTAAAATGTATTGGTTAATTAGGAAGAGCTTTCTCTTTGTCAATTCATAAATAAACTTTTTCTTTATAGGCAAGTATTGATCTTAATATGGCATCGAATTAGGGGGTTCACAAAACAAACTAACTTGGACATAACACAGAGATTCCAAAATAAAGTTCTAAGAAACTTCACGTCGTTGATATTCCATGGTTATGGTACATCAGAAGCAACAATGTACATTGAGATCTACAAATAGACACTGCAGCTAATGAAATCAGAAATTTCCCCAGAACCACGAAGAAAGGTTACTTCAATACAAATATATTCAAGCTAACCAACTCCTTGACAATAGGAATCTCGAAAGAAGAGTTAAGAGGACTAGACTCTTCGAGTTGGTAAAAGCGTTTTTGAAAATGATTTTAAGCACTCTGTTATAATTGCTTTTCTAAAATAACTAATGACCGCAGATACGCTCCATTCATGTATATTCAATCTATGGAAACACCCTGTATCTGATAATTTTTATTATTTTGTTATTATAATTATTTTAACCCGGTTAACCCTTAGGCCTAGTGGTGTACATGGGCGCGATCAATTCAATACCATGTAGTTCCAGTACACGTTAGCAATATGTACACGCATAATCTGTGACGAAACTAATTCATGCACTCAACAAAGTGATTTATACTGTCTGTTCTGGATGTCATTTCGAGCAGTTTCGAAAATTTAGCATATATGTATATCAGAAACAAGGTATTTATCAACCCATTTACTTCCTCACTAATCAAATAATCTCAATTCTACTCATAAACCAAAGAAAAAGCATGTCATGTTTAAACTTTTCATTTAACTTTGTACTCCAGGAACTTTTCCCAAGTTTCAAGAAATTTCTCTGCACAGTGAAAGTAATTCTAGTGAAATTTTCTCCGTGTTTATTATTTACATTAGTTTCCTTATATTTTTCTACCTTAATATAATATAAAGACCGTATCCTACGCACCAACATCAATCACTTCCAAATTCACCTCAAGCCTGATTTAATTTTAATAACAATTATTAAAACTTGGTAAGATTATTTCACGCCATTGTCCTGACAAGCGTTTTGATTGGTTCATTTACCGTTGGATTATCGTTGTACTTAAATTATCAAGTCTTAACGTTCCTTTAAATTTCAAATTTATTATTAACTGACGTTAAAGTTTACAAAAGTTTTTGTATTTTGCGGAAATGAGGCTTGAAGTAATCTAATCAAATACAATTCGTAGGTTGAAATAACTCATAATTCTAAACGCTTTATCGATAATTCATTTGTGTTGCTTTTTAGACACACAGTTCATTTGTCAATACATTGACAGAATCAAGGCGGATTTTAATCTACTCATGGTAACAGAAAATACTTTTTTTGTAATGTATTGGGAATTTCAATTAACTGTAGGGGGCGCTCTTTTTCCGCCCTCAGCGTTTATTTCGGGTGGACATAAAATTATAAAAACATTAATTTTCATATACAGGGTGTCCCAGACCACCCATCTACCCTTTTATTTAGAGAACCCTTTGCCGCAAATTGATGAGAAAAGTAACTGACGAAGTGAACGTAAAGAATATTTTGGTGTAATTCGTAATTTACAAAACAAACCCGAAATCGGGAGTAACTTTGAAACTTTGATCGAGTGTAGTAATTTTCGAAAGTAAATATTTTTTCTTCCATGACTAACAAATTAAACGAAAAAAATATGCAAATATCTTAGATTATGAAAAAATTAAAACATTACGATCATCAGCAATGGTCGAGAGAAAAATTTTTAAATGAAAACTCTTTTTTTTCAGTTTCGCTTCACGCGTTAAAAATGAACTTGTTTTAAATTCTAAGGGGAAATACATGACCTAAAAATTATTTTTATCGAACGAAACAAAAAATTCAAAGAATACAAGTTTCCTTTTAAAAAATCATCATTGAGGATAATGGTAGTATCTTTATTATACCACGGTTTAAGATGCTATTTGTCACTTGTTTGCATTTACTTTTTCCTTTAATTTCTTAATTATGCAAAATATAAAAAAATTTTTAAATTAAAATTGAATATTTTAAAAAGACCTTTCAAATAATACCACACTCAACCTATGTTGCCATTTAAAATTTTAAAGTTACTCTGGTTTCGGATATTTCTGGCTTATTTTGTAAATGACGAATTTCACCAAAAGATTTTTTAGGTTAATTTTGGTGGTAATTTTTTTTTCTCGTGTATGTACAACAAAGAGTTCTCGAAATTAAGGGGTGGTACGGGTGGTCAGGGACACAGCGTATTTCATAAAAAATCAAATTATAAAAAACATTTATTCGGTTTAAAAAATAAATGAAAAATACTAAATAAGCGCTATATTTACGAATGTAAACAAACTAGCATTTATTCAACGACCGTGATGAAGATTTTAGAGACGTCGTTAAAATTAATCACATCTTTAAGAAAATATTTCTTATGAAGAAATATTTTTTAATCACGTGATTAACGATAACGACGTCTCTAAATTTTTCATCACGGTAGCTGAATACACGCTACTGAATTTAGTTCCATATTTCCACAATTCCCAATTGTTAAAATCACCAATATTTTTTTAAATGTTTTGGACTAACTAAATAAAAAGAAAATATAATTTAATTATAAATTAGGGATTATAAAAAGCGTTCTTCTATATATGTAATCCTTTTAAAAACAGAGGCTATATAAATAAGCTGAAAATGAGTTATCGATTTTAATATCAAGTTGATTATTATCATTTCGTGTTTGTAATTAAATTATTAAAAATAATGTATTGCTATAAGCGGTACAAAAATTGAGTTTTACAGGAAATTTCCGTAATTGGATGTTTTGTTATAAAAGGTATTCAAAGCAAGCTCATTATTGTCCTGTCAATTACTAATTTTATATCTCTCAACTTATAATGGAATTACAAGTCGTAGCTATTTTTCATTAAATTAAATTGACAATATAATTTCAAAGGAAAAACTTGCGATAACATCATCAAATTTAAATAAAATAATGGTCGGTTATAATTATATTTACATTATCCAAAGATAATACTTTCAAATTACCGATTATGTATTATTATACATTTAAAAAATGACTTTGTTTTAAATTGAAAATTATTAATTTAAATTAATCTTTCATTGAGTATTTTTAATGTATACAAAATCATTCATTTATGACTCCTATTAATGAATGATTTCATAAGCGCTCTCTGTTGATGATATTTCTAACGAAATTATTTAGAAAGTATACGACAATTTAAAAAATTATTTTATTAAAAGTTGGTAAATAAAATTGAAACAGATATTTTCCAGAAAATATTCTTAGTTCTGAAAAGAAGATTGTCAACTAGAATTTTTACAAATACCTTTATTCTTTCAATTATTGACAATAAGATGTAGAAAAAACAATTCTCGATTTTGTGAAACCAAACTAAGTATTTCTGGCAAGCTGTCTATTTTTTATGAAAAACTGGAACTTTGATAAATTTGGTAAGGCCTTAATGCATCGTCAATAATTTCAATTTTACTTTCATAATATGCGGTAATTTTTTAATTATTTTTTTAATTACTTTATCTCGAAGAACTCGGAACGATGTCGTTTAGAACTTTTATCTTTCTATCTTTGTAATTCAAATGCAAAAATAAGAGTGTCCCCTTGTCATGTCGTATGTAGTATACGACATCTCATCGGGTGATTCAAGATTCTAAATTTTACAAACCTATTTAAATACATATTTTCAAAAAATATTTCTTATGATTAAACTATACAAATATCAAAATTTAACAATAAAATTCTATGTAAATTTCAATTCGATTGTACATATTGTTAAAAATACATATCCTATTAATAAACAACTTTGGAATTGACCAAAGAACTAAAAAGGTATTTAAACAATCATATAATAAACATTTCTATTTTTTTAAATATCCTTCTAAATCTAAACAATAATTTACTGATTAAAATCACAAAACTGCCATATCTACATCTAATATAAAAATAGTAACTCCAATGTTAAAGTACATCATGTATATTTTACATATATACATACATATTTTTCCTATTTAAATAAATGATATTCGATTAAGAAACGAAAGACACATACATGAAGCAATTTTGTAGCTTCCATAAAAATGTCTCTTGTAAAAATTTGTTAGCGTGAGGAAATGTATTAAGCTACAAAATGTGCGTGATCCGTGATCCAGTTTTATTTGATGCGAAAGACCAAACACAAAAATGGCCATTATTTAAAACTATTCAACAAAAATAACCGTGTATAACATATACAATAGGGATTAATTGAAATTTCCTGTATTTGTAAACATACTTAAAATTAGCCAAGAATAAACTTGTTAATTCGAAAAAATACAAACATTTAAAATAAACATTTCTAAAAAATTGTATTAAAATTATCTTATAAAAGTGTTTGAGTAGTTTATTTTAATTCCTGGGAATTGAAGATTTTGAATATAAATTAAATGAAAAAGTGGTATTAGAACAGAACCTTGAGGAACACCTATTTTTGATATTATTAATAACTTGAAAATTTTTGATGATTTATATGATGAAATTAATTTCCAAGCAAATCATTTAATACTTTATTGATCTAAGAATTCCAGAAGTAAATTAGGATTCAATGTATCAAATATATTTGATGAATCAATCATAAATAAAGTTCTTAATATTTTTTATTGCTAATTGAATGCTACTTTTTTTTATTGAAATACAAACTGCCTCGTATCAAATAAATTATTTGTATTACATCCTTGAATCTGCCTTTACTATTGGTGAAGGTGCACCAAGCAACAAATAAAAAGCCGTCTAGTGTTGGAATCGGTCTACACAAGCCTTCATAGGACATCCAATTTCTACTAATTGGAATGCTCGCGTTCTGATTTATTAGCCAGAGTAGTAGGTGCATTAATCAACAATTCAAGCAAGCAGTATGTGGTGCTGACGAGTGCTAATAAGGACGAAACGCAGCGTCCATCACTCTGCGGTTTTCTCAATTTTCCCCATTCGTATATTTATTGTTAATATCAATCTGCATCATCGATTGCATTTCCACAATGCCTTTTGTTCTTTAATACTCTATCAATGTATTTTATAAACATTTTTGAAACAGACTCAAAAATTTAATTTCTAATAGTATACTTGTTTAGAAACCCACCATATGGCCTTAATTTTACTAAATTTTTGACATTTCATCGAAAAATGCAAACAAAATTATTTGACTAAAATTGTAATTGGTTATGGTATAGTCCTCCTGCATGTTAATTTAATGTCGAGGGAAATACTAAAAAAATCCAATTGTATTTAATGCAATTGAAAGAATTGCATTTAGTGCACTTGTAAAAAATATAAAATAAAATTTTCGAAGGGGATTTTGAGAAGTGTGGTAATTAATTGGTTAGGATCGTAGATCAATCATCTAGGACCGTGACGTTTAAACGAGTCCCTTGTTTGCTCCCGGGTATAACAAAATCCTTGAATCACGACGAGCTTTTCTTTGGCGTGTGACAGTTCCCTTCGTTTTATTTACTGGCACAATTTTAAACTTCACTGATTAATAACGCAAGCGAAGCATTTACTAGTAAAAGTCAAAGTGGCCGGGGGTTGCCCTAAGATTGAATTTAGAATACTTTACTCAACGTGACGCCCAATTAATTTAAATCCTGTAATTTAATTTATTTACAAAAGTTAATTTAGTACGTAGTCCCATCGAGTTTTAATCCGGAGTTACAAGGGAGCCTATTTTTAATAAAGAAAATTAGTTTTGTTTGATGAAAAATAAGAAAGCGTTTAGAATAAATTTAGTGTCACGGAAAAGCAATAAAATAGATTGCAACGATCACATCACATGGATACACAAAAACAATAAACATTAATCTGGACTGACAAATATCTATCCTACTATTTTACAGGATAAGATCTTCGAATACTTTATGAGTAAGTTTTTGCTTAAGAATCGCAAAAACAAAATTATAAACCCTTTTCACGCTTTCTAAAAGCTTTCTATTTATCAAATAATAAATTTGAAAATAATATTTGCTCCAATACTTCTTAGATGATTAATTTTAGTCTCCAATGTCGAAAAAAATACTTTAAAAATTAAATCCAGAAAATTTAGTTTCGTTTTTTTTGTAAAAATTACAATTTTTTGCAGGTTTTGTAAAATATTTCATGCTTTAACAGTTTTTCAGTAGTTTTTAATACAAATTAAAATATATGATTTTTTAATACAACTACTTACTATATTTTATTATGAAATATACGGACAATTTCAACTAAAACTTGGTAGCTTGTATAAAGCATTTCTCTTGGCGTAGTGATCGTTTTTTAATAACAGCACTTTCATGAGTGAATCTATGTGTTCACTTGCCAAGTTCTCACCAGTATCTTTTTCTGAATTACTGCCAACTAAATCCCCTTTAATGTATTAAATTTAATAATTATTAATTTCAACTTCTTCATAAAATATCTTAATTTGTATAAGGCAGGGTTTACACGGTCAATATTATTAACGCAATATCGAGTTTCTTCAATATATTGACCGTGTAAACGCTATATTGAAGCTATAATATTGAAGAAAATTAAAATGATTTGATTTTTATTGAAGCTCTTTCAATATATTGGAAGTGTCAACGCTATAACGCAATATATTTCTGGCTTTTGGTGAAAGCAAGATCGAAACTAACATTATATTGAACAATATTATTAATCGTGTGTAGGGTGTCGCAATATTATTGCTTCAATATTATTACTTCAATAATATTGCTTCCATAATATTGACCGTATAAACACAGCCTAAGTTTCTTAGTTGTATGTTGTATACCGTTTTATCGACAATACACATTCATCGACATAGCATTTTCATCAATTGCAACATCATTGCCAATCCGAATTATTGACAAGGAAGTTTTATCTTCACTACTTTTTCATCAACACAGACAACTGATTCATCGGTACAGATGTTTCTTTGACAACTATTCATCGACTTAGACGTTTTATGGACATTACCTTTTCATCGATAGAGACGTTTCATCGACATTACCCTTTCATTGATAGTACTTTTTTCAATGAGAGAGATGTTTCATCGATGTTACCTTCTCAATTTTTATCAACAACTGTTTCACCGATACTACCCCATTTCATCGACAAACCTCTTGTTATATACCTTCATAGACAATCCGTTTCATCGACAAGTACGTTTGATCTACAATACTGTTACATAGACCAAGACGTTTCCTCAACATTACAATTTCATCGACAACTTTTTCATAGACATTACTTTTTCATCGACACAGACATTTCTTCGACAAGGACATTTGATCTACAATAATAATAAGTACTTTTAATCGACAATTCGTTTTAAGGACAAGGACGTTTCATCAACAATAAACAATACTGTTTCATCGACACATATATTTCATTGACATTACTTTTTCATCGACAACTGTTTCATCGACATAAACGTTTCTCGATATTACCTTTTTATCGGCAACTCTTCATCTACAATCACTTAATCGATAATGCATTTTATTCGATAGTATCATTTCAACGACTACAGTTTAATCGACACTATATTTTTCATCGACAAACACAAATTCTAGCTAATAACTAATAAGCTTGGTCATTTTTCTGCTCACATCACACTTTTTTAATAAAACCTTGATGCATGAGGTGCCTAAATAAATTGGTAATAGTAAATTAAAGTACTTTAATTCAAGCCTATAGATTTTGTTCGTTGTTTCTGTATTTAGGTATTTAAATATTAATTCCTCAACTTTTTTCTACCACTTTTTTACACGACTGATATTTAAAATATAACAATTCCATAAAACTAAAATGAATCATTAATGTTTCGACGTAATAGGTATAAAAAATTAACGTGGTTCGTTAAAACGCCAGCTCTATTTTTATAAAAGTTAAATGTAATTTGGGGCTCCAGTCTATTCGATAGATATCTACGATCAAATTAATTTAATTTGGCTGCTTTTCTGGCCCCTTCCTTAACCACGCAATTGTTTTCCCTGGATCCCGGAGCTAAAATTCATGAAACGAATCTGCAAACAAAACTCAATTGTACTTAACTTTATCAATTTGCAACATATTTTTAAATTATTTTTTTTTTAATTTTAAGCCTTCCAATTGTTGGAAGCCTTTGTGCCGTTTCAGTTTAACTTATTCACTAAGATTTGGAATATTTTTGAGGAAGTTCAGATTAAATTTAACCTTTTTCGTTGAAATAAAACGTGGACAAAAGCATCTTTATTTCGCGAAAATCCTTTTCCAAGAATTTTCTCAAATAAAGCACCTGCTTTTGAGTTTATTTAATATTTCTTATAAGTAAATCCTTTATATAAACTACTCCTGTTAATATTCTTATTTTACTTTAAATATTATTATGATTTGATATGTTTAAATTTTCCTTTTGTACTGAATACTGACATTGCATTAAATCAGCTCTAAATATATTCCCTTTGTTGTAGTTTGTAACCAACTTTACTCCCTACAATGGTAGCAAGAAATACTAAACTAATGAAATTATAGATTCTATTGTTCAATTATTTTCTCTAGTGAAAGTGACTCTTTTATGTCACCCACTTGTAAATCTTCTCAACTTCTATTCAAAATCAACGATAGTTAAACTTCTTTAGTACAAGCATTGATACAATTTTCACTTTTATCACATATACAAGGTGTCCCACAATTCAGTTTAAAGACCATTGGTGCAATTCGGTGCAAATCTATAAGCCCTTACAGGAAATATCCGTAAGGTAACCATGGAAACCATCCATTACAACCCATATAACAAACCTTACAGATTTTTCCTGTAAGGACTTACAGATTTGCACGAAATTGCACGACATATCTCCGTTAGTTGAATAGATCAAAAATAAAATCAAAAAATATTATTGGCTTTGGCCACTTTTAAGAATCCATCATTGTCTTTTTAAATGCGCACCCCCCTCTCCCCCTCTACTTTTGTAAACAGTAATTGAGATCTCAACTTTACACTGAACACCACGGTATCTTATATTTACTATTTTTCATACACGGAATGTGAAAAAACGAAAAAGTAAGCGTCTATCTTTTTTAGTTATGGAGCTACAGCGTTTTGAATTTAAGTTATCAATTTTTGTCAATAATCACCTAATCACAAAATCGCTAATTACTTTTTAACCAATAGAATTAAAAGCAAACTCTCACTAAAAAACTGAAACCATGATCTTTCAATTGGTAAAAATACTATTACAGAAATAGTTGATATAATATTGAGTCAAAATTGCAAAGAATTGGATCACAACGCTCGTCTTTGATACCCCACATTTATGTTTCAGAACTTATAAATTATGTCTACGAGGCAGGGGCAAAACCTAGTGGTGTTGCTGATCATGAACTCGTATATTTTGATGTCGTCACAAAACACCAAATCAATATAAACTTTGGAACCTACCGATGTTCTGAAAACTTCTCTCACATAATCATTTTTATTGTGACTTAGAAACATCGAACATCTCACAAACTATATATTTAGCTAACATTAACGATAAAGTCGAATTTTTCACTAACACACTGTTAAATATATTATGGTATATTAAACAATCACATGCCCATTGTAAGAAGACGATTTACAAAATCCCCAGCTCCATGGTTCACTAATACAGTTAAATGTATACAAGCAACTCCAGATAAAGCTCTTTACAAATTAAAAAACAGGTAGTGAAAAACACGGAATATTTTATAAAAATATGCGCAATGCTGTCAATACGTGTCTGTTGGAGGGATGCTTCGCCGATCAATGGAAAGAAGCAATTATAACACCACTTCCCAAGGTACTCAACCCGGAAAGTTTTAAAGATCTCAGACCAATTCTTTCAAAAGTAGTTGAAGAAATTGCGGAAGAACAGATAAAAAAACTACATTCACGAAAATTCAATTTTACCTGTGATTCAATCAGGGTTCCGTAAGAACCACAGATGTGAAATTGCTCCAAATAAAATTCTTGATGATATAGTCATTAACACAGACCAAGGAAAAATTACCATCTTAATTCTACTAGATTTTAGCAAAGCTTTCGATACCATCAACCATGAAATTCTTTTAAATATCTCAATATCAATGGGATTTCAGTCTAGAAGTTTGAATTTCTTTCGGTCATATCTACAAAAAAAGGGACAACTGGTAAAAATTGACGAAAACATATCAAATTTAGAATTTTTAAATCACAGGTCTCACGAGGTTCCATTTTGGGACCCCTTTTATTCTCAATTTGTACCTCGAAAATGGAAAATTTTATAAACATTGCCAAATCCATTTTTATGCTGATGATACCCAGCTATATTTCTCCTTTTATGAAAAAGATGTTGAAAATTCCATTTCAAAAATTAATAACGATCTTAAATCACTAATATCTTACTTAAAATCCCACCAACTTGTATTAATGCGTCTAAAACTGATATGATTTTATTCGAACCTAAATCTGCAAAAACTCGACTAATCAACTCTGGTAAACTTGAAATATGCGTTGACAACTTACCTATATCACCAAAAACTACTGTAAAAAATCTAGGATTATTGATCGACATAAATTTGAAATTTACCGAGCACACACCAAAGCCTTACAAAAAGGTTATGGCGCATTAAAAATAATTTACGACAGCACACAGTATATCTACCAAAGAAAATCAAGAACTTGCTGTGTAAAACTCTGGTTCTTTCGTCATTAAGAGGCTGTAAATCAACCTAGAGTAACTTTTTAGACGAATACAATAATAAAAGGATCTAAAAATTACAAAATGCATGCCTACGTCTGATCTTCGGATTACGAAAATACGACCACATATCTCATAAACTCGCAGAGGTTAAATGGCTTAATATGAAAAATTTACTGACCCTACACACTACAGGTTTTTTATAACAAAATAATACTCAGCAATACCCCACCATACTTAAGCAAAAAAATACAATATAGGACTGATGTACACAACGTAAATATAAGATTCCAAAGGGGCGATCCATACCCAAGCATAAAACCAATCATTTCAAATCCTCGTTTTCTTATAACATTGCTTATTATTATAAAAAAATACCGAATCATTGCCTCCGCATAACTTCAAAAAAGCATTTAAGACGTTTCTCGTAAGTTAGCAATTTTCTTAATTTTCTTAATCAGTCAATAAGTATCACACAAAGATGTGTATTTTATCTGTTGAATGTTATCCAGAATGTGTTTCTGATTTTTCTTTTCTTGTCCCCGTTTTTCAATACCCTAATATGTTGTACACAAATAAACTGAATTTAAAATGAAATGATGAAATATTATTGTTAAATGGGATTTGTTTTATTTAGGTTAAGTGGTAGAGCAGACAAAAGTCTGAACTTGTGTTGAATGTATTAGTTATTATTGTAAATGTATTGTAAAACGTAAATGTGTGTGAATAAAGACAATTACCTATTATTAAAAAAAAAGAAAAGAAAATATTCCTTTTTTCTATTTTTGAAATATTTTTCGATGATAAGACCCATTAAGGTATTTTTTTGATTTCTGGAAGTATATTTACAACAAATCTGGAAAAATTTAGACAACATCTTTTTTCCTTCTCTTTCTATAACGGTTTCCTAGAAGAAGTGTTCTGACCACAGTTTGTTATCAGCAGCAGATGAATAAGCGTGAAACTGTTGTAAAATACTTGGCATTCCATCAGCCTATTTGACAAACTATGCTCAGGACTGCTTCTGATAGACATTATTTCAAAAGACTTTTTAGTAAATCGAGGAAAATATTTGTAAATTTTCCTTGTTGAGAATATGAACAAGTTTCAGAGAATAAAAAAAACCGTAATGGATATTATCTAGGAGAAAATTTAAAAAAAACTGATTTTTTTTTAAATATTTTTTTTTATTTTCTCTCAACATTTTTACAATTACTTTTGTATTACTGTTATTACCTATTGAAATACGATGGTTTCAGCTTTTTAATGATATGTTTTTGTAATCCCTACTGACATTAGTTAAGAGAAAAGTAATTAGCGATTCTGTGATTTATGACAGAAATCGGTGACATAAAATTTAAAAGGCTGTAGCTATAAAACTTTTTTAGTGAGACTCTCTTTTTTGATTGTTTGTCGATTAACTTTTGTCTAGTTTATTACCCGGACATTTGATGAACCATGAACGGACACCCTGTATAAATAAATGAACAAAATCGTTTTTGACATTTTTAAGCATGAGGACTTCTATTTAAAAAAAGATGATTATGGCTTCATAAGGTGGCCAAAGACAATTAGATAGGTAGAATTTTGTTGGCTGTTAGGACAAATAAGAATACAACTTTTCATTAAAACTTTATATTCTAGCGATGTTTCTACCTCTTAGAGGTCATTCTCGAGCTTAAAAATATATGTATAATGTGCATTTAATACCGTATGTCAATTAAAACCAAATACAGAGTGTCCCAAAGATTTAGTTTAGAAGCGATATATCCGTTTGCTGAAGAGATAAAAAATAAAACTAATAAAAGTTTTTAATGACATTAAATTGGCATTCCAATTCCGTCTTTAAAATATTATTGGCTTTGACTCTTTGACTCTTAAGAAGCCATCGTCAACTTTCAAATGGCATTCCCTACTTATGTAAATAGAATTAGGATCTCAACTTTATACTAAACACGACAGTATGTTATTTTTACTATTTTTGATACAGAGAATGTGAATGTGTATTGTGAGCATTTTCCAAAGACTTCTATGTTTTCTGTTGTTATACATAGACCGGAAACGCTTGATATTGCCATAAATGGGTGTATTTTATTTGCCAATTTTACCTGCTAATGAGCTAACTTTGGACGTTTAACTTTGACCATTCAATCCATTTATAACCGAAGTTACCTTAATCCATCGCATTAGTTGTTTGTTGTATCTGGTAATTTATAAAGTAAAGATAAACACAGCTATTTTAAAACAGAAACCACCGCCTCCACAGTGTATTAGCGTGGACTACGGCGACCATTTTAAAAGTGTCCATTAACTATATTCACCTCGGTTATTTTCTTAATTTTTAGTGTTCTCTAATCAAATGAAAATTGAATTTCACAAGTTTTTAGTTTTTATGAGTATTATAGGTTATGTGATCCAGTATTTGAAATTTGCCGCCAAAACGAACACTTTTAAAATGGCCGCCGGAGATACACAAAAAATTTACACGTGTCTAGTCTATGTATAATAGAAAACAAGAAGTTTTTGGCATTTTCTTTATATTTGAACCGCCAAATGTCAATAAAAATATTTTTTCAAAGGTGGCTTTGTTCATATGTATAAATAAAATCGATTTTGAGATTTTGAAGCTTGTGTAGAATGTGTAGAATGTGCAGGACCTAATTTTGTATATTTATTATAATTTATTTTAGTACTTGTTTATTATAAAATAAAAAATAAGCTTAATTTCATAACATTTTTTAATCACGGTTTCCTAAGAGTGGACAGGGCCAATAATATTTTATGGGTGGAATTGTAATACCAATTTGATGCCATTAAAAACTTATTTGATTTGATATTTTATCAATTCAACTAAGATAGTTATGGTCTGTAAATTGAATCTTGGGACACCCAGTATATCTTAACCAAATACGATACAGGGGCACTAGAATTGTCATTAAATATTGGTATGTTGTAGTCAATATTTTAGTAAAATTAAGTTAATATCCTATTTGTGATAAAAATATTAATCATCTGTCAATAAAATAAAATTGGTGTGGTTGTTAAATTCTAGTGGTGATACCTAATAATAAATGACAATAAATTGTAATCCACAAACATCACAATTGTTGATAACTAAACAAATTTGTGGACGAGAAGTACTCTTATTAAAAACAATAATATTTTAAGGAAGGATTTTTTATTTCTTCAAGTAAAGGAGATATGGCCCGTAAACTGAATTGTGGGACACCCTGTAGATATTTATTATACTATTCAAAATTTTAATTAAATTTGGTTACAATAAATAAATATTTTACATGGTACATCGCTAATTGATAATAAATAAAAATAAATTAAATTTATTATCGAAACATAAATTGTGAAGGTATCATTAATTAAAATATCTTTATGCCCAAACAGCATTTAATAAAATAAAATTTATAGGGCATAAATAATTGGGCCATATACAAAATATATTATTAATAATAAAATTGATAGTTTTATATGTAAAATGGGGATGCAAATTTAATTGGATAATAAAAGGCATTAATTAAATAAATGCGAGAACTTTATTTAAACCAAAATAATTGGATTTTGGTTATTAAATATTTTTTATGAAGACTAATTCGTTGATGGTTTTAATAAAATATACATCTGGAATTCCGTTTGGTCTTGTGATACGAACATCCATCAAAGTATGAAATTTGCATGCATGTAGAAGACATCATTACCTTCGGTATGACGCCGTCATTTTATCTCCAAATAATGATAGATGACTTAACTTTCAGATTTCTGAATTAAGCCATAAATGCACTCTAAAACGCTATCACCCGTCAACACCAAAACGCAATTATGAAATTAAAATCAATAATTATTTTTTAATTGGGGAAAATTATTAAAGTCACAAAAATAGTATGAGAGCTTGGCGGGAAAATATAAATCAAGCTGACGAGAAGATTCAATCGGTACGTTGAAAAATCCTCTTTAATTTGCGGCAGCTTAACCTCAGGCGAGAGTAGACCCATCTAGAGCTTGGCCCATAAATTACACCGCCAAGCTCTAGAAATAGGACGACTTGGCGCAATAGCACCGCAGGGAAATGGTTGCAATGAAAAACCTGAAAAATAAAACAGCGAACGGATAAAGTTGGTTTAATAAGAGCAACTAAAAAATCGGCAAAAATAGAACGTGTATGTGGGTTTAACTAGAAGTGACCGTAAATAACTGACTTTTGTACCAAACTACGTAAACCACCGGAATATTTTATAAAGTGCACCGAAAATGATAAGGAAGTGTATTTTAGGCACAAATATGTGGCTTTAAACTACAATCGACTACCTCCAACCATTAATGTTTATTTATTGAAATTGAAATTCAATCCTACTATTTGAAAGTAATATATTGCCTACCATTCATTTCTTTACATAACTTTAAATATCGAATTTCAATAAATTTCTAGGGATTTAAAAAAAAGAGCCTGATAATTTCCTTGAAACTCTGGTAAGATTCACTTCCAACAGAAATACGCTTAATCTGACAACTAAAGTTTCTTCATTAATTCTTTAAAAAAACACGATGGACAAAAATAAAGTCTACATCTCTGTTACAAAATTGGGTGATGTTCATTTCACCATTATTAATAACATACTAAAAGTCTCCCACCGCCGTCCGTTATTTAGAAAAATGTATGACCTTGAATAGTTTATTAGCCTATAACTTTTGTAATTTCAATTATATGTTAAAAATATCATAGACTAAAAATATAATACAAAGCTATATTTTTTCTATAATAAAGGTATCATTTGATTTTTCTATGGGTAAATTTTATTTCTTCGAAAAAACATCGCTAAAATTCAGCAACCGATAGATTTAACCATATTTTTGCATTGTTTCCTCTCTGAGGAATATGAATTTAAACATTTGTCATTAGAAGTTACCCCCACCAAAAAATCGTCGTGGCTTGCGGTGTGCGATATAATGCAAGGTGAATCATTGGTCGTGAACTTCGATTCTCGATGTCCTCCAGTAATTTGGATTGTTTTATTTGTGAAAATACAATTGATTATATAGTTGAAGTTGTTACCGAGGAACAGAAAGGTTTATTTTCTTTATTTAAATATTCATTGTAAATATTTATTCATTTAAACGGGAAATATCCAATATAGTACAAAAAATAGACTACAAATATAACAATAACAAAGAGAAACTATTTAATAAATTAATATAATAACAATATGATATTTGAGGATGTGATACGTCGAGTCTACGGAGGCTTGAGAATTGAATGAAGTCTTTCATGGAAAAAATCAAAGTTAAAAGTAGATTCGACATCTTTAGCTGGCTTGCACCATAATTAGTGAATTGAAAGAAAATACTAAGGGTAGCTTGGTGCACAGCAGATGGGGAGGAACATTCAAGATTTTTACAGCATCCCAAAAATTACTTAAAATTTTACTTAATTTTTGGGATGACATAGAAAGTTTAAAAATACACTCAAAATAAAAACGAAACGGAAAACTCTTCGTTTATACCTTAACTTATTGCTAGCGTTGGAAAAAATATTTGAAGAGATCGACGACATCAGTGATATTCCTTCGACCCTCAAGGGTTTGTAACTTCGGGATATCTTCAAGCAGCCCATAAACAACACCCTCTTGATGAATACCCATCTTGGAGCCAATAAACTTTAGGAATTTGTGCCGAACACGTTCCAAATTGTTAACATAGAACTAGAAGGAGACCAAATTGAAGACGAATATTCAAATTGAGACCGAACAAAAGCAACATACATATTAAGAGCAGCAATATTACTAAAGTCACGTGAGTTCCTAATGACGAATCGAAGCAACCTCGTGGATTGGTTGCATACGTATTCAATATGCAATTTAAAGAAGAGATTATGCTGAAATATAACACCAAGGTCGCGACTGCTGTTGCCACACAATTTAACTCATTGAATGAAATACGCACTATCGATTTTTTTATTTCCCTTTAAGTAACTCACATGAATAGCCCATTCAAAAAACTTGCCTTGAATATTGATAAGGCCTATTAACATTCAAGGCAAGTTCTTTCTTAGTGCACTAAGACCAAAAAAAAAATATCAGACTGCAGCAGTTCCATATCAGATTGACACATGATTATATGATTCATCTTTGCATCGTCAGCGAAAAGCCAGAGTTCAGAAAAAGAGAAACTGGGGCATCATTAATGTAGAAGTTAAATAATACCGGGCCGAAGTTAGCCCTTGAAGAACCGCAGAAGTAACATCAATCATTGATGACTTGAAGTTTCCAATTCGAAGATAAGACCGATAAAGGTTTTACTTTTTTGTTTTCGGAAAGTTCTTCATATTTACAATAAATCAGTAAAAAATTCCCTTCTCTTTCTAAAACGGTTTCCTAGAAGAAGTGTTCTGAGTACAGTCTGTTATCATCGGCAGATGAACACCATGAAACTGTTATAAAATACTTGTCATTCCATCAGCCTATTTGACAAACTATTCTCAGGACTGCTTCTGATAGACATTATTTCAGAAGAGTTTTTAGTAAATCGAGGAAAAGATTCTAAATTTTCCTTGATTTGTTGAGAATATGAACAAGTTTCAGAAAATTAAAAAAATTAAAAAAAAACCGTGATGGAAATTATCCAGGAGAAAATTTAAAAAACTGATTTTTTTTAAATATTTTTCTTTTTTTGATTATTTTCTCAACATTTTTACAATTATTTTTGTATTACTGTTATTATCTATTGAAATACGATGGTTTTAGCTTTTTAATGATATGTTTTTGTAATCCCTACTGACTTTAGTTGACAGAAAAGTAATTAACGATTTTGTTATCAAAATTCAAGGCAAGTTTTTTCTTAGTGCACTAAGACCAAAAAAAATATCAGACTGCAGCGGTGATATATCAGATTGACACATGATTAGATGATTCATCTTTGCATCGTCAGCAAAAAGCCAGAGTTCAGAAAAAGAGAAACTGGAGGCATTATTAATGTAGATTTAAGGTGATAGGGAGTCAAATGTTGAAAAAAATGACGTATTTATCTTTCATGAATTTTTAAAGTGTTTCGCAAAGGAAAGTCAAAAAAATAAAGAAATACCAAACTAAAGTAAGAATTTTACATTCATTTGCAATTTTTGTTATTTATGTATCTACAACTATATTTGTGTAATTTTGCAAGAAAAGCTTCTATATTTATATTTTTATTTTTGCAAAACTACGCTTATATAAATCTAGATACATGAAAAACAAAAATTGTATATAAAAGTACAAGTCTTACTTAAGTTCGGTATTTTAATATTTTTTTTTGTTTCCAATTCGAAACACTTTAAAAAAATTCGGGAAAGATAAAAACATCGGTTTTTCAATAAATGACTCCCTATCACTTTAAATAATACCGGACCGAGGTAAGCCCTTGAAGAACCGCAGAAGTAATATCTATCATTGATGACTTAAAGTTTCCAATTTTGACAAATTGTTTCCGACTTTGAAGGTAAGAGGGAAGTGATAATAAAAGAGAACCGTGAATTTCCTCTCTGAAGGCTTTATTTAGAAGCAAAGAGTGGTCGATTTTATCAAAGGCCTTTGATAAATCAGAATATTGTATAGTATAGTGGATGGTGATTATTTCGTGGTTCAGTATTAGTATTTTTTAAAGTGAAAGAGATATTAAGCCGGTAAATTAAAGAAAAGTTGCGCATATTTATGTCCATTAAAAATCTGATCGAAAATTTAAGATATTTATAGTCATTACAAAGTTATGACCAAAAAACTAAAAAATGTGATTTTAGAAAATAATTTATATTTTACAAACCATTACCGCTACATCAATGAAATTTGGTACCTTTTAATTGTTGACTATTCTCAGTTAAATGACGTCAACAATTTTTTTTGGCCTCCTAGATTCGAAGCTGAGATATTCAACTTTTATATGTATTTCTCATGGCCGCCATATTGGATTATTACATGAACAGATCATACAAAATAATACATTTTCCGATTGATAATTAACAGAATTATGTTCCTTTAAAAAAATGTGTTAAATTTGAATTTTTTTATAAAAAACAAAGCTTTATTTGATCAACATTCTAATAATAAACAAATATACTTTAATTTTATATGTTTAACAATATAAAGACACCTGTCTTTTATCATTAAAAGTATCTCGCATATATCTTAATGATACTACTTTCAATGACTTCATTAACTATTAGCTGAAACTAAAGTAGGAATAACTACCAGAGGTGTTAAGAGATTGTCTCGTGCGTTCTGAGTATTCTGAACGATCCTAAAATTACTTCTTTTTGCATGCTTATTATTATCGATTCTGCTTATTTGATACTTCTAATATTTTTTAAATGTGCCTCAACGTTTCGTCCGGCATTTCACCAAGGACACCGATTATTACCGGTATGAATACAACTAAGGGTAAGTATGTTTAAATTGAAATAACAGATCTTTGTATTTCTCCACGTTTTCCATAAACTTTGTTCTTATATTTTGTTCTCCTGGACATGAAATTTCAACCACATACATGGTAAAGTCTGAACTCTCTAGAATCTAAAATTTGTGTGGTTGTGGAAAAAGGGAAGTTCCAGATAATTTTCACTGGTAAAGTGGAACTAATGTCGTCTATGTATACCGTAGCAGTACCTCAAATTAATATACAGCACTTTAAGAATGCTGTCGTGGTGGGTGATGTAAAGGCCTGTTTATACGGGCTAAAATGTTACCAAATATCAATCCCAAATCGACTCCGATGCAACTGCGTCAAATTTTGGTAATAAATTGTGCCCGTCTAAAACGGCCTTAACCTTTTTTCGCATATTTGCTGCATGCTGATTTAATGTGCATGGTGTTTGATTATGCCGTTTACATGCTTTGCACTTTATACTTGATACTGCGTAAGTTTTCAACACAATTTTTTTTTCAATGAAACACTCCATTCAGACAGGCTATAATGTATCCCTAAGTGTCGGATTTAAGAGAGGAAATTCGTAGAAATGAGAAGGTGTACGTTTTTTAGATAATTGAAATTCCTCCATGTTTTAAAAAAAAATTATGGTAACTATGGAAACTACCCATAAAATATTGCTTTCGTTTGTTTTTTATGCAAATTTTCAAATTTAACACATTTTCTAAAAGAACATATTAATGTTACTTAGCAACCTGAAAATTATTATTTATTATCTGATGATGCAAAAATCCAAAATAGCGGCCATAAGAAATAAAAAAGTTGCTTCAAATCTAGGAGGCCAAACATTTTTTTTACTTCATTTAACCCGGAAACACTTTAAAGGTAGCAAATTTCATTGGTAGAGCATTAATGGTTTGGCAGATATAAATCATTTTCCAAAATCACATTTTTTGGTTTTTTGGCCATAACTTTACAACGAGTTTAAATTTCCTAAATTTTCTTTCAGATTTTTAATGGGCATAAAAATGAGCAACTTTTCTTTGATATAACCAACCACGTATCTCTTCCACTTTAAAAAATACCAATGGTGATCATCGAAATAATCACAACCCTGTATACTTTGTACCCCCTCTCTAAAGCGGAAACAAGTAAGTTTTCAAAACCAAGCAGGTTGGTGAATTAGGAACGTTTACTCCGAAATCCATGCAGGTCATCAACAAGATAACTGCTGAGGGAAATTGAGAAAAAGTCTGTGACAATACTTTCAAAAACTTCCGCAGGCGAAGATATAATCGATATTGGTCTGTAATTCGAAGAATCTCTAGTGTCACCTTTTTTGTTCGCTGGTATAATGTGAGATATTTTCCAAGAGTTAGGAAAAACACCTCCGGAGAGCGACTTGTTAAACAAGAGCCACATAGGTCTACAAAACAAAAGGAGCATTAATAAAGGAACATGGGAAGGAGACCATCCAGACCGGGGCCCTTACTAATGTCTAAAGAATTAAGTTAATCCAGTACATTAATTATGTCAATATTCAACGACTGAATATTAACATGGCCATTCATTATAAACTGAAGAGAAGTGATGAGAGACTAACTCAGCGAAACCTAAACCTTCGTTAGCAATAGAATTCCTAAGATGCATTCAGTTAGGTAAACCAAACTCGGATCTCTTGGAATTAACAAAATTCTAGAACGGGTCAATGCAATTATTCTTCAAGTTACTTTGGATATCCTCAATGAAGCCACAGTAACATTCCTTCGATTGGAGTTTACAAGTAGTAAGTTCACTGAATCTATTATATGACTCTGCCGATCCAGTTTGATAGAAGTTTGATTTGCTATCCGAACCATTTGAGGTTAACAAATATTTATTGCTAACTATATTTTGTTCGTTATTTGCCGTTCGCTTTATCAATCTTAAGCGGTACTTCGTGTGTTTGGTACCGTTTGTTTAAAATTAAAATTTATGCAGTATGTAAACATTCAGACACGTGGCGCCCTCTGGTATTATTAATTCCATTATCAACACTTTAAAATCTAGAATTTACCGTGCTTCTGTCAATAGTCATAATAATGACCAGTAAAACATCTGAAACTTAAATAATAAAGTTATTTTATCTATTGTCGATCAAAATTAGGAAAATTTATATTAGTAATGATTAATACCTAGATTCTGGTCAAATCATTTAAGTTTAAAGGCCTTTAAATTTAAATTTGTTATATGGATTGTAATGGACAATTTCCATGGATATTTGTTTTAAATTAAAGGCCTTTAATTCTGACCTATGTCTGAGTTACAAAAATAAGTAGAGCCAAATTTACAAGTGTGGATTATTAGTTAATAAAATTAGAAAATGTTTGTTTCGATTTTTGAAATGCTTGCTGTATTTTTTTATTATAAGATATTATTTGAAAGCAATACAAAAACATTTCGATTTTTTTTCAATTTTAAGCCAAGTCGGAAGTATTTTTTTATCATCTAAGAACTAAAGAACAATACTCGACAAGAATTTATGAAAATAATATAAACGCTAATTGGTAGATTTAATAAAGCTTCTGCAATAAAAAGCGAAACAAAACAGTTTTGTAAGTAAAATGACTAAAGGCATAAATAAATAATGATTTTATTTCCCAAGCGAAGCATAGCTGAATAAAATCTTCATAATATTTATGTATTTAATGTAATATTTTTAGTTGAGAGTCATGAAATGAAACTTTTATTTCGTGTTGCAACATTGATCGCAGTTTTTTTCGAAACTTAACAAGTAAATCATATTTCATACATTCCTTCAGCTCCAATTATGAGTTGGAAATAACGCTGACAGTTGTCTTTGTATAAATATGTCTGAAAAAGAGTGTAGAACGTAAAGAGCCTGCAGTTCCCATCCAGTGTCGCCTCGCCGCCTCCAGCAAAGCCAACTATTCACAATGTATTCGCGCGAAGCGTAACGAACGGTCTTTCATTACCGCTACATAAAGCTTTAAGCAAGATTTCATTTAAAGGTATAGGTTATTTTTGTTTTGGTTTGTTTAAGCCTCGTGGTTAAATATTAAACTTCAACACCCAACTGCTTCATACCTGATATCTTCAATAAATCATCGCTTGAATTTCGCTTACGAAATATTACTAATGTTATGAATGTTCTCATTTAATCCTACATTCGATTATGATTTAGTTTCATGTTTATTACAAATTTCATATTTATTAGAACACATCGCTGGGGCTTTATGGAAGTAGTTAATTTAAAGTTAATATTTGTATATGTGTTTCGAGTCATAAATAGATAAATCTTCTAGCAATTAAATTACTAATTATATTCAAATGTATTACAAAATTACAATCACATATGTAGTACATAATAAATACAACTATAAAATACGCATATTAATTACTTTAAAGTAGAACATTAAAATTTTACAAAGCTATTCATGACAGGAAATGAGATGCGGTAGGAAAATGACAGCGGATAATACCGCTACTAACCGGAAGATGTCACTTATTAAATTTCTCACTGGTATACTAGCAGCAGTGCATCTGCTGATGAACGTGGTTATTATCAAACCACTTAATAAAATCATATATTTCCAGAAGTAATAGTGTGTCTTAATAAATCTTTAACGTTTTAAATAAAACCAGCACTTAATAAAATAAAATATACAAATTCTTGATAGGCAATTTTAATGTATTAATAAAATCGTTTATTTAAGGCCATTAGCCCTGGCAATAAATAACTTTGTGGCCAGGATTATCTATCTTTATTAGATAAACATGCTACGATTTATTTGCGTTAATAAATCAATTATTAACATTCAAGGGATGTATGTTAAGAATAACAAATATTATTTTAACAAGGCGGAATGCAAACATAGGAGTAGTAACAAAATATTTGAAAATCCTTGAGCTAAATATGTAGATTGGCCTATTTTAATTTAATTATTTTAACATTCGGGGTTTTAAAATCCTCTCGTGAAAAATGAGGAATGTTAAAAAAGCATTTGGATGATTTGATCGATCGAGTCCCGGGCAACTGGGGTTATTTAAAGGAATGAATTACATCGAGAAAAACAAATAAAAATATCATAGGGGTTAGAGAGAAGAGGGCGCCGAGATGGCCGAGTCTCCGATTATTTCTGATTGGCCGTCAATGTCAGACTATCCTCGCTTTTAAACGGATACCAGAGCTCGCTCTTCAGTGCTCAGGATGAAATAGGTGATGGGATTTAATGATAGTATGTAGCAGTCTTGTGACAGTTAATTATGGGGTTGAAAAGGCTAGGGAGGTGAGGCCGCGAGTGCGGTGTAGCACCGACATCACATTAAACCACAACGCGTTTTAAGCTTGAGCTAATGTCGATGTAAGTGGAATTCGAATTTATCCCGGAAACCCACAACTCGAATCTTGTTTCGCTTCCTACAATATATCTTACTTCCCACGTTTAAGCATTAAATTGGTAAAATCATACTAATTTCATACATGCAAACTGAATACAATTTCTAACTGCCTACAACTCCAATCCACATCCTTCAAAAATGATGAAATTACGAACTTGCAACTGTTTACTGGAATTTAAGCTTCAAACATTCCTAGAAGTAATCCCGCTTGGAAGCAGTGAAATTGTCTTTTAAGACCACAACGATTTTTTAACCATTTTGGACTTCCAAAATTTTCACAGCATTCTTTTGTACTTTTTGGGAACCTTCCCTGATCATCAGGCTAACTAAATTTTATATTTTTAACTTATTTGGACTTTCAAAATTTTAACCGCTTGTACTTATTTGGAACTTCAGATTTTCTTGGTCACCTTCAAATCTTCTTCAATTTTGCCAAATCAGGTTTCCTACAACTTTTACTGATCAAGTTTCTTACAACTTTCTAATTTTTTAAACAATAAAGGAAACCAAGAAAATCCAAAGTTCAAAAAAATACAAATCAATGCGGTAAAGATCTTGAACGTCCAATAAGATCTAAAAGAAAAGATTATTTCTTTGATGGGCGCGAATAAGAGTACAAGTCACTTTTGATTACATTAGTTTGCGCTTTGAATTTTGCATTAGTTAAACTCCTTCCGATATTTAAAAATTTCAATAAAGTTTAAACTGGCTGTTTAATAGATTGGACAAGAATATACAGGGTGATTCAGACCACCCGTGGCAATCATTTATCTCGAGAACGCGTTATCGCACATCACTAAAATAAAAAACTTAAGTAAACCTAAAGAATCCATTGGTGAACTAATTTTTTTCCGGAACAACCCGGAACTATCCGGAACCGGAGGTAACTTTGATTTTTTAAATTGCAACAAAAAATCAAAGTAATATCCGGTTCCGGATAGTTCCGGGTTGTTCAGGAAAAATATAAGTATAAGTATACAGTGCGGTCATAAAGTAAATCCCCCCCTGCTAACTTTTGAACGGTTATGTTTTTGATTCTGAAAACTTGTCTACCTAGGAATCTAATTGCGAACTTTCTAATAAAGGTATTTTTGATTTCGTGGAACTTGTGGTTATACCGGAAGTGGATGGCAACTTTCTTATTTTAAATGGAACACCCAGTATATTTTTACATTTTCGTGTTCTCCATAAAAATACCATTAAATTGATCTAGCATAGTGTGGTCTACGATTAACACTTTCGGAATTACGTCCATTTGAAAATCGCATTTTTATGCAACTTCATTTACACCGGAAGTTGGACCCAACTGCCCCAACTTCGCTATTTTAAATGAAATATTTTGCAATTAAGTTAATAATATTAAATTTAAACAAAATTATGTTTAATTGTAAGTTCGTTAATTTTGCTGATTAACATAACCACCTTCAAACTCTTGACAGTAGTAAAATCTACAGGAAATCTCTTGGATAAAAGTTTTGTTTAAATTTAATGTTATTAACATAATTGCAAAAAAAAATCATTTAAAATAAGGAAGTTGGGGCAATTGGGTCCAACTTCTGGTGTAAATGAAGTTGCATAAAAATGCGATTTTCAAATGGGCGTAATTCCGAAAGTATTAATCCTAGACCACACTATGCTAGGTCTATTTAACAGTATTTTTATGGAGAACACGAAAATGCAAAAATATACTGGGTGTTCCATTTAAAATAAGAAAGTTGCCATCCAGTTTCGGTATAACCGGAAGTTCCACAAAATCAAAAATACCTTTATTAGCAAGTTCGCAATTACATTCCTCAGTAGACAAATTTTCAGAATTAATAACATAACCGTTCAAAAGTTAGCTGGGGGGGGGGGTGGATTTACATTATGACCGCACTGTATAAGTATGATTTGATACGTATTTTAAGAACAAACAATTTTTATAAAAATATTTTTTTAATATTTTCCATAGTTTAGAATTTATTCGAAAAACAAAAAAATTGTTAATAAAGGTAAATAAAAATTATTGCATATTTGGAGAATTTTAAAAATTTATAAACTCTTTCTAAAAATTTTAATATTTTACCAACTTTCAATATCATACTTGTCCATATTTAAACAAAAATTTTCAAAATATGCAATAATTTTTATTTACTTTTTTTAACAATTTTTTTTTGTTTTTCGAATAAATTCTAAACTATCGAAAATATTAAAAAAATCTTTGAAAGACCTATCAAACCATACCAAACTTGACGTATGTTGCCATTTAAAAAAACAAAGTAACCTCCTGTTCCGGATAGTTCCGGAAAAAAATAAGTTCACCAATGGATTCTTTAGGTTCACTTAGGTAATAAAGTTTTTTTATTTTAGTGATGTGCGATAACGTGTTCTCGAGATAAATGGGTGGCACCACCGGTCTGAATCACCCTGTATAGATCCTCTTTTACAAAAAGTCTTAAATAGCAGTATGTAATTTTATTCGATTTCTTGCCCTTTTCCAAAACTACAGTTTTTGACTTGTATTGACATTAAAGACATTAAACAAAGTTTAAAAATTCAGTAGGTAGTTAAAAAACTAAAAACTACATAGTGAACTTATTTGGACTTTCAAAATTTTCACCGCATTCTTTTGTACTATGTTTTGAACTTTAAATTTCCTGGGATCCCTAAAACCATCTAACCTAACCCAACCTTCATGCTTTTAATGACGATCAGGGACATCATCATCAAAACATGGTAAATCTTTCTTCGGAGTAGTTTTATAAAAACAAAATGACATTTTTTTTTAATTCTCGTTACTGTTTGGGATGTTTTTTTATTTTTTTAAAACAACTTGGCGTTAATTCTTTCGGAATTTAATTCTAATCTCTTTCTTTGGGTTTCTTTGTGACATTTGATTACTATTTTATTTATCTTAAAAGTTCATTTTCTAAGTTTATTTTGAATTCTTTAATTTATATGACATTTTTGGATTACTTTTTATCGATTTTAAAAATGAGTTAAACTAAAAACCTGCAAATAATTTCAATTTGTTGAAAAACTTTATTACTTTAATAAATTACATAGTACCTAAGTAATCAATTTTGAAATTGAAAATATATCTTAAAATACCATCAATCCATTCGAGCACTAAAAATAAAGTCGTGGAAAATAAACAAATTAAACATGGTTTTCGTTGTATTTTTAAAACGATTTGTATGTTTTTAGTTGAGAGCTGGACCTTAACAAAATCACGTAAAAGATTAAAAATACGAAAGACAGCTTGAGGGAAACAAATCTTTAACGGTCCTGGGCTTACGCTCTTAATTTTCCCGCTGAAATTTTCCGGCGCCAGAAAAGATCAGGCCTATTTCACGTCGTTTCGTATAAGCAAACTTGCTTCGATATGTGTCAATTTAAATCGGCGTTTATAAATCTTGACGAGTGAAATTTTAGTTTTTATTCCGATTCTACTTTTAGAAATCCTTTAAATCTAATTATAATTTAATCTTTCTAAATTATAATTTTTGTGAGTTGAGTGATGTATTTTATAAAAATCGATACATAAACGAAATTTTAACTCATCAAATTTTATTAAAGTCATAAATTTTGAAACTAATAAAATATTTATAGATTGCTCCCTTTTATAAACCTAACTCGGGAAGAAAAGTAAATATTTAGAAAGTAAAATAAGGACGCAATGTATTTTTAATTAGTATCCAGACTACTTTACCTTTGTGAACCAAATAAAACTTTTTCAATATTTAAACCCGATCTCGATATAAATATGGAAATTAAATTTTAATATTCTACGAAAGAGTTTACTTTATCGACGGCATTGTGCCATGAATACAATTGCTACATATTTTGTACTTACAAAAGTTTTCATCAAAGTTTTTCTTTTGTTAAAAAAGATAAGTACAGGTTGATTTTTAAGTTGGTACTTCTATTTGGAGTGGCGCACCTTTTTTATACAAAATATTTTTCAAAACGACATATTTTATTGAGTTTTACATCCTGTCAAAAGAAGTATCTACTTAAATAACCCTACGTCGAAACACAGATTTAGAATAAATTTAATTTTTTGGGCTTAATAATGATTTTATGTTGGTGTAATAGAAATTGATGATGCGTTAATAAAATGTTGCAAAAGGCGTAAATTTAACAAATGTGTTAAAATTACCGTACACGATTTTTATGGATTTGTTTGAATTTTTTTGGGATATAATGTAAATGTTTGAACAATCGAAAGTTTATGGCATTTTAAATTTAAATTGCAAATTTAATGAAAAGAAAAAGTGGATCGATGCGGAGAGCAATGGAGCAGGGTGAAATAAATTACGCCAAACGGCCAATTTCCCTTCCGCCATGGCTTTAAACACACAATCCTACCACTACATTATAGTGCAATTTATACGAGTAATGTGTAAATATTTATTACAATTTTATACGAAAATATTTTGCTTTTATTCTTCTTTCGTCAACTGCGCGAGAAAGCACTCGCCATTTGCTCTCCTAAGGCTTTGAGCTCAGACCAGAGTCTCGCGGGAATATTCACTTCACGAGTCAGAAAGTCTTTTCCGACATGTGTTATTTATTTCCATGAAGAAAGATTAAATGTATTGTAAATTGAAATGCAGAATTAATGGGATTTGTAAATCTTCTTGATTCCACTAGAAAGATTGACTGAAATTCTATTTGTAAATGTGTGCTAACATCAAAATAAAACCATAATAAAACAGGAGAAAGAGGATTTGTTAAGATAAATTTAAAACTTTTATTTTCTTGGAAATATTTTTTATCTATAACTATTTTGGTTTTCTACGATTTCCGAATCCACTTTCATAACACTTCCTCGAGTCTCTTGCAGATTCCATTAAACTGTCCTAAACGCAGTTCTTTTGGACTTCTTAATATTAATTGACCTACTCGGCCTTCTTTGAAAGTGCGGGAATCTTCTTTATTTCCTTTGGATTTTCTTGATATCCTTTAGATTTTGTAGGATATTCATGAGGACGTTCTTAAACTTCTTTTTGCTTCCTCGGGGTTTCTTAAGAATTTCCAGACTTTATGGATGCTCATTTAAAAAGTAAATACCGGAACTCAATGAAAAAATAAAATAACAAATTGTTGTTATACTTCTCTCTCTTTCTCATAATTTCCCCATCTTAAGAGTGCATATCTATCTTGAAATTGAAGATGATTTCGAACTTTATTCGGGCTGGTTGGCATTTCCAAAATTACACGGCATTTTTTTTCGTTTTTCATGGACTTCATGGACTTAACTTCTAGCATCTTTTTTGAAATCAAAACTTGGTATTTCTTTTTTCGACTCTGCAAGACCTTCTTTACATACATTCATATTAGATTCTCCATTATTCATCTTCACAAAAATTTAGACTTTTTAGGGTTTCCCAGAAGCTTCAATGGTCCTCTTTATGATTTTTATATTACTTTTCGTATTTTCCTGGTGCTTATCGATTATCTAAAGTTTCCTTCGGCTTACAAACGGTTTTGTTTTCTTACAATGGTGCCCTGTAAATTGTTAGAATTAAAATCTTTAGATTGTTAATAAGATAGAATGAAATTTGTTAGAACTGTTCTAATCAAATAGCGTTAGAACCAAAATGTGTTAGAATCGAAACTTTATAGAACTTAAATCGAATAGTGGCTGAACAAAATTTTTAAGAAACTAGAAGTTTTAGAACCGAAAACTATTAAAAAAAAATACCGCAGAACGAAGATTGATAGAATTATCAAATTTCATTTCAACAGTTTTCATTCTATTGCATTACAGGACTGAAATTAACATTTCCTGAATTATCTGTAGACCTTCTAGAACTCTTTCAAAGTATCAAGAACTTTTTCGAACTTTCTGGACTCTCGATATTGATTTGCACTATCTTGCTTGTTCTATAGTTCTTTCGAGAAAAACATATCTTGTTCTTAGCTCTTTTGGAGTTTTCATGCTATTAAAGATTTTCAAGTACTTACTTAAATTAGCTTTCTGTCGGTTTTTTGAGATTGTTACTTTTTTGATTCAGTGGGGCTGTTTATAAAACCTTAAGAAGTACAAAATCAAAACTAATTGGCTTATCAGACTTTTTATTAATTGTTGTTATTTTACATTAACGCTGACGTTTCGCCTTACAACCGTAGGCTACTTCAAAGCTTAATGAGTCATTTGACCTATTGTTGAATGACTCATTAAGCTTTGAAGAAGCCTACGGTTGTAAGGCAAAACGTCAGCGTTAATGTAAAATTACAACAATTAATAAAAAGTCTGATAAGCCAATTAGTTTTGATTTTGAATTCAGTAACAGACATTAACAACGATCCTAACCTTAAGAAGTACTCCAGGATTTTAAGGCTAATATGAAATTTATTAATTCTTCTGAAACTACACCGAAATTTTTTAAAATTTGTCTAGAACCCTTTCAGAAATATCTTTAAATTTCTAGAATATTCCAGGGAGTGTGTAGTTTTCCAGGAATTTCTGGAAAATTCAAAGAAAAAGTTTTTTGGGCGTTTCAAAAAATATTGCAGCTTCACGTTACTTCATTAATTTTCTTTAAAATTATTATTTTAAACTTTCTTTCTTTTGGTGTGTTGATTGGATTTTTTAGCTGCCTTCCATTTTGTTGATTTTCTTAAACATTTTAAACCAAGTTTTCGAAAATTTTAGAACTCCTAGACACTGTTCATTAATTCGTTAGATTACTGTATATTATTTGGGAGTTTTAATTTTTTTTTTGTTTCTTTTATCGTTTTCTTTAGAGTTCAAAACTTTTATGGGGTTTTTCAAATTGTCGTAGATTTAGAACTCGTTACAAATTACTAATATTCGGGCTGGTTGGCATTTCCAAAATTTCACGGTATTTCTAATAAAGTTTTTTTCGTTTTTCCTAAAACTCATCATGTACTTACCTTTCTCAAAACGTTTTTGAAACAAAAACCTATTCCTAATTTCCTTTGTTTCCACTGACTTTTTTGGAGTTTCTTGGGATCCCTCTGACCTACTTCAGCTTTATCAGACCTTTTGGATTATTTTTTTGATATTTCTGTTTTCAACTCTGTAAGACTTTCTATCTATACAATCAGATTTTTTATTATTCATCTTCACAAAATTTTAGACTTTTTAGGATTTCTTGGACTTCTTTCGGATTAAATTCAGTTTTGAAAAACTTTTATTTACTTTTCGTATTTTCCTGCTACCTGGTAAATTTACAGTTTTCTTCAACTTACTTGGATTCGGTTACAGTACTGCCCTGTATTAATGTAACTTATTAGAACGAAAATCTTTAGAATGATAATGGGGTCGAACACCAAACGATTGTGTTCGAATGAAATGTGTTAGAATCGAATTTTACAACTATGAAGTATTCTAATATAAAAACAGCAGAACGAAAATTGTTAGAAAATAAGAGTATGAGGAGTAAGAACCGAAAACCATTCGAACGAAATATAGCAAATTTAATTCTGTCACAAAGAAGTTTGATAAAATATCCTCTTTTATAAAGGAAGTCAAGCGCGAAATTCAATCAATTGTCGTTATAAAAGTTTTCGTTATGCTGCGTTTTAATCGAATGCTTCCTGTTCTTATACTTTTAGTTTCTAAAAAAATTGGATTCAAATTCTTTAAAGTTCTAAAAAGTTTTGAAGACATTTCGGTTCTATCACTTTTCTATTCGTACATTTCATAATTTTTAAAATAATATTGGAGCTCTTCAAACTTCTTTGCAAAATCCCAGGACTACTTAGGCTCTTTAGTACTTGTTAGAACTGGAGAATGTTCTAATCGAATAGCGTTAGAACCAAAATGTGTTAGAATCGAAACTTTATAGAACTTAAATTGAATAATGGCTGAACAGAATTTTTAAGAAACTTAAAGTTTTAGAACCGAAAACTATTCAAACAAAATACCGCAGAAGAAAGGTTGATAGAATTATCAAACTTCATTTCATTCTATTGCAGTACAGGACTGAAACTAACATTTCCTGAATTATCTGTAGACTTAAATGGATAATATTAGAAATACGAAATACTTCGGACTTTACGGATAATTTTCAACCGTCTGTTTCTTACAATTTTTAGTTTGTTTTTCCTTTAAAATTCAATAGAACTAGAACTTTTCCTGAATTAACTGTAGATCATCTTCAAAGACTTCTATGTTTTCTATTGTTATACATAGACCGGACACTTGTGAATTTTTTGTGTATCACTTGCGCCCATTTTAAAAGTGTCCGTTTTGGCGGTTTTCATTTGATCAGGGAACACCAAAAATTAAGAAAATAACCGAGGTGAATATAGCTAATGGACATTTAAAATGGCTGCGGTAGTTCATGCTGATACACTTTGGGGGCGCTGGTGTCTATTTTAAAATAGCTATGGTTTTCTTTATTTTACAAATTACCAGATACTACAAACAACTTATGCGATGGATTACGATAAATTCGGTTATTAACGGATTGAATGGTAAAAGTTATACGTCAAAAGTTAGCTCATTAGCAGATAAAACTGGGAAATAAAAAACTCCTATTTTTTCGTAATGTCAAGCGTGTCCGGTATATGTATAATATAACAACAGAAAACATAGAAGTCTTTGATCTTCTTGAAGTCTTTAAAAATTTTAAGAACATTTTTGAACCTTCCCTTCTTTCGATATTGATCTGCACAATTTTGGTTATCTCTGGAAACACATAACCTTTTCTTAACTCTTTTGGAGTTTTAAGGACATTAAAGATTTTTAACATCTTGCTTATATCTTTCAAAATTTCTAAGATTTCGAATTGACCTTTCTGTGGACTTTTTGAGTTTGTTACTTGTTTTTTTAGAAGGACTGTTTATAAAACCTTAAAACTTCCCTGAGAAGTACTTTTAAGACTAGACTATATTAATTCTCCTGAAACTTCATCAACATTTTTTAAATCCTACTAGAACTCGGAAATCTCTTTAAATTTCTTGACCATTCCATCTGTGTAGAGTTTTCAAGGAGTATCAGGAAAATTCACAGCATTGTTTAATTTATTAAAGTCCGTTATTGTTTACATTCCATTAGAATTATATTACGTATACCCTAATAAATTGCGGAGTAAAATTGGTATATTTATTTAAAAATTTAAGAGTATTAATATAAAGAAGCTTTATTATAAAAAATAAAAATCTCTACAAATGTGGATAATATTCGTTTTTGTTTATGAGCTTAATGAAAATTTATAAAGCTTAAGTTGAAGCTTTAAATGAATTAGCATTAATTAAAAACAAATAATGATTGCACAATTTTGGAATATCAATTATTTCAGTGGGATATTTTTGTAGTTATAAATCAAATTTTAACAATCGTTAAATGTATTTAGGCAAATAAGCGTGTCCGAGTAATACGAGAAGCACTGTTGCTTTCTCGCACGGCTGTGCTTTATTTTTAAAATGGGATTTTCGGAAAGTTAATTACTTTTGTTCGCTCAAAATGTGGCTTAATGGGCGCAAAAATCGTAAATCGCTTCGAATTGCTTCGGCCGGATCGCATGCGTCTAAAGTGCGCTGATAATAAAAGCTGGCGGTAACTTTGTTTTGCTTATTTATGAATGATTTAATAATTTTCGTCTATAAAACGGAAGTTGGATTTATTATTACGCCCAAGTTTTAACTCCAATTAAAAACAGCAGTGGCCAATAATTGATAAGTTCCGTGCATTAAAGATTAAAACCTAATGAACTACCCAACCCTACAGCTTTAATTATTAATTTCATTCAGTCTTACTTGAAACCTTTTATCATCAAAATTTAATACAAGAAATGTTTAAAATTAATAAGTATCTTGTGATATTTGACCAGTGGCGTAACTACCATGAGGCAAAAGAGGTAACCGACTCCCAAAAAGGCTGACTATTTTTTTATATACATTTCTTGCTAAGTATTTTATAATTGCTTTTCCTCTGGGAGCCCCCGGTAGATGAGGGTGCAACATACAATAAAAATATGCATGACCTTGAACATAAAAAAAATTCGCCATACAAAATTCTTGCCTCAGGTCCCAAAATTTGTAGTTACGCCACTGTAGTTGACTCGGAGATTTTTAATATGACAAAAAACTATTGAAAGTATTGTAGAATATTGAAATGGTATGACCACACATGAAATCTGCAGCGTAATAATTCTTGTAAACAAACCATAAACTTTGTAATTGCATATTTTACGTCGATATTCTTTAAAAACATTAATGGTTCGAATAATGGTTACCTTTTAGTATTTTGATCCGATTATACATAAATCTATTTCCGAATGTTGTTTATCAGCTTTAACAATGGACTGCAAAATTAATATTTTTATATGCATGTTTCAACTTAAATCCTATTAAATTTGTGCATGAAATTGAAATGTTGGTAATTATAGTGGGTTAAGAATAAACTTATGGGATAATTTATTGGTTTTATAGCTGCTATAAATATTGTAATTTGTATAATATCACAATAAAATATTGATAATCTCATAAAATAAATTACGATCCTTATTTTATTGTGAACTACTTTATTGAATATTATTGTTATATTCTAAAGATGTACTGTCAACTGGGGTACTTTTTTAACCACATCGAGAGTTGGTTAAAATTAACTAAACATGCGCAATTTTTTTACAAACTAAATTTTACATTACAATTTAAAAATAATTAGTAGGTAACTTTATTTCAACAAATATTTTTAAGTAAAAAGAAAAAACATACGAATATAATGAGCTGTCAAGCAATCCTAATCCTAATCAAAATACTAATTTTACGAATTTTCATCTTTAAGAAAGTACTTTAAAGGAAAATTAAAACAAAAGTAAAAACATTTTAACCTATAACTCTAACGAATTTGAATTTTCTTATTCAAATGCGATCGAGAAAGTTGTATGACATGAAATCACGTCACTTTATCCTAGTGTTACACATCACTACCTTATACTTATCCGCTTGGATATATTCTCGAACGCCCTCCAATTTTTGTGTTTTTTCACATAAATTGGCACATATACAGGATGCGGGAAAAGTCATGCATAATGGCTATAACTTTTATTTTGGTTTGATTAAAAAATGTTTCATATAACAGCTGTGAGGTTTAAATTAGAAATTGACATTTATCTGTGGCCTGGCTTTTGTTTTTCTACATCACGTGACTGAGATAAGACTGTCAAGTATAAAATCTATAATTTAATAGTCCAACTTTTTTTAATAATTTGAATCTTCGCAATTTTCTGAATCCTCTTCACTTGATAAGTGATATTTTTTCAAGTGTTTTTTTTTATTTTTTCAAAATTATTTTATGAATTTTATGATTAATTGACAAATAATTCACAATCAACTCCTACAACTTTTAAATAACATGACAAAATGACACAATATACATAAAGATAGATAAAATAAAATGAAAGCCATGTGTGGTCAGTAAAGTCAATTTTATAACCTAAAATTTATTAAAAAACCATTTTTCAATTTTTTTTAAATCTTAAGTTGAAGGAAAATTATGGCTTATGAAGTATCGTTGGATTAAAAAAATTATGTAGTTTCAAATTTTTAAAAGAAAAAAGACTATTCCATTTAAGATTTCAAACTTAACAGTCTTGCAATTTTTCACGTGCTGTAGAAAAACAAAAGCAAATTCACACAACAAATGTCAATTTTTAAACCTTAGAACATTTATATGAAAATTTTTTTGATCAAATCAATATTAAAAAGTTAAAGCCATTATGCAGGACTTTTCCGGTTTCCTGTATATTTAATTAACTTTAATTTAATTATTTAAGTATAGAAAAGTATTTTTTTTGTTTTATTGCAGTTTTGCTAGATGTAGCATTGTATAGTTTTTATTTGCATGATGATCGTGTAACCCTAACTAAGTTTTTGATTTTGTTGCCTGGCGAAACAGGCAGCAAGTTATATAATCGACATTTGACGTTTTCAATGAAACACCCTGTATATCAAATTAAGACCGTTGCCAAAATGGCTTACATCTTTACTACAGCAACCAGTATGACCGAACTTGTCAAATTTTAACAAAGAAAGTTTGCAATCTATGATGTAGATATAAGATTCAAATAATCAAATGAAAGGATAATTCCTTTGATCTACGATCAATCCTTTATTGGTAAGGTGTAGCACCTTGCACCTTACGATGAGTCATCACATACTGCTCACCCTCAGGTGCTAATTAGTACGAAATGCAGCGTCCATCACTCTACATATAAACTTGTGTAATTTCTGTGTGTTACACCTTACCACTAAAATGGTTGATCGAAGAAATTATCCTTTCATTTGATTATTTCAATCTTAGATCAACATCATCGATTGCAAACTTTGTTAAAACTTGACTCCTCCGGTCATACGGCAATCAAGTAAAGGTGTAGGCAACTTTGGCTTCGCTCTTAATGTAACATATATGCCGATAGATGTCTCACCTTTAAATTACTAAGTGGAATGGTGTCGCTGGTGCTTTATAAGTTACGCGGCATCCAGGGTGTAGCAAGGAGCAATGCAGTCCTCTTCATTGCACCTTACGAAGAGGACTCAAGTCCTCAAGTGAGCAGTATGTGATGCTGATGAGTGCTAATAAGCACGAAACGCAGCGCGCATCATGATATAAAGACAACAGGTATGCCATTGCGCAGATCGTGATGACGTAGGCTGGGTGAAAACAGTGTTGCCAGGTCCATTGAAATTTCCCATGTGTTAAGTAATTTTTTAACCGAAATATTAAAATTAAATCAGAAAAACATGAATTTTGAATGAAATAATAATGAATTTATTTTAATTTATAATAAGTAATAAATAGTTCCTTTATTATTTATTATTATTATTTATTTGAAATAATATTGTTAAGTTAGTAGATATTATAATAATATTAATAACTAAAAGAACAATATAATTAATTAAATATAAATTAATAAGGAGAGTAAAGGTAATTTCTATTTATTTATAATTTCATTTAAAACCATAGACCCCGAATGGCGAGTTTACACGAGAGTATGCATGAAAAGAAACGAGACCTCAGTGATTTCACCCAGGTGACGTCATGCGCGAGTTGAGCAAAAACGTGAATTCGTACTGGCATACCTGTTGTCTTTATATCATGGCGTGCATCATTCTGCATCATTCTGCAAACTTGTGTAATTGCTGCTTGCTACACCTTGCCACTAAATAGGTAGATCGAAGGAATTATTCTATGATTTGATTATTTCAATTCACAACAAGTAATGATGAAGATCGAGCAGTACTGGAATGGTGGCAAAAGATGGAACTCTGGCCAGTGCTGTTACCTGTCGTTTATCACAAGAACCAAGTCGATAGCTCTATTTGGTAACTAACAGTAGATCAAACTACCTTTTCCCAAGATTTGGGCCAAAGTTATACCAGTTGACGGTACTCTACAACAGCGCTGTCAAACTTCATTTTATCTTTAGCAAATATTTCGCGGGCCGAAAAGGATAGGTAAATGAAAAGTCAGTTCATGTCAACTCAAAAGTTATTTTATTTATACGATAGTTCTGCTGTTTTTTCAATTTTTTACTAATTTTGGATACGTCCCGCGGGCCGCCTGTTAGAGAGCGGTGCTCTACAATATTAATTTTGGAGGAAGGTATAAAATAACAAGATAATAAAAAGAGATGTGTAACTTTTATATTCCCTAATGAATAGTAAATATATAATATGTTGTAAGCGCTCCCGCGTCAGATAAACGAAAGTGTACTTTGTTTGTAGTCCCATGTAAATACTTGGGCCCTAAACTAAGTTAATATGCAGCAGCATTAAGTTAATACCTTGGCTGATATGAAAAGTTGAGGGGCTATGAGTGGAGCACGTAAGCGTTGGGGCAACCACGTAAAAACACGATAAGACATTGCTTCTTGAGATGATAAAATAATTTGGGAGAAATTATTAATTACCTTCTTAGTAAATACACACTTCGGTGCCTGCTCTAAGTAATGCGTTAATTAAATTTCAACCTTGAAGATTGAAGACTAAAACAAAAGTTTTGTAATCAATATTTTTCATACTGTCGTAAATGGAGATGTCACAGCGAGTCTCTAATAAATAATAATTTATATTTTAAAAAATTGCTTTTTTATTTAATCCACCGTAATTTTTATAAAAGCCTGGAATTTATTTATATTTCTCCATTATTTTTACGGCATGTAATGTAAAAACTTATCTTATATTTCTAAGAACAAAGTGCCAACACAAAGGCGATCGGGCATAATGCCTTCCATTATCTAATGCAGAGGTAATTACTTCCCAACGGTTTCATTACATGCACTTTTAAACAACTGAACCGATTTTACAGTGGATGTGTAAAGTTTGATGTTTAATGGACAAGAAGAACATCCTTACAATAGAAAAAGGTTTTCAAGGCAGTCTTTCTAAACAACTTTCATCATATCGACCTAACTACTTTAGAAAATAATAAAAATATTTCTAAAATAAACCATGGTGCTAATTAGCAAATTTGCTCTTTTCATTTCAAACTGCACTTTTATCTACTGTCATTAAATCATCTTGTTATGGTGAAATACCTGTTTGCAGTCCCCTTTAAACACCACCACCGTCTATTACAGATGTGGTGTGTATTATTAAGTTACATTAGTTTCCGCTCCAACTGCTAATTGTTCAAACAAAATAGCCGCGCCTTGTCTCTAATGTTTGTTTACTCAAACGAACACAAATTAATTGCATTAAATATTAATTTGTTTACATTCCCCAGTCGTTGCACACAGAAGCTATAAGATTTATTTGTGCTAATTCAACAAAAATCCTCGTTTCTTTAGCTAATTATGTAAAATTATTTGATAAACGAATACACTGCTCAACAATTGATAGGGATCAAGGCAAATTCTCTTAATAGTTTTGGCTAAAATATAGTATATTTTAAAAAATGCCCTGATGATGTTTTTGTTGCCAAATTGACATAATTTAAAATAAACTTTCTCCATGAAAGTTTTTTTTTTTGAGTTGTTTCTTTCGACATTATCGAAAGCCTTAAAATTTAACAATTGGTAAAATTGGTACTATAGGTTAAGTTTTGGTTAAATTGTATTCAAAACCAAGTATTGTGATAATTTCCAGAATTAATTTTATGCATCGAAGACGTTTAGACCCCATTCAACTGCAAAATTTTAGCCAAAATTACTCCACCTCGATCCCTATCAATTGTTGAGCAGTGTATTGTTTTTGCAGATTTTTCATTGGGGTTTGCCTATTCTATGCCCACCATGTTCAGTTTACCCAATCCCATTAAATCGATCAGAAAAATAAAACGATATTAATTTTAAATCCCTAAATCACCACGTGATATTTAGTTTCCTGCAAAGAGTTTTCTCTTGAGATTAATAATTTTGCTTAGAGTATTTTCCGAAAATAACAGGACAAAATAAATTTATGTAAATTTTAATTTCCTTTGCTTAAAGTTTTAGCTAGTGTAGTAATTTATGTATGATAATTAATTTTAAACATTTGATTTAGTGATTAATTGTTATATTAAATTCACGGATGAATTTATAAATGTTGTAACAACGATATTCAATGTACAAACGCCATATTTTAAGGTAACTGGATAAATCAAATCATCGAATGCCAAAAATTAAATCGGATATTTGTTTTCAGTGTTTGCTTGCTTTCAATGTAAATAAACAAAACGATTAATTGCGTAAACGAAAGTGGGCCAAGAAAATATTTGTTAAATCATGAAATATTTATTTTTCAAATTAAAGAAAAATACCTTTTAAATAATTTTATAAAGATTAAAAGAACGTCCACTAATGAAATTCAAATGTGCGATGTGTGATTTTGGCCTTTTTGGCCAGGTGTAATAATAGTATACTATTCAACGAGCGAGTAATGATAGCCCTTACTCACGAAGGGGAGTGTCGTAATAGGCCTAAGTTTTCATAGTTTGATTTTAAGTATTGATATAAGATATTGCACGGTGAAGTTGAGCATATGTATCATAGTGGTACCTAAATTTTCCAAGTGACAGGTGTTGTGGAAGTAATCTTTAGCTTTAGTAAATTCATCGTAATTATTGTGAACAGAACATACTATTTTAAAAGTATTTAATAGATTATGTTCTATGAAATACATGCGACAGGAATCATTGCATTTAGGTTTAAAAGTAAGCGCAGCATCCTTTTTTGGATTATAAAAATTCTGTTACTCTCTAAATAATGGTGAGCGATTTAGATATTTCAGCGATGAGGTTAGGAAATGCGTTTTATTCAAAGCTTTGCTAAGCAGTTCAATATGTCTCGACCACGATAAATGTTGGTCAATCTCAACACATAAGAAAGTGGTAGCCTGAGAAACTCTCATAAAGTGATTTTTAATAATGAAACTTGGAACTTGTACTTTTTTATAAATATTAGAATATTTGATGACTATTTTAGAATATCCAAAAGGTCTAAGTTATGATAATTGCGAATGTGTTCAACATGTTTATTCTTATGATTCTTTGGCTAATGAAGATGCTTTTCAGGATTAAATTTATAAATTCGGTCCTGGAAGATTTTTTGGGAGACTATAAAGTTAATGATTTCCAAGTTATTCAGGTGTTCTTTTTATTTTGGAATCTTTAGGAACTAGTAAAGATGATGCGAAAAGACCTAATGTAATAATCATAGTTGGTTAGATTAGAGTATGAGCAAATGTTTGGTATGAGATTATTATACATACATTGTAGCAACACAATAGGAGCTACATTTAAATTCTTTTAGTGTATGGGGTTCCCTTGGATTTCAATTTATCAAAGATTGGGAAAAAATTAAAATGGTTACCAATGATCCAAAATCTACTTTGTTTAATTCAACGTATTAGCATAGCAATACCAAAAGAGTCAATGCTGCATCTATTTTTGGAACACTTAATTCTCTAGAAGACTTTTAACTTCACTCACAATTTTCACACAAAGTTTCTTCTACATCCATTGATTAAACAACTTCTTCAAGTTTAAACTGTTCACTAATATCTCAAAATGAAACTAATTTCGAAAGATTAAAGCAAAAATTTTAGATATAGAAGCTTTTATATACTGTCAAGTTCTGGTCTCATTAAACAGATAGGTCTGAATGGATTAAAAAATGTCAAAAACACTTGCTTCTTCGACTCTGTGATTCAGTGCCTACAACTCAAAAGCCATATTGAAATATCTCAAAAAAATATTCTTTTGTAAATGACATCAGCACGACCATCTCCGGGATGAAAAAAACTTATATGAGTATTCAACGTAGATTTTTGGTAAAGGGATTTAATAAGAGTAAATTCCAGGCTATTAAGCTTAGTTTTCATTGGTAGTGTAAGTGGGCGAGTACACTTGCCTAATTTTTAGTCAGGAAAGTCAACTCTACCGAATTTGTTCGAGTACCCGTCCGCACGCATTTTAAAATATGTGGTAGAGTAGAGTCGTTCAGTGCAAAATTCAAAGATCAACGATGAACATAGAGCAGCACCAAATTTTGAGAAAAACTTTGCGAAAAGTTTCTGGAATTTTGCTAAAGGAATTAACTTTAGCTGTTGAGGAACAAATAACTAAACAAAAGAAAATAAGAATTAGAAATTAGTTAAAAAGAAGGGATCCATTGAAACCGTACCTCTTATTTACCGAGTAAGTTAAAGTTTTATTGTTTCCACCTCAGACCACTTAATTTTCGAATTTTTAATCAAAATAATCAAATAAAAATATCAAAAAAGCGAATATTCAGGATTTTTATTTACTGAACTATCTCAAATGCGTTTTCATTGGGAGAGTTGCGGTTGAGTAGAGTAGAGTAACGTAAACATTGGTAGTGGGAGAAGGCGAGATGGGCTAGCGGGCGAGTTAACTCTACCAAATCTGGTTAAATTTACTACTCTACGCTACCAATTGCGTTTACATTGGTAGAGTTACAAGGATAGTACTAACTCGACCGCTAACTCTACCAATGAAAACTAGGCTTTTTAAAGTCTTAAATGCACCTAAAAGTGGTAAGTGCGCAGTAACTTTTGATTCTTTCTAAGACTTGTTGCTTCCTAAACCTCATTAGCAGGGCGTATACAACTTTCTGAGTGCTTTTACAGTTTTACCAGTGAGGAATATTGAATAGTAATGAAAAGCCTACTTGTTGAAGGTGCAAAGACCAAAGAAAATGTGGATACGAAGTTATTCATTTGAAATGGTTTTCCATTGAAGAGATTATATGTATATCACAAATTACTATGCCATACCATACACATGGATATATTTTTTAATGATTAATAAATGATTTTTTTTAAACAAATACAATTTCTCGAATTTGATGAGTGCTTGTTCACATAATAGGGATTTTGTACCTTTTGTAGTCTTTAATTTTAGAATTTCTTCTTCATCAGAAAAGAAAAGAAACAGGAACCCTATTCAATACAAGGAGTAAAGAACTTTTCTTGTCATATTTTATTCAATTAGATTCTAGAAAGGTTTCTGTTTGAAACTGGAAGAAACTGTGGTTTTAATAAAAAATTTATAATTAATTTTGTTCGTAATTTCTTTATGTTTTTAAGTTATAGCTGAAAACGTTACAAAAATGGAGTTATTTTTTTTTTCAAAAAAATGACACACCCACTGCAATGTTTGATCATTCAACACTTCCAGAATAATATTTTGTACATACATCATTTTTCGAATCATAATATACGAAAAGGAATCATCCTTTAGATAAAAATTGGTGCAGAAATCAAAGATTTAACCCCATAATCCTGAGCCTTTATTTATGTATTACATTAGAGTCTTTTTATGTAGCAACAATGTGAATTCGGCTTTGCGTTATCAAGCTAACGTTCTAAATGAGAAAAATCTACTTCTTAGTATGAAAATTCGAAAGTTGCAAATTGCAAATTTTTTATTAAGAGGATATTCGGCAAATCTAAGTTAATTTTGAAACCCGATTGATACTTACATTTTCGGTCATAAAAAATTTTCCACAGAACTTTTTTAAAATATTTCTTTGCATTACAAAGTCATGCTTCGTAAAAGTATGTTGAGTGTTTTAGATAATACGATAAAACAAAAAGTTTTAACATTCTTTTTTGTCCAGTTTTATTGTGAGCGCGTTTTTAAATTTCTATGGAGGATTGGAAAGCAGGCAAAATTGGAAAAATATGTTATAATAAAAATACAACAAAAATATATAAAACAAAACAGGAGTTTATTCAAAGTGGCACAAAAAAGAATGTGCTCTTTTTGTTACTTCATCAAAACTGTTTGGTATGCCCCATAAAGACCAATATGCAAAAAAATAATAGCCACAAGATATTTTAGTATACCAAAAAACATATTTGAAAGAGCCTTGGTAGAAAAAAAGTTATGATCAAAAACATATGTATCGACAAAATTTTAAAATCATCCGCTTATATTTGCCGACTACCCATAAAACCTTGACCACGAAATTGAGAACACAGTTAAAATCTTTTCATAACATAGGATTATTTATTGGTTTCTTAAATTTTGTAAACTTCCAGTGCGGAGCTTTGTGCATATACAAAACTTTTATGTTTGAGACGCTCGCCAAATTACATGAAAATCAAATACAATGGAACGATGTTCGATTCTCGAAGCACTCGAATGTCAATATTTTATTATAAGAATATATAAATATTAAATACCCTTAGTATGGAATTTATTCTTATTGCTTATATTATTGTATCAATATATAAAACAGTACGTCGATTTAAATTTTGAGAGTAGTGATTTCCTAAACGGCAAGTAGTTGTTATGGACTCCACAAGATACGCTAGTGCAAAACATAATTATATGTAGAAAAAAATTCACAAATCACGAAAAAAAAATATAATGACCTAAAAGTACCTTCATATTGGGCCCTTACATAAAAATGTGTAGAACTGTAGCCTAATAAATTTAGATTATAAATCAGAAGAAAATTTAAAATCTCTCAAGAGGAAACTCGATTTTCCTCCGGATCTTGAGCGCCCTCTAGCGGTCCGCAATAATTACACTGCTCTACAACAAAATTAGCTCAAATAAAACAATATAGTCACTTTAAAGATTTTCGTACGCTAAATTCAAATCTCCTGCTCAAAAAATGTAATGCATTTTTTGTTGTTATTTTTCTATGAGCGGCTATAAGGAATTTCACGTGGCTTTGGTATCATGAAAAGTATGTTGATTTGACATACCATTCATTTTCGCGTGGCTTTAATGACGTCATGAACGAAATAGTATGATGGAGTGGTATGTCAAATCACTAACCATGCTCAAAAGTGTGGTTACTACATATTTATGTAAACAACTTATGAATTGTGAGGTTAAGATCATTTAAGTTTTAAATTTCGTTTTCGCGTGTGGTATGTAGTTTTACTCGGCTGACGTCATCATGACGTCATACACAGCATACTATTCCCTAACCATCATACCGTTTTTACATAATTTTATGTAAAATATGTAGTACCACAAGCCACGCGAAATTGCTTTATATTTCGGTAGAATTGGGTCAGACCGATGTTCTGCTTGTTTTAAAAAGTCTGGAATGTCAATTTGTTGATAGAAACTACAGTTCATTCATTAGAAATAAGAGGTTCTAATTTTATACCAAGCACTTGGGAACAATATGTCTTCAAAAATTAATTTCTTGCACAACCATTTAGATATTTCCCCGAAAATTTTGGCGCTATATCTAATAAACATAGAAAAATATCCTATCAAAATATTAGTAACTATAAAAATTATTTTTTTTCCTTAAATATCAACTGAGAATTAAATTCTTAATAAGAAAAAAGAAAATACCACGCTGATAATCCATAATGATAATACCATGCTGACAATATACAGGGTGTCTCTAAAAGGTCTGTACAGAATGATACCACATATTCCTGAGACAAAAATAAGACGATTTAACCAAACTTATCTCTATCCAAAAGTGCTTCGTTAAGATGCCATCGACCTTCAAAGTTCAATTTTTTTTTTCTATTTTAGTTAATTACCAATAATCCGTTCAAGCGATTAGAATAAAATTTAACATGTGATTATTTTATGTAAAAAGCTATTATGTAAAAACATGTTTGTCTTTTTGGAAGATATGCAAGTGGTCAAAAGTCGGTCATCAGGAGCTTGAAAGTACTATAACTTTTTAGTGGGCTACCAAAAACGCTTGAAACTTTTTTCTCATCTAAACAGTCTAAATTTGAACACATTTTGTCTCTTATAACATTTCTCTATCTGCTTAAGTTTTGTATATATAACCTAAAAACACCTTTTTAGTCATTATATTTTCTTTCCAAATATCACTTGTGGTTAGAATGTTCGTGCATTTCCAAAAAAATTTAGATTATATTCTTACATCTCTTGAGATTTTACCCTTGACAGTATCCAAAAACGAGTCTAAAAACCTTGGATAGATATTTCGTGTCAATACAGCAATTACAGAATGGTAAAGAAATTGGTCAGTAAATTGGACCAGAATTTTATTATTTCAAAAACTTGATGTGTTAGAGTAAATCTAGGTATAGATTTAAACCTAGAAGAAACGTGTACTTTTATTTCAGAGCCAGAACTTTTCTAATTTTTTTTGTAGAACAGTGTTATCAGTGATTCGCTGATAATTTGCGACGAAGCCCGAGACAAATGAGATGGATTTTCTATCGCGGGCGTCTAGGAAATCACTCTTAAATTATTAAACAATATTTCGTACATAGTACGCAGTTTACAATAAGTTAAATATTATCTCTTTTTATTAAATATAAAGTAAAGTAATCTAACATTTTGAAATTCCAACTTCGTAATTCGTATTATTTCAAGACCAAATGCTCATAAATTATTTCTAGAGGAAGTATATTTAAATACAGCCATGCTTTGATTTTAATGTCTGCTTAAAATTGCAAGTCGTGCAAAACTAAACTTATTATAATAACAATTCTACTTCAAATATTTATCCTTTACTTTGTAAAAACCATAAATCTCTGTAATCCTAAAACGTCTTAGTATTTGTATAAAAACAAAATTATGAATTTTTATTTTAGTTATTTACATGTAAAAGTGATCAGTAAATTAAATTATTAAATATACTGTAATTACTGTTAGGTTTTCACTACTGGGAGGTGAATTATGATTATGATTATGTATAAATAAATTATAAATTGGCCTCTCAGTATCAAAAACCTATTAGCGAATTGAGATTACCGAATTTTTTTAATTTACAGATCACTTTTACATGTAAATAGCTCCCTAGAAACACTACTGAACACTTTTCTGGAAGGCGAATAAACCGGCCCTAATACTAATAAAAATTATTAGAAATGAAAAACAATAAATTTTCGTAGACACCTCAAAGATTAAACCATGTTTGCTTAATTTGCATATGTCACGCAGAACTAGATAGTGCAAACGTTGATATTAGATCAGGTGGCTGTCAATCTTGATTAGTGACCACGAATGTGTGCAGGTAAATAAATAATATACCTCGCTGATTGCAGCATTTTTAGTTATATAAAATATAAATTTAACATTGGTGCACTGTTTTAAACAAATGGGAAATTTGGAAGCTTTGTTTTATTGCCGAAATTGGGACAAAAACAACAACTGAAACATTTGCGTGTAATTTATCGATTGCATTATCAGGATACAAAAATTGTTTTTATTTATTATTTAAAATCACTAAAATTTTATTTAAAATTAATAAAAATTATTAATTATATTCCATTATTTCAAGTAAACAAAGTTTTAATTAATATTATTTTATAAAAATATGTTCTAAATAAGGTTTATGGGAAGCTCTTACTTTATTAAATAATATTTAAATTAAAAATAAATGCCTTAAACATAGAAAAATTAAAATAAAAAAGTCATTCAATCATTCAATAAAACATATTTTCTTAAAATTTTCCACACCAAAATAAACTATTTTTTTTAAATTAAACTCATTTTTTTAAGTATGTTGATATTGTTGTTTAAAACAAGTGTTATAACTGTTATATTCGAAAAGACATTAGAGGTACATCATAAAGTTAAACTAAAGCCATATTACTGAATTTTTAACTTTACGGTACACGAGCAAAGTTAGGAAGCTTTTAAATACGTTTACATGGTAAGTTAATGCTTAAGGCGATAGTTGGCAAATTTGAGCGCTTCTCTTGATATTTGCGATTTTGGGCATAACTTTTTTTCCAGTGGAGCTATTTTAAAATTTCTTTTTTTGGTATAAAGAAGAGTCTCCTGGCTACCAATTTCTTCTCTTTTTGTTTTAGTAAGTCAAACCAAATAATCATAGGGCAGCAGTAAAACAGGCTCTTTACAAAAAAAGTTCGCTTAGCGGCTCTTTGAAACATTCTAAAAAACTAATTGAAATAATATCTTTTTTTCCAACGCTAGAAATAAGTTAAGATATAAACGAAGACTTTGATGTTGCGTTTTTTGTTTTAAATATATTCTTAAACTATTTACAGCATCCCAACTATTAAGTAAAATTTTAAGAAATTTTTGGGCTGCTGTAAAAAATTTAAAAATATATTTAAAACAAAAAAACGCAACATCAAAGTCTTCGTTTATATCTTAACTTATTTCTAGCGTTGGAAAAAAAATATTATTTCAATTAGTTTTTTAGAATGTTTCAAAGAGCCGCTAAGCGAACATTTTTTGTAAAGAGCCCGTTTTACTGCTGCTGTATGATTATTTGGTTTCACTTACTAAAACAAAAAAAAAAATTGGTAGCCACAAGACTCTTCTTTGTACCAAAAAAAAAAAGGAATTTTAAAAAGGCTTTAATGGAAAAAAAATATGACCAAAACCACAAATATCAAGCGAATTTTAAAATCAAGCGCTCAAATTTGCCGAATATCCTCTTAATGCTATAATGTATAACTTATTATAACTATAGTAGGACCGGCCAGCAAACAGGAATTCCAACCTAACTGACATTGCCTTAAATTAGCGCCCTGAAATTTCTTACCCCTGCTGGAGGGTTGTATTAATAGTAAATTTATTTCGTGCTAGTATGTACATTACATTTACACATGTCAAAAAGAAGGAAACATATAAAATTCTAGCTTAAATTAAAGTTACTTGACAGTATCTCTTCTACTGAGAAAGGACACATTTCGACAAGAAGCTCCTTAACCTTAGTCTTAAAAGCTTGATCCGTCAAAGTTTTTAAGCTGGGCGGAAGTTTATTAAATAGTTTGACTCCGTAATAGTTTTTACCGGTAAATGTTTTATTTAGGCGTAAATATGGTATTCTTAAATGATCATTTTGTCTAGTATTATGACTGTGAACGTCTTTATTTGAGGGATACTCATTCACGTGGCATTTGGTGTAGAGAATACATTCCAAGGCAAAGCAAGCAGGAAGAGTTAATATTTTTAAATAGTTAATATTTTTAAATATTTTTAAATAGTAGTCCCTACTACAACCCTTCATCATGGGTAGGAAAATCAGCGTCGCTGATTTGATACATTTTCAGTTTGGTTGGAATTCCTGTTTGCTGCCCGGTCCTACTATATTTTAAATAAAGTCTATTAAAGTTTTTCAATAATTGAGAACCAAAAATAATTATTTGTTGAAGTTCAAAAATTTCAAAGTAACAACAAGATTTTAGGATTTTCCTTTAAAAAGCTGTATAGTATTAAAACATACTTTTTATTGATTTTAATGTATTTAGTTTTTATTTTATAACTTTTATTAAAAAAGCCATTTCCATTTATTTTGATAAATTGTAAACAAAAAAGTGTGATTTTTGTTTGAACGAATATATAAGGATTTGAGTATAGGATCATTGATTTCAATTTTTTGTCGTATCTCTGAAGTTGATAAATGTGTATTCATGTTTCTGATAATGTGCTATTGTCCTATTATTTTTTAAAGAAAGCTTAAAATTGCCTTAAATGCGAAATATTGTGTATTTTTAATTTAACAAATGATGGTAACCTGAGATTTTTTTTAAATAGCACTTCTAAATACTTTTAATAAAAGTATAAATACCGGGTGGAAACGAAACACGGGTCACCTCTATAATTTATTTATTTATGAAAATAAAATTTTGAAATTTGACTATGTTCAATAGTTCAAGAAAACACATTTTATACACTATTATTTTAATATCACGTCCGGTTTTACCAGAAATAATACCAACTTTGTTTTCTTAAATGCAACACCCTATTTTTTTGTTCATAGTTCAAAACGATTTTAGAAAATAAGTATGTTTGTGATATTTTTTTTGAAATTTAAAAATATAAAAAATCTTAATCCGAAGTTGAAAAAACTACAAAGTTTTTTGCAAATAACTCTGTTTTTTTTAAAGGAAAGATGTCGGGTCACTCGGTTTTTTCATAAAGTAGATTTTTCAACGATTATTTTCGTACCCCATATGTTGGGTTAAGTCAGTTTCTTGTGCCTATTTTTAAATTTCTGAAAATAGGCACATGCAAATTGTATTTATTGATATCAATCAATAATAAATTTAAAACTATTAGCAGAATTCGTCTTCAGGTTAGTAGTCCTGTAGTAACTAAAAGACATTTATAAATTACATCGAAGGTTAAGTTAATAGTTTTAATAGCTTTGGTCATAATCACCCCCAAATTAACAGTACAATTAACTAAATTTTACATATAATTAACTACTAATTTAGAGGTGAATAATCACATATCATTTTTATTGTAACAGCTTAAACAAACCGTTTTTTTTAATTTAGTTTCTTTGTAAATTTTAATTGCAATATTTGATAATTTCAAATACCTTCTAGTTTTATGGCCCAATATAACAAAGTGTACAGGGTGTCCCATTCGAAATAGGTAAAACTTCAGACTTAAAAAGTAGAACAAATTTCATCGTTAAAAAACTTAAGAATACTATTTATCATTTAATTTTAGTCAAGTTGTGTAGTCATTAAAAAATTATCACCAAAAAGTTAAAAACATCTTACTTTCAATAAGTTATTACAAAATAATAATATTGTTTCAATTTTCTAGCTATTTCTGAAAATAAAGCTGATTAAAGAGGTGTTTTTCTCTTGTGTACATTATTATTGTAAATGATGAACATTTTGAGTTCCTAGTTATTTTCCTTCACATACCAAATGAATGTCAAATATACCCTTTCAACCTGCAGGTACATAGTTCTAAATTTTTCTACTAATTTTGGTTGATATTTTATTAGTATTAAGTTAAAATAACTTTTAATTATATTAAGAAGTGCAAAACTAATTTTCAATTCTTTTTTGTTAATTTTTTATTCAACATTTTGTTAACGATTTCTGTTTTTCTGGTATTGCTAATTGAAAAAAGGTGATTTTTTGCTTTCTAGAGATAAATTTTAAATCTCTACACAATTTGTTAAATTGTATTTCTAGATGTACTGATGAATAATAGGAGTCCTACTTTTTGGTTATTTGGTAATGAAATTTGTTCTACCTTGTAACTCGGAAATTATCTTCCACGAACGGAGCATTTATTATTTTTTTATTACCAACCTTTAAATAAAAACAATAAAATGTGGCTGTGATAATATTGTTATTCTTTATTTAATACTTTGTTAGTAGGTCAAAAATTTTAGGGGGAGTAAGGTTAATTCGTTACAAAGAAGCATATTTTCGATAATTTTTTTGACGACACAGTTAATATACTAATGATAAAGTTTGGAACTAAGTTCGTAACTCCCGAATTTAACTTTTTTGAGATAATCGCTCGGTCAGGTCAATTATAGTTTTAAAATTCCATCTCCTGATATAATAAATACTAATGACGTCACTGGTGATGTAACGATAACGTCATCATCGATTTTTGAAATGGAAATTCCCACTTTTTTTACTCGTTTTTGATAGACATTCATGTCATTTAAACGACGATATAAAAAAATGATTAAATTTTATAAACAAATTTTTGAATAAAAAATCTTTTTACTTCAATACACTTGAAAAACAAATTATTTTGATTCTAGAAGAGGTGTTTAGTGTTTAGATATAAAATATCTTAATATTTCTTTACTCAACTTTATTTAAATAATAAAGAATAATAATAATAATAAATAATAAAGAATAAAGTTGAGTAACGAAATATTAAGATATTTTATATCTTAACACCTCTTCTACCAATAACTCAACACATCGGTGCTTCCAACATCAATTTATTATGATTCTATTTAAATGTAAAAAAAAATTGCAAAGAATAAAATATTAAACTTAAACTTATTCCCATTTATTGAAATTTTATACAACCTTGAAATCCTTCAAATTTAATAGCACAAGTTTATTTTAAGTTGACATTAACAATTTTTTATTCAAAAATTTGTTTACAAATGTAATCATTTTTTTATATCACCGTTTAAGTGATTCATGTCTAATAAAAACGAATAAAAAAAGTGGGGATTTTCATTAAAAAAAATCGATGATGACGTCATTGCTAAATCACCATTGACGTCATTAATATTTTTTCTATACTAAGAGATTGCATTTTAAAAACTAAAATCGACCTGTCCGAGCGATTTTCTTAAGAAAATTAAATATGGCAGTTACGAATTTTGATCCAAACTTTATCATCATCCTGTATATTATTTCTACAGGGTGATTTTTATGTATCGAACCAAGGTGGTCATGCCCAAGAGGTAGAATAAAAAGATTTGAAATTTGGTGGTATCACATGGGGCCATGGTACAAACATTTTAAGATGAAATAAATTTTTTTTCATTGTCCGGATTTTTGACACGACAGCCGTCTTGATTTTTTTAAATGGCAACATATGTCATGAAATACGTCACTGGAAAGCTAATTTTTAATAATTTACGACAGTCTATAAAATTATTATTTAAGTTTTAAAAAAATAAAAATTGATAAAAAGTTGTTATCCAACTTTAAATTTTTTGGACTGTTGAAAATTACAAAAAATAACCTTTATATTATTTTCCTTTTAAAATAAAAGTATTTTGCCTTCAAAAAATAAAATAACAGTTTTTTTTTTAAATAAAACAATAAAATGTTATAGCAGTCAAAAAATGTTTAAACCCTTTTTGAAGACTAAAATATTTTTATTTTGAAAGGAAAATAATAAAAAGGCTATTTTTTGTAATTTGCGACAGTTCAAAAAAGTCAAACTTGGATATCAAAATGTTATCAATGTTTAAAATAAAAATATTATAAACTGTCGTAAAATACAAAAAGTTAGCTTATTTCCAATGATCTATTGCATGACATGTTGCCATTTAAAAAAATCAAGATGGCTGCCGTGTCAAAAATAAGGGATAAAATTTTTTTTTATCTTAAAATATTTCTACCAATGCCCCATATGATCTCAAAAAATTTCAATTTTTTTATCCAGCCATTTGGGCATTGCGGCTTTGGTTCCATATATAAAAATCACCCTGTTATTAACTGTGTCGTCAAAAAAAATTATCGAAAATATGCTTTTTTTGTATCGAATTAACCTTACCTCCTCCGCTTAAATCATTACATTTAATACTATTTTGTATTTATTATTTATAATAATGACAAATAGTTAGCACTATAATAAAGGACGACATATAATGTTTATGGAAAAAACTAACATTTAATCGGGATTTCATGTTGTATTTTATTTCAAAATTTAATAATCTTACTTCAGCATTAATAATTGAAATAACTACAAATGCCAGAAATGTTAAAACAAAAATATTTGTAAAATCTCTTTGAAACCAAAAATTCCTATGTGCAAATGAAAACAATAGGAACTAAATATTTAATACTTGATGGAGGTGGTTTAAGTCGTGAATATTTAGTTTTGCTGAAATTTCTATTTTAATTATATTACATAATTTAAAGACAAAAATACATCATTGTTTTTATGGTTTTATTAAACTATACCGGGTGGAAATGAAAACAAAAAAACTAATTTTATGTGCATTTTTTATTTTCAAAAAAAAAAAAAAGGTTTTCGAAGTCGGTGAAAAGTACCAAAACTAATTCTAAATAATTCAAATACCTAAATAAAATTGTAATTTGAAAAAAAATTTAAGTGGTTTTTGAACTATTACTTTTTAAACTTAGTTAATGAAGATTTTATCAAATATCTCACTTTTTTTAAATGCAATGATGCCGGGTCATTCGACTTTTTAAAAAGAGGATTTTATAAAGATTATTTTGGTACCCCATATGTAGGGGTATTATTTTGCATGTGCCTGTAATAAAGATACTAACTATTAAGTATCTTTATTACAGGCACATTAACCAAAAAAACACCAAAAAATCAATTTTTACTAGCGAGGAGTACGCATTTCAAACATTTCGCAGACTATCCTCTTAATGTTAAAAATTACATTGAAAAATATTATTGTAGACCATTTAAAAAACGAGTCAATATCTTTCACCCCAACTATGAAACTTTGAAACCATACAATTTTCTAATTAAATTTTTTTTTCACTAAAAATATAAGATTATCTACTGTCTTTGCACTAAAAATCCACCCTACACCGCTTGTAAATCAAACATGGGTTACTTCTATAATTCATTTATTTATGAACATAAATATTGGAAATTTGACATGTTTGTTTCAAAAAATTACATTTTAGGCACTGATTTATTTTAAATCACTTCCGGTTTTACTGGAAATAATATCAACTTTATTTATTAAATGCAACACCCCATTTTTTGTTAATAGTTTTAAGCAATTTAAAAAGAATGTTTTTGATCATTTCCAACAAAAAATTAAATAATCTTTAAATTTAACTGTCAAATAAGGAAAGTCAAATATGTGGTATTAATATTTGTGAAGATATGAAAAGATTTATTAAAAATTAAGGGCTTATTATTTTTTGCTATTTTCGTAATATCTGGTAGGATACACGATAACTTATCACTAGTTTTACACTAAAAATCTGCACCTTAAAATCTGAAAACTGAAACCTTAAATTAAAGTGTCACTGTCAAGACTTCTATGTTTTCTGTTGTTATAACAACGATTCAATAAGAAATCAGTGTCCCCAACTGCTAAAAAAATAAAGAAATATTTGTACGTCGAATAATTTCCTTTATTTAATTTTTGCGCAAATTATAAAAAATAGTATCAGCAACTCCTTTATAAGTCAATTATTGCACTCGTCCATTAAAAAACTCGCCGGTACGCGGCTCGTTTTTTAAACTTGGACGCGTGCAATAATATTTAACTTATGAAACTCGTTGCTTAATATACTAATTCTTATCATGATACAACGTTTTAAATTTCTATTCTCATAGAGAGATACAGAGGCGAGTAATGTTTCGTTTACACTCGGTATATTAGTTTGTTTAATTAAAAATCTAATAAATCGTAGAAAATCATAATACAACCGTTAAAATAATTTTAGACAGAATTGCTGCCCCACTGTGCGTCGGTTTAAAGTTAGAAAAATTAAATTGATATGAGAATTGCTGATTTTAATTAGATGAACCAGTTGATGGATGTTTACTTTTGGTAATTACGTGGTTAATGGTATTAGATGTAAGTTCCAAATTCGTTGATTTATTTAAGTGGTATAATAAAGCAATAGAAGTAGTTAAAAACACGGGTTTTTATTAGAAACAACAACCATTGTTTCAGAAGTGGGGCTGTGCCCAGACTGCCATTTATTTCCTTAATGGTCCTCACGTCTGTTGCGAGTGTTTCTTGGAGGATGATAAATTGATGGGATTCTACCGGATGAAATTGACTATTTTTTCTAGGGCACTTACCTGGCATTTGGGGTATCTCTCATCGGATTGTTGATCGACTTTCCATCCCAAGAGCGGTGGTATGCATATCAGAGCGGAAATACACCAAACGGCGGTAATCATAACCACGGCACGCACTGGTGTCCGTTTTTTGAGATACTCAACTGCTTGAGTGATGCTCCAATAGCGATCCAGGGAAATTAAGCACAAGTTCATGATGCTAGCTGTGCTTAAGAGAACGTCCATCGCGGAATGGATATCGCACCACCACTCGCCAAATATCCAGTAACCCATTAGTTCATTAGCGAGAGAAAAGGGCATGATTATGAGACCCAGGAAGAAATCAGCAACCGCCAACGAGGCGATGAACCAGTTCTGGATATTTTTGAGGGCTTTCTCAGTTGTGATGGCTATGATAACGAGCATATTTCCGACGACCACTGTAATCATGAGGATGGTAACGACAATTGAAGCTAGCACGATTTGTGGTAAGGTGTAACCACTGGGGTAATGTGGTAAGGTGACGGTGCCATTAACTAGGGAACCGTTACCTGTACAATTTTCGAAAAATTGCAGATAATCTTCAACAGCCATAGCTGGACGACCGGTTAAATTCGCTAAAGCCATGATTAAGTTCAATCCTTGGGGATGTTGGGAAAGTGGGTCGAGTTTAATACATATCATTAAAACATTGAATTTATATTACACGTTTGGTCCCTAAGTCACACTAGTTATTTACAATACCCGTTTAACCCGAAGCAGCCCGTGTGTCGGCGATTTAACGTGAAACTCAAAACAGCTACCAAAAACCAAAAAGATTTTTTTGAATTTATTATTATCGTATCGTATTCTTTTATTTAATATATTTATAGTACACTAGCTAGTTTAGAATATGTGAGGAGGGTCGCGCCACTACGATTTGGCCCATGTGCGGGCCGGCATCTCGTCGTCGTCCTCTGCGGCGCTGCTGGCGTCTTGACGAAGCTCGCAGGGCATGTTAATGCCGCGCTGCTCGACCGTACACTGTGCGTTAGCAGGATTTCACCGCTCCCGGAACAGAGCATGCGTCCGCTTCCAACGGCGATGCCGCCGCTCCAGCTGCTGCCGCCCGCCGCCGCCACCGGCGAAGCCGCGACGCGACGCGACGCTAGCACGTACAACACACACTCGCGTCCAAATGCCTCGCCTAATTACAGATTAACGTCAGCTATCAATTATTTCTCCTCAGCTCCAACTGACTGCCTCTTACCTCTTCCAAGACGATTCTCTTTAAATCTAACAAATAACATTAATTCCTCATTACGATAGGGCAATACTTTAAAACACCAATTTTACAAACTAAATACTTTCCAAGAACTAATTTTATTAGCTCGAATTACAACCGAAAGCTTTAAAAGCACGTTCATGAAAAAATTAAATTCGGGAAAATCGTGAAAAAGACTTGACAACAAATTATTTTATTAAAATAGTACTCGCTGTGAAATTGGAAACTTTTACGTGGAAAAACTCAATTATAATTTGCTCCTCATCCACATCAAGTTTTTCCAATAAAAGTTTTTCACGAAAAATTGTTTAGAATTTCCACAACACATTTTTCCAACATATCATTCTTAACAAAAAAGATTGGATTTCAAAGAATAGTAACCAAATTTTCAATTACCTACTAGTTTTATCTACATGAAATGAAGTTTCCTTTCGAGAATTCAGTTTTGTGCCTGAATCCATTCTATAATTAGTGGTAATTGTGCTGTAAATTTTAAAATTTGTGCTTTTATACTTTTCTAGAAAAACGTGTTATGGTTGGGCATATGTAACTTCACCCTAAAAGTGCCCATCTCACAAAAATTAATTTTATCGTATGAAATAATTAGTGCTTAAGTAGTGCTAATTTGTTCAGCAAATTTCAAAATTTGTGCTATTATACAGGGTGGAACAAAAAAAACGGAGCAAGCCATAACGTTTTTATTCCTGGTCCGATTGTTGAGAAATAAAAAGCATCTATAATTATTTGCCTTGTAGAAAAAACTGTGTCAATAGTATATTAAAAAACGAGTTTCATAAGTCGCATATTGTAGCACGCGTTCAATTTTAAAATATGAGTCGCGTAGCGACGAGTATTTTAATGAACAAGTGCTACTATCGACTTATGAAACGAGTTTTTTATACTATTTTTTTCTATTTTGCGCCTTTTTATCTATTTAAAATTAAATATTCTAGTTTTTAATTTTAGTAAAGGACCTTATCGGGTTTTGGGAGCATTTTGTACAAGAATGAAACTTATGCCACATATAAATAAGAAATAAATATACAATAGTGTAAAATATTTCGCGAATTAGGAGACCGCTTTCGCCAAAAAACGCAATTGAAATTAATTAATTTTTGCACAATTAGACAACGATGCTGGTGTTTTCCTCGGTGTTTCTAACAAACAAAGTAGTTTGGTTGCCTATGCCATTTATTTACTATAATTTATTGACTTTAATAGTATAAAAATTATACAATTAAGTACATATTTGTTATGACTTGATTAGAAATTAATTTTTAAGTATTTATTTTATTCAAATAAACTTATAATTTAAGAATATATTTTTTACAATTAAAAAATTTTTACACAGTTGTCGTTTTTTTGCAATTTTTAAAATATTTGATAAAAAATGACTTTTCCAGTTCCCTGGAGCTCTGAAACTTTTACTGTAAATTCAATGGCTATAATTTTAATAGTTGTAATAAGATTTGTAATATTACGGGGTCAATTAAAAATAAAATATCGTTTATAGGTTATCGTAAGACTTTATTGCACAATCAGGCAACATTGAAATTATTACCTCTCAAACGAAACGTTCAAATTAAATGCACAATAATTATTAGTAAAAAGTAGAACCGATAAGGGACCTCGGTGGCGGCAAAAGGGCTTGTAAATTGCATCTATTTTTGTAGGACACACCCTCTGGCACTTCTAAGCACCTCCTATCAAGTAGGCAAGATACTATTTACCTATTTACGACATTCGGCAAGTTATTTCTCCTTTGCTAGAATGTTTCATTCCAGTATGTTACATGAGAGCGTACCTCATTTCTTTTTATGTGTACGCGCCGGTTTTAGCTGTTTTTATAAATAAACGTATGAACGCAAGCAATGTGTGCGCATGACAATAACACCCAATGTGGGAAACATTTCAATCCAGCGTGAGGTGTGAGTCACAGTGAGTCAGTCGCCAGATACCTTAGTAAAGCGCGTACGAATTTGTTAGCCCGGGCATTACTTCTTGTTTGTAACAGTAACTATTGTTCTAAAGTGCCTTATAATAAAGGTCATTTGTATCTACCATCAGGTTAATCCTTTTGGCGATTGTATTCGATTATTAACATAGGTTCCACAAGGAAAACACCCTAGTAGTTTTAACTGTCATTTGCTTTCAATTTAAACGTAAATGAAAGGTAATTAGAATTTATCTGACAGTACTTGTCAAAATTTGAATTTTAAAATCCGCTGTTGTCGTGTTAATAAATATTTTTTTAAATAAAGTAAAATCTCATGCATTTATAATTCATATTTATTGAAGAAATTGGAAATATATTTAATATTGGGGGTATTTTAGTTAATTTTTGTAGGTTTAACTTATTTTTCATGTTTGCCCAAAAACACATAGGAAAACGATAAGGTCCTTTTCTGGTAGTTGGCAACTCTAGTGTCAGGTTTGTCCATAGAACTAATATAGATGGAAGGAGAAAAACATGAAAATCGCAGTAAATAAAGTGAGATAGAGCTAAGGGGGGCAAATACAATTTGACAGGTGCGTTGACGTATAGTTTATGTGCGTGTTATTACTCAAATCGCATTTGGTGTTATTCTTTTGCTTGTTAAATGTTATTAGATTAATTAATGTGATATTTAATTTTAACCGTTTACTGTTTAATTCATGTAAGTACGTATTTATGAGTAATATTAAAAAAATCTAGGTTATTTTTGATTCTAAAATTTGTTGTACTTCACTTAAATTGTTAGAAAACTTGGCCTACAAAATGTTTATAATGAATGTTGTGTGTAATTATGTTGTGTTTTAGGTTTTAGTTTTACATAAAATGGTTAAGAGATGCTCGGCTTATAAGTGCAAGGTCCAATTCATATTCATCTTTCCATAAAGAGTGGTGTGCCTTTTCACAAGTAAGTAAATTCATTAGGAAAATATAGATAAAAACTTTCAAAGTTAACCCTGCTGCGTCCTTCGGGTCATTTTTTACCCAAAATTTCATTCCTTATACATATAAACCTGACACGAAAGATGCAGGAGGGTTAAGTATAAATCGGTTTATTAAAATTGGGCAAGCAAATAAGATATTTAATAATTATTCATATTTCAGGAGCGGATCGGCTATTAACTAATTCTCGAATTAAAACATGTTTTGGTTCCAACCACCACTCCAACTTTAATTGAATTTTACTTTCAAAAAGCTTTTTTATACTAGAAGTAAGTGCATCCGGTCTATAAATCTCGATGACACCAGCATTCCTCCCAGGTTTTAAGATAGGATAAATTTGGACTGACCGCCAATCATTAAGAACCTCAGAGCCACCCAAAAAATTATTGAAAAATTCAACAAAGAAGGAAATAGCAGATTCTGGGAAATGAGAGATCATTGAATTACTTATATTGTTCTTATTAGGACTCAAGTTCCTTCGATTACCAACACCTAAGAGGAATTCGGATCTATCAATTTTATGCACTAACTCGGTACCAGAACGTGAAGAGTCCCAAATAAGATAAGAATAATTCTCCACCAAAGGACACAGCCAATCCAGAAAAAGCTCCTGCCACTTTTCAACGGCAATGGGAGGAGGGCGATGTGAGAACACTGACCTATTAAACTGTCGATTCTGACATACAAAATTGACTGATTTCTATAACTTTTTAAAAGCCCCCCTTTGAAGTTTAGAACATTCAAAGCAAGAGAAATCCCACTAAGGAGACATACTCCCCTATTAACTGCAGAACCACTACTAGCAGGAAGCTTCTGCTCCTGACTTCAGATATCCAGACAATTGCAACCTTATACGAAACTGGAATTTAATGTATTAAAAGTGTTCCAAATATAATTTTAATTAATTTGTTATTGTAATACTTAGTTTGAATTTATAAAATATATTAGAATTTTCTTTTCTTTTTGGTATTATTTTATTTACAAGTAAACGATTTGACAAAGATTAGCGATACCAATCGTTGATACATTTCATCTTGCGATATTATTTTACTTATGTAATGAAAATTTGTATATGTATTGTATGTTTTGAGCCAATGCCTATTTAGTGATGTGTTAGTTATACAGAATATTGTATAGCACATTACTATTATATGAATAAATTAAATTTAAAATCAAGTTTTTGGTTACGGATATAAAATCCTGTATTTTATAAAATAAAATTAAGTTAAATATGAATAAATTAAATAGTTGTACAAAAAATTCTAACAAATATTAATTTATGTGTAAAATAAACCATGAAAAGTCTCTAAAAACGAAAATATTCTATTTTAAAGGTGCATAGCTTTCTGCAGTTAAATATTAAAAATGAAAGAAAATTAATTAATATTTCTAACTTATGTCATCAATTTATTAAATTATTTAAATGAAATAAACGATTCACTTAAAAAAATGCATCTAAAAAGTCCCAAGAAGCTAAATAAAAGCGAATTATTTACATGTGTTCTTATGTGTTATTAATTTGCCCCCCTACCCGAATGTTTCCGTTCTTTTCTGATGTTATGTCGAGACGATTTTGCGGGGGTCCATAATAGTTCCACATGTAAAGTGAGATGAGTTTATTAAAAAAAAATCAAAAATAGAAAAGTGATTAATTTTCTTTTATTTGCAATCATTTGTTTAAAAAATTTTGATTAACATATCAAAAAAAATTATATACTCTCCGTCTGAAAATACGGTATACCTTTTTAAAAAACGATTGGGTTTAACAAAAGTAAATTGTTTTGGTCATTTTTTTAATGTTATTTATAAATATGTGATTGCGAGGAAAAAAAATAACAAATTGAGTAAAAATATTCAGCAATATGTTAAAAATTATTCATAGATTTTAAAGTCGCTAATTGTTCAAAAATATGCACACTCGCTCTTAGAAAATTTTGATTAATGATGTGTTGAAATGAACAGAAGAAGTTCCAAATCGAAGAAATTAACACATAATTATTAGAAAACAGCTTAAAGTCCTTAATTTTTTGTAATTTTTTATTCTCCTACTGTGATAAATTGTGGATAAACTGTCAATTTTTTTTCTATGATTTAATAGGGTTTTTTTTTCTGAATACAGTGGTGTATAACATTATTTTTAATATTATTAAAAAAACGAAAAAAAAATTATTTAATTTTTTTTATTATTTTTTCATTTCCGTATTTCACAAAAATAATCAAAGTATATTAGTATTTTAGTTACAAACGAAATTAAATTAAAAAAGAAATTTATACAAATTGTTCAATGTGGGCTCCACCGTGTTGAACATCGAATTGGTCCATGTGTTCCAATCCACTTTCTTCCAAATTCATTCTTGCATTATGTGGTGTAGTCCCATTTTCGAGCGAGTGATTAAGTAATTATCTAAAAAAATTTGTAGATTTTCTGTCAACAGTTCATGATATTTTTGTTGATTGAAAGTCCAGTCAATAAAAATTGGTCCAATTAAAGTATCTCCCAAAGGGCCGCACTAAACATTTAAGCTGAATCTTCTTTGATAATAATATTCAATTATCTTTCTTGGATTTTCTAGACTCCAGTTTCGATGAATACTTCGATTAAACATGCCATTTTTGTTAAAATGAGATTCATCAGACTAGATTACTTGCCGATAGAAATTTCGGTTTTCATTTATTTTATTTAAATAACTATTACTAATACTTGTCTTCTTTGTAAGTCATTTTCTTCAAAAGCTTGTATTTTCTCCTTTCTCCTTTCTCGATAAAAGATTTCAGTTCGTGTTTTTTTAATATTCTAAGTACCATCGTTATCCAAATTAAAAATCCTGTCTCTGGACATATAAATTGTTTCTCTGAGTTAATTATTAAAAAGTGTTTTCTTTGATTGACTTTCGCCGCATATTTGTTTGGAATTTGGCGTTCTAAAAGTTATTGCTGGCCAATAGCGAATTAATTATGGACGGACAAGGAAAGTGTGACATACCATCGTAATCACATTTAAATTTCTGATCTTTTGGTGTAACTAACTTTTTTATGCAACAATACTGCGTTAATAAATTAGCGTTCAAACTTCATAAATTTTGAAAAAATAGTGTTTTTTCTTAATTACTCAATTAATTGGCCCGGACAAGCAAAGTGACCAATACCATCATTATCCATATTAAAATTCCTGTCTCTGGACATATAAATTATTTCTCTGAGTTAAATATTAAAAAGTGTTTTCTTTGATTGACTTTCGCCGCATATTTGTTTGGAATTTGGCGTTCTAAAAGTTATTGCTGGCTAATAGCGAATTAATTATGGACGGACAAGGAAAGTGTGACATACCATCGTAATCACATTTAAATTTCTGATCTTTTGGTGTAACTAACTTTTTTATGCAACAATACTGCGTTAATAAATTAGCGTTCAAACTTCATAAATTTTGAAAAAATAGTGTTTTTTCTTAATTACTCAATTAATTGGCCCGGACAAGCAAAGTGACCAATACCATCATTATCCATATTAAAATTCCTGTCTCTGGACATATAAATTATTTCTCTGAGTTAATTATTAAAAAGTGTTTCCTTGATTAACTTTCGCCGCATATTTGTTTGGAATTTGGCGTTCTAAAAGTTATTGCTGGCTAATAGCGAATTAATTATGGACGGGCAAGCAAAGTGTGACATACCATCTTAATCATAATTAAATTTCTGATCTTTTGGTGTAATTTACTTTTCTATGCAACAATACTGCGTTAATAAATTATCGTTCAAACTTCATAAATGCCGAAAAAATTATGTTTTTTGCTAATTACCCACTTATTTGGCCCGGACATGCAAAGTGACCAATATCATCGTCATCTACATGAAAAATCCTATCCATAGACATATCGTTTGTCTTTTTAGGTTAATATTAAAAAATTTGAAAATACGTGGTAGAGGTTTGATTGGGGTGCTATAAAACACTTAATCGGGACGGAGAAGCAAAGAGGGTACAACCACTCTGTAGGGATTTAATCGTGCTTTAATTTGGTGTATTTTTTTTTGTAAATTGATAAGGAAGGGAGTTATTTAGAAAAAACCTCTTATGGAGAATTACATGTAAAATACCTATTGCTGGAAAACTTATTGCTAACATCTCGCCGGTCAGTAATTTGACTGTAGTCCATAATATGGGTATGCTATTTATAATTAAATGATAACTATTTTGACTACACGCTACAATACTCTGATCACTTGATTTAAAGAATGTAAACTTTTTACTTAGCAAACATTCGCATTTAGTTTTAATTTCATGGCAAGCTTTGTTAAAAAATTCAAAGGGACACATTTTAATCAACATCTAGTAATGGAGTTGGAAAACGAAAAATAAAATTGGTGTTTTTATTCATAATGTGTTAGAGTTCATTTTTAGAAACACATTCGTTTTTATTTCAATTCAATATAAAACTTTTTGCCCAACTTTGGAAATTAATTGTGAAGCCAATTGCTAGAGAAAAAAATCAAACTGAAAAATTCATGTGGAGGGGTCACCTTTCATAAATAATTATTTAAAAAAATTCCTTTTTACCTCATTGTAAAAATAAAAAAAAAAATCTTTTTTTCGTTTTTTTAATAATAATAAAAATGATGTTAAACACCACTATATTGAGAAAAAGACCCTTTATTAAACCATAGAAAAAAAATTGACAGTTCCATTAGAAAAACAAAAGTTGATATACACCTGTCAAAAATGACAGCGGCTTGGGAAATTGTATTGAACACAGTTTTTCCTACGAAGCAAATAATTATAGATGCTTTTTAATTCTCAACAATCGGACAAGGAATAAAAAAGTTATGGCTTGCTCCGTTTTTTTTTTGTTCCACCCTGTATTTTTATTTAGAAAATCGCATTATAGTTGGATAGTTTGTACGTTCAAGCTAAAAGTGCTCATGTCACAAAAATAATTTTATCGTATAAAAGGATTAGTGCTAATTTGTGCTGCAAGTTTTAAAATTTGTACGTCTATATTTTTTGTAAACTCGTTATAGTAAGTATACTTCACATAAAAATGCTAATAAATGTAATAAAAAATAATTTTATAGTATTTAATAACTTGTGCTAATTTTTGTGTTAAGTTAGTGCTTCCCAAGGACCGAAGGATGCACACGCCTTAGTTTTTACTTTGTATCGCTCAATTCGTAACATAAATGTTTAATTTTAAAGATTTTAATTTAATTTATGGTGCAATTCTGTGCAAATCTGTAAGTCCCTACAGAAAAAATCTTCAATGTTTGTTATACAGTGCGGACATAAAGTAAAGTGGAAAATTAACGAACTTAAGGTTAAACATAATTTTGTTTAAATTTAATATTATTAACTTAATTGCAAAAGAAAATCACTTAAAATAAGGAAGTTGGGGCAGTCGGCTCCAACTTCCGGTGTAAATGAAGTTGCATAAAAATGTGATTTTCAAATGGGCGTAATTCCGAAAGTATTAATAGTAGAGCACACTAGGCTAAGTCAATTTAATGGTATTTTTATGGAGAACACGAAAATGTAAAAGTATACTGGGTGTTCTATTTAAAATAAGAAAGTTGTCATCCACTTCCGGTATAACCGGAAGTTCCACTAAATCAAAAATACCTTTATTAGGAAGTTCGCAATTAAATACTTTAGTGGACAAATTTTAAGAATCGAAAAAATAACCGTTCAAAAGTTAGCAGGGGGGGATTTTCTTTATGACCGCACTGTATGGGTTGTAATGGATGGTTTCCCTGGTTATCTTACAGATACTTCCTGTAAGGTGTTATCGAGTTGCACGGAATTGAACTATTAAATTTTGTATAATGTAACGGGTGTCTCTACTTTTAGTTAATTCTATACAGAGTGCGGACATAAAGTAAATCCCCCCGCTGCTAATTTTTAACGGTTATGTTTTTGATTTTGAAAATTTGTCTACGGAGGAATCTAATTGCCAACTTTCTAATAAAGGTATTTTTGATTTTGTGGAACTTCCGGTTAGGCCAGAAGTAGACGGCAACTTTCTTATTTTAAATGGAACACCCATTATATTTTTGCATTTTCGTGTTCTCCATAAATATACCATTAAATTGACCTATCATAGTGTGGTCTACGATTAATACATTCCGAATTACGGCCATTTGAAAATCGCATTTTAAGCAACTTCATTTACATCGGAAGTTGGACACAACTCCCCCATCTTCTTTATTTTAAAGTATATTTTTTGCAGTTAACTTAATAACATTCATTTTAAACAAAATGAAGCTTTTATTACTGCTAAGAGGTGGAAGGTGGTTATGTTAATCAGCAAAATTAACGAACTTACGGGTAAACATAATTTTGTTTAAATTTAATGTTATTAACTTAATTGCAAAAAAAATCATCTAAAATAAGGTAGTTGGGTCCAACTTCCGGTGTAATTCCGAAAGTATTGATCGTAGATCACACTACGCTGGGTAAATTTAATGGTATTTTTATGGAAAATGCAAAAATATACTGGGTGTTGCAATCCACTTCCGGTATAACCGGTAGTTCCACAAAATCAAAAATACCTTTATTAGAAAGTTCAGAATTAAATACTTTCGTAGACAAATTTTCAGAATCGAAAACATAACCGTTTAAAAGTCCGCACTGTATATTTTTTAGACTTGATAAATGATTAAAATAATCCAAAATGTTGGCATTCTTAGGATGTTTTTAATAAAATTTTCTGTTCGAAGGGGTTAGTAATTTGTCCCCATCACAATTCATAAGAACACGAAAAGTTTACATTATCGCTAGGTCCTAAATTTTCTTTACTACCTAAAGTTGATAACCTATAACCTCCCATTAATCCAAATAATCATTGATGTGGAATATTGTATAGAGAATAAAGAATGTGACATTAAGACCAATAGAGTAAGAGCTAAATGCACCAACATCCAATTTTATTACCAAAAATAAATTCAGTAGTAACAATAAAGACAGAGACAGACTCATTTAAAAAAATAATATAATTCCTAAATAGTCCAGTCAAATATGGACTAAAACTCGGAATGAAAGAAAGAATAATTGACATAGACCTTTGTTTAGACGTTCCAAAGATGGGCAGAAAAGTCTCATAAGATTGTGTCCGCTAGTATCATTTTCCTGATCACAATCTCTATCCTCATTTTCTGTCATATTTGATTGAGAACCTCAAAAGCTCCAGGACCCAAATCTCCAAAAATAACTGCTTCCTCAGATCCCCTATTTGACAGCAGTTTTCACCATATTGCCTACAATATTTGTATTAAAACTGATAAGTTATTATTTGATAAAAGTGTGTATACCTATTACGATTTTAACAAAGCCAACTATCACGAAATTAATAAGTATATAGCGTTAATTAAGTGGGAAGCCTTATCGTTAGATTGTGCGGACATAAATCAGTTTGTAGACATTTTTTATGATGCTATGTACACTATGATTGATTTATATGTGCCCCAAATATCACCTGTACCTTCTAAATATCCGAAATGGTTTAATGGGAAGCTAATTAAACTTTGCAAGGATAAAAAATATGCGCACGCAAAATTTAAAGCGACCAATGATCATTCTAATTACCTAATCTTTCAGGAGTTGCGATCTCGAGCAAAAAACTTGAATAATTATCTATATAAGCTTTATCTTAATCAGATAGAACGTAATATGTAATATAATATATAATATAATATCCAATGTATTTGACGTTCGTAGAATAATGATTGACTTCAAATAAAACGACTAAATATCGAACTTTTTTCACGTAATTTATTTTTTAATAACAGTGCCAACGTTTCGACTAATTTTCTAGTCTTTTTCAAGCCTCTAAATAAGAAGTACACGATTAAAATAAAGCAACAAAAAGTACTTAAACTTAAAAATATACACATAGATAAAATTACTTTCCAATTAATATTTACAAATTCTAACTCTATTACATTTATTACTTATTTTCTACGGTTGCTATAGTATAAGTTCTTTAATTACCTTTATTAATATTAAATTACACATGTCACTTTCAATACATACCAATTACTATTCGTGAAAATTATTTATAGCCTTGAAAAAGACTAGAAAATAAGTCGAAACGTTGGCACTATTATTAAAAAATAAATTACGTCAAAAAAGTTCGTTAGCCGTTTTATTTGAAGTCAATCATAACTTCTAATACTAATAATTTTTGGAAATATGTAAATGAGAAAAAAGAATTCATCGGATTTCCCACAGAAATGAACTTAGATAATAAGGCAAGTCACAACCTGAAGGAATCTGTAGATTTATTGGCAAATTTCTTTTCTACTGTTTACAACCGACAGAGATGTAAATTTTCTGGTTTTAAAAATAATAAATATGTTGATTCAAACTATAAGTTTCATATTAACTCAAAACTAGTCTTCGATGGTATTGATAACTTAAAATCCTCTGTCATGCGGACCTGATGGCATACCTAGTGTATTTCTAAAAAACTGCTGTATCTTTGCAATAAGTTCCCCATTAACTATTTTATTTAATCGTTCCATTGTCGATCAAAAATTCCCGGTTGCATGGAAAATAGTTTTATTTCGCCGATTTATAAATCCGGTGATGACGCTATTATATCTAACTGTAGGGGGGGGGGGGGAGGTTAGGTTTACAATCTGAAATCCCTAAACTTTTGGACCAGTTGCTGACTCAGCAGATGATTTGGCTATGTAAGAACACAATAATTGATGAGCAGCATGGATTTCAAGCTGGTAAGTACTGGTAAGTACACCACAACTAATCTTGTCTTATTCTACACTTACTTGTCGAATGTCTGGGATTGTCGGTCGCTGGTTGATGCAATCTATACCGCCTTCTCCAAGGCTTTTGATAGGGTGAGTCACGCTATCTTCATTGATAAATTATTATTGGTTATGGAAACGAATGATACAATGGGCCTATCCCCGATTTTTTAATTTTTATTTCATTATAAAGATCAAGTCTAACTAAGGGCGCGTTCCACTAAAGACTCGCAATGCTCATGACGACCGCAAAGTCGTTCCACATAAGATCGCGGTTGATTCTTTCGTGCATAAAAACGCCATCGATGGCGACCGTAAGAAGCTCACAACGACCGTAGTTATTCGTGGGTTTTTGTGGTCGTTTGTTGAATGGTGACGCTTTGAGCTAGTGGAACGGAAAAATTTTGCGGTCGTGGTTGTGGGCTTTAGTGTTCATTAGTGGAACCCGCCCTAAATACATATATTCAATCAGTTGTTTTATATAGTTTCTATAACGTCCAAAAATTTAAATGTTATGTCTCTCTGACGTCTCGCTTCCGAGATTTACATCTGGCAACATTGCAGTAAGTCCCTGTCGTCGCAACCTCCGCGAATCTCCAGAAGCTCATTTTAGGTTGGCATCATTGTTAAAGCTAAAACACACCTGTCAAAAGCAGTCAAAAGGTGTCGCACGTAGTCGCACGTCGCAAATAACAATTGACGGGCCGTTTAAGTCAGTTCGGATCGTTCTCATTGGTGCAACGTTGCCACCTTAATTAATCGAAAGAGTGACGTCACGAAGATAGAAAATTTAAAACAAAAATAAACGCCTGCACCAATTGAAAAAAGAATTGGTATTTATAAATATCTTTTAAACAGGTATCTATAAAATAAAAATGATCAAAATTCGTTTCACCTGTGATCGGCCCATTGTTAATTGGTTCTCGAGTTTTTATGTAACCGTAAGCAATTTGTTAAAATCAACAATTATTTGTCCAAAGAGATAATTGTTCATTCAGGTGTCCCACAAGTATCGCATATGGATCCGGTGCTATTAAAGATTAAAGTCATCACTCGCTGGAGCTCCAGGCGGATCTTAATAACCTAGAAACGTGGTGTTTTGTTTATACAATTAAATATTAAGAAATGTTTTGCTATTACATTTTCAAAATTTAATTCATCTTTTACCTACAACTACAAACTCAATGACAGCGTTCTTTCCACAGTAACTAATATCCACGACTTGGGTATAATTTTCACATCAAACCTTAGTTTCAAAACCCATATTTTAAATTCGGTCAATAGAACCTTGAAAGTCTTGGGCTTCATTTCGCGTATTGGTAAAGAATTCTCTGCATCCACTTTTAAAGTGCTATATTGTTCCATGGTCCGGTCATTATTAGAATATTGCTCGACGGTATGGTCCCCATATTAAATTTATCTATCGGATAAATTGGAAGGGGTACAACACAAATTTTTAAAGATCATCTCTTATAAGTTGGGCGTAAGTACGAGTTCATTTAGTTATAATCACATCTTGTCAGTGTTAAATTTATATCATCTAAAAACAAGACATAACGAGTTAGATCTAAGATTTCTTTATAAAATTTTGAATAGCCAAATTGACTGCTCGGAACTTTTGCAGCTCTTTAGTTTCTTGGCTAGAATATGTGGGGCCAATACTAGAAGTAAACACATCTTTCAAATTGATTTCCATGCAACTTCAAATGGCTACAATTCCCCAGTTAGTAGACTCATGGGTATATGGCAAACCAGTGTCACCACAATTTGACCTATTTATTAATAACATTAGCAAGTACTGCACTAGATTACGAAAACTAAGTCTCGAGATCTTAACGATTAATTAGTATAAAGATTAGTAATTATAAGTATTTATTCATATTATGTTTTTCAACCTTGAATAATCTTATTTATCATATTTTTTAGTATTCAATTTAGTGTGTCTCTGATATATAAATTCCCCCTTGCTATTATTAATCTAATATGTATTGTATTATAATTGAATTATTAAATCACCAAGGTGTTTTTCTACTGTTACTTCTTGAATTTTGTATATTATTGTATTATTGTATATTGCCTATGATAATGTTTGTTATGTATAAATGGGTTTTCCAGTATATGGTTCTAAATAAATAAATTATTCAAGAATTTTAAATTGTGTAAATTTTTCTCTTTACGAATTGTAAATTGTAAGTATCAAAAGTAAGTTTTTACCCCCATTTTTTTCTCTCATATATCTTCCACAATTTGTTATTAACTAGCTCAAATATTTTTGAGATAAGATTAATTTTGACAGTTCGCAAGAAAAGTAACAATTCGGTTTTCTTCTCAAGAAATGTTAGAATACTTTAGTACAATTCTAGTTCCAGTTCTATGAACTTATTGGATAATTTGGACTGTTGAAGATCAAACATTAATATCTCAAATTTCTAACTAGTTTATAAAATCTTAAATCAAAAAAACCTTCAAAAACTGTTTAAGAAGATGAAATTAGGTATTGTCCAATCACGGAAGAAATATGATTTCCAACCTAACATGACCTGAATCAAGTGTGCGGCGCCGAATTTTCCCACTGCTGCTGGTGAGAGGACTCTCGCGAGGCGTGCAAATACACGCAGCAAAGAGAAGTTGTTCGCTCTTCCACCGTACGAGAATACAGGTCTCGCCCATTACTCAATTTAGCTGTACCTCCTAAAATTCAACGACGTACGTTTATTAAGTTGGCCTCTGTTGAACTATTAAAATTCGATACCTTAAATAAGCACGTATCGCGTGTATTAGTTTCACACACTTCTCTCCTTATTTGACGAGGTTTTAAATGTAAAAGAGAGTGAGCGAAACTATTAGCATGTCTACACCGCACTTATTTTTTCGGAGAATGAACTATATAGGACTTGGCAATGTAAATTTCGATTACTTTAAGTCAAAGTGACCGAGTCTAGGTGATACGCGAGGACAAGCGACCGTCTACACACTCGTCTATCATTTCCATTCTACTTTTTATTGTAACGTAAAGCCAAACTGAACAAAACCATAAGCGATTTCGAATAGATATTATGATTGGTTAGTGGTTAACCAAGAATTAGAAATTGGTTCATTATCTGTGACGTAATACCTTCGGTTCGGACTTTGAACCAAACTTTTTATGGCGTCATCAATTTTTCATTCGAATGTGGTTGGTCCAAATATGACGGACCAATCTATATGAACCAAACACAAACCAAGTCCATTCGAAATCGCTTATGAAGCTTATAATATGTATTTCAGAAAGCATCAATTATATTTAAGAAAAATCTATTTAATTTCAGAAAGGACCAATTGTAAGAAAATGAGAAATTTAAATTACACGAATCACAATATTACGCTTAGGTTCTTATTCACCAATGTTAGTTCCAATTGAAATAATCTGTTCTAAGATTAAAGCAGTATTTCTCCTGTTATGATACCTGGTCTTATGGAGCAAATGTTTGTTTACTTAGAAACAATTATTGATATAGCCAAAAAACAACTTGTTGGTGGTGATTGTGCTCGTGCAGTACAACACACTACAATTGATCATACAGCTGGTTTACCATGGCTGTTTGTGGATCAAATATTATTGTGATGTTATTATGATGGAATTAGGACCAAAGAAAAACTCTATTGATTGATTCTTTATTGTAGCGACTAGTTTCGATGGTTAATTTTCATCTTCTTCAGGGTACAAAAATATAGTTACACTTAAAGATAGTTTTTGCTAAATATAAACATTCATATAAAAAAAAATCATAATCAGCGTCAATACAAATCATCATAAAATATTACGACACATGAAACAATTAAAATCATCCAAATTTGAATAAAAAGAGTTATAATGAGTAATGAGGCAAGAAAGAGAGAAAAAACTTATAGTTACCCTTTTTAAAGTATTATCAATATTGTCAAATTAAAACTATTATTAGGTTCAGGAATTTTGGTTGAACTTTTCAAAATTAGCATCCCACCAGTTTGGTAAATGCAAGACCATTAATTACGATATTTAACCACGTTTCACGGCGTGCTTCTATCTGCACCAACTTAGATTACAATAAGGAAGTTCACTTACGAAAAAGAGATAAATAATTGCTTACCATTTCTCGATTTACAGCTAATCAGGGAGAACAACGTGATACACATAAACTTTTATAGAAAGCCAACGGCCTCAGACATATTTTTGAATTAGTATTAGTGCCACCATATGTCCAACAAATTAGGAGCCATTAAGGGATTATTCAAAAGAATGTTGAGATTGAGCAACAGTAGATATTGGGGGGGAAATAAACTGTTAATTTCAGAGTTGTTAGTAAAAAATAATTATCCTAAAAAAAGCAAACGCTAAATGAACACCAAAAAACAGTAAGGTCAACACAAGCTACCAAGACCACTAACGACACTGAAATTGACAACGAAGAACAATTACAATCAGTTAAATATTACAAATTTCCTTTTGTAAATAACTTAACACATAAAATTGGAAATGTTTTAAAAAAAATACAATATAAAGTTAGCCCCTTACAACTTACACAAAGTTAATAGAATTTTTACTAAATTAAAAGATCCAATACCTAAGGAATGTAATTCAAATGTAGTCTACAAAATCCCGTGTAGAGACTGCGATAGGTTTTACATTGGTCAGACTGGACAACTTTTACAGAAGCGATTAAAACAACACGAGTATGACTGCAACCCTAAAAATGAACATAAAACTAATAAAACAGGTCTGGCTCAACACCACTTCAGCACCAACCATGTTTTTAATTTTACTAAAGCTTCTATTCTAGTTAAGGAAAGTAATTTCAAAAAAAGGTTAGTAAATGAGTCTATACAAATTAGGAAAAACACTAATAACGTTAATTTCAAAAATGAAATGGATAATTTGAGCCACATTTACACGGGCTTAATGAAAAAGACTAAAGCAATATAATATACTCATTGAAGAAAGAAATTTTTATTTTATTTTGTTAAGAGATGGCGTATTGTAAAATATTTATGTTAAAATATGTAATTCCTGTATTCCTTATTGTAATCTTAGTTGGTGCAGATAGAAGCACGCCGTGAAACTTGGTTAAATATCGTAATTAATGGTCTAGTATTTACCAAACTGGTGGGATACTAATTTTGAAAAGTTCAACCAAAATTCCTGAACCTAATAATAGTTTTAATTTGACAATATTAATAATACTTTAAAAAGGGTAACTATAAGTTTTTTCTCTCTTTCTTGCCTCATTACTCATTATAACTCTTTTTATTCAAATTTGGATGATTTTAATTGTTTTATGTGTCGTAATATTTTATGATGATTTGTATTGACGCTGATTATGAATTTTTTTTTATATGAATGTTTATATTTAGCAAAAACTATCTTTAAGTGTAACTATATTTTATATTTTTGTAGCTTGAAGAAGATGGAAATTAACCATCGAAACTAGTCGCTACAATAAAGAATCAATCAATAGAGTTTTTCTTTGGTCCTAATTCCATCAAACATACACAATTCTAAATAAGGACGCCAACAAAACAATATGAATAATCAAATATTATATTTAGATAATCCAAAATTACTGCTGCAAAATTTACTTCTAATGAAATAAAATGATCCTTTATTGATTACTTATCAATTTCTTAAATTAAATTCCCGAATTCTGACTTTCAAATAATCCTTTCTGAAATACAATTGATGGTTCTGAAATACAATTGATACTTTCTGAAATTAATGGTGCAATTCTGTTCAAAACCTACAGGAAATATCTGTAAGGTAACCATGGAAATCGTCCATTTTTAGACATATAACAAATCTTATAGCTTATAAGCTTGTAAGGACTTACAGATTTGCTCAGAATTGCACTATTAATTTGTTTTTCTGAAGTACAATTTATGCTATCTGAAATAAAATTCACGCTTCTGAATGATGACTTCTGAAATTAAATTGATATTTTCTAAAATACAACTGGAAAAGATGCACGTACAAATAAGTACTTGAATTGTACAATGCCCCAAAGCATTTTATAAGGTTAGTTGAAAAATGCGTTTCGTGCAAAAATTTTTAAAAATAAATAATTTTTCTGGAAATTTTCAAAGATGAACTATTTAAATTTAGGGGTTCACCGGCTTGAAGAAAACTGTGTATATACTATTGCTTACGCTAACACAATGGACTGTTGACGAAGGTTAAAAAGCATCACTAAAGTTAAATTTGAAATAGAATGTTTTGTATGGAGCTTCTACTTATTAAACTATTTTAACTTTTTTTTGGACAGATAAAAATTTTAAAAACAATTGATGGAAATGAATATTCAAAGAATCTTCTTTATTCTTTAGACCTAGGTTACCTAAGTAACGTAAATAGTTTTAGATTTTAAAGTAGACTTTTTCTAGTTAATACTTTAATTTAAAACATTGGGACTTTCTAAATCGACCCAAAGAGTTTCAACCATAAGTTGCGGCTGCACCACTGGGTGGTTTAGGGAATACTAGGTGGTTTAGAATTGTCAGGACAAAATTCTGAGCATATGTTTCTTCTCAACTGGTAGAGGTCGGTCCATTTGTGAGAGCATCGAGGTGAAACTTGACGTCAGAAGAGCGCGTATCGACGTCATTGGGGTAGGTCACAGACGTAGGGCAAAGCCGCTAGGATATTCGGCTTTGGCCTGCTGGCCCTTTATATTTTCATCTCCCGGGCTACTACTTTTTTACCTCTTTCTTCGTCGCTAGCTCTCCCTTTGTTGTTTTCCCAATGCACGGAAATTTGTTTTGAATAATATAAGTTTTAAATTATAATCATCACTTTATATTTATTTTCAATAATTCGCTATAAACTACATAACGCTATTACAATATTATAAATATTTATCACTTTGTATTTCTAAACCCATTTATTAATTTATCGCATTTAATCTACATTTTTGCATATGTTATTAATTTTATTAATTATTTTGCTAAATAATATTAAATAAAATCCTACAATCGTTAAAATCCAATTGTCATGTTCTGTTTTATTGAAAATTTTGAAAGAAACAACAGCATAAAACTTAAATCTAACTACTATAAATTATAAAATTATAATCGTTTAAATAAAGTCATTTACAGAAAGCACGGAAAAGTTTTATTATTTCGATGTAAACAGCCAATGCTCTAATTCTTTATGGAATGACGTTTTTCTCCTTGAAGGTGTAAAGAAGTATAAAACTAATTTCACTATTTTAAGGTTTTACTATAAATCAATAATAATGAAATAATAATGGGGTGTAAATATTCAAAAGTAGAAACTTTTAAATGAACAGTATTTAAAATTGTTTTAATCTATGTTTGTAATAGTTTTTCAAGTGATTATTAGTTTTGTTTCTAATGCAGAGGTTTTTACTTTTTTCCCATGAGAATTCTCTCGATGAATTTTTACAGTAAGTGTTTTTATACCCAAGTTTTCCAGATCTTCGCTCCGTACAAGAGATTTTTTGCCATGAGTTTACTCGGTTGGGTTTTTTTCGCTATGAATTTTGGCTCAATAAATTTTTCCGCTAATGCCATAAATTTCTCACGCACTTTACTGTAATTGTAACTATTCAATTATACAGGGTGATCATTTGAAAACGATCCACCCGAAATAACTTGAGTTTGCTGAGATGTATAAAAATTCAGTAAAACAGGTTAGTTTTCTTAAAGAGGGAGAATTTTAATGGCTTACTTACGTTTGCCCCACGTGTCACCCCTTCTGCCCCAGCCACCCTTATCTTATAATTTTAAATTGTACTCCCACACTTGTGACACTTCATCTTAAAGGACTCTAAATGCAGAATATAGTGGTATATTTAATTTTAAAATCTAATCACTTGATGACAACTTATAACCAAAAGTTAGTTATTAGAAGAATTTCGTACGATACAGGTAGCACTTTAATGAATCGACCAATCGCAATGAAAATTCACAAATACCTTTAGAAAACCATATTCTACATAACCCAAATTTTAATTTTTTAATATTTTACACAGTTTTTCCCCATATAACTTTGACTAAAAATGTTAAAATTAATAGGGTGATTCTGAATAAAAATGTAAGCCGTAACAGCGCTGTTAAATATAGTGATATTTAAAGATAGTGACCAGGTACAGATTAACCATTATTAATCTAATACCATGAATGTGTACCGGTGCAAATACTTTTAAAATTAATGTAAATATAGCTCCCCAATGGCCCAACTTATTGTCAAATCTTACACAAATAAAAACCTTAAATTACTTTCAGTACTTTACTTAAGAACTTTAAAACCCAGGTACTGATTACTTATACTTAAAATATTTTTGTAAAAGTAATTGTACTTTAAGTACTTTTTAAAGTATTTTAAGTACTTTTCAGTATTTTAAATAGCCGTAGCAAGGTTTTTACGCGCCTAAGGCAAGAGCCGTGCCTATTATTGTGTGTAAATTTTTTTTTTATAAGTTTCAATTTACTGAAACTACGTTTGCAAGGGGTTGCACTAACCGGTAATGTCAAAAATATACGTAATGTTATATTTGGATAAGCATCTTGTATTGGGAATTTCGGCTTGGGATACGCCCTCTGGGAGTTATTTTCTGAAGCTAGAAAAGGTCTACCTTGACATAACCTGTTTTTGTAAAATTTATTTCCGTGCAGTTATAAATCAGTTTCCTTGGGTTTATTATTACTATATTAAAATAATAATATTTTTTACAGGCTGTAATTTATAACTTACCCCAAAACAATGTACTTAAGGGGTTAGGCCACTCTAGGATTATAAAAATATTGAAATTTTAAAACAGTCACGGATCAACTTAAAATCGGTTCGAAAAGAATTACAGGAGCAGGATATTAATTTGGAAGGCCAATTGTATGGTACAGGCATCGCAGATTGAAGGTATGGGTACATAAAAAAACTTTGAAAGCGTTTTTTTCGAAACAACATTTCTCAAATCAGCCGGACTCCTAACTCATACAATTCTTTAGCTATTGACTTCAAAATTTAACTGTACATTCAAAATTACATTCTCTATAGAAGTACGTAGGATTTTTTTATTATATTGAATAGATCTTTTGTTATAGGTAATTTTATACCGATTTTTCATGGCATTTTTTTCTTTTTTACTTCAGAAGGGCGCCGTTTTTGCAAAAATCAATATATTAAAAAAATCCTACGTACTTCTATAGAGAATGTAATTTTGAATAAACAGTTAAATTTTAAAGTCAATAGGTCAAGAATTGTATGAGTTAGGAGTCCGGCCAATTTGAGAAATATGGTTTCGAAAAAAATGCTTTCAAAGTTTTTTTATGTACCTAACTTCAATTTCCGATGCCTCTACCATACAATTGGCCTTCCACATTAATATCCTGCTCCTGTGCTTCTTTTCTAACCGATTTTAAGTTGATCCGTGCCTGTTTTAAAATTTCTTTTTTTTAATCCTAGAGTGGCCTAACCCCTTAAGCAATTATACAAGTAAGAAATAACACACACTGGTCAATAAAACATAAACACAATTTTTAAACACAAAAAACTTGATCCAAACAGAGCCCCAGTTACTAAAACCAATAAAAATTAAATCGGCGCAAAAATCTTTTATTACTTTTTCCTCCATGTTTTTTTCAAATTTACGTCAAAATAGCGCCATCTATCCGTAGTCGAAATTCAAAATAGAATATTTATGTATAATATTTAATACGTCCACGGGGTCTTCGTCTTCATTCTTCATCTTCTGCATCTTCAGATGCTAAGCGTTTCTTTTTTCTTTTGCATTTTTTTGAAAAAGTTTCTCATTGCGCATTTCGCACAGGGTACATACAGGGTGCGGCAGGGAAACTTGCTGATTTGAAAGGTCAATAAAAGAAAAAGTATTCCACATATCGATATAATTTATCGTATTGTGTACACCCTGATTTTTTTGAAGTGGTTTTTAAAATGACAACAGACAAATGGCGGCCTTCATTAGTGATCCAGCCGCTTTTTGAAGTTTCACTCCACTCTTTCGAGAATATCGACGGCAATATGGACGATGGATTGGCGAAAGTTGTCCTTCAGGTGTTGTAGAGCCCGTGGTTTGTCATTGTAAACAATGGATTTGAGATATCCTCATAAAAATAAGTCAAATGGAGCCAAATCGGGGGAGCGCGGCGGTCACGGTACGTCACGTATAAGTCCTTGTATCATTCTTGATGCGACATCTACTGCAATACTTTTATTTTGCAAACAGACGTTTACCCGATCAGTGCTTAATAAAATTGGGCACCCAAAATTTAAAAGAAATATAAATTCAAAATCGATTTGTTTAGTTAAAGATTTAGCACTTGCTAGTGTTTCGGAATTTACACTTAAATCTTTAGATATATCACATAAAAGTTTATAAATATAAATTTCATTATTCCATAATGAGAATGACAGGATAGACTTTTCCATTGCTGACCAGCATCTTGTTGTAGAGTGTCCTTATAATTTTAAGTGTTTTTGATAACTTATGCCATCTTATACACGAATCCGAAAAATCGTAAATATATTTTGAACTCTGCCAAAAAACGTTTTCATCATCGGTAATATTTTTTTAAATTGTTCTAGCTTATCCATCGTAAGACCTTTACCCGTCTTTTCGTATGTTTCGTAAAACCCAAGAAACTTTCCTCAATTGAACATACAACATAGTCCGTCTTCTATTTTGACATAACTTATTATTTCGAACATTTGTACTGTTCTAGAAATGTCAGGAGTACAATCATACATTATCGAATAATATTTTGTTTTTAATATTATCAACAACAGTTAACTTTTTTGCCACAATCTCGATTAGTTCATTTTGAATTTGAGGTGAAAAATAACTTATAGATATTAGTTATGCTAGCTTTAACTGTAGCAATATGCTTTGCTATAATCGGACTGTAATGGCTACTAATCTCCAGCATACAAAGAAATATTTCACTATTTGAGTGTGCTATCTTACAATAACTAATTTTAAATTTCGCGTTATTTCAATATGAAACAAGCGCTAAATTTGGCGCCTATCGTATTCGGCGCCTAGGGCTGCTGCCCAGCTCGCCACCCCCTTGCTACGGCTCTGTTTTAAGTACTTTTCAGTATTTTAAGTACTCCTCATGTACGACATCTTTTAGAATACCTAACAAGAATTAAGAATTAAAATCTACGTTTTATTACACCATATGACCTATTTTTGAAATTGTCGACACGATGTCGCATGCGAGAATTCGGCAGGACCCACTCGACATCCTTCCGAAATATAAATGTCGTGCAATATGCCCTAAGTGAAAATTTTTAAAAGCATATAGTAGATATCAATAAATTTTAAAATAAATTATATTTAATTTTAAAGGTGTGAGGACAAAAAAAAAGAACTCCAAAAATTTCCTTTTATTCAGCGAGTCATATTCGACTCTTTTTCAAGCTGAAGAACAAAACATAATTACTACATATACTTACAACAATTATCAATAAATAATTTAAAATTATTTGAAACAAGTATTTACACAATTTACAATAGAATTATATTTACGATTATGTATAACTATTATGTTTAAATATAATTTGGTGCTAACTTTGTAATTACCTTTGAATCAACGGAACAGAGTTTGTTTGGTGTAAAAATTAGAATCACTAGATCTAACATAGGTTCGATAAAAGTTCATATGGATTAAGCCAAATAACATTTAAAAATAGTTTTATGCTAATGTTGTTTTACAATTTTGGATTTTTTTAAGTTATTCAATTTGAGATAAATTTAAAACAAAATGGTGTACGTTTGTTCAACTTCTCACTTGTAAAACCGGAATTATATTGCGTTTAACAAAATTTTCCACATAAATTCTTTTATTATTTATAATAAATTAACATTACTAAAATTATCAAGGTTTTATTGAGTGTGACATCTCTTGGATGTATTTAGCATGATTATTAAAATTGATGTGTATAAAGTAGTCTAACTAATACCCATTATTAATACAAATTTATTAGATTTTGATAGTTTAAACTGACATGGTCCATATCGCTTTTAAGATTGGTATTGTTACTGTTCTTTTTGATGTTGATTGCCTCTAAAATTAGGCGTTTTTTATACATTTCTTCATTGCCAAGTATCTTAGTGTGATCAAAGTCAAAGTTATGGTTGAAGGTAAAATGGTGCAATGCCAGGCCAGTTTTATTATTTTTATCTTTAAATTTAGATTGGCAATCATAATCATGTTGTCTAATTCTGGACCCTAGCAATTGTCCTGTTTGTCCTATGTAGACACTCCTTACAGGGTATTTGGTATATGACATTCGATTTAGATCTCAATGGTACTCTATCTTTCAACCTAGTATATATTAAGTCTCTAGTTTTTTTAGTGTTGTAAAAACCCAATTGTATATTATATGGTCTCAAAAGTTTTTTGATTTCGTAGGATACGTTATCTATGTATGGAAACCTAAAATATCTTACTATGTCATCATTTATACTAACTAACTTTTGGTTTTGGGAAATTTTATTGATTTTATTTTTGACTATGCTATAAGTTGCATTAATGAGCTTTACAGGATAGTTGTTAACTGTCAGTAGATCTGTAATTATTTTTTTATTTTTTTCCCAGAATGACTCATGACTTAGCTTTAACATTCTATCAAATAATCCACTAACAGCCCCTACTTTTTGCGAAGTTGGGTGACACGAATAATAATTCAAGAATATTTTAGAAGCACTGGGTTTCCTGTACCAATCAGTTATTATATGGTTATTAACTTTAATTAACATAAGATCTAAAAATGCTATGCTAGATTGGTTTTCCTGTTCACAGGTGAACTGCAGTTTTGGATGGAATCGATTAAATTCATCCAAAATATTCTTGACTTCCGATTTAGGTACCAACATAATAGTATCATCAACGTAACACTTAATGAAGGGAATATTTATAGATGTTTTAGTAATTACTGTATTAATTAATTCATTCATTACGATTGCAGCTAAAATAGGGCTGGCTGGATTGCCCATAGGGCTGCCATCCAATTGCTTGTAGAAAGCATTATCAAATTGGAAAAAACTTGTCTCAAAATATAAATCAATTATTTCCAGAAATGTTTCTTTGTCTATTATTGTACATGCTTCAATTAACTTCCATCGTTTTTTAATAATTTCAATCACTAATTGTTTGGGTATATTTGAGAACAATGAGACTACATCTAAAGATATCATTTCATAGTTCTCAACTACCGGGTAGTTGTGTATAAAATCTTTGAATTCAAAAGAATTTTTCAGCATAATGTCAAAGGTTGATGTTATGGGGTTCAATATTTCATGTAACAATTTTGATAAATTATATGTTGGTGACTGAATGCAACTCACCACAGGTCTGTATGCAACCGTTTGTTTGTGTGTTTTTCTAAGACCGTACAGATTCGGACTCACCGAATTGTATCTTGTAAGATATTTTTTCTTCGGCTCTGTTATGTAACCTTTCTCCAACAGTTTTTTAATTAAACTGTTGGTTAAAGTTTGAAATTTTTTAGTTGGATCAGACTTAAGTGGGAGGTACATACTTCTATCACTAATTAATTCATTCATACTGTTAATATACTCATCTCTCTTGATAATAGTAACATTATTGCATTTATCTGATTTTGAAATTATAATTTCTGGATTTGACTTGAGAAATTGTTTCGTTTGGGACAAATTTTTTAAAACTAATATTTCAGCATTAGTGCCAATGTGTTTATTATTATTATTTATTCTATTCATTTGATTGGTAATTAAATTTATAGCCTTAGCTCTAACGTTATTCCGTGTGTCATTATCCTGTATAGATTCCCCAAGGCAATATTCTAAGTCTACAATAAGTTTTGGTATCAACAGTTTTAAATCTTTGCTTTGACTACTAATAACACCAAAATTGGGTCCTAAGTTAAGTACATTAGTGACTTCATCAGGTATGGTAACATCAGTAAAATTATAAATATTACACAAGCTATTCTGGTTGTTATTAAGACCTGGAGTATTTGATTGGTCTTTAACAAGTGCATTAAATTTTTTGATGTTGTTCAGTTTAATTTTCTCAAATATGTTATTAAAGTAAGTGCTTAATTTACTTTTAAATTTATTAAATTGTTCTGAATTTATTGAAATTCTAATTTTATTCTCTAAAGATTTAATATGTGCTAAGTATTTATTAATATTCTAGATAGTTATTTTAATTTCCGTATTAATGATTGATTTCCTAAATCTTAACATAATATTGTTCACCTCCCTTCTGTATGGATGATCTTCCAATTGTAATGTGTAAATTATTCCCACGTTGTTGATGATGTGCTTGGGAAAAATCATGTTGTTTCTGCATTGAAGAAGAAAAATTCTTCTGTTTTGTAGTTTGGCTAATTTCCCTGTCAAATTCTGCCATTCCTTCATATCTTTTACCATTTCTATGCCATGTTCGTTCTTTATCGTAATATAAAAACCATTACCATTAGATGCCATTATTTAACGTCCTTGATTTATTATGGATGTAGTTTAATGGTGTGAGGACAAAAAAAAATAATTTTAAACTAATTTAAATATTTTATTTACCTTATTTCTGTAATTTGTAGTATATCAACAAATATCCGTTGTTGCATTTAAATATTTCTAACATGTAGATATGTATACTGTATATTGTATACAGGGTGTCCCATTTGCCGTTGGACTCTATGGGTATCTTTGTTATTATTGGAGATAGAAAGTCGGTTAAATGGACAAAGTAGTGCATATTTGTATGTTCAATAATAATTCGTTGGCAAAGCGGTTGAATTTTGCATCGTTTCGGCGCTATCTTGAAAAAATCAAAAAGTGCTATTTTCAAAATATGACTGTAACTTCTTTATTATAGGCCGTACCAAAAAACTTTGTTAACAACTTAAAGGCAGTTTTTTATCTAAAATTCAATAAGCAAATCAAATTTTATCTTAAGTCACTGGATTGCCAGGAAATAATCCAATCCTTGTTTTTTCTTACGGCGGCCATATTAAAATTACAAATATTTGGAATCAGTGTGTTTTTCTGAGAATTTTGATATACCACATATTACATTTAATAAATATTTTACGGAAAATGGGACATTTAATAAGACGCATAAAAGATAATATCACCTGGTAGGTATAACTACCTGGGGGGTTATTTTTGAAATTGTCGACCCGATATCGCATGCGAGAATTCGGCAAATATCGATTAATTTCCTATGTCGCACACGCGAATTTTCGCACAACATGTCTTGAGTGGGTCTGACCCACTCGACATCCATTCGAGATGCAAACATCATGCAATATTTTTGGTGTTATTAATGGATCTTGTTTGTTATTCCGTTGTGTTCAATCTACCTTCCTTGCTCATTTACTTTATATTTTTTTATATGTACACATATTTTTAATAGATCGATCTTCTCTGAAATGATACCCAATAATATGTTATTATTAGATAAATCTAATTCATATTCTAAAATTAAAAAACATTATAACAAAATAAAAATAAATAATTAATAATAAAATAAGCATAATCCATATTAAAAAATATGGTTAAATATAATTTAATCATACAAAATAATTAAAAAAAATAATAAAGGTTTAAAAAATAACAAAGGGACAGTTGAATAAGAAATAACTATTTGCTTTTACTTAAAAATTATAATTAAATGTTAAGATTTACAAGAGTAATAAATTCAGAATATGTATACAGGGTGTCCCAATTTTAGTTGCATTACATGGGTATCTTCGTTATTAATAAAGTTACAAATTCGGTTAAATGTGTAACAGAGTTTTGTAGTATTTCAAATAAAAGTATTTGAAATACTTTAAGTATTTTGTATTTAGTATTTCAAATACTTTTTTAAAAATTATTTTGTATTTTCATATTTTTAACTAATAAAAGGATTTGAAATACTTTAACAAGTCTGAAATTGATCAGTCTTCAAAAATCTAAAGAAATAGACAAAGAAAATAGGTTTTCGCATATGTTTATTATTTGTTATTTTTGCTTTGCGTGTTTATAATTTTGTTATTTGATTTTGGGTTCAGTTGGACCTCGGGTCTCAGTTGAACTTTGTGTTGAACTTAAAAGTATGGAATTTGGTATAGTTTATGAGATGTTTTGATAGAAAAATTTGGCATATGAATATTTTATTACCAGTTTGTAGATATTTCATGGGGATCAAATCATTTAGTTAAAAAAACTGAACTGCTTACATAATGATCAGAAGTTAATCTATGTAATATTGGTTGTGTTCTTTTTACCAACTTTGCTCCAAAAAATCATATTCTCATTTTCTCCTATTGGTAATTTTAACTACGTATAGATGGCGCTATAAATGGATGATATTCGGTACTTGTCAATTAATTAATTGTGTTTAAAATGCATTCTTGTACCTTATTACTACCCATACAACAAAACTCAAATAGATTTATTATTTAAAGCTTCAGTAAAGAGCAAAAAACATGTACCAATGCGTTAAATCAAAAGAGTAAGTACCGAATATAGAAGTTCATATTTTTACCACCAGAGGGCGAGCGGCATCCAAAAATTCCTAATACATACAACTAAAAAGAGAAGAAACTGATTTACTCGAGCAAATAAATGAAATTATGGTAAAAAGAACAACAAAACAACTATTTTTCTAGCCAGAGGTTAGTTTACATACATTTGATTATAAATTTATATTTTCTTTATATTCTTATTTATTTTTAATTTAGCAGTTTGGTAATTGTTTCGTGACGGTCAGAACCAGGGTAGGCCATCATGCATGTAAAAAACGTCGACGTTTGCAGGATTTTTAATGTGTCGCTGTCGGTTATTAGTTTTTTAGGCAACTTGTTTTACAAAATGCTTCCTATCTATGCTTCCCCTTAATAAAAAAATAGTAATTTTCAAGCATTTTTCAAGATATCTAGGAAAAAAATAGTATTCTTCAAACCCATATGATAGTTTAAATTGGTTCAAGTCGTGTTTAGTTTTAATCATATTTTATCGTAACTTGGCTGTTAGTTTCTGGTGTTTCGGTGTGAAATTTTGTGTTTAGGAAGTTTCTGGAAAAATCCATTCTCAATTTGGATAAATATTATTTGACACTGATGCAAAAAGAAGTATCCCAACTCTACTTGAAATCAATATAAGCAGCACCATTATTTCAGTTTTGAATTTAAATTTAATTATGTATTTTGTATATTGTATATTGTAAGTACCCCAAAAATATTGAGAAACATCAATAAATGATTATACATATTTTTTATTTTTTTATTTTTTTGATAAAACGCCCAGAAATAAAGTACAGAAAAATATTTGCCCTATGTTAAATATTGTACAAAACATAATACATAATTAATAAAGGTTAAAAATTAAATTAAATTTTAAAATATTTGATAAAATTAAACAACAAAACATTTAAATTTCCCGCGGCTTGTCAATAGTTCCCGGGATTTATGCTATGAGCGCTAGTATCGCCGTTAGAAAATTTTGTATTTCACATAGCTATATATATTATCTATGGTCGGAACTCGTTGTTGGGACAAAGGTAATTTTTCTATCAAAACACCTAATAAAGTAAAAAAAATCCCTGGCCTTAAATTAAAGGAGTAATGAGTTATTTGAACAAGTATCTCGAAATTCGAAGAATAAAGAAGTATTTCATATACTTTTTGGATTTCAAATACTTTATTTATTTCAAATACTTTTTTTGGTGTAGTATTTTATAAAAAGTATTTCAAATAAAATTTAGTAAAAAACGTTTTGTATTTTGGATTTCAAATAAAATAAAAAAGTATTATACCGAACTCTGATGGGTAATGTTTTGCAGATTTTTATACTAGATTCGTAAAGACGGATGTAAATATGTTTTTTTAAAAAATATCACAAAGTCGGTTTTCAAAGTTTCAATAACAACTTTCTTATTTCAAATGAACGAAATATTAAATTTTTCAACAGTTAAATTGCTTTGTTTTTTTCTGATTACAACGATGTATTATAATTTATGTTCGAAGTAGTACTTGATATTATTTGAATTAAATTAAGTAAGCTATGACTTTTTGACAGGACTTCTTTAAACAAATGACAATTCGAGCTGTCATTTTAGATTATTGTATAGGATATCCAAAACGTTTCATATTGTTCATTTAGTTAGTGGAAAGGTTGCCATTGTTAAATGATTAATCAAGTACTAAAACTGGTTAATTCTAAGTTGATGTACAATAAACCGATATAATAATTTAAAGTGACAGCTTGAATCGTCATTTGTTTAAAGAAGAGCTGTCAAATTAATTTAATTCAAATAATGTCAAATATTTCATAGTCTGTTACTTAAAACATGGATTGTAATACATTGTTGAAAGCAGAAAAAAATGCAATCTATTTGTGGAAAAATTCAATATGTTACCCATTTAAAATAAGAAAGTTGCTATTGATATCTTGAAAACCGAGTTTTTTATACAGGGTGTCCAAAAATTCGACCCACAACGATTAACTGGAGATAGTAGACCTAAAAATAACTTGATATGACACTATTTATCTATACCCAAAAATGCACCCCTGAGCACTTATAAGCCTCCAAAGCAGAATATTTAAAATAGAAATTTTTTTATTGGAGCCAAAAGAAGTAAAGATTTTTTAAATGAAATTTTGTATAATATTATAATAATATATAATATTTGAATACTAGATGCTCAATTGGTAAAAATTTGGTTAGTTTTGGAGTTAGTACCTACTTTTATTTGTTCTTCTAGGGTAAATATTCTCTTCTCCAAAATGCATGCTGTATGAAATCGGAGACCAAAAACTGTCACGAGCTCCCGATCTAAAAAGAAAAAAAAATATTTATTTAAACATATTGCCATGACAATCAGGCTATTTCAATAGTAATTTTTTTATAAAGGTTGTCAAAACTTTTTAAATTATGAGGTCACATTAATTATCCTTTACTAAAAGATTAGATGTTGATAATTAATCGATTAATGAATTTGAACTTTTAATTTTTATTAGTTTTTGGTTATAAGTTGTCATCAGGTGATCAGATTTTAAAATAAATACAACTATATTCTCCTTTTACAATTCATATGATTAGTATGAGGTGACACAAGTGTGGGGTGCAATTTTTAAATTTTAAAATCAAGGTGAGTGGGGAAATGGGATGATATGTGTGGGTTAAACTTTTGTACAGCATTGAGATTATTCCTCCCAAAGAAAATTAACATGTTTTACGGTATTTTTATATATCTCATTACCCTAATTTAGGGTGGATCGTTTTCAAATGATCACCCTGTATAGAAATAATGATGAAAATGTACTCGCCGGGATTTTTGCTTTTCGTTCTATTTTAGAGCAAGCAATTTTTCTTAGGCCAATGAATAATTTATTGATTTCTACCCTTTTTAAAAATTTAACTTTATTTTAAGTCGACTGTTTTATCTTCCAGTGTAGACAGGTAATCTCATATGAAAGAAAACCTATATTATATTTTTCCTTTTTCTATAGTGAAATTAGGAGTACATCTTTTTTAGAGAAGGAAACTAATTTGGATTTTATTAGCTTTACGTACGGTGAAATAGTTTATATCCAGAACCATATACGTTTTAGCACCATGTACCATGTAGTCTATTCAGATAAAATGAAAGTTGTGAGTTCTATTTTCAAGCCGACACTGCTCGCGTGAAGATAGTAATAACTATAACATCATCGTTAGTTTTAATAAAACTGGGAAATTGCACACGACATTGAATAAATCAAGGGTTGTATTATAAAAGCAAGGTTGCAGTTATTGCGAAAAAAGCATTAGCTAGAAAGCATTTTGTGGTTTCACTGCGGCTGACGCTTCAGAAAATGACTCGGTTAAGAATTCAGCCATTAATTAGTTTCCAGCCAGCTTGGACCTTTTTTTGTTTTCTTCAATTCATTGCTCGTAATATAATTTAAATCGATCGAGGACTATGTTTTCCTTTTAGATAATAATGCTAATGAATCAATCAGTTGGACGTTGTTGAGATTTAATCACTTGATACTAATTATCGTGGTGGCAAATGGAGGTTCTGCCCGCCTAAATTGGATGGAGATGATTGATGCTTATTGCGATTTTTGGAATTGATTTTACTTGCCTCAGTTTAATCAGTTAATCTTAATTTATTATTAATAAATTACCGCTTCAACCCATTTTTAAAAGGACCTCACTAATTCACATAATGAAATTATCAAACATTTTTAATGATAAAGAAAAATCATCGACTACAATTTAAAAAAAAAATTCTTGCGAAAATTTATTTCAGGAATGCGGATTGTGGTGTAAATTTTTCCACAGTAATTTTATTTCTAAAAAAATTTAATACGAAAAATTACATTCCAGAAAAATTCATTTGGTGAATAATACGAGAAAATTTTTTTAACTAAATCTTATGAAAGAAGAATTAAATTTTTCAAAGGAATTTTCATTATCTGATATGTGTTAATCAAAGCTTAACAAAGTGTGTAAAAAGAGAAACATTTAAAGTGGTCCCTTGAAACTTTAGAATATAGCTTGGAAGTTATTTAACACTGACATTAAACTAACGAGCGTTCACCTTGTTTATAGCTACTCAATTTCAAGGATTACATTGTAAGAAATTTGCTGTTGTAGAGGTTCGTATGAAAAGAAAGTCGCATCACTTTCAACTTATTTCCCACAAAAACGAATTTCTACAAAATAAATCATTTTATAACCTAATATGCTCTTGAAATGTATAATATGTTATACCCTAGAATTGATGTAATAAAAAGGGGAAAATAAGAAAATTTATAAGAATACTAGGAGTTGCATAAGATATGGTTTTTTTTTTAATTTTTAATTGTTTAGATATTTGCAACATAATGAGCCCGACTTAATGAAATGTTGAAAGTGTGTAGGAGATTTAAAGCAAGGCACTTGTAGCACGTGAAAAGCGCTTTCATATCGATGACTTATGAATGTAGGGCGCCGCTTATACGCTCTTTTTTTGATTACTGTTTAGCTCCCGTGACTCAAAAACATGGTGGGCCCGCCTCGTATTTTGAACCAAACAAAAAGGGTGCACACGCGGGAAATCCGAACAACGATAAAATTTCGCACGTTATGAACTGAAACCTAATATTTAAGAGAACATCAAAGTAAATTTTATGAGCGACCCGTGCATAAAGGCTCGCGCGTTTTGGAAATGGCGCCCGGGTGGAATTCCTATGAGTTTTCCAACCGGTATCGCTCAAAGACGCTCTGCATTGACTTCTACAGCGGACAAAGGAAAATAATAATAAAATTTTGATAGCCGAATTTTATTTAAATATTGATACAATCCTTCATGATGAACTTCCAATATTAGTAGCGGCCCTCATAAACATTTTTAGAGCTTCAAAGGATTGTACCAAATACGGACATCTCAAATTTAAATTGGTTTCAAAATTCAATATAATCCATAACAAACCACTCAAGAGTTTATAACGATACACGTAAAACGTTAGAAAGTTGCTTTGATAATAGATACACAAAATAAACCAACATACAAAACTGCGAGATATTCTGCCTCTTTAGAAATGTCGATTTTTTTGCTTATTTGGATGAGGTTTCTGTAATTTTACATTAGCAATTAAATTTACTTCTGGCATCAGCTTTTAGTTGAGCAGTTTCTTTGACCTTGGGAACCTCCCCAACTATTACAGTGGGAGAAACTCTGGTTGTGGATTTATGTACCCAAGAGTGCTTACGTAGAAGACTCAATAGAGCACAAATTTACATATTGACCGACGACAGTCAGGCAACGATTCGGACTTTAACGGCCCACTCCATTGAGCCAAAATTAGTCTGGGAATGCCAGCAATGCTTGAAGCAACTGGCAAAAGGAAACAAGCTTATCCATCTTAACAAAATGTGCAAATCCGAAATAAAAACTTTCAGATTCTGTGGCCTGGAAGATGAACCTTCAGAACACATTATCTACGAGTGCAACGCAATAGCTCGCATCAGATTTGATCACTTCAGCTGGACCCCGGACCACGCTCATTCGAGACAAAGTCAAGATACCTAAGGATCTAATTAGCTTTATAAATTATTTAGACATCCCAGGACTTCACCAGAGTAAGGGTTAAACAGATGATCATATGGGTCGCAATTCGGTAACGGTCAGCCGAAACCAATGGCCATCCTATCTGATCTAATCAACGAAAACCGTAAATACCCAAAACTACCCTGAAATAAAAAGAACCATTACAATCTGTTCTTGATTCCTTCCTGCATAACCTTCAGCAAGGACTCCATAGAATTGACAAATCTTCCACAGGTTTTTCAAATATTTAACATTTCCTGCCGTCTTGCGTATTCTGCTGTTCTTTCTGAAGTGTTTCGATTCCTAGCCTTGCCTCATTTTCTATTACTTGGTGTAATGTGGTCTAAAAGGATCTTCATAACATATTCACATAACTCCCGTTATACGAAGACAGGCAAGTCTGATCATCGTTGTGACCTGCTAACAACCTTTGGTTACCACCCCGCATATGTCTAACTACTCTGATATACGGCCAGTATACCTTTTTGGGATCAAGAAAATTTATCGAAATTCGTCTGACTACTTCAAGATTTGCTAAGATTTTCCTTCCAGGCAGTGGCGCATCCTAATCTTTAAATTATGAAAACTTATTTTTTGAGAAAATGCTCGTGCACAAAAATTTTGATGGAATTGAACCATATTAAATTTAGATTCCTCCACCACTACCAAGTTATCTGGGTAGCCACGTGGGAAAAAAGTTTTTTCTTAAAGGTTCAGTTCTTCTGTGGTTCTATTATTTTAGTGCAGTTTTTCCTACTCCATATAATGAGGCCAGTTCGTGGTCCTTGGAGTTCAGTAGTCTTCTTTGGAGCTCAGTAGTTAACAATTAATTATAAGATGAACTGCTTTTGTCACATTGCACTATAAAAATGGATATTACAGTGAGAATTTACAAAGGTTGATTTGCTACCCTAAGTTACTATGTGTAGGTTCTTAGAGCAAACGTTTTCTGATAGATCCTTACCTCTTTTTCTAATATTACTGTGCCACGGTATGGTGTGGTCTGCGTTGGGATCAGTGTTTTCCTCCTTCACGGTAGCAGCTTATAATTTATTTAAAATTCTCTGGAGGAAGAGGAGATGGTTTTTTTTCAAGACCATTGGAATCTACTTCTTATTTGTACCCGTAAAATTGGAGTCTTCGACTTAAACCCCATTAATCAAGTTCATAACGATCTAATTATCTCCTTTTTTGTTTTAGTTACTGTACAATTTTTTATAAATATACCGGGAGATTAATTTAACCTGGAATCTGAAATATCTCGAAAAATACGCATCGCACAGAAAAATTTGCCAAATCGAAACTTTAATATCTCCGAGGGAGGCATATAGTAGTTAGTACTAAATTGCTCCCACACCCACTTTGGGCAGGGCTGGCGGCAAATTTGAATCTTAAATATGAATAACTATTTATCGTCGATTCGGATTCAATGTCAAAAGCTACGTACGAATTGTTCGAAACAATATTTTCTATTCGTGACAGCTGGCACTGTAATCACAAAAACGTTAATCAAGCACCCCGAAGGGAACAGAAGACTACTACGTCCCCGTCGTTGTTCCTGGGTTATGCTAAAAGTAGTTTATTAACAAACAAGCAACCGTATTAACATTGAATATCCCGTCGAAAAATACTAAATACATGTTCATCTGTTTTTTGATTCCTTTGATTTCTGTTCAATTTTTTGTGATTACAGCGCCATTTGTCGCGAATAGAAAATATTTTTTCGGACAAATCGTACGTAGCTTTTGACGTTGAATCCGAAGATTCAAATTTGCTGCCGACACTGCCCTTAGTGGGTGTGAGGGTGGGAGTAATTTAGTACTAACATGTGCCTCCCTCGGAGACCTTGAAGTTTCGATTTGGCAAATTTTTGAGATATTCTATTTTCCAGGTTAAATGAATCACCCGGTATAATAAATTCTTGAGAAATAAATACCTAGATATTTTCTTGAAATGATTGTAAGAAAATATTCAAATTACTAGTAAGCTGTTTAATGAAAACTGAAGCTGAAACTTCGCTTGGGTGGAGTTAAACACGTACAAATGCATCTAATCGATGCGAAACTGCAGAAGCGAAGACAAAATGGACCGAGAACATAAATCCTATAAGTTTCCAGTTTGCTCACGTTATGTAGAATAAAATTACGTTTACACCAAAAGCACATAAATGTATTTACAAAAAGAACTATGTGAGAACAAAACTAATTTAATTTTGTTCCTGTAGTATAAATAAAGTGGCTTTATATAATAATTTGTAAATTATATACATCCCCTTATACTTTAAGATTGTAAATACATTTTTTATAAAGATTAAATATTCGGTCATGCAATAGCAAGAGCAAAAGTAGCATGTAACAAAAAATTCGAGCAGCAATTAATCATCTTCCATCAAACGATTATTTTATAATATCGTGAAAACCGACAACGGTGAAGTTAAGCACGCCTTGCGTAATAATTGAATTTCAAATGCCAACTCTAAATATAATAGTTAAAAATTAAATTAACCACTTTAAATCTCTAATAATTTTAGTGACGAAATGTTATTAGAGAACCTAACTGGAATATCAAGCAGAATCACGTTCTACGGTCGATTTTTTACTCTAGATTCTGGATTTCAGCGGCATGTCCACAAAAGGAAAGACAGCTGACGAAGGTAAGAGGCAACTTGCATGGGAATGCGTTCTAATCCAATATTTTGCATAACGACAAAGGGCAACCCTTCTGCAACCTTGCTATTTTGCCAATATGTGATTGTCCTCGATGTGTTACATCAAATTTACGACCCTGAAAAAACACAAGCCCCAAATGACTTACTCAGGCCCATATTATTCAAATGAATCCTCATAAATCTTTCCCAAAACCTGGATTATTAAAGTTTTAAATGAATCTTAAGGAAATAATGCTTTATGGAAGAACAGGATAACGTCTTCTATTAAATTTTATTCCAAAAACTTTCTCCCAGATTTTTTATTCTACCTACATTATTACTTTAATAATGATAATTAGTACCAATTATATTTACAATAATTGAAGAAAATGTTATTACATTTTTCCTATTAAATATGTTTTCCCAACAGTGATTTTTTTAACTATGAAATTTAGCTTTTTCTACCATAAATTTTTAGTATCAAAATTTTTTATCATCGCTTTTCTCGCCAAAAACCTTTTCATAGTAAATGAGTTTTTCATTGATGAGTTTTTCCACCTATGACATTCTCTGCAGAAAACTGTTTTGCAATCATTTATTCTGTATCCTGTACATTTTAGCTCTTACCAATAAAACATAAAATAAAAGAACTGCAATAAAATACTTAATTATTCAAATTTCATAAAAAAATAACTGACAAAGGAAAAATTAAATTTTACACTCCATGATTTTACCAAACAAAACATTGCGACTCTTATGGGAAATCAAACTTTATAATGTTATAATAAAAATCTTTAAGTGTCGATATAATTTTAAATAAAAACTTTTCAATGAAAATTTCCCTTAGATTTTATAAACTTTGAAATTGCTTCTCCTAGTTTAAGCATCGGGGTCCTCTTGCGCAACACTAATAGCTAATTGATGCTAACGGTCATTCGATCCAGCACTTTGCAGAGGCGATAAGAAATTTATATTGTAATTTTATTACCAATAAAAGTTTATTACGCAAAAACTATTTTATAAATAAATATTTTTCTATCGTACACTTAAAAGTTTTATGCTTATCTAGCAATTATCAGTAAGTCTTCTTAATTACACTTGTACTTCTATAAGAATGATCAAATCTAATAAAGTTTTAATTATATTTGTCAGATTTTGCCTACAATTTCAGTTTAAAGAAAAAAATAAGAACTAATCTCTGAAAAAAATTAAACCTTAAGTTGTGTTGAAAATGTGGAAAAATTGCTAATATTTTATAAATTATCTCTTTTAAATGAGATACACATAAATGTTCACCAAATTTTCAAATTTTGGTCATAGCCATATTATTATAAGATATTTTTCTGATGACCATATGAGAAAATCGAATATGTCATTCATATTAGTGGTTAGATTAGATTAGACTATAGATTATATAGGAGGGCGATTGGCTGCAAATGAGCCTTAGCGATCTGCGACCATTTTCTTCTTTAGTGGTGTCCTGGGATATGTAAATGCTTAATAAAGCTGATTAGATCCTTAGGAGGCACAGCCTTGACTTCGTTTGGAATTAGAGTTGTCCAGTCAAAGTGATCAAATCTAGTGCGAGCTAATGCGTCGCATTCGCAGATGATGTGCTCCGAAGTTTCATCTTTTAGGCCACAGAATCTGCAAGTTTTGATTTCTGACTTGCCCATTTTGTTGAGATGATACCTCAATGGGCAGTGTCCAGTTAAAAGGCGCGTAATGAGCCTCAGTTCGTTCCTGCTTAGGTCGAGAAGCTTTTTGGCTTTCTTGGGCGAGTATTCAATGAATTTCTTCGTCTGTCTTGAACCCGGAGTATGACTCCAGTGGGACATCATACTATCCCTTTCCCACCGTATGATCTCCTCCCGTAGATGTGTCTTGTTCAGCCCACAGAACGGTTCTGGACCACTCGGTGTAAGGTTTGAGGCCGATCTCGCTAACTCATCAGCAATTTCGTTGCCTTCTATTCCCTGGTGCCCTGGCACCCACATTAAGACAAGCTTGTTTCCTTTTGCCAGTTGCTTCAGGGATTGTCGACATTCCCAGGCAAATTTGGACTCAAGGGTGTGGGCCTTTAAAATCCGAATCGTTGCTTGACTGTCGGTCAATATGTATATTTGTGCTCCTTTGGGTCTCCGTCGTAAGCACTCCTGGGCACATAATTCCACAGCCAGAGTTTCTGCATACGTAATGGTTGAGGAAGTTCCCAAGGCCATGGAATCCCTGTATCTGGGTCCATATATGCCTATACCTGTACCTCTATTGGATTTGGATCCGTCCGTGAACCACACGGATGCCTTGGGATCCAAGTGATTTAACGTGTGTTTTACCATTTGGCGGTCTTGGATAACCACTTCAAATGGAGTTTCAAAGTCAATACTTCTCGGCATTATATCCGATGGTTTAGTTATGAAGTCTGGTTCCAGAGATTCCAGAATCTTCAAGTGGCCTTGCAGGTTTCCACTTTTAAGGTTTTTGTTTTGGGAAATTCTTAAGGCAGCTAGCAGGGCCGCCGAGGGTGTGGTACCCATAGCCCCTGTGATTCCCAAGCACGCTAACCGCTGTAGTTTCTGCAGCTTGTTTTGCGTGGTAGTTTCTTTCGTTTTCGTCCACCACACCAAAGAGGCATATGTGACGATGGGTCTCACCACCGTGGTGTATAAGCAGTAGGTCATCTTTGGTTGGAGTCCCCATGTTTTTCCGAAGAGTATGCGGCATGTCCATATGGCAGCCGTAGCTTTGGAAATGGTTTTGGCGACATGTGAATTCCAAGACACCTTACTATCTAAAAGAACTCCGAGATATTTTGTCTCGTTGGAAAAGTCGATTTTTTGTCCATTTAGTTTAGGCGTTTGTAGGTTTAGTTTCCCCCGCCTCGTAAATGGAATGATGATGGTCTTACTTGGGTGAACGTTTAGTTCTTCCCCTTTGCACCAGTTGCTGATTACATTTAAGGCATTTTGCATCAGGGCCGATAAGGTCCCTTCATGTTTGCCTTTTATAATGACTGTTAAGTCGTCTGCATATCCAAGCGCATCGTACCTGTTCAGCCTCTCCAGAAGGTCGTCCATGACGATGGACTACAACATGGGTGATGTACTCCCCCTTGGAGACAACCCTTTGCCGTGGCCACCGACACTTCGGCGCTACCTAGAGAGGACGTAACAACCCGGCTCTTCAGCATCTCTTCAACCTATCTTATGGTGGAGGGGTCGATACCTTTCCTTGTGGCGGCCCTTCTTATGGATGTGAACGAGGTGTTATCAAAGGCGCCCTCTATATCCACAAACAGTCCGAGCGCCACTTCCCTGGAAGAAAGTGCATTTTCTACACTCGCCACCGTGTAATATCCTCACTCGGCTGCCGCCTCGTTCGGCTATTTTCACACTCGCATAAAATTAATATACTTACTATTTCGTGACAATATACAATGTGTCCCAGCACTGCGAGGAAGTAACATTACTCTAAAATGAAAAAAACTTATTGACATGTGGTTTTTGGTAGATTATACAATACTTTTAGGCGCACACTCTAAAAATATTTTAATAATATACAGGGCCCCATTCTAAAATGGCGGACAAAAATTACCTTTTTTTAAGTGGAACACCCATTTATATTTTAACGTCAATCGATGGCATTTTTACCAGCCTTTATTGATATAATGTATGGTCGCATGGAAATGGTTTTGGAGATATTAATTTCCAAATAGCGGTTTTTATGACTTTTGTTGAGGATTTTTTTTCAGATTTGCCTAATATTTGTATGTGGCTTTCTCTATTTTGCTTTTGTAATAATGCTGTCTTATTAGAATAGTAATTTTGTTATTTTATAAAGCCAATAAAATCGAATCTCGCTATTATCAATTTTGATACTCAGTATGTTATAAAAATTTAACAACTTTTTTTACTTATTTATTTATTAATAATTAATTATTCATTCATTAAACGGGCAAGCCCAATTACAAAAAATATGCAAACATTTATAATTTAAGAAAAAGATTACAATAAAAAACAATTTTACACAAAGTACATACTAGAATATACAGTACAAAAGAATATACAAATCGAAAACAAGACAAGCAAATATTGCTACATCATAAAATATAAATTAAAATTCAAAGTGATGAGCATAAGTTCACATGAAATCCTTAATAAAATATCAAATTTACACGAAGTTATAGTGTCATGAAAATGGTTAGGTGACAACAGTTTAAAAGTGTCAATCCCGTAAAAACTTTTTTAAAGATAAGACTGAAATATTAAAAATATCAAATTCAAACTTGTTGCCATTATAAGTAACTCGAGCCAATGGAGAATTAGTACCATAGTTAGTTCTGTGAACCAAATTATGTGAAAAGTAGGTCTTTTGTCTGTTTAACCTAGAACCTAGAAGGAGTATGTATAACTATTTGTTGTAGTATTTCGGGACATATGGTTATAGTTTACGATTTTGTACAAAAAGATTACATCAGCCTTCACACGTCTTTCTTCCAGAGTTTCGATACAGAAAAAAAAACCGACTTTAACTAAGTGAGAAATTTAATAGATTTTTATTAACCTTATACGTTAGGTACCTTAGAAATTTATTCTGAACTCTTTCAAGAGCATAGATATGAACTTTGTAATAAGGAGAGCAAATTGTGGAAGCTTAAACGTCTGGTTTATTTTACTATGCAGGTGATCTGCAAATGTTAATTTGTGGTCCATTAATACGTCAAGATCCTTTATGGTTGAAACCGATTCAAGAGGATCTGATATAAGATTGTAATCGAATTGTACCGGCTGAAATTTCCTACTAAATGAGATGCTTTTTCATTTTCCTAAGTTTAGTTTCATATGATTGATTTGGTCCCAGTAAGACAAAGCATTTAGGTCACATTGCATTAAGAAACACACTAAACGATTTAAGAAAATACAAGTATTATTAAAATTTGAAATAAATACATGTAGTTAGTTGTGTGTCTTTTACATGTTTGTATACCTTTATTTTATTTGTACAAATAAAATGTTAAATTCTCAATCTCCAATGTGTAAACGAGTATCAAGAAAAATGTCTAAAGAAAAACGTGCTGTTACAATAGTCGCAAAAATTACAACTTACAAGAGAAACGAAAAATTTTATTCAAGAAAATAGAAATTCAACAAATTAAACGAAGTATCAAAGGAATTTAGTACCTATTAATAGTTCTACTTACTGTTTGAATACACTTCACATTGAAGAAAATTCGTTCATCTTAATTAATTTTTATAAAAGTGAAATATTTTATTATAAATATTTGCATTCTATGGACAATTTCATACAAATTTATGAAACTATGAATGACAAACATATTAACAGATGTATGTCGGTAACAAATTCGTTCACAAACATTTACAAACAAACTGTTACATAAGTGGGTTACTTATGTTACTTACGCCGCGCGCGTATACAGGGTGTTTCGTAAGTAATGCAATAATGAAAGAGGTTGTTCAGGACACCAAAACAAGCAACTGTTAATAAACCCATATTCGGAAATTAACCATTAAGCCAGTGTAAATAAAAAAGATTTAAAGTAATTAATTATTTAATAAAATTTACAAAAATTGTTCGAAATTTCGACCATTTTGTTCAATGCACAAGGTTGCACGCTGGTTCATATTTGTTCGAACATTTATTTACAAAAAAAGAAAATAAAGCTATTTTTGCAAATTAAATTTAAAAAAATTTGTGTCAACCTAGTGACTTAATGGTTATTTTCCAGATATGGGTTTATTAACAAAAGTTGCTTGTTTTGGTGTCCTGAACAACCCATCTCATTATTATGCATTACTTACGGAACACCCTGTATAAAAATTAAATACCCGATTTAAATAAATAATAATAATAATATACACAGTTTTGCATAATAATTGAAAACTATTGTACGTATTATTTATGTTTATAATTTTTGTTGTTGCTGCATTTAAATTGGGCTACTTTTGCGCAAAAACAACGCTTCGTAGCTTAATAGATATTTTTGATTGTCATCTTTAATATATCGTGAACTTAACTCCAAACTTTTATTATTTTTTCAGTAATTTTACTGTAAAGTGAGAGTTCTTGGTACGAGAAATAATCCGATTAGGATATGAGTCGTTAGCTGAAACTGAAGAAAAATGTAATCGGGAGGAAAGAAGGCGTTAGCAGCAATCGCCTGTCTGAATGTTTAAGAGAAGCTGTGTTGTTACAAGAAAAAGAAAGAATAATAAAACAGATTCAAAAGGAGTGAGGATAGTGTCACATAGGCAATATTAATTAACATTTAAAAGTATTTTTTTCCAAATTATAATTTAATAATAAACATTGAGAAATTAGGGCAAAGCATGACGGTTGCAATCGGCGATGGTTAACTTTGGACAGATTGCAACTAAACATGTATCATTTTCGAAACAGACTAACAAAGAATAACCGACGAGAAGTTAGCAACAAATTTCCAGCAACAAAAATTTTACATGTATTTTTCCATAAGAGGATTATCGCCCATAACTTCTTCATATTAAGCCGCACAAGAAGATATCATTGGAAAGTATGATTCAAGATCTTTCTAGCAGTGTATATACCAATGTTTGCCTCATAATATTTATTGAACAAATTGCAATTACACTGAAGTCTACTAAAAATTTACAAAAACATATTAAGGAATGCAGTTCTTTTCAAAATAATGCCTCAAAAAATAATGATACCAATGAAAAGGTCTCTTCATTTCCTTTAAAATGATGTGTTACACAATGCTTTCCTTTTCATATTTTTTAAACAATTAACGAAAAAGTTTATTTTTTTCTAATTATTACCGAATAACATTCTCTTTTAAAATGCACAAAAAAACTAACCACGCCAATAATTAGAATTTTAATGCGGCTTACAACAATATATAACACGATGTTAGCCTCATCCCGGTTAATGAGTTGGTTTCATAATTAATAAATTAGGTCACCTAACACTTTTCAAATAACACACAAAAAAGTTAATCACACCAATGATTATCATTTTTCAAGATGATCAGAATGATATATAACACGATGCCAACCTTTTTCCGGTTAATGAGTTGTTTTTTTTTTAATTAACGTATTAAGTCACCTAACTCCTTTCAGTTAACTTGCACAAAAAAGTTAATTACACCAACGATCATGATTTTTTAAGAGGATTAGATTGATATATGGCACAATGCTTGCCTTTTTCCGGTTAATGAGCTGTTTTTTTAATTAACATATTAACTCATCTAACTCGTTTCAATTAACTTGCACAAAAAAGTTAAAAACACCAATGATCATGCAGAATTATGCTGATAAACCAAACTTACGAGATCGCTAATAACTTTAAGGAAAGGAAATCGAATTTGGACAACGGTGCCCAACAGGTGTACGGTTTTTGTGGGAGAATTCAAAATCTAAAAGTTTAACAAAGTGAGCCATGATTGAAACACCAATAAATCTAATGTAGAAGAATGTTTTATAAAAAAATAAAGGAAGATCGTAAGACCAGGAAACTAATTTGTTAAATAAAAGCTTAAAGGGTAAGTCCGTTTTTATGTTAATCATTTGTAATAAACATTTTTGTTACCGCCAAAACCTCTATTTTCTACCTAGTGACTACCCCCGTGACAATAAAAATCTAATGATAAAGAAACGCCATGCAAACGAAATTAAAATGAAGAAAATAGCATTTAAGTATCGTATACGAAGAATTAAAGAAAAGTTTGAAAAGAAAGTACAAGTACAACAGAGATGGGATGAAAACCTTACAAACATTTAGTACGGTATCAAGAACTCGATTAGTTCAGCAACAAGAAAAACTCCTTTTGAAGTTTTTTAGCAGAGTTTACAGATGATGCCATCAGAAGAATTTTAGATAGAATATGGATGGTACCATCATCCAATCTACAAGAAGAATTGCGAAAAATATTAACCAAAAACAAAGTTCGTATGAAGCAGAATTTTGATAAATCCACGTACTAGCAACGATTTTGAGACCTGGAGAAATAGTGTTAAGAAGACGCAATTAAAAGAAAAGGGTAAATGGTTCCGAAGTATGATGGTCGAGAATAGCTTGAGATGATAGCACTTGTAAAAATATTAAAAGTATATCAGGGAGATGAAGATGTGGAGGATCGACCAAGACAAAATTTTGTGATTATTTTATCTTCGAGGGCGCATATCGTGAAGGATGACCGAATGTGAATAATAATAAGTAGATTTAGTAGGGATAGTAAAACAATAGAGAGAGGCGTTGTTAATATTGGTAGATAGTCAGTTATAGTTGTCATGACAATTTTGAATTGACAAGAGACTTTAACAAAATCATGAATGAAATCTGTAGAAAAATGTTTTTCTTACATTTGAACCAAGAGAAGATCAACATCTCTCTTATAATCCAATTAAGAGAACTATTTCTTTCTTACACTTTGACCATCAGAAAAACATCTCTTCGACTTCGACCAACAGAAGAACATCTATGTATACAGGGTGTTCCGTAATAACTTTGGCAATTTTTTAGTGGTGATAGAGTAAGTGAAACTAAGCATTTTTGACGAGATTCCAGCTTATTATCTCTCATTCCAAGGTGAAACACTAATTTGACTGGGACTATAAGTCGAATATTTTTCATAAACTACCACTCATGTCATTTGGGGTTAAAACTTTACCCGAAATGACATTTGTGGTAATGACAGTGAAAAATATTCGACTTAAATTTGACCACTCGTGATATTACATATGAATATTTGAGAAGTTCTAGCATTTTCACGTTAACCACATGTAAAACGTGTTTTTAACAGTTGACTTGTGTTAATAATGCTTTTATAGCTTGATTTTGTTCAAAATAAATACAACCATACTTTGAACCCCACTAAATAAGGATTGACCGGTTTCAGACTTTATTTTCAAAATACTTAGTTCCACCCATGTTATTTCGAAAACAAGTAATTTTTGAAAAATAACCTGAAACCGATCAGTTTGTATTTAGTGGGGGACCAATGTATGGTTGTATTTGTCACTTCCTAAAAACACGTTTTGCATGTCTAACGTGAAAATGCTATTGGGTATTTCGACTACGGATAGATTTTGACGTTTTGAAAAAAACATGGAGGAAAAAGTAATAAAAGATTTTTGCGCCGATTTAATTTTTATTGCTTTTAGTAACTGCGCCTGTGTTTAGATCAAGTGTTTGGTGTTTAAAAATTGTGTTTATCTTTTATTGACCAGTGTGTGTTATTTCTTACTTGCATAATTGCATAAATTAATTGTTTTGGGGTAAGTAATAAATTACACCCTGTAAAAAATATTATTATTTTAATATAGTAATAATAAACCCAAGGAAACTGATTTATAACTGCACGGAAATAAATTTTACAAAAACAGGTTATGTCAAGGTAGACCTTTTCTAGCTTCAGCAAATAACTCCCAGAGGGCGTATCCCAAGTCGAAATTCCCAATAACTTCTCAAATATTCCATTAAATTAAAAAAAATGACAGCTGTATAGAGAATAGTAGGAGCTTTAAAATGATGTATCATTCGACCCATATTGCCATTTAACATTTCTGAAGGGGTTTCCCTGCATAACGGGGTGAGAATATATCCTTTGCGCTACTATGAAAATTGGTCTCTTACAGAATAAAAATTAACCGGGTTTCAGGGTTAGTTGTTTTCAAAATAACCTGGGTGGAAACTCTTAGATGGGCCACCCTGTATGTATTTTCAAAGCTTGGCCTCTATTTTTTTAAATCAATTTCCTAATATTTCAAATTTTTTTTTAAATTTTTAGAAATTATTTTTTCTAAAAACCCCTTATTTTAAATTTTGTCAGACCGAAGCTTTTTTTACCAAAAGTGCAAAAATTATTTTAAAAGTAATAAATGTAGGTACATACACCTTTACAGTAGCTTTAGTGCAAAAATATTGCTTTATTATATCATATGCAATTTTTATAAAAAATGCTGTTAAATTTGGTATTTAGAATCGTGTTAAGGTCTACCTACGGTAGTTTTATTTAAATTTGAAGGGTTATAAATAAATTAAATTGCTTTGTAAAGTTATATTAGAAAACTTGTCAATTATCTATAAAAGGCTTTAATTTAAGACTGAAACAATTATGATTCGAATCTAAAGGAATTTATTCGTATCTTTTATAAGTTTAAGTACGTAGGAAGAGTTGAATATATTTTTAGAGCTCTCTACGTGCGAATTGGACGAACAAGTGAACTTGCCTCAGTTTCAACTCACTACAAAGGCAATTTTCTTTTCAATTGCTTTAAAGTTTCCTCCTTCAATATTATACATTCCAAAAAAGTTTATTTTATCTAATAAAGAAAATCTCATTAAATACAATTTTATTTGTCTCACTTCGAAAATATTTGAGGTAAATATATAAATTACATTTATAAATAAAACGAATAAACAAAATAATCCAAAAACAGATTACTTTACTATGAGCTTGCGAAGCGAGAAAGTATTTTTCTAACGATATTTTACGGTTCGATAAACATTGAAAGTCATTGTGCGTGGAGCTTTTCCTTGTAGCAAACAGCACTTTTTACTTTCGTTGACCCTTTTTGCCAAACGCAAAAAGTATTTCCGCAAAACTTCCTCCACTTACAATAAATAAAATATTTCTAAATAGGCTTCCTGCGGCTAATGAAAATAAACCAATTTCCTCTTATGAGTTAATACATTTAAATACATCAAACATTTATTTTTTTTATTGATGATATGTTTAGAGTACCTAGTAATTGTGGCTTACCCCAAAAAATAATGTTGATACCTAAACAAAATTGGTGAAAACTGGATGATAATGTAATTAAGGATTTGATAATCATAGGTGACCTTTTATACAAAATTAATAGTTAGATAATCGAAGACTTGAGTTGTGGATCGAGCTAGGCATATCTAAGGGGATAGACATACCTAGTCACGGCTCTCGATAAATTGATATGCTCCACTCAAATCGAATGAAAAAGTAAAAACATTGGCTTAAATGCGAGTGGACATGGCGGGGCAGCATGCTCCTCAACTATCACTCTCCGCTCCTTTATCCTTGCCCAAAAAACAAACCAATATGATTTTGCTGCAATAGGCTTATTCGTTTAGCAGTGATAAGTGGAGCAGTAAGTGAATTTCACATACTATTCATTTTCGCTTGAAGTAGTAAGTGATCGTGGTATGTCAAATCACTTACCATGCTCCCTGTATATTAAGTGGAAATACTATGTGAGATGATGTCAGATGTCAAAATACACTTACCATCCACTAACCATCATACCACGTACGCGGAGCTTTTATTAGCCGTTCACTTTCACATGTTCTTTGTTTACTAAATCTTTAAAGAGGGTGAGTGAGGATCATCTCAATGAGTGAGCATTACTAGATCGGTATATCCATACCCTAAGGAATCAATGAGCGATGAGTGTGGTGTTTATTTAAACCTACTTGTTTGCTTTTTTATTCGATCTGTGAGGATCGTCTCAATGAGTAGTGAGTGGTGCGTTGGTATGTTCATTCCCCAATAATTTAAAGTTTAGATGTTTTAATAACTTGAGTAAATGGGAAACAAAAACGATGTAAGAATTGTTCCCTGGTGTGAAAAAGTTTAAAATTAATAGGCTTAGAAGGGCGTAGAGTAAAATAAAATCAATACGTTAGTAAAACTGTTCATTTGAGATAATAAATTTGAAATTTTATTTGAAATCACAGGCGAGAGCCGGATGCAATTTAGAGGCCGCGTTTTCTCCGAGTTAAAAAGTTAAATTGACGAGATTCGATGTTATTCAAGTTGGGGCAGTTTTAACCGCGTTGCAAGTTGTGATTGGATATCAATGTCCATTCGTCGTGGGCGCATACAAAAAACTTTATTTTATCATTGCATTATCGAATCCGGTGGCCGAAGTGTCGATAGTAGTATCCGGCTTGTTAAGCAACTCGACGAAAACTTACATCTCGATATGTCTAATGTAATTTAGGGAAAGAAGCGTGCGGCTTCAACTTTCCTGAAAGGCTTTCTCCAACCGCACTTATCTACGAGATAATTTGATTGTTTGTTGTCAATTAACTATTCGATACTTTTTACTAAAAAAAAAACAAAAAAGTAGGCCTAGGGCATAGAGCCACAAATAAACTCTCCTGGAAAATCTGAACTGACTTACAAGGTTTGATAAAGTGTAAAAATGAAGTGGTAAATCGTGGATTGAGAAACCGAAGGGATTACTTGATGTGCGTTTCAATCTATTTCCGAAGCGAATTTACGTATTGGAAATATGGAAATTTTTAGAAACACATTTGAAAAATGCGATCCTCCTTTCTGATATATAAAAAGTGGTTTTTGTATATCAATAATACTTACCTATTTATCCTAAAATTAAATTAATAACAAAAAAATAAAATCAGAAAATCAACCTTTAAATCAAAGATAATATTTATGTAATATCATGAAATAATAGGGTAATAAATTTTGCGTGGATGTGAGATATAAGGCAATCTACTTCTTTTCTGTCGGAAAATTAGACCCTGTTATTTTGATGGATTCTATTTGAAGTGCGTATAATGTATCAACATCATTTCAAGGCGTTCATTTTTCAACATGCGAGAATGCAACCGAAGCTTTTTCTTAATCCAAAAAAATACTCCCAACACAACAAATGTGTGAAGTATATATTTATTAAAAAAGTGTTAATATAGCAACAAAATAGCTAGAGTAGGTTATCTATTATTCAAAAGTTTTGTAAATATTCATCAGGAGCAATAAATATTTAAATTCCTGCATGCATGATTTCCCTAGACACTTTAATATATTTTCAGTTTCCAATTTCAAAGCGGGCAACAGAACGCATTCCTGGAATATCAGAATGTCAACAGACGTTTATAGGTCTTGGATTGCCTTAAATTAGTTTCAAAGTCAATTAATAATCTAAAGTAATTACAGTTTAGCAAACCAAGACTAGCAGTAGTAAGATCATCTTTAATTATATTATTTACACATTAATAATTTTCTATTTCTCTTCATGATCCCACAAATTACTTCATATAATATTTAATCTTCACTACCAATAATTATTATATTTAAACAAATTTTGTATCTATTTTTATAAAATGATTATAGAATTGTTGATTTTTTCAATGTAGCTTTAGCAAATGTAATCACTTTAATATTAATAACCGCTGTTTGCGAGTAATGTTCGAAACAGGTTTTTGGACTGGACTTTAATACATAATTCAGTTCAAAGCTTTCAACTTCCCAAAACTTTTCAATGCAATGTTTCAGCTTACTAATTTTAAATCAAAATATTCTTTATGTATAAAGTTAAGTAATAGTTTTTTTTAGTTTTTTCTATGTCGTAAATTCCACCAAATTTTATAACTAATATTTTATTAAAAATGGTCACTGATACATATTGGGAATTTTTTGTTGCGATTATGCAGCGCTTACTGGACGAGCCAGGTTTGTTTTGTATTTTGTTTTTTTTATTAAAAAAAAACACCTAATCATCAAAGTAGCACAAAATTTTTTATATTATTATAACCATCACAAAGTCTAAACATGCACTTAAATTTAATGCTGCTCATTTATCGACAAATTATCATAAAATGAAATTGAGTTGTAATTTTTTATACTTCACTAAAATTGATACTAATTGTAAGTACGAAAATTATCTATTTTTACTAGTTGTTTGTCTTGTTTTTACTATTTGCGAAGTTTCAAGTACTGATTTTCCCAACTAATTTTTAATAAAGACCGAAAGTGTTGGTTATTATTTGCTGAAAGAATAAAATCATTTGTCAAGCTTAATTTAAAACTTAGTATGATTCCTTTTAAAAACCTGCAATTTTTCCATGAATTGAAATTCGAAAAAAATCTGCCCTTTGCTTCTTTTGGGAGAGCCAACATTTTTTGATAAAAATTGTTGTTTATTTATACTACACCTACCTTAATTGGCAAAAATGACCCCTATAAGGAATACTAACTGGTGTTCAGAACTTATTTCTGAGAATGTTGAAGAAATCTCGAATCACGAGGCTAAACGGTTATAAATTGTGAAACAAGAAATACGTTTAAATACACTGGAGTAGCCAAGGGGGATGGGGTCAGTGGAAACCCCCTTCTATTGGCAAATAATTGAAATAAATGCAAAAATTGTCTATGGTCTATGTTACTGTATATCTAATTTAATTATATTTTCTGTATGTTAAAAGGCTCTGCCGTTGAATAAATAAAAAAATAAATAAGTAAAGATAAAAAATAGAATAGAATAATATTACATAGATTTCACTTTTATCTGGTGATTATTGTGTAAGCAACTAAGTATATTTTGAAAATTAAATGATATGATCCCCATGTAATATGTAATATCTACAAATAGGGTCAATAATAAAATTTTCATGTCAAAATTTTCCTATAAAAACATCTCATAAACTAAAACTATAGTTGTGTTTTTTAACTACTATGCACTATGCTCGAGCAAGTCTGTGCTTTCTCAGTTGACTTTCATCGTGTTCTTTTTAGGCACTCATTTTGAACTAAACTTTCTCCTTACTCTTAACTTCATCTGCTGTAAAAAATGGCCACATACATTCAGTTGCTCAGTTAAGGTATTCCTAGCATCAATAAACAAATATTACATAAAAAATAATTAGTTGAGGTGTGCTCAAATTGAAAATTATCTGAACTACACTGAGGTGAACTGAGCTAAATGATGTAAAAAAAACTTATAGCAAATTCAAGACTTTTTTAAGTTCAGCACTAACAAAATTATAAACACGAATAACACAAATAACAAATAATAAACATAAAATATGCAAAACCCTCTTTGTTTGTCCATTTCTTTAGATTTCTAAAGACTGAATCTAAAAAATATTTCAGACTTGTTAAAGTATTTCAAATACTTTTATTACTTGAAGATATGAAAATACAAAATACAAACTACTTTTTAAAAAAGTATTTGAAATACAAAATACTAAATACTTAAAGTATTTCAAATACTATTTGAAATACTTTTTTATTTCAAATACTATTTGAAATACTTTTATTTGAAATACTATTTTGTTCAGAGTGGCAACAATTAAATGTTATTTAACATTAAAATTATTTTAAAAATATTTCGGTTATAACGGATACCTTGAACCTTCATTTTTATTTCAAATAAAAAGTATTTTAAATTAAGTATTTTAATTACAAAGTATTTGATATACTTTATAACTAAGTATTTTTGTCAAAGTATTTCAAATAAACCTAAATAATAAAGTATTTCGTATATTGTATTTCCAATACTTAAAATAAGTATTTTGCCCACCGTTGACATATACTGGGTGATTTATAATGAGATGAAAAAATCGTATACATATTCTACATAATATTTGGAACAATAATGTGTAAAAATTTTTTTTTCTACCTATCTTTCTAACATCCTAACAAAGTTTAAATTCAAAAATTAGAAAAATCGAACTGCTTTCATATTTAAAAGAAAATTTATTATGGTATTTCCATGGAAACGAACATCATACAATGATCAAAATCGTCATTTTTAAAGTTCTTTGGTGTAGAATCTCCCATTGTATAAATATTTCTGGGTAAGCGACTTTAAAAACGACGATTTTGACCATTGTTTCATGTTTGTTTCCATGGAAATGTCATAATAAATTATCTTTTAAATATGAAAGCAGTTCGATTTTTCTTAATTTTCAACTAAAATAACTATGTTGGGAATATATATAGAATAAACATTTTATTGTTCCAAATATTATGTAGAATATGTGTACGATTTTTTTTCCCCATTATAAATCAGGGTGTCCCATTTAACGTTGGTCAGTATTGGTATCTTTGTTATTATTGGAAATAGAAAGTCGGTTAAGTGGACAAAGTAGGGCATTTTTGTATCTCCAAAAATTCGTTGACAAAACAGTTGAGTTTTGCATCGTTTGGGCGCCATCTTGAAATAACAAAAAGTGGCATTTTCAAAATATGACTGTAACTTCTTTATTGTAGGCCATACCACTTTATCTAAAATTCAATAAACCAATCAGATTTTTTCTTAAGTCACTGGATTGCCAGGAAATAATGCAAATTTTGTTTTTTTTTATGTCGGCAATATTGGAATTACACATGTTTGGAATCAGTGTATTATAAATATTTTACAGAAAATGGGACCATTAATAATTAATAAGACGCATAAATGGAGTGCTCGAAACTTGTTAACATAGAGAAAAGCATAAAAAATGAACAGTTGTAAACTGCCAATACCTTGGTGTTAACTTTGTACTTTTTGTTATTGTTGACATTTGTATAAGTTTATTAATTTTAGAATTTGAAAATAAAATAAATTATGAAAATAGTCACAAATACATAATATGTACTGACAGTTTACAACTGTTAATTTTTTATGATTTGCTAAGTTTCGAGCACACCATGAAATCTTTTATGCGTCTTATAAACAGTCCCATTTCCGTAAAATATTTATTTATGTGACATATGGTATATCAAAACTCTCAGTAAAACACACTGATTCCAAATATGTGTAATTCCAATATGGCCGCCATAAGAAAAAACAAAGTTTGAATTATTTCTGTGCAATCCAATGACTTAAGCAAAAATCTGATTGGCATATTGAATTTAAGATAAAAAACTGCCTCTATGTTGTTAACAAAGTATTTTGGTATGGCCTATAACAAAGAAGTTACAGTCATATTTTGAATATGGCACTTTTTGTTTTTTTCAAGATGGCGCCGAAACGATGCAAAATTCAACTGTTTTGTCAACGAATTATTATTGAGCATACAAATATGCACTACTTTGTCCATTTAACCTACTTTCTATCTTCAATAATAACAAAGATACCCATAGAGTCCAAGGAAAAATGGGACACCCTGTATAAAGCTAATTGTCCTCACTCACTCTCTGATCTATCAAGGCAGTGCCTAAGTCACAGCAGATAGGAACTTGAAATTTTGTAAAGATATACCTTAGATATCACAACCCCCCACTGAGAAAATATTTTTTCGAAAACCCCCTCTAACGGCCTATATTATCAAACTTTTTAACAGGCATTTAATGTAGTATGAGGTTTAATTTGACATATACAAGGTGTCCCGTAATAACGTGGACAGACATAGTAGAACTGGTTTATCACCTCCAATTAAGATTACAAGTTCTTCTAACACTTTGCCCAAAAATATTTCCTTGCAAAGGTCAAGCCAGTGCCAGTTTCACTTTCAAAAAATAAGATACCACATAACTTTTCTCTTTATGAAGGTAACTCGATAAAAATCATTATAGGGGGCTACCTTTAAGTCCTTTATAATTTGGTATTGTAGTTTTGCCATTTCGCATTCATTTACTACCAGTTAACCTAAACTTAGAATATACGTTTTACCATAACTTTTTTGGTGTTACTTTTTTTTGCAATGCCAACTTATTTTCTCATAAGATAGATTTTCTATGAAAAAGTTATACTTGTTAAAAATTGATAAATCTAATAGTTTTAAAGATAATCTCAATTAAACTTTCATAATTTATTGTAAAATTAATTTTTTTTATTAAATCAAGTGGGCCGACATAGAGCAGATGTTAAAAAGTATACAATAAAAAAAAATCGGAGGTTAAGAGAACGACGGGTACTTTTTGGGTTAAAAAAGAATTCAGGGTGATTCGCATATCGCAATGAAGATAATGGAAGCAAGAGGCATCACTATGTGCTGTAGTAAGAAAAAGGTGTAATTTCCTCCATTTGAAAAACTTCCTTAACCATTAAATAACCTTATAACTGGCGTTAATATAGAATCCTATAATTTTCTAAACATTAGAAAATATAACCGTTGCTTTTTTGTTAATTTTTTATTTTATTTTGGGATCATTATACTTCATTTTTTAACTAGGAGGAGTGACAGGGAAGGACAACTTACACTATAAAAGTTACTAGAAAAATAACCAAACAAGTTTTAACAGGAACCTTTTGGCTTTTAATTATAAAATATGTACAGAAACATAATTAAATTCCCCATTTCTTTGTACTGAATACTAATTTATACAAGTAAATACATTAGTATCCGGTGCAAATCTTGATGACTTTTAACCAATCAGTTAAAAAATGAAGTATAGTATGGTGATAGTTAGAATTCAAAATGCAACAGTTTCATGTTTTTTTAGAGAAATGATGCTTGAGTTTAAAAAGGTCTTGTAACTATTTCTGTTGGATTTCCTGCAAATTGTTATTAATTCTAGGTATGGTAACTTTATCCACTTACATTCAATGCTTACATCTCACATTTTTAAAATATATTATTAATTTCCAAGAATACTTTTAAACTGGGTTCATACAATTGTCCCTGCAACAACTAAGTGAGACATAAGGTTTTCCATATAATCCTAGGAGAATGGATTTTCAAAAGACGTAAAAGTCTAAAATTTATATTTTGTAATTTGTTTTTGGGTAAATCATACTTCTACTTTTATAACATCTAAAATCTACTTTAAATCTGTTTTACTGGCGTATAGTTTGTATGTAACTCTATGCGATTAGTAATTTTTAATTCAATAAAATGTTTAAATGTAAAATTTTGTTTATATGTTATACAGGGTGAGCTAAAATGATTTTGGACAATTCAAATTTCCCGCCTAAAAATCTGAGGAATTTGTTTGCTTCAAGTTCATAGTAACACAAAATCATGTCAAAATCAAAATAAAGTAACTAGACTTCACAAAAGCAGAGGAGTAGGTGTAATTTTTACCGTTGCGTTGTGTCAAATTTCGTTATTGTGTCTTCTATTTCATAAACGTCGAATTTTATCAAAATTAATTTGCGTAAATCTTTGTTTTGTGTTAGCATTTGCCTCGAAAATGAAGAAAAACGTTTTCAATATTTGAAATTTGCTGTGAAATTTGAGATTTTGGAAAAACAATTTGGTACGCCATTGGATTACTAGGAGATTTTCTTTTTAAGATTTCAGTTATACCAACCTGCTTATTTGGTTGCCTATATATCAAACCACAATCATTTTAGCTCACCCTGTATTATACAAATAGGGTGATTTGTGTAAATATGTATCTTTAATTAGTTAATAATTAAGAAATTTGTATGAAAATTTAAAATAAACCTTTCAAATTAAAGATGCATGTTTATAAAATAATAAAACTACAAAATACAAACATAAAATACTATTGAGTTAGCATTCTATACCTACGTATTATTTTATCTACGTGAGTCTGTGACATGGAATAAATTCAAAAAGTCCGAGACAGTTCGATTTTCCAAAGCGGCTTGACATGTCAAATTATTTTTGTAATTGCGGACATTGCAAAATTTATGTGACGTCATCTTACAATGTCCACGTGACGTCATCACAATTTTTTTAATGGAAACCCTAAATTTTTGGTAAATAATTTAGAAGGACGTCTAAACCTGAGTACCCATGCAAAATCTCATTGACCTATCTCCTTTCGTTCCGAAGATATAATCAATCAAAAATAGCAAATTCTCAATTTTCGATTTATCATATCTTCGGAACGAGTGGAGATAAAAGTCAACAAAATTTTATATGAAATAACAGGAATAGACGTTCTTTTAATTTTAGGACTTAAAAGTTATGGGTTTCCATAAAACAATGCGAAGACGTCTGGGGAGGGGGGGGGGTCTTTGCGGTGATGTTATATAAATTTAAAATGACCCTAAAATCTAACATTATTTCACATGTGCAGCCATTTTTTTGAAACTCTAACCGTTTGCTTTTAAATTTATTTTATGTTATTTTAGACAATTTCCGTCGCTGGCAAAACACACCTTTATAGACTTAATTTAATTTATAATTTTGGATTAATCGTCTCTTTGGAACGACAGAAAATAAAATAATAAAATTTTGCATGGCTACAAGATTTAAGATGTTCTTTCAAATTGTTTACTTAAAATTGTTGGTTTTTATTTAAAAAATTGTGATGACGTCACGTGGGCGCAAAATGTCCAGTATTTCAAACATAATTTGACGTGTCAAGCCGTTTTTCTGAAACTCTCAGTTAAAACTCGAAATCATGTTGAAGATTCAATTTGTTCGAGTTTTTACAAATGTATTTATATTAGTTAGTTCGCGTTATAACTAATTAAATCTAGTTTTAAACTAAACTGACCTAACAAACGTCTTTAGATGCTTGTAGTTTTGAGTAGTTAAAACTATCTTTTACTGATTTCACGTTTTAACCATAACATATAAACTTATTTAATTATAATTAAACTTTTACATAAAAAGATTTTAGTTTTGAGTTTTTTATTAATTTTTAGAATGTAAGTTATTAAGAATTACGTAAGTATTATAACTTTAATACTATAAAGAAATATTTTTATTGGAAATTTCGGCGAATTGCTTTGACATACTTTTCTTTTTAAGCATTTTTCAAATAGTACAAATCGTTAAAGGGTTGAACTTGCAATATCCTACTTCTTATAGACATGAAAATCGCTCGCCAATCTATTTCATTGGGGTTACAGATGTTCACCCGCTGGCTAAGGAATTCTCAACATTAAAATAATAAGTATAAAATAAGTTTATAGTACCATTTAATGCAATAATTGTAAAGTAAAAATAATATGATATTTTTTTAATAATATCTTAATAAAAAATCTTATGAAGGAAATTAATAAAAAACACTTGCAGGAATTTTATTGGTATCTTTGGAAGTGAAGAATCAGATAAACAATGATATTCATTGAAAGCAATAAATTTGCGGTTTCCTTGAGGAAGAAGAAAAATCAATAGGTAACAAATTGTAACACAATAAGCAATCAGCATATTGCACAGTAAGCCCTGAAGACAATACCTGTGAATAAACACAAAGCTCGACAAACACAACTGAATATTAATAAGACAGAAATGGCCGTTAATATAGGAGAATGAGATTTGGCATCGCATTTGGGACATTTATTTTGCGTCACTAAACATCTTTAAATGTTCCCCCTGGGAACCGCAGCAGTCGAAATTTGAATAATTAAGTCATTCGTAATATGCTGGAAAATATTAAAGCAAATAAATTCATTTTATTTTATTAATGGTTGCTTTTGTTTTGTTATTTGATGATTTAATGAAGGGTATTGTAAAAGCCCCTTTCTTTTTTTTCTTGAGGGCGTTTTAATAAAGTGATGCGCTTGTCTTTGGGCTCTAGATTATTAATGATTCTTGTATAAGCCTCATATTATTTGGGGCGCTCCTTGTGGATAAACAGCATTTCTCAAGTGCTCTATATCCAAGATGGCAGGCGGCTGAAGCTAAAACAGACTTCCACGTAGGAAAAGCGGGTAACAAGGATGATAGGACTGTCGCCTGCAGGCTCAAGGACAATGAAGTCGTGCCAAGTGGTTATTCTGAATTACAACACACCAGATATGCAGAGGTACATTGAATAAGGGATTTTTTTATTTATGAATATATCCAGAGCGACGTTTGCAATGTTATTATCGAAAGTCAAGTGCTGATTCTATATCAATAATTGTCACTGCGGATCATATTAGCTGCGCTGAGTAGGGATCTCATAAACCATCTAAGAATAGGTGATTTGAAGAACTTAAAGTACGTATTATAAAGTTTTTATTTTATTAAAAATTGGTTCATGGTAATTTTAACCATTCACTTATAATCTTTCTCACAGATCTTTTAACTTCTGATAAGGCTGGAAAATCATTTGGTGTTTCTGATGCTAAGTCTGCACAATGCGCACTTCCTAAAGAATTAAAAACTATTTTTTATCGTAATATTAATCGAAAAGTATTTACCATGAATAAGAAAGCTTGGTGCTTCAGGTGACGAGTTTTCATTTAATCCTAAACTATGCCAAGGATCAACTGTTCCATGTACTGATACCACCCTCGTTATCTTTGGATTTAAGGCCCCGTATTTAATGTTAGTATTTTCAATTCCATTTCTTATAACTGCAGGTGTAATTCTTAAACTTAATTAATTAATAACCCAAAGATATTCTAACAATATCCTTACTTGTTTCCAAAAATATCCTTGCATAATCTATGATAATACTCAACGTTAACGTTTTGTCCAAAAGGTTGCTTTGTAGAAGTTCCTGTTTGAAAAAATCCAAATTCTGTGCACGTCTGATAATACCACTGTCTATCTAATAATTAAATTTGCAAAATTACTCCCACAAAATACAAGATTACAACTTCTTAAAAGGTCTTTGAGTAATTTAAATGATGTATTTGCAGGTATTTGCGCTGCTAATTAGAGCAATTAATATAAAGGATGGTTGCTCTCGGGAGTATTCTACAAGGATTCATTTAAGCCGAGAAGCAGACAGTTGTGCAAAAGGCTAAACCCAAATAAATGGACATAAGCGGTAATAAGATCTTAAATGCAAGCACTGCGTAAACCACAACATGACGCTAATGTTAATCCTATTAAACATATTAGTCCCTCACATACATTTACTCATGTTTAAAATTGTGTAGCAAAAACAGACAAAAAATATGCTTACATGTATTCGTCCTTATGAGGGTTGAATTATAAAATTTAACAAAATCATTGTAACCTCCAAGGCAGCCGTTGATGCTTTTCTGAATGTACGATCCTAGCTTTTCAATTGCACTTCCATTAAAGTTTAGTAAATCACTGCATTCTCTCCTAATGTCACCAGGTTCTGCATATTTTACAATACCCATCCAGATTGAAGCAATCGTATTAAAAAATAATGATCTGTCTGGCTCTTGAGTATTCAATAACTTACAAGTCCTAAAAATTCAAAATAAAAATCATAATTTAACACTTATAATTTTGTAATAACTGTAGCCATTTCTGATGAATTTGAATGTAAGTGAGATTTACCGAAATATTTTTGAAACCTCACGAACTCCATCAATATTTTTAAACTTTTCTTCCACTTGTGCAATACCATTATGAATTACATTCCAGCAAGGTTTTGAATTTAGTTGAATATTCGAGCTAACAACTTCTAGGTAGTCTATTAAAATAAAATTAGTTAAGATTTAAATTTTCTTAATTTAATGATATAGTATACCGTAAAAATCTTCAACTGCTTTAAGTGGAGCACTGGAGGAGTAAGCAATATCGATAAGATGAGGAAATTTCAGTCTAGCCCAAGTTGCCAAGTTTGCAGAATAAGAACCACCAACAACTACAACCTAACAACAATTATTCCACAATTAATTTCGTATACACGACCTTACCTTGCTATTATTAAATTCTGGTACATGTTTTTTCTGGAACGATATGAAATAAGCAATATCAGCCAACGCTTGATCAGCTGACTGATACCTAAGACTCTCAACCGTCAAATCCCTAAAGAAGAGAAGTTTAATTACGAAAATTTAATTTAATTATTTTACCCCAAAACTTGACTTTTTCCATAATTTCTATGTTCTATATAAAACAGGTAACCTTTGTGCTCACGTGCCATATCAAATACTTGACCAGTCATCAAGTAAACAGGCTCAACTTCCCATTCTCCTCCCAAAAATATAAATAATGGACCTCCAGATATGAAAAATTCACTGTTATTCAAATACCTCTACAACAATAATACATTTTTTTGTATTTTCATATTAAGGAATATTTAAATATTTTTTTCAATCAAATAGTAGGTGTATCAAAATATAATAAAATATATATAATAAAACATTACCATTATCCATAATCGTGTATCCGTTGGAGTAAAGTGATCAACTTTTTGCACCATTACACCCCAATCAGGAAGTGTGTTTGCATGTTTGGAAATATTAAATATTGGAGGGCCGTGTTTTTGAATTACAAATTTCGTCTAAAAAATATATACAAGAAACTAATATTTAATTAATTAACCAGTTTACATTAGAAATAGTAATAATTGCGAAAACACTCAGAAACACCAATACTGCACTCATTTTAGGTCAATTAAATAAAGCGAATAATTTTAAGCTCACGCAATACGATGCACTTACTGGTGAATAAAATTTTTATAGATGTAGATAAGGCATATAAATATAAAAGCGGTTTATTAATCCTATTGTTTTATAAAAAACTAAATTTCAATAAATTTTGCTTAATGAGATAAGGCAATAAAAATTAATAGTTGTAATATAAAGGATCGTCAACCATCATTAAAAGAATGTAATTGAATACAGTACGCATATTTTTTTCATTATAACACATAAAACGTATAATTTTTATATCACTAAATCCGAAAAGGCAGTAAAATTTTATGCTGCACGTTTATCAACAGATAAACTAAAATCCAAAACGAAACATTTTTTATTCGATTTTACTAAAATTGATACTAAGTAGGGATGAAACTTTTTTTTCGTTTTTAAGTTACTGGGCCTTAGAAGTAAATTAACTAAAAAAATATTGAATTTTTTAGTTAATAAAAGTATTTTCTTAGGCCATATAACATACTAAAATTTTATAGGTATAGGCTTAGTTTCATTTAGTGTATGCCCGGTATTTAGAAAAACCCTGTAAAAATACCCATCCAGATTTCTTTAAAATCTTTGAGTCTCTAATCCTAGTAGCTGTTTTGAAAAAATATTTATCGTATTTTTGCTTTAAATTAACTGGGGTGGTTTTTTCCATTGGCCTATTTAATTTAAAAGAATTAGTTGTCGTTTTCTCGAAATCATGAAGAAAAACCGCTTATAAAACCGTTGCGAAAAAATTATACGACTGTACTTTAATAAATTCCCTTAAAAATTAGTAGATTTGTTAATAGTAACCCTTTTTTAGCCAAAGGACTATATTATTCAATTTTGAATACTTGTGTATTTTTTGTTTATGTTCATATTTGGTTCATAATTGCAAATCACCTAAAAAGGAAACAATTTCTGCGACATTTTAGGAAGAGATTTAGGAGTCTTCAACGCCTAAATATTTTAAGAAAAAATCATAAATCAGAATTAAAGGAAGAAAGGAAAGAAAGAAAAAAAATTAATTGTTTCTAATTAAAGGGCTTTAATTTTGACCATTATTTGCCTATTAAACTTGGAAAATATTATTTTCAGCAGATATTTTTAATTTAAAAACCTAATTTACTACACCTTTTCCATATGTTTTTCAGAAAAGATCATTTCGATTTCGGAAATCATCAATTATAATTAAGAAACGTGAATTGAATTACAGAATTATAAATTGTAGTTCAGAAAGCATCATTAGAAAATCAGAATTCGTCAATTTACTTTCAAATAGTACAGGGCTTTCATTAATTTCGTCAGGCTAGCAAACCTTAAGATACTACAGTTTGCTGACCTGGTCTTTTAACAGTGGCATCCTTAGAAAAATAACTTTTTCACTAATAATTTATTTTTAATAATAGTAACAAAATATTTATTAAAAAATAATAAACTGAAAAAATAATTCATTTGCAATAAACAATATTTATTTGTAAAATTTAATTACATAATTAAATTATAACCTAAAACTACTTTGAAGGTTAGAAATTACAAAATAAAAAATGGATTACTTTCAGATCATCATTTGCCAAGTTCTTATTGAAGAAAACATCTTTATTTATTACAACAAATGTTGAATTGATTTCCTTCAATTTCTATACAAATAGCAACTCTTCTTTTCATATTTTCAGTTCATCTGGTGATATTAGATTTATTTCTTCTATAAAAGGTTGTAAAATCAAATATTGGTACCTCTCAGCATTTATCGTTTCATGAAAAAAAAATTGTCCCAATTATTCTTCTCCGTGAAATAGCTACCCAAACACCAATTTTCTGTGGATGCAAGCTACTTTCCATCGAGGTATGAGGATTTTCTGCCGACCAAGTTCGATAATTTTGGCTATTTACATAACCAGACAAGTGAAACCATGCTTCGTCCGAAAAGAAAGTCAAGTCTAGCAAATCGTTGTTATTTATGTGATTATCAAACCAATTACAATATTGTAACCTTCGCTGATAATCCGTTGGAAGTAATTCTTTCACTAAGCTTATTTTATACGCATGCATATGCAGTGTTTTGTTAAGGCTTTGTGACAAGTCCCAACAGATAACCCTAAAAATCATAAAAATTAACAAATTGTTTTGCAACACTTAATTGCTCCAACTAACCTGATTGTGCAGAAAGTTTTGGCACCGATTTGTTTGCTTTGTGCCATGCGAACATGTACGTCCTCTAAAACTTCATCGGTCAGTTTTGTAGGAGCTCCGGTACCTTTGCAGATGCAATAACGAGTTTAAAATCGTTGAATGATTCTAGACTTACGAATTCTAAAATTCTCATAAGCAAAGGAAAATTCAGGAAATGCTTCCCTAAATTGGTTAATACACGATATCAAGTTGTAAGACCAAGTGCCACCAATCTGCTCTCCACTTCGGAAGTGAGCCATCAAAATGAATTTAACACAAAACCCGGAGGAAAGCGTCCCTTGCACGCTTTGACTAAAAATGACAGTTCAAAACCACAGAATAACATCGTGAGTACACCAAGTATGGTTGCCTAGATTCGTGACCTTGACCGAACAGTAAATAATTAAAGCCTTGTATTATTTGTATTACAGAAGTAATCAATCGTATTTCAGAAAGAATAATCGTGTTTCATTCAAATTTGGCGTAGAAATGTTGGATCACCTAAATATAAAATTTTAGCCACTAGCAACCCTGTACGCCATTGCTAAAGCAGCTGCATGATCGATGGTAGTGTGTTGTAATGCACGAGAACAATCACCACCAACAATTTTTGGCTTCATCATAATTGTTTCAAAGTAAACCAAGATACCAGGAATCTCTTAGCTTCCTCATTCTTTTCAATTGCTCCTTTCTCATATTAAATCTATTTTTTTAAAAACAATTGATGTTTTCTGAAATACAATTTATTCTTTCTAAAATATAATTGAAGATTCTGAAATACAATTTATGCTTTCTAAAATTAATGGGGTGAATATGAACAAAGCCGTAACAGCGCTGTTAAATTTGACAGTCGCCCTAATGTCAAAAAACGCTATTCTGTAGACTTTACTGTAACTTAACGAAATTCAATTGATCCTTTTTGAAATACAAGTGATGATTCTGAAATACAATTGATGATTCTGAAATACAACTGATACTATCTGAAATTAATGGGGTAATTCTGAACAAAAATTTTAGCTGTAACATCGCTGTTAAATTTGACAGTCACCCTGATCTCAGAAAACCCTGTTCTCTAAACTTTACTGTAACTTAATGGCAATGTAAAATACATTTTCGGTCTAAAAATACATTCTACATCAATGTAATGTTATTATTTTGATTGATTATATTTTAATGTAATAACACCGTTAAATTGCAGTAAAGTTTACAGAATAGAGATTTTTTTGACATCGAGGTGACTGTCAAATTTAACAGCGCTGTTACGGTTAAAATTTTTGTTCAGAATCACCCCATAAATTGATATATTCAGTATAAAATTGATGCTTTCTGTAATTGACTATTTGAATTAACCAAAAAAATCTACTTGGTAACTAACTCCTTGATTATTTCATGGCTTCATTCTGACAAGCATTCTGATTGGTCCATTTCCTAGGTTATCGTGATAATTAGGGTCCTACCTAAATTATCAAGGTAAACGTTTTGACGTTCACATGAAATGTGTTTAAATTTCAAAGGACCTTATCGGGTTTTGGGAGCATTTTGTACAAGAATGAAACTTATGCCACATATAAATAAGAAATAAATATACAATAGTGTAAAATATTTCGCTCTTTTGGAGACCGCTTTCGCCAAAAAACGCAATTGAAATTAATTAATTTTTGCACAATTAGACAAAGTTGCTTGTGTTTTCCTCGGTGTTTCTAACAAACAAAGTAGTTTGGTTGCCTATGCCATTTATTTACTATGATTTATTGACTTTAATAGTATAAAAATTATACAATTAAGTACATATTTGTTATGACTTGATTAGAAAATAATTTTTAAGTATTTATTTTATTCAAATAAACTTATAATTTAAGAATATATTTTTTACAATTAAACAATTTTTACACAGTTGTCGTTTTTTTCCAATTTTTAAAATATTTGATAAAAAATGACTTTTCCAGTTCCCTGGAGCTCTGAAACTTTTACTGTAAATTCAATGGCTATAGTTTTAATAGTTGTAATAAGATTTGTAATATTACGGCGTCAATTTAAAATAAAATATCTTTTACAGGTTATCGTAAGACTTTATTGCACAATCAGGCAACATTGAAATTATTACCTCTCAAACGAAACGTCCAAATTAAATGCAGAATAATTATTAGTAAAAAGTAGAACCGATAAGGGACCTCGGTGGCGGCAAAGGGTTTGTAAAATCCTTCTATTTTTGTAGGACACCCTCTGGCACTTCTAAGCACCTCCTATCAAGTAGGCAAGATACTATTTACGACATTCGGCAAGTTATTTCTCCTTTGCTAGAATGTTTCATTCCAGTATGTTACATGAGCGCGTACCGGATTTCTTTTTATGTGAACGCGCCGATTTTAGCTGTTTTTTATAAGTAAACGTAAGAACGCAAGCAATGTGTGCGCATGACAATAACACCCAATGTGGGAAACATTACAATCCAGTGTGAGTCACAGTGAGTCAGTCGCCAAATACCTTTGTAAAGCGCGTACGAATTTGTTAGCCCGGGCATTACTTCTTGTTTGTAACAGTAACCATTGTCCTAAAGTGCCTTATAATAAAGGTCATTTATATCTACCATCAGGTTAATCCTTTTGGCGATTGTATTCGATTATTAACATAGGTTCCACAAGGAAAACACCCTATTAGTTTTAACTGTCATTTGCTTTCAATTTAAACGTAAATGAAAGGTAATTAAAATTTATCTGACAGTACTTGTCAAAATTTGAATTTTAAAATCCGCTGTTGTCGTGTTAATAAATATTTTTTTAAATAATGTAAAATCTCATAAATGTATTTATAATTCATATTTATTGAAGAAATTGGAAATATAGTTAATATTGGGGGTATTTTAGTTAATTTTTGTAGGTTTAACTTATTTTTCATGTTTGCCCAAAAACACATAGGAAAACGATAAGGTCCTTTGAAGTAAAGACTGGCGTTAAAATTTACACATTTTTTTGTATTATGCAGAAATAAGGCTTGAAATAATCTATCCAAATACAATTCGTAGGTTGAAATCACTATAATAATTCTGTCGCTTTATTGCCAATTCAATTGTGTTGCATTTTAGAAACACCACTCGTTCTACGGACTCGTGGTGTTTCTAAGCAACACAATTTCATTTATCAATAAATTGAAGAATTATTGCGGATTTCAACTTACTCATGATATTACTGCTGATTATTTTATGCCTTTGTTTTGACAAGCATTCTGATTGGTCCATTTGTCATTAGATTGTCGGTTAATTTTTGTCATACCTAAATTATCAAAAGATTGTTAAAAAAGTGTTAAAAAATGTAAACACATACATTGCATTTTATGATTACGTCAGTAACAAAACGATTTTCACTAGGTTAAAAATAAAATTACCAATGGACTTAAGAGCAATTTCCTAAACGAAAAATATAGTGGTTTAGTTCTGCAGTCATAAAAGCTAGGACGAACAACATTTTTGTATATTTTTTTGTAGATGATTTAGAAGTCATTTCTTTAATTTTTGCCAGAAGGAAAAAAATTGGCGAATGCACAAAAAAAACATAATGATCTAAATGTACTTTAAATTTGGACCCCCTCTAATTAATTTTGTTCTAGGTTGCAGAAGGTAACACCTCGGCCTATTCAATTTAGATTATAAATCTGAAAAAAATTGAAAATCTAACTTGACTTATTTATGACTGCAGAACTAATGCTCGATTTCATGATTTTTCACAATTTTTCCTCCCAAACTCGCGCGCCCTCTTGGGATTCGCATTAATTATCAGTTATTTGGTCATAATTTGCAAAGAAGCTCTAGAAAAGTGGGATGGATTTTCTATTCCTTGTTATTATCTCCAACGGAAAATTTATCGCGGGTGTCTAGGAAGATGCTCTTAAAGAAAATAGGTTATTATTCAATTAGTGAGTAAACACAAAAATATTTTTCGAAAAAATAGCTATTTTTAGTACAAGTACAAACGGAAATACCTCAATATTTTTTAAACCGTATTGAATTAAAAAAAAAGTTTAGACAAAACTTTATTCAATATAAATAAGCTACCATTTAAACATATTTTTAATATACAGGGTGTTCGTTTTATAATTAGTACGGGACCTAACTTTCGTATATTAAATCCAACACCTTGTATATTCTGATATTTTTGGATTCTTATACTTTTGTTTAAACAATTTTTTAAATTCAATTTCCATACCTATTTTTTTTTATTAAAAAAAAGTTTAAACAAAAGCATAACTGAATTAATTTTAAATGGTACTCAAAAACGGCCGAATGAATTTCATAATTTGCAATTAATTTTACGTATTTAAATTATTTAAGAGTAGTTTTAACAGATTCTATTAAAAAAACCAAAAAAAGGTCCAAATTTCTTATTCAGAATTTTTTTTTCTTACATAGTTAGAACAAATGTTATTAATAACTTCAAAAAATATGAAATTAATTAATTAAGTGAATTTACAAAAACGTCAGTCTTTACTTTAAATGTCAAATTTAAAATTTAAATACATGTCATGTAAACGTCAAAACGTAATTATGTATTGTAAAAAAATTAAATGTATTTTATCAATTGAAATTACCAATTTTTAATTGATTTTTGTTTTACAACTGTTTTTTTAAAGAAGAGTCGAAACGTGGGCGTGTTTTAATAAAATAAAAAGATTACTATAAAGCAGTTCGTTTATGCTGTTTATCACCTTAACAATACAATCCTACGAACGTATCACGTATCTAAATGATCAAGTCGAACGTTTTTTTTACATTTACATGATATCACATGGCATTTATTTAAATTTCAAAATTGATATTTGAAGTAAAGACTGACGTTAAAGTTTACAAACAATCTTTATACTTTGATGACATAAGGCTTGAAATAATCAATAGTAATACCATGAGTAGGTTGAAATCCGGAATAATTCTGTCAATTTATTGACAAATGAAATTGTGTTTCTAAAAAGCAACACAATTGAATTGGCAATAAAGCGACAGAATTATTATAGTGATTTCAACCTACGAATTGTATTTTGATAGATTATTTCCAGCCTTATTTCTGTATAATACAAAAAAATTGTAAATTTTAACGTCAGTCTTTACTTCAAATGTCAAATTTAAAATTTAAACACATGTCATGTCAAAACTTGATAATTTAGGTAGGACCATAATTATCACCATAATCCAATGACAAATGAAACAATCAGAACGCTTGTCAGGATGGAAGCATGAAATAATCTAACCAAATACAATTCGTAGGTTTTCAAGGTAATCAAGTTGGATATAAGGAATTTTTGAACCCAAGTACTTACACTTATAATTCTGTTGCTTGACAAATGAAATTGTGTTTCTTAGAAACACCACTCGTCCTAGACCCGTAGTGTTTCTAAGCAACACCATACCTCTGTAGGACAAGTGATGTTTCTAAAATGCAACAAGTTGACAGATTATCGCGGATTTCAACCTACTCATGGTATTAATATTGATAATGCCCCCATAACTTTTATAATTTTTAATTTAAAAAACTAAATTGAAAAGTATTAATATTTTCTAAAGACTTTCAAGAACTTGTGTTGCTTATAGTAGCACTACTAGTACGTAAGATGAGTGCTGTTTTTAAAAAACGACACAAGTACACTCATGGTATTACTATTAATAATGCCCCTTAAGTTTTAGAATTTTAATTTAAGAAATTGAAAGTTATAAATACTTTCTGAAGTGTTTTTAAAACTTGTAAGAAATTTTACTCTATCATAAAAAGGTCTGTATAGGTATTAAATTTTGGTAAATGGAATTTGATCGTTTAGCCATTTTTAAATAGTACTGAAATAATCATATTTTATCTGCTTGCATACCATAATGTCACCTTTAGGTGTCAATTTGATTGACATAATGACGTTCTTTACCGGATTGAGGTCCATAAAGGAAATCATTATGGTAACGATTCCATTATAGGTGCCAAATGATAGAAAACACCCATAATGATTACTTTATGGGCTCCAAATCGATGACACTAAGCTGTCAATAGATTTTCATTTATTTCATGATTTATGCAAGCAGATAAAGTTTTGTATGTAATTCGTATCGTAAAATATTCACGACTTGAACCATAATGATTGACATTACGATCCTTATGACATAAATAACTATTTCCGACGACCATATGAGAAAATTGTATATGTCATTCATATTAGTGGTTTAGAACATCTATCATTGCTACACTAGTGACTTTGGTTTTCTGTTTTGTAACGCTGAAATAGTTCTTGTAAAATCCGATAGAGGCGCTGCAAAGGAATTACGAAAGCCATCTTACGGATTTTTTTTGAACTTGCAAAACAAGGACAGATTAAACAAAAAATTATATTTAACCCCGCTCACCCCGCTGATATTACTTGTTTTATTATTAAAATCATTATGCAGAGGCATGCACAAAAAACGGCCAAAGATGTAGCTTCGTTATTTCTTATCCGATTTTAATAAGTGATATGTCATCTTAATTGGTTTCAAGAATACTACTATCAGATAATAAAATATTGATTTTATTTTTGAAAACATCTGAGGAGGAGGCAACTTTTCTTTTTGAAATGGCAACATATTTTATTCAAATGAAAAAATCATTAAAAAAAGTAATCTAAACCAATTATACCATTTTTTTTTTTAATTAATTTTTTAATTTATTTTTTATAATTTTTTTTATTATTAATTTTTTTTTAATTAAAATTAATAATAACAAAAAAAAATTAAAAAAATAAGAAATTTTTTTTTTTAATTATTTAAAAAAAAGTATTAGTATAATTGGTTTAGATTATTTTTGTTAATGATTTTTTTTTAATCGAAAAAAAAAAATATGTTGCCTTTTGAAAAAGAAAAGTTGCCTCCTCCTCCTCTGATGTTTTCAAAAATAAAATTAGTCTTTTATTATCCGATAGTAGTATTCTTCAAACAATTTAATATGACATATCACATATTACAATCGGATAAGAAATAACGAGGCTAAAATTTTTTATTCGTTTCGACCAGTTGCTTCCGTCAAAACAGCGCCACCTGCAATTAGGTACATTTAACTAAAAATATTCGAGTACCTTCTGATGTCATCAAAGGTTATGTTATGACTTTTGTGATGTTACAACAAAATATTATTAATGGTCGCAAAATCTTCGTGGTCGTCGTCACTTTTTAGCTCGTTGCGTAATATACTAATTTTAAACTAGTCTACTAGTCCATAAAAACAAACATGGGATATGGACAGTATATGTGTTGGTTTTTGAAAATTATTTATACATTTTAAGAAAAGACCTAAAAAAAATTAGTTAACTCTGTAAAACAGTTAAAAATAAATTTTGAAAGAATTTTTTGGTCATAATCTAGCAATCTCGGTGCCATCTGAAGCAAATTATTGAAAATATAGCATTATCAAAATACAAAAAATTAATAACTTTAAATTATAATCGCATGAATTTTTATTCAAACATGAAAAAAAAAACAATATTTTAAAATGAACAATTAAAGCGTGTCATTCCCAAAGAGCCCAAGTGTCAAAAACATAATTTATAGAAAAATAGTTTAAAGATTACATTTATACTGACAGAGTCTTATGTTTTTGTATATAGGGTGGTGATTATTTCGTTGCTCACAATTGGTATCTTTTAAATTGCAGGAGATACGAGGTCGGTTAAATTAGAGAAAAGTTGCTTATTTTTATGGCCATTAAAAATCTGAAAGAAAATTTAAGATGACGTAAAAAGAATTTTTTTTGGCCTTCTAGATTCGAAGCCAAGATATTCAATTTTATTATTTCTTATGCCCGCCATATTGGATTTTTACCTCATCAGATAATAAATAATAATACATGTTCAGATTGCTAATTAACTTTAATATGTTCCTTTAGAAAATTTGTATAATTTAAGAATTGGTATAAAAAACAAGTGAAAGTTTTTGGACAGTTTCCAGGATTACCATAAAAATACATCCTCAAAGTTGATCTAATAATAAAGAAAATAATAATAATAAACAAATGACCTGCAATTAGAGTATTTTATGTAGTTGTCTTTATATTATTAAACAAATAAAATGATTAAAGTATTTGCTTTTTTATTATTTTGATCAAATTTAAAGTTTCATTTGAGGCGATATTTTTATGGTAACCATGGAAACTGTCCATAAAACATTGCATTCATTTGTTTTTTATAGGAATTTTCAAATTTAACACATTTTCTAAGGAAACACATTAATGTTAATAAGTAACCTGGAAATTTATTATTATTTATTATCTGATGAGGTAAAAATCCAATATGGCGGCCATAAGAAATAAAAAAAGTTGAATATCGCGTCTTAGAATCTAGGAGCCCAAAAAATTATTTTTTGACGTCATTTAACTCAGGATAGTCAACAATTTAAAGGTACCAAATTTCATTGATGTAGCAGTAATGGTTTGGAAAATATAAATTATTTTCTAAAATCACATGTTTTAGATTTTTTGCCATAATTTTGCAATGAGTTATAATATCTTAAACTTTCTTTCATATTTTTAATGGCCATAAAAATGCGCAACTTTTCTTTAACTTAACCAACCTCGTATCTCTTCCACATTGAAAGATACCAACGGTGAGCATCGAAATAATCACTACCCTCTATAGACCAGTATTTAAGCAAATCGTGAATTTCCAAAAATTTGGGAATGCCATGCTTCATAATCGATTTAAATTATAAACAGCATTTTTTTGTCAAAATATATAGGTGAAAATGTGGCAGTTTTGTATTCAAATTTGTTGCTTTCATTAACCATTTCAGCGTGTTCTTACATTTCTATAAATCAAGCGATATTATTTCTGTTTAAAATTATGAATTTAATTATAAAAGTTTTATTAAAAAAAAAAAGATTACTATAAGTTTTTTAGTTTAATTTTTCTTAAGAGTCATTTTTTTAGTATGCTAAATAGGGTGCCACGCCCGCATAAATAACCCAAAAACTACTTAATTTTTTTGTACCAAATTTTGGTAGCATTAAAAAATATTTATAATGAACAAAATCGGAGAAAAGAATTAAAAAATATTAACAGTAAGTGTATTTTTAAGGCCCTTGAAGTACTCCTACTTTACAGTAAAATTACTCAAAAACCAATCAAAGCCCGATGTTACACTTCTCCGAATTTGTTATGCCATAAAATCTGAATCGATTGATACCATAAACATATGCCAAAGAAAAATTTATTTAATTAGTTATTCGTGCATAAATATAATATATGTACAATAGTTTTCAATTATTGTGTAAAACTGTGTATATTGTTGTTATTATTTATTTAAATTGGGTATTTAGTTTTTAAATCGGTGCGCGGTGCGAGTAACATAAATGACCCTTAATGTATTAAAACTTTTTACGTCAGGATCTTTAGATTTCTTTGTGAAATGAAAGTAGTTCAAAAGATTAACTTTAACCGATTTAATAAGTAACGGTGATATGATCCAATTTTTTAACTATAATGTCTAAGGGTAAAAACATGGCGCAGCACAGACTCCCGATTCAAGCTCGACTCCTGCACCATGTTTACGCGAATAAGAAACACTAGCCTGTATTCAAAATTTTAGACACGTCTTTAAAGAAATATTTGTAATCAAGAAATATTTTCTAATCACGTGTATAACGTTAACGACGTCTCTAAATTTTTTATCACGATCACTGAATACAGGCTAATGTGTTTGTTTTTAATGCTTGAGCTGGTACTTGAGTCGGTGCTGCAGCACGTTTTTGCCCTAAGATTTTTAAAAAGTTCAATATAAAGTTAAACGCAGGTATTTTATAAAATACCTTAATTTGGTTATTTTCATTGAATATAAAGTCAGTTATAAAAAATATGGAAATTTTTAATTTTAATTAAAACGAGGAATAAACTGAATACCAACTCGCTCATGTATTATTTACCCTGGTTAAAAATCGGTGCGTTCTAATAGGCGTGTACGAAAGTGATTGATATTTTGCTGGATTCGATTTCGTCACTTTCATTTTTACGGTGTAAATTGTCTATTTGCATTTTTAAATTTTTTAAAGGCAAACACATCTGCTCCCTTTTTGCGGCCGAATTAATCATTACCGATATTCAAATGGAAACGACCGTAATAAAAGCGTACATAAAAAATAAATTCGGCACAGGATAAACACGATTTCGTTTCAACATTAAAATGTATTTTAATATTTTAATGGTGGTGTATTTTTAATTTTTTATTTGTTACTGATTTGTTTATATTGCCGCCTTAAATGAAATTGATTTTAAATTTAATAAAGCATATTTCGTTTTCTACCCACAATCGATGATTCCAATTCCTATTTTTAATATAAAATACAAAATTTTAAATTTTTCTTATATTTGGGATTAGTTTTCAACTTTTTTATATTAATAAGTTGTTAAAAGTTATATGCTAAATGTGTGTTTGAGAAGCTTTAATTTACTTCAATGATATTACAGGGTTTTTATTAAAATCATAAAATCTAGAAAACAACTTTTAACGACTTTATTTTTTATTTATTTTGTACATGTGTTACGTGAAAATTTCGTCGGCTCTGCTTTTTTAAACATCATCAATAACCCACAAAAACTTTTCATCGACACTTCATTTTTTGGTCCACCTGAACACCATACATCACTAATAATGGTTTAACTATTCATGGATTTTCCATCCAAGTTTCTCACCATTTAACCGATGTGCTGATAAAACTGGAATGTAGAACAAAAGATGTTTCAATAGTCAATAAAAGGTGTTTAAAAAGCAATTAGATTTCATGGACATTATCTTTTCAACGACTACACCTTAATCGACAGACCTTTGCATCGACGCTACGGGCCATTCCAAACTGCGCCAAAAATCAGGTAAGGGGATTAATGATGCGGTAAAATCCGCCAACCATAAAATTTTGACCGCAAAGGGGTAAGGAAAAGTACGCCACACTACTACCTGAAAGGATGAAAATAATGATCCATATTTGAGAAAATAATTTTTTATTTATTTACTAAATTTAATTTTTATAGGAAAATGTAATATATATAATAATCTTAATAATACACACCTAACTTTTTGACTTATTCGGTTATGTTATTGTTTTTTAAAATACACTCGGTGGTGGTCGGGTTAGGTTAGGTTTGGGTAGAATTTTTTTTGATGTATATAGTCTATTATAAAGGAGTAATTTTGATAAAATGATAAAAACGCATTTAAAAAAAAAAACGCACCTATTATACTATTATTATACTTAAAAAACAAAAATTCTATATGAAAAATAACTTCAATTTGAAGGCAATACAAGAGCGTTTCTGTTAATTTTTTTATTACAAACACCTAAAAATCAATGTTTACTAGCGAGGAGTACGCATTTCAAACATTTTGACGACTATCCTCTTAAAGACTGAATTATGTTCAATTATAGCGAGAATTATAAATAATATATTATTGAATGGAAAGTATCCTGATATTCTTAAAATTGCCAAAGTATTTTTGAAAAATAGCCTGAAACTGATCAATTGTTACTTAGTGGGTGACCAATGTATGGTTGCATTTATTTTTATTTTAACTTTTAACAAAATCAAGCTTTAAAGCCTTTTTAACCCATCTTACCTGTTAAAAACGCGTTTTACATATCTAACGTGAAAATGCTATAACTTCTCAAATATTCCATCTAATTAAAAAAAAATATGACCGCTGTATAGAGAATAGTTGGAGCTTTGCAATGATGTATCACTCGACCAGCGAGAAGTTAGCAACAAACTTTCCAGCTACAAACATTTTACATGTATTTCTCCATAAGAGGTTTTTTCGATATACCTTTTTGTCTATACAACCTACAGATAAACAAAATATATCATTAGAAAGCTTGATTCAAGACAATTATAACAGTATTAATCACTATGCTTGTCCGTCCAGATTAAGTAAGTAATTACGCCATAAACAAAAGTCTACCTTAAATAACTAATCAACTGTAGATTTTTTTCTAATTATCCCTCCAAAAACTTTGACTACTCAATTGATTGCATTTTTCATATGGATTACGACAGTGTTAATCACAATTCTTGTCCGTCTAAATTTAATGAAAAATTAAGAAAAAACACAGATTTTATGGAAAAAAATATCGGAATTTTGACTTTACACGTGAATATCTCTTTGTGCAAATGTTACATTGAAAAAATAAATGTACAGTTTGATAGAAAATTTAATTGGGATTACCGTAAGGTATGTCACTTATCTTGTCCGTCAAGATTTAAGTCGTAATCGATTCGCCAACAAAACTCTACATGCAAATTTACAAGTTATGACGCCAATTTAACATCCATATGTAGATTTTTTTCTAATTATCCTACAAACAAGTTTGACACCTTACTGGATTACATTTTCTGTGTAGATTTCGAAAATGTTAATCACAATGCTTGTCCGTTTTGTTTTAACGATTAATTAGCAGAAAACTCACTATTTCTCGTTTTTTCATAATAAAAAAATAAGTTTAGAGATGAATATCTTTTTGTGCAAGCGTCTTACAAAAAAGTTAATTATACCAAAAGATCGGAAATTTAATTGCGATGATCGTGATATATTTAACTAATCTTGTCCGTTAAGATTTAACCCTTTATCGATCCAGCAACAAAAGTCTCCTAGGTAATTTTCATAAATATACGCGAAAACAATATTCAACCATATTTTTTTCCTATTTGACATACATAAAACTTAGACCACTTAATAGATCACAATTTTTATGTAGTCTACGAGGGTATTAATCACAATGCTTGTCCGTTCCGTTTTAATAATAAATTAGCTGACAACTCACTAAAATATGGTTGAATATTGTTTTCGTGTATTTTTATAAAAATTACCTTGGAGACTTTTGTTGCTAGATCGATAAAGGGTTAAATCTTGACGGACAAGATTAGTGAGATATACCACGATCATCAAAATTAAATTTCCGATCTTTTGGTGTAATTAACTTTTTTGTAGGACGCTTGCACAAAAAGATATTCATCTGTAAACTTATTTTTTTATTATGAAAAACGAGAAATAGTGGGTTTTCTGCTAATTAATCATTAAAACAAAACGGACAAGCATTGTGATTAACATCTTCGTAATCTACACAGAAAATTTAATCTGGTAAGGTGTCAAACTTGTTTGTAGGATAATTAGAAAAAAATCTACATATGGATGTTAAATTGACGTCATAACTTGTAAATTTGTATGTAGTGTTTTGTTGCCGAATCGATTCCGACTTAAATCTAGACGGACAAGATAAGAGACACATACCACTGTAATCACAATTAAATTTCCTATCAAACTGTACATTTATTTTTTCAATGTGACATTTGCACAAACAGATATTTACCTGTAAACTCAAAATTCCGATATTTTTTCCCAAAAAATCTGTGTTTTTTCTTAATTTTTCATTAAAACTAGACGGACAAGCATTGTGATTAATACTCTCGTAGACTACATAAAAATTGTGATCCATTAAGTGGTCTAAGTTTTATGTATGTCAAATAGGAAAAAAGATATGGTTGAATATTGTTTTTGCGTATTTTTATGAAAATTATCTTGGAGACTTTTGTTGCTGGATCGATAAAGGGTTAAATCTCAACGGACAAGAATAGTGAGATATACCACGATCATCACAATTAAATTTCCGATCTTTTGGTGTAATTAACTTTTTTGTAAGACGCTTGCACAAAAAGACATTCATCTGTAAACTTATTTTTTTATTATGAAAAACAAGAAATAGTGGGTTTTCTGCTAATTAATCATTAAAACAAAACGGACAAGCATTGTGATTAACATCTTCGTAATCTACACAGAAAATGTAGTTTGGTTAGGTGTCAAACTTGTTTGTAGGATAATTAGAAAAAAAATCTACATATGGATGTTAAATTGGCGTCATAACTTGTAAATTTGTATGTAGTGTTTTGTTGCCGAATCGATTCCGACTTAAATCTAGACGGACAAGATAAGTGACACATACCACTGTAATCCCAATTAAATTTCCTATCAAACTGTAGATTTATTTTTTCAATGTGACATTTGCACAAAGAGATATTCACCTGTAAACTCAAAATTCCGATATTTTTCCCATAAAATCTGTGTTTTTTGTTAATTTTTCATTAAAACTAGACGGACAAGCATTGTGATGAATACCATCGTAGACTACATAAAAATTGTGATCCATTGAGTGGTCTAAGTTTTATGTATGTCAAATAGGAAAAAAGATATGGTTGAATATTGTTTTTGCGTATTTTATGAAAATTACCTTGGAGACTTTTGTTGCTGGATCGATAAAGGGTTAAATCTCAACGGACAAGAATAGTGAGATATACCACGATCATCACAATTAAATTTCCGATTTTTTGGTATAATTAACTTTTTTGTAAGACGCTTGCCCAAAAAGATATTCATCTGTGAACTTATTTTTTTATTATGAAAAACGAGAAATAGTGGGTTTTCTTCTAATTAATCATTAAAACAAAACGGACAAGCATTGTGATTAACATTTTCGTAATCTACACAGAAAATGTAATCTGGTAAGGTATCAAACTTGTTTGTAGGATAATTAGAAAAAATCTACATATGGATGTTAAATTGGCGTCATAACTTGTAAATTTACATGTAGAGTTTTGTTGGCGAATCGATTCCGACTTAAATCTAGACGGACAAGATAAGTGACACATTCCACTGTAATCCCAATTAAATTTCCTATCAAATTGTACATTTGTTTTTTCAATGTGACATTTGCACAAACAGATATTTACCCGTAAACTCAAAATTCCGATATTTTTTCCCATAAAATCGGTGTTTTTTCTTAATTTTTCATTAAAATTAGACGGACAAGAATTGTGATTAACACCGTCGTAATCCATATGAAAAATGCAATCAATTGAGTATTCAAAGTTTTTGGAGGGATAATTATAAATAAATCTACAGTTGATTAGTGATTTAAGGTAGACTTTTGTTTATGGCGTAATTACATACTTAATCGGGACGGACAAGCATAGCGATTAATATTGTTATAATTGTCTTGAATCAAGCTTTCTAATGATATATTTTGTTTATCTGTAGGTTGTATAGACAAAAAGGTATATCGAAAAAACCTCTTATGGAGAAATACATGTTAAATGTTTGATGCTGGAAAGTTTGTTGCTAACATCTCGCCGGTTATCACTCGACCACTATTGTCATTTAAGATTTCTGAAGGGGTAGTTTCCCTGCATAACTGGGGGAGGGGTTGTCCCTTGCGTTACCCCCACCAAATAAAAATTGACAGGTTTCAGGGTTTTTTTCAAAAATTATTTGTATTAAAAATAACCTAGGTGGGAACTCTTAGTTGGGCCCCCTGTATAAAAAAGGAAATAAGAAACATCCTAATAACTATATATAGGCCAATTTCAGTTCTTTCAATATTTAACAAAATTCTAGAAAAAGTGATTAATAGAAGACTTGTCAACTTTATTGAAAATACAATTGGGTTTGATTTTCATCAATATGGATATCAAAATAATAGTAATACTCAATCGGCAGTGACAGACTTAACTGAAGAACTTTTGTTGAATGTTGATAAAGCAAAATGTGTACCTCAAGGGTCAGTACATGGACCTATTTTATATAATTTATATGTTCAAGACATTATGAACCTTGATTTAAATTGTACATATTATTCATATCCTGATGATATAGCATTAATATTTTATTCAAATAATATAGAAGAAATTGAATCAAAAGTTAATGAAGATTTAAAAATTATACATGATTGGTCTAATAATAATAACCTAAAACCAAATGAAAAAAAACAGTTTATATGACCTTTAATCATATTAACAAAAAGTGTATAAATTTAAAATTAATGATAAATGGAAAAAATCTTCAACAAGTTACATAAACAAGATATTTAGGACTATGGATTGATGAAACATTAAAATGGAAGAAGCATGCTTGTGAAATAGAAAATAAAATTATTCCTTTAATTGGTGTATTACGAAGATGTGATAATGAATTGGATCTTAGGACAAAATTTATACAAATTTCTGCAAGTTCACATACCTCTACAAAATTTTTAGTATACAAGGTGTCCCGTTATTCGACCGACAACGTTTAACTGAAGATTCCTCACCTCAAAATAAGTCGACATGACCCTACTTATCTATTACCAAAAGTGAACCCCTGAGGAGTTATAAGCTTTTGAAGTTGAACTAAAAAAATACATTTTCCTTTATTGCGTCCAAACCAATGAAGATTTTATGACGAAATTTGGCGTACTTGAGTTTTTATAAGAAACGCGCACTTTGTAAAAAATTAGACAAAATTCAACATCTGCAAAGGGTTTAAATTGAAGAGGATGGGCATAAACCTCCTTATAAGTTTTTAGTATCTTAAGATATTAACATTAAAGTTACCAATTCCTATTTAATCATTCAATTGTAAGATTTTTTGTCTCTTACGTCTTCCAAATAAATTATGCCGTTCCTGCGAAAATGTAAAAAAGAAATTCAGTGAAAGACTAATTTAATTAATAACTTCACATTATCTAAGTGAAGTTGCATAAACTTAAATTTTAATTTTTTGGAGAATATCAAATGTATTGTTAAAGTTTACCAGTTTAAACTGTATTAATTTAAAATAAAACAAACGAAGAAGAATTAATTTAACAGTTTTATTAAAAAAATTATTGTAATAAATTAAGTGCATGTTCAACGTGAGTGCTCTCTGAACGAATACAAGAATTAATACGGCACAAAAATGAAAATCGAATAAATTCAAAGAAGTTTGGGATTTCACGTATCTCATTGGTTGCGTTGACGATTCGTACCCAAAGATCTTCTCTGCTTTCTACTGGAGTACTGTAAACTGTATCTTTTAAACAACCCCAAAAAGAAAAATCTAGAGGATTTAGATCCGGTGATCGCGGTGGCCAAGTCATTAGAGCATCACCACCCCGACCAATCCATCGGCGAGGAAATTTTTCATTTAAATAATTTCTCACATTTATTGAAAAATGAGGAGGGGGCTCCGTCTTGCATAAACCACATCTGTGCTCTGATGGCAAGGGGTACTTCTTCTAGTAGTCCAGTAAGATTATTTCTTAGAAAATCTAAATACGACACACCATTCAGTCTTGGTGGTAATTCAAATCGCCCTATAATATGATTGTCGATTATATCTGCCCACAGGTTGATGGAAAACTGCCTTTGATCATTGGCTACAATTTTCTCATGGGGATTTTCATCCGACCAGCTATGCAAATTATGCAAATTAATCATTCCGCTTCTTGAGAAGCAAGATTCGTCAGTAAACAAAATTATTCTGGCCATATTTGGATTTTGGTCGTATTTGCGTTTGAACCATTGGCAAAATAACAATCTATTGTCCAAATCAATCGGCAGCAATTCTTGAACTTTGCGAAAATGGTATGGATGAAGTAACTGTTCTTGAGGTGTTCTGTGTACGGCATTTTTTTGAATTTGTAATTGCGTAGAAATCTCTCTTACACTTACTCTGCGATTCTCCTCCACACATCCCAATATTTGTTCTTCTGCCTCTACTGTTCTTATTGTTCGTGGGCGCCCTACATTTCTACGATCAGTTTCCAGTTTACCATATTCACGCAAACGACGATCTAAGTTAGCAAATGTTGTATGATGAGGAGTTTGACGATTTGGATACTTCTCAGCATATCTTCTAGCAGCAGCTCTACCATTACTGTGACATTCACTGAATACTAGGTGCATGTCGGCATATTCATTAAATGAATTGATTCATTGATTGCATCCATTTTATAAGTAATTTTTGTAAATTAAAAGTTACTGTATTATCTATTATGACATCAATGTTGTTAGTATGGTTTTGGTTTCAAAGGGCGACTTAATATTGAAACAATAGGAAAAAGTACTTTGTGTTGCCTAACTTTGATGTTTTGCACTAGTTTTATTTTACTTATTTTCTGCAAGAACGGCATAATTGATTTGGAAGACATAAAAGAAAAAAAATCTTACAATTGAATGATTAAATGGGAATTGGTAACTTTAATGTTAATATCTTAAGAGAGTAAAAACTTATAATGAAGTTTATACCCATCCTCTTCCATTTAAACCCTTTGCAGATGTTAAATTTTGTCTAATTTTTTACAAAGTGCGCGTTTCTTATAAAAACTCAAGTACACCAAATTTCTTCATAAAATCTTCATTGGTTTGGATGCAATAAAGAAAAATGTATTTTTTTAGTTCAACTTCAAAAGCTTATAACTCCTCAGGGGTTCACTTTTGGTAATAGATAAGTAGGGTCATATCGAATTATTTTGAGGTGAGGAATCTTCAGTTAAACGTTGTCGGTAGAATAACGGGACACCTTGTATTATTCATTTATTGAATCTCACATTCGATATTTAATTACAACATGGGGATTCACCAACAAAAATATTTTAAATAAAATTCAACGTACGCAAAATAAATGCATAAAATCGTTATTTGGAATTAAAAAATTTTATCTAATAGATAATTTATATTTGGACTTAAAATTAAATAATATTGATCATTTAAAAATTTTTGAACAGTTCAAATTAGTTTTCAAAATTAAAAATAATATTCAAAAGTCAAACAGTTCCATAGTTTTGAATAATTCTATTCATAACCATTCTACACGTTCTTGTAATCAAATACATGCAAAATTTTAAATAATGCATTTTATAAATTTAATCAATTGCCAAATGAAACTCAAAATGAAAAAAACTTATTAAAGACTTTAATTAATATCATATCTATCTCGTTTAACTTTATATTGTTATCATTTTAATTTTTTATTTGTTTTATTATTTTTTACATTATTGTTTAATTTAGTTCATTGAATATTGAACATGTTATCAGCAAATTTTGCTGTTTTGTGTTCGTTAAAGAATGTTTTAAAAATATTGTATTCTTTTTTTTAACTCAATAAATAAAATATCTATTAAGTAAAATTTATGTCTCTCAAAAATGTGTTATTAAAATAGCTTAAAGTAAACCATCTGATTACAGTAGTATAAAACTTCAGGAAACCCACATTTTTACAAAATATCAATTATACAATTGTATATTTTGTCTATACAGCTATTCCATCAAATTAAAAAAGAATATGACAGCTGTATACTCGACCCCTAACCCCATTTGAGATTTATGAAGGGGTAGTTTTCCCTGCATAACGGGGTGAGAGGTTCTCCCTTGCGTTACCATAAAAATTGGTCCCCCACCAAATGAAAGTGGACCAGTTTCAGGGTTTTTTTTCAAAAATTATCTATTTTTAAAATTACCTGGGTGGGAACTCTTAGTTGGAGCTACCCTGTATATTTCCATAGGGAAGTACCAAATTCAAACAATCATAATTATATAACAAGATTTAAAATAGGAAATAATATTTTAGTTATCCCCAAATTAGCTTCACATAATGAAATTTTGAATGTTGAATTTCATTTTGAACTAAATCGGTGAGTGCATGTCAGTAATATTACATTAAAGTTGTTCGCCGATCGTACGTATTTTCGCAGTTTTCGTTTAAAATAAAGGGATTTGTAGTGTTTTGTGAGTTTAACTAGTCAAATTTTCAATTTTATTTAAATAAAAACAATGACAAGTACTCACCAATAATCCAAGGCGATTCTTTGTGTCCCTTACTGTTCTGTATCTCCTTGTTGCCATTATCATCTAGCCTAAAAACAAAAAAAGGGTACATGGGAGGTACTCCCAATCATAGAGTTACTAAGGTATCTCACCTGATGTACGTAGACGACATTAAGCTTTGCGCGGAAAATCAAAAGGCGTTAAGGTAACAAATAACAGCAGTCCAAAAATATGCTGAAAATATTGGTATGAGACTCGGTCTGGAATAATGTGCTATTTTCTCCCTTCATCGAGGAAGAAATAAGGTGATTGGCGAAGACATCCAGCTGGTAGATGAAAGAGACTACTCGGACATCTAATGCCAGGAGAAGCATATACTTACCTTGGAACGCAACAGCAGTCTACCCAAGAAGTATCGAAAGTAAAGAAATCAAGATTAAAGAAAGAATTTTTTGGGACAAATCAGGGTAAAGAAGAAGTAGTAAAATTTATTGAAACCAAATTACAAATTTATAAAAGAATATTCCCAGATGGAACAGAATGTGAGTTCTTAACAACAATTATTGAACAATTACTACCAGAAATTAGATCTTATCTACGTTATCCTGACTGTTGATTCAACGAGTAAAAAATATTGAATATGATATTTCTTGTCGTAAAAGTTGTAATGGATTTTCGGCACAAATGATTTGTTATTTTTGCAAAGGTAATCATTTGAAACGAAATTGTCCTAAACTAATTTTTGTAAATTGTAACAAAACAAGGCCACTTGAAGATTCTGGAATCCCTGGAATCAGACTTCACAATTAAACCGTCGGATATAATGCCGAGAAGTTTCGACTTTGAGACTGCGTTTGAAGTGGTTGTCCAAGACCGCCAAAGGGTAAAACACACGTTAAATCACTTAGATCCCAAGGCATCCTTGTGGTTCACGAACGGATCCAAATCCAATAGAGGAACAGGTATAGGCATATATGTGCCCTGCTATAGGGTTTCCATGGTCTTGGGAACTTCCCCAACCATTACGCAGGCAGAAACTCTGGCTGTGAATTATGTGCCCAGGAGTACATACGAAGGAGACTCAAAGGAGCAAAAATATATATATTGACCGATAGCCAGGCAACGATTTGGACTTTAAAGGCCCACACCCTTGAGTCCAAATTGGGCTGGGAATGTCGACAATCCCTGAAGCAACTGGCAAAAGGAAACAAGCTTGTAATGTAGGTGCCAGGGCACCAGGGAATAGAAGGCAACGAAATTGCTGATGAGTTGGCAAGATCGACCTCAAATCTTACACCGAGTGGTCCAGAACCATTCTGTGGGCTGAACAAGACACATCTACAGGAGGACAGCATACGGTGGAAAAGGGATTGTACAATGTCCCACTCCGGGTTCAAGACAGGCGAAGAAATTCATTGAGCTTCTCGACCAAAGTAGGAACGAACTGAGGCTCGTCATAGGCCTTTGAACTGGACATTGCCCATGAGGTATCATCTCAACAAAATGGGCAAGTCAGAAATTAAAACTTGCAGATTCTGTGGCCCAGAAGGTGAAACTTCGGAGCATATCATTTGCGAATGCAACGCATTAACTCGCATTAGATTTGATCACTTTGGCTGGACAACTCTAATTCTAGACGAAGTCAAGGCTATGCCTCCTAAGGATCTAATTAGCTTTATTAAGCATTTAGATATCCCAAGACTTCACTAGAGTAATGGTTGTCTGATCAAAATGGTCGCAGTTCAGTAAGGTTCAATTGCAGCCAATCGCCCTCCTATCTAATCTAATCTAATCTAATTCACCTTCCAGTAAAGTGTTCAGTAGTGTTACTAGGGAGTTATTTACATGTAAAAATGATCAGTAAATTAAACTATTCGCTAATGTCAATTCGCTGAAAGGTTTTCGCTACTGAGAAGTAAATTTATAATACAGGGTCCGCCAAAAGTCCCGGGACAGCGTTGTATTTTTTGATTGCATGAATATATTTTTTCAAAAATTTGCATACTTATACAGTATCATAAAAACAACATTCTGAGATAGTTAGAACTTCCCCATCTTTTGGGGGGGGGGGGGGGGGGTCATGTGGGGAGAAATACCCCGCTTTTTTAAATTGCTACCCATATCGAGTTTTAACTTATTTTAAAGAGAATTAAAAAAGAAACACATTCCTGAAAACCAGATGTCATTATGTTGATTTGTTAAAAAGTTATTAAGGATTAAAGCTATCAAAACGGTGTGGAAGAAAATCTAGTTACCATTGATATTTTGCAAAGAAAAATCATTGAGAATACTTACAATAGTGTAAAAAACTTTTCCACGATAGGAAGTGCTTTCAGGGATGACAACGTAAATAATTATTAAATGGCATTGACTAGCACCCCAATTTGAAGCTAATGAAAATTAGAAATAATTTGGCTCTATCCGGAAGTCATTACAATAAATTAATGAAATTTAATACCAAATTTTCTTACTTTTTTATTTTGTTTGTTCATTGCACAACTTTCCAAATATCTAATATTTGTTTTCTAAATTTTATAGCAAATGCTCAAATTGTCATCGTTCTTCAATTTCGCAGATACCTAAGCGGTGATAAATCGAATTTTGCACGTTTTGGAGCATATACAGATAATTTGGTTGATCTCGTGACGGATCCGATTTTTCAATTCATTTAATGTTTCAGGCTTTGTTGTGTACACTCGATTTTTCAAAAAAACCCAAAAGAAAAAATCAAGAGGGGTTAAATCAGGTGATCTTGGAGGCCATTCGATTTCGTCCCTCCTGCCCATCCATCTATTTGGAAAAGTTACATTTAAAACATTCCGTACTTCAAAACTAAAATGCGGGGGTTGAAACCAAATCGTATTAAATAGGTCACCAGGATATAAAACACGAAGAGCTGGAATTATACGGTTGTTTAATAATTGGAGGTACCCTTATGAATCCAAGTTTCCTTGAATTACAAAGGATCCAATTATGTTCAATCTAATAACACCAGCCCATACATTTAGTTTCTGAGGACGTTGTGTGTGATGCTCCTGCATCCATCTTGGATTTTCATCACTCCAATATTGAAAATTATGTCGGTTAACTTGACTATTTAGATAAAAAGTGGCTTTGTTCGAAAAAACTCCGCGTTTAAGAAATTTTGGTCCCTTTCCAGTTTTGCCCGCATTTGCTCACGGAATTCTTGCCTTCTATCATAATCATCCTCTGACAATTCTTGTACTAAATGGCATTTATAGAGAGTATATAGACTGGTTTTCAAAATTCTACGGACGGAACTTTCACTAACGTCATGAAATTGAGCTGCCTTTGTTAAAATGGTGTGAGGATCCTCAATAAAGGAAAAGTACTTCTTCCGAATTTTCTTCACTAGTTGCAGATTTCGGTCTACCACTTCTTGGTCTGTCTTTTACAGTGCCTTCTTCTTCAAACCTTCTTAAAGTTCTTTCAACAGTTGACTTTGAAATTGGGGGACGAATCATTAACAGCTTTATTCTTTCTTTTTCACTTAAATAAAAATATATTCACGCAATCAAAAAATATAGCGCTGTCCAGGGACTTTTGGCGGACCCTGCATATTTACACATAAAAATAACTACTTATTCACCACCCAGTAGTGAAAACCTTTCAGTAAATTGAGTATATTGAATAGATTCATTGACTGATCACTTTTACATGTATGGGCGCGTTCCAGTAATGAACACTAAAGCCCACGACGACCGCAAAGTCGTTCTACATAAGACCGCGATTTTTTCTTTCGTCCATCGATGGCGACCGCAAGAAGGTCACAACGACCGTATTTATTCGTGGATTTATGTGGTTGTTTGTTGAATGGTGACCTTTTGAGCTAGTGGAACGGGAAAATTTTGCGGTTGTGGTCGTGGGCTTTAGTGTTCATTACTGGAACGCGCCCTAAATAACTCCCTGGTAACACTACTGAATACTTTACTGAAAGGTGAATATACCGAGTAGGCTAGTAGATGTAAACATTTGATATAACCATTTACGATTTTAAACAATGTTATCAAATCATTGTGACAGCGCCCTTGATACAATGGAAGTAAATTAAAATATTCAAGTAAGTTGTTATAGTTGTATTCCTCTTTAGGAATATTTATATATATATACAGGGTGGGCCAACGAAAACGAAACAGACGATTTTTGAAATAGTTAATAAAAAAAATTGAAAAAATGCTCGGTCAGGTCAACTTTAGTTTCGAGGGGGACATATTTTGCAATAGAGCTGATTCAAAAATCCATTCATCCCTGCGCCCTATTGACACAACCCCTTAAATTTTAATAGGGATGGTGGGGTAAGTAATACCTCGTTGGAAAGATCTTTTTATCAAGAGTAACATACAAAAAAAAAAGTTAAATCGATCGATTAGTTTTAAAGATATTCAAAATTTAGCAAGTAGAGTTTTCATACCTTTTAAAATTGTGCTATGAACACCACGCCTTTAATTTTAAGTCTTTTGATAGGGTAAGTAATACCTCCTTGGAAAGTTCTTTTTACCACAAGTAGCATACAAAAAAATAAAAGTGAAATCGATTGGTTTGTTTTAAAGAATTCAAAATAAAACAGTATTGCACATTATTTTTTATTTAACCAAACTAAACTTAACTAATCTTTTTGAAGAAAACTTAACACTTTAAAGAATCCCATCGATCCCTACACTTTCAAGGATGTTTTTATTATTTTATTAAATGTTCGAATTGAGTTCCACCAACCTCCATTCAAACGTACAAATTTTGCTCAAAGCGAATTCTTACATTTTGTAACATTTCAACAGTAATTTCTCGGCATTCATTAATAATTCTCTGTCGTAACTCTGCTAGAGATCCTGGTTCCGTTGCGTAAATCTTACTTTTTAAATGCCCCCAAAGGAAAAAATCAAGGGGAGTAAGATCGGGAGATCGCGGCGGCCGCTCAAAAGGTCCTCTACGCCCAATCCATTGCCCAGGAAACGTCGTATCCAAGAATTCCCTAACAGGCCGTGTGTAATGAGGAGGGGCTCCGTCTTGTTGGAAAATCAGATGGTCTTCTAAATAACGATCGTCATTTTCGATAATATCGTCAAGAAATGGATGAACAAAGTTTTGAAGTAGATCCAAGTACATATCCCCTGTTAGATTCCCATCTAGAAAATAAGGACCAATAAGACGGTCTCCAAAAATTCCAACCCACACATTCAATTTTTGAGGAGTTTGAGTGTGAACTTCATGAAATACCTTAGGATTCTCATCTGACCAATATCGACAATTATGACGATTAACGGTTGAGTTTAAGAAAAAAGTGCACTCATCAGAAAAACAGATATTATAAAGATAATTTTCATCAGCATTTATCCATTCCGTCATCACCTCACAAAATTGCGGTCGCCTATCAATATCATCTTCATTTAACTCATGAATTAAATGAATTTTATAGGGATGATATTTGTGACCTTTCAATATTCGGCGAATGGTTGTTCTGCTGATGTTACTCACAGTCTCCAGTTTTCTTGTGCTTAAAGTTGGATCTGCAGCAACTTGTCCCAAAACACCTATTTCAACGACCTCATTTCTTATTAGACGAACATTACCAGGATCACGTTTCTTATTACCAACAGAACCAGTATTTTTAAATTTTGCAACCAACTCCAGAACGTATTTTCGGTTACAATGTTTGTTTGGATGTTGTTCATTAAATAAATTAGCTGCACGATGAGTATTCTCATCGTTTTTAAAACAAAAAGTGATTAATTCAACCCTTTCTGGAATTGTATAAACCATTGCTAGTAGAAGCTTTTACAGAAGTTCACAAAATTTTAAATGTTGATTTCTAATAATTAGTCATAAACAGTTTTAACACGATGAAAATCACCACTAATACAAAATACAACTGATAAAAAGAATCTCAATGTGGTTATAAATCGTTTTATGTTTTGCATTGTTTTGTTCCAGATGTTACAAAATTTTAAACAATTCCTCGAATAAATTTAAATTTGTTTTTTAAAATCTCTCTTTTGTAGAAAATGAAAATAAATTGCGTTTTACATGTTTTTGTATGTTACTTAAAAGATCTTTCCCAGGAGGTATTACTTACCCTATCATAACACTTAAAATTGAAGCCGTGGTGTTCATAACTCAATTTTAAAGGCATGAAAACTCTACATGTTAAATTTTGAATATCTTCAAAACGAATCGAAGGATTTAACCTTTTTTTCGAGTGATACTCTGGGTAAAAAGTTCTTTCTAACGAGGTATTACTTACCCCACCATCCCTATTAAATTTTTAGGGGTTGTGTCCAAAGGGCGAGGGATGAATGGATTTTTGAATCAGTTCTATTGCAAAATTTGTCCACCTCGAAACGATATTACTTACCCTATCAAAACACTTAAAATTGAAGGCGTGGTGTTCATAGCACAATTTTAAAAGACTTGAAATCTCTACTTGCTAAATTTTGAATATCTTTAAAACGAATCGATCGATTTAACTTTTTTTTTGTATGTTACTCTGAGTAAAAAGATCTTTCTAACAAGGTATTACTTACCCCACCATCCCTATTAAAATTTTAGGGGTTGTGTCCATAGGGCACAGGGGTGAATGGATTTTTGAATCACTTCTATTACAAAATATGTCCCCCTCGAAACCAAAGTAGACCTGTCCGAGCGTTTTTTCAAAATTTTTTATTAACTATTTTAAAATTCGTCTGTTTCGTTTTCGTTGGCCCACCCTGTATATATATATATGTATATATTTATAAATATACTCATAATTTAAGGGGGTTATTCTAGTCTAGAAGCCCGAATTTCGAGCTTTTTTGAGGATTTATAAAAAAAAGCAATTGATATTTTTACTATCCATTTTTTATGGCTTATTTATTCATATTTCAAGAGTACATAAAAAAAAATATTAAAGTGTCAGCAAGTTATACGTCGTTGAAGTAGAGGGGCGAAAAAAAAGCCGTGTCCCGGTCGTCATGATATCTACCCTCCTGGTCACTTGATAAATAAAATTATGGACAATTTTTATCAGTATAATTGCTAGTATCGTATGAACCAGAAAAAATGAAAAAAAAAGATTTTTTCGCACAATGGCTACTCAAAAATTGAGGTCGATTTTCACAGTATTTTTTTAACTTTCTCGAACTTTTTAAAAATATTAAAAATGAAAAATTTCTAGTTTATATTGACTCATACGATAGAGGAATATACAATAAAGAATATTCATGCCAAACTTCAGATATTATGTCAACCGCGTCGAAAAAAGTAGTTTCGAGAAAAACGCGTTTAAAGTTTTACGTTAAGTTTTAGGCAGTGTAACTGTTAGATGCGTACATATAACTTGCATTTTCTTAATCAGCCATCCCAGTTCCATACATCTGGCCTTCTTCCATTTCATTTTGCTGATTTTCAGCGATTCTATCCGCAAGACGAGCAGTTCTTCCTTCTTTTGAAGCATTTGAAGATCGAACTTCAGAACGTTGCATTCTTACTTCATTGCGCCTAACAACAAACCCTTGGGTTTCCCCACCAATTTTCATCCCCATAAGTTTCATTATATTTAAAATGGGATTAAAGCCTTCATTGAAAATACTGACTGCTAAATAAGTAGCAATTTCGATTGTCTGAACTCCAGCATGGATGTGCTTGGGTGCAAACGTCCATATCAAAGAATTTAGTGATTCGTTGTTTTTTTGAGTTTCGGAACCCAAACAACGTTCCAATAAAGAATCATCTGACAAGCTTTCGTAAATAGGTTTTAAAACTGTTAAAACTTTATCAGTAAGTGGTGGATCATAGTGTTTAAAGTCATCCAGAGTTTCTTGTTGATTGTCACTGAACCTCCGTTTTTTTATCTGGCTGGACGACAAGAACGTCACTAAAATGACTATAACTTTAAAAATAATTAGAATTTTGAAAAATCCTTTTAGGGAGATATTCTTGCATATCTAAACTATCTAAATATGGGAAAAAATTTATCCATGAGTGTAGACGAGTAAAGGGTGAAGTCTTATTAATTAATTAGAAATTCCTTGGAATTATAAGTTTTTAATAAATTTGTAACATTCATCAGTGTTTGGTTTAATAAGACTTCACCCTTTACCCGTCTACACACACTATCGTTTTGTAGCATGACCTTGTCTCTCTCATGATGAATGATTTTAAAAATTTTTAAGTCATCGCCGAACCGAAAAAAATACTGTGCCTAATACAATTACCAATATCGTTGATAAACAGCAAAGAAAGAATGGGACCACAGTGGGAACCCTGAGGACTTCCGAGTATACAGATATTGGTTTGGAGATTGAACTGGCGAATTTAACATATTAAGTTCGATTATTTAAAAAACTGTTTAATAATGGCTATCATTTCTCGCTCCATGAATAATATACTATTATTGTTAATACATATTTTAATTTTTTGTTGTTGTTATTTCCCCACAAGCTATTTTGTTTTATATTTTGCAAATTTATATTTTATAAATAAACCATATTTCATTTCATTTCATGGACAATTCTTGAACGAGTACCTACAGTTCATCGACACTTCATTTTCATCGAACCGACCCGACCCGACCGTTTCATAGACAACAATGTGTTTCAACGACACACATGGACACATGTTTAATCAGATTACTTTTATATATTTTTAAGTCGAAAAAATAAGGTCGATACAAAGTATAATTCAAGGAAAAAGTAGTATTCATAAAACGTTCTTGTTGATGAAAAGAACACAGCCATAAATGCCCACAAGAAAAAAGCGCACACCGAAAAATGAGCACATGGAAAAAAGCGCACACGAAAAAAGCGCTCACAGAAAGAAACGCACGCGGATAAAAGTGCACACGGAAAAAAGCACACACAGAAAAAAGGGCACACAGAAATAAGCCAATAAGCGCACATCGAAAAAAGCGAACACTGAAAAATGCGCACAAGGAAAAAAGCGCAAATTTCTCATAAAAATAATAATTACTATTATAATGCTTAAGGTGATAGGGAGTCAAATGTTGAAAAACCGACGTTTTTACCTTTCATCATTTTTTTAAAAGTTTTTCGAATTGGAAAGTCAAAAAAATAAGAAAATACCAAACTAAATTAAGAATTTTACTTTCATTTATAATTTTTGTTATTTATGTATCTACAATTACATTTGTGTAATTTTGCAAGAAAAACTTCTATATTTATATTTTATTTTTTGCAAAACTATGCTCGTATAAATCTTGATAAATGAAAAATAAAAATTGCATATAAAAGTGCAATTCTTACTTAAGTTCGGTATTTAATTATTTTTTTTAGTTTCCAATTTGAAACACTTTAAAAAATTCAGGAAAGATAAAAACATCGGTTTTTCAACATTTGACTCGCTATCACCTTAAGGTGATAGGGAGTCAAATGTTGAAAAAAACGACGTACTTATCTTTCATGAATTTTTTAAAGTGTTTCAAATTGGAAAGTCAAAAAAATAAAGAAATACCAAACTAATGTAAGAATTTTACATTCATTTGCAATTTTTGTTATTTATGTATCTACAACTATATTTGTGTAATTTTTCAAGAAAAACTTCTATATTTTTTATTTTTTATTTTTGCAAAACTACGCTTATATAAATCTAGATACACAAAAAACAAAAATTGCGTATAAAAGTACAATTCTTACTTGAGTTCGGTATTTTAATATTTTTTTTTGTTTCCAATTCGAAACACTTTAAAAAAATTCGGGAAAGATAAAAACATCGGTTTTTCAATAAATGACTCCCTATCACCTTAAGAGTTTATCACAAGATCAAACAAACAAACAAACAAACAAATTTTATGTCAAATCAACTCATTGCACAGACATTGTCTGAGTCGATTTATGGACATTTTTTTAACAAAACATGTCCGTTTAAAACAGGCATTAGCATTTTATTACTTGTATATTATTTTAAATTTTGTTGAATTAGGTTTACAATGCCATTTGGCGCTTCGTTTTCCACGAAGCGCTCGCGATGCAAGGGCTACCACTTTTCAATTTTGTAATTACCATTACCGCAACGCATTTAATTTACATTAAAGAAATATCAGAGTTCAGAGTGAAATATAATAAATCTGATGTAGCAATAATTTTATAATGAAATGCAAAAGGCGAGATGCTTGAGTTTTACGTAATTCTCAAATTATCGAAAATATTTAAAATTTGGAATATACTTAAGATGTGTTCAGTTATGCACAATGCTGTTCCGGCACAATAGAGTTCAAATTAGAAAATTACAGTGTTATTTAATGCTCATTAAATTATAATAATAGATTTCAACATAAATCGTAAAAAAATGTCTACTTATACAAGCATAAGTATTATAGTCATTATTCCATGTGAAATGCGCTTTTTCCGTGTACGCTTTTTTCCGTTTGCGCTTTTTTCTGTGGGCGCTTTTTTCCATGTGCGCTTTTTTCCTTGTGCGCTTTTTTCTATGTGCGCTATTTTCCGTGTTCGCTTTTTTCTTGTGCGCATTTATGGCCGTGCGCTTTTTTCATGGAACCGATGAAATGGTAGTGTTGATCAAACAGCTATCGATGAAAAAGTAATGTCAATGAAATGCTCTTATCGATTAAAAATGTCTTACGGTAAATCTGGACCGTCGTAAGAGGTGACTTTTTACGGGTTTTGTCAGTGAACAACAAAGTTGAGTCAAAACCAAAATTTGGTACACATCTGTTTGTTTTTTGATGTCTTTATCCGTGGACCTCAGCGGTCAGCGGGTATATGGATTCGATGAAGACCCTGTTTTGACAAAATTGTAATGTAGGTGTGCAACCAATGGGTCCATTCAGGCGGTAAAAATATTGGAGCTCTTTATTGAAACATAAAGTTAAGTTAGGAAGTATTTGTTTCCCCAAACAGATGTCTTAGATAAATTGTTGCAATTTTATTAGTAATATATTATTGCCTGAACCCTTCCATTACAAGGAATAAAGCATTCCGCTCGGTTGTATTTTATTACCACCATTTTATGCCGCTTGTTTTCCACACGTTTCGAGTTATATGAAGCGAGAATGCCTACAGTGGTGTCTGCGGTAACCGTCTGTATTTTGATGATGATATATGCGTAATATTCATCTTCAGAGCTCCTCATTAACACTAGGGGCGCACCAGATGCTCGTTTTTCATCATTTCTGGCTTCGTCCAAGAAGGAAATTTTAGAGTTTTAGTCCACCGGTAGAAGTGACAGCTATTCCTGATTATGATTAATTCTGGTGAAATTTAGAGTAACAGATAAGGATGCTCGAATTGCTAAAAGAGCGGATTCCTTGTCGTCCAAGCACAAGCGCTTAATCCAGTCCATCTCGAAAGTAAAGCTAATAAATTACCTTCTATTTTATAAATGTTTCTTCTTGTGCTTTATTATTTTGAGTGCGCCATGGAGGCGAATAAAGGGAATGCGTTTGGACGAAATTGGCGCGAATAAAGTGCAAGATTGTTGTATGCAGTTGAGTTATTAGAGAGGATTGTTTAGAAAGCGCACGCTTAAGTTTATTACCAAAAATTATTACCCTCTTAAAAGAACGTGACTAATTTAATTCACTTCCTACAAAGATAACTTTTCAGGAGTGCATTTGTATTTTTCAAAAATAAGTTCTAAAAATTTAAAACTAACTTTGTTGCTTAATCATATCTTGTACCCTCGTGTTGCTAGATGTAATAAGTTTAGATGTACTACTCCCAAACAATTTCTGTAAAGTTATTAAAATGATTTAAGGAGATATTTCATGTTTACTTATTGTTGGGGGCGTCCGTTCCAGTATCAAATGATAACTTTGCAAGTAATCAAGCTTCTACCCACGTATCCACGCCTGGACAAATGCGTAACTCTGCGTCACGTAATGTGAGATTTAATGGGAAGCAATATTTCCGCTCCAAAATTATTTTTGCCCTCTATTCCTTACTTTTACCCAGGAATGAGAAAATGGTTTATTTCTTCCAACATGGAAGTTGTTATTGCATCCGTTTTATCTTTTTCATGATTAAAGTATATAGACTTTTCATATACTTCGTTGTTAAGGGATCTACAACTCCACCTATTCATTTTATACTTATTTTATTTTAAAAAAAGTGATACTAACTCGAGGACCTGTTTCAGGTATCAACAATTACGTTATACAGGTTGTCCCTGAATAACTGTGACAAATTTTTTGTGGTGATAGAGGAAGTGAAACTAAGCGAAAGTAGGCGAATTACCACAATATTTTATTAATTTTAAGTTCTAAGCAGCCTTTAATATTTTCTAATTAGTGTTTGATAGTTAGCAGTATTATTGCAATATTAAAAATGCATAGATTTCCAAATACGGAATTACCAGACATGCATCTTGCATATGGAGCAGCCCACAAATTTAGTACATGATATTTTAGTTACTTTGAAGTTGTTTTTTAAATTATTGATTTACTTTTATAACTTGATTATACTTTGACGAAACTAGTCAGCAAAATAATAAACAGTGGTAGTATTTTTTAAGTCCTAATCCCAACATTTTACCTGACAATAATTACTACAAGGACGATATAGTTATTTATGTAACGAGAGTGTAAAGTGAAGTTTTATGGCATGAGGTCGGAAGTATCGAGATGAGCCGAAGGCGAATCTCGATAAAACCCGACCTTTAAACAAAAACAAATTTCATAATTTTAAATCTTAAATAATTACCGATATTTACTGTTTGTTTATAGTTTATTTGGAGCAGGATATTGATGAAAATGAAGAGGGTAATAGTGTTGCCAGGTTAGGATAATTTAAGGGCAGCAGCGAGAAGCTAAAAATTAATGAATAAACTAAAGCAGCATTTTCTGTGTTAGATATTTACGTATGGTATATAACCAACATGAACAGTATTGATGATTATATACATGCATATATTACCAACATAGCATAATGACAGTTCTATGACAGATAAACACTATAAAAATCAACTTTACGCATTGAATAAAATTTTGTAAAGTGACAACTTTAGGAGTGGTCGTGCAAAAAAAGTTTTTTAAAGTTATATATTATGTTGAATAAAAATAATGGCTAGTTATAAGTTATAAAGGAAATACTTTGTGCATCTTATTTTGAAATAGCTTATGTTCCTAGATCCTTTATATCACCAGGAAGCTTATTGATGCCTGCCTTCTGCATCCTGCATTTTTTGTAATCAAGTGGAACTTGGTACTTTGTCGAGTGAGGTGGTTGGGGATGTTATCATTTTGGATCTGTACTTTCGTTGTTATCAGTTCGTTGTTAATATACAGGGTGACTGGTAAGTGGCGGTATTTCTTTCAGGAGATGATAGCCAAGCACATTTGTAACAAATTTAATCCTTACGGTGATAGTCGGCAAATTTGAGCGCATGATTTTAAAATTCTTTTGATATTTGCGATTTTAGTCATAACTTTTTTTCCATAGGAGCTATTTTAAAATTTCTTTTTTTGGTACACATGAGTTTTGTCGTTAATTTCTTCTTTTTTTGCTTTAGTATGGCGCTATTTTAACATAAATTTTGTATAAAAATTGGAGGAAGGTGAAAGGTGAGTAAAGGCTTTGTTGTGTTTGGTAACTGCTTAGTTTTTATAGCATCTTTAGTGACTAAAACATTGATTTATAAGTACCCACACATAAAGGTTACATAAATAGGTTTTTATTTAATACTCCCCTTCAAGCTTTTCAAAATGACCACTAGAGGTTGATCTGATCTCCGAAATCGTGAATTTTTGGATATTTTGCTGGACTGAGGTAAGCTATGTGTATGTTATTAATTTTTATGGCATGTTAATGTTAAGTTGAGTAGATGTTAATTTGATATGTAAGCACTTGGTACCTTTGAAATGGAAGTATTAGTAATGGATCTCACTCAATTTGATAATTATAAAGGGTGAGTTAGTTCTGGATTCCATAAATAAATATGTGAAATGAACCGAGGTAGGTGCAATCCATTTTCATCGCCCAATTGCTTACGAAATTACAGCATTGTTTGTTAATTTATGACGAACTGATGGAAATACCGTTGTATTGATTTGATGAAGCAATTTGATATATGCGTTTGATTATCCGGGAATGGTCAGTAATTAACGAAGACAAATTTGAAAAAGCGCAGTTTTGTAAACTCTTGTCGTATTTAAGGAAATTGCATTTTCCTTCCGAACACGCTGCACTAAAATCTGTAGTTTGTTAGAAATTTACATATTCACATGCGAAAGCAAAGCGTGTTTGTTACATCGTGTACGGGTTAGGAAAGTGAGTGCTTTACCTAAATGGGTTTAACTGGAAAATAGATACTATCTTAGTACGATAAACTTTTACGAATAACTGTTTCAGATGGTAATTTCACCGGGAGAGGATGATCATTATTTTCACAGTTTACGAATAAGTGCACGATTCCACTACATTTATGTTTCTTTCTTTCCGTTCAATAAATGTGCCCTGTTCAGGTATCAACGAAAAACAACTATTTTAAATAAAACCAAACAAAACTCTTTAATCTATGAATATAACACAAAACACTTCTTTAATTCCTTAAAAAATATTTAAACAATCTATTATTTATAACTTATTTGTTACGAAATTAAAGAAATGATTAGATCAATACAAAAGTTGACAATGTAAAACAGGTTTATGAATCTTTAGGAAACTTCTTGATAGAGTGGTTAATTTCTTCAATTTACCTGCTGTAGCGGAGAAGATGTAAAAATGTATAGTGGATTGATATATAACCAAGAGGTTTAACTTGTTATTTCTTGGCTAAAAGTCTTTAAGAGCCGTTTAAGTTGTAAAACTAGCACTGGACACTCAAATGTAGGTTTTCCACCAAACGGACTTGTTGAGTTTGAGATTTGTCTTTAAATCTAAAAACATGAAAAACAAAACCATAACAAATTCAAACATCTATAGTTCCACTGAGCGGACAAAATATTGTCCCTTGACCCTTGTCCCAGTTCTGTTTTTATTTTCATAGATTTTTAGCTGAGTTGAAGTCGAAAAACTGCAATTATGTTTTGGAAGGAAGATCGCTTATTTCATGCTTTTTATTGGTTTCCACAGTGGTCTAAAGAAATGTTTCTGGGGTCTGGGATTATAAAGGTCATACCGTTGTGCCAAAATCATTGCTGCCTTAAAAACTGACTCCAGAATACTTTAATTTCTTAAAGTTTCTTCTTTCCCACTGGTATAGGGATATTACATTCGTTGATTTTTTTTAAATTCCCGATGAGTTTATACCAAAACTGTGCTGTTTATTTACTTGCAATCAAAAGAACACAACGCTATCAAAACACCAACTTCTTCTACATCCATTACTAAGCGTGCTAGAAAATCAAGGTATTTTTCCCACTTTGTGGATAATCGCAAAAGCAACTTTTGAACCATTTTTAATTTATTTTACTCTATTTATTATAACATTTACGTAAGCCTTTTTTCTTCTTCGAGCACCATCATCAACCTGATCATCAAACTCATTGAAGTTGTCAGTTTGATAGAGGGTATCCCAGGCGTCAGCATCAGCTTCATTGACCCTGTTACAGTTTTTACAGATTTATGACTACTCGAGGGCTCCTTTTTGACAGGTATATCCATGGTACAACCTACTTTACTGTTGCATAAAACAACATGCTGCAAGGATGCAAGAGCTGGGTTTTGGCTCACTTTGATAAACTGAAGGAAATCGTCAAACCTGTGAATCCATTCCCATTCCTCAGGGGGGATGTGGTTTCCCAGCCATGCTTGCACTTGACAGTAACATCGCAAGAAATGTTGATGCGCAGAATCTTGCGTTGGTTGCTTTGAGAGATTAAGCTTGCTTTTTGTTGCAGATTTTGCAAATAACAGGAACCTCAATGTGTTCAACGTGTGTTGCTGTTGATGCATCCACTGTATAATGGTATTATGGATTCTTCTCCAGCCCTGATAATTTTTTTATAAATAGCCTCTGGTTCATTGTACACACAGACTATCTTCGCAATTATTTATTCACAGGTATATACCAAGGTAAAATAACGTAAAAATGGGGTCAAAGTTAGTTTTTGCCATTTTTCATAAAGTTAAAAAAAAATGCTTAATTTTCAAAGAGCTATGCGGGCTTAGTAATGATTATAGAAAAAATATTTGGACTGAAATTTCTAAAGAATTTTATGCTTTAAAAGTATTCAGAATGGTCAGAGTCAGAACGCCAGGATCCATCGTTTCTGAGCTATAGCAAAAAAAAACTGAAAAATTCCAAACATTTCGTGGGTTTTGGCTCCACAAAGTTTATTCTTGAGGTATTTTTCGGGAACCCATAAATTACTCTTACTAGAATCGCCATAAACATTTTAAAATCTTCTACCAGGATTCTTGCATCTATCAGCCCATGTTTCCGACTATTTGTACTTCAGTATTGAAAATTATAAAAAATCATCACTAAGTAATTTGGGTCGTACCTAAACTATCAAGTAAAACGTTTTGACGTTTACGTGACATGCAAGTATTAGATGCATGGCTTTTGACTTTACCAAATAGTACAAGATCCCGTCTAAGTTCGACCTACCCTCATCTGTTATTTGAATAGGATTTTTTTTTATAAAGTTAATGTAGAAACCAATAAATTGCACATAGGTTGCCTAATCATATCCTGGCCAGACTACCAGTAATTAAAAATTATTTAATTAATTTATTTTTTAATTTTTCCCCTAACTTGTTATGTCCAAAATATTAATATCAATAGATAGACAAAGAAATAAGTAAACAGAAAAAATAGGTTGCCCATGTTTTGCTTGGTTTTACTACCAGACTTCCTTTTTTAAACTAGGAGGAGTGACAGGAAAGGACAATTTATACTATAAAAGTTACTAGAAAAATAACCAAACAGGTTTTGATAAGAATTTTTGGTTATTTTGGCTTTATAATGACAAAATATGTACTGAAACATAACTAAATTCCCCATTCCTTTGTATTGAATACAAATTCCTCATGTAAAATACAAGTGTTTTTCAGTTAATTTTAGGACATATTTTGGCATTTATTGTTTTTTAAATAGCGTTATAACATTTTCTTTGCACTTTTTAAAAGAGCTCATTTTTCTGTATTCGGCAATGCTATTTTATTATAAAAAAAATAAAATAAAAAATATTTTTTTTAAATAAGTGTGTCCTTTCAAATATTCAAACATTCTTTTAGATACTAAATATCATTATGAAGAAAAAGTTTTCAATGGACCACTATTTTTTTTATCCTTAAAAAGTTACAATTTCAAAATTTTAATAATATTTTTATAATTTGCGTCTATAATATTCCTTTTAAAACACCGCATTGATCTGTCAAATTTGTGGTATTGATTATCGTAAATAAATTTCAAGATTTAAAGTACTTGCTATGTTTTTATGTCACCTAAATTTTTTATAGGATACATAATAATTCCTCACTCCTTTTAAATTATTAATTTCCAACAAAAAATTAAATAATAATCTTTAAATTAATTTAATCATTAAAGACATTGGCAAAAGAATAGAAAATTTGACTAAAGATCCTAGGTCTTTTTCATTTCTTGTTCAACGAATACGCATTGCTATTCAAAGGGGAAATGCTGCCGCTGTTTTAGGTACTCTTCCTAAGAACAAGTCTTTAGAAGAAATTTATATGATACCTCAATCTTTTAACAAACATTCATATTTTGATTCTTCCTTAGTTCCTTCAATAGACCATTCAAAGGGAACTTTAGAAGTTGAAACTTTGAATGATTTTTTAATTTCAACTCCGAATAATCACCTAGAAGTTAGCAGTTCTGAATTGATTATCTCAGCCGATAGTGCGAAAGAAAATCGATCCGATTTAAACATAAATACGATACCTCGACGTGCAGTTAAAAAAAGATATATTGTGCTTAATGGAACTGCTTCTACTTCAAAACGGAACTATGATGAAGATGAAGAAGAGGGTTGTGATGATGAAGTTCAAAAGAATGATGTTTTAGAAGACCAAGATGTTAATTTGGAAGCTCTTGAAGAAATAAGAACATTTAGACAAAAACATTGGTCTTTCTTACCTGTTTCGGAAATTTCAAGTTTTTATTCCAAGAGTGATAATTTGCCCTTAAACCATTTAGTTAATGATAGTGAGACTGATAAACATGTAACAGTTAGTAGCAGAGGCAGAGTAAGGAAACTTACGGAAAGAGCTCGAGCTCTTATTAAGAAATGATATTTATATTATAATTTTTAATTATTTTTACTATTTTTATTATGTATTATATTTTATATTGAATAATTTTAAATATATTTTACTTGTTGGAATCTTTAAATTTAACTGTCAAATAAGGAAAGTCAAATATGTGGTATTAATTTTTGTGAAGATATGAAAAGATTTATCAAAAATTAAGGGCTTACTATTTTTTGCTATTTTCGGAATATCTGGTAGGATACACGATAACTTATCACTAGTTTTACACTAAAAATCTGCAACTTAAAATCTAAAAATTGAAACCTTAAATTAAACTGTCACTATTAAACTGTCACCATTAAAAAACTCGCCGCTATGCGGCTCGTTTTTTAAACTTGGACGCGTGCAATAATACTTGACTTATGAAACTCGTTGCTTAATATACCATAACATCATAAGGAGTCAAAAAATACTAGTCCACACGGAATTATTTATTCAGAATGATATTTACAATCCAAATATTTTTTTATGTAACTCTATAAATTAAAAAGTTACAGCTATTATCCATTACTTTTGTTACACCCTTAATAAAAGAGTAAAATTAACATACGAGGTAAGCTAAAATGGTTGTGGGTAATTCAAATTTTCCGCTTAAAAATTTAGGGAATTTGTCCTTATACTTCATTTTTTTAACTAGGAGGAGTGACAGGGAAAGACAGTTTACACTTTAAAAGTTACTTATTTTGTTCAAAATAAAGTTTTTCGAAAACAATGCGACACGTCTTTTGCGGTTTTTAAAAATACCAAATGATAACGTAGTTATTTCTTACTTTAAACTTTAAACTAATGTTTAAGGGGAAATTTGATAATTTTTTTAAAAACCGGAAGATGGCGCTGGTATAATCTTTTTGGTACCGTTATAAAACAGTCTTAATAAGGTATTATTTTATGGTATAAAAACCATATCAATTTATTAAAAAAAATTATGACGTCATTGTGACATCATGTCAACTGAGAAAAAAATATTGTTGGATTCAAATAAAGGTTTTCAAAAACAATGCGACACGTCTTTTACGGTTATTATACATTCCAAAAGATAATGTAGTTATTATTTTTATACCTTACTTTAAACTAATGTTTAAGGGGTTTGATAATTTTTTTTAAAAACCGGAAGATGGCGCTCGTATAACTTTTTTGGTACCGTTGTAAAACAGTCTTAATAAGGTATTATTTTCTGGTATAAAAACCATATCAATCCATTAAAAAAATTATGACGTCATAGTTATGTCATGTCAACTGAGAAAAAAATATTGTTGGATTACAAATAAAGGTTTTCAAAAACAGGTCTTTTACGGTTTTTAAAAATTCCAAAAGATAACGTAGTTATGATTTTTATTCCTTACTTTAAACTCACCCTGTATGTAAGGTAACAAACCTTACAGTTTTTCCTGTAAGGACTTACAGATATGATCAGAATTGCACCATTACTACAATTTTACTATGAAGTATTTTTCCCTAATAGTCATTGAAAAGTTAAATTTGACTTACAGTACATTTTTACTTTAATGGCGACGCGACGTTAGGTAAAATACTAAGGTAAGTTTTACTTTAGAATTTCCCTATTTTCAACTTTGAAGAAATATGATCAATAAGTAATAAATTAGGTCAAATAATGGTAAATTTTACCTTTTATTCGCCCTGTGAGTAAAAATATCCACATAAATATAATCGTAATATTATAAAACATCTAATATTTATTTTGGTTTCTCGCATCAAAAACTACAAACTCTAATAGTTAGTTTATGCAGAGGTTTAAACCAATGATGTAAATTTTAAAACTATATTAACTATAGAGAACGTTAGGTACTATAAAGTAACGATTGATTAATTGCTAGCTTTAATTGCGATAGCTCATTGTTTAAGTATATTAGTTGTGTATTTTATTTATCTACACCTAAAGGGTGAATTAAAGGATTTGAGATTTGCTCCATTCATATCGCCACGAGATATGGGTCAAAATTTCTACTCCAATTAATTTTATACGACATAATTGGTTTACAATGGTTAATAAAGGATTCAATAATTGAATTGTTAATAAAAAGTCTTCCTTTGTTTCAGTTACAGAAATCAATAAATGATTATGATAATAGCGATTAATTTTTTTGGACTATAGGGCCCGAATTACCATTCGTTTGGGTATGACTATGGGTCTTTCTTCCACATTTACATCACGGAAAAGAAAAGTTAGGTAAAATACTTTTTTATTTTATTTGAAATACAAAACACTTTCTTACTAAATTTTATATGAAATACTTTCTATAAAATACTACACCAAAAAAGTATTTGAAATACTTCTATATTATTTGAAAGGTAATAGATCGAGACACGGATTCTTTATTAATTTATGAAGTATTTTGATAGATTTACAAACACCTCATTTTAGAACCAATCAAAATACGAGATTTGGTTTGTCTTCTCCAATAATATGACGTTTATACTGAAAAATATCAGAGATGACATTTTACAGCGACAAAAAGCTACTTGCATTTTATCAGCGAAAAACGCGTATATGAATTTTTCGCTCATAGAATGCAAGTAACTTCTGATTGGTTCTAAGTTAGAACCAAAGGGATTCTAATCGTTTAAAATTTCAATCCGGTTTCGGTTAATATTTTTTTCTAAAAACGGTTTCGGTTTTTAAAAATGTCAAAAAACGGTTTCGGTTATGGTTTATAAAGACTTAAGAAAACGGTTTAGGTTTTGGTTTCGGTTAACCAAAAAATAATGGTTTCGGTTTCGGTTAACCGAAAAAAAACGGTTACGGTTTAAAAAAGTGTTATACCTATATTTATAAATTTTGATTGTATAACCGATAGTTAAACGGTTAAAAATCGGTTAGTAAAACGGTTAAAAACCTGTTAGTAAACGGTTAGAAAACGGTTAAAAATAAGTTAAGAACTGGTTTCGGTTTTTAAAAATTTTTAAAAACGGTTTCGATTTCGGTTACGGTCCAAATAAAACGGTTTTAACCGAATTTCGGTTAATAAATAGGTTCGGTTAGAATCCCTGGTTCTAACTTACGCATGACTCGTATTCCTCTCCTTCTCCTAGCTGCTTTCATTTTCAGGTGTCATATTTTTCTTACAAAATTTCGAGTTATTTATAATAGATAAAATAATATGTATAGAATGCTAGTTCAATAGTACCTTTTGATAACGTAAAGGCGCCATCTGTTTTCATTTTGTCGTTATATTATTATACAGGGTGTTTCTAAAATGTTGATCACGGGCTAGTGTGCTTATACTACAAGTAAAAATAAGACAAAAAGTACGTACAAACATTTTTCCAAAACTCAACTGTTACCGAGATACAGGGTATTGAAATTTCTTTTAATTTTCACTTTTTATATATTTTCTCTTGATTGGCTAGATCAGGGGTGAGCAACCTATTTAACAAACAGGCCAATTTAAATTTTAAAATTTTTTGGCATAAAGTAACACTTATTAATAATTTTCAAAACTCCATTTATAATAAATATTAGAATAAAAAAATATAAAATTTAAAAAAAGTAAAGATATATACAAATTTTAATGCAAAATATATTGATGGGAGAAAATCGATAAAATAAATTCAATTTTAGAAATGCTTGGCGGGCCGCATAAACATGTTTAACGGGCCGCGTGTTGCTCATCCCTGGGCTAGATGAATATTAATAAAAATTTTAGGGCGAGTACTTTTCATAGGTAGTTATCGTTGGCTTGTACTTTTGTCTTGATTTTACATTCCAGTGGCGTAAAAACCGGTTAACGTGTCTCCTTTTTTTAATGTATTTGATACGCCACTGCAAAATTTTACAATCTTCTTTGGATTTTTTAAACCTTCATTCAATCTACCAAAAAAAAGTATACTTGTTAAATTTTGATAGGAGTAGTGGTATTTCAGTAATTTCAAATTTTATGGTCTAGTGACTTTGCAAAAATAAAACAAATTATCAAAATTTTAAACAAATTTGAATTAAATTAACAAAATTTAAGTTGATAACTCCTAGTAAGGTTTTACTTTGTGTTTTAAATAAATAAATAAGTCAGAAACACTTTATTTAAATTTAATAAAAAATATAAATTGGGCAGCCATTTTCAACATTTCTCTAAAATGTTAAATTAGGTGTTTCTTACATGTTTTTTTTTATTAAATACACTAACAAAATGTCATACTAAGAGTTTCTAATTTTAATTTTCGTAATTTGAATTTAATTTGTTTCTAATTTTGAAAATTGGTTTGATTTTAAAAAAGGTACTGGATTATAAATCACCAAATTACTAGAATACCACTAACCCTATCAAAATTTCATTAGTATACTTTTTTGTGGTAAATTGATTGAAGATTTTAAAAATTTAAACAAAATTGTAGAATTTTGCAGTGGCGTATCAAATAAATTCAAAAAATGGGACACCTTAATCCGTTTCTACGCCACTGGAGTCTTAAATTAAGACAAAAGTTATAGCTAAAGATCACTACCTGTGGGAAGTACCCACCCTATAATATTTATTAATTTTCATTCAGCCCATCCAGAGAAAATAAAGGAATAGTAAAAATAAAAAGAAATTTCAACACCCTGTATCTCGGTAGCAGTTGAGTTTAGGAAAAAAAATTATACGTACTTTTTATCTTATTTTTACTTGTAGTATAAGCACACGAGCCCGTGACTACGATTTTAGATACACCCTGTATAAGGTCTCCATAAATTAAGCGGCAAAATTTTAGGAGGTGATTCTACAACTAATTTTAAGAAAAAAAACTTCCAATAAACATATGTCCGATTTTGACTCCTAAGAGTGCTACAGCCCTTGAAATATTGTCAGTACAAAGGATGATTACCCCAAATTGTAAAGAAACTCTTCAAACTAATAAAGTAGCTACATTTCATAAAGTGACTAATAATTAAAGTTGAGTATTTTAGATCAAGAGTAGCGAAATTATTGTATTTTAAAATACGATTAGAACTCTGCATGTAAAAGGGTGTATTATATCGAATTGGTATAGGTGTACCTTTTTTTGTCCAAAATTAAATAAGGAATAATATTATGAAAACAAATATTGTGTTATGTTAAACATAAAACAGTTAAAGCTATTTTTAAACTTAACCCTCCTTAAAACTACCCTTTGGAGGGTATTATGATTCATACCAAATTTTAAATCTCTTCTACAACCAATTTTCAAATAATTGACGAAAAACCTACTTTTAGACACAAAATATCAAGGCTTGTAGCTTCCTTAGGAAACGAAATCGGACATATATTTATAAGAAGTTATTTTCTTAAAATTAGTTGTAGAATCGCCTCCTAAAGTTTTGCCGCTTAATTTCTGGGCACCCTGTATGAACATGTATCTTTAGTTTAAAAGGTTTATTTATTAATTTTCGTATAAATTTATTTTACTTATTAACAAAAATTAAAGATACATGTTTACACAATCCACACTATTTATTGTATGTAGAACAAAGAACACAATAAAATTTTACAGTTAAACAAAAATTGTAAATGGTGTAGTTACATAAAAACTGATGTTCATCAGTAAAACGGATTTACAGGCAGATTCTGGTCAAAGTTAAAGGGCTTTAATTAGAAACATTTAAGGTAACCATGTAAATCGTCCATTACAACCCATATAACAAATTTAAATTTAAAGGCCTTTAAATTTAAATGATTTGACCAGAATATCCATTATAAAGATGTTATAAAAGTAGGAGTATGATTTATCCAAAAAGAAATTACAAAATATAATTTTTAAACTTTTCGTTTCAAAGTATTGTAAATGTATATCCATTTTCCTAGGATTATCTGGTAAACCTTACAATATTTCCCTTATAGCCGTTGCAAGATCTTTTTTATGCACCCAGTTTAAAATTATTTTTGAAAATTTATAAAATATTTTAAAAATATGAAATCTCAGTTAGAAAACTTTTACTTAAACATACCTAGAATCTAGAATAAACAAAATATTGCTGAAAATTCAACAGCAACGCATTTGGTTTTTGGATTAGATTTGCAGTTCTAAGCTCAGTGGTACCAGATACGCACGGAACTGCATGGTATGGATAGACACGGGAGAGTGTCGCTACTGGTAGTTATCTATATTCTTATCTATATTGCTTATTAAAAATTATTACATTATTATGATATTTAATTTTAACCGTTTACTGTTTAATTCATGTAAGTAAATTTGTTGTACCTACTTTAAATTGTTAGAAACTAGGCTTACAAAATGTTTATTTACCTCTTATAACTGATGTTTTCAACTAATTTTGATCATATCACTTTTACCACTTAAAATGACCGTTTTATTTGCTCGTTATAAATTTTTTTTATAACTGACATTATTGGACCTAATGTTAGCTCCCCCTTTACCGATTACAACTGATTGGAACCAGAATTCGGGATGATTACTTTTAAGTATCCAGTGAGAACGCATGCGCTTTGTGTATTTGCGCTTTGACACGTGCATCCACGAGTTATAGAGGTTATAGTTTTGTTCAAATTTCAAATTAGTAAACAAAATAATAAGTTCACCAATGGATTCTTTAGGTTCATTTGGGAATAATTTTTTTTTTATTTTTGCCATGTACGATAACGGGTTCTCCAGATAAATGGGAGGCACGGGTGGTCTGTACCACCCTGTATACGCGTTATGCCTTATTTTCAAAAACAATGGAAGTAGATTTATGTATAACTGAATTGATTCAAATCATTTAATTTCTGGGTTATGTTCAGGTAGGTTTGAAACTTGAAATATTTGATAAAATTGCTAAAAATAGTTTTTCTTGCCTAACTGAAATGACATGAACAAAATTATCGTATCAGTTCACAAGTGATATTTTGCTAAAGCAAACAAAACAGACCTAATGAACGTTGTGTATGGTGTATGTAATTTGTTTATGTTTTAGGTTTTAGTTTCACATAAAATGGTTAATACTCAGATTCTGTTCAAATCATTTAAGTTTAAAGGCCTTTAAATTTTAATTTGTTATATGGGTTGTAATGGGCAATTTCCATGGTTACCATATTTGCTTCAAATTAAAGGCCTTTAATTTTGACCAGAATCTGCGTATAAGGCGCTCGATTTGGAATTTCTCTTGATATTTGCGATTTTGGTCATAACTTTTTTTTTCAGAAGAGCTTTTTTAAAATTTCTTTTTCTGGTATACAGATGAGTTTTGTGGCCACCCATTTCTTCTTTTTTTTGTTTTAGGAATTTAAACCAAATACTCATACGCCAGCAGTAAAACGGGCTCTTTACAAAATACGTTCGCTTAGCGGTGTTTTCCCCAAAAATAAGAAACTAATTGAAATAACATTTTTCCAACGCTAGCAATAAGTTAAGGTATAAACGAAGAGTTCGACGTTTCGTTTTTTGTTTTAAGTATATTTTTAAACTTTTTACAGCTGTCAAAAAATTTCTTAAAGTTTTACTTAATTTTTGGGATGCTTTAAGGTGATACGGAGTCAAATGTTGAAAAACCGACGTTTTTACCTTTCATGATTTATTTAAAAGTGTTTCGAATTGGAAATTCAAAAAAATAAGAAAATACCAAACTAAATTAAGAATTTTACTTTCATTTATAATTTTTGTTATTTATGTATCTAGAATTACATTTGTGTAATTTTGCAAGAAAAACTTGTATATTTATATTTTAATTTTTGCAAAACTATGCTCGTATAAACTTAGATAAATGAAAAATAAAAATTGCATATAAAAGTGCAATTCTTACTTAAGTTCGGTATTTAATTATTTTTTTTAGTTTCCAATTTGAAACACTTTAAAAAAATTCAGGAAAGATAAAAACATCGGTTTTTAAACATTTGACTCGCTATCACCTTAAGACATAATCGGAATATAAGTGCAAGGTCCGATATGAAAAGGATGGTGTGCCTCTTCACAGTAAGTAAATTCATTAGGAAAATATAGATAAAAACTTTAAAATTTAACCCTGCTGCGTCCTTCGGGTAATTTTTTATCCAAAATTTCATTCGTTAAACATATAAACCTGAAACGAAAGATGAAGGAGCGTTAAGTATAAATCAGTTTATTTGAATAATGATTGAACAAACAAATAAGATATTTAATAATTATTCACATTTTAGGGGTGGTTCGGCTATTAACTAACTCTGGAGTTAAAACATGTTATGTTTCCAAGCACCACTCCAACCTTAGTCGAATGATACTTTCAAAAAGCCTTTTAATACAAAAAGGAAGTGCTATCGGTCTAAAATTCTCGATGACACCAGAATTCCTCCTAGGTTAGGATAGGATAAATGTGCAGGGCCGTAGCCTGCTCTGGAAAAAGTAATGCCCACCCTGAAAAATTTTCGACTGTCGAAAGTTTTTCAGGTACAGATAACTGCGATATTTTAAAAATCTAACCTATATGTATTTATGTACATATACCTATATTATATTAAATATTAAGTGAAAAAAATCAAAAAGAAATCCTAACAGACTAACTATTCGCGATTTCAGATTTCTAGATGCCCTCTGGAGCATTTTTTTGAACTACGCGAAACAGGTAAAAGTGAAAGAATAAAATACGCTTAAATTATATTATCGCGCTTATATTTTTATAATATTGCCTATTTTATTTGCTTTATGAATTAACAGAGGTGTGCAAAATTCTTTATTAAGTATTTGAAATACTTTATCCAAAATACTTATGTTTTGTAATTAAAATACTTCATTTGAAATACTTTTCTATTTGAAATAAAAAAAAAGGTTTAATTTTAAGGTATTAGCAATAACAGTAATATGTTTGGTGTCCAAAGAATTAAAGATTCAATATAAAAGATTGGATGAAAATCTATAATACAAAAGTTTGATTTTAAAAAGTTAAAAAGTAATTGAAATTCAATTTGGTACTTGAAAATACAAAATACTTTTTAGGAAAGTGTTTCAAATTCAAAATACTAAAAGTATTTCAAATACTCTATTTTAATTACTTTTATTTCAAATACTACCCATCTTTGTGAATTAAAGTAATTAAATAGGATACTTTTGTTCCAATTATAATTATACCGGGTGGAAATGAAAACCGGGTCACCACTATAACTTTTTTATTTATGAATAGAAAAATTTGAAATTTGGCTATGTTCTATGGTTCAAAAAAACAAATTTTATGTGCATTTTTTATTTTCGAAATCACTTCCGGTTTCACTGGAAACACCATGAACTTTGTTTTTTTAAATGTAACATCCCATATTTTTATTCATGGCTTAAAATACTTTTAAAAAAGAAGTATTTTTGAAATATTAGTATTTATTTTTTTGTAAAAATTTTTTTAAAAAAAAAAAAAAGGTTTTCGAAGTCGGTGAAAAGTACCAAAACTAATTCTAAATAATTCAAATACCTAAATAAAATTGTAATTTGAAAAAAAAATTAAGTGGTTTTTGAACTATTAATTTTTAAACTTAGTTAATGAAGATTTTATCAAATATCTCACTTTTTTTAAATGCAATGATGCCGGGTCATTCGACTTTTTAAAAAGAGGATTTTATAACTATTATTTTGGTTCCCCATATGTAGGGGTATTATTTTGGTTCCCCATATGTAGGGGTATTATTTTGTATGTATTATTATTATTATACTAGCTATTAAGTATCTTTATTACAGGCACATGCAAAATAATACCCCTACATATGGGGTACCAAAATAATCGTTATAAAATCCTCTTTTTAAAAAGTCGAATGACCCGGCATCATTGCATTTCAAAACAGCGCCCCCTACAGGTAGTTAAAATTCCCAATGGTTGAGATACTTTTGCTTATATTGCAAATATAAGATGTTTTAAACATAATTGAAATATAGGACTATTATAAATTATAGTTTTGTGAATTTTTTTTTTCAATTTTAAAGTTATATTTTAATTTGTTTTATATTTTGAAGATATTTTTTTTATACTTCGACGTTATATTTTTTTATATTTTGAAGTGATTTTTTTAAATATAAAAAATGTTTGCCCGCCTAAAAATTCTTCATGCCTGCCCTAACATTTGATTCTGGCTACGGCCCTGTAAATGTGGACTTAGCGTCAATCTTTATGAACCTCACAACTACCCAAAATATTATTGATGAACTCAAGAAAGAAGGAATGAAATGTGTAACTCCGCATTTCGCCCGCAAAAGTAATGAAAAACGGTGATTTTTCAAACCATTTGGTGAGATTACTAATTGAGCAAAATGAAAAATTTTAATTGCATTAGAAAGAACGTTTATTGTGTTAATACGATAGAAGACGCTTTTTTCTATTTTTTTACAAAATTGTGCTAAAAGGGTCTAAAAAATAGAATATTTTTTCACATTTCAAGATTTTTTTTAACAATTAAAAAATAGAAAAATGCGGAGTTACACATTTCATCGAGTATCCTCTTAAGTTGGCCTTACTAAGAGACAAGCTCCTTAGATTAGAAACAGCAAAGAGGAATTCGGATCTATCAATTTTATGCAGTAACTCGACACCAGAACATGAAGAGTCCCAAACAAGAGAAGAATCATTCTCCGCGGAAGGAGGACACAGCCTGTCCAGAAAAAGCTCCTGCCACTTGTCAATGGCAATGGGAACACTGACCTATTAAACTGTTCGATATTTATACAAACTAAAGTAGGGGACGATTCTCTAGTCAATTATATACAAGACTGATTTCTTAAAAGCGCCCCTCCTAAGTTTAGAATATTCAGAGCAAGAGAAATCCCACTAAGAACATACTCCCCTATTAGCTGCAGAACTGTGCAGAACCACTACTAACAGTAAGCATCTGCTCCTGACTTCAGATACCAAGACAATTGCATTCTTATACGAAACTGGAATTTAATGTATTAAAAGTGTTCAGAAAATAATTTTAAATAATTTGTTATTGTAATATTTAGTTTGAATTTATAAAATACATATACACATAAGAATTTTCTTTTCTTCTTGGTATTATTTTATTTAAGATCAAAAAATAAAAAACGGTGTTGTCTTTTTTGAAATACCTAATTTATTACAAAAGCTATTGCAATTTCGGTCCTTAGATCATCTCCAGCTTCATAAAATATTTTAAATAATGTAAAAAAAGACTTTTGTAAAAATTGATTGTAAATAAATTTACGCTCACAAAAATGGACTAACAATGGGTAATCTTTTATCATCACTTATGGCGAATATTTTCGTGGACAATTTGGAAACTGTGTTATTTTTAAGCAAGTATTTTTTAGATAATTGTATTTTTTGGGTAAGATATGTAGACGACTGTTTCTGCATTATTAAAAAAGAAGCCAACTTAAATTCATTAATTAATTTTCTTAATGCTTTACACACTTCAATTAGGTTTACATATGAGATTGAAAAGAACAATAGTATTCCGTTTTTAGATCTTTTAATTAGTAAATCGATAAATAATAATTTTTCATTTGATATACAATACAGGGTGTCCCTGAATAACTGTGACAAATTTTTGGGTTGATAGAGGAAGTGAAACTGAGCATTTTTGACTTATAAAGTATTATCCGGAAATGCTTCCTTAAAAGCTTTTCAAAAAAAATATTTTTCTGTAAATAAAATTAATATTACAAGAGATATTAATTTAAAATTTTGGAGGTACTTTTTTTCACACATGGATACACATTTATGGTCAATAATAGTTTTTAAAATATATTCAGGGGTGTTACATGTAGGGGAGTCATCAATTTTTTTTTATTATATCTTTTTTATATTTACGTTTTTAATAATTTGAAAAGTAAGGTAAAGTGGGCTAAATGTAATATAGTTTTGCAATAGTTCAACTTTAAGGGCTTTTGTACCCCAAGTCTTTCAAAAAATTCGAAAAAAATTTAAGTACTTACCTTAGGGAATCGTATATTGATTTTGCTACCTAGTTTAAATGAGTTAAGTAAATTTACGAAAAAGTTACATTTTTTTAAAATCATGTCATTGTAATAGTTGTTTGCATTTTATATACCAATAAAAGAATTTTTTGGTGGGGCTATGGTAAAAGTACTCAAAAATAGATCAATTTGTTATATTTTCGTATAAACTTTTCTATACATAACTAAACACGTTTTCTAACCAAGTACTTATTAAGAAACATAATAAGTCTTCTGAGGTCAGATGGCAGCATTGTAAATTAATTAGAGTTTAATTAATAAGTCAGTATTACAATAGCCCCGTTATTACAATTACCCCACTTTACCTTAGTAAAATAATCTTTGATCAATGTTTTACAGAAAAGGTACTCTTATTGTAAGTCACTTTATTTCGGAATTAAAGTAAATTTTATAATTTTTAGCTAAAAATTTAAAAAACAACATTAAAGTAGGCTAATTTACTTAAAATTTAATATGTGCGCTGCTCCGTATGCAAGATGCATGTCTGCTAATTCCGTATTTGATAATCTATCCATTTTAATATTTCAATAATGTGACTAATTATCAATCATTAATTAGTATACAGGGTGAAACTTAAATGCACGGCAAAAATTTAAGGTGTGCTTCCTTGGGTACTTTTAAGAACATTTATACCTTAGGTGATTTTTCGAAAAACGCTTCATTTCAAAAATACACGATGATAAAGATTTCTTAAAATGCATGGTTTTTATCACACAAAGTTGTTACTATGGCTACTAGACTTTTTTTCTAATATACAGGTAGATTTTACGTAATAATTTTAATTATTTATTAATCTAAATACAATTTACAATAAGTGTTCAAAATGAGAACCATTAGCTAGCAAACAAGAATCCAATCTTCTTCTCATCGATTGGCGAACTCTTTCAAAGATACCAGGATTGTTTCTTATCGAATTATATTCGTTAATTATTCGAGTTCTTAAATCCTCCTAGATCAGGGGAAATAGGAGGCCACTGCGTCCAATCCACCTATTAGCCTTCTATTAGGATAGTTTGCATTCAGGAACTCGCGAGCAACCAAACTAAAATGCGCTGGAGCTCCATCATGCATTAGCCACATTACATTCCTCGTCGCCTATGGTACATCTTCTAACAAACATGGTAGCGATTATTCCAAAAAAATCCGATATGCTTCACCGGTAAGCCTTGGAGGTAGAAATGCTGGTCCAATAAGAAAATCACCCACAATTCACAAATCTCATGTGGGTTTTCTTCGGCCCACGAATGTCTATTGTGAAAACTCAATACTGCGTTTCTTGAAAAATTTGGTTCGTCAGTAAATAAAATTATGGTCATTAATTGAGGGATTTGGATCAAGTTTTGAAGAAACCATTGGCAAAATTGTATTCGTGGTGGAAAATCGCGAGGCAAAAGTGCCTGAACGCGTTGAATGTGGTATGGGTGTAACAACTGCTGCCTTAAAATTCTCCAAACAGTCATATTACTTACATTCAAATTTCTACCAATTTTTCGTGTAGAAGTACTTGGATCTTCTTCCACCTTCCTGGTCTCTCTCTGATCTAAAATGAACCACTTTCTCGAAGACAGTTATGAATGTTTTCAAAAGTTTTTCCATCAGGAAGACGACGGTTGGGAAATCTTTCACGATAAAAACGTCTTGCTCGTAGTGCATTTCCATTAGCAAGTCCATAGGTAAAATGCATGTCTGTCTTCTCGGAATTTGTGTAATAATTCATAATTAGCAAAATAAACTATGACAGGTGACAGCAACAAAGTTTGTAGCCATGGTAACAACTAAACTTTAAGTAGAAATTTGAACCACCTCCACTATTCTTTGTTCTCTCCCTGCCATCACAGCTTACAGCCAACTTACAATTCGTCTGACTTACATATACATAGTCACCATAATTTAAATTACGACTTAAAACAGCCTTTTAAAGTGAAAATCTCAAAATGTAGTTTCTTTGATAGATCATTGAATTTATCAAATGCTTTTTTCACTCCTGAACAAATCTCTTTTTTAAATAAAGGTTTCAAGTTCAAACATTTTACAAATTGTAGATTGGGTGATGTTGAGCGATTAGGTGTAGAGATTTTGAGTTTACTTACGTCTCTTAAACCAGATAATTTAAATGAACTCAAATGTAAATCCTTAAAAATCTTAAGAAACATTGCAGAACATAACCTTTCCTCACAGTTTGATGAAACAATTTTAGTTAATAACATTAAAAATCTATTAAAATAAAAACAACTAGTTTTGAGTAAAGCCGATAAGGGCAACACAGTCATTATTTTGAACAAAATAGATTATATCAATATATCAGAAAAATTCTTACTTGATAATAACTTCAAGATTTTAGAGAAGAACCCTGCCACCAGATTTAATTTGCTTTACAAGAACACTCTCAAATCCATCAACCTTGAAAATTTTAATTACAAATCATTCGTGTCATCCAATCCATTAACTCCTAAATTATATACACTTCCAAAAATCCATAAAATTAAAGATTTAAATTCATTCAATTTAGAGGTAGACGGTTTACCTGTGAGACCTGTGGTAGCTTTTACCGGGTCACACACCTACAAATTAGCCAATTGGTTAAATTCAAAACTTAAAGAGGTTACTAATTTTGATAATACTTACGCCATTATAAACTCATTAGATCTTGTTAATAAATTAGACCAAATTTCAATCAAAGAAAGCAACTTACTTGCTTCTTTTGATGTAGTAAATCTTTTTACGTCAATACCTACAGAAGAATGCATTAGTTTGGTTGCTGAGCTCCTGGTGGATTCCCGTTTGTCTGACAACGATGTTGACTCTTACCTTAATTTGTTAGATATATCTCTCCAACAAAATTTCTTCCTGTTCAACGAAACTTATTACCAACAAACGGATGGCCTAGCAATGGGTTCACCTTTAAGCCCTTTACTAGCAGAGATTTCTATGAATCATTTGGAAAAGAAGTGTTTTCTTCTAATCTACGTGCTCTTAAGGCAATAAAGTTCTGGGGGAGATACGTTGATGACATATTTGTTATCTTCGATTGTGATTATAAAGATATTACTTCTCTTTTACAATTTCTTAACACCTTACATAATAAGATCAAATTTACTTTGGAATTAGGAACAGGAGGATTTTTACCTTTTCTTGATTTGAACATATTTATTACAGATAATACTTTAAATTTTTCCATCTACAGAAAACCTTCATTTACAGACACATTAATTAATTATGAGTCGAATCATCCGTTGTCCCACAAACTAGCAGCCTTCAGGAGCTTAGCTTATAGATTGCTTACTATTCAAATGAATCGTGAAAATTTTTATGATGAAATTAACACTATCAGATGCATAGGTTTTAATAACAATTTTCCAGATAATTTAGTTAAGAAAATTATTTCACAAACTAAACTAAGATTACTTTATAATGAATCAACATCTATCCTTCCTACTAACCAACCTAATGATTCCTCCACCATTGTAAAATTTGCATCTCTACCTTATCATAATGTCAAATGTATACAATTCATTAGTATGTTTAAGGATTTAAATGTTAAAATCTCTTTTAAAGTAAATAAAACCTTAGGTAGCCTAAAAAACAATAAAGATAGGATTAATAAAATGGACGGCAGTGGCATTTACAAATTAGCATGCAATTCTTGGAATGCACGATACGTAGGCCAAACTCGAAGGAGATTTGCTGAAAGAGTTAATGAACATTTGCTAGCAATTAAGGGAAATAGACCTCAACTGTCACATTTTGCACATCATGTTATATTTAATGACCACGAGTTCAAAGTAGAAAAAAACGTTTTAATTTTACACAATACAAATAATTATATAGTTAGAGACCTCTTAGAAAATTTAGAAATTTTAAAATTAGATCTAGATAAAAATTTTACCACATTAAATATACAAATTACCAATGACATACAACATTTAGATTTTTTGAAGTCATTAATTCAAGACTTTTCTTAAAGTTTAAATATGATTCATATTTTTTAATAATTTTATTTATTTCAAAGCTATTGTTTTAATTCCGCAATTTATTTAAACAATTTTGATTCTTTCAAAGCTCTGTCGTGCTGTCAATGTCAATTTTATTTTGTCATATTTTTATAGCATTATTGTGAACTTCATATTTGCTTATTTAGATTCTTGTACATATACACCTGATGATGAGATTTTAATAATCTCGAAATCGATTGTGCATGTTTATACCTAAGGTATAACTTATTATTTAATATAATAAAGTTGGATACAAGAAGACTCAAGAGTTTTACTCAACTATTTAACTAAACTTTAATTTTTACACCTATTATTTATTTAATAAAAAGCATGCCATTTAAGATATTTTTATCTTCGTGTATTTTTCAAATGAAGCGTTTTTCGAAAAATCACCTAAGGTATAAATGTTCTTAAAATGACCCAAGGAAGCACCCCTTAAATTTTTGCCGTGCATTTAAGTTACACACTGTATAAAATCAAATAATGTACTATAAACTGAAATGGGAATCATACTTATTTTAAAATTTAGGATTGTAATTTGAGTGTGACCTGTGACCTCATTTAAATTCGGTGTGCTGACATATTTAGCGAATCCACGTAAATATGACGTGTTTTTTATATTTCGTACTTTTATTCATTATGGTTTCAGTTTCAGTTGTATATTCAAGGTTTGGTATTTTTAAAAGGTTATAATTATTCATCCCTAGAGGGTTTTGTTAATGAATTCTTAAAAATCATAAAATAATTGGACGAAAAAAGTATTTTTATTACACAATAAAAAAATTGAAATCATAATTTAGTTCGGTAACATTTTTTAATGCAGTCAATTAAAGTTGGAAAAAAATCATCATTAAAGCTTTAATGTTTGTTTTATAAAGCTATTAAAATACTAAAAATATCAAAACAAGTAATAAAAAAATCCACTTGTTTAACCCTAGTTTGTATGTAAGCTCCACCGAGACGTTGCAAATAAAAGAAACACCATCATTGCGTTTGCAAAGTGCTCGAAGAACTTTCCACAATTGCAGTAGAGTAACGAAAGCGCCACCTTGGGATAAGGCAGTGTGTAAAGTAGAAAACATTCTTTTCTTTGTTTTCAACAATAAAATATTCCCCGCTTTAAATTAAAGCAGCGTAACTAAAAATGTACAAGTTTATAATTGCAAATTTGCTCCAGGGACAATATTATTAAAACAAAATGGGGGAAATTGTATTTCGGTATTTCAAAATGTCGAACATTATGCAAATATAGCGAACAAACAAGAACAATCGCGATCAAATTCCCATAAACAATCATTCTAAGCGGAAACGTGTAATACAGCATGAATTTTTCAACAGTATAACATTACAAAGTAGTATCATGCATTATTAAAAATTGACTTGAGTAACAAAGGAAAGCGACGCGTTTTCCGCCTACAAAATTGAAATGATTGTAAAATAAACCTAAACCTATGATATTAGATATTAAATAAAATAATACCACCAAATTGTTAACCAAATCTAATTTTCAAAAATAAACAGAGATATCCGTATTGGCAATTGGTAATTTAATTAGAACAAAGGCTTTAGACACTCGGTGGAAACTCGAAAAATGTTCGCGAGAAAAGCGTGCGCAAACTTTAAATCAAATAGTGAGAAAACGCGTAATCAAGTTTGAAATATTATGCAAGTGTCTGAAGCTAAGCGAGAGGGAACAGCTTGAAATTTCGGAATGCTGCACACAATATTTAGGCGCTTGGAGCGAGACCGCCTCCTTCTAAATCCAATTACCACTCGCGCCACTTGAAGATATTGTTTGCAAGTGGCGTCCTCACACAACCCCCCAAACCCTTTCGACCTAATGATTTATTTATCATAACTGCCAGTCGTTTGTCTTCTTGTCATAATACTAAAATGGCCTATTTTCCTCTAATTTATATACATTCCATATTGAAATACGACTTCCTACAATAACCCATACAAAACTAATTCATCTTAAACTAAAACATTAACCTAGATCATAAACTTAACGCCCGTGCCTAATTTGTATTTTAAGAACATTTGTTGAACTTCATTTCTCTAAATATTTCTAAACCCTGAAAAAGTAATTTTATAAAAAAAAAATGATTAGATACTTCAATTGTACGTATTTACCATACAAAGTACGATGATTTTCCCTGCTTTTTATAAAAACACTTCAATATGTAATTTAATTTAAGAAAGAGAATTGTCTCCTGTTTTTTAGCTTTAACCCCTGGGCCCATTTAGAAGTTTCCAAATTGAAAATCATTTCTTCAGTATTGTGATTGCGTTATCGCGTGGAGTAGTCTCTCGTGACTGATTGTATTTCTTTTATTATTTTTACTTATTTCCACTATATCATAATTCAAACTTTAAATTTTTGTAATAAATTTTACCCCACTACTACATAATTATTTATTCGTTCACTGTTTATTAAATGGAGTTTTTTTCTAATTTAATGAGAAAATGAGTTTATTAAAAATACATAATTTCTATTACATAGGAAAAAATTGATGGATGTTCCTAATTGTGGGCGTGTAAGGATCTGTTTATAGCAGTGCTGGAAAACCCTGAAAATTATCGAAGGGTTCGATTCCGGGTTCGGTTCCATTAAAGAAAAATGAAAGGGTTCGGTTCCGGCTTAGGTCCCATTAAAAAAAATGAAAGGGTTTGGTTCCGGGTTAGGTTCAAAAAAAAAAGTTTTGAACCGGGGTTCCAGGGTTCGGTTCCAGTTCCGAAATAAAATTGGAACCCCGCTTCCGGAGTTCGGTTCCACAAAATAACGGTTCCAGATTTTAATATAGGTGTTTATGTTCTTACCTTCCAAGCTTATAAATTATAAACAATCTAACTTATTCTTTATGGTTTTGGTTTTGAGTTGAGGTTGAGACTGAGACGTACCCGCAAATCGTACACTATAAGAAAAATAAAAACATCGGGCATATGCTTGCACAATAAAAAAAACGCGCAAGTGCGAGCCGTATCAAAATAAAATTTTAAACCGAAAATAAAGTTTGTAAAATTGGTTTGTATCCATGAAGAGAGTGGTTTGTTATCTCTGAAGGTTCAGTAAAAATACGTTTCTCTTCTAGTTATTTATTTTTTTTTTCTTTTTTTTTTTCTAGATAAAATTTTTATTTTCACAGACCGGTTTCGACTTAAAAAGTCATCATCAGTGTGCACTACAAGAACATTATTTACATTAATATACATATATACAATATTAGAAAAAAGTAAAATCAAATTTCAAAAATCTCAAAAATATGTTATAAAATTGTATGTTATAAAGTTAAACGTTGAAAAGGTGTATTTATGTCGTAAATGAACAAAATTTTGTGTATTAGTCACCGTCTTATAAGAAACTAGTTTTCATCGATGTAATTTTTAATGCTGGTGTTATGCATGTTAATTATTACTTTAAATGAATCGTGTATCGTGTTTAATGAATAAATCCTCAGTATAAAAGAAAAAGAATTATTTTGTGTGTATAAAATTGATATTTGTGAAGTAAACTGTGATATATTTATTATTTATGATATTTATTTAACTTTTCTAATTTTCGCACGTTTTCTTATGTTTTCTTATGTTTTCTTAAAACTCATCTAGGTTAGATTTAATATCGTTTCCATTTATTGAACATAGATGTCGGTGTGTTACGGAGCTTAAATGAGTTGTGTGAGAAAATGATATACAGGGTGTTATGTGTGTTTTAGGTACTTGAAGAGGGGTTTAAAGTTTAAATCTATTTGGTCATTTAAACATATAAACTTATCGTTCTTCTGTATTTTCTCTATTTCTAGAGTTTCTAGAAGATTTATCTTAAAACCCTTCTTTTCTTGGTGTAAAAGTGTTAGATTTTTTTCTTTATTACATGTATGGTTGTGTTCGTGCATGTGTCTACCGACATTAGATGTGGTTTTGTTTCTAATATGTTCTTTGATCCTAGTACCTAGTGCTCTGCCCGTTTGCCCTACGTATATGCTATTGCAGTTGTCACATTTTATGGAATACACGCCACTTTTGTTCGTAATGGGTTCTTTTTCTTTTGTGATAATAGATTTTTCTATATTATGTGGTGTTTGGTATGCTGGTGTTATATGGTATTCTTGTAATGTCTTTTTAATGTTATGGTCTATTATGTTACCTTGGTATGTGAATGACTTATAAATTTTTGTGTCTTCTTGTCTCGTGTTTATTGAAAGGTCAGGAAAGATAAGTCTATTAACAATTTTTGTTTCTTTTCTTTTCACAATTTTATCAACAAATTTTTTGGGATATTTGTTAGTGGCTGCTAATTGTTTGATTATATTTAGTTCTTTGTCAAAATCTGGTTTTTCAAGTGGGATGTTGTATAGCCTATGTATATAACTGTTGAAAGCGGCTTTTTTATGTGAGTATGGGTGAAAAGAGGTGAATGGTATGATGTTATCTGTTTGTGTTGGTTTTCTATACATTTGATATGTGAATTTGTTGTTAGTTTTATTGATAGTGAGGTCTAAGAAGTTAATTTTATTATCTATGGCTAATTCTATGGTGAATTTAATTTTAGGATGTATATTGTTGATAAAATTGTGAAAATTATTTAGTTCTTCATGTGTGCCTTTCCAAATGCAAATGACATCATCTACGTAACGATTCCACAGAAGTATTTTATTACTATATGTGGGGTTATTAATAACTTTGGTCTCAAAATTATCGAGATAAAAGTTTGCTAATAGACCTGAAATGGGAGAGCCCATCGGTAGCCCATCTTCCATTTTATATATTTTATTGTTAAAAGTACAAAAGTTTTGTTCTGTGGATAATTCTGTTAGTTTTATCATATCATTTATTGTTTCTGGTGTAAGTTCTGTTGTGTTTAGTGTATCTTTAATTATGTTGAGTGTTTCTTTAACGTTAGTGTATAGGTTTGTGACGTCGAATGAGAGCAAGATGGTGTTATTTAGGTCTTGGTGTGTTATGTTTTTTAAATTGTTTATTAACTGTGTGGTGTTAGCTATTGTGTATGGAAATTTTGGATTGACGTTGTATTTAAAGAATTTGTTAATGAATCTTGTAATGTTTATTGTTGGTGAATTTATAAAAGAAACTAATATAGGTCTGATTGGTGTATTATTTTTATGTAATTTTGGCAGTCCATAGAGTATTGGTAATTTTGGGTTCATTGGTATGAGATTAGTGTATCTGTTATTGTATTTGTGTATTGTGGTTATTGATGATTTAATTATGTTTTTACATTTTAGTATGAAGGTGTTTAATGGATTCTTGTTAATCTCTGTAAATTTGTTTTCGTTTAAAAATTGAATGGTTTTATCAATGTATGTTTGTTTTTTCATTATTACTAAACCTGCATTTTTATCTGCTTTTAGGATTTTTAAATTTTCTTTCTTAATCTTTTCTTTTAGATTGTCAAGTGTTTGTGCGTTTTGTTCATTATCGACATAGATACCTGTATTTGTTAGTCTATATAACTAGAAGAGAAAAAGTATTTTTACTGAACCTTCAGAGATAACGAAAATAAAGTGGTCGATAGTCGATATGATATAACAATTGGAACCCCAAAACCCAATTTAAAGGTTCCGGTTCAGGTTCCGAAAATTTTAGATTAAGGGTTAGGGTTCCGGTTTGGGTTCCGAAAATTTTAGATTAAGGGTTAAGGTTCCGGTTCCGGTTTTCAATTTTTGACGGGGTTCTCGGGGTTCCAGGATTCGGTTCTGGTTCGGTTTTCCAGCACTGGTTCGGTTTTCCAGCACTGGTTTATAGTGATAAACGCTTTGAGTAAACAAAACATGCGGGATGTTGGTTTAACGCTTAAAGGTGACGTTAATAAAGAGAGATCTAACGTAACCTAACCTAACTAACAGACTATTCAACTAAAATGGGTGGAACGTGCAACAAAATTTTAAATTTTACTTGCGACGAAAACGGTCGTGGTCGAGTTTCCTCCCGTTTAGAAGGATCAGGAGGAAATAGAATCTTCGGATACAGTACAATTGGGTCTGTTTATGGGAATAACTGTTAGAAAGCAGTAAATCATTTTGATCGCTTTATTTGAGGTCAAATTAAAGTATCCTAGTTTTGTACGGTCTCTCGACGTGAGATTAGTTGAGGGTATCAAAAAACCACGAAAAATTCGAACTTTTTTCAGTTTTTTGCTTAAATTTTGAAAACGATTAAAGAGCATTACATTTTGCGTCGAATGAGTACCCAACAATTATGCTTAGTGATATGATTGATTCAAAGATAGAAAAACTTCAATTTTTACATACTTTGCCAGCAGATAAAATTTAGTACCAAACATTTGTAGAAAAAGAAAAAAACGTGTGGTATAAAAGTAATTTAATGTTTTCATTCTGCAAACTAAGTAGGGATAGGGAAAGCCTTAATTACAACTCAATAACTCATATAACAAACCTAACAAATATTTCCTATAAGGACTTACAGGTTAGCATAAAATTGCACCATTCGGTAATATTACAAAAGCAAAATAATAAAATTATCAAATTCTGTTTTTATAAAATCCAAAAATAGAAATGAATGAATCTGAATAGTTGTTAAGAGCAATTTCCTAAACGGAAAATAAAGTGGTTTAGTTCTGCAGTCATAAAAGCTAGTACGAACAACATTTTTGTATAATTTTTTTGTAGATGATTTAGAAGTCATTTCTTTAATTCCTGCCAGAAGGAAAAAAATTAGAGAATGTACAAAAAAAATATATTGATCTAAAACTAGCTTAACTTTGGACCCCTCTAATTAATTTTGTGCTAGGTTGCAGAAGGTATCTCTCTGGCAGGATGTAGCCTAATCAATTTAGATTATAAATCTGAAAAAAATTGAAAATCTAATGAGAGAAACTTGAATTATGACTGCAGAACTCATGCTCGATTTCATGATTTTTCACAATTTTTCCTCCCAAACTCGCGAGCCCGCTAGTGATTCGCATCAGTTACTTGGTCATAATTTGCAACGAAGCTCCAGAAAAGTGGGATGGATTTTCTATTCCTTGTTATTATCTCCAACGGAAGTTTTATCGCGGGTGTCTAGGAAGATGCTCTTAAGAGAAAAATGACTCTAAGGCTTTATACCAATTCTTTGCTAAATTTTTGTATCCAGTATTTCGGAAACATATATCCTAATTCTCAATCTCTGCTTCCACAAGATCACTTACAAGGCAAGCAATAAAGCACAATATTGCTCATTTTTCGGTTGAGCTGCATTGATGACCGAGTTACTGAAAGTTTAAGTTCCCCTATGATGTGCACTATCTCGTCAGATGATGTGCTCAGAGCATTTCTGAAAAAAACAAATTAAAAAGCCAAAAGCATGTATTCAGCGACCGTGATGAAAATTTTAGAGACGTCGTTAAAGTTAGTCACGTCTTTAAGAAAATATTTCTTATGAAGAAATATTTTTTAATCACGTGATTAACGATAACGACGTCTCTAAAGGGTCTATGGTAACTTATCTTACAGGGAAATGACAATAATGTGCTTCATTGCTTCTCTTGTAAATGATCTTAGGTGGGAGGTGGGATTTTGTTTCTGCGGTTTATTCTAAAACTCGCCAGAACGTCATCATTTGGGCGAAGAGAACAATATAAATAATGACGAATTGGCGGAAAATGTGACGTTTTGGCGAGTTCATAAATCTCGCCAACAATAGAAAATCAGGCCTATTGTCTTCCCTAAATATCACATAATTTTATTCGAAATCCAAAAGTTCATCAAAGTTTGATCCTCTAGTTTTCGTATCAGTCGGTGCTTCATGGTCAACCCTCTCTGGAATAGTATTTCCTGCATTTCTCATTAACCTGGCGTGGAATTACAAACATGAGAGTTGATCGCGATTGCGAGTTGACTCGTTAGATATTTTCAAAATACTTTTATCAGATACGTCCATAAATGAAAGAAACGAAAACTGTTACCCTAGAAATGGATTCCACAATTCACAATACTTAATACTTCCATCTTTGTACTCAATTAGTTTGAGTATCCCTGGACTTCTAATGGTTACAGTGTTTTCCACAAATACAAACTCCACGTACATAATAAAAGTTGTTTCTTTTTAAAAGACCTTTCAAACGATACCATAATCGACCTATGTTGACATTTGAAATTTCAATGTATCTTCCGATTCCGGGCACTTCCGGATTGTTTCGGTAAATAATAAGTACACCAATTGATTCTTTGGGTTCACTTTGGTAATTAAATTTTTTGTTCTATCCATGTGCGACAAACTGTTCGAGATAAAAGGCTGTTACGGGTGGTCTAACTCACCCTGTATATAATGTATAATATGAAGATAAATTTAAAATCATCAAATAAAAATATTATATTGTACACCCATCAATTTAAAATCATTGACAAACTTACCTCTTAAACCAGAAACTACGATTAATTCATAAAGGTAAAAAATAAACTATAAACGATATCAATCGATAGTCAACCAAAAATGGAAAATGGTTTCCTAAAAACTAGTCATGTGTCATGTTATATGTGGTTCCAAAAGGAGTGAATAACCAGAATAGTACTTACAATTGCCTGACAAACTTCCTGAATATCCAAAATAACGCCAACAAAGGGAAATAAAAGTCACGTGCGTTATGTCGGAAGTAGTTTCCAATCCACACGCTATCAAAATTAAGGGGTGTTATTTGAAATAAAAGTAGATGGATTTTTAAGAGTAGTCAAAGACAATATTATTTTAAAGATGGAATTGGAATGCCATTAAAAGCGTGATTTGATTTATTATCTCTCAACTAAAGGAGATATGAGGTGGAAGTTTGTAACTTTTAACGAGTTGATCTCGGTTCACTCGATATTTTATGTCTCTCTCTTACGCACAAAAACGTTCATAATGTGGAAACGAGACAGAAACTGTAACCATAGTAATGCAGTAAACAATCCACCGTTCTCGGCACGTTAGGAGTTTAAACTTCCACCTCTGGCCCGTAAACTGAATCGTGGGCACCTTGTATATAAAGAAAATGAAACGCATAATAGAGGAATGGAATATAGTATCGAAACATCAATTTGGGCTTCGAGAAAAACATGGAACAATTGATCAAGTTCATAGAATTGTCAACAAAATAAATAAAGACTTTGAGACAAAAAGGTACTGGTGTTTTTCTACATATCAACCAAACATTCTACAAAGCCTGACTTGTACTACAAACCAAAGAAACATCTACAATACTTTCACTTCTAACTAATTAGATCTACGTCCTATACTACCTGACTGATACTGTCTTTTGTAAAACGGAACAATCAATACTAAAATCTCAACCCTACCCAAACAGTGTACCCCAAAGTAGCGTTTTGGGTCCCCATCTTCTGCAGTCACAATGGTTGAAACATTTGATATTGATACCGCAATTCTCGCTTTCCACTCAAATCCAATATCAGCTTCGAAAAATCTACAAATTAATCCGAATAAAATCTAAGGATGGTTGAAGAAATGGCGAATCTAGGGCAATGAAAGCAAATCCACTCATGTCTCGTCCCGCTCGTCAAAATTAACAACTTTAAACTAGTGTATGCTAACGATGCTAAGTACCTGGGGATTCATCTGGGTAGGATATGGCTTAAACATATTTTTTTAAAACTTAAACAATTAGGCATCGGACTAAGCCAAATGTATTCGCTTATTGGTCGAAAACCACAATTTAAACTTACGGAATTCAACTATGGGGTAATGGCAGAAATTTCAACATTGCCATTCTGCAGATATTTGGAGTACAGGTGTGATCAACGAAGTTATCGAACTTTTTATACCCCACTATATCCTCGGTGCAAAAGATAATAACCCAGTTTAGTGAAAAATATTGCAAAAGAATGTCAGTGCACCGTGCACCCAAATATTTCAGCAAAGCAATTGTAAGTGCCGCGATTAAAAAGGTTTACAACATCTTACTTAATTAACAGATTTCTATAGTTTTAGTTATGTTGTTCATTTAAGAACATACAAACATTAGGTTAAGAATATAGGTTGTCCCAATGGAGCCAACCTATACATTTATCATTGTCAAAACAGGTGTTTATTGCTTACGTAAAAAACTCCTTACTACGCATAGACCCTAAAGGTGCCAATACACATGCAACGGCGTTTTTTTGATCCTTGACTTGAACAAAGGGGGAACACTGGTTTATGACTTTTTTGCCAGACATCCTTCTCTGCTTGAATCTCGACTCCAGTGTCGGACAAGTTTGAAATCCACGGAAGCTGTATAGGGTATCATAAAATCTGTGATTTCAACTCGCTCTCATTGTATTTCATTCTGGAACGCCTTAATAAGTGCAAAGCTGTCGCAGATGTATTTTTATAACTTTAAGATTTTACAGATGTGTTCCTTTGGGTACGAGGAGATAGCACTAATGACTGTACTAAATGAACCAAAATGTGTCATCGTTTTAGTTTCCTGCACTTATTAGTATTAATTTTTCGGATGTTGGTGTATGGTGTTAAAATATAATTTGGATTGATTTGAATTGAATTGAATATAGGAGTTGGTTAAGGTTAAAATGTAGTAGTCGATTCGATGGCTGGTAATATGGAATGGAAATTTGTCTGGTGCTCGGATTCATATCGATTAAATGTCTGTAATGTCCATCTCTTGCTTTTGGATTGGAGAGAAGTCCGCTAAAAGTTCGGAAACGGCGACGGAGCGAAATGCAAACTTTCAAGAAAACATCATCCAAAAATATACTAGAGTAAACATGCCCTGAATACCTAATATAAGTGTGATCTGTAAACTGTGTCTGCAGAGTGGAAACGAGAGACAAATCTTGTACGATCCATGCGAGTTACTGGAAAACAATTGTTTTTGAATCGACTGCCACAAAAATTGAGAATAGATTGCAAACAGCGAGACGTGATTTGCAATAGAATGTAAACAAACTGCATATGAGCGCTGCATTCAGATTTTTATTTGTTTTCTTTATTGACATTTTAGAATTTCACTACCCGTTCTTGCAATCATGTATCTATTTACCCACACACATTCGACGCCGCGATATGCTTTGTTTATTAGTATTATTAATGAATGCGAAATTCTGATTGCACGAACGAAACTTCAAAAAAGCACGTCCGTTTAAATTACTATTGTAATTAATATTAGGAATTTATCATCACTATTTTCTTTTTCAAAATTTAATTTTAGAATTTTAAAATTTTAAAATAAACTTCATGATTTAAATATATTAACGCCAAACATTATTCTTTAAAACGTGCTATTGATTGCTACAGTTATTTTCAAGGAAGTACAAAGTTGTTTCTTTTAATTTTGTGTTTAAAGAACTCACATTAAAATCAGTAGAGTTGAGAACATCAGGCAATATTTTTGAAATTTTCAAGGGAATTATACAGGGGTCCTTACGAAAATTTTGAGAGAAAAGATTCAGTTACTCCAAAATTATTTATATAGCGAGTAAGTACACTTCACATGAAAAACTAAGATGTACAAGTTGTACATAAGTTTGTATATGTATTAATATAAAAACAAAAAGTCTTGGCAAAAAGTTTAAAATGTGAACAGTGTTTCATTCGTAATTAATATGTATATTGTATAAATTATTGCTAAAAAATGATTACTATTATGGCTTACAAAAGTCAACATCGGTACATCAATTTTATTAATAATTTTTATTGTTTACTTCTATAAAATAATAATCTTGAAATATTTAATTTTTATCACAATTTCTTAAAAGGTTCAAATAAATATTTAATTTTATATGTTGCACATTAAAATTTTTGTTAAATAAAAATTTAAAAAAACTAAAATGTCTTGGAATGTTTTATGTCTTCTTTTTCCACCCAACACCATTTACACAAGTCGAGGATTAGCCAAATTGTTACCAATTGGGCGTTTTTAGTATTCCAATGCACGTATACAAAATTTCATAAAAAAAATCGTTACCGCTTTGGCTGCAATAAAAAAATCTATTTTAAAAAATCAACTTTGGATACTTATAACTTTTCAGCTAGGCATTTTTGGATATAGATAAATAGTACTATCTCCACTTAATCGTTATCGGTCTAATTTTCGGACATCCTGTAAAAGGTGTCCAGAGTCCAGTTCGTGTTAGATAAATCTTCAGAATTAGAAGGTAGACCAAATTTCATTGTGTAGAAATAAAAAGGCGGGTATTTTTCATTTATGAATTTCACCTATATTTGCCATAAATTAGTAGGTACATGGAAATAAAAAATTACCTAATGTTTGTAGAGATTTAAAAAATTTTCATTAGAAGGCATTTTCATTCAATTAGTAATAACAAAACAATAGAAATCGTTGAAAAAATGTTGAATAAAAAAATCAAAATAAAAAAAATTGAAAAATAGTTTGTTTTCTAAAAATTTTTCAAAATAAAGCAAATTAGTGGGATGTTTTTTTTTCTCGCATCAAAAACTACATTATTATCTTTTTGCACTTTCTATATATAATGAGCTAGTTTAGTCCTTATTGATAGAGACTAAAACGTCACATTTCCTGTCTCTTGTCAAATTTTACTTTACTCCCTGTCTTGTCATTACTTTACTCCCGCTCACGTCATTTGTCATCACTTTACTCCCGCTCACGTAACTTGTCATTAAAATTTAAAATTAGTCATAATCTTGTAATTTGTCTGACTTTGCCGCGAAATCACAATCGTTGCAAACTTCAGTCTAGTCTAAACACAACCAATATTGTATTGAGTGAATTCTAACCTCTAATAAATTTAATTGGTTTGGTTTGGAACGGAACTTGATTTTTATTCTGGGGTCGGGGATTGTATTATGTACGGTTTATTATTTTATAGATTGATACTAAATTTTAAATTTAAAGGTGTTTTAAGTGTACACAGAATCGATTCAATCAATTAGTTAGATATGTAAATGTGGCAAAATCTTTTAACTTTTATTCACAGATCGTTAACAAAAGTGTGACCAGGAATTGAAATAAATAAACAAGTAAGTATGCAAATTGGGTAGGTTGATATGTTACTTATAAGTTATAAATGCAGCTACTGCAGTAAAAATATTAAACGAAAAATTTTTTTTATTAATACTTATGAACATTTACACTTATGTGACAATTATTACAATTAGAAATGTTAAATAAAGGTACTTCCACGTCTTTAATTTTTGTAGATGTAACCTGTACAGAACCGGAATTGGAAATAGCCTCGGAGTTAGATCTATCTGAAGTGATTGTGATAGAGCTACTATTATTGACAGTATTTACACGAGAGCTATTCAATGTCCGAGTAACAGAGCTGGCAGGTATGGGGAATGTTTGTTCAATATCATTGATCTCATAATCAAAGTAGCTGGTGCTGGTGGATGGTTGCGAGATGTCATGTTCGTTGCCAAGAATATTTTCAGCAATCTTTCTTTTATTGTTGATGGAACTTTCTATATATCCTTCAGCCACTGTTGTGGATCTCCATCCACCGTGTCGCTTCAGGACATTAAGTGATGCACCTGCATCAGCTAGCAATGAGGCAGAAGAGCACCTAAAACAATGCCCTGTGTATAGGGAAGGCTGTGGTAGCTTTAGAAAGGTGGCTATTTTCTCAGAAATTTTGCCGAGAGTGTTCTTACCAACGGGTTGACCACAACATTTACCATTTCGGTAAGATACAAAGAAGCGATCTAGTGCTTTGGTAATAAACCCAAGAGCAGTACGTTGGGCTATATATTTTTTGCACACCTCGACAAAATTAATAGGATTACTATCCCTAGCCCTAATGGTAAAGACTCTATCAATTTTTGTTTTAGTGTCCTTCAATGTTACTAAAATTGTCGATTCCAGATCTTGAACCTCATTCATCGATATTCGTACCATTTCATCGGTTCTGCACGCCCCAGCAACACCGAAAATCAACGCCACCTACAATTGAATTATTATTATTTTTTTCTAATTTACCCCCTTATTCACTAAATTGACGTTAGTGAACGAGTCGTTCACGAACGATAATCGTTAGGAAAAATTTTAACGTTCCGTATAACGACAATCGTTAAAATTGTATTCTCTATCGCCGCTCGTTCGTAAGTCGACCTTTAAACGAAAGGTTACGATATTCGAACGTTTTTAATAAGAATAGTAGCTAGAGGGCGCTGTTTGTTATAATTGTCAGTGCCAAATTGTGTGTTTAAATTGCAATTTTATACCTACTATGCAACAAAACATCAAGAGATTTTTTATTTCAAACTAAAATTGAAAACGACAACATATTATAATGAGTATTGAGTATAATCAAAAAGGTATTCATCGGCTTTAGAGGTTCCTATTTTCCCCACCAGGGGGAGCACATAACTTTAAAATCGCGTAATTATCTTATTGAAATTAATCCGATTAAGCGTTGTTTATAAACTTAAAAACGAGTGAGTTTTTTGCAAAAAAGTTGAAAGTGCTGTTAAAATCATAGATAGAAGTTATAATGAATATTGAAAAAAATCGAAAAAAAAGTACGCTGTATTAAAACAACGTATCAGCAATATGAACTCTATGAATGGATGAATTGGAGAAAAATCCTCCGTTTTATTACCGAGGAATGTGTTAATCTCACTCTTCATCCAAATTGCCTAATCATGAACTGATCCAGGGTATCGTGGATTCATATTCAAAATTTTTAAATCAGAATCACATATAATTTGTACGTTTATACTGTAGAACGATTTTCTATTAATAAATACATTTCCTGGGTAATTTGCATCATTAGCTGGTGGAGGAACTATTGCAAGGTGAGTACCATCGATGCACCCAATTATTTCACTCTGGTAATATTTTGTAAAGTAGTGGGAAATTTAATATAGTTATTCGCCAGGTGCTCGTTTATTACATTTGTTAATTCAGATATAGATCTACTCACTGAAGCCTGAGTTAATTCACATTGGTAGTCTACTTCTACACTTTTTTGATAACTGCCATGGGCAAAAAAATGCTTAGCGGTAACAAATTTTATAACAGGTGGAATTTTCGTTCTTGTTTTTGTTGGTTGTAAATAAGGTTGAATCTCATTAAATAATTGAAAACACAGATATCTAAACAGTTGACGAAAAATATTCTCTGGTAATTCAAAAGGATTTGATTTATCCCTCTTTTGCCTTTTCAAATTTCTAGATTCTTCTCTAAAGAAAATATTAAATTTTTTTAATTTAAGGTAAAGCCACAAAAACGAAATAAACTTAATCTTTAATTACTACCTATTTATAGTAAAAGTATTTTTCTGTAGATATTATTACCTTCTTTGTACTTCTTCTGCTAATAAAAGAAGTGCATATTCCATTATTGTATTATATTTATATTTGTTTATAGAAAAAAATCGATTTAAATTTTCAAAACGTTAGCAAACGATAACTTCCAGTCTGACGTTGAATAACGATAGATGAACGATAATAGTTGAACGATTATATCGTTCATAAACGAGAAAAAAAATTTAGAGAATAGCGAAACCTTTAAAATAACGATTATCGTTCAGTAACGAGTCGTTCACTTATCGTTTAGAGTTAGTGAATAAGGGGGTTAATCTTAAGTTGTAATATTGTTTTTAGTTTTATGTCAATGTACTTTAGTTTTTATATTTATGCAGAATAGTTTTTAATTTTTAATTTACATATATCTATACTTTATTTATTTAATTTTTAGTTTCAGCACTTTCTTTATATTTATGCACTTTAGTTTTTAATTTTTATATTTAATTATATATCGCTTCAAATACGTTATGAGCTCAGAATATTTGCCAATATCAATATTATTTTTATGGCAATTATTGTTGCTTTTAATTTTTAATTTATGTAGTTTAATAGTTTTTATATTTATGCACATTAGTTTTTTTGTTTAGTTTTATAGTTTTTTATTGGTATGCACTAGTTTTAATTTTTTATTTAGTTTTAAACGAGGTTTTAAATATTTACCTAATTCATTACTTACTTTTATCATTAAGTGAGAGTCATCAGGAGATTCTTTTAAAAACTTATAAATTTCTATCTTAATTAAAACTTTTGATTTTTTGGGTTTGTATCCCTCGGACAATTTCTTCAAATATGCTATAAGCTTAGAATATTTGCTAATATCTATATTGTTTTTTGCAATTATTGTAGCTTTCAACATAGAAAACTGTGACCATAGTGAAGAAGATTTATATTTGTCACACCTCTCTCCAAAATAAGCTATCAGAACATTCTCTGAATAGCTCATAGCTTTTTTACTCGTACACCAGTTGGAAAACTCTTGGTAGGTTCTTTCATAAATTTTTCTTGATTTTGACGGCAGCAAGTTTAATGTTATGTTATCTGCTTTTTGTTTTAATTCAGGTGGAGTACTAGGTAAACCATCATTATTATCATCTATCTCCATTATAATTATGTATATTTTAAATAAAGATACCGCTCTCGAAAGACTTATTTAACTAAACTTTTAAACTTCAAATATGAAACGTCAACGTCGATAAAGCAGAAAACGTCAACAATAGCTGCGTTCGTTTTTCGTTTCACTTCAAAGAGTTATCAAAACTACCACAGAGTTTATGCAGTTGGTCAACTTTATTCCTGCATCAAAACTTACCTACTTTATTTATTGTGAAGTTAATTATTATATATTTTTATCTATATTTTATGAAAGTTGCTGTATAAATCATTATGACGGGCGAATAAAAATACCCGTCGCCGTCCTATGACAACCGATATTAGTCACAGCGATAGCCATATAATTAAATTATTGTGGAAACTTTTACGTATTAAAAAAGCGCAAAAAATTCTATATGCACCGAGGTAGTAAAGTGAATTTAATCCCTCCTCTGATTGTTTCCCTCGGCTTTGCCTCGGGATTAAAATCAGTCACTTTACTACCTAGGTGCATAAATAACTATTATAAAACATAAAAATTAGGTCCCAATTATTTTCTTTCACTTTCCAAATCATTATCAAATTTTCTCCTTCAACTTCTTTCTATACCTTTTTCACGAACTGTTCACGCATAGAATTTAACGGCTTGTAAATTTCATGAAATTTTTCTGTTAATTTTAGACGATATTGCATTAGGTTTTAAGAGTGATTTCCTAGACGTTAATTTTCCATCTGCGACAATAACAGGGAATATAAAATCCATTCCACTTTCTGGAGCTTCGTCACAAATTATCAGCGAATCTCTGATAATTAATGCCGACCGCTAGAGGGTTCGCGAGTTTAGGAGCAAAAATCGTGATAAATCATGAAATTACGGGCGACAAAATATCTCAAGCTTTCTCCCTCACATTTTCAATTTTTTTTGTCTGATTTATAAGCTTTAGGCTCCAATCAAATGTATATTTACTTTCTGCAATCTTGCACTGACTTAGAGGGCTCCAAAATTGAAGTATGTTTAGGTCATTTATATTAATTTTTGTGCATTCTCGATTTTTTTATACATTTGAATTTAGTTCAATGATTTTTTTTACACTTTGGCGTCCGTCAACTACTATATTTGCCGTTAGAATAAAACGAGTTTGTTTCAGTTTAATTTTTATTTGTAGAAAATGAACCATTACGGGTATTGATTACCTACCTAATTTATAATAAAATAGTTTAAGAAGACATAAAAAACACCCCCTTTAATTAGCATTTTCAAAAATTGGCAGATAATTGAAATAATAAATTAATTTTTACTTTTTTAATTGTGACTTTTTTAACATATTGACAACAATTTCTGTTAAATTGTTATTACTGATGCACAATGGGGCAGATGACCACAAAAGCTGTCATCAATTCTATTACTATTCTTTCGGACTTTTAAGTTAAATATACAGGGTGAGTCGAAATTAAACCGCCAATTTTCTTAAGCCGATTCTATGACTAATTTTAAGATAAAAACTTCAAATTAACATATGTTCGATTTCGCTTCCTAAGGGAGCTACAGCCCTTCAAAGATGGTGTAAAAAAGAAGATTTTTGTATGTTTATTTGAAAACGCTTTATAGTAGAAACTTCAAATTTGGTGTGAACCATAATACGTTTTAGATATGTTTCCCTGATTTTTTTGAATTTTTTTGGATGCGTCTAAAGGGTAGTTAGGGAGAGGGATTCATTTTTTAAAATTTTCTTTTTCAAAATAATGTTCGCCAAATAATTTCAGATAAAAAATTTATTCTTGTACAAACTCTATAGAATGCACCATTTTAGAGAAAAATGCACATAATTACGCACTGGTCGTTTTATCGATATTTTACGGCACGTCAGGTATCTACTTTTTTCTACAATACACGTCTTTTATTATTTGGTAGCTAATAAAATCTATGTCTTTATTTGATTATTTTGGATGTTTTAATTAAATTAAGGGTATTTTTTAATTTTTATAACCATTCTTTTCCTCAACACCTTTGAAGGGCTGTAGCTCTCTTAGGAAGCAAAATCGGACATATGTTAATTTGAAGTTTTTATCTTAAACTTAGTCATAGAATCGGTTTTAAAAATTTGGCGGTTTAATTTCGACTCACCCTGTATATTTTAAAGATTTTTGTATAAATTTTTAAAAATGTAAAAATAACTTAACTGAACAAAACATTTCCTATGAACTAATATTTATTTCGACTCATTAAGAAGTTAAAGCAACTTCTTTCAACACTTCCTTTGTTAATTATCCTACCGGTAAGAAATCTAATTTTTATTTATAATTAGTTTTAAGTTTTCATTTACTGTGTGTGCCTTCGCCAAAAAAGTTTTTTGTTCGAACTAAAAGTAAAATAATTTATTTCAACTCATTCAAATAATTTCAACCAGATTTGGTGCGTTTCTTAATTTCTTCTTTCAAGAAATTACATTTTGTATATCTAATTTCATCACTATTTGAACTTTTCATAATCTCAAGAAGTTCTCTTTATAAAAATAGCTTTTCAACTCGTACCTGAAATAAAGAAAAGATTTTTTAGTGTTTTTCCCAAAAGAGCATTTAGCACCGCTTCCAGAGGAAGATTGAATATCCTGAAAACCAGGTCTAACAAAGACTTTTATTTGCCAAAAAGCACCACAGAAAATTATTATAAGTAAGTAAGTAATTATCAAATATTATAAGTAATTTTAAATCTGGTAGACGCGATGATATTCAAAATAGTAAAAGTATTACTATATAGTTTTTTATTTTTATTTTTTGGTTTATTATAGTGAATTATTTCATTGTTATTATTTACACACTCACACAATAATGTTTATGTTTTTGTAAAAAAATGTTATTGTAAAAAAGGCTTTCGCCGTAAAATGGGAAATAAATAAATAAATAAATGTTCACCTGGTTATGATAATATAGCAACAAAGGATATATTAAATGTTTGAACAATTATATCGAAAATTATAAATAATATATTTTTGAATTCTTGCAACATTTAACAAAATTCTTGAAAACGTGATTGCGACTTGTCAACTTTATTGAAAATACGATTCGATTTGATTTTCGTCAATATGGATAACAAAACTATAATAATACACAATCAGCAGTGGCAAACTTAACTGAAGAACTGTTAGTAAATGTTGATGCATTAATATTTCATTGAAATAATATAGTCGAAATTGAATTCAAAGTTAATGAAAATTTAAAAATTATACATGATTGGTTCAATAATAATAACCTCAAATTAAATGAAGAAAAAACAGTTTATATGACCTTTAATCATATTAATGAAATGTCCATAGATTTAAAGGTAATATAATAAATGGAAAAGGTATTCAAAACGTTTCAGAATAAGCAAGATATTTAGGACTGTTTATTAATGAAAAATTAAAATGGAAGATACAGGGTGACCTAAAATGCTTGTGGTTTAATATGTAGTATATAGGCAAGAAAAAACGCAGGTTGGATCAAATAAAAATTTAAAAAGTAATCCCCCTTGTAATCCAATAGCGTAGCAAATATTTTTTCCCACAATGAATATAATAATCAAAACAAATCAAGAATTCTAAACAAACATACAAATCTAAGATATTTATTAAGGTTTAGTGTTTTTGAAAAATTTAGCTCTCTAATTTTACAACAAATGTCAAATATTGAAAATGATGACCTTCATTTTCGAGGCAAATGCTAACACAAAACGAAGAACTAGTCTTGATAAGAACTGATGTTTATGAAACAGAAACAGATATACAAAAATTAGAAGAATAAACACAATTATTTGATGATCTCGTTCGTCTTCAATATAAGGTATGAAAATAAAACGGCTATCAGCGAACTTGTTTGTAGAAAATTTATTCAACAAATATTGCCGACGTTTCGACTGTCGATTGCAGTCTTTTTCAAGGCTGAAATTACATAAGACTCATGAGATTACATGGAACAATTACTTTGAAATAAAACTAATGACATTAACAATTACACAGTCATATTTGGAACATACATTTTAAACTATTCAGCTCGAGTAAGTGGTGTCGCTACTCACCAACGGTTCAGGATTAAATTGACCGCTCTGCTTTACATTAAAAATTCAAGTGTTACTTACAGATTAAATTAAATTATAGATTACATCAATCTTTATTTATTACAATTAATTAATTCCTAATACCTTTTTGTTTATTAATTTTCCTGGTCAATGTGTTCCCATCAATTGAAATAATTGCTGCTGTCATGAAAAAATACAATCCGAAAACCAATGTAAGGAATTTAAAGTAAGGAATTCCCCAATTTGTTTCGACGTGAACCATAGGATTACTTACAAAATGTTGGATTATTTTTCAAATTTTATGATTTTCAATAATTTACTATACGGCTGGTTTTAATTTCTTTCAGTTTTTTGAGGTTAAGTTGACTTTTCAATTTACTTGGCTTTACAACCGGTTACCCTGAGTTGCTCAGTCAGAGCTGCTGAAAATCATAAAATTTGAAAAATAATCCAACATTTTGTAAGTAATCCTATGGTTCACGTCGAAACAAATTGGGGAATTCCTTACTTTAAATTCCTTACATTGGTTTTCGGATTGTATTTTTTCATGACAGCAGCAATTATTTCAATTGATGGGAACACATTGACCAGGAAAATTAATAAACAAAAAGGTATTAGGAATTAATTAATTGTAATAAATAAAGATTGATGTAATCTATAATTTAATTTAATCTGTAAGTAACACTTGAATTTTTAATGTAAAGCAGAGCGGTCAATTTAATCCTGAACCGTTGGTGAGTAGCGACACCACTTACTCGAGCTGAATAGTTTAAAATGTATGTTCCAAATATGACTGTGTAATTGTTAATGTCATTAGTTTTATTTCAAAGTAATTGTTCCATGTAATCTCATGAGTCTTATGTAATTTCAGCCTTGAAAAAGACTGCAATCGACAGTCGAAACGTCGGCAATATTTGTTGAATAAATTTTCTACAAACAAGTTCGCTGATAGCCGTTTTATTTTCATACCTAATAAACACAATTATAAAAATTTGACCTACGCCTCTGTTTTTATGTAGTCTAGTTACTTTGTTATAATTTTGACATGATTTTGTATTACTATGAACTTCAAGCGAACAAATTCCCCAGATTTTGAATTACCCACAATCATTTTAGCTCACCCTGAATTTGAAATAGAAAAAAAGGTATGATAATGATTTGGGTCGAAGGACAAAATTTTTAGTTTATTTATTTATCGAATATCATTATTTAATTACAACATGGGGATGCACCAATAAAAATATTTTAAATAAAATTCAACGGACGCAAAATAAATGCATAAATTCTTTATTTGGTATTTGGTATTGATAAATGCTATTCAACAGAAGATTTATATTTAAAATTAATTAATATTAATTATTTGAAAAAGTCAAATAATTTCATAGATTTTAATAATTCTGTTCATAACTGATCTACATGTTACTGCAATAAAATATATATGTAGATTTATTTCTAATAGTGAAAATTTCAGTTCTTTAAACAATGCATTTTATAAATTTAATAAATTGATGCCGAATGATATTCAAAATTTAAAAAACTTATATCTAATTACCACAATTTTTACATTATTAACTATCTTGTTTAATTTCATATTCTAATTATTATTGTTTTGTTTTATGGTTTGTTTATTATTGTTTAATTTAATTAATTGAACATGTTATAAGCAATTTGCTGTTATGTGTTCTATAAAGAATGTTATAAATAATTGTAATTATTTTAAACAATAATAATAATTATTGTTATATCTGGAGAAAATTTGCAAAAATTAGCAATGAGTTTGAAAATAGATAAATCACTGTATTACAATAACTAAAAAAACTTGTAGGACATTTCGTATGCTGATGAACATTCATTTTCAACTATAAAGATAAAAAAAAACAATATAAAAATAAAGTTTACAAACATGTCAAAATAAAAAATTATTATAAAAAAAATATTTGCAAATATTGGAATTATGTTGTTTAATCAACAAAAAAACATTATTGCCTTATGAATAATAAAATTTATTTAAAAAAATATAAGAATAGTGTACCTTTTGATTTAATTATTGATGTAGAATGTAGACAGTGTACACCCAATCAACTTCTGTCATAGTAATGTGATAACTAATTATTATTATACCAATTATTATTTGTTGCCTGCCATTTGAGAACGAATCACTCGAACATTACAAGTGAAAATATAAAATACATAACAAAAGGCTAACGACTGGAGTCTTTCTGCCTTGAAAATATAATTCAAATAAAAATGGATAATTACATGTAAATATTCTGTTGTAAAAATTTATGTTTATTTATGGGCAATATTATATCTTCCAAAACATTGAGAGCTAAAAACTTTCAAAACTAAAAAAATAGGAAAAAAACAAAGTTTTAAATTTTTTAACATTATCACATTATGGTAAATGATAATTTGGTTATCGTTCGTGGATGATAAAGGTGTATCAAAAATAAAAAACGACTAAACGAACTCCTTTTTATGTGTACTTTATTTTTACAGATAAACAAAAATTTATTTTTAAGAGCATCTTCCTAGACGCCCGCGATAAATTTTCCGTTGGAGATAATAACAAGGAATAGAAAATCCATCCCACTTTTCTGGAGCTTCTTTGCAAATTATTCACAAATAACTGACAATTAATGCGAATCCATAGAGGGCGCGCGAGTTTGGGAGGAATAATTGTGATAAATCATGAAATCGAGCATTAGTAGCCCAGAAAAAACTCAAGTTTGCTTCGTTAGATTTTCAATTTTTTTTCAGATTTATAATCTTAATTAATTAGGCTACAACTTAACCGATAGTCACCTTCTGCAACCTAACACAAAATTAATTAGAGGGGTCCAAAGTTAAGGTACTTTTAGGTCAATATATTTTTTTTTGTAGATTCTCCAATTTTTTTTCCTTCCCCTGGGAGGTATAGAAATGACTTCTAAATCGTCTACAAAAAAAATTATACAAAAATCTTTTTCGTACTAGCCTATTTTTCTGGGGTACTAAACCACTATATTTTCTGTTTAGGAAGATGCTCTTAAGATTAAGCGAAAATATATTCGACTCGTGCTATTTCTATTACAACGGCAACTATTACCAACAAACCTTAGGTTGCCCAATGGGTGCACCACTGACTCCTATCCTAGCGAACCTTGTAATGGATGAAATAATTCAAAGAGTAAAGCAACTTTTAACATAAATTTCTTCACCATCTATGTTGATGATTGTCTAAATATAATCCCAAAGAGTAAAATTACAGAAACACTTAGCATTTTTAATTCAATAGATAACAACATACAATTCACACTTGAAAAAGAGAAAGATAATAAAATACCGTTTCTTGACCTTTTACTAATTAGAGAAAATGATACTATCATCACAGATCTATATAAAAAACCATCTGACTCAAACATGTTATTAAATTACTTCTCGAATCATCCAATTAATCAAAAGATTAACATTATTCAACAAAATTTAAATAAAATTTATGAACTCTCTCACACTAAATTTCATAAAGCTAACAAACAGAATAACAGAAACTCACAAATACACTAAGAGACAACAGTTACCCTTTGAAACTAATTAACTCAATTTTTAATCAACATAAGAATAACAACAAAGATCACACAGTAAACAGCAGTGAGAAAGAAACATTTTACTACAAATTTCCTTATATACCAGAAATGTCACATAAGATCAAGACAATATTAAAAAATAATAACACTAATATAGCGTTCTATAATAACACATTAAATAACAATTTGTTTACCAAATTAAAATCTAAATTACCGAAAGATATAGAAAAAAATGTTATCTACTCTGTACCCTGTAAGGACTGTGAGGGTTTATATATTGGTCAAACCAAACAATTTGTAAAGCAAAGGATGAATAACCACATCTATGATTGTAAGCCCAATAATATCAACAAAATAAACAAAACAGCCTTATGTTCTCACCATTTCAATTTAAATCATACATTCGATTTTGAAAATTATAAAATTCTAGACAGAGAACCCAACTATAAAAAACGTCTCACCAGCGAGATGATTCACATCAAAAGAAATGAAAATAATGCTGTGAACCTAAAAACAGATACAAATGGACTCAGTAAAATTTACCATTTTCTAATCAACAGTTGATATATTGGCATTTCATTGAATTGGTTCTACACCCTATGTTGTAAATAAATTTTTTCACTGTGTGTTATAGTAGACAACTTATTGTACAAGAACACTGATATGATACCACCAAATGCACATGTTTTAACAAAATAAATCACCAACCTGTCAATTTATCTTGACAGCTGTCAATATGTAAGGTACAGGATTTGTTGGTATTTTAGAAACACAATCTTAAAATTGTATTTGAATCGATCACATGAATTCTGCAGTGTTCTTCAAAATTGTTGTTATAATTTCAATGGAATATTCCGATCATAGTACTATGTTTGACGAAAATTGTGAAACTTTTGGAAACCTAATTCACATGTGTAATTAGACATAATAAAGTATTTTAGCCTTGAAAAAGGACAGGATTGCTGCCCGAAACGTCGGCCTTTATTAAAAATAAAGTACACATAAAAAGGAGTTCGTTTAGTCGTTTTTTATTTTTGATACACCATTATGGTAAATTTTACTCAATTTCTCCGTATCAATTTTTTTGTTAACCGGATCTGAACAACTATGAATATATTATAACGTTTCGGATATCATTCTCTTGTTATAATTTTTCTTCTCGTCTAGAATGCAAACCTTTTCAAAATTAAAATTCTGATTAGTAAGAAAATGTTGATCAGCTAATTCTGCTTTTTCCTATTTATTCTTATTATTTTCATTAAAATGGGTTTTATGTTAATTAACTCTAGTATTTAAATATTGTTTGGTTTGACCAATATATATTTTTTCGCATATTATTTCATAAACCAAGCTTGATTTTTTTAAAAGGATTTTTTCGGAGATTGTTGTTTTCATTCAAAAGTTTGGTTGTCCCGGTAATGACTTGAGATTCAAAGTCATAAAAAAACGCGACAGCTGGGACAACCAACTTGAGTTGATTAAAAATTAAACCTCGAGTTTATTTTAGGAAGATTAATAACTCAAAATTTTTGTATGAAACACGAAAATGAAAGCACCTAGGAGATGGAGGGGAATACAAGTCACATGTCAGTTAGAACCATTCATTGCATTCTATGAGCAAAAAATACGCATATGCACACGAGTATGTACACGGGTATTTTTCGCTGATAAAATGGAGGTAGTTTTTTGTCGCTGTAATATGTCATCTCTGTCACTTTTCAGTATAAACGTCATACTATTGGACAAGACAAATCAAATCTCATATTTTGATTTGTTCTAAAATGAGGTGTTTATGAATCGACTTTAATTTAGAAAATAAGGGGTAGGGTTGCCATAAGTTCATTATGCGAAAAGATCTAAATAAAAAAAAGAGAACAAAAACGTATACTTTTTGGTAACGTGTTTAATTTAAAAAAAAATGGTTTGTCGGGTAGTTATGTAAAAATAATAATTCTTAAAATATTTAGGCAGATTTATTAACAAAATATAAATATTTTTTTTATAATTTCCGTCTATAACATTGCTTTTAAGACACCGCTAGCGGTTTCATAATGGGCCATAGCGCGCTCATTATAGCACGCGCTTACGAAGTTGGTAGCATTGATCTGTCAAATTTGTGGTATAGATTATCGTAAATAAATTTCAAGATTTAAAGTACTTGCTATGTTTTTTATGTCTCCTAAATTTTTGATAGGATACAGAATAATTCCTCACTCCTTTTAAATTATTAATATCCAACAAAAAATTACATTAAATAATCCTTAAATTTAACTATCAAATAAGGAAAGTCAAATATGTGGTATTAATTTTTGTGAAAATATGAAAAGATTTATCAAAAATTAAGGGCTTACTATTTTTTGCTATTTTCGGCATATCTGGTAGGATACACGATAACTTTTATTACTAGTTTTACACTAAAAATCTGCAACTTAAAATCTAAAAACTGAAACCTTAAATTAAACTGTCACTGTCAAGACTTCTATGTTTTATGTTGTTATAACAACGATTCGATAAGAAATCATTGTCATCAACTGCTAAAAAAATAAAGAAATATTTGTACGTCGAATAATTTCCTTTATTTAATTTTTGTGGAAATTATAAAAAATAGTATAAGCAACTCGTTCATAAGTCTATTATTGCACTCGCCCATTAAAAAACTCACCGCTACGCGGCTCGTTTTTTAAACTTGGACGCGTGCAATAATACTTGACTTATGAAACTCGTTGCTTAATATACTATTATAAATTCAAAAAATATCACAAATTCTGTGGTACGGTAAACTAAAAACAAATTCAGAAATTGTAAAAAAATTAGGTTAGGTGTTTATAAATCTGTGGTACTAATATAAGGCAAAACCCGAAAAGTACAAACATCGAGTTTTTGTTTGTTGTGCCAATGTGCACACACCGTGGCGAGGAAATCTCCCTATGGAGATATTTATCCATTGTCTAATGAATGCTAAGTACATAACAACGCAGCATGTAGAGAGTACGCGATGTTTTCTGCACCCTGTATAAATTCGCATTTTTTTAATTTACAAAAATTTGCCTCTCTAGGCTACAATCTGCAAAATTACAAATTATTAAAAAAATAAGTCTCACAATAATTAGTAAATAGCTAGTGCTTTAGAAAAGTTGTTTTAAAAAGCTTTCCAATAAATTAAAACTTATTTTGTTTGATAATTTGTTTTTTAATATGAAAATGTTCTCTTTTGTACTCTTTTTTATAAAGAAGGATATTTTGATATATTTCGATGTTATATTTCCTATTTCTGTGGTACTAAGGCAAAACCCGATAAGCCAATATCTCTGATTCTTCAGAATTCGTTTTTCAATGTTTAGAAGATTGCTGAAATTCGGTTTTTATATCAATAAGACGTACTCGTTACATGCTGCATTGTTATGTACTTAGCATTCATTAGACAATGGATAAATATTTAAAAAAATCCTTTTAGTATTATACAATATATGAGTGCGCAAAGTTAAAAATATGCCTTATACCTTTCTATTTAGTTTTGCTCAATGTGTAGTACAGAATACGGTAGTTAATTGTATTGTTATTATTGTTGTAATTTTATGTTAAGAGCATCTTCCTAGACACCCGCGATAAATTTTTCGTTGGAGATAATAACATGGAATAGAAAATCCATCCCACTTTTCTGGAGCTTCTTTGCAAATTATGACCAAATTCCTGATAATTAATGCGAATCCCTAGAGGGCGCGCGAGTTTGAGAGGAAAAATTGTGAAAAATCATGAAATCGAGTATTAGTTCTGCAGTCATAACTCAAGTTTCCCTCGTTAGGTTTTCAATTTTTTTCAGAATTATAATCTAAATTGATTAGGCTACATCTTGACACCTACACCTTCTACAACCTAGTACAAAATTAATTAGAGGGGTCCAAAGTTAAGGTACTTTTAGATCAATATATTTTTTTGTACATTCTCCATTTTTTTTCCTTCTGGCAGGAATTAAAGAAATGACTTCTAAATCATCTACAAAAAAAATTATACAAAAATGTTGTTCGTACTAGCTTTTAAGACTCAGAACTAAACCACTATAACTTCGGTATTTCATCCAAATGTTTCTTAATTATTTTACTTTTGTCTAAAAGTTGCTTCTACACAAAGCAACAGATATCGTGGAGCGTGTCTACGACCATTCAGCACTGTGTATACAGGGTGAATCACATTTAACTTAGAAATTCCTACTATAGTTTATTCTCCGAGAAAATAGGTGCGGTGTAGACAAGCTAATAGTTTCGCTCACTCTCTTTTACAAAGTGAAATAGTAAGTGAAATAGTAAGTGAAATAGTAAGTGAAATAGTAAGTGAAATAGTAAGTGAAATAGTAAGTGAAATAGTAAGTGAAATAGTAAGTGAAATAGTAAGTGAAATAGTAAGTGAAATAGTAATTTAAATAGTAAGTGAAATAGTAAGTGAAATAGTAAGTGAAATAGTTAGTGAAATAGTAAGTGAAATAGTAAGTGAAATAGTAAGTGAAATAGTAAGTGAAATAGTAAGTGAAATAGTAAGTGAAATAGTAAGTGAAATAGTAAGTGAAATAGTAAGTGAAATAGTAAGTGAAATAGTAAGTGAAATAGTAAGTGAAATAGTAAGTGAAATAGTAAGTGAAATAGTAATTTAAATAGTAAGTGAAATAGTAAGTGAAATAGTAAGTGAAATAGTAAGTGAAATAGTAAGTGAAATAGTTAGTGAAATAGTAAGTGAAATAGTAAGTGAAATAGTAGGTGAAATAGTAAGTGAAATAGTAAGTGAAGTAGTATTTGAAATACTTTTAGTACTTTGTATTTGACTAACTTTCCTAAGAAGTATTTTGAAGTATCAATTTGTATTTGAATTACTTTGAAAAATATGAGTTTTGTTGATTTTTCATTGGACAGTTCGATAGAATTAACAATTAGCGTACTTATTGCAGTTTAAATTTCGTATAATACTATTCCTGACAATATTTTCGTATAAAAATTCTACAAGATAAATGTTTCTGTAAATGTAAAATCAGACAAGCCCTATACATTTTTTTATATGCCGGCTGATTTATTTAACCTGGAATAAGGAATATTTCGAAAAATACGCATCGCACAGAAAAAATTGCCAAATCAAAACTTTAATTTCTCCGAAGGGCGCATATGTTAGTACTAGATTACTCCTACCCCCACGCCCACACTGGGGGCAGTGCCGGCGGCAAATTTGAATCTTAAATAGGAAGGAAGGAAGGAAGGAATTTTTATCGCAGATTCGGATTCAACGTCGAAAACTACGTACGATTTGTCCGAAAAAATAATTTCTATTCGCGACAGATGGCGCTGTAATCACAAAAACAATACTAAATACATGTTTATCTGTTTTCTGATTCTATTGATTTCTGTTCATTTTTTTGTGATTGCAGCGCCATCTGTCGCGAATAGAAAATATTTTTGTTGCTTAAAATCAAATATTTTTTGCTTCTTTCAGTTTTTTTCTAATAAATTTTAAATTAAAAAAAATAATAGTATATTGTTTTATTAGGAGCTAAAGTGACACTTTTCAGTGGCGAGTTCGGAAAGTTTGGAGGACAAGACGCGTAGCGTCGAGTCCTCCAATTTTGCGAACGAGGTACTGAAAAGCACTTTAGCTCCGAATAAAACATGCTATTTTTTCTTCAAACGTCTATTTAAAATTAAAATAATTAATATTTTCACTTTACATGCTTGCTTGATTCAAATGATTTAAAAGATCAGGGTAGGCAGCGTAAACGTCAAAGGACAATCTTGTTCGATTATTTCCGATTTATTGGTGTGTACTTGACAATTCCATTAAATATGTTTACATTTTCTATGATAATGGTTGAAACAACATAACCTCATTTTGTCAGCAATTCATTTTGCAAACATGATTTCTATTTTTATTCACGATTTTGAAATATAAATTTAGAATTCTATTTTTTTATTAAAATAAGGTGTTTTTTTGCAAATCAAATTCAAATTATTTTGCTTAAATTCAACAGAATGAAAATTTTGAATTCAATTGATTTGACATTTGGTATAAATATTTGACACATTTGAACGGCAGAAAAAGTTACTTTTTCTGCCGCTCACGGCCGGCAGATAAAGTACTTTAACAGCCTAGGCATTAAAATACGTGTTTAACCTTTTGTATTGAAGCAAATAATGACATGTTTTACTGACGTTTGAAGAAAAAGGTTTTTTAATACTTTAAAAAGTTGACGTTTCAAAAAAACTTTTCAGATAATAATATTTATTGTTTTATAAAAAAAATACAAATATTTACAACATTCTTTATAGAACACAAAACAGCAAATTCCTGATAACCTGTTCAATTAATTAAATTAAACAATAATAAACAAACAATAAAATAAAATAAAAAAAATAAAATAATCACAATATAAAATTTAACAAGATAATGTAAAAATGTTGTGGTAATTAGTCAATCGCCAAAAGATTCGACGACACATTCGGGTCAGTTTGCTGACACGAATGACGGCTTACGGTTTACACACTCCCGAAGTGTTTCACCGAGTGTCTCGCGCGAATGTATGGGGAATATTCAGTTGTCTATCAATTGGTACCAATGGAAAACCTAGACCTTAACTGATCGTCCACGTTTAATCATTTTTTGAATTATCTCTCATTTACGGGGTCAATTTTCCGCCTCAGCGCTCCTTCTAAAATCAACGAGAATGTGTAATACCGCATTTACACATTCGCGCTTGTGGCGAGGCGAATCGCGAGGCGAGTAACGAGGCGAATGTGTAAGTGGTACGCTAGTCATTCGCGACTCGCGACTCGCCTCGCTATTCGTGGCGCTCGCCTTGGAAGCGGTTTTTCCTGCACGAGTCAAAGGAACTACGAGTGACGAGGCGAACTTTGTGTGGACCGCTTACACATTCGCGTTGAGTTTAGAAGGAGCGCTAAGGCGGATTTACTTTTATATGCAGATTAAAATCAAGATTGACCCCGCAAATGAGAGATAATTCAAAAAATGATTAATCGTGGACGATCAGTTTAGGTCTAGGTCTTCCATTAGTACCAATTGATAGACCACTGAATATTCCCCATACATTCGCGCGAGACACTCGGCGAAACACTTCGCGAGTGTGTAAGCGGTCTTTCGTGTCAGCAAACTGACGCGAATCTTTCGTCGAATCTTTTGGCGATTGACGAGGCGAATGGCGAGCGCGAGTGTGTAAATGCAGTATAAGCGGTACACAGAAAGTTCGCCTCGTCACTCGTAATTCCTTTGATTCGTGCACGAAAAACCGCTTCCAAGGCGAGCGCCACGAATAGCGAGGCGAATGACGAGCGCACTGCTTACACATTCGCCTCATTACGCGCCTCGCGATTCGCCTCGCCACTCGCGCGAATGTGTAAATGCGGTATTAGGTTCGGTTATAATTGTGCACGCAACAATGAAAGACGATCACCATTTATATTTGGCGCGCTCAGGTGCATTTCTATCCGAGCATTGAGCAAAAATACGGACACGTAATAAAGCAATATTAATTATGCACTTTTTTTTCTTAAAAATCCATCATTGTTCTAGAAAACTGCTCTCGAGCGTTAAGGGTTAAATAAGTATGCATTTACTTTGCATGCGTTCTATTTAAAATATTTTTATTCTATATCTTCATTGACTTTAGATTCAATTTCTATTATATTATTTGAATGTAATATTATTGCAATATCGTCGGTATATGAATAATAAAAACTTTTTTAATCAAGGTTCTTAATATCTTGAACATATAAAATACATAAAATAGGTCCAATTACGGAACCTTGATGTGCACATATTTTTATTTGGGAACTTTTAACATTTCCAAGAAGAACAAATACTGATTACGATTTGTTAGATAACTTTTAAATATTAGTTCTAGCGCAACTCCTCGTACATTTAACAAAAAACTGTCCCTGCTGATTGTGTATTACTATAATTTTGATATCCATATTGATGAAAATCAAATCCAATTGTATTTTCAACAAAGGTGACAAGTCTTCTATTAATCACTTTTTCAAGAAATTTCTTAAATGTTGGATGAAATTAGCCTATAATTAGGATGTTTCTTATTTCCTTTCTTTATATTTTGGAATTACTTTATCAATTTTGAGAATATCACGATATTTTCCATTCAGAAATATATTATTTATAATTTTCGCTAAAATTGAACTTAATTCTATCTTCAAACCTTTAATATAGATTGTTGTTAATTATCATAATCAGGTGAATTTGATAAATTTTACTTACAATATTTTTAATTTCTTCAGCATCATTCAAATATAATTAACATTATGTTTAAAACGTAGTTTCATTATTATTTTCTAATTTTAAATCATTTATATTACAAGTTGTAAAATTGCTCCCAGCTGGAAGTAGGACAAAGAATACGCGGTCGTGATTACTTTTGTCCTACTTCCAGCTGGGACCAACTGTACAATTACAGTGCGTTCCACTAAATACCCGCAATGCTCATGCCCACGACCGCGTTTTTTACCGTTCCACTAGATCGCAAACGTTATCGTAGAAATGTTAAGTGGAACGGATATTTGGCTTTGCTTGTGGTTATTTACATTTACACAACCTCACAATTTTCTTCTTCACATCAATCACACATCAATAAATGATATTTATGAATTATTACAGTTATTATTACTATTAAGCACCGTTATACAGGGTGATTCGTAAGTAGCGTATAAAGTTGAAACCCTGTGTAGGAAATCAATTTATTACTAAAATAAATATAATTTAGCGTGCTTTGAAAATCGTCTTTTTTTTATTTTGGCATTTAAATAATAAGGATTTAAACTTTTGTCGTATTTAAGTTTGAAACAAATAATAGTCTAAGCGGCGGCGACACTAGGTCTAGGGTGATAAAATTTTTCAAGGTCGTACATATAATTCGTTACGTCATTGAGGGGGAACACAAAATGGCACTGCTGCCACGTGTAGACCGAACGCCACTATAAAAAAAAATTCAAATTTTTTATTTTTTTCTAATGTCTAGTATCATAAAACTTCAGGATTCTGATTTCTCCTCGCGACAGGCGAGGGTTAGGGCTATAAAAAAATGCGGTGCTGCCAGTCTCCGAGAGAACGCTTATCAGGGGCAGCAGAAAAATAAGAGATCCCACAAATTCGATTTTCAAAAATTGGCAACCACTTTTACTGACGTCTCGTAAAAGTGGTTGCTTATTTTTGAAAATAATTCCCACTTTCGGGTTGCTGCCTCGGTTCCTGTCAGGTTTGGGTGCATTTTTTTATAGCCCTAACCCTCCCCTGTCGCGAGGAGAAATCAGAATCCTGAAGTTTTTTGATACTAGACATTAGAAAAAAATTCTTTATAGTGGCGTTCGGTCTACACGTGGCAGCAGTATCATTTTGTGTTCCCCCTTCAATGACGAAAGAATTATATGTACGACCTTGAAAAGTTTTAACACACTAGACCTAGTGTCGCCGCCGCTTCTTCTATAACAAAAACTACAAAATGTTTAGTAATTCTGAATATGCCGATATAATTTTTATTTATGGATTTTGTAATGGTAATAGTTTGCAAGCAAGTAGAGAATATCAACCCAGGTTTCCCAATAGACGTCACCCTTCTTACCATGTTTTCTCCAGGACCTTTCAAAGATTAAGGGACACCGGAAACATACATTGTGCTCCAAAAATTGGTGCCCCTGAAAAACATACATTTGAAGAAGAAGAAGCAGTGATAGACGCCTTTATTGAAAATCCTCGTACAAGTATACGCAGTGTTTCTTCAATGCATGGTATTTCTCAATCATTTATTTGGAAGACGCTAAAGAGGGAAGTAATGTATCCATACCATTTTCAACAAGCACAAGCCCTTCAGCCAGGAGATGAGATCAGACGTTTAAACTTTTGTCGATGGTTGTTGGAAAAAATGGCAGCAGATCCAAACTTTTGCTCAAAAATTATTTGGACGGATGAAAGTCAATTTGGCAGAAGAACTACACCAAATTACCATAATGAACATGCGTGGTCATTGGAAAATCCCAAGTTAATAAAAAGAAGAGGATTTCAGCAAAGATTCTCAATAAATGTATGGGGAAGGATTTTTAATAATCAATATCAATGGAAGTACTGCCTCATAGATTGACATCGAATGATTATTTGATTCTATTAAATACCAATGTACAAGATATTGTTGACAACGTAGCCTTAAATGTCTTAAATCAGGTTTGGTATCAACACGATGGAGCGCCACCTCATAGGGGAAGAAATGTGACTAATTGGTTGAATGATAATTTCAATAATAATTGGATAGGTTTTGGAGGACCAATATCGTGGCCACCGCGATCTCCAGACTTAAATCCGTTAAATTTTTATCTTTGGGGTACTCTCAAAACAAATGTGTACACGATTGAGATAAATACTCAAGCACAATTATTTGAGAGGGTAAACAATGCGGTTGCTGAAGTGCAAAATAATTTTAATTTCAATGTTAGCGAAGAGATGTTACGTCGATGCCGTGACTGCATAACAGCAAGAGGAGGTGTATTCGAACAAAATTTAAATTAATTATGTAATTTTCAAAGCATGCTATATTTTTTTAGTAATAAATTGATTTAATTAATTTTTTTTTCAAATTCTTATACCTTTTTTATGAATGAATATTGGAACATGTTCATATGAACTTTGAACTTTTCTTCTTAAAAAAGTATTTCCTACATGGGGTTTCAAATTTATACGCCACTTACGAAACACCCTGTACAGGATGGTCGAGATAAAGTGAATAGTCAAAATATCTCCAAAAGTAAAAGTTTTAGAAAAAAACGTTTCAAATAAAAATTGTTTGGTCTTAAAGGGGCCACAGAATGAGAACAGTTAGTTTTCACCTGGAGGACTTCTTCATGGTCATTCTAACCCTAACTTAGTTTTTTTCAAATGGAAACCCATATTTTTTTATTTGAATCTGAATCCAGCAAGAAAAGAAGAAATTATTGTCTAAAGCATTTTCGAATATCTGGTTGAATACATTTTTATTGTTATTTATTACAATATTAAATATGCAATTACAAGAAGAAAATGTTCCAAAATTCGCGACCACCTCCCAAATAATTAAAAAAAATTATGAGCATAAAATTAACAATTTTTATAAAAAATCACGAAATCTATTTTTTAATTAAATTTTTATTACTTACAAAGAATAGATAAAATGATTTAACCAAACCTATTTTAATCAAAAAGTGCTTCGTTAAGTGTCTAGTGACCTTGAAAAATCGTATCTTTTTAAATAACTTTCATGGTCAATACAGGCTTAAGGAAGCACTTTTAGATAAAGATAAAAGTGGTTAAATCGTTCCATTTTGGTCTCAGGAATATACTGTGTTAATTTGTACAGACCTCTTAGCGAAAAATTTTAATATTTTTTCAAAGTTAGGTTAGGTACCACATAGAAATAATTTTTTCTGCCTAAATCAAAGGAGATAGAAAAATTTTATAAGAGACAAAAAAAGTTTATAATTACACTGCTTTTAGTTTTATGAATTTTTATTCAGCCATTAAAAAGTTATAAGAAATTTTCCATGTCGATGACCTATTTTTCACCACTTACATAACGTGAAAAGGAAAAAACAAATTGTCTAGAAATACTTTTTTTCCATTACATAGCCACATACCAAATTATGTTATGATCATATGAGCCAATTTTTAGTAATTTAAAAAATACAAAATAGTTTTAAGAACTTTAATGGTCTGTAGCACCTTAACGAAGAACTTGTGGATAAGTTTGGTTAAATCGTCATATTTTAGTGTCAGAGTATGAGGTATTGTTTTGTACAGACCTTTCAGGGTGTCCCAACTGAACCAAAGTTATATTTTTTTAAATAGAACGTCCTGTATATTTGCAGGCTATTGTATTCTATTTCAAAAAGGAATATTATTTTGTATAAATCACTGTGGGCTAAATCAGTTCGTTTTGGAATTATTCAGCTATTTATGAAGAAAGGATTTTACCTTCAAAAGACTACTCTACGAAAAAAGCTATGGGTGCTATTCAAAAAACTCTCTACCAAAAATTTTAGAAAAACTCGTAGTTTCAGAAATCGTGGAACAGTGGAACTCTCATTCAAAACAAGCCGAAAATATACAGGGTGTGGCAGAACGCGAGAAGTTAAATAGTTACGTGTTTTCAAATTGAATACCCTGTTTTTTTTCTCACCATCCAATATAATTCACGATAGAAACCAGATTTCCAACCTAACATGACCTGAATCAAGCGTGCGGCGCTGAATTTTCCCACTGCTGCTAGGAGAGAAGTTTTTCGCTCTTCCGCCGTAGGAGAATGTAGGCCTCATCCATTACTCAATTTAGCCGTACCTCCTAAAATCAACGATGTACGTTTATTAAGTTGTCCTCTGTTAGACTATTGGCGATTCTAGCTAAGCAATCTCCCTCTTGCGGCCTAGCGCGGAACTACGAAATGACGTCACGTCCGTGATAGTTGTGCAGACGAATTTAGCGTTTAACGTTTGTTAACGTATGTTATAGTCAAGTAAATAACGTCAACTTACCTAATTAACTTTCTATTATTAAATGCGTTTGATTATTTCTTTGCAAGTTAAAATTTTTATTTATTTCGTCACGTATGTGACGTCACTAGTCACTAATATGCAACCAAACATACATTTGCGCGGGAAATATTAATTTGAATCGCCAATTAAAATTCGATACCTTAAATAAGCACGTATCGTGTGTATTAGTTCTATATACAATCTCTCCTTATTTGATGAGATTTTAAATGTAAGAGAGTGAGCGAAACAATTTGCTTGTCTACACCGCACCTATTTTCTCGGAGAATAAACGGTTGGATGTAACTGGCGCAAATAATTTATGCATAACTTAAATCTGAAGTCCTTATTTTCTAAGTACATAAGGACTTCATGATTTTGTTATGCATAAATTATTTGCGCCAGTTACATCCAACCGAATAAACTATAGCATTTTAGATAAGCTTTTCAACGATAAAAGGTTTGTGGTGTTTTCGAGATATTTAAAAATGTGTGCAATACCTACACATATCGCAAATGGTTCCATGAAAAAAGCGCACACGAAAAAAGCGCACAGAAAAAAGCGCACGGCCATAAATGCGCACAAGAAAAAGCGCACACGGATAAAAGCGCACACGGAAATAAGCGCACACGGAAAAAAACGCACACAGAAAAAAGCGGACACGGAAAAAAACGCACACGGAAATAAACGCACACCGAAAAAGACGCAGACGGAAAAAAGCGCAAACGGAAAAAACGCACATGGAATAAATATTATAAAATTTATGCTTGTATATGTAAATATTTTTTCACGATTTATGTTAAAACGAATCATTTTAATTTAATAAAAATTATATAATACTGTATTTTTTTATTTGAACTACACTATTGTGCCGTAACAGCATTGTGCATAACGAAATAATGCTATAATTATTGTATATTGTACGTATATGGGAGTTTATAGACAATTTAAAGATTATCGGAATAAATAAATTTGACTTAAAATCAAAATTATTCAAAATGAACATTGCAATGAAATAATATAAATAAATAATAGTAGTAATTTTTTAGGGATAATGTACATACAGGGTGATGATAAAGTTCGGAACAAAATTCGTAAATGCCGTATTTAATTTTTTGAGAAAATCGCTCGGACAGAGGTAAATTTTAGTTTTTAAAATGCCATCTCTTGCTATTAAAAAAGTATAAATGATCAATAATATAATTGTCCATGGTGTATGTATTTCTTTTATAAAAATCAAATCAATTTCTTTTCAATTGTAGCCTTTATTTGAAATACAATTTTTTATTAAAATAGCTAATGCATTTTCGATCCTTAGATCATCATCAGGCTATAAAACATTAAATAAAAATAAAAATAATACTATAACAAAGTATTAATAGAAATTACCTTGAAAAATATTTTAAAAAATTCAAACAAAAATGACTTATGTAAAAAATTGTAAATAAATAAATAAAATTAAATTTTGTTTCACAAAGATTACTATAAAAAATAAACTTTTTATAAACTAAAATAACAAGTAAAGTAAAATAAATAAAATCTTGATGTAAAATATAAAATAAAATATAATAAGTTTATAATAAATTTATTTTATCAAAAAATTTTGTGCATTTGTAATTAATAATATCATTAACGCTAAGGTCTTTTCTTTTTGAAAAACAAATTTCTAAGTTTTCTACCAAATCAAGTTTTTTGCCTTTATTATAAAAATGCAAAATAGAACAAAAATTTTTAGAGTCAAATGTATGATTATTATCATTAATGTGTAATGCGAAATTTGAATCTGTTTTATTTAGTTGTATACTGCTCAAGTGTTCTTTAATTCTTGTTGCAATTTTTCTACCAGTTTGTCCACAATACTCTTTACCACAATTACAAACAAGTTTATATACACCACTTCTTTGCATACAACTAATGGGATCTTTGTTTTTAACGAAAATATTTTGGAAATTTGTTGGTTTCTTAAAAGTTACTATAATTTTGTCGTCAATGTTTTTCAAAATATTTTTAATTTTGTAAGAAACTTTCGGAATAAATGGTATCGAAAAATATATCTTATCTTCAATTTTGGAATATAATCCATTATTAAGATATTTATGTAAACAATTACTTCTAATTTTAAGAAAATGTTCAAAAATGGTTAATTTTGAAAAATGATTTTTAAATGCAATGTGAAGAATATTTTCAATTTCTTTACTAAAATTTTGATATGTTAATGGAATTGAAAAACATCTATAAAAAGAAGAATTGAAAAAAGCCAACTTTTGGGACATAGGATGATTCGAATAAAAATCAATGCAATGATCTGTATGAGTTTGTTTTCTATAAATTTCAAATGAAAAAATATTATTTTGTGTTCTGTTAATTAAAATATCTAAAAATGGAATGCTATTGTTTTTTTCTAACTCATATGTAAATTTAATTGAATTGTTTAAAGAATTAAGAATATTCATTAAAACATCTATTTTGGCTTCCTTTTTAACGATACATAAACAATCGTCTACATATCTTACCCAAAAAATACAATTTTGAGAAAAATAACTGTTTAGAAATAACATGTTTTCTAAATTGTTCATAAAAATATTTGCCATGAGTGGTGACAATGGATTACCCATAGCTAATCCAGTTTTTTGCGAATAAATTTGATTATTGAAAATAAAGAAATTTTGTTCAAGACATATGCTAGTTAAATCTATTAATGCATTACAAATTTCATCACTTAAATTTGAGTCATTTAAATTGTTCTTTAATATATTAATACAATCGACGGTTGGAATTGATGTAAATAAATTGGTTACGTCGAATGATACAAGAACATATTTAGAATGATCAATTGTTATATTTTGTAGTTTTTGAATTAATTCCAAATTATTTTTTATGGCATATTTAAATTCAAAATTTAAGTTGTTTTTCAAATATTTATCAAGAAATAACGCTAATTTATAACAATGTGAATTTATAAATGATACTACTGGTCTAATCGGAAAATTGTCTCCTTTGTGTATTTTAGGTAGACCATAAAACCTTGGAATTAAAGGGTTCATTATTTGAACTTCAAATAATTTATATAACTTTAGATTTTGATATTCATTAATTAGTTTTTTAAGTTTAATGTTGAAGTATAAATGACGTCACTTTTGATTTTGTAATGACGTCATCATCGATTTTTTTAAATGGAAACCCCCTCTTTTTTAAATCGTTTTTGATAGACTTCATGTGTCACTCAACGAAAGATATAAAAACATGATTATATTTACATTATGATCATTATTAATTATTTTTATGAGAAATGTGCGCTTATTTCCGTGTGCGCTTTTTTCTGTGTGCCCTTTTTTCTGTGTGTCCTTTTTTCCGTGAGCGCTTTTTTCCGTGTGCGCTTTTATCTGTGTGCGCTTTTTTCCGTGTACGCTTTTTTCTGTGTGCGCTGTTTTCAGTGTGCGCATTTATGGCTGTGCGCTTTTTTCTGTGGGTATTTATCATGTGCACCTTTTTCGTGTGCGCTTTTTGCTGGTCACCATCGCATGAATGTATTCTTCAATTTACCTATTGACATCCAAGTAGACATGTAGTGCTTTATGAAACTTCTCCAGAATAAACATCAATCTTTATGATAGCAGCCTACTTGGATCTCAATAGGTAAATTGAAAACTATTCATAATTTACGATATAATATACAGGGTGAGTCAGACCACTCGTAACAGACCTTTATTTCGAAAACAGTTTGTCGCACATAGATAGAATAGAAATTTTAATTACCAAAGTGAACCCAAATAATCCATTGGCGCACTTATTATTTTCCGGAACAAACCGGAGGTGCCCGGAACCGGAGATAACTTTGATTTTTTAAATGGCAACATAGGTCGAGTATGGTATCGTTTGAAAGATCTTTTAAAAAGAAACAACTTTTATCAAAATATTTTTTTAATATCTTGCATAATTAACAAATCAAACGAAAAAACATAAGCAAACAAGTGACAAATGGTTTCTTAAATTATGGAAAAATTAAAGCACTCCATCATCCTTAATATGGGTAAGGGTAGAGGCAATTATGAATTTTAAATGGAAACTTGTAACTTTTGCATTTTTCGTTTCGCTTGTTAAAAATAATCAACTTTTGTAGGTTATGTATTTTCCTTAATTCAAAAAATAAAAAAAAGTTGATTATTTTTAACGAATAAAGCGATAATAACTGCAAAAAAGAGTTTCTATTTAAAAAATCTGTCACGCCCATTTGCCGATGATGGTATCGATTTAATTTTTCCCTTTAAGAGATCAATGAACACTTGTTTGCATATTTTTTTTCGTTTAATTTGTTAATTATGCAAGATATTACATAAATATTTTAATAAAAGTGGTTTCTTTTTAAAAGACCTTTCCAACGATACCATACCCGACCTATGTTGCCATTTGAAATTTCAAAGTAACTTCCGATTTGGGGCACATTCGGATTGTTCCGGAAAATAATAAGTGCACCAAGGAATCCATACTTTGAAATTTCGCACTAGTGATTGGAGACGGTTTTACATATTTTATAATTCACAAAATTAAATTAGACCCGGACATTTGGATTTTATTGGGAATTTCGACTACGGATAGATGGCGCTACTTTGACGTAAATTTGAAAAAAACATGGAGGAAAAAGTAATAAAAGGTTTTTGCGCCGATTTAATTTTTATTGGTTTTAGTAACTGCGCCTGTATTTAGATCAAGTTTTTTGTGTTTAAAAATTGTGTTTATCTTTTATTGACCAGTGTGTGTTATTTTTGGGTAAGTAATAAATTACAGCCTGTAAAAAATATTATTATTTTAATATAGTAATAATAAACCCAAGGAAACTGATTTATAACTGCACGGAAATAAATTTTACAAAAACAGGTTATGTCAAGGTAGACCTTTTCTAGCTTCAGCAAATAACTCCCAGAGGGCGTATCCCAAGTCGAAATTCCCAATAGCTAGACTATAAAATAACTAAACAGTTCAATGTACCTAGTTTCTGTGATTCTGTTCAATGTAAAATACATTGGTGATAATTCATTGGTATTGTACGTGACTTATGTTTTTCGTTTAGCTCCATTCTACCATTTTTCTATAAGCTAGGGGGTGCAAGTAGCCTTTTATATTTACTAATTAGTGTTTGATAGTTTAAAGTCGTATTAAAAATGCATAGATTTTCAAAAGCGGAATTAGCAGACATACTTTTAAAATCATCAAAAAGGTAAAGAAAAAAAAGATATGAATAAAAAAAATTGATGAGCCCCCACACGTAACGCCCTTGAAAATATTTTTAACTTTTATTGACCATAAATGTGTTTCCTTATGTGAAAAAACTTTCGCCAAAATTTCAAATTAATATCTCTTGTAATATTTATTTATTTACAAAAAAAAATTTTTTTTCAAAATTTTTGTAGTGGTATAACTTTTTAAAGAAACATTTCCGGACAATACTTTATAAGCCAAAAATGCTTAGTTTCACTTCCACTATCACCCCAAAAAAATTGTCAGTTATTCAGGGACACCCTGTATAATGATTTTAATAAAACAAGTAATATCAGCAGGGTTAAATATAAATTTTTGTTTGATCTGTCCTTATTTTGCAAGTTCAAAAAAATCTGTGAGATGGCTTTTGGAATTCCTTTGCAGCGCCTCTATCGAAAAGTTCTCAGAGTTACAAAACAGAAACCCAAACTCACTAGTGTTGGAATGATAGATATTCTCAACATCTAAACCACTGATATTAATGACATATACGATTTTCTCATATGGCCATCGGAAAAATTATTTTATTATTAATTAAAATTAGTTACTTATTTTTTGACATTTATTCAGTATTCACTTCACTTTTATTTTTTCATTGAGGTCTTCGAATAACAAAATTTTTCATACATACATTTTATAAAAACTTTATTGAAAAAAACTTAAAATTACGCAGACATCTCATAACCCCAAGGATCTTTCTTCTGGTTCAGTAAAGCTATAGATGCCTCTGCTATTTTATTCAAAAACTCCTTCAATTTTTCAGTAGTATAAACCTGAAAAAATATTAAATCAATTTTAAGATATTAAATTTTAAATTATTTCAACAAATTGCTCACTTGCACAAATTGGGTGCTTTATATCAATTAAAATTAAAAATACACACAGATTCAATGAAATATTTGGATACAAGTGGCCTCAAAATTTGTAAACCTTACAACCTTTGTAATTTTTAATGTATGTTTTAAAAATTATTATTCATGGCTAAAAAGTTACTCAAAAAATTCCTATTTTTATTTATTTGAGGGAATTTTCAGATTTTAAAAATAAATAATTGATAAAGCTACCTCAAAGTTCAAGGAGATATTAATAAATTTTATTTTTAAAATCTGAAAATTCCCTCAAATAAATAAAAAATTTCTATTATATTTGCAAAATATGTCAGTCATGAAAAAAATTTGGTTGCTGCAGCAAAATACTACAAAAAAAATGAAAAACGTCGCTTTTTAAACTTTTTAAATAAAAAAGTTATATACCAATTATTTGAAACTTGTTTTACTCCCTGAATGAATCTAGAGTTCTAACTTCTAACGTGGTAATTATTGTAAATGTGCTCACCTTATAAATTTTATGTTTCTCACTGGCAACAATATCAGCCAATTGAACACAATCCTCATACAGGTCCGAATTATAAAGCACGCTGTACAATAAAACCACACACTCTGGTATGCAAGTCGATTGCAAATCATGAGAATCTTTTGCCCCTTGAAGCCAGCCATCGGGAAACAAAATAACATTGTACAAGGAATTCTTAGCTACTTTAGTTAATTGTGCTATGGTCAACTTCCACCTCTCCATCTCAGCCTTATGTTGGGACACTTTATGCTCAAAAACAACCTTTTCCGTAAACGGTGCATTATCGCCAAGAGGTTCTGGAGCGATTGGTTTACTCTTAAAGTGTTTGAACCAAATATTCACATTCTCCTGAGCATCTAGATAAGCTTTATAGCTCAAGAATTCTTTAATATCTTGTTGTTGAGGTTCTGGTAGACCATGAATTGATAATTTTTGTATAACATCAACTGGAAGTTTATTAAATGCCAACTGAGCAGCATCCAACTTCTTCTGAGTTAAAAACAAAAATATTAATGCATTCGTTTGGTGCAGCGCTTCAGATAAATGATGTTCATAAAATAATAACCAGTCTAAAGATGATATCTTAAATTCATCCAATTCAGTTATTTTCTAAAATCCAGAAAATTACTACAATATTTACAATGGTTTATAACAATTACTGAAAAGTCTGTTGGTAACATCATATCATGCTTCCCTCGAATATTTTCAACAATTGTTTTTGTGACTAAATTAATATTAATCCCACAATCATCAGCATACGTTAGAGCTTCTTGCCTTTCATCATTTTCAACAATTGTTTCATAATACATGCTTAATAAATTAATTTGAAGCAACTCATTAGTAATTTTACTGGAATAGAATGCTATAAGTTGAGTCATTCTCGTATCAATCAAACGTTTTATGTACCTAAAAATTAAAAATTTAATATTTTAAATTGTAGGTATTATTGACATTGCTTACTCTTCAAGAACCTTTTCAACAACTTCCTTATTATTGATTTTACCAATATGATCAAGGAATAGTAGGAAATGGGTTAAAAATCGCAAGAATTGAGTGGTTACATCAGGGTCAATGATCCAATTGATAATTAGTTCTATCAATTTATTTAATTCATCCAAAATGATGTGTTTTTGTAGAACGTGGTCCTTTGTATATGCTTCATTTTTCACATTTTGTACTCTTGAAGTTTCCAGGAATTCAAAAATTTCATTAATTGATCTCCTAAAACAATTAGTTAGAATTTAATTCTTGCATGTACTGGAATAAAATTAGAATATTTTAATTATCACTTTTTACTACTACTTTTTAAATTTTTATTAGATGAAACCATTTTATCTGAAAATAGAAGTTAGTCGGAGGGAAAATTGGGGGTCAAATGTTAAAAAATAATGTAGAAAAATATAAACAATTTGCTGAGATTTAATAATTTTTATTTATTCATAAAAATTAGATATATCAAAAAACGAAGAGTTTACAATTACATCATAAAATCTGAGTAAAACGTTATTTTTTATAATACTCTAGGTGCTACATTAACGGAGTTAGGAAGTTTTCTGCAAATATCTACCGAGTCGATTGAACCATAGAAAAGGTAGACTTTCGCGAGAAAATTTCTAAATACGTTAATATAGCACCTAGAGGCTTGAAATAAAAAGCGGTTTAATCAGATTTAATAAGGCTATTAGACGAATTAATTATAAAAAATTGTAAGGTCAAAATATATATTTTTTATTGAGTCAAATAACAAAAAATTTTGACCAAAAAAAGAAAACACTTTTCAAACTCTCATTTTTTTACAAATAATTCTGGTGAAGCATTTTACTCAAATTTAATAAGGCTATTGCCTAGAAAGTAGACGAGATTTTATCGACAACAAACCCAATGGTCAGGGTCGGAACTCCCCAGTATTTTTTTGACAGGGATTTGAATTTTGTTCCTACAGAAAATGTCGTTGGATCGAAATTCTGTTATAGGTTATAAACTATTTGGTCAATTTAAATAAAAAAAAAATGTAAAGTAAAGCTAATTAATGTCACTTTGGGTTGACGTTATAAAATCATTACCAAAAAATTATTTTGATAGAAAAAACATCCTTTATTCCAAAAATAAATGAGAATTCACTTTTTTTCTTGATATTTTCGCTCATATCTTTGAATAAGTGCCATAACAACACATTTTTTACGTCCGCAAAACTTCACAGTAAATTCTATCAATTAAAAAAAGAAAAATACCCTGCATGAGTGACTTCAAATAGTAGGTCAAGTAAAAACTTTGCAAATAAGACAGTGGTTAAAGAAAATGAAATGTAAATAAGTTTAATGCCATAATTATGAAACAGAAACATTACTTAAGAGGATAGAGATTCAAATTAAATTGCAGCAGAATTTAGCGGTTTATTTTGCAAGGATTGTACCAATATGGGTACAGATACAAAAAAAAGAAAAATTGAATCTGAAAGTAGAATGATTTCTTAAGGACCGTAGAAAGCGATATTTTTTGTATTTTAACTTTAAACACCCCAAAATAAAATCTGCAATAATGCAAAATAATTGAGTTTTTAACGTTCCATTTTCACAGCTAAAATGTTATGATTTTAAAAATTTCTTCTTCGAAGGCCCTAGAAAATACTATTATTTAACTAATCCAAAAAGAAAACTTAGAATAATAGATTCTTTTTTCCATTGTTTGGGACATCATTTTAGGAGTATATAAAGTTTGCTAACTTGCAGGGAATAGAAACTAATATTTCTCGTCACATTTGACTTTCGCCTTAATTAATTAATATTTAAAATGTCGACCATTACCTGACCCTCAACCCCCTACGTTAAGTCACTCGCCCAGAGTAATTTTCTTATCATCACTGCTCCTAAAGAAAAAGAGATAAAATACTGAATTTTTTTTTCATTGATAGTATACTTTGAAGTTTTATGAACATAAAAAATGGAATTTTGATTCAATTATTTTTATTATTTTGACATCTTTAAAATAAGCCACATAAGGATACAATTTTTTAATGTCCCTAGAACATCACAGTAAACTCAATCAATTAAAAAAAATCAATGTTTTATTTCTTTTTCTCTAGGAACAGTGGTAGTAAGAAAAATACTTTGCACGAGTGACGTAGGGGGTGGAGGGTCAGGTAATGGTTAACATTTTGAATATAAATTAATTATATAATGTTTTTGATTCATAATTATAGCTTTAAACTTATTTTCAATTCATTTTCTTTAACATCTGCCTTAACTGCTAAGTTTTTACTACTTGAAGTCACTCGCGCAGGGTATTTTTCTTATCATCACTGCTCCTAAAGTAAAAGAGATAGAAGACTGAATTAATTTTTAATTGATAGAGTTTACTGTGAAGTTTTACGGACATGAAAGAAGTGGTATTTTTATGGAGTTTATTTCAAAGAAATGAGCGAAAGTATAAAGAAAAAATAGGGATTTTCATTATTTCTGATTTTTTAACTTCAAGTCAAAGCGAAATTAATTAGCTTTATTTTACAATTTATTTCAATTAAATATTAGATTTATTGATCATATATGTGAAGTTGGGGCTAAGGTAAAGAAAATGCTGGGTTTCATAAGTCGTTCTAAAAGAGATTTTACAGATATAAATTCTATTAAACTTCTTTACTATTCCTATGTCCGCCCCCACTTGGAATATGCATCTGTTGTGTGGTCACCGTATCAGTCCTCGTATTCTAATTTCTTAGAGAAGATACAACATAAATTTCTAAGGCTAGTTGCGTTTAAACAGGGAATACATCTTTCAGAAGTTCATTACGATGATATCCTGGATGACCTTAATTTACAAACTTTGTTAAAGAGAAGATTTAATTCTGATGTTATTTTTATTTACAAAGTTCTTAACAGTTTAATTGATAGCCCTCTTATTCTGTCTTAACTACGCTTACCTGTGCCTTCCAAACGATTAAGAAATAATAATACCTTCTCCTTGGAGGATCATCGAACCAACTACAGTAAGTTTTCAATTCTTAACAGAATGCAGAGCAACTTTAATCTCATGAACTTTGATTTTTATCATCGTACTCTGCATAATCTACTTACACTACTACATGAGTGATTGTATGCCTTAAATATTTATGTTCAGTTATGGTAATTTGTTATATTTTTTCTGAATTCTCTGTTGTCTATTCAATTATTTTATGTGTATTTAATTGTATATTTTTTCTGAATTCTTTGTTGTGTATTCAATTATTTTATATGTGGGGAGTGTCTCCGGTTGTGGCACACTTGCGTTTTTCGCTCATAACATTTTTTCAAGTTAATATTATGCAATGGTATGCACACCAGTGTACACCTAGAGACCTAAGCTAACTTTTTTCTGAAGTAACTATATAGATTCAATCGATCAGGAAAATTTAATCATCAATTTTGTGAAGGGGTCATTTTTGGCAAAAAAAAAAATTTGTATCCGGTTGTGGACACCCTTGTAAAATCGTTTAAAATCTTAAAAATATGAAGTAAAATGCATATAAATTTAAAAAAAGAGGAAGGCCATATGTCTTGGCAGTCTATTTGATGGGCTGCTGGTCCTTTAAACAGCACTTAATGGCATCGACTAGCGCATTAAAATTGATTTCTGTTGAATCGGCCGATTTTTTTGGTGTAGACATGGCTAAAAATATACATACAAAAATTCATAAAAACACTGTTAAAATTTGTTACGTTAACATAAAAAACGATATTTGACAGTATTTTGGCCAAACACACGCTTTAAACGGAAAAAAACAAGGGTGTCCACAACCGGGTACATGAGGGTGACCACAACTGGAAATGGTATCCATTTTTCTTTTGTTCAGCAAATTAATACAAAACAAACATTATAGTAGAACTTGATATCAAATCACAAAGTACATTAAATATACTGCATCACAAAGTGTAACGCTCACCTCTTTGCGATGTTTTGCTTAGATTTATCGCACTTGGGAAATAAAAAATATTAGAAACGCTTCAAAATTTTCACGATTTTTTTTGTTTGCTCAAAAAAAGAAACTATATGCGTGTTTACGCTTTAGTATTTGCTCAGATTATGTGCGGTGAGAAACTACAAGTTTAACATTAATCAGTTTCGCCGCATCTATCAACTATCAAAAAATAGCTTAGGGTGTCCACAACCGGAGACATTCCCCTATTGTAAATTGTAACTTATATATTTGTATTTTATGTTTTGTATACATTGGGCGTGTCCCGTATTAAATAAATAAAAAAAATAAATTGATTAAATAGTTTATGAACTATAACAGAATTTTGAATTAACGACATTTTCTGTGAGCAGAAAATTCAAAGACCCATAAAAAAAACTGAGCTGTTCTGACCATGACTATTGGGTTTTTTGTCGATAAAATCTCCTCTATTTTCTAGGTTTTTTTTCTAAGCACTTCTTTTTGGGACACACTGTATAAAATAGGAAGGTCAAAATTTATATTATTTATTGAATCAAACAACAAAAAAGTTTAACCAAAAAAAGAAAATACTTTTGAAGCTCCAAATTTTTAAAAAATAATTCTGGTAATATCCTCAAGAAATATGAGTGAAACGTGGTTTTTTATAAGTCTCTAAGGTAAGTCCCAGTTATCGACCATGTGCCAATTATCGTCCACTTTTTAATAGTTTCTTTAAAATTAAGAATTGTGTAACAAATATTAGCTGGAGAATAATTTGAATAAATAAATTACACATTTTTCTACTAAAGTACAAAAGGATTTAAATTTTTTTTAATTTTTAGTAATGTTTTAACTGAGTTTTTAAGTCGAGCGGTAGACTTCGTGCAGGTTGGTTGTGATTTCTAACCAAGGTAAGTAAGCGATGCGCTTTTATAATTAAATCGAAATATCATTTATTTTTGAAATCAAAATAATTTTTTTTTATTCTTTATGTTATGATTACTTTATTATTACTTTTGTCAAAATATTTTTTATGTTTACTCATTTTTGTTATTACAATTTTAGTGGTCGATAATTTGGACAGACAAAATGACAAGTATCCCATTTATCGACCGACCGGTCAATAATACATACATCATCGGTTTATTTTTAAATGTTTAGAAAACGATTCAATTGTGTTGATCCAAAAAAAAATTTTTTATCATATTTAAAATTAACCAAAGTGTTATTTACCCAATTATCGACCTAAGTATTTTTTAATAATATTAAAGTAAACTGTATCATAAAAACTGGGTCGATAATACGCTCATGAGATGGTCGATAACTGGGCATTTCTATTTTCAGATTAAAAACTACTATTGAAAATGGTCAAGCGACGTAAAAATGCTCCCAGGATGACATGTTAAAAATGCAGTAAATGCCACAAATAATGGTGTGTCCATAAGAAAAGCAAGTAGTACATTTAATGTACCAAAAACAATGTTCCTAGATAAAAAAATAAAGGGAAGAGTACCCTTAAAAGCAAAATTTGGACCCTCTCTAATACTTTCCCTAAAAGAGGAAGGACATCTTTTTTCACGGATACTCGGATCTGCTAAGGCTGGTTTCCCCATATCGAAAAGTCATTTGATAGATAGTGTACAAATGTTATCAAAAGAGTTAAAAAGGGAAAATCCCTTTCCGAACCCTCACCATTAAAAAAAAATATTGTTTTGGAAACAAGACGACAAAGATAAAACTACCAACAGAAAAAGAAAAGAGAAAATTCCTTCGGTTGTATCATCTTTTGAATGGCAAGACTACCATAAAAGAAAAGAAGAATTTAGAATTGAAAGAAAAAAAACAGTAAAATACTACGAATCTTTATTTCCTGGACTAGTAATTAGAATTGTTGAAGAGGATGAGGAAAACAAATATACGGTAAAAGCCATGATGTAAAGTAATCGCCATGGGAAATTGCCGAAAAAATGATGTTAAATTACAAAAAGATGCAATTTTAAAGGTAGCAAAACCAAAGATTGTTAATAAAAGGAGATTATATGAAGTAACTGAGTTTTTTAATTTATAAGTTCTATTCCAAAGAAATTTGTTTTATTTTTTATGATATATTTATTTACTGTGGTAATATGAATACTTGTTTATTTATAATTTTTTTTTTCGTTTTATATCCAATAAATACTTTTTACTAATTACATTTAAATTTTTTATTCACATAAGCTTACCAATATCTATAAGTAATTTATTTAAGTCATTGGTCGATAATACGATCACGTCTAGGTCAATATTTGGGTAAATGCAATATGAGGGTGGTCGATAATTGGGAAAAACGTGAGTTTTCATAAATTTAATTTAAAAACCTGCCAATAAAATTAGGTAAAAAAAAATATACATTTAAAAGGATAGTTCATAGAGGAATCCAGAAATCCATTTAACATAAGAGTATTTAATTTTCTTATTGCCTTAAATTAACGTCGAAGTTGCGAATACGTCTTAAGTGGTCGATAACTGGGACACTTACCTTAGGTGGTATATTAAAGGATTTATGAATATTTCCGTGAAGATCTACCTTCACGTTTGAACAATAGAAAAGGTAGACGTTCGAGAGAAAATTCATAGCTCCATTAATATAGCACCTAATCGCTTGCAATCGAAAGGGTTTTACTCACATTTAATAAAGCTATTACCCGAAGGTTGAAATACAGTGAACTCAAAAAAGACTGAAACCGCAACTATGCAACCAAACATACTCAATAATAATTTAATGGGGTAATTCTGAACAAAAAATGTTAGCCGTAACAGCGATGTTAAATTTGACAGTCACCCCGATGTCAAAAAACGCTATTCTGTAAACTTAAGTGTAACTTAACGACAATATAAAATAACATTTTCGGAATTAAAATGCATTGTACATTTATATAATGCATTATTTTGATCAATTATACATTAATGTATTATTATTACTTTGCTGTATGTTATTTTAACACCGAAAATTTTATTTTAAATAACCGTTAAGTTGCAGTAAAGTTTACAAAATTGCGTTTTTTTTGACATTAGGGTGACTGTCAAATTTAACATCGCTGTTACGGCTAACATTTTTGTTCAGAATCACCCCATTAGACTTCCTAAGTTGGTGTACTTGTTAATTTTCATTTAAATTTAAATCTAATCTCCCACTATAAGTAAAGCGTCTCTCGGCAGTTTTTCTTCAGGTATTTTTTCAAGTCATTTCTCAGTGTGTTGCAAATTTTATAAAAAACAGTGCTTTTCAAAACTAAAATTAGTGTAGTTAAAATATTCGCGATGGTTTTTCACCGGAGCACAATGCATTCATTTCAGTGTAACCAACTGTGGGAAACTTAGGTTTCCTACCTTGCAATGTCAATGGTTTCAATCTTATTTGAATTCGCTGTATATCTTTTTTATTGAGTCAAACAATTAAAAACTTTGAGTAAAAATACTTTTGAATCACCTAATTCTGGTGATAGCCTCATGGACTCTGACTAAAACAAGCTATTTTTAGGTCTCTAGGTGCTATAGCACCTATTATAATAAAGGACTTGTGAAACTTCTCACGAAGGACAAGCAAATTAATAGATTAAATAATATAATTTCAAGAGCTTGAAAATTCATTAGTTAGTATACTACATTATTTAGTGTGTTTTAATTTTTGAAAATTTTAGTAAAAATCTTACTTTTGATCCCAGTACTCTTGAGGCATATGCATAAAACTTTTAGTAACATTCTCCCTGATTTCCGTCTCTACTCTTATATCAATCATAACTCTTAAATAAGCCCATAAATAATCTTCCCAACTGTGACAAATCTTTAATAATGCATCCAAATGTCCGCTATATGCAGCGACTGAAGCTTTCTCATAAGAATTTAAAGTTTTCTATAAAAAAAAATTAATTTAAATAAAGAATAAACTATTTTATAATCGCTTACTATATTAACATATTGCCAAGCTGAAGCTTTCCACAAGTCCCTATTTTCATTCCCTTGAATTTCCTTATATTTTTCCTCGACCGCATCACCTGACCGGGCGCTTTCAATTGCATCATCAAATTCCTTACCAAAAGGATCATTTAAATTAGGATTATGATACAACTTCCAACCGTCCAAAAGTGCTGATCTCCAAGGGTGATAAAAATCATTACACAACTAACGAAACAAAATATTAATTAAATTATTCGTATTCATAAAAATTTTAAAATCAAACCTTTTGTACTTCTTGTAATTTACCACAACGAATTCCCTTAAAAATTTGCTTGCACAATCTTTTTTCATCCTCCATATCTAAATCATGTAACGGCAGCTTTTCTCTATGTGGAGCATCAGGATCTAAATGTTTAATAGTTTTTGAAGTAGCTTCAAAACTAATAGTATCCCTTGCTTTAAGTTGATGTAAAGTGTTTTCCCATCCAACGGAAGTATCAGAAAAATTTAATACTTGATCATCTTTTTGGGACGCATTGCACTCCAACCAATCAATCACAAGTTGAATTTCACGCACAAGAGGGTCTCTTTTAAATAACGATAACATACAATACTTTTCGCTAGGGCCAGAATATACATTAGCTACAAATAGCATACATTTAACACACCAAACCACAAGGAAAATTTATATCAAAACAAACTCCTAATCAGAAACAATACTTACCCATTTCATCATCAAAATTTGAATTAAATCGATTCTCCAATAAAACATACAGTAATCTCCATGTATTTCTCTCGTTTTCCAACCAAGTTTCCTCACTCAATTGCCCCACGGCGACTTTTGATTTCAAACCTCTAACGACGTTTAAAGCATCTGAACAACACCTCGACATATCAGCGACGACACTCAAAACCTCATTTGCATGCGGAATCGTTTGCATTATTTCAAAAAACTCCATGTAAAGACTATCGGTTGTAATTTTCCAGGGTTCATTTGCTCGAATAACCGAGCCTGTGAGAGATTTATTGTCTTCAAGTACGCTTCGAAAGGTTTCATCGTAATAACTGTTTTCCATATAGTGTTTCATTTCAGAAGCATCAATGGCGAAAGTAAAATCGACTTCTTGTCTCAAAAACTTACCAAAAGTTTTTTTCACTTGTTTTTTACTCGTGGTGGAAATTGATTCGTCTAAAAGACGGACAGATCTTGATAAATTGTTATCCATTATGTTATTGTTGATAAAAACACATTAAAGGAGAAATAGTACTGGTTTAATTCAATAAAGCCGGGAAATGGACATAACAACGTTTTGAACTTAACCAAACTTAACCTAAAATTACCACAGAATGCATAAACAATAGACTTACTGTTGAGGCAGGCATGCCAATCTAGTAAGATTTGGAACTAATATTTAATAATTAAATAAATTTAAATTAATGTACTTCTTTATTCACTTTTAAGGAGTAATCAATTTGTAGAAAACATAAAAATGGCGGTTTGTAGTTTTTTTAAACTTAGCGCTAATTTATAAACCTGTGAATTGGGTGGCCTACCTGAGTAAATAACATTCTACTGTGTGTCCCATTACAAGAAATTCCATTTTTTGTACAGTGAATTCAAATAAAATTGATGCAATCAAACATACAACATACATAGTGATTTTATACTTGCTAAGTTGGTGTACCTGTTAATTTTCATTCAAATTTAATTCTGATCTGTCACTTTAACCAAAACGTCTCTCAGCAGATTTTCTTCGGGTATTTTTTTCAAGTTATTTCTCAGTGTTTTGCAAGTTTTATAAAAAACATTTTTTTTTTGAAAACGAAAATTAGTGCAGTTAAAATATTCGCGATGGCTTTTCACCGGAGCACAAGATATTCATTTCAGTGTAGACGACTGTAAAAGCTACTACAGTTAATAAAACTAATAAAAACTTAAAGCACAACAAAGCTTTCACTCACTTTCCTCCATTTTTTTACAAAATTTATGTCAAAGTAGCATCATCTATACGTAGTCGAAATTCCCAATAGAACTGTGGTTCCAAAGAAAGTTTTACCACTTTTTCAATAAAATATATTCTTGTGAATAAAATAAAAATTATAACAGATATTATTTTGTGCTGGTATATGAATATTCACATTTAAGGACAATAAAAGGTTTAAAAATAATTCTAAGGGCATTACAGTTGGGGAGAGTTCATTGGAATAATCCCGAATCAATGTTCTACAAAAAAGGTACTCTTATACAGAGTGAGGTAAAATTATTGTGGTTTCATATGTAGGCAACCAAATACGCAGGTTGGTACAACTGAAATCTTAAAGAGAAATTCTCCTGGTAATCCAATGGCGTAGGAAAAAAATTTTCCAAAATCTTTAATTTCACAGCAAATGACAAATATTGAAAATGTTTTTCTTTATTTTCCAGGCAAATTCTAACACAAAACAAAGATTTATGCAAATTAATTTTGATAAAAACTGAGCTTTTATGAAATAAAAGGCACAATAACGAAATTCAAAAATCTGAAGTTTTGACACAACGGTAAAAATTACACCTACGCCTCTGCTTTTGTAAAGTCTAGTTAATTTATTTTGATTTTGACATGATTTTGTGTTACTATGAACTTGAAGCATACAAATTCCCCAGATTTTTAGGCGGGAAAAAATTGACCACAATCATTTAGCTCACCCTGTAGTTAGTCGTTCCAGTGCATTGTTTTGCTGTAAGGGCCGATTTATAACGTTACCTTATACCTAATACCTGCATTCCAAGGTCAAGTTGTATAAATTTTTCTAATTTATAACGTTACCCAAAACCTAATGTCAATGTGGTGTCAAATCTGTCATTTTCATCTTTTGTTTATTTTCTAACCAAAAAGTATGTAGATGTAATACTTTTTAGCAATTTCCTAATAAGCGCCTCAATATTGCCCCATTCTATTGAAAAATATCAAAGTGGTATAACTTTTTTAGAAACCATTTCTGGTCAATATTTTATATTGCAAAAATTCTATGTTTTTCTACCCCTATCACCTCAAAAATGGCACATTTATTCAGGAACACCCTGTAGCAATTTAACCAATAAGTAGGTTAAAAGTTAAAAACCTTCGAGTTAATTACAATAATTTCTTGTTGATAGTGAGTCTACCACAAAAGACCGAAGCATGTATTCAGCGACCGTGATGAAAATTTTAGAGACGTCGTTAAAGTTAATCACGTCTTTAACAAAATATTTCTTATGAAGAAATATTTTTTAATCACGTGATTAACGATAACGACGTCTCTAAATTTTTCATCATGGTCGCTAAATACACGCTCGAATATCTAAAGGTCCGAATAGACGAAAGACCTGCATAAATAAATAGCCGACATGGACAAATGGCCCAAAGAATTATGACCGAATTTGACAAAAGACGGATTTGTAAAAAAGGGTACAAGAAATGGCCAAACTGTGTAAATTGCAGAAAAAAGGCAAAAAGCCGTAACACAAAAACCGGAAGAGAAGAAGCCGAATATAAAAAACCGAATTGACCAAAAGATCAAACAATAAAAAAAAAATTGTGAAAAGGTCGAACGAAAAAGTGATCTGAACGACCTAAAACCGCATGAACAAAAGATGGAACTAAAAACAGCGGATCAAACTGACGAAAATATTTTAAAACCTCTTATAGAGCAGGTTCACGTCCGTGTGTATTATTTTTTAACCTTTTCCAATTTTAAAAACCAAATGCTTACATTATATGAAAAAAAAATCTGTCATTGGGCCATCATTGGGCCTATTGTTAACGTGGGCCTTATGTCTTTCATCGTTCGCCGTTCGCTCCTTTTGTCGAATTTGAACATATATTATCGTTCGGTCTTATTTCTTCCGGTCTCTTGTCCATGTGGCCTTTTAAGATTCGACATTTTGTGCACGTCGGCATTTTGCCTTTTGTCGATTGGCATATTTTCTTTCACCACTTTGTCTCTATCGGTCATTTATCAAAAATTTATCTACGTCTGCCTTTTTTCTACGTCAAGCTTTTGTCCGGCTCCCAAAAAAAAACTTTTCGGCTGCATTTATGTTCATAAACCATTCCTGTTACTACAAATTAAATACCAACCCGATTTTCAACGATCATAACCAATGTCCGGATTTATGCTGATATACGAACATAATTACGTCAATTATTACAGAGGTATGTAATACAAATCACTTAAAAATTTAATAACATTGGACATGGTTTTAAAACTTTTTAAATTTATTTTATGTAGGTTAAAAACCTAATTTAAATGTCATCATCAGAGGGTGCCACTGGGAATCATTCATTAATCAAAGATAATACCATAATACGTGTCATTAAAGAAAGATTTTGTACACATCAAAAATACCCATTAGAAGCGATTAACGACAGAATCTACTTAGAACAAAAAATTCCTATGAATAAAATTTCAAAATTGTATTGATTTCTATATAATTGCGGTTTGATCGTTCACCATCTTTTATAACTAAGAGATAATTTAAAGTTTAAAATCTCAAATAAAAGCCACATGTAGTTAATGGGGGGAACTTTTTAAGAATTTTGAGTTAGTATTTTATCGTTGTATACAGGGTGATTCAGACCACCCGTGCCACCCATTTATCTCGTGAACGCGTTATCGCACATCACTAAAATAAAAAACTTAATCACCAAAGTGAACCTAAAGAATCCATTGCTGAACTTATTTCTTTCCGAAACAACCCGGAACTATCCGGAACCGAAGGTAACTTTGATTTTTTAAATGGCAACATAGGTCGAGTTTGCTATGGTTTGATAAGTCTTTCAAAAACAAATAACTTTTATTAAAATATTTTTTTAATATTTTCCATAGTTTAGAATTTATTCGAAAAACAAAAAAAAATTGTTAAAGTAAATAAAAATTATTGCATATTTTGAAGAATTTTATTAATTTATAAACTCTTTCTACAAATTCTAATGTTTTACCAACTTTAAATATCATACTTGTCCATATTTCAAAAAATTCTTCAAAATATGCAATAATTATTATTTACTTTTTTTTACATTTTTTTGTTTTTCTAATAAATTCTAAAGTATGGAAAATATAAAAAAAAAATGTTTTAATAAAAGTTGTTTATTTTGAAAAGACCTATCAAACCACACCAAACTCGACAACGTTGAAATTTAAAATCTCAAAGTGATATCCGGTTCCGCGTTGTTCTGGAAAAATATAAGTATGGTTTGATAGGTTTTAAGAACAAACAACTTTTATATAAAAATATTTTTTTATTATTTTCCATAGTTTAGAATTTATTCGAAAAACAAAAAAAAATTGTTAATAAAGGTAAAAAAATTATTGCATATTTTGAAGATTTTTGTAAATTTATAAACTCTTTCTACAAATTCTAATATTTTACCAACTTTAAATATCATACTTATCCATATTTAAAGAAAATTCTTCAAAATATGCAATAATTTTTATTTACTTTTTTGAACAATTTTTTTATGTTTTTCGAATAAATTCTAAACTATTGATAATATTAAATAAATATTTTAATAAAAGTTATTTGTTTTTGAAAGACCTATCAAACCATACCAAACTCGACCTATGTTGCCATTTAAAAAATCAAAGTTACTTCCGGTTCCGGATAATTCCGGGTTGTTCCAGAAAAAAATAAGTTCACCATTGGATTCTTTAGGTTCACTTTGGTAATAAAATTTTTTATTTCGGCCATGTACGATAACGCGTTGTCGAGATAAATGGGTGGCACGGGTGGTCTGAATCACTCTGTATAAGTAAAACGCTTGTTAATTTAAAACCGTAGGTAATAATTAGTATTTTTAAAAACGATATTAAATCTAAATTATTTTTTTTATTGAAGTATTTTTTTCAAATTTATCGATTGCTTAAATTGGGCCTGGAAATAATTATTTATTAACACATAATATCAATATTCAAAATTCAACCAATTCCAAAATAAAACCTGAATTATAATTTATAGGAATGAAGGTGTGGTGTGTGATAAAATCAAATTTTTACAAACTGTATTAAACTAATTTTATATTTCGTTTTTGCCACTTTTGAGGGTTTTTAATATAAATTTTATAGAAGTTTTTGAAATTTTAACTCAATAGTCTTATACTTATAATTAATATTAAATTATTACTATTATCTTAGCATCTTTAATTAAATTTATAAAACAAAAAAAAAGGTTTTGTAAAGAATAACAGACATAAAATGTAATTAGATTTTGATGTTTTTCTATTTTTTTTTTCTATTCATTAAATTATATGTACCTTATCAATTTTTCTTCCTCCAAAAAACACAATTGAATTTTAGTTCGGATGCAAACTTAGCAGTAAAATCACAAAATTACCCTAGGTTTTTGCCAATTGTGTTGGTTTTACAAATCTGAAAGATTTCATTCAAAATTTTGGGAAAGAACTAATAGTCCGGGACCTAGTAATAGAAAAACCTGTATAGTTTTATAATGATTCTGTTTAATACACTTTTTTTCTATTATTGGTTTTCGGACTATAATATATTTTGAATGAATTAAAAGTTAAAAGAGATATTTAACACTACTTTTAGAAAAAACAAAATGTCAAATATTTTAAGTTTAAATTTACTTAAGCGAATTCTCATGAATTTAGATTCTTTAATACAAAAACTTCTTTTAAAAAGCGTGCATTTCTTTTTATGGGCTATAACAAAAAACGGGTCAGAATTGCATAGTAAAAAATGAACGCAGTGGAGTATCTTGTTTCGCAGCCCCTTTCACATCTCTTCCAGTCGAATACAAAACAGATCTAGATTGTAGAAAAAAAGGTGAAGGAACAAAAAAAACTCGTGAGAGGAAGGCGATTAAATCGAAGGGAGATGGAGATAGTGTTAGTATTAAATTATAGAGAAGGGTTGAAGAGCCACTAACCTACCCCACGGCGTGATCCCGTTAGGCACCCCGAATCTTCCGCATTCCAATAGATGAATGGGTTGGGACGACTTGTTGACTGAAGTAAACTTTGGGCAAGGTAAAGTTATTATCTCATTTAAATGGTTGTATAATCCTCTTTTTTTTTCTGAGTGTTAAAAAATAAGATGTTTAGGGTGTAATTACCGAACTGAAATACAAGGCTGTAAAATTGGTTTAACGATTTTTTGCGAGGTTTCGAGAAGTAACTGTTAATTTTTTTGTAAAAGAGTTTTAGTTTAAAGGTTTTAGTAATTGATCATTCAAAACATTAAATATTTCTTTGAAATTATCCTTTGATGGGTACTAATGTACCATAAGATTTTGAGTATTTCCATATTGAGAACACTAAATTTATCCCATAATAGATTTTTTTTAAATATAGAAAAAAAATACAAAAAAAACCTGAAGTATTAGGAAAGATAAAGTAAATTAAAGACCAGATCATTGATCTTTAATTTATAATTTTTATTCATGTAAATATTTTTATTTGAAGAAATAATTATTTTCATTATAATTTGAATCTGATTCAATCATAGCTATACACGAAACTAAAGGTTTCCGAGAAGTCTGAAATCTTGTTTTTAATTGTTGACTTTTTGTGACATTATTTTATTTGTATAATTACTATTTTAATAGTTAAGAGTTTTATAAAGTAATAGATTATACACATTTCCTGTTTCCTGAATCTTCCAATTAATTAAAGTCAATTATCGTAGTTTTTTGAAAATTGATAAATAATTATTTTCGTTTCTTTCATTCGTCATTCCTGAAAATCGCAATTATTTACACAGCGCTTTTAATTCTTGAAGCTACTGTCCATTAATAACAATAACCAGAAGAGAAAAAACCGCATGAAGAACACCTGACGGGATCCAAACCGTAAACCTACTATTAATCAAAAAAGGGGCCCTTTACAGTGGTGCCCTGCGATACAATCGCGAAAAGTGAGAGGGATTCAAGCGGCTGTCGATGAAATGGAAAGTAATGGAGCATTTGGAGATGGTTCGATAGCATGTGGGAGCCATGGAGGAATAGAGCTTCAACTAAATATAAATTAAAACCGAGTTTTTTACTGCAGTTCCCACAGAATTCTCTTCCGCCTTCTCAATTTCGCCCTGTCTTTATTTATTCTGGTTTTCGAAACCTTCAAGTGGTTCCTCCGCCAAAATAAAAAAAAAACATTTACTTTAATTATTTCAGTTATATTTATTTTATATAATACCAAATATTGTAATAGCAAAACGTACTTCCATAATTTGCATATTTATATAAAGATTCACAATTTTGTTTTGTAATTTAAGAGGATTGGGAGTCTAAGTAGAACCGCGCTCCGATAGTAAACGTAAATTTTGAGCTTCTTCTTGAATTTGGGGAAGAAATCTTGACCCAAAATACATCCCACATAATTAGGCTGAAAGTTCCAATAAAAATCTTCATTTCTGTTATATTTTAAAATTTGTATCACCTAGACTACGGAGGTATTAGCTGCTTTTACAGTCAAAACGCGCGTTCAAAATTTACGAAATATGCCTTGCAATTATTTTAAACTACAACCAAATTTTGTAAATAACATTAAGTTTTATAATTGCATAGTTTAAATAACATTCATGGCTAGACTTCTATACGACGACTTTTTCAAAAATTAAATTATTAAGTCAAAAAAAATAAGTTTAAAATAGGCCAAATTTTACGTATTTTTAATGATTTTTTTGCACTTTCTATATATAATGAGCTAGTTTAGTCCTTATTGATAGAGACTAAAACGTCACATTTCTTGTCTCTTGTCAAATTTTACTTTACTCCCTGTCTTGTCATTACTTTACTCCCGTCCACGTCATTTGTCATCACTTTACTCCCGCTCACGTAACTTGTCATTAAGAATTAAAATTAGTCATAATCTTGTAATTTGTCTGAATTTGTCGCGAAATCATAATCGTTGCAAACTTCAGTCTTAAATTTTAAATTTAAAGGTGTTTTAAGTGTACACAGAATCGATTCAATCAATTAGTTATAATCTGTAAATGTGGCAAAATCTTTTAAAATTGGTAAACTTTATTCCTGCATCAAAACTTACCTACTTTATTTATTGTGAAGTTAATTATTATTTTTTTAAATTTATAAAATCAATTACAATAATTATAATATTAATCTACAATTATCTATATTTTATGAAAGTTGCTGTATAAATCATTATGACGGGCGAATAAAAATACCCGTCGCCGTCCGATGACAACCGATATTAGTCACAGCGATAGCCATATAATTAAATTATTGTGAAAACTTTTACCTATTAAAAAAGTGCAAAAAATTCTATATGCACCGAGGTAGTAAAGTGAATTTAATCCCTCCTCTGATTGTTTCCCTCGGCTTTGCCTCGGGAAACAAAACATCATCGGGATTAAAATCAGTCACTTTACTACCTAGGTGCATAAATAACTATTTTTGGCTATTTTGGATATAAAATATTTAAAAAAATGTCGCATACAAGTCTTAAGTAGAGGTTCCATTTTCATATGATATTCTTATTTTGTATTTAGCTCAATACATATTCGCGTAATTTGATATTTAAAAACAGAGAAAAACTCCATATCCTCTTAACTGCATTAATTTTTGGAACAAAAAGTTGAAAAAGAAAAAAGTTTTACTTTACGCAGAGGTGAATTAAGACACCTCTGTCACAAAAAAACTTATGCTCATACCTTTTCCATTCAAATATTTTTCTAGACAATAAAAAATCATATCAAACAAAATACTTGTCTGTTATTTTAACCTCAGAAACCTAAGATACTCCATTAATATAATTTTTAATTTGAAAAATTTCAATATATTTATCTATGTTTGTCATTAAGACCATTAGGTACCATCAACTCTGGTACCTTTAGGGCCAAAGTTACCTTAAGGTCCAAAAGTTACTTCAGTTGAGTGTACACAAATTTTATATTTTTTTAAAGCTAACAGATTTTGTAAATTTGTAAATACAACGTTTGCAAATTCAAATAGAAATACAATAGATAGAAGTTACAAAAAACTAACGCATCTTGAAAATTAAAACAATCGCTTTTAACGTTTTCTTTTTTCGAATAAATGCGACGAGTTTAAGAAGAATACCCTGAAAACTGAAGGTTCGTTTTTAGTGTCCATATCCGCGATTTCAATTATTTTTTAAGTTTTTGGAAATAAAAGTCGAGATAAGATATTACAAATTTTGTTCTTTGTCCTAAAAAGTTATGCAAGTATAAAATTTAAGAGGATATGGAGTCTACAAAATTATATGGGTTTTTCCCTCTTTTTAAAAGGGTGAGTCGAAATTAAATTGCCAAATTCCTTAGGCCGACTCTAAGGCTAATTTTAAAATAAAAACTTCATATTACCATATGTCCGATTTCGTTTCCTAGGGGAGCAACAGCCTTTCAAAGGCGGTGTAAAAATAAAGATTTTTGTACGTTTATTTGAAATCGCTTTATAGTAGAAACTTCAAATTTGGTGTGAATCATATTTAACTTTATATATGGCTTCATGATTTTTTTGAACATTTTTGGAAGCTTCTAAAGGGTAGTTTTAGAAATGGTAGGTAATAAAAACAGTGGTGACTTGTTAGGGGTTAATTTTTTTAGATTATTTTTTTCAAAATAATGTTAGCCAACCCGTTTTAGATAAAAAAAGGTATTCGTGTACGAACTCTGTAGAATTCACCATTTTAGAAAAAAATGCACATAACTACGCGCTTGTCGTTTTAAAGATATTTTTTACGTTAGGTACCTACTTTTGTCTACAATACCCGTCTCTGATTATTAGGTAGCTAATAAAATCTATGTCTTTATTTGATTACTTTAGATGTTATCATTAAATTAGTGGTATTTTTTATAACTGGGCTCCCTTAGGAAGTGATATCGGAAATATGTCAATTCGAAGTTTTTATTTTAAAATTTGTCGTAGAGTTGGCTTGAGAAATTTGACGGTTTAATTTTGACTCACCCCGTATATCAAACTACGCGAATATGTATTGAGCTATACAGAGGGGTGCACAAAAAAGGCCAACAATACTATTATCAGATAATAAAAGATTAATTTTATTTTTGAAAACATCAGAGGAGGAGGAGGCAACTGTTCTTTTTCAAATAGCAAATCATTAACAAAAATAATCTAAACCAATTATACCAATAATTTTTTTTAATTAATTTTTTTAAACTTTTTTTTCTTATTTTTTTTATTATTATTATTTTTTTTAATTTAATTCAATTGTTTTTTTTGTTTTTGAGTTTTCAGTTTCTTATTTTTTTATGTTTTGTTTTTTAATTTATTCTAAAAAATAAAAAAACTGAAAACTCAAAAACAAAAAAAAACAATTGAATTAAATTTAAAAAAAAATTAATAATAATAAAAAAAATTAAAATTGCCATTTGAAAAAGATAAGTTGCCCTCTCCTCCTCTGTTGTTTTCAAAAATAAAATTAATCTTTTATTTTCTGATAGTAGTATTCTTCAAACCATTTAATTTGACTTATCACTTATTAAAATCGGATAAGAAATAACGAAGCTACATCGTTGGCCGTTTTTTTGTGCACCCCTCTGTATCGGGTTAGAATCCCGATCACTGACGATTTTATTTTAATAATTGTTTGAATTTGGTAACAGAAAATCACTAGTGAGTTTTGGTTACCGGTAACCAAAACTCACGGGTCTGTTTATATAAAAACAAGGGTAATAGCTATCATTGCTAATCTAGAAACGCGTTCACAAAGATAAAAAAATTATTTATCGACGACTATTGAATAATACCAATACGTTTATTGTTTAGGAATGTAGTTAGCTAACTTCACCCCGTGAACAATGAGCACAAAAGCCACGGGCGGTAGCCAATCAAAAAGCTGTATTTCCGCATATTTTCTTTATCCACGGGGCGAAGTTAGCTGCTAAAACATTGTTTTGCGTTGGTACCTTTACAACGGTTAGGGGTTAGGTTAAATTTATTTGACAAAAATAATTAAAACATAAAAATATACTGCAGAACAATAAAAAGTCGTCGATAAAGTATAGTATTCAACTCGCGGGTCGCGAGTATTAGCCATTATTCGCTCGGACTTACGGCACTCGGCTTTCGCCTCGTGGTGTAATTCGTCCTCGTGAATAATGGCTTGTCATACCCGCTCCCCGCTCGTTGAATAATATACTATTTTTCTATGACAATTGTATAATGGGTACTTTATGAACGCGTTTCTAGATAAGCACGATAGCTATTATTCGCACCCATGAGTTTTGGTTAACAGTAACAAAGAGTTCCACGGCCTACCCATGGATCTCTGTGACCTGTTACCAAATTCAAACAACTAATTCGCGAGTAGTAGTATTTAGTATTCTAGACGCCCTCTGCAGGCGGAAATCTAAACTAAATTATGTAGTAATCTGACAGGCGAAGATTAGTGTATTTGTGTGTTTCGCGCGTTTTACCCTTAATTCGAACTTTGCGAGAGACATATATTAGTTTATCAACCTTTATTTACAATAAGGAATTTTGCGTGGCTTTGGTATGAGGAATAGTATGATGATTTGACATACCATTCATTTTCGCGTAGCTTTTATTACGCCATAAACGAAATAGTATGAGAGAGTGGTATGTCAAACTTCTAACCATGGGCGGAAGGTGGTTAGAGGACTGTAGTATGTAGAAACTGATTTTAATCATTGGAAAATGGTTCATGATGAATATTTCGTGTTGTATGTTATTTTACATGGCTGACGTAATCATGATGTCATAAACTTCATACTATCCTTTAACCATCATACCATTTTTACATAATATCATACCACTGCCACTGCCCAACAGTAATAACTGGTGGGTGCTGGATATTCGTGTCAGTGAATGTTTTGATCATTTTTAAGGTGCATATGATAGCCATAAACACTACAATTGGTGTTCCCATTAAGGGAAAAATTGGAAATCGTTTGGGTATTGTGGAAAATATCGACAGAAGAAAAGCTTGGGCAATTAAGTTAAGAATGGGAAACTTAAAATTCGGAAAAGATGTGCATGTGTGTTCCAAGCATTTCAATTTTTAAAATCCGTCGAAAGAAACACAATTTACGGGGCTACGCCCAAAAAAACAAACGTTTTTGTGGGAAAATACAAAAGGACTTGTATGTTGTATCACCACCAGGTCCAGGCAGGTCAAAATCGCCTTTTTCAGAATATTACTAAAATTTGGTACATTTCCAGGTGAAACCGAATATAGCTTTGGGGGCGAATAACTTTTTTTGGCGTAGTCCATGAGAAAGAGGCTTTTACATTTTTGTCTTGGAATTTTCTCATCTTTCCACATACAAAATTACAAATCTGTGCACAAAAAACACCTTCCCTCTTCCTTACCTTCCTCGGTAGCTTAGTTGTTTAATACATCGACTGTATATTCAAAGGTCACGATCATTGACGGGTTCATAAAGTACGCGGCTTATACAATATAGTCACAGAAAATAGTATATTATTCATCGAGCGAGAAATGATAGCCATTATTCACGAAAACTATAATAGAGAAGGAGTAATGGCCATTTTCTCGCGAGTAGAATGCTATACTTTTTCCACGACTTTTTTTATTTTACGCCTCTTTTATGCATTTTTTGAGGTTATTTTTCGTAAATTGTTGTGTTTTCGTTCGTATCTTAGATTAGGAGTGTAGATTTTGACGCAATAAACGAACTTTATTGTTTTGTAAATTTTTATTTAATAAATTCACCGACGTTTCGACGATTAATTGTCGTCTTATTCATGGCTAAAAAATACAATTAACATTTAGATACACAGTGTTACATAAACCATACATTTAAAAATAAATACACAAATACTAAAAATGACTCGAATTCGTAATCAACAAAACTCACCTCTTTATTCTTAAAAAATTACTCTCGTGTGTTTGAGTAATTAATCCCATTACCCGTCAGATTTTCCTTAGCCTAATTTTCAAATATAAAAAATTTATAGGCACAAAAACGTAGCATTAGTCACTGGTGTTGGTGATTACTCTGATTCTTAATTGACTTCACAATACTCTTTAAATTAACTTCGACTGATCGATTCAAAACCCACATTTGTAATGACGGACAATTCATATTTTATGGCACCCAACGTGACACAATTTTATATTTTAATATTTTTATTGATAAAAATTGATTTACTTATTTGTACGATTTGTTGCATGTGTTTATTCGTTATTAGTGATCAAAAAATAATAAATTTTACTTATGTTATCACAGTTTGTTTTTAAATTTACAGTGGCGTTATGGTTTTTTTGAATAAAATACATCTCACTAATTAGTCTTTTGAAATAATGTGGTTCAAAATCTAAAATTTTGTAATTATCAAATTTGAAATCATGATTGTAATTGAAATGATGGGCACTCAACGCTGTTTTGTTCAGCTTGTTTTTATTTTTATCATTGCAGTCATTAGTGTGTTGGTAAATTCTTTTTTTGATAGATTGTTTTGTTTGGCCGATTTACATATTTGAACAATTTTTGCATGGAATACTGTAAATTACATTTTTTTGGTAGTCAGGTGGTAATTTGGATTTAAGTTTCGAGAACAAATTACTATTAGTACACGGGTTGTAAAAGGCTATTTTGAATTTGTCATTGGATAAAACTTTTTTTATTTTTTCTGATAAAATGGGGATGTAAGGCAATTTTCGGTATATTAGATTGTTGTCAACCATCACAGCATTGTTGGTTGTTTGGTTTTGTTTGTAATTAAAATTATTTACTATTGAATTTACTAGTTTGGTGGGATAATTGTTTAATTTTAATTTGTTTTTTAATTTTTCTATATTAGCTTTTTGGAACTTAGGGTCTGATAATAAAATTATTTTTTTGAAACTTTGAAAGATAATATTTATTTTCTGATTAAGTGGATGATTAGAATTAAAATTTAACAATCTATCCGAATCCGTAGGTTTTGAATAGAGATCAATACTAATTTTGTTATGCTTGTTAATTAAAAGTAAATCTAGGTAGCTTAACTGATTATGTTTTTCTATTTCTGAAGTGAATTTTATGTGTTCATTGATTGAATTGAAGGTCGACAACAATTTGGTGGTCTTGTTGGTTGGTACAATAGCCAAACAATCATCCACATATATCGTAAACAGGGAAGGAGAAAATGATAATCTACTCATTGCTTCAACAATGATATCGTCCATGACCAAATTGGCCAAAATGGGACTTAAAGGAGCACCCATCGGGCAGCCAAAAATCTGGAAATAGTATTGAGAGTTGAACAAAAAATAACTAGTGTCAAATATATGTTCGATTAATTTTATGAAAAGTGTTTGGTTTATATCCGTAAAATTGCTGATCAAATTCCATCTTTTGTTGATAGTTTTAATAGCATCTTCTTTTGAGATGTTGGTAAATAATGCTTGTACATCCAACGATATTAGTTTTTCTGAATGTGAAATATTTATACTGTCGATTTTGTTTTTTAGGTCTAAACTGTTCTTTATGTTGTATTTTAAATTGGGTATGAGGTTGTTGAGAATTTGGCTCAATTTATTTTTCGTATTTTTGATATTTCTTGATGTCTTCTAAGTAAATGTTATTCTGTGGTTGATATTACCCATACTCCATTGCTCATTACCCAATATGTTACCCAGTGATTAATGAAATTACACATAATTACTCATTACCCAATGGTTTGTCAATACTGCAGCTTCGTGATTGGTAAATTGGTCTCGAAAAATAGAAAAACTCGCCTTAGGGGGCTCGTTTTTCTAACCTTTTTCTCGTTCTGTCATAACGCACTTACCGACCTTGTATCGTAATATACTATTTTTGAATTAATTATAAATGATTAATAGCAATAATAAATAATTCTTGTCGAATATTATTTTCGTTTGATGTATGTCATTTTTATAGTTGACGTCTTTATGACGTTATATTTTACTTACTATTTGATACTATTCATTTACCAGCTTTCAGAGTTGAGAAATCTGTATGAAGTTCAAGATTTAAGAAAGGCACGAGTTTTCATAGCATATTATTATTACACATAGCATATTAATATTACATATTGTTGGATGTGCCCTTGGTCCTGTATCTTTGAAGGTATATTTGCTACTTCTAGTTCTGATTAGTACTGATTAAGTAAAATTTTCAACTGATTTATAATTGTAATTATATATAACCTAAAATTGGTAAACATTTAAAATCCTGGAAACTATTTTAAAAAAACAAATTTGTGAACATATTCTAAAATATAATATTCTACCTGATTGCCAATCTGGTTTTCGGCCTGGTTTTAGCTGCAACTCTGCTCTGTCCCATGTAACCGATAACATCTTAAAAGCTACAGATGAAGGGCTAGTTTCCATTTTAGTATTATTAGATTACAGTAAGGCCTTTGATACAATCAATCATAAGATTCTTCTCTCTATATTAAATTATATTGGTTTCCATTCATCTGCCTGTGCGCTAATTCATTCTTATTTATCGGGTCGTAGTCAAATGGTTAAATGTGGTAATAAATTATCTAGTCTAAGCTCTATATATTCCGGGGTACCTCAGGGCTCTATCTTGGGACCTATTTTGTTTACTATCTACACTAATAACCTCATGTCAGTTCTGGAAAAGTCCTCGTATCACCTGTATGCAGATGATACACAGCTACTGTACTCTTTTAATTCAAATAGTGCTAATGATGCTGAACATGTTATCAATTTGGAACTTTCTAAAGTTGTTGAATTTTCAGAAAAACATAGTTTAATAATTAATTCTTCAAAAACTCACGCAATGGTGTTCGGTCCCAAAATCAAAAAAACTGCTATTGAAAATAGTGTTAGATTAGAAATCAATGGTGATCAAATTACCTTTTCCACTTGTGAAAGAAATTTAGGTGTTATTATTGACTCTAATCTCAGATTTCGTGAACATACAACGTTGCTAACTCGTAGAGCCTTTTCTGCTTTAAAAAATATTTATATAAATAAAGATATTTTAAGCTGAAATGTAAAAACAATCCTCTGTGATACGCTTGTTTTGTCTAACTTTAATTTCAGCACAAGCGTGTATCATTTTTGTCTTGATCAACTATGTGTAAAGCGTATTCAAAGGATTCAAAACTATTGCGCGAGGTTAATCTTTGGCATACGTAAATCAGAGAGAATCACCCACAAAATTATAGAATTAAATTGGCTGAATATGTTTAATCGACGAATTCTTCAAACTGCATGTTTTTTCTACAAAGTGCTGTCTACAAAATGTCCTCCTTATTTATACAACAAACTTCGGTTTCGCAGTGATGTACACAATATCAATATACGTAAAAGAAATATGATTACTATACCCAAGCATAAATCTGAACTTTTCAAACGGTGTTTCTCCTACAATATTGCGAAATTTGCCTATGATTTTGACTTCGAAATTTCTTCTCTTTCAACTTTTAAGAAAAACCTTAAGATTAAATTGCTACAAAAGCAAAAGCATGATTATCAAATATCACATTAATATTTCTTTAACTTGTATTATACTTTATTATAATAATTTCATTCGCATTTTATGGTTTTTTATTTATATATATTATATTTTTTTTTGTAACTATTTAATAATTTCGTATAGTAATGTAGTAAATAGTAATGTTGTGTTATATTTAGTCTGTGGTCTAAAGGAAGAACAGCTGGCATTTTTGCCGTTAGCTGATTTAGACCCATTTGGTACAAAAATTATGTATAATGTCTTGTGTTTTTTAGTATTATTATATTTGTACATTTTGTGCCAATAAATGATTATTTATTTATTATTTATTATTACAACGATTCACATAATATTATGCTGAATCCTCAATTTGGAGCCCATTATGGTCATTTTCTATGATTTGGCGCCTATAATGAAATCGTTTCAGAGACCAGATAAAATTACTATAAGTAATTCAGCTATTTTTTTTTGAAGGATACAAATACCCAGATTCTGGTCAAATCGTTTAAGTTTAATGGGCAGATTCTGGTCAAAATTAAAGGCTTTTAATTTAAAACAAATAATGTAACCATGGAAATTGTCCATTACAACCCAATTTTCAGACTCAAAAACACAACCGTTGAAAAGTTAGCAGGGGGGATTTACTTTATGGCCGCACTGTATAACAAATTTAAATTTAAAGGGCTTTATACCCAGATTCTTGTCGTATCATTTAAGTTTATAATTTGACCAGAATATGGGTATAAAGCTCTTTTTTAAATTTGTTATATGGGTTGTAAAGGACAATTTCCGTGGTTACCTTATGTGCTTCAAATTAAAGGCCTTTAATTTTGACCAGAATCTGCCTAAAAATATTGTTAACCAGTGTAATCATAATGCGGTGGTAAAATTATGGAAATTTAAAATCAAGCAATTTTACTTGTACGATTAAAATTAGATTTTTATTAAGAACTTGATGTTATTGGAATTATTGTAGAATTATTGCCTATTATTAGCAAATAATAAAATTATCTTCAAGGCACAATAAAATCATAAAATTATTAATAAAATCAAACAATTCTTCTGATTTAATTATTTGAATTGTTTTAAAAGAAAGGATATTTTGCGGTGATTAAACAGCCTTGTTCGCTTCATTTAAACGACACATGATGAAAAAAAGTACAATTTCTGCGCAGCATCATGTGTTATCAATAAAATTATGCTGAATTCACGTGTAAAGTTCACCTGTATGAATAGCAATAAAGAATAAGAAGAGAATTTAAATGAATTTGATGGAAAGTCGTATGGAAAAAATCTATAAATATATACTTCATGCACATTACTGACGCCCTTGACCTATTACGATTTACACAAACAAAAATATTGTCGTATAACAGTACCGTAATGCATTCATTTGCAATAATTTCCATCTGTCGCCACCTCCACTTAGGAACGGCATACCTAAAACAAGGACACTGCTATGCATCTGTGTACGAAAAAAATTAGATTTTTATTCATAAGGTCGCGTGATTATGCTTTTTTCCACTTTTTTTTCTAATTTATCTATTCATTATTATTTATGACTAATTATAAAATTCCACTTGTTTGTATTATCTCTCACTCAACGGTAATATTATAACTGTTTTTCTATTGATTCAATTACACTGCAACATTTATATCGCCTCTGATTTACGCATTTAAACACCACTTATTACCTAGTCTCGCCCACCAACGCAGAGCTTTGATTTTTTTTTAAGAACTGACCTTGTTTATTATGTAACACCATATTATTCTTGGGTTAACACTGTTATATCATAGGTACGGCGTTTATTTCAAAAGATAAATGCTCTAAACTTCACCTAGTATTTTTTATTTCTAAAATTACAAAAATTGCGATTTCAAGCAAATATTTAATATTCGGTTTCTTGGACAATAAGTTTTATGGTACTAATTTAGTAATTTTAATATACCTACTTATCAATCTGCTGATACAAATGATAAGTGATCTAAATAACAATCATTCACTTTAATCTAGACAATATTAATAAAAGATTCTTGGCCTTAGTCATGGCTTCAAAGAAGGTAGAATACGAAAACGAAACTTTTGCGAAAGTAGACCATCATCATCCTATATTAATTTCAATAAAAAATACTTACCTTCCAAATTCAGCAGCATCTCAGAAAGCTACAACTTCAAGAAAACAGACTTTAAACTTTACGATGCTACATGCCTGTTAAATTGGGATCACCTATACTTATTGAAAGATGTTAATTTATAACAATACATTTTTGATCTTGACGTTTCCAAAACTAAAAGAACTGCAAGTCAAGTTAATAAGCCACCTTGGTTCAATACAATAAGAAAACCGATAAAAGAGAAGGAAATCTGGCGGAAGAAATATATGAAATACCGTCAGGGAAGGAGATTAGGTGCAATTTTCGAGATCCCGAGAAGTAGTAAAAAATTAACAATCAAGCAAAAGAATTTATAAGGAAATCTGAATATGAAACAAACTTTAATCCATAACAGATTTGGTCCTTTAAGAAATACCACTACTATTCTGGGAATCATTAATTATAATGAGATATTGACTGATAAAATTTCCAGTCACAGTTGTTTACATGTATTTCTCCATAAGAAAAAAAACCATTATAACTTCTTTATTTTACATTGTATAACAAACCTAATTATAGCACTTGAAAGCTCAAATAAATATCTACATTACAGTACTACTATAAATGGTTGCTTAATAATAATAAATCCGCAATTGATCAGATGACTACCTTAAAATATCAAAAACACTAAAATGGATGTAACTGTTATTTAAATAAACTTAACCAAAAATAAAACAATCTGCATTAAATTCTCTACATTTTGATATACCGGGTGGCCACGAAACTAGGGCCACATCTGTAATTTCTTTATTTATGAAAATAAAAATTTGAAATATTAGGTAATATTTTATATGGCATAAGAAAACGCATTTATTGAACTAAAAAAATTTTCAACTTCACTTCCAGTTTCACCGCAAATGACATCAACTTTCTTATTTTAAATGTAACTCCCTATTTTTTGTACTAATTATGAAACATTGGTAAGTTCCCAGTGAAAAGTGATAAGTTTATATTAAAAAAGAACATTTTTCTGTCAAAAATAATTTTGTATTTTTTTGTTAATTTTTTTAATAAAACCTATAAAAACTAGTCTTAAATAATTTAAATAGGTAAAATAAATTGTAAATTATGAAATGTATTAAGCAGTTTTTGAAAAAGTTTTATAATTTTTGAAATGCGTTTTTGCAAATTTCTTTATTTTTTCAAATGGCGTAATAGTAGGGCCGGCCACCCCCTTATTTTGATACATGATTTTTCCGTTTACAAAGTGATATCTAACATGTAGATAGAATCCTAAATTTACTTACTTATTTATAAACAGCTGTTGATAAATTGATAAAATAAAAAGATTTAAAACTACTTACACATAAGGTTTATACCTACATGTTAGGTGTCACTGTATTCTTTCAAAAGTTAGAGCGTATAATGCATTAATTAGTTTTCGCGGTGAATTTTATTAAAAGTTTTAGTATTATCCTGATGAGGCTAGCTAGCATTGTGTGATATACCGTTGGAAAGCTACTTAAATTTCCTATCAAATGAATTCAATAACTTTTTTATAGCTCAGTGGTGGCCATTAGAACAAAAAATTCGTCAGATTCAGATGTTTGTGTTTTTGGTTAATTATTAGGTTAATAATTAAAGGTGTTACTCATAAATGTTTTTAAACTCGAATACAGATTCGAAAAGTAGTTTTAGTTTTTTTTTCTGCTATGATTCTGTCAAAAGTTAGAGCGCATAATGCATTAATTAGTTTTCGCGATGAATTTAAGAGCAATTTCCTAAACGGAAAATATAGTGGTTTAGTTCTGCAGTCATAAAAGCTAGTACGAATAACATTTTTGTATAATTTTTTTTTGTAGATGATTTAGAAATCTTTTCTTTAATTTTTGCCAGAAGGAAAAAAAATTGGAGAATCTACAAAAAAAAATATAATGATCTAAAAGTACCTTAACTTTGGACCCCTCTAATTAATTTTTGTGCTAAGTTGAAGAAAGTAACTCACTGGCAGGATGTAACCTAATCAATTTATATTATAAATCTGAAAAAAAATTAAAAATCTAACGAGGGAAACTTGAGTTATGACTGCAGAACTAATGCTCGATTTCATGATTTTTCACAATTTTTCTTCCCAAACTCGCGCGCCTTCTAGGAATTCGCATTAATTATCAGTCATAATTTGCAAAGAAGCTCCAGAAAAGTGGGATGGATTTTCTATTCCTTGTTATTATCTCCAACAGAAAATTTATCGCGGGTAGACACCCTAGACAGGAAGATGCTCTTAAGAGGATACTCGGTGAAATGTGTAACTCCGCATTTCGCCCGCAAAAGTATTGAAAAATGGTGATTTTTCAAACCATTTGGTGATATTACTAATTGAGCAAAATGAATAATTTTAATTGCGTTAGAAAGAACGTTTATTGTGTTAGTACGATAGAAGACGCTTTTTTCTATTTTTTACTCAAAATTGTAAAAAAATTCTTGAAATGTGCAAAAATATGCTATTTTTTAGATCTTCTTAGCACAATTTTGAGTAAAAAATCGTCTCCTATCGTACTAACACAATAAACGTTCTTTCTAATGCAATTTAAAATTTTCATTTTGCTCAATTAGTAATCTCACCAAATGGTTTGATAAATCACAATTTTTCAATACTTTTGCGGGCGAAATGAGGAGTTACACATTTAATTAGAAGTTCAAGTATACAATTATTCTGACTAGTATTCTGTGCTATACCGTTGGAAAGCTTATTATTATAATTTATTTTCTATCAAAAGAACCAAATAACTTTTTTATGGCCGGTTTTGGTAGCCATTAGAACTAAAAATTACTCAGAAATTAGTGTTTTTGGTTAATTAATAAGTCAATTATTATTTGCTAGCATTGTGTTATACATTAACATTTTCAATATCTAATACAGATTCCAAAAGTGGTTTTGTTTTTTTCCGCTATGATTCTCCCAAAAGTTATAGCGTGTGCAATAATTTGATTTCGCGGTGAATTTTATTGATCATGCCTTTGTCTTGACAACCTTTCTGATTGGTCCATTTGTCATTGGATTATCATATGTATGTAATATCACGGGTGGTCAAATTTAAGTCGAATATTTTTCACTGTCATTACCACGAATGTCATTTGGAGGTAAGTTTTAATTCCCCGACTGCGTGGCAAGAGATTTTAGAATTTCGTTATTGTGCCTTTTATTTCATAAACGTCAGTTTTTATCAAAATCAATTTGCGTAAGTCTTTGTTTTGTGTTAGCATCTGCCTCAAAAATGAAGAAAAACATTTTAAATATTTGACATTTGCTGTGAAATAAGAGATTTTGGAAAAAAAATTGTTACGCCATTGGATTACTAGGAGATTTTCTTTTTAAGGCTTTCTTTTCAGTGTATGTAAAGTTGCTATTTACATTTGGGTGTTAATTTCTTTAAAGCAGTAAAATTACGGAAAACTTGTATTACAATAAGAAAATATAAACAATAATGATCAATTTGAAATATATTATATATATTATATAAATTTTCCGTTATATAACAGCATTAAATAAATTAACACCCAAATGTAAATGGTCGGTAAGGCAACTGCATATACACTGAAAAGAGAGCCTTAAGATTTCAGTTGTACCAACCTGTGTATTTGGTTGCCTAAATATCAAACCACAATCATTTTAACTCACCCTGTACCTGGTACAGTACTAGCACAATTGTCATTAGGTCCTAACTTTACATTTGAACCATCTATTGAGGAATTTCCGGTATTTAAATTCATAAAAGAATTTGAGTTCTGTATTGCTAGTAATTGTAGTTACGATAATAAAGAGAGAACCTGCGCTCATTGTACTAATATTCTCACTAATTATATGCATAAGAAAAATGGTAATTCTAAACAGAAGAATACGATCAGAGATAACTTCGAAGAAAGTAAAAAATTCCTCAAAAAGAATAATGATCTTGTGATAACTAAGGCTGACAAAGGTAAACACACTGTGATATCAAATTCTAGTCAATATTTAGAAAAAATGAATAGCATCGTTTCAGATGAAAAATATTACAAACCTCTAGTCATAGATCCTACATCTAAATTCTTAAAAACTTTAAAAAATCTAATTAACGATTTAAGAACCAATATTGATGATAAACAGAAATTGTTCTTAGTCAACAACAGTACTTTGACACCCAGGATTTATGTGCTGCGCAAAATCCACAAAGAAAATACACCTCTAAGACCAATAGTGTTTTGCATTGACACTTTTAATTACAATATATAGAAAATGTTAGCTTCTATTTTAGGAAATATTACACCTCATTTAAAGTACAACATCAAAAACAGTTTTATTCTTAAAAATAATTTGAAAGGTTTGGTAATATCCAATAGTCATACGCTTGTTTCATTAGATGTATAGTCCTTATTTAGTAACAACAGAAAAGAATAAGCTCTAGAAATAATTGGAAATAGATGGGATCTCATTAAAACCTTCACCAACATACCTAAGGAACTATTTTTAGAACTAATATCTCATTGTTTTGATACAAGTTATTTTTATTTTGACAATAAATTCTATTTACAAACCTTAGGTTGTCCAATGGGCGCTCCTCTCAGTCCAATTATTGCTAACAGTTTAATGGATACTATAATAGACAAGGCTATTGGTCAGCTAGATTTTCAAATTAACTTATTTTACATTTACGTTGATGATTGCTTAACTTTAATTCCAACTGATAAAATTGACACTACACTTCATATTTTCAATAGCATAGATACAAACATACAATTCACCCTTGAAAGGGAGATTGATAATAGTCTCCCTTTCTTGGAATTATTACTAATTAGAAGAGGTGAACGACTGATTACAAATCTGTATAAGAAACCAACAGACTCGGATAGGTTGTTTAATTATTATTCCAATCACACCCTGACCCAAAAGCTTAACATTATCGAACAACATCTTGATAAAATTTACTTACTTTCTGATCCAATATTTCATAAACAAAATAAGGATAAATTAATCAGCATTCTTAAGTTAACCAACTATCCAGTTAAGTTGGTCAGAACAATGATTAACAGATGGGAACAAACTGCCAATAAGACACTCACTTCTAAGTTTTTCAAGATTCCTTATGTTAAAGGTGTTTCTCAGAAGATAAGAAAGGTACTTAAAACTGAAGATGTTGATATATCTTTTTATAATGTTTTAACAGCAATTTCCTAAACGGAAAATATAGTGGTTTAGTTCTGCAGTCATAAAAGCTAGTACGAATAACATTTTTGTATAATTGTTTTTGTAGATGATTTAGAATTTAATTTTTGCCAGAAGGAAAAAAAATTGGAAAATGTACAAAAAAAAATATAATGATCTAATAGTACCTTAACTTTGGACCCCTCTAATTAATTTTGTGCTAAGTTGCAGAAGGTAGCTCATTGGCAGGATGTAGCCTAATCAATTTAGATTATAAATCTGAAAAAATAATTTGCAAAGAAGCTCCAGAAAAGTGGGATGGATTTTCTATTCCTTGTTATTATCTCCAACAGAAAATTTATCGCGGGTGTCTAGGAAGATGCTCTTAAGCAATAGTCATCTTTTCACGAAACTTAAAACTAAACTACCTAAGGGTAAAACCAAAAATGTTGTATACTCAATTAAATGTAGAGGTTGTAATAAATGTTATGTAGGCCAAACCAAACAATTTGTAGAGGACAGAATAAAAAACCATATTTATGATTGTAAATTGTCCAATAGAGATAAACCTAATAAAAGAGCTTTAAGCTCACACCATTTCGCCAACGATCATGGCTTTAATTTTGAAACCTACGATATATTGGATAATGAGTCTAATTACAGTAATTATTATAGTATTCATAGAATTATTATAGTACTCATGGTATTACTATTGAAAGTTCAATTATAGTATATTACGATACAAGGTCGGTAAGTGCGTTATGACTGAACGAGAAAAAGGTTAGATTAGGTTAGGTTAGCCTGTCATACCGCACTTAACGACCGTGTAACGTATATTATTTTTTGCGCTACCAAATTTAATAAAACAATGTTAAATTGGTAATCCGTTTTGACGGAAAATCGAAAGAATTAAAAATTAATATTCTTGCTTCAAATAAAATGTTTAATAAAATAAAAAAATATATTCTTATATTCAGCATTAAAACTTAAAAAATATAAATAAATTAAAGAAGTGTGAAGCACCAATGTGTTGAGTTGATGTTATGATGTTAACGAAGAAGGGTGTGGATAAAAAATCACAAATTATCTTTACTCAACTAAATTGATAAATTGTGATTTACACACCCTTCTTCTTCTTCGTTATTAATAAATTGTTATATCAGAATTAATACTTGAAAGAAATTAAAAGTTACGTTATTTAATTTTTAAGGTTAAGATCACAGAATAACAACATTTAGAAGTGCAAATTGTCTTGTGGCGCCACCTCTTATATTTAAGGTAGACTATTTCATAACGAAACACTGTTCTGTTATAAATCAGAACGAAACTGTATTTTTTTGGTTGCCATAGCAATCAAACTTCGTTTGGGAATTTCATAGCAACGCGTTTGTAGACATGAACGGTAAGTGTATAAATATAGGTTGGTAGCGCAAAAAGCAATTATCCTAATGAGGCTAGCATTGTAGGATATACAGTTGGAAAGTTTATTAATTTTCCTATCAAATGATTTAAATATGTAACTCTTTATGGCTCATCATTGATGGCCATTAGAATAAAAAATTTCGCCCATTTATGTGTTTTTGATATTTTAAGGTAGTCATCTAATTAATTTCAAATTGCAGATTTATTATTATGAGGTAAGCATTGACAGTAGTAAATGTAGATGTTTATTTGAGCTTTTACAAGAACCTGGATAATGTAAATAGATCTTCACCTACTGATAATTGTTTAGGGGATATCCGTATAAAAGAAGAAAACATCATAAAGTTTACCCAAAACTTCTGTCAAAGTTTACAATGGGTCTTTGTGAAGTTCCATCATTTCTACTGAAGAACTGTAAAGAGGTAAAAATATTTCTAATTTTCCAAACTTCTAGGAACGATTTTATCTTTTATCAGAACATATTATTACATATTAGTTATAGTTAAATCCGAGCTATTGCTGTATCAGCACGGATTTTATACCAATCTCAGTAATGTCACGCAATATGTATCAGATTACACGAATACCTAAGGGTTAAAATATGGTGCAGCATCGACTCAAGCAGTAAAAACAAACACATTGTTTCTTATGCGTTCAGGGTCGGTGCTTAAGTCTGGAGTCGAGGCTGCGTTCACGCGTATATGAAACAATCTGTTGGCTTGAGTCGGTGCTTCGATCGCTGCTTGTATCTGTGCTGCACCATGTTCTAACCCTAACAGCGAGTTGATGTGAAGGTTGCTTTTAGTAAAGCGTTTGACTTGATATCTCATAAACTTATACTTATACAGTGAATTCAAATAAAATTGATACCGTAACTATACAATCAAAGATACTCTGTAGTGATTGTAGACTTGGTAAGTTGGTGTACCTGTTAATTTTCATTCAAATTTAAATCTGAGCTGTCTCTTTAATCAAAGCGTCTCTCAGCAATTTTGCTTCAGGTATTTTTTAAGTTATTTCTTAGTGTGTTGCAAATTTTATAAAAAATAGCTTTTAAAAACTAAAATTAGTGCAGTTAAAATACTCACGATGATTTTTTCACTGTATCACAACGCATTCATTTCAGTGTAGCCATCTGTGGGAAACGTAGGTTTCCTATCATCCAATGTCAACTGTATCAATCATTTTTGAAGACCGTGTAGAAAGATTAACCAAACTAGGAGTAAGCAATGCAATTAAAAATGTTATAAAATCATATTTTGAACTCAGTATGTAGTAGTTCAGGGTTTCAAATCTGATGGTTACCTTAGTGAAGTTTCTCAGGGTTCCAACGAGGCAGCTCTTTTATTTTTGATTTGTATTAAATATTAATATCAGCTCTGTAATTCAATCCCCACACCTAGTATACGCCGATGACTTAAAAATTTTCAGAGAGAGGCAGCTCATCATTGGGCAGACCTGAACCACTTACAATTAAATACCAACAAGTGTTTTATAGTATCTTATTCAAGAAAAGTAATCAGTATTGAATATGATTATAGAATATATTTATTTATTTCGTGTCCATCCTAATAATAATACATAAATACAAAAACATAATATTATAAAATAGATGACCAAAAATTAGCACATTCAATTGCAGCTGGTGAGGCTTGTGCAAGATCTAAATCTGAACAAGGTTGATTTAATTTATCACATATTAGTAAATGATTCATAGTTTGTGAATTTCCACATAAGCAGAGTTCATCTTCAACTGTAAAGCCCCATTTCAATAAATTTGTTTTACATCTACCTGTTTTAGATCGTAATCTATTTAGAGCTTTCCAAGTTAACCACTTTTCATCAAAGCCTGGAGGAAGTTCTTCTTTTGGAGAAATTTTTAATTCCTTATCTAAATCAGATAAAGAACCACACCATAAAAATTTTCTTGTATCTAATATTGAAATTTCCAAAGGTTTAACAGATAAAAGAAAACTTTTCCTCGATTTTAGTCTAGATCTTGTAGGAATGATACCATATAAAGAATGTCTATAATCAGTGAGTTGTTTCTTCCTTTCCCTCATACTTGCAACAGAACGTCTAATATTCGAAGGAGCTATTCCACTTAAAATATTGAGGAAACTAATAGGAGTGGGCTTAAGACAACCAGTTATAATTCGACGTGTCTGATTTAGAATTGGATCTAGATATTTGGCATGATTTGAACGTTCCCATACTGGAGCAGCATATTCAGCTTTGGAGAACACTAAACCTAGAGCAGTACATCTTAATGTATGAGCATTTGCACCCCATTTGGTATACGTAAGTTTTTGTAAAAGGTTATTTCTAGTTGAAATTTTAGTCTTTAAATTTTTGATATGTTGTTTATACGATAATGTACGATCCAGGGTAACTCCTAAATATGTAGGGGTTTGGCAAAATTCAACATTTTCACCATTCCAAGAAATATTTAATTTTATATTTGCCTTTTTATTATTTAAATGGAAGAGACTTGATATTGTTTTAGATGGATTTGGACGAAGACTGTTTTTTTGATAATAAATAGACAGATTTTTAAGCGCTGCAGATAAAGTATTTTGAATAGTAAGTAAATTCTTATTTTGTGTAATTATACTTAGATCGTCAGCAAAGATGAAACTATTGGTGTTTGGAAAAATAGGTTGATCATTTGTATAAATGTTGAATAAAGTAGGAGCGAGAACACTTCCTTGTGGAAGACCATTCTTCTGAATTCTCCATCTACTTTGTTTACCACCTAATTCTACTCTAAATCGTCTATTTTGTAATAGATTACGAATTATTTGAATTAGCTTAAAATCTTTTGTCAATTTATAAATTTTAGACAAGAGAATACGATGATTATAGAATATATAATAATGAGTCTCTAAATAGGGATACGAAAATCAAAGATCTGGATATACTATTTGATTCTAAACTGAAATATGACCAATGACCAACATATTAATCATCTCGTAAGTGAATATTTCAAATTGCTTGGATACTAATGGAGCAATTCTGTACAGATCTGTAAGCCCTTACAGGAAATATCTATAAAATAACCATGCAGGTTTTTCCTGCAAGGACTTACAGATTTGCATGGAATTGCACCATAAGAAATTGTAAACTTTTTAAATCAATTCTTCAATCGAAACAATCGTTCTACTGCATAACGCGTTCATAGTCTCGAAGTTGGAATACTGCTATATTGTTTGGTCCCCATATCAACAGAATCATTTAAAATTATTAGAATCAGTTTCGTAAAATATGTACTATTTCAAAAATAATATATACCCAGACTATAGAATAAGTTACCAACATTTGCTTGCTGAATTTAATTTTAAAACAATTTCTAGTGGGCAGAACAGTTGTGTGTTGTGTTATTTACTGCCTATATAAATTAATAAATAATTTAACTGATGACAATAAATTGGTAAATAAAATAACATTGCACGTGCTCAGGATAGAAGCTAGACATCCCTCAAGTTTTCAATCTTGAAGATCCTTCAAGTTTTTCCTGTGCTACTACATCAAAATTTATTTTTATATTGAAAATTGAATGTAAACTTTAAATATCTAAGCATAATTCTAAAATATTGCTGTTGAGTTTTGGAAACTATTTTAGAAACACCCTGTATAAATGCGTAGGATAATCGTAATGATATATTTTTCATTGGTTTAAAACTTTTATAATTAAATTCAATACCCTAATACTTTGAGGCGTTAGTGTTTTATTCAAAACGAAACCGTTGGAATTTAAGGAAGTTGTCGTGGGGCGAGTAATTAAAGCGGCCAGAAATCCCGTAGCGGTCAGTTTCGTATTAAATACTTTAGAAAAAACACACCCGTGTGATATGTGATAAATAACATGTTCCACGAAGTTAACCACCTTTGGACAATGCGTGTGTGCTCGCGAGTTGATAAAAACCGGTGTTTTTAAACGGTTCTTTTAAGATTAAAGGGTAGCGTATGAGTAAAACATAACTGTTCTTGGGATAAAATAGAAAAATAGGTCCCTCACCCAGGAAGAAACTCGTTTCTTGATAGACTATCATATAATAGATTTATAAATGCCGAGAGAACTTTTCTATTTTTATTTTTAAAACGTCCATCCTTTTATTACACTTTTTTCTTCAAGCCCGCTCAAAGATGCCTTTAGTCTATTCACTGCCCACTTGTGGGGCCACATTTTTAATACACCAACCCACCGAGAGAAGCTTTATTTTCATTACGACCTTTTTTAATTTACTAATTATAATCTCCCTTGATATATCAATATATTCTCCTTAAACTCTTAATACGCTTACTTGAATAACCATACAAAATTCTATTTCAGGGTTGATAAAAAGTAACACGTTTAACTTTCTACACTTCTGCCATCATTGAATTTGACGAAACATCAAATAAATAACTTTTTGATCACCATAATCATGAAACTTCTACCATCATCTTTAAAATTCTAATGTTAAATTTGAATCAAAAATCAAAAAATGTCACCAAATTTAGAACCGTAAATTCTTGTGTTTTCATGAATTTTCATTGATTCTTGCAGTCACCATGAAAACCTAAATATCGGAGGTATTCCATAATGAAAAATTTACGTTTCTTTTGTTTAAACGTTTCTATCAACAACCACAAATTTTCTCTTATGTAAATTGAAAATGATTACCTATGTATTTTCACAACTGTTATGCTTCTCCTCTTTCAAAAGCTTGAAGATAAACTATGAAAAAGGTGGTTTTGCGCTTGAATAAAAAATCATCATCAAAATTATGGTGTTAAATCTGAATTAAAAATCTAAAAATTACATCAAATTAATAACCGAAAATTATTGTTCATTCAAAGATTTAATAATTGACGACAGTTACAATTCTTGCAGTCATCACGAAAACCCTTATATTGGAGGTATTACATAATGAAAAATGGGCGGTTCTTTTGTTTCAACTTCTGCATCAATAATCACAAATCCCCTCTTATGTAAATTGAAAATGATTGTATAATATCTTCAGAACAGTCATGGTTCTGCTCTTTCTAAAACTTTAAGATAACTATGAAGAAGGTGGTGAAAAATCATCGTGAAAATTCTGAAAATTAAATCTAAATCAAAAATCAAAAAAATACACCAAATTGAGAACCGAAAATTATTGAGCATTCAAGAATTTAAATTGATCATGGTTACAATTCTTGCGGCCATCATAAAAAACTCAATATTTGAGGTATAATGTAATGAAGAATGGACATTTCTTTTGTTTCAACTTCTGTATCAACTACCACAAATCTCCTCGTATTAAATTGAAAATGATTAAATATTTTCAGAACAGCTGTGGTTCTCCTCTTTCAAAAGATTGAAGATAAACTATGAAAAAGGTGGTTTTGGGCTTGAGTGAAAAATTTGATGTTAAATCTGAATCAAAAATCAAAAAAATACATCAAATTTAGAACCGAAAATTACTGTGCATTCAAGAATTTTAATTGATCATGGTTACAATTCTTGCAGCCATCATGAAAATATCAATACTGGAGTGGTATTGCATAATGAAAAATGGACGTTTCTTTTGTTTCTACTTCTGCATCATGCATTAACAACCACAAATCTCCTTTTATGTAAATTGAAAATAATTAAATATTTTTAGAACAGTTCTCGTGTACTCCTCGTTCAAAAATGTAAACTATAGAAAAGGTGGTTTTGGGCTTGGGTAAAAAATGTTTGGGAATACATTAAAAGTGATTGACTGTTTATTTACGTCCATGTATAAGCATGGAGGAGGTGCGGAGTAGCCAAACATGCAGATGAAGTTTTCGGTGGTCCGAAAGCACTCCCACTCAGCCATGTCCAAATAATGAACCTGCGAAACCTCCGCCAGTGTCATTTACTTCTTCATGTATGCGTTCACTTTGCTCGTTGCTCAGTCATTGCTCTCTATCACCTGACGAATATTTATTTAACTACTAATTTGAATTATCCTAAATTCAAAACAAATAATTTATCTAAACGAGGAAATAGTTTAGTGGTTGATTAATTATTTTCTAATATTTATCATCTTAGGATGTCAATTTTTAATTACCACTCATTTTTTATTTTCTGATTTATGTTTTAACGCGCCAATTTATCACTAAGTGAGGCAACCAAAAATTTATATGAAGACTTCAAGTCTCTCATCAAAATTAGTATTCACCATATGATTTTTTACGCCCATTACACTTAATAAAGTCACCTTCTGAATAATTTGTGGTCATTACAATCATTACATGAATTTTAAAATCGTCAAACAAATTTAATCTGCAATGTTGTAAATTTTATTCTTTAATTTGATCTGTAGCTTTTGAAACGTGACTCTCTGAGGATGTGAATTGAAGATTTTTAACGAGCAACATCCTGATCAATCGAATAATTATCGATTAAAACTAATGCTTAGCGATTTATCGTTTGAGGTAGTTCATTTCCACTCACTGCCTGAACTTACCTACATACTCTACATACTTAATACATAACATGGAGGTTACTTCATTACGTGCGAAGCACTTTCGCTTTTTTTGGTGCTGCGCGTTCATGTCGCACAGCTTTTGACCTTCAACTTGACCTTTTTAAAAAATAAGAGTAAACAAATAATTTTAATTAGTTTACATTTCGAGTAAAATATTTAAAGTAGCCTTTGGAATTTTAAAATTGTGAGACTCGATTCGAATAAAATATGAAAATCATGGATTTTATAATTGGTTGGAGGCCAAACTTGTTTTTAAGGAAATGCACCCAGTAATTACTGTTTGAGTTACATGTTTTAAAGCCCACAACGAAGAAATATGAGAAACCTCTATTGTGATCATCATTCAAAATACAAGTTTTTTTAAATTTTTTATTTATTATGTACATAAAGTATTTAAATTAAAATTTTTTATAAAATATACCCATAATAAAATCATGTTTTCATAAGAACATCTATTTTAAAAAATTATTTTTTTAGTTTATCATTCTTTAGAGGCCTTCGCTTCATCAAAAAACAAAAGAACGATTCTGATTTCTTGAAAAAATACACCTTCAGGCCTGAATTTGTGATTTTTTTTTTGCGAAATGGACAATAATTCATATAAGAATTTAGGGTAATTTGAAAATAATTTGGGAAAAATCTACTAGTCCAATTAAAACATTGGCTGAGGTTTTTTTTTTACCAAAAAACGAGAAATTGGTTCTGATCACATAAAAATGAGCTGTCCAGTTCTCAAATTGCACACAAAATTTTGAAAAACATTTCGAAATATCAAGAAAAACTCGAATAAAAAAATTTTGAGATAAACTACATAATACCTAAAATTGAGAAAATATTTAGAGATTAAGAATTTCAGAAATAATTCTCTTTAGATTTTTTTATAAAAATTATGCTGCAATTCCATGCAAATCTGTAAGCCCTTATAGGAAATATCTGTAATGAAAATTACAAAACCCATATAAAAACCTTATAGATTTTTCCTGTAAGGATTTATAGATTTACACAGAATTGCATCATTAGCCTTTCAAATAAAATAAAATTTAGTAAAATTTTCTGTAGGTTCCTTATTTTTTATTAGAAATCCAAAATGTGTATTTTTTTTTAGAATTTCACTTAAATTATATTTTTTTTACAAAAATTACCCTTTAGAGAATGGATAATCAAAACTCTTTTTCTTATTACCCATGATTTTTGATTTCCTTCTTTATATTTTTAAGTCTTGCGACTCATTTTCTTTTTTGGTAATTTTTTTAAAGCTAGAAGACTGTACAACATGAAACTTTTTTATAATTTTTTTTATACTTCATAAAACAATTAATTTAATTCAAATTTTATTTGAAAATAGCTTGTACCATTTATTTATAATTTATAGAATTAATACAGCAATTGATCCGTAACAAAAAATGGATTTTGCTTCAAAAATTTACTCATTTGGTGAGGATAGTAACAAAAAATAACATATTTTTAAAATTCCACATAGGATAGATATATGTTAACCTCTGTTTCTTTAAAATTTCCAATTTCTTCACAATGTAGCACTTAAAAAAGCTGTAGAAGATCTTAATAAGCGTGTTCCCGACTCGGAAGCTTTAGCTGGAAATTCCATTATTGCGGAAGATACTGAGCTGATTTTGAATGAAACCCTGGAAATGCAAAAGCGGAGAAATAACATCGTGATTCGTAACATTGCTGAACCTCAAGATGTCAATACGTCAAGGAACGGTGAAGATTTTTCAATTGTCCGTAATATACTTCAATCCATTATTGTTGACTGTAGCACTGTTAAAATCTTTAGAATGGGTAAGGCTGGTCCTCATACTTCCCGACCACGTCCTATCAAAGAAATCTTAAATAACAGCAATGATGCAATTATTGTCCTAACGCAGAAGCATAAGATTGCTAAAATGTACCCGAATGTCCTTATTCATAATGATCAGACTAAACTTCAGCAACTTCGTTAAAATAAAAAATAAACTTAATGAAATGAAAGAAGGTGGCGACCTTTCTAAAAGGTTAAAATTTATTAATGATACTTCTACCAACGTTGATGTCGTCCCTAGCAATAGTGTTATGAAGAAAAAACTAATTCATTCGGGCAAGCCATTAGTTTATTACCAAAATGTTAGAGGTTTAAGGACCAAATTACCTGAATTATCATCTATTGTCGCTCAGAGCCCATAAGATGTTATATTACTTTCATGGCTAAATGATACTATATTAAAACTCAAAACTTAAATGATACTATATTAGTTCTTGAGAACTTAACCTTACTAATTACCTTATCTTCAGGTATGATAGAAATATTCTAATTCTAATCGGTAAAAAACAGTGTGGAGGAGGAGTCTTAATTGCTGTTCATAAGAAATTTCAAAGTTCTCAAATTCAATTGGAGAACAGTAACCACTTGGAACAAATTTTTGTTCGGGTAAATTTAAATAATAGTCTTATAATATTTGGTTCATTTACTTTCCCCCTATTAGTGATTCATCTATTTATGAAGATCATTGTGCAACTGTTGAACAACTTCTTGACCCTATGAATGATGCAAAAATCTATTTGTTCGGTGACTACAATTTGCCAAACTTTAGTTGGGAAAATGACTCACTAGGAGTTAATGTGGTCCCGGCCTGGGGCAATGGTCTAGTAATTAGTGACTCGTTCGAAATTTTTAAACCTATATCAAAAGAATTCTGTTTTGAATGTAAATAATGGTTCGCTTGATCTGGTTTTCACCAACTCTTTTGTTGGAAATTAATCTGGAGTATAATATATCAACAATTAGGAATGAATATTTCGTTTTAGGCCCGCCGCACACTGCAACCGACGAAACTGCCAGAGACAAAATGTCTCGAGGCAATAGGCTTATTCGTTTGGCAGTGGTAAGTGGAGTAGTAAGTGAATTTCACATACTATTCATTTTCGCTTGACGTGGTAAGTGATCGTGGTATGTGGTGGTATGTCAATCCACTAACCATGGTCCGTGTATATTAAGGGCGCGTTCCAGTAATGAACACTAAAGCCCACGACCACCGCAAAATCTTTCTACATAAGACCGCGATTTTTTCTTTCGTGCATCGATGGCGACCACAAGAAGCTCACAACGACCGTATTTATTCGTGGGTTTCCGTGGTTGTTTGTTGAATGGTTACCTTTTGAGCTAGTGGAACGGGAAAATGGTAAGCAGTGGCGGATTATCGCACAGGCGCATGAGGCACGCGCCTGTGGCCTCCTAATTAAACCGGCCTCAAAAAAATTGAAAAAAATTATGCAGTCACATTTTTTTACCAGTCATGGTCGTTTTTGAAAACTTCTATTCAAATAAACCATAAACCTAACAAACTAATTATACAAAGGAGTTTTTCTTTCCAGTTCCAGACAAGTTGACTTTAAAAAAGATTCTCTTTCTGAAATTTCTGAGACCCACCTTCTAAAATTTTGTCGGTTCGAACGAACCAGTTATACATATAGAGGGTGTCTCAAAAAGAAGTGCTCAGAAGAAAATCCTAGACAATAGACGAGGTTTCATCAACAAGAAAACTAATACGCAGGACCAGCTTTTTTGATGGGTCATTGAATTTTGTTCCTACAAAAAATATTGTTAATTCGAAATTTTGTTGTAGTTCATAAACTATTTAATCATTTTAAAAGAAATAAGTTGAAACGTCAAGCTAATTAATACCACTTTGGCTTGAAATTAAAAAATATCATCAGAAGAATGTTTTGATCGAAAAAAAATTCTTCTTTCAAAAAATTAACGAGATTTCACCTTTTTCTTCATATTTTCACTATCTTTGAAACAAGCCCCATAAAGGTACCATTTTTTATATCCGTAAAACTTCTCATTAAACTCTGTCAATTAAGATTTTCTTCTGAACACTTCTTTTTGGAACACCCTGTATAATTTAATTTTAATTTTTGGTTATATTTTACAGTTCATCTAATTCCATGAAATTTTTTGAAAAAGAGAAAAACGAGATGTTTTTCCAAAGTATCTGGAAATGCTTGACCTGCCATTTTTTTTAAATTTCACCTATGGTGTTATATTCAAATTTTGCACTTCTAAGTTTTCCTTAAACTAACCCCTGAAACGTCTAAAACTGGTGTCAACTAAAAAGGTCATCTTATTTTATTTCTAAAAAATAGCGGCCTCAAAATCAGGTTGCGCCTCAGGCCTCCAAATGGCTTAATCCGCCACTGATGGTAAGTGAGATGATGTCAGATGTCAAAAAACACTTACCATCCACTAACCACCTTACCACGATTCACATAATATTATGCTGAAACGAATAAGCCTAATATGTCGGCAAACAGAAATTTTTGACCGAAGCTGTCGCGAGACATAATGTCGGACGACAATTGTCGCGTGACGTATTTAGCACATAAATTACAAAAATAAAATTCTTTGCAGTATGTTGTGCTAAATAACCATTTGTTTTTATTCGAAGAAAAGAACCCTAGAGATTTATGTTTGACTATATTTACGTTTGACTCGAGTGACAGAGCGGCGAATCATTCCGCCTCGAGTTGTCTCAACATGTTGCATCCGACGCTACGCGACGGTTGCAAACAGTCTCAAGCTGTCACATGCTGTCGTGCGTGACTGTCGGGTCCAGTGTGCGTCTGTCCAGGAATCTGTGTATAAAATCATATAAAATTCTCCCCCGAGTCATCGTCCGACATAAATGAATCGTATCAAACTGTTTCGTCAGTTGCAGTGTGCAGCGGGCCTTAGACTTTAAGAAAGCGGACTATGCTAGGCTTAATGAATATTTCCTCGGAGTTAACTGGTCAATAATTTTAAATTCTCATGATGTCAATACATCTACTGTTTTATGGTATTGTTGAGTCCGCTATGCAAGCTTATATTCCTCTTAAGAAATTTTTTTTCCAAGATAAATTTCCTACCTGGTTTATTAGTAATGAACTAAACAGCCTATTAAATTTAAAAATGCAGCTCATTATAAATACAAATGTTCAAAGCTTCATGAAGACTATTTGGAATTCAGTAGGCTTCTCTCTAAATGTAAACTCTTGTCCGCTAGTTGTTATAAGGAATATATTGCCTCAACAGATCATTCTATATACAATAATTTGAAGGGATTCTGTGCTAATGATCAAAGGAAATATAACTCAATTCTAGCCGAAATGTTTCTTGAAACTGTTTCGGCTATTGGTGGTCAATAAATTGCTAATCTTTTTGGTATGCATTTTGAGTCTGTTTATTCCAAGGAACACATTAAAAATGTGCCTAAGTTTGAGTACTCTAACACAGTAAATATTGGCTCGTTTTACTTGGATGATGAAGATATATTTTCCAAACTTGATAAACTGGACGACAATTATAGTTCCGGCCCAGATGGAATACCACATGTATTTTAAAAAAACTGTTCGATATCTAACCTTTTCACTCCTTGTTCTATTCACCCCCTGTTTAAGGGGCAGCCGGAAGCTATTTTTGATTGAGATTTTTGATGATATTACTAAGTAGATTTGTTTCCGTGATTGCTTATCCACAATATCTTTCCATTAAAATATTTTTTAAACTTGTCAAGGCTATAGTATTCATTAAAACCTCAATGAAAAATCGAAGATTTTTAGGTATATTTTTGTTTTTTTCATTTTATTCTTAGTAATATTTTCAAAATTTAATTTACTTTTAGTAGATTACGTTAAGGAAGCGATATACGTTTGTTCGCTAACAAGAAAAATATTTATTTGTTAATAGTCTCGGCTAAAAATGATAAAAAGTCAATTTCTGCCTTCCGGTTGCCCCTTAAATACAGGTAAATTTCCAAGTGTATGGAAAAAAAGCTTTGTTACACCAATATATTAAAGTGGCAATAGAGCTAATATTTCTAATTATAGACCAATTAGTATCCTGAGTGCGATTCCTAAAATATTTGAGAGCATAATCATAACGCCACTTTTTTCTAACGTACTAGTTGACCAACAGCACGGCTTCTGTCAGGGTAAATCCACTATTACCAATTTATCAATCTTTGTGCAGTACGTATCGGATGCTTTGGAAAGTGGGGATCAGGTGGATGCAATTTACACCGACTTTTCTAAGGCGTTTGATACAGTGCCTCATGAGGTTTTAAAATCAAAGTTAAGACGATAGTCGGCAAATGCGAGAGTTTGATTTTGAAATTCGCTTGATATTTGGGGTTTTGCTCATAATTTTTTTTCTATTGAAGCTTTTTTTAAATTTCTCTTTTTGGTACACAGTAGAGTCTTGTGGCTACCAATTTCTTCTGGTTTTGTTTTTGTAAGTCACACCAAATACTCATACGGCAGCAGTAAAATTGGCACTTTTAAAAAAAACCTGGTCCTAGAAAATACCATTTTTCTTTAACAAGGGACCGTCAAATTAAGATTTGTAAAATTTTCTCTTATCTAAATACACAACTTCACAAAAGTGTTATTCTGTTTTTCCGATTACATCGAGTATAAGGTTTAAAACAGCAAGCAAAACTTGCTCATTTTTAGGTCAGATTTGATTGTCTATAAATCTAAAAATTCAATAAAAAATACAAAAACAAAATAATAGACATGTTATGCCAAGTATTAATGAACTACTACTACAAAAAAAACAGAATTTCATTTACTGGTTTGTCTAAAAAATGGTATTCCGTAGAGTCACATTTTACGCTCACAAAATTTCGCCGCCTATCGTCTTAAGTGTCATAGGTATCCATGGTAACTTATTATTATTGCTACGTAATTACCTTAGTGATAGAATCCAGACTGTTAAGCTTAAAGGATTTTTATCAAATGATTTTAATGTATCCTCGGGTGTCCCGCAAGGTAGCCACTAGCCACCTTGGGCCACTACTATTTAATATCTTCAATAATGATATAATTTGCTGTTTTGTTAATTCCAACGTGCTACTATTTGCGGATGATCTTAAGTTGTACCGTTCTATCTACAACCACCACGATTGTTTCTTAATGCCAAGTGACCTAGATGCTTTGTCTTACTGGTGCCAATCAACCATATGAAACTAAGTATCTCATTTAGTAGGAGTAGGAAATTTCAGCCGGTACAATTCGATTACAATCTTATATCAGATCCTCTTGAATCGGTTTCAACCATAAAGGATCTTGTCGTAATAATGAACCACAAATTATCATTTGCAGATCACCTGCATAATATAATAAACCAAGCATTTAAGCTACTGAGCTTCATTAAAAGGGTTACTCCTGATTTTTTCGATATTAATGCAATCAAAGCATTTTGGAATATGCTTCCACAATTTGGTCTCCTTATTACAAAGTTCATATCTATGCTCTTGAAAAAGTTCAGAATAAATTTGTAAGGTACCTACCTTATAAGGTTTATAAACATCTCTTAAATTTCTCACTTAGTAAAAGTCAGATTTTTTTCTGTATCAAAACTCTGGAAGAAAGACGAAAAAGGCTGATGTAATCTTTTTGTACAAAGTCGTAAACTCTATAACCCTATGTCCTGAAATATTACAATAAATAGTTATACATACTCCTTCTAGGTTAACCAGACAAAAGGCCTACTTTTCACATAATTTGGTTGACAGAACTGACTATGGTACTAATTCTCCATTGGCTCGAGTTACTTATAATGGCAACAAGTTTGAAATTGATATTTTTATTATTTCACTCTTATCTTAAAAAAAAGTTTTTACGGGATTGACACTTTTAAACTGTTGTCACCTAACCATACCATTTTCATGGCACTATAACTTCGTGTAAATTTGATATTTTATTAGGGTTTTCATTTGTAGTTATGCTCATCACTTTGTATTTTATATTTATTATGTAACAATATTTACTTGTTTTGTTTTCGATTTGTATATTCTTTTGTACTGTATATTCTAGTACATACAGGGTGGTGATAAAGTTTGGAACCAAGGTCATAACTTCCGTAAAAAATTTTTTTGTAAAAATCGCTCGGACAGGTCAATTTTTGTTTTAAAAATGCCATCTTTTGGAATGAAAAAAATATTCATGACGTCACTGATAACTTCACTATGACGTCCTCATCAATTTTTTTAAATGGAAACCCTTACTTTTTTTACACATTTTTCATAGACCTTTTTGTCATATTAATGATCACATAAAAATATTTAAAAACATTTCAACCATTTTTGAAAAAATAAATAAATTTACTCAAAAAAAAAACTATTAATTCTCAATGAAAATATTACAAAAAAAAGTAAATTTTTAATTTACAAGTAACAAATTTTAACGAAAATGTTCAAATTGTTCCCCATTGACCATTTGGCATTGTCCCATTCGAGTGTAGACACTCTGAATACTATTGTTAATAGCTTCTTCGTCAATTTGTTGCAATTCCGTCCTAATTCTAAGCTCCAATTCTTGTAAATTATTAGGTCTATTGAAATAAACTTTTGATTTTAAATGTCCGCACAAAAAAAATCTAAGGGCGTTAGGTCGGGAGATCGCGGAGGCCACTCAATTGGTCCCCTCCGACCTATCCATTTGTTGGGAAACGTGGTGTTAAGGAATTCTAGCACCGCCCTGCCAAAGTGTGGAGGAGCCCCATCTTGTTGAAATCAAATGTTTTGGTTAGGAATGTTGCGATTTTCATAATTGGGGAAAATACGAAGTAAAACTGGTAGCAAATCAGTCCGCAAAAAATTCAAGTATCTTTCGGCAGTAAGGTTTTCATTAAAAAAGTAAGGTCCTATAAAACGTCTGCCAATCATTCCCACCCATACATTTAACTTTCCCTGTCTTTGACTATGGGATTCTACGGCCCAATGAGGATTTTCCTGTGACCAATACCTACAATTATGTCGATTCACTGATCCATTCAATTGAAAGGTAGGTTCATCGGAGAAAATTATACTACTTAAAAAATTTGGATTTTGATCACATCGCGCCATCATTTCTTCACAAAATTGCAGTCGGCGATCGGGATCATCTTCATTTAACTCTTGTATGAGTTTTATTTTGTATGAGTGATACTTTTCCTTTTTTAATAATTTTGCGACATAGGAATGATCCACATTATTATTTCTTGAAATATCTCTTGTTGAAATATTGGGATTTTCTTCAATCGCAAGTAATAAATTTAATTTGGTTTCTTCATTCACTTGAGGCCGTCCTTGTCGAGGCAAATCTCCTACAGATCCTGTTTCTGCAAATTTGGTAACTAACTTACTTACTGTAGATCTTGAGATTTGCGGTCTATTTGGATATTGCTCATTAAACAAAGCACAAGCTTCCCCATGGGTTCTTTTTCTATCGCCGTATCCTACCATAATTAAAATTTCGATTCTTTCGCATTCGCTTAAACGAGGCATTTTTAATTTCGCAAAACTTAATAATTGTTGATTATTATTAAACAAACGAAGTAAGCTATTCAAGCATTGGTAAATGGATTTAAAATTTTATTTGCCATACAAAATAACGTCAACTAAAGCACTTTTATAAAGGCAATTTTTATTTCAATAAATTTTGAATATCAAAAGCTTTTTCAAATTTATAATAAATTATAATTTTATTTAAAGTTTATTATTACTCAAACATTTTATTTTAATTACCTTTTTCATTAAAAGTTATTTAAAATTAGTTTTAAGAAAATTCCAATTGTGTAAAGAAGAACAATTCGAATATTTTCAATAATAATTTGTTATTTTTAAACTAAAAATTAGTTTAAATTATTTTTCTTGCCATATTTTCATTGAGAATTAATAATTTTTTTTTGAGTAAATTTATTTTTTTTTTCAAAAATGGTTGAAATTTTTTTAAATATTTTTATGTGATCTTTAATATTATAAAAAGGTCTATGAAAAATGTGTAAAAAAAGTAGGGGTTTCCATTTAAAAAAATTGATGATGACGTCATAGTGAAGTTATCAGTGACGTCATGAATATTTTTTTCATTCCAAAAGATGGCATTTTTAAAACAAAAATTGACCTGTCCGAGCGATTTTTACAAAAAAAATTTTTACGGAAGTTATAACCTTGGTTCCAAACTTTATCACCACCCTGTATGTACTTTGTGTAAAATTGTTTTTTAATGTAATCTTTTTCTTAAATTATAAATGTTTTCATATTTTCTGTAATTGAGCTTGCCCGTTTAATGAATGAATAAATAAATAAATGAATAAACAATAAAAAGGAAGTTTCTTCTCTTTAAAGCCATTATTTTTTAACTTATTTAAAGGAAGATGGAACAAAAATAGTTGCTTAGTTCAAGGGTATCTTAATTAAAAAGTTGCTTATTTCAGGGTAGCTTTGAGAAATTACTGTAATTAAAGTCCAAGAATTATTTATTAATGGTGATTGTTAAACGAAGTAGTATCAACTTTGTTTTAAACGTTTTGAATTTTTGGTAAAAATGCGATCTTAAAGTTATACAGGGTGTTTCTAAAATGATGGTCACGGGCTCGTGTGCTTATACCACAAGTAAAAATAAGACAAAAAGTACGTATAAATTTTTTTCCAAAACTCAACTGCTACCGAGATACAGGGTGTTGAAATTTCTTTTTATTTTTACTTTTTATTTATTTTCTCTGGATCGGCTGAATGAAAATTAATAATAATTATAGGGTGAGTACTTCCCATAGGTAGTCATCTTTAGCTATAACTTTTGTCTTAATTTAACACTCCAGTGGCGTAGAAACGGATTAAGATGTCGCCTTTTTTAAATTTATTTGATACGCCACTGCAAAATTTTACAATTTTGTTTAAATTTTTAAAATATATATTCAATTTACCACAAAAAAGTATACCTATTAAATTTTGATAGGGTTAGTGGTATTCCAGTAATTTGGTGATTTATAATCCACTACCTTTTTTAAAATCCTGTTTCTACGCCACTAGAATGTAAAATTAAGAAAAAAAGTACAAACCAATGATGACACTGATGAGAAGTACTCTCCCTAAAATTTTTTATTAATATTCATTCAGCCAATCAAGAGAAAATAAATAAGTAAAAATTAAAAGAAATTTCAACACCCTGTATCTCGGTAACAGTTGAGTTTTGGAAAAATGTTTCTACGTACTTTTTGTCTTATTTTTACTTGTTGTGTAAGCACACGAGCCCGTGACCATCATTTTAGAAACACCCTGTATTTCTAAAGCAATATGAATATGTATTTAAAATTTATCTGTATTTATGTTTAACTCATTTTATTTCCAATTCGTGCATTTCTAAATGATTTTCGATAGTTTCTGACACCACTTGACAATACCACGCTGATAATTTGTTTTAATTTTTAAAATGAATCATAACTCGAAAACAAGTTAAAGTTAAGTGTCACATTGACAGAGTTGCTTTGTTAAACACCATTTTCAGTCATTGAGAAAGAAAAGAAAGAGAATTCCAAATATAACTATCGATAATTTTTTTGAAATGCTTAACTCATTTTAATCCCAATCTTAAATCTAAATCTAAAAAATTTCGATTATATTCTTAATTCTTACCACTTATGATATTACCCTTGAAATATTGGAAAGGAAATTTTTGGGAAAGAATTTCAAAAATATCTTCAAAAACGAAAATTAAAAATATGGTTTACCAAAAATTTATTCGGAAAATGAGTATAGTAGTTTTAGAATAAAAAGGAATTTTTTAAAATAAATTTAATTCGAACTGATTTTAATTTTTTGTTTTTGATTTTTGAGCGTAGTAAAATAGTCTCTTATTATAGTTTTATAATAAGTAAGTAGTTTTTGTTAAATCAATTTTTGTTTAAATTGTTGATTTTTTATTGAATAAAACCTTTTAAAATTAAAAAAATGTAAATAAATGTTTTTTTAGAATACATTTTTGTATTGCTTATCGAAAAAACGTTTAGGACCTGTATGTAAATTCTCATGTATTTAACTATGTGCTTAAAGAACCCTGTGTTCTTTGAGATAAGATGTTAAAAAATGGAGAGTAAAAAAGTTCGAGGCAGGACCTGTTGTTTTACCAGGTCGTTGGCCTTGGTCAGCTCGTTTTACCTTATGCCCTTACACTCTTTAGGGAAGAGGAAGCTGCTAAGATCATAAACCCTTATCTAAATATCGCCTACTCACATTAAGAATTGCTTTAACAAACCAAAATCTCCATAAGAAAAATCATCTAATGAAAATATATACTTAAATAATTCTAATCAATAGTAGGTATTAAAGAAACTAATCCCTATTTTTATTAATGATAATATAATTAACCATGGTGTATGTTTTTCTTAAAGATATTAGCCTGTATTCAGCGACCGTGATGAAAAATTTAGAAACGTCGTTTACGTTATGCACGTGATTAAAACATATTTCTTCATAAGACATTATTTTAAAGACGTATTTAACGAAGGTCTCTAAAATTTTCATAACAGTCGCTGAACACATGCTAATATCGTCTTTATTTTGAAATACAATTTTTAGTAACAGCTTTATTTCTAGTGCACTTATAGCTCCGGAGTCATCTTGAGGCTATAATATAAAAATATAAACACAAAAAGATCTACCTAATTAAAGGAAATAAAAAAATAGCTTCATTTTGAAAATTCATTGATTTAAAGATTTTTTATCCATTAAAAAATTTATCTCAAAAAATTAAGTTCTTTGGAACAAAAAAAACTATAAAAAATCACAAAGAAACAATGGAGTATATCGGGTCTTAATGCATATGTTACCGGTTGAACCAGATATCAGGATAAACTATTTTTTTCTAGGACAAACTGGTTTATCCGAAAGGCGTTAGGATCAATTCTAGCCCAATCCAGTTTTTCATAAAACAAAAGTGAAAGGATTTTGAATGTCATTTACAACTGAAGAATTTTGATCATCTTCATTATCTTTTGAAATGTTTTCTTATAACTCAATTTTTTTGTCATTGTGCGTGTTCAGCAGGCTACCGCAACTGCTGCGGTAGGTATCGGTTAAATGTCTGCTGAACGACTTTTTAAAAATGTCAGTTTTTCATTCAATTAATCATATTTTTTGGCCGTATCTTAAATGGCATGAACATAACCTTCGTGGGAATAAGTAAGACCAAAACTTTTATTAGATTTCATTTAAAAAACTTCATTTCTAGCTTTGATAAAAATAAAATGTGGTGGAAAAAATAGGGCCCGGTGGATTTCAGTGTCAATTATTTGACGTTAAATCCACCGGTTACTGCTACCGCCCAATCTGTTAAACGCAGCTATTTTCTAAAAGTTTTTGAAGGTTATTTTCGTCTTTAATCATCGTTTATCCTTTAAGCAAGAACTGATGATATTCTCAACGTCTTGGTTGGCACTTTCGACCAAACTCTGGCTCTAGGTGTGCTTGGGTTTTCCGTGTACAATTTTTATTTCGACAATCCCAAACAGTTTAGACCAGGATAAATCGCTATGTCCTGGAAATTCCACTTTTATTTTAGGACGATAAACTAGTTTGGACTATCCTGAAATCCGATTTGGTCGGTATTACCACAGTATAGGCAACTACCAGTAGCGACACTTCATATAAAAAACGGGATGCGTTTTTGGTGACCTTGAAAATGTCAGCGTATCTGAGAGTAACTGGTACCATTGACTTTAGAACTACATTGGTAAAATAAATGTCATATTTTAATTTAAATACTGTTTAAATACCTTTGTTTCAACTATTAATTGTTTTTATTTAAAACTGTAAACATTATCTATGAACTTACACATAAATAAATTACCGTATCTCCAAAAATTTAAAGTGAACAATTTATTATTTGTTAGCTACAGAATTAAAAAATCCATTATTACATACATATACAGGGTGAGTTTACAGTAACGCATAAAAATCATCTTACTACCTTATTTTTTCCAATTTTCAAAAACGGTAAAATACGTGTGGCATTGTTTTTAAAGAACTTTATTTTGATCTCAACAAAAATTTTCTTTCGGTTGACATGATGTCACTATGACGTCATCAAATTTTTTTTTAATTGATTGATATGGTTTTTATATCATAAAACAAAACCCTATTAAGAGTGTTTTACAACACTACTAAAAAGTTTATATTGATGCCACCTAGATGTCATTAAAAACATTATTAAATTTCACCTTAAAGGATATATTTCAAAGTAATTCGCATTGTTTATTTATAAATTAATAACTAATTTTCTCGGTTGACATGACTGAAAATTCGAAAAAATAGGTTAGTTATGATTTTTATGCGTTAATTTAAACTTACCCAGTAACAAATATATAGGGTGTCCCGAAATTAATCGGGCAAATTTCAGGAGGCGATTCTAAGAGAGCTACAGCCCTTTAAATATTGTGACTAAAACTAGATTTTTTGTCATTTAATTGAAAACGGTTTGTGAAGACTATGACGTTTAAGATATAATTTCTCAATTTTTTTCAGATTTTTTGAAAGCTCTCAAATTTTTTGAAAGCTTTCAAAAAATCTGAAAAAAATTGAGAAATTATATCTTAAACGTATTAGTCTTCACATCAAATTTCAAATCATTTTTACCAACCGTTTTCAAATAAATGAGAAGAAACCTAGTTTAAGTCACAATAGTTAAAGGGCTGTAGCTCCCTTAGGAAGCGAAATCGGACACATGTTTAGACGAAGTTTTTTTCTTAAAATTAGTTGTAGAATCGTCTCCTTGGCCGCTTAATTTCGGGACACCCTGTATACAGGGTGGTAGGTGGTAATTATGTTTGGAACAAAACTTATAACTTTTGTTCCAAAGTTTATCGCCACTCTGTATTAATAGCTGTAACTTATTGTTGGTATAGTAGGAAACCAAATATTTCTTAACAGTATATGTTTGTTTTCATTGTCCTTTTTGAAAGATTTAATTTTTTAGTTTATATCATAATAAAAAACATGGAAATAAATTAAGGGTGACCCACTTTTTAACTTTCAAAAATTTATTTGAAGCGTAATTCTCATTTTGAACAAGAAATATATTTCTTCGTCACCTTAATGTATTTTTTTTTCTATATTTATTGAGCTACGAGGGTTACTTTTGTTGGACTCTGTAAAAGAGTAGTATGATAAATCTGGAAAATTTCAATTGACCTTTCCCCGATTTTTTAATTTTTGTTTCATTAAATAGACGAAGTTTGATTAAATCTTAATATGTAATTACTTTTTTTATATCGTTTATATAAACGGTAAAAAATTAAAATTTATAATTTCGTGACGTCATAGTTGTGAATAAGCGACCTGGCAACGTTGGTGCATTCCCCTGCCGTCTCACCTACCGCTACTCATTTGTCAGCTGACAGTGATAATATTTATGTCATATTCAGTGATGGGATTGAAATAATTTAACAACCGGAAAATAAGGAAAATCATCATTCAGTAATAAGTCGAAAAGATTATGATAATCTACTACAACAGGTAAAAACCTTTTTGCAATGTTTTCCTTTCTGTTACACAAATTATTTTGTTTTTATTTAGAATGCTCTTTATATGTATTTGATTTTTTATGAACTAAATATGTAGGTTGGTACAACTACAAATTTAGAAAGAAAACCCCCTAATCAAGAATTCTAAAGAAATATACAAATTTAAGTTATTTATTAAGGTTTTGTGTTTTTGAAAATAAAAAACTTAGAATTAGTTCTAGAATTTTACAACAAATGTCAAATGTTGAAAATTATGACCTTCGTTTTTGATGCAGTTGCTAACACAAAACAAGGATTTGCGCAAATTAGTCTTAATAAAAATAGTTGTTTATGAAACAAACGGCACAATAACTAAAAATAATCTAAATAATAACAAATAGTCTAGTAACTTTGTTATAATTTTGACATAATTTTGTGTTACTATGAACTTGCGCGCGGGTTTTCCGGACCGCGCGCTTCCTTCTGGCCCGGGCCCCGGCCAAAAAAAAAATCGAAGTGACCAAATTCCCCAATTTTTTTGGCGGGAAATTTAAATTGACCACAATCATTTTACCTCACCCTGTACATACTTACATAATGTATAACTCATATGTTTATTGGTTTCTTTCGTCAAAACCAGTTCTAACAAATCAACGATCAGGTAGAACTAGTTTTGACTGAAACTCTCATTTAAAACCCGAAATAATATTGAAGATTCAATTTATTCGGGTTTTTATTAATGTAGTTTGTTAGATCGCGTTTTAACTAGTTAAAACTAGTTTCAACAAACGTCTTTAGTTACTTCTAATTTGGACTAGTAAAAACTAGTTTTTACCGATTTCGGGATTTAACGGTAAAATATATGTAAAACAAAAATCATTGAAATACCGGGTGGAAATGAAACTAGGGCCACCCCTGGCATTTCTTTATTTATGGAAATAAAAAATTAAAATTTTAGTATATTATATAATCTAAGAAAACAAGTCTTATGGATCGAATAAATTTTTAATTTTACTTCCGGTTTATCAGGAAATGGCATCCACTTTCTGATTTTAAATATAACCCCCTGATTTTTTCTACGTAAAATCAAACATTGGCTAATTTTAAGTATGTTTATGACAAAAAAATATTTTTTTTCAAAACTTTAAGAAAAAAATTTGAATTTTTTTTTGGTAAAAAATTTGAGTAAAACCTACAAAAACTATTTTTAAACATAGATATGGGATATCATAGTAACCGGAAAAAACCCTCTATTTATTTAGGGGGTGGCCCTTATATCATCCCATTTAAAAAAGTAAAGATATTTCCAAAAAAAGCTTCTTGAAAATTAAAAAAAATAATATCTCAAGAACAGTGAAATAAATTTTATAAATTACAATTTATTTTACGTATTTGTATTATTTTAAAATAGTTTTTGTAGTTTCTACTCAAATTTTTTACCAAAAAAAATTCAACATTTTTTCTTAAAGTTTTGAAAAAAAAATTTTTTTTGTCATAAACATACTTAAAACTAACCAATGTTTGATTTTACGTAGAAAAAATCTGGGGGTTACATTTAAAATAAGAAAGTGGGTGCCATTTCCTGATAAACCGGAAGTAAAATGAAAGATTTATTCGATCCATAAAATTTGTTTTCTTTCAGGGGTGACCCTAGTTTCATTTCCACCCGGTATACAGGATGTTCCTTTTAAAAGGAGCCACCCTAAATAACTCTCAAAAAAATAATTAATTGTAAAAATGTCGTGACAGGTTGATTTTTATCTTCAGGGGGGTATCTTTTTACAATCACTTTTGAAAATCAATGAGATCGACTTGTCCACTTACATTAAAATATTTAGATGTTATTGGTTTTACCATTAAGTCAGCATGTTTTTGTTTGTTTTCAAATTGCAAATCGTACACAATTCCATAAACATATAATTCGACTGCCACTCTTGGAATAGTATATGTCTTTTTATGAAGTTATGAAGCACTATATTCCCACTTTCAGGCCTCGTTGCATTATGGTGTTCATCAATTTTTATCAAGAAAACTCTTCAATAGGCGTAATATAAATAAGATCGTCACCCGCAGATTTGGTTTTTAAAATAACTTTTGATATACTTGATATTTCCAAAATATCGTATTTTTTGCATAATATTTTTCAGCAGAAGAAAGTTTGTGGAAATCATTTTTTTAGATTAGGGTTTTTTTATTCTCACTGCAAAAAAAACCTATAACCGTACTTATTGTTGTTACGTTGAAAACCGAATGCTATTTGCCTAAATACTGCTCGGTCAAATACTATTTGCCTAGCTAAATACTATAAGCCTAGGTAAATAGAAATTTAAGCTGTTTGCTAAGGCAAATAGTATTTTCCTAGGGAAATGCTATTTGCCTGATATTACCATTTGCCTACGACTTATGTACACATCAAGCGAACGGTTTCGCTTGTTAGTGTTCGTTCGCCTTCGCTCGCTTGGTGTATAAGCGGCATTAACCGAACGTTGGCGAAGTGTTCTACTGTTTGCCGATTACACCGCTAATGCCATTAAATGAAGATTCGCAAGCACGTCCACATTGCGTTCGTTCCAAATCCTTAGCTCGCTCATTTTCCTTTTTTCCTTTGATGTACCGACAGTCGGTTTAAGCACAGCGAATGAGCACAAGCGAAATTGGTAATTTTGTTGTACATTATGACCAGGAGATATCAATGAAGATCAATTAAAACTAAACTACTGAAATACTGCTTAAGGGTGAACGTATCCAATAATTCTTTTGTACCTGTTACAAAACCCGAGAGGAAAGACGTTCCCACCCAAGCATAAACGGTATGTCCAATGGCTGGTATTGCTCGCCTAACATCGAGATATTTGTTGTTTTTTATTTTATACCAAAAATAATTTTTAAGAAAATGCAGGAGTATAGCGGGCGTTGAGATTCATAACCGCCCTCTTAAGCGCCCTCCACACGACATGGCAAACGTCGGCCAACGTTGGCGCTGATGCATTTGCCACACCCTGTGGAGGCTCAACGCATAAAATATGTGGACAAATGTTGGCGTTTGGGAACATTCGCTTACTAGGCGGTAAATGTTCCACACATCAAAGGAGAAGACCAATGTTGCACTTTGTGTACAAACACAGTCGGCGCTCCCTACACACGATTTGTGAACACTTGCCAAACAGTTTGTTGTCTCTTGTGATTGTGTGAATTAAAAGTTAAAGATAATTCATTTAAAAACGCCAATAAATATCTATGTACAGGGCTTTCATTAATTACTGTTCGTCAGGCTAGCAAACCTTAACATACTACAGTTGGCTAGCCTGACCTTTTAACAGTGGCGTTAGAAAAATAACTTTTTCAATAATAATTTATTTTTAATAATAGTAACAAAATATTTATTAAAAAATAATAAACTGAAAAAATAATTCATTTGCAATAAACAATATTTATTTGTAAAATTTAATTACATAATTAAATTATAACCTAAAACTACTTTGAAGGTTAGAAATTACAAAATAAAAAAGGATTACTTTCAGATCATCATTGTACCATTTAGTTTCAAGAAAATGAGAAATAATTTGAATATAACACAAAACCCGGAGGAAACTTGTAAGGGACGCTTTGACTAAAAATGACAGTTCAAAACCACAGAATAACTAAAATTGGTTGCATCGTATACTTGGTTGCCTAAAATCGTTACCTTGACCGAACAGTAATTATTGAAAGCCTTGTATAATGAATCATAATTAAAATAATAATTAATTTACATGTAGGTACATACATACTATAATAAACATGATTATGTTATGTGGTCCAAGAAAACACATTTCATTTAGATGTAACATTATTATACGTAAATTATTATACGTTCGAAAGTTTAGAGTATGTGACAAAATTTTTTTTCGAAACTTGCAAATTTTTTTGATTTTTTACTTTTTTCCAGCAATTTTTTTAGATAGTAAGTCATTCTGAACAAACACATTTCCTATGAACTAATATTTTTAGAAAGCAATTTTAAAAATTCAGAATATACCCTGTATAAATTTCATTTTATTTTGAATTTTTTATTTAAATCAAGTATACTTTGGATTTTGTCTTTATTCTTAAGCCAATCAGATAGATTTAATTTCATAAAGAAAAATTGAAAATGGTCCACTTACTTCAAAAACAGTCGATAATGTTCAAAGAAACAAGTTGGCAAAGACAAAATCTAATCTATAATTGATTTTGAAAAAAACTGATAAGAAAGAAAATTATACAAGATGTTTCACAAAAATCATAAAAATTTACGAAATTTAAAATTGCTGTAATTTCTTAAGGAGCCAAAAACAATATTAGTACATAGATTTTTTTTTGTTCAGAATGACATTTAATAGTATTTAATAAAATGCTGGAAAAAAAAGTGAGAGACCCGCCTTTATATTTTTAATTTTTTTTAAATTTCATAAATGAAATAATCTCAGGGGTGACTCCCGGTAGATCTATAAATTATCTTGATGTAAAGACTGCTTTGTTTTTAACATTTACTACATTTCCATCGGGGATTGAATCGGATTTTAATTCTTGATTCTACTTGAAAACTGGATGGATCTTGAATTTCCTCATCATCACTCAGGATTCACAAAAAAATATTTAAACTATAAAAAAATAGTAGTGTCTCTACGTTGGGACAAACGTTGGTACACAGGTTCGCTTAAACAATCAAGACCAACGTTGGACGCATCGTGTGAAGTGAATGTTTGGCAAACCCATACGTTCGGCCAACGTTGGCGCAAACCTACACAAATGCGCCAACGCCAACGTTGGCCGACGTTTGTCATGTCGTGTGGAGGGTGCTTTATTTGTAGCATAAATATTTCTATGTAGTGTAAAGTGTTAAAAAAATAATCTGGGAATTTTATTATGTGGTTTTAATGAACGTTTTCTTGATAAGCACTTAATTTTAAACCTAATTATTCGATTTACTTATCTTGTTGTACATAATTTTAGCTTTGTGGTAATATATAAATGTTCTGGGTGCATTGGCCTCGGCTTGATTTTATTCATATCAATCGATACGATTTAGCAGCAAAAGGCATTGCACGTTCGTGTCAATTAATAAAGCCCTTTTAAAAATTAAACTAGACGCTTGGAACAATAAAAATATATGGTATTCCACGAATTTTCTTTCCACTCCTGCGTATAAATTTTGATTATTTTTCCGTTTAAACGACGTTTTTTGCGCAAGCTTGTTTGGTGAAAATTATCGCCGTGAATGATATGTTAAATGGATTGAGGTGAATGAACTTGGGTTGGCTATAAGTAAACTCACTTAATGGTAATTTATTAAATTTAGGTTTTCGCTGTTAAAATCAATTGATTTTTAAACATTTCATAACTTTTAATTACTAAAATCACAAACATAAATTCAAATTTAAAAAATTACCTTTCTAAGCTTATAACTATTTCATCAGTATGATAAAACCATATCTAAATATTTATTGCTGTGATTAATTATGATTTGTCATGGAATTTATAATTCATCCTATAGGTTTAATAGTAGTACATGATATGCCAATTTCTGAGCATTACAGCTACAAAGTTTAAAGTAAAAAAATAAGATGAATCAAATTAATATGCATACATTTTTAGATTTGGTTGAATTAAATTAAGGATATCAAATAATTTTTGGTGTTTTGGTAACTACAAAAATTATTCCAGCGGTTGTGCAATTGATAAAAGTCGTGTCAATCCGGTTTTTTGTGCTGGGAAGGATAGGAATAACACCATATAAATACAGTGGTTATTGTAGTATTTGTTCTGTGTATATAAGATAATTGCTGGCTCCAGTTCTTATCTCTACTCCCACAGATGTTGTACTTAATAGGGCATAAAAAGCGAATTAAAACTATAGAAGTAAGCCATTATATGGCAATAAAGTGAAACAAAGATCATGTTTTATTTGATACCAAATACAACCCCACAAGAATTTATTCCCACGTTAGTATATTTTGGTTTTGTTCATTCAAAATGGAACGAGTTATAATAATTTTAATAGATCTGGTGTAAATGTGTATAATTAAATAGCACGATACATTCCATTTGGCGATTTTCGTTCCACTCTATGAGCAAGTCTTCGAACGAAAGTGAAATTTATATTCCTGTAATAAAATCCAGGCGATGCACCATGTTTATATACGCATAGATAGTAGATAGTAGTCAGCTAATTACCTCTCGATTATCACCAGACTTGTTATGATGTAATTTTAATAAATTATAAGCTAAAACTTCCACATATTATTGCTTCCGTGTTTTTTTCAAACAATTAAACGCGTTAACGTATTAATGTCAAATTTATACTCCAGTCATGTTATGATTCATGAATTACACCCACTTAATTTAATTGTTAAACAAATATAATAATACCACATGAATTATAGCAAAAATTTTAATTTTTGTTTTAGTTTAATCTCCTTAAAAGCATTCGTCCCCAAATAACGCCTTCAAAACCAACTTCTACCTTCGGGTAAAATTCCAGTTCGAATTTCGTCAATTTCGAACTTCTTCAAGTTCAAACTTCACCAATTTCATACTTCCCCAAGTTCGACCTTCATCACTTTCGAGCTTCCTCAAGTTCGTACTTCATCGAGTTCGAACTTATGAAAGTTCGTTATTATGTTGAACCTTAAAGGATGAGTTCTATCAGTTCACAAAATATATAAATAAAGCAAAAAACTGTCTTTTTTAAGTAATTTATGTTCTAAATTAAAACTTTCTGAACTAACTTAACCTAATGTAACCTCCTAAAAAGCATTCTTACCTAAATGGCGCCTTGAAAACCATTTTCTCTCTTCTCAAAAAATATTTATCATTTCATGATCGGCACAGTTTAATAATATAAACTGTGTCTTCCACTTTCCCTAAACCAGGTAAATCAGGTAAAAGTTAAGTTTGAACTTCGTCAGTTTCGAACTTTATCAAATTCGGACATCCTAACTTTCGTACTTCCACAAGTTCGAATTTTGTGGTACTTCCCCTAGATCGAACACCGTCATTTTCGAACTTCATCGACTTCGAACTAAATCAAACCGAACTTATGTCGATCTATAAACTAATCTAAACATTTTTGAAGTTAATGTAGTACGGAGAAAGATGATTCTTATCCCAACCTTTACCGTACGAAGAAATAAAAGACAATGGTGCTACCAGTTTCGTCTTTAGGGCATCATCAGGGCCTTATAAACGAGCCCCAAGACATTCATTAACGGCAAATGGCAATGTAAAACATGGATAAACATGTAAACCTTATGAAATTACTAATATTTTAATCTCATAGATGATTTAACGTAAAATAGTTTAAGAGGATTGGGAGTCTAAGTAGAACCGCGCTCCGATAGTAAACGTATATTTTGAGCTTCTTCTTGAATTTGGGGAAGAAATTTTGACCCAAAGTACATCCCACATAATTAGGTTGAAAGTACCAATAAAAATCTTCATTCTGTTATATTTTAAAATTTGTATCACCTAGACTACGAAGGTATTTGCTGCTTTTACAGTTAAAATGCGCGTTCAATATATACGAAATATGCCTTGCAATTATTTCAAACTACAACCCTATTTTGTAAATAACATTAAGTTTTTTAATTGCATAGTTTAAATAACATTCATGGCTAGACTTCTATACGACGACTTTTTGAAAAATTAAATTATTAAGTCCAAAAAATAAGTTTAAAATAGGCCAAATTTTACGTATTTTTAATGATTTTTTTTTGGCCATTTTGGATATAATATATTAAAAAACTGCTGCACACAAGTCTTAAGCAGAGGTTCCACTTTCATATGATATTCTTATTTTGTATATAGCTCAATAAATATTCGCGTAGTTTGAAATATAAAAACAGGGAAAACGCATATAATTTTGTAGACTCCATATCCTCTTAATATAAATGGATCTATAAATATATTAACAAATTATGATCAAGTTATCAAGTATGACGTTTTTTAACCTCCATAAAAGCATTCTTTCCTAAACGACGCGATGTGTTCAAAATCAGTTTCTCTATTTTCAAAAAAGATTTTTCCGACGACCAGATGAGAAAATCCTATATGTCATTCATATGAATGGCTTAGAAAATCTATCATTGCTACACTAGTGACTTTGGTTTTCTGTTATGTAACTCTGAAATACTTCTGGTAATTTTTGATAGAGGCACTGCGAAGAAATTCCGAAAGCCCTCTCTTGGATTTTTTTGAACTTGCAAAAAAGGACAATTTATATAAAAATTTATATTTAGGCCCGTTAATATTACTTATTTTATTATTAAAATCATTATATAATTAACTTTTGTGTAAAATTTAAATAAAATAGGAACATTTTTTATTCGTTTCGATCAGTTATCTGATGTTAACACAAGTTATGTTATCACTATTGAGTTATTACAAAATATTAATAATGGTCGCAAAATCTCCGTGGTCGTCGGAAAAATAGCGTACGCTACTCGCAAAAAGTAAATTTCGTCCTCGTGTAATATCCTCACTTGGCTAGCGCCTCGTTCGGCTATTTTCACACTTGCACAAAATTCGTCACTTTCTAACTCGTTGCCTAATATACTATATCATTTAGTTATCGACACTCATTCTTAATATAAACTGTGCCTTCCTCTTTCTGCAAACAAGGTGAACCGTGTCAAGTTTGAACTTCGTGACTTTCAGACTTCCCCAAGTAGGAAATTCATCACTTTCTAACTTCCTCAAGTTCGTACTTCATCGAGTTCGAACTTCATCGAGTTCGAACTTCATCAGGTTCGAAAATATGAAAGTTCATTATTATTTGGAACTATAAAGGATGTGTTCGAACAGTTCGGAAAAAGTTGAATTTCGTAAAATCTATATGTATAGAAAATGGCAAAAAGTAAAAAAATTATTTTTTAAAAAGTAAGGTTTATGTTCTTATGAAATTTCAAACTTTCTGAACTAATCTCAACCTTTTTTGCCTTGTTTTAATGTTCTAACCTTTATAAAACCATACTTCTCTTAACAACACCTTCAAACCCATTTTGAAAGGTCGAACTTCGTTACTTTCGAACTTTCCAAAATTGGCACTTCATCACTTTCGTACTTCCACAATTTCAAACTTCATCACTTTCAAACTTCCCCAAGTTCGAACTTTGTAAATTTCAAACTTTATCGAGTTTTAACTTCATCAAGTTCGAATTTATGAAAGTTCATTATTATGTCGAAGTATAAAGGATGGGTTCGAATAATTCGCAACATCCATATCTATCGAAAATGGCAAATAATAAAAATGCTAATAATGTTTTTAAAGTAAGGTTTGTGTCCTTAAGAAAGTACAAAGTTTCTGAACTAACCTGAATCATTTTGTTTGAGCCTCTTTAAAATCGTTTTTCCCAAAACAACGCATTTAAAACCATTTTCTCTCTTCTCAAAGAAGATTTATCATTTCGTGATTGGCACTCTTTAAACTGTGCCTTTCCGTTTCTCCAAACCATGTAAATCAAGTAAAAGTCAAGTTGTAACTTCCTCACTTTCATACTTCCATAAGTTCCATGGAGTTCGAACTAAAGTTTAAATTTTATCAAGTTCAAACTTATGAAAGTTCATTATTATGTTGAGCTATAAAAGATGGGTTCGAACGGTTCAAAAAAAGTTGAACTATAGAAAATGATAAAAAAGGAAATAACAGTAAATAAAAAGTAAGGTTAATGTTCTTAAGTTAAGTTAAAATTTTCTGAACTAATCTGGACTTTTTTTAACTTGTTTTAACCTCTCTAAGATGAAATTCTTGCGATGATTTTGATGATTCAATGGTGAAACTTCTAAAAATTCCATAAATTCAACTTTGTTTATTAAATAAATTTTGCTATTTATTAAATTAAGTTGGATTTAAGGAATTTTTAGAAGTTTCATTAATGCATTTTCAATCTTCTCAAAAAAAATTTAATTTCGTAATCGGTACTGTTTAAGGTGATAGGGAGTCAAATGTTGAAAAATCGACGTACTTATCTTTCCTGAATTTTTTTAAAGTGTTTCGAATTGGAAACAAAAAAAAATAGTTAAATACAGAACATAAGTAAGACTTGTACTTTTATATACAATTTTTGTTTTTCATGTATCTAGATTTATATAAGCGTGGTTTTGCAAAAATAAAAATATAAATATAGAAGTTTTTCTTGCAAAATTACACAAAAATAGTTATAGATACATAATTAACAAAAATTGCAAATGAATGTAAAATTCTTACTTTAGTTTGGTATTTCTTTATTTTTTTGACTTTCAAATTCGAAACCATTTAAAAAATTCATGAAAAATGAGTACGTCGTTTTTTCAACATTTGACTCCCTATCACCTTAATGGTACAAACTGCGCCTTTCCTTTTTCCAAATCAGGTAAATTAACTTTGAACTTGGCCTCTTTCGAACTTTATCGAATTCAAACTTCGCCACTTTCGAACTTCCTTAAGTTCGTACATCATAGAGTTCGAACTCCATCAAGTTAACTTTCAAACTTTAAGATCGAACCTCGAGTTCGAACTTCATGAAGTTTGAACGTACATCTAAGTCAAACTTCCCCAAGTTCGCCCTTCGTCACTTTGGAACTTCCTGAAGTTCGAACTTTCTGATGGAATTTTCTCAATTTCATTAAGTTCGAACCCCATCAAGTTCTAACTTATGAAAGTTCATTAATATGGCGAGCTTTTTTAGGTTAGGTTCGAACAGTTCGAACTTCTTATGTTATAAAATTTGAACTAAGTTCTAAGATCAAATAGTTCAGGTTCGGTAAGTAGTATTAGTTAGTAAACAAGTAAAAGAACATTTTTTAAAGTTCTTGCAGTGACTTTTTTAAATATAATAAATAATTCTGAATTCTGAAACAAGATAGTTTATAGGTATTATTAACATTTTTAAATAATAAATCTTTGTTGTTTGTTTCTCCTCTGAGGTATAAAACTGTAAACTAAAGATTAGTAATAAATAAGATAATTGTTTATTTGAATTTATTGTAAAATGATCGTTTATTTGAATTTATTGTAAAATGATCGTTTATTACAATCATATTTGATACACTTAATTAATGAGATTAGAACACGTTTCTAGAAGGTCTCCCGTCCAATATCATTATTATCCTTATTCTTATAATATGTAATAATAATCGCTTAAAGAGGGAATTCATAATTAAGAGACCAGTACATGCGTTTAGATCGTAAAATTTTATAAGCCGAAGGTCGACGATTTTTTAATTTGTTTTGCATGTTATATGCAATTGGATACCACCACTAAGAAATTATTTATTTATACATTCATAGCTCATAGTTCTTATTATGACATAATATTACACATATTGAATAATATATAAACATATTAGGTCTCTCATTAGTTCATAATTTCATGCAAGAAAAATCCTGTAATAAAGGTAAATGATTTTTATTGCGGTTACAGTTATAATTCGATCGACTTTTAAAATCATTACTTATTCGCACAATCGATTCATGCGTTTTTATAATTACTAAACCGCATAATAATCGTTCTTGACAATTGCGCTAATTTTTATTTTTTAATAAAGACGATAAATAATGTTCTCTTCTCCCCTTTATTAAACCCATAACAAAATTTTCACACTAAATGAATTGCCTTATTAAAATATTTTATGATTCAAAAATAAATCAACTAATATTTAACTCGTTTTATGATGTGTTGGGATACAAAGCGAATTTGTCTTTAAATTATCGCCCGTGAAAAAAATGCAAATATAAAATAAATTGCAAGAGACAAGCGCATAAATGTTGTATCCTCATACATTCTTTAAGAATTTTTAATTGTCAATTATAATAAAGTAATTATAGGACAATTACTGGTGAGAAACTTATAAACATACTAATTCACAGTCACGCACTCAAGATTTAATTAAAACATATTTTGTGTCTTTAATTTCATTAGTTTCTCATGAATTGGAATTAGATTATTTCAAGGTCGGGGGTTAAAGTATATATGAGCACGTGCAGCGCAGTCGCCGCATACCTTGCCATATTTGAAGATTGCGCTTTTACCAATTTGGTTTCGAGCCAAATTTGACTTGGAATATCAACTCGCTCCGAATCCAGAGCAATAAAAGGGCTAAATAACTAGATGCTCAGCTTCCCTTTAATGCGAACAAAGAGTCAATCAAATTCAGCGCGTGTCTACCTACTTATAGGGCAATCTTGACTTAATACGATTCAACAAGTCCCATTCTGGCACACTAAAAGAAAGAGGGCATTCATCAACCATGATTTTAGAACTTGTCTCGATATGGATGTTGCTCAGACGTGTTTCTTTGTTGTTTTTATTATTATTATTGCATCAAATATTATTACCTTTATCCTTGATATAATTTTATGATATATTAATTGAACCCACATAATCACCTACTTCATCATATATTTATTAGATTTTTCCAAAATTCTTTAAATCGGTTAAGTCTTACGAAAAACTCATGGAAGCAAACGGGGGTGTATTTTCGATAATTGGTCCTTGTGAAAAATTATATCAGACCAGGACTGCGATTCTCGAATGTATGCCACAAATTATCGCACACTTTTTCTGTCAAAAGTCTACTATTTTGTGAAAAATATATTCTAACATGTCGAAATGGGGATCGAATGCGACAAATATCGAATAAATCGAGTGAATGGGTCTAGGGCATGCGCACGAACAGTTCCTAGACAACGGTAGAAATAATATGTACATTCCAGTCCAGGACTACGATTCTCGAATGTATGCGACAAATTATCGTACAGTTTTTCTGTCAAAAGTCTACTACTTTGTCAAAAATATATTCTCCAATGTCGAAATGGGGATCGAATTCGACAAATATCAAATAAAACGAGTGCATGGGTTTAGGGCATGCGCACGAACAGTTCCTAGAGAAAGGTCGAAATAAAATATTGACAGAAAAAGTGTGTGATAATTTGTCGCATACATTCGAGAATCGCAGCCCAGATATTATAGACTGGGAGCCACTGACCATTTTTGATGACCAAAAACAGCAAAGCTAATTTTTATTAATATGATTGATTTAGTTTCAAAAGTAAGCAAAGAGATCTTCAGCAAATGGGGATTTAAAACGTCAAAGTTTTTAACTGTCAAAATTTTTACATTTCTGCAAATATTTCTAGTTTTTATAGTTTATTTAAAAATACGCTTCCATACCCTGATTAAAAGTTCATCCAGCTTCCATTAAAATTTTGTAGATTCCAAAGACTTAGCGCGTAATTTCAATTATTCATAAATTTAGGCACCATATGCAATTTTAAGCAACCACAGTAGGTTTTTTAAAATGATTATGAAAGTTACTAGAAGTTTGATGAAATTTTTAATCAGACTATGGGAGCTTTTTTTTAAATAAACTATAAAAACTAGAAATATTAACAAAAACGTAAAAAATTGACAGTTGAAACATTTTGGTAATAACAAAAACGCCAAGAGTATACGTTGGTATTTATACATAGTCAAAATATTTTTGGGATGAAGAAGGTTTGTTTCTTTTCGAAGTAAATAGTTTCCAGATTATTTTAATCTGAAGGCTCTTAAAAAGGCTTTAAAAAATGACAAAATCCCATATTTATGCCTTAATGTAATAAAACGTTTTACCAATACTGCTTTAGATAGAAGAATATTTGGGAAAATAAGTTCCTAAAGGAGTTCATAAAATCATTAAAGCGAATTTATAAGATTTTTTGTTGATAATTTTACACCATTTTAGGTTTTGAGAAGCTACTGGTGGCTTGTATGAATCTGAATATGAACTGAGAAATATGGTTAAATAATAATTAGCTTAAGTTTATTTTTAACATAAGCATTTTTATTCAAGCCAATTATTATATAAAAAAGCTGTAGATACCTTAAGTCCATTTTTTTTAGCTAGTTAATAATTTAATAATCACTTTTCAATGATATTTTAGATTAAAATATCCTCAGCAGATTTCATATGTTCTTAGACAGAGGCAAAGAAAATAAAAAAGTCATGTGCCCAATGAAATCTTATCTTTTTTACAAATAAAAAAATATAAAAAACCCAAGTTTTATCCAAGATTTTTGAAGAAGAGACCCTTCTAGAAATTTTACCATACAAGAGCATGTATTCAGCGACCGTAATGAAAATTTTAGAGACGTCGCTAAAGTTAATCACGTATTTAAGAAAATATTTCTTATGAAGAAATATTTTTTAAACACGTGATTAACGATAACGACGTCTCTAAATTTTTCATCACGGTCGCTGCATACACGCTAAGACGTTTAAATCGGATGAAAAATATTTGAAGTAGTATCGTTCAAAAACAAATCATTCGTATTTAAAAAAAAAATTGATCTGAATTATTTAAGAATGTATTGACGTTTCAAATAGTTTGAAAGTTTTGAAACGAGGTAGTTTTCAAAAAACTTTTGATTTGGGATTTTAATTTTCTTTTGATTATAGTTACCAATGATTTTATGATATATACAGGGTGGTTCAACGAAAACTTCACAAACCCGGTTTTTGAAAAAACGCTCGGCAGATCGATTTATGTTTCAAGGGGGAACGACTTTTACTTAATTAACCATTACCCATTACCCTAACTGGGGGTTGATATCAACTTAATAATTTCAAACTGCAATAGGGGTCTAAATGCATAAACATAAAAACTACAAGGAACCAGCTTTATAAGAGTGCCGTTATTTTTAAAATCGGTGCCTAACTCGCTGAGAAAATTACATTCAAAATTTTATTAGTCAATTATTGTAAATGAACTTATCAAGTCTGTTTTTCAGTATTTCTGTTCAGTTTTTGGAAAAACTGTTAAACAGGTCGATTTTTGTTTTTAGGGGGACATATTTTCTAATAAATACCCCTTACCCACTTCCAACCCCGAATGGGGGGTTGATATCAATTTAATAATTTCAATTGGCAATAAAGGTCAAAATGCATAGAAATAAAAACTAAAAGGAACTAGGCTTACAACGGTGCAATTATTTTAAAATTATTAAATTAGGAGTTGGAAGTGGGTAAGGGGCAATTATTAGAAAATCTGTCCCCCTAAAAACAAAAATCGACCTGTTTAACAGTTTTTCCAAAAATTGAACAGATATACTGAAAAACAGACTTGACAAATTCGTTTATATTAATTAACTAATAATAATTTGAATGTGATTTTCTTAGCTGGTTCCTTTTAATTTTTATTTTAATGCAGTTTGACCCCTATTCCTGTTTGAAATTATTAAGTTGATATCAATCCCCAGTTAGGGGTTGAAAGTGGATAATGGGTAGTTAGGTAAAAATCGTTCCCCTTGAAACAAAAATCGACCTGTCCGAGTGTTTTCCAAAAACTCAGGTTAAATACCGAAAACCGGGTTTGTGAAGTTTTCGTTGGACCACCCTGTGTATAAATTTGATTCATTCTTTTTCACACTTTACTATTTAAGAAGCTAGTCGGCAAAATGTTTAAAAAGCGTACATTTCGCTAGTAAAAATTGATTTTTGGGCATTTGTAATCAAAAATTTAACAAAACCGATGGCTAGTGCCATTCAAATTGAATTTAGTATTCATATAGAATTATTGTTTTTCATGTTGAGTCTATGATAGGGACGTATTTTTGAACAATGATAAAAAAATGCGTTTTTATAATTGTTCAAAAAGTACGCCCCTATCATAGACTCTACATGAAAAATAAAAATTCTATATGAAAACTAAATTCAATTTGAATGGCACTAGCCATCGTTTTTGTTAAATTTTTGATTACAAATGCCCAAAAATCAATTTTTACTAGCGAAAAGTACGCTTTTCAAACATTTCGCCGACTATCTTCTTAAAGGAAAAATCTAGGTACTAAAAATTTTCATGATTTGGAAGGATAATAATGTGGAGATTTTTTTAAATAATTTCTATAATACTCTCGTTACAAGTTCAAAAAAAACTTCAATTAGCTCTCTAAAATTCAAAAGGATGTGACTCTAAAACCAAAAAAGATACTTTATCGGTTTCCAACGATAAAATTTGGATTAATTTTTAACCCGGAGTTTGATCACTCACAAACAGGACACCCTGTATATTTATTTAACTTAATCTAAGTTAAATAAAGACTATTTTATTTAAAACAGCAATAGCAATAATCGGTAAAAAAATATTTAGCAATAGACCAGGTCCTTTGGGATCGGCGGATCTGATGACGATTCTGAACATGCAAGAGGGGTTCATACACATGCACCCCGCCACCCTAACCCTAGTTCCGCCATTGTTATGATTCAGTATATTAGTTTATGTTAGAAAACACAATTATTATTGGTTGGCTGTTTATGTTTCAAGTTGTTTTGAATATAAATATGTTTTTGAGTTGTTGATGTTTGTTGATTTGTCAAATGTCTATTCAGTCACTTTTGTACCTAAATAAATTACATTTTTAATTCATTGTACTGAATCTAATTTGTTTATAATTGAGAATATTATTCTCAATAGTTTAGTAAGAGGATTTGTTGGGATGTAATTAGTAATAATAAAAAAAACAGTAAAATGCTTTAAATAAAAAATATATTCATATTTCTAGAAAATGTAAACCTAATGTACATACATAGAAAAAGTTGAGTTATTTATATACAATAAAAAAGTAATCATTATTATTTTTTAAGTATTTTTTTAAATTAAAGGAACTTAGCCTAATATATAATTTAATGTAACAAACTAGCAAATTAATAAAAAAAACAACAATCAGTCTTAACGCATCCATGTTTTGTATGGGATGGTAACTAAGTGGCAGTGTTTCTTGATTAGGGCCATTCTTACATTCTGTAACAAAAAGAAACAAAAAATTATTCAAAAATATTTTAATTGTTACGATTAAAGTTTATTTTTATAGGTTGTTAATAAAATAGTTTTAGTTAAGTAAAGGATTGAGTTAATTTGAATAGTAACCTTGATAAAAATGTGCAGCTCTCGATAATCACGTGACAAAATCTAAATGCAAGTAATAAAATTATTTCTGTAACTAATACATTTATTTATTGCATAGCCAGAAGCTTTAGAGCGGCGACCTTCGTGAATAAGGTGCAATAGGACGTGCATAGGTCCAACTCAGTCGTCCCGCTCTATTTGATGATAAGAATGCAGGATTAAATCATTGTAACCCCGGACTGACCTAGGTCCAAGACGCAATCTTGACCTCTGGAATTTATCTCATTTACGCTTTATTCTTTAGGCACAGTCGAATGCAGGCCGAGATAGTACATTAATTATGCATTAGGCCGAGCGAAGGACGAATTGCCGCTGAAATTATGCCATTGGCATTGACCATGAAAGTGAAAAGTGGCGCTTTGCTCGCTTTTTGGCAGGAAATTCCGGCGATGCTACAGGAAATACCGACGAGTTTTATAAAGGGGTCAACGTATTACCCATCTACGTGGCAACTCCAATCCCAAAAATACAAGGCCTAGCTGAGTATCCAAGCATCCCAGAACGCGCTCAAAAAGAGGCCACACAAACATTATCCAGCTCTAATAGTTTTTAATGGGTTTTGTAACGAAACGCACGGTCATTGCACCCTAATTCCATTCTTAAGGCCCCAGAATATCTTTCAACTTTAATAAAATGCCCGATTAACGAAGCGTTAAATTAATTGCATTTCCTATTTTGATTTCTTTATAAATATGTTATAGCCTAATAAATATTCTATTTTAAGACTTCATACCTCATCAATACAAAAACCTACAGCAAAAATAATACACTAATTGAAAGTAAAATTTACAACACCACAGTAAAACTTGATTTATAACAAAACACCACACCTCAATACCAACAGTGGTTAAACCATTATTTAAAAAAATTATCATCTACTATTATGATGAATATTTGAAAAATTTGGATTTTCGTGGTCATTAAAATAATTTTAAATTTACCCAAATTTTATCAACTTTGGTAAAGAAAATTTTTCTACTGTTATAAAATTTTTGAGCAGATTTTACATTCATCAGATACTGAATAATTATTTTTATTCTTAAAATTCAAAAATAATTTTTTGTTGTAAAAATATTTTTAAGTAAAAAGTATACCTATAATTTTTTGCAGAAAATCTTCAAAAAAAAAATGATTTTATTCAAGTTTTTGTTGCAGAAATCCTTTATTTATCATTACTTAAATTTTAGGGTGTCAAGTAAGTTAATTAAATCGAAAACTATTTTTAGGAACTGAGAATAATAATTTTTCTAAGGAAATAAGTCATACTTTTTTTATTTATGATCAAACATGAATTCTATAAACAAATTCAAAAAAATTAAGCCTTAAATACTTGAATTTTAAAGGGGCTATAATGATTTAATATTGTGCAAAAATACATAGGGATATTGTTGTGCCCCGGCGCATTCGCCATTTATGCGCATGGCATTTATGAATACAATTTTTATACCTTTACATAAAATCAAATAAAAACCATATTATGACTTTATATTTGTTTATAGTTATTATGAAAATACAAATGCCAACATTTTTACTGTTTATTTTATTTTAGTTAAGACTTTTGATATATTTTTATAAAAATTATTAAAAAATTATAGTAATAATTTCAAGAACATAATCAATTTTTAAATTCCTGAATTAAACCACAAAATATATTGCTTGCATAAAGTAAAAACCGTGACCTTCAAGTGAGTTGCGTTATTGGTCAATCATAATAACAAACCAGTAGCTTGTTCCAAGACTTCTATTGCATAATTTTCCAATATTTTTTTTTAAATTATCAATTGTAAATAATTATGCGATATTAATTAAATTGTTGTTTTTAATTATAAATATCGTCATTATATTTTTTAATTTTAAACTTTTTCCAATAAAAGCTATAATTATTTTAAGTACATCAAAGTTAAAAAATATTTTAATAATAAAATTATCATGATTCATCACAAAAAACATTTAAATTATTTAATACCTATGATTTGATTATAAAAAATATGATTTTCTATTCAACCAAAAAATTTTTTTAGAAAAATTATCAATTTTGTAATATATAAAAATTGAACCTAAATGTTTGCAAATTGTTGGTTACACCCCATTAACAAATTGTTTAATACCTAAAAATATACTCATCCACTTTAAACCTTGTGATTTGTTAAAATATAAGCAATTTTTAATATCAATAAAAATTTTAGTATGAAATTAATTTTTGGTGTAATTTGAAAAAAAAATTATAAGAAAGAAGTTATTAATAATGTGATATAATAGAGGAGATGAGTGAAGGAATCATTGGCCCGGAGCGCAGGTGAGATCGCCTCCGCACTCGGAGGTCGTTGTAATTTTTAAATTTCCTCCGGGTTTCTGCAAATGCAGTATGAATAGATGTAAACCTGTGTAAGTGTTTGCGTGAATGAGATGTTATGAGTGTATGGTTTCCTTAGAGACATCTATTGTAAATGAGTTTGATGAGTCCAAGCGTTGAGGTGGACTGATGATCTTGGCGGTGTCAATGATCTTACCGAACACAACCATAAAAGTGAACTTGGTGTGCGTTTTATTTTGGTAGCCGTGTGTACTGAATTTTTAAAAGTGCTAATCGTGGAGTCATGGGCGCGGCGCGGGGGAGAAGAGCCAAAAAATGTTGAAATGATAATTGCGGGGGCGCTTCGGTCAATAACCGTATGACCGGAAAACCCGGAAGAGAAAATGTTACTCACCGGAGTCTCCTCCGTCGACAACTGGACGTCTCCTTGCGACCGCCGTCGCCGCCGTCTCGATGCCACATCAGTACAACCCAGTAGGATCCAAACCCTTTCCACCATTCATCTTGCTCAGGATAATATCAAAAAATAGAATAATACAAAAGTTCGCAAATTCTCACTTAATTTATGAAAATTTTTAGTATTGCCCCGTGGGGTCAAGAATCTTCTTTCCACCATCCATATTTAAATTTGGAAATATTAAACTTCTTTGCTGATTTTTTCGATATAAATCACGTTAGTCCTTTAGTAAAGACCAGTAGGATCGAGACCAGACATAATCTATCGGAGTTGATTTGTCGTTGGTGGCTGACGCGGTCACATACACAACGCGGTAGTGCGAATGAGCCAAACCCGGTCGTGGCCTGAGCTTAAATGTGCTTCCGCCAAGAGAGTGGGGGATCCTGAAAGCCCGTCAGGACGCTCAGAATCTATTCAATCCATGACCCACTCACTATAAGCCCTTTGCAAATTATTATCTCAGTCGAGTGACTCGGATTCGAGATAAGCCTTCTTAAGTGTGGCCCGGACACGCTCAGCTCGTGCCGCAGACACGAGCCGGAATTCCCTCGCTTTCTTCTTTCTTCACTCACCAATTTTAACAATAAAATCGTTTAAACAAAAATTAAAGACCGTTTTATAAAATAAAATAATACAACATACTTAAATTCAATAAAACCAAGAATTGGACCACTAAATATTCCTCAATTAACAAATTTTAGACTAAAATTCAAAAATCAATAAAAATACTTCATGTTTTAGCCAAAAAAAATCTTCGTAAAATAATCAACTTTTTATAGTCGGAATTTTTAAGATTTTCAGAAATTTCTATTATTGAGCCTTTAATAATTGATAATATTAGCTTTTTGATGCGAAAAAGGAACAAGGAGCTTATTTATAATAATAACATTCTTTTATTTCGAAATCAACATGCGTAACAAAGCAGTTGTAATTTTTAGAATTTTCATAAGTCTTAAGAAGATAGTCGGCGAAATGTTTAAAAAGCGTACTTTTCGCTAGTAAAAATTGATTTTTGGGCATTTGTAATCAAAAATTTAACAAAAACGCTATTGTTTGCCTTTCAAATTGAATTTAGTTTTCATATAGAATTTTTGTTTTTCATGTAGAGTCTATGATAGGGGCGTACTTTTTGAATAAAAACAAAAACGCATTTTTTATCATTCTTTTCAAACATTTCGCCGTTAAGCTTTAAAACTGAAAAGGCTTACGATATTTTATTGAAGCCACTATAAGTTATTTCTGAAAATAATTTTTGGGCTAAAAAAGATTTATTATTATTATGATAAAAAATTAACTGGCTATTGCAATTGAAGTCCTTGGTACAATAACCAAAGTTCTGTAAGAACCATCAAAATTTTTCAAATAACAAATCATATTTTGAATTTAACCAATATATTTTTATGCATATAAATCATTATTATGTTCTGAACTTGACCAAAAACTGCACCAATCGATCTCCGGTATATACTCAAAATAAAAATGAATTAATGAATCCTAGAATGAATCCAGTAATAGTAATTTTCAAATAATCAATTTAAACTTAATAAATTTATATTTAGATTTTGATGCAGCTTTGGTATGTACAGAAGACTTGTACTCCATGGAACGATTTTTTTCATGCCAACATTTTTAGAAAAAAACATTCAGCACAGAGCAATTTACAAAAGCATATTATGGACTTTTAATGATATTTAACTCAGGAGACAGAATTCAGCGTCTGAGATGAAAATATTTAGAGACGTCGTTAATGTTAAAGACGTCTCTAAATATTTCATCACGGTTGCTGAATACAGGCTATTATATTTTCAGGGTATGGTTTTGTTATTTTAAAGTGTGCAAGTATTTAGTTTATCAAGAATAATGGTTGGGCTAGATTAGATTTGGTACTACCACAAAAAGTAATATGTACTTATTGTTATTAGGATCTATTTAGGTTTAATACAATGTTGTACAACTTAAACTTTTTTTACTTTTTCACTTTTTTGTGTAGTAAAAGTTATTATTAGTCTTCCAGGAATCTTCCTGTGTTAATAAAACTCCAATACCTCGCCTGTAATATATTGCATTACTTGATGTCATTTGTCTTATTTTGATTAACTAGTAACTGTATAAGTCCAGGACACGTTAAAGACGTCTTTAAAAAATATTTCTTATGAAGAAAGACTTTTTAATCACGTGTTTCACGTTAACGACAGCTCTGAATTTTTCATCACGGTCCGGTCGCAGTCGCTAAATACAGGTTATACTCAATTCGGAAATTTTAGTGACCGTTTGCAAATATAATAACCCCTATTGTTATTAAGCTTATCTTATAGAGAAACGGATTTTATGTATACTTTAGCTATCTTAACTTAAACCCAATTTTTGGACTCGTGCTGTTCTTGGACTCATCAAATTATATATATATATCTGAAAAATGGACCCTATTGCAATATGAAAAGTCAATTTTATTGTGAAATTTTATAAATCTAGCCAAAAGCAGGTAAAATTTAAACCTTTTCTTATATAATCTGTTCCCTAATGGGGGACTTAACTCATTGCAATCCAGCCAACATTTGCAAAACGTGATGAATAGTAAATTAGTAAAATTTAAGAAATCCTTGATCCTTTCTTTTGTATAATAAAATGCTAATTCAGTTTTGAAAAGAAGTTAATAATAATAATAATAATAATGACAATGAAGATTGCTCGATAAACGATTTTATATGTATATCATAAATTATTAATAATAGCAGACAATTTTATTCCAAAAAAATCAGGATTTTTAAAACTTTAAAAATTATCCAAAAACTTAATTTATATATACATAACCACAAGTAATTTAAAATTTATCCCAATTGCGATGAGTTTTTTTTTCTAGTAAAATTCATTTAAAAATCACTTGTTTTAACAGGCACTTTTTGAAATATTCACTTTAAAGAAATAAGTAATTATTACAAAAATTATATAGTTTTAAGACTTAAAATTTTTTTACGATTTGTTTCACTTTTTGGGGATTTTTTTACGCGACACGTAATAATTCGTTTATTTCAATAATATTTTTAAAATACTTGAAACATTATTCAGGAAAAAAATAAGGTTAAGTGGTAACAAAAAATTTAAAAAATTTAGAGGTGCGAGTCGTTTGCTTGCCTTTTTTATTTACTGTCGGAACACAAATAAGTTTCCAATAAAAAAATATCAAAGTGTAGGTCAAAAAGGCCATAGTTTATAAATATGGAAAATAAACAAAAATTTAAAATTTACTTTTGTAGTTTTCAAGAAAACGATTAAAATCTAGAACTTTGAAAATATTTAAATAATGAAATTAAATAAAAAAAATTTAAATTTACTAATTCAACCAAATATTTATATTTTTTGGAAAGGGTTTTACATAAGTTTACAGCCACAAAAAGAATAAATTTTTTATCACTTTTTGATTTTAAGTTCAGAGCAACAATGTGTAAAATCTCACAAGATTTGACTCGTATCAAATTCAGTTCAAAAATTTTAGATTTATCAGAAAAAAGTTCTTTCCTCAAAAATTGTACGAGGTACCAAAATAGTTAAGAGCTAATAAAGTCTCCAGGGGCGGATTAGAAATTTTAGCAAATATTTTGAGATTTTATTATGGAAACAGTAGTCGTTTTCGATTTACATCAAATAATTTTTTAAAATGCGTCTAGATGCTATATGTTTCTGGTATAAAATTATTGAAATATTTAACTTGGATAATATTTAAATAATAAATTCTTAAAAATACTTAAAATTTACTAATTTTTGTATATGTTTGGTTTGGTTTGTTTTTTCGTTTTTGAGTTCTGGACAAAAATGTACAAAATCCCACTTTCGAGTCAAGTTTTTTAGAAAATTAATTAATTAAAATCTTGAAAAGACTCTATTAGGTAATATATATAATATAAATAATTATCAGGGGGTGAAATCTCCCTCCGACCCCTCCTTGGGTACGCCCCTGAATCAATAAATTCAATAAAACTAAAAGAATAATTATTTTTTATTTTCGATAAATATAAATAAATAAAAATATTACAAATAAATGTTTACAAAATAAAATATTGTATAATGTATGTCCACATCTTTGCAAGAATTTTTACTTTATTTTAAAAATATTACATATTTATTTGATCTTCAAATTTCATTTCAGCTTTTTTTATACCATTTTTTATCAAATTTACGCTGAATGTTTTCAGGCAAATAGAATTTTATTACTGCTTCGTTTTTTAAAGTCATATAATCACTTTTTGCTTCCATATTTTTTTCCTTTTATTGTCATCTCAATAAAGTAATAAAAAGAAAGCAGCCCCCAAAACATAGAAATTGTCAAAAAAGTACCAAAACCCATGTACCTGAAAACAACAATAAAATAATTAAAGCGGTGCCTTTTCGAAAAATTATATCAACATTTTTAATACACCGACACAGTCAACAAAATCAGGTACTGGAGTGGTTTAATTTTTTTTGCTTGCGTCTAAAACCTTGAAAATTAAAATTTATTTAAAATATTTTACATCTGCCATAGTCACTTTTTTTTAATAAATTTGTTACTTCTGGGAAAACAATTTGAGTAATTTTGCACTACAAAAACTATTTGCATATCAAAAGATAAAATTTGTGCTTGTTATATTATTTTATATTATGACTCTTCAGTTTGAAATGCAGTAATTATTCTTCCCCAACAACCTATCGACATGACTCCACCTTTTAGGATTGTTGATAAATTTGGAGTGGTACAATAAGTTAAATCAAAATATTAATTTAAATTTTCACTAATGTAATTATCAACGTGGTGTATGTCTTTCATCAAATTAAATCAAAAAACTCTTTCAGTGTAGTCATTTTTGAAATACAAAATTTATTGAAAAAACTAATGCATTTTCGGTCCAAAGACCATCATCAGGCTTCGAAGATATTTAGAAGAAGATATATAAATGACTTTTGTAAAAATTGTAAATAAATAAATTTATATTTTTATATCTTTTTTCAAATATTTTCGAAGCCTGATGATGATCTTAGGACTAGTTTTTTTTCAATGAATTTTGTATTTTAAAAAAGACTACACTCAAAGAGTTTATCTATTTAATTTTCACTTTAAAACATACCCCTATTTCGACTACTTTATCAGTTTATTAAAAAAATGAGGTGAGCCAGGACCGGATGATGATACAATCTAGGTGCGAAACGTTTATTAAGGTGCAACCAGAAATATGAACTGTCAATGCAAAACTTTTTACAATTTACTTTTTCGTTAAAATTACAAATGCTTATTAGTCATATAAGAAAACTTTTCTCGTAATTTTATTATGTATTACTTAAGCTCAATGATGTATATTTTGTCCCACTATTTTTTAATAAAGGTGATTCACATCCTCGTTATAATTTAATAAATTTGTTTATTTTGTGATTGAAAAGGCAATGGCCGAAGTTTCATTAGTAAATTATATTGATTAACTTTCTCGGAAGTATGGGATCGACGGATTGTGAAAGCTGGAAAATCTAGTGAAAGTACTACGAATTTGAAATATCTCTGTGCCAAATAAACATATTCATAAACTAAAAAAATAGTCTATCAAAATTTTTAAAAGCCACAATCAACCATATGACTAAATTTATTAAAAGCAATCATAAAAAAACTTACATTTATAAGACTTATAAGGTTTAAACATGTTATGGTTTGTATGTAGTGACTTTATTAGGTATGCTTAGTTTAATGTATATTAAACAAATTGAAAAAAAATTAGAAAATGTCATTTCGTTCATAAATCACTAAGTGAAAACGTTTCGTTGTTATTTATTTTCAGGAAGAAGAGAAGATTTTATTTATTTCCAGATTCAGAAATTTTATAAAACGACAAAATTTTTATGCTATATAAAAAAAATAATATCTACGAAAATAAAAAACGATTTTTAGGATAATGAAGTAAAAAAGAGTAAGTAGTAAAAAATCTGACATTTAAAAATACTGTATGTAATTACAGTAGAGATAAAATTAACCCATTTTAATTGTCTTTTTATTAAAGAAAGTAGGTCTTATTCTCAAAATTTACAGGTAATTAATTCGGGCGGTAGTGTATCACCTGATATTCGTCACGTTTAAGCCCACTGTTCTCAAATTCGGGGCAGAAAAGTAGGCCGCGACTTTCCCGAAGAAAGTATCGCGATTTCTAATCTCCATAGAGCCATTGCACTTGGAAGAAGAAAAGAAGTTCGCTCTTAATTGCTGAAAGCTCCAGCTTCAAGTAATTAATTGATTCTTATAGAAGTGATTGATTGATGCCTAATGAATATTTAAGTGGAAATATCTGTAGCATGTTAGGCATTTTATTAATTTAATTAATTGATTGGAAAGGATTAATGGGATTTGTCGATTATTTGTGTACAACATTATAATATCAAGCTTTACATAGGTGCTCATGGTTTCGAAAAAGTTGAAAATGTGGTAAGAATTCATAAGATACAAGATAATTTATTTAGAGTTTTTCATTTATCTGTTTAAAACTGTAGTCGATTAATTTAATTTATCATTCATTAGTCACCTATACCCTTTATTCTTTATCTTTTTTATCGTTGCTCAAATTTCAATTCTCCTTTTTATTTTCTTCTTTATTTTTACAATTTTAATATTCATTCTTTTAAAATTACTTTTCGTTATTTCGTGATCCTTTATCCATAAGCCATCATACGTCTTACTTCTTCTTCGTGCTTTTTCCTTCTTTTTCTTCTTCCTTTACCCTTCAACCTTCTCCCGTCTTCCTTCTTCCAGCGCCCTCTTCCTTCGTCCTTTTTCCTTCTTCACCCTTCTTCCATAATTATTCTTCCTTCGTCCTTATTCTTTCTTCTTCGTCTTTCTTTATTCGTCCTTTTTCATTCTTCCTTCATCCTTCGGCCTTCTTCCTTTGTACTTCTTCCTTCATCCGAAATCTTTCTCATTAGTTATCAATCCCAATTGGTCTGTTAGTCATTGTCTTCCTTCTTATCAAAGGTCCACAAAGTATCTTTTATCAAATGTTTATACCAAGGGATTTGGAAAATGTCTTTAATGTTTGATTAAAATGACCTTTGGATGTAAAGGAGAAAGGGTGTTTTGAGTAAATATTGCGGATATGGTAGAGTTGTGAGGAATGTGTAAAATGTGTGAAACGTTGGCTGAAGCGAAGCGCAAAAGACAATGTTAATTAAAATTGAAAGAATGGGAGATCAGCAATCGGAATCCCATCGCGTCCGCCGAAAGATCTTCGCGGAGTATTTACGTGCTTGATCTCTTATGGAGCTTCGCCGTAAAGGTCGTTGTCCCCGGTTACTCACCCTTACCCTAGTGAACCATCGGGCAGTTGCACAGTGACCGGCACTCTAGGTCGAGACTCTCCGCTTGTGAGAATGTGCGAGAGAGGTCCATATCTACGCGGAACACCGCGACATTTACGCGACCTGACCTACATCGTTCACCAGGAAGCGTCGCGATGTCGTGACATGGTGTCATCGAACCTTGCGATCAGCTGAATTGGAGGTTGATGCCCCGGCCCGAACTGGGTCTCGGTCCTTGTTATGGACATATGCAAAACCAAACCCTTCTTCTTTTGATTCGATATGCACTTTTTGGAACCGACCAAGGAAGACCTGGAAAAATGCACCTAAACCGGCCAAGGGCCAACCTGCAGTAACATCTGCAATTTCACCGTAGAAGTACGCCTTTGGGTCTTTTACTAACTGCACGATACGTACATTTATTTACAAACATGTTGTTACAGCAAATATTTTATACACATTTCCTTGTTTTACCACAAAACTTTTTGCTTTCATCATAAATTTCTTTGACAGCCGGCCTTGTCCTCTACACTATATTCCTGCAAATGTGCAAATGCTAACATTCCTACAAAATTCTTCACCTGTTTGTAGACTTTTATAATTATACCCAAAAATACAAAATCTTCAATAAATCTCGAAATTATTTTTTTCTCTACTTTGTTTGGTCTTTAAATACCATACATTTTCTTTAGTTATCAATATAAAAATTAAAAATATCTGGAGTCAAATCAAATAAAATTGCTTGCACTTCACATTATTAAGATTTCCAAACCAAAAAATTCAACAAACTTGACTATTTTTTAGAAAATAACTACCTTCTTTCTTTTCCCCTGAATGGTAATTAAATCTCATATTTGTTCCTTAGCCATGAGTTACAACTAAACTTCAGCAACCTAACCCAAGTTAGACGATGTATATCTTATTAGTACTTAGTTTGCTTCTTTTTCTTCATTTGATCAATGTAAGCTTAAAATACTAATAGTAAAAGATATAGGAAATGCTTGTCATCCACACCACTTTCTACAAGTAGTAAAATTTATAATTACAAAATATAAACCAATGTTCAGCTACTAAAATTGTTTTACTGCAAACTAGAAACAATAGGGTTCTACTAAAAATGATCTAATTATTATCTTTTCATCTATTTAGCTTGAAAAATGTTTCTTGTAGTCATGAGTAAAAAAATTAAAGATACCATCTACTTTAATCAGACTCTAACCTTGGGTGAGTAAGGTTAGATGTCGGATCAGTAGATTGCATCTTTAGAAAAAATATAATATCTGAATTTCACTCCTTATTTTCTGGAAGCAATATTATGGTACGATAAAAATAATATTTTAAAACGACCTGAATTTTCTATTATAAGATCCTTATTCACTGAAAATCATTGTGGATTATCAAGATTTAAACTAAAATTTGCAATTGTTTAAACTTTAACGATTGGGATTACACTTTTGAAAAGGTAAAAGTATAATTGTGAAGTAAAGGTATTCATGCGAAGATCTGTCTTGGTACGGACTATTAAATCACTAAATAAGGATTACCGTCGGGTCGAAGACTTATTGTATTTTTTGTATTCCTTACATTGTCCAGTCCTAATCCATAAGCACCTGGAACTTTAACTCTTTTAAGGGCGCGATTGCCGCCGCGGCTGTCCGGCACGAGTGCTTCAAGCCAACAAATAGTTTTATAAAGACGTACAAATAGCTGGGCACTGTCCATTCGACCATTTGGTCAATGGGGATTATGATGAATATGAAGTGACATGCCTACGTTAATTGGAATGACGAGGGCTCGCCAAGGTGTGGCTTGATTTGTAAGGAGAAGAATAGGAGGTAGAAGAGATACCACCCGAACTGACCAGTGGCTTGATTGAAAAAATCACCACCCTTTACTTCGAAAAATCAAACAAGCTGTGAAGATGAATGCAGTATTTTTATCAAACTTATGCATGCATAATTAAAACTTTCAGGGAGTTATTTAATTTATGGATTGGTTACCTTGGCCTTCCTACTATTGGCCTTTAAGACATGTTCATTGTAGTAGAATCGTGGTTCGCGGTTCGCACCCACTCATATTTTATATTCAGTTTCCATCACCGGGAAAGCTGATAAATATCTACAAGCTATTATGTAACATATTAATTTGTAACAATTAAATATTCTAAAAAAAACTGATTAATTTAATAATTTGAAGATTACACCCGAATCATCAGTACATCCCAATCTCTTGACCTGAGTTGACCAAAATAACTGAGGTGAAGAGAAAGGCTATAAATCCATGTAATTCAAGCCGATATTAATTTATTAACCATATGTGCCAGATTTTATTTGCTAAACCCACAAAGGTGAAGAGTCTCAGAGGAATATTTAGTTACTTCTTTCGCTAAGAATTGATGTCTAGTTAAATATTCATCATCTAAAAGGTTTCGTAGCTGTGGGTATTTAAGGAATACTATTGAGTTTTTTGTAAGGTCATAAATGATGTAGGTATGATGTAACATCCGAAATGCGGCTGGGCTTGTTTAGCCTCGAGTGTTTCTGGAAATTATGCAAATTTTCGGCGGTGGAAGGAGGAGTGGTGGCGAAGACGAGAAGAAGGAAGAAGGCGACGATTGCAATTTGGAAAGGTAATTGCGCCGAGGAATTTCGGCTTGCTTCATTTGGGGCCAGGTTCGTGTGGTTGCGAATGCGATCGGAGCTAAATAACCATCTCTTTGATTGGGCATCATCACCAGAAGAGCATATACTTGTAGAAATAAGTAAATGACCGGCAGGTCTTTGACCGCCGCAAGCCCTGACCTACTAACTTCGCGAGGTCGATGATCCGCCATTCTAGTTTCGTATCTCTTTCGGTCACCCCAGATGCAACGACTTCGCGGCATGGTCTTGTCCACGAGGAAGTCCCAGCGAGAGTGTTACCCAGCGTGGGAGCACAAGGACCAACCTACAGCACATATGTGCATTGCATTGATCATTCCCATTGATACCTATTAGGACCATTAATTGGTCACTATCTTTCAATTAAATCAGCAACAACCATTTTGAACTTACTAGGAATATGTGATCAGCTAATTAATATTTTAATCTTATCAAGAGATTTTAGACCGAAGAAATTTTTAAGGCGTGCTCAACCATGGGAAGTTGATCTATAAATAACTTAGACCTACAACGAAAATGACATATCGCTTCGACATTTTTCAAACACCACTTTAATCAAATTCCCTATGATCGTAACAAGCTTACAAGACTTTTTGATTCCCATTTATGATCCAATTGGTTGCATCAAAATCTATCATCAAATGTAGTGCATGTTATGTATAACCATGTATCAAATTGGTGCCCAATATTTAAATTCTAATACCATTTCAATGTTTTATTACTTTTTTTGTAAATGGTCATTGTTATTACCATAATTGATAATAATTTAGATAAGTGCTTTTGCAATGAGTAATGTATGAAAAAATTGAGCAACATTACGAAAACGAGGAAGAGTTCAATGACTGCGGTGAAAAATTAAAATAAGCCATCCCAAACCTTTGTTATCACCCTCATAATGTCACAATGGTAACAGTTAGCAAGAGTTAAGTTTTGAGTTGGTTTGTGGGTTTTGCGGAATCGGATGAAAGAGATTTCCCCGAAGATAAGTAAACATTTAAAGACCTAACTGTCACGAGCAAGTGGAATAACGTTTAGTTATGTTATTTACAGAGTGAATTTGGCACAATGTCCGACAGGTAAAGAGTTGACGAAATAACCGCATCATTACTCAGATATTATTAACTTTTACAACCTTGTCCAGCTTTGCAAATTGTTATTAATGGTCTCCGTCGTACTTAGGGTTAAAGAGGATTATTTGCAGGGAATTCTAAAGTGGTCATTTATAACGTATTAACGAGTCATATAAATTTTTGCTTCTCAGAATATAAGGGTCGAATGAAATCAATGGAATAAACCACCTTCAAAGAAGGCAATAACAGGAATAATCTTTAAATAACCAAAAAAATGAAAACATAATTTATGGATGCATTTAGAAAGAAATTACAACCCAAAATTTTGAAGTTTTTATGACTACCAAAATTTTATTGAATTTGTTACAAATTAGAATAAATTACTGGTATTTAAATTTGGGTATGTAAAATTGTAGTAAATTGAAGCAGGAAATGAACCAATTCCTAAAGTTATTTAAATACTAGTCGTTATTTAAATAAGCAAAAAAATGAAATGAAAAGGTTTATTACTAAAGTGGAATATTTTCGAGCTTATCAACAGACGTGTTTAGCATTTATAACACTGATATGGTAATAAAATTATTCTAGACATTTGCTTATCTTATTGATTTAGATTTTGTATGATTTTAGCAAAATATCATGAAGTTAATTTTTGGGTTTATTGCTCTGGAGAGTGCATATTTGGCAAGGCAGTGGCCAGTGGGGAATGGCAATGGTGATTTGCACATGGTGCACATCAGCTGTACTCGTGACGCTCTTCCGCGACCGAGTGACGTCACAGGTGAATGACTTCTCGACGTCACGTTTGGTTCAATGGCAAATCGCGACCCAGATCTGCTCCATAGCAACCGATTCCAAAACTAAAACCACCAAAAAAATAAAAATTAAAAAAATAACTCGCTTCCTGCTTTAACCATTGCCACATGTCGCTTCAATTAACCCTTTTGTTAAGGCACGTGCCATGGGCGTGGGGATTTATTTGCGGAACCCTTCCACATTAGGTGCAATTTGGCAGGGGGTACGAAGGTACCAAGTATGATTTGGCGCAGCTGACGTTGCCTTTTTTTGCTTCCTTGTAAGATGGTTCACGCGCCTTATTTCCTCAATGGTTTGATTCAGGTAATAAAGTTGAAGCGAGTTCATGAATCGTACATGTTTTGAAAATTTTTATAGGAATAATGAATATTTGTCGTATTTTAAATGCGAACATCGTAAAATAACAAAAAGACCGAGACGTTTAAGACCTTGGTTGGTTTCACTTTCAACTTAATTAAATCTAACTTCCGAGGAAAAAAACTTGAGTTACGTGCATACACAAATCATGAAAACATCTCTAATCAAAAATTATCTCACAAACCAATTTCATTTAGGCATAAGCGAATCAAAATAGTAAATTTGTTATGAAAATTTTGACATTTTCAATTTTTTAATCCTTGAATTTTTCTTCTCGATTGTTAATTAACTTTAAATAACTTAATTGGGATGTCCAAGAATTGATGATTGTGTAAGTTATCCTCAACAAAACCACTTATCTTATTTTTCTTTGGTCACTACCAAATTATTTTATAGAATTCCTTATCTCATTTTGTTTTGAAATATTCTATAAAATATTTAGTTTTTAAAAACAAACGGTTTGCGATCCTAATCCTGATAAAGACGTTAAATTTGTAATAGATCCTTACAAAGGTATTTTTGGGAGCCTTGTGTTTTCTTTGAAAATCTTTCTTTTATCAAAAAAGATCTTTTTCAAAATTCAGAATCAAGATCCTCCTCTAAATTAGTCATAAAATTTTTAATATATTTTTGACAGAAAATAAAATAAACCACCAATCTGGTTAGCAGTTTACGTCCAACCAAAAATTTACTTCTGTATGACTAAAAAAATTTAATAATTAAGTATTATTTATTCATAAATTCAAGAAAATTTCATAACAATTAATGTTTACGGACTTTGCGCCCAACATATACATTTCTCTTCCAAAAACAAAAATTAGAGTTCTTGTAAATTTTCTGCTGATTTAAAAAAAAAAATTATTTCGAAAAAGCTCGCTCGTGTTATTTTCAAAAATTATCTAGAAAAATACAATTTTCTTTTTTAAACCATAAGATTAAAAATATTCGTTATTTCTTCATGACCAACATTTTTTTAAAAGAATTATCTTCAATAAAAATGTTACTTCCAAAGCTTTTTTAAATTTTCTTGTTTCGGTAAAATGTAAAATCTTCTGGCTATAATTTTTAGCAATGTTTGTCTTCCTGGAGTAAAAATTGCGTTTCACTTTTTTCTTTAAAAAGAAACCCCAGAAAAACTACAACTAATTTTTATTTTTTTTTTGTTTATTGAATTTAAAACATAAATAATGCATTATAACATCATTGTGGGGGTTCGAAGTTTACCAATTTTATGGAACTTCTAAAAATTATCCTAGATAAATAAAAGCAAAAAAATACGTAAAAAGGGATAATCCCGACATTCTCTTAAATGTCTAGAAAAGATTTGTGAAAACAGAATTTGATTATCTTGATTGAGGCGATTTATGCTAGCGCACGAAAGCAGATAAACGAATTAAACACGACAGTGGAGCGCAAGTCATAAAACTTTGCCATTAAAAAAGTACCGATGGCCAGCGCACGGATTATAAAATACTACACAGGTACCAAAAGGATTACGAAAATTAAAATATACTCTGTGGTGGTAGAGTTTGATACGTTTTGATGCGGAAAAAGTTTTTAAAATATACATTGTAATTTTGGTGAGGTTATAGTGTTAGAAAAATTTTTTTGCGAATAAATAGAAATTTTACTTAAGTTTTGAAACGCGATCTCCGCATTTGTTGAAAAATATAAAGATATGATTATGATCATTAGTGTCGCAGGTTTCGGGATAATTGGCGTCCTCTTTTGAGGTACAAGTGCGCTACTAGATGCTGCCCCTTGATTTGCATGGCTATACTTTGTCTTTGAAATTAGCATTGAAATTGCTATCCACTTAAAAATCCTTTAGAGTTAATTTTCTTCAAAATTAAAAAAAAAAATGCGAACCAAATTGCTTTTCTTAAATAAGGATTCTGGCCATAAATTAAGCGTAGATTTACAGGTGTGTAATTTACCCTACGTTGATAATTTTTATAAAAAATATTTAATTGAAAAATATCATTAAAAAAAATAAAAAAAAGCGAATTTTATTATAAAATTGTTTAGGTTTTTCATCCACTCAAGGATATTTGAGTGGTGTATTTTATTCTTGAGACTTTTAATGAAATTATATTTTCTTTATAAGTAATGAATATTCGGTTAAGATTAAGTAATTTTTTATGAAAAATAATTGCTTAACGTATAAGACATTATAAAGGGTGAAAAAAAAGTTTGGCAGTGTTCATTTTTTCAAAATAAAGCATTTTTGAAAAAAAATCTAATAAAAGTTGTACGTTTTTTAGTAATGTAATGTGTAGAAATAGTACCATGACCTTGAATGACAGGTTGAAGGTACAATCGTTAACTTTTTAAATAGATACCTCCCATTTTTATTACTTATTATTGTGACTTACTTTCAGAGGTTAATTGGACATATTTTCTTATCTTTATAGAGTATATGGTTTAGAAGTTGCAAGGGTTTTCATTTTCAATATAAAAAGTTGTTTGGTTTAAAGATGTATAATCAAATAAATGACACTGACGTCGTCTTATTTTTGAATACAATTTATTTTAAAAAAGCGAGTGCACTTTCGGCCCTTAGGCCATCTTCAGGTTTCTAACATCATTTTGAAAAATTAAATGACTGGTACATGCAGGTAAAAAATATTTATCTTGGCGCCTCCTGTAATCCAGCTACTTGGAGGTCAGGTTTAGTGGATTTTCATTTAATTTTTCAAAATGATGCTAGAAGCCTGAAGATGGCTTAAGGGCCGAAAGTGCACTCGCTTTTTTAAAATAAATTGTATTCAAAAATAAGACGACGTCAGTGTCATTTATTTGATTATACATCTTTAAACTATTAACTTGAATACATATACCATGGATGATTATATTATCACAATAAAAAGTGATTGCTGGTTGGAAAATTTAAGTGAATAACGAATGACCAACGACCTGTCATTCAAGATCATAAGTATCACTAAGAATCGTGCAACTTTTAAGTGAAACTATTTTTCAAAAATTCTCCATTCTAAAAGTAAATAGGCATTGATAGGCTTGATTATTGTAATGATTTAAAAACCACTATAACTTCCAAAGGATTTATTCAAAAACAAAAAGGAAATATGATCTGGAAACCTGTGAAAGTAAACTACAATAGTATGCAATACAAATGAGTGGTTGCTATTTAAAACAAGTTATTATCACATTCAACTTGTCATACAAGGTCATAGTTATATTGTTAGATGATGAACTTATATTTGATACAGTTTTTTCAAAAGTGTTTCATTTCGTATTTAGAAAATTAATGGAAAAAAAGTAGTTATTGCGTGAGTTTCAACTAGCTCATAGCAATATTTCTAAAAAAGCGTCACTTAGGATCATAGAACTTTTGTTTTTATTTGAAGTATTTTTCTCAAAAACTCATCGTTTCAAACATAATCTGTTTGTCCACTCTGTATATACAAATATTTAAAGGTGATGACAAAAAAGAGGTTTTCCATTATTTATTTCAGAATGGTATACGACAAATTAATTTATGAAAACAAAGAGAGAAGGATACTAATTTTGAAATTAATTTACTTTTAAAGATTTTGCAATATTTATCTTTGGCAGAAAATTTTTTGAAATTATTTTTTATTCACACATTGTCTTGTTAAAAAACTACAAAATGCAAAAAAACTACATCATTAAAATCTTATCACATCTTGTCTTTATTTAATGTTATTTATTAAAGACATTTAATTGATCAAGATCGGCACTAGAAACTGGGAATAAAGAGAATTTTGAAACTTTAAAAGGAATTTAATTTTCTTATTAAAATTTTTATTTCCCCCAAAAATATCGCTATCAAAATTAAACGAATCTTTGGCAAATATTTTTTTAGAGAAAAATCCATAATTAATAAAAAGTACAAAATAAGAATTATGATCTTGATCTAAAAACGGATATAAAATTTAGTATTATAACTCTGACATTCAATTTTTAATGAAAAACTTTTTTATAGACTGTCATAAAGTAGTAAAAATTATGGTGCGATTCCGTGCAAATCTGTTTGTTATATGGATAGTTTCCATGGTTACCTTACAGATATTTCACAGAATTGCACCATTAGCTTTCCAATGATGTATTGCATAACATATTGTTGCCATTTAAGAAAATTCAAAATGACTGCCTTGTCAAAAATCCGAGCGATAATTTTTTTTCCATGACTGCTTTGGTTCCTTACATAAAAATGACCCTGTATTACGAAAAAAATATGATGATTATCGCAAAATGTACTCAAAATGTAAACCATGGTAAAAATTATGACATTGGAAGATTTTTTTTATAATTCCAAAAGTTTAGGATTTTAAAGGTCTATTAATCCAGGATTAGGTTCGTTATTAATAACATAATTTTAAATTTAATTATTGTTGATTCTTAGAAGATAATTACCTAAATAATCCTTTACATTATGGTTTACCAAACGCTGTAACTAAGCAGAATAAGTATTGTCCATGAAATATGAAATGACAAATGACCACTAAAAGTTATTCATTTTAAGACTGTAATCCTACATTTTATATTTATCTGAGTATTTTTTATCGTGGAATTATACAGGGTGATTTTTAAATTGATATTTTCGATTTCACAGGATGTAAAACTCGATAAAATAAGTCGTTTGGCAAAATTTTCGTGTCTTGACTAAAAAATGTGCTAAATTGGCAAAATTAGTCTTTTTTATTTGTATTTATTTGTATTTATTTTTGTAATTTTCTTTTTGCTTCCTTTTTTATGCCATTTTTTTATTTTTTTGTTTTATACTCAGAAAAACCTGAATAAAAGTAACCACACACGTTAATTTCAAATAACTTTCTTGTTTAAAGATTTTTATATAGAAATTTTTTTGAAAAACGACTTATTTTATCGAGTTTTAGATCCTGTCAAATGTGAAAAGAAAAATATCAACTTTAAAATCACCCTGTATTATTATATTCAACAATAATTCCATCTAAAATATTGAAAATTGATCTTATATTCTAGATTATTTTATTAAATATTTTTTTGCTTAGTTGTGCAAAAAATAAAATCTACTCGAAGCTTTTGTCCGAGCATGAAAATTAGAATTACACGCATCTTGCGAAGAAAATTTTAAACAAACGTGGACATAAAAACGCATCCACTTCCGCAACAAAAAATCACCCCTGCACCCGTTGTTTTCCAAGAAGTGAACGGTAAATACAACAAAAAAAACATGGGGTGGCCTGCTGAAAACGCGGAAGAGGAATGGACGCGACCTAACGGGACATCCACCTTAACAAATGCTTTATTTTTAACCTCATCTACATGATTGGTGGTTTCAGACCCTCGGCGAAGACCGATTTTCGTGTGTAATAGCCGACACGTATCCTCTACCCATCTTTTACTCCCTCCGTGGTCAAAAAAAGAGCGCGTCTCGCTTACGGTCGTACGGTCTATTAAGATCTGGAAATATTAAAAAAGTATATAGGATTGATGAGGCTCTTCTTACGCCGGGCCAGAAAAAGACCAAAAAAGTAACGCTGAATCATAAAAAAATCTATGGGAATAACATGGGCCCTGTTTATGGTGGCTTAATGTTAGTTTATTGACCTATGGTACATTCTTTTTGATTGTCTGAGCTTAAAATTATATTGTGTGATTACATGGCTAATAACTCTTAAAATATAAGCTTTAAATGATGCTTTATATTCTAAGCAACAAAAATATGTGACACTTGATGATCTTTAGTGTTAACCACCTTAATTTACAAGCTTACTCTTAAATAATTCATAACTTTAATTATTTTATCTCTTGTACATAAGCATCATGAAATTAGTGTTGAAAATTTTTTGAAGTGAAGACTAAACATTTACGTTGGAGCTTCTTCCATCTCTTTCAGACATAAATATAAAAAAAGTGCCATTATACGTAAAATTACACTTATTAACGCCGTTTAGCATTATTTGTAGGGTCAAAGACTTCTTCTAAATATAAAAGGATGTTTCAAAAACTGCGCCAATTAACAAATGATAATCAATTAATTTTATATATGAGCTCAGACGTCAACTATTCCAATTTATGCAAATTACAATAGCTTCACATGTAATTATTAATAATTGGCGGATCTCCTAATATTCCTTCCAGATTAAGATTTTTATCACAAAATTAGCACACGAAATTGGACGATTATTTCGTTTCCTAATACCGAATTAATTGTCAAAATCAAAATCTTTAAATTTATTACTTATCTGATATTAATAAAGGCGGCTTTTGGACATTTTATAAAGAATTAAAAAAAATCACATAAACACATTTAATTTTCGAAAAATTATATTTATCACATTGGTTATCATGAATAATGTTTTGATGAAATTTGTTTTAAAGAAGTAAGAATGTTTTGGCTAAATTTCTGCTGTAATTTATGTAGAAAAAATAACGATGTACTAATTGGATAAATATTTAGCTATTGCATAGGTATTTTATGAATACGTAAAAATGTTAGTAGAACCAACAGGTTAATTAAAAAATAAAAAGAGTGCCGAAATGTCGAAATGTGAATTAGCATATAAATAACAAAAATAAAGGAAGAAACGAAGAAGCATAAATCTAAATACTGAAAGGTCCTTATCTAAGTGGAAGCTTTAATTACCGTCCATGTTTGCCGATGAACCGAAACCTAATGATAATCTCCCGAACAAAGAGTGTGAAATCCAATTAAGCCGAGGAGAGATGGTGTATTATTTCCTTTTCCGCCTGTTGCGGACTACCGACTTCCTGGTTTTGAGTTTAATTGCAGTTGATTCTCTTCATATTTTTATTATATCTTGCCATTTTTTCTGCGGCCACGTGCCATATGGCGCTTTTACATTTGATGCCCACGCCCATAAATATGAAGTGTGTACATAGGTGGAAGATAAAAAGCGTGCACGTGCTGTTTTTTAGAGCTTCCTCGTAAAAAAATCGATTGAGATTTCCGCAGTAATTTGATATTTTCGCATCTGTTCGATATCCTCTTCTAACCAAAAAGAATGGTGCGAGGTGCATGCGTGGATCTTGTACCTTGTACCTGCCCAAAAAACTTCTATGGTACTAAATTTTTTATACCCCCAAATTAAAGAATCCTGATGCCTTTTATATAAAAAACGTTTACGTGTTTAAACAGATGTTCTTCCTACAAACACTTCAAAATTCATCAATCCTATTGTTTTCCTCCAACAAGCTTTGCATTTCTTGAATATCTTGATGATTGAACGGCTCGGGTTTGTTCAACTTTTAAGTTTTGCCAATAAAACTGTGATGTAATTCTTTCAGGCTTCGGCTATTTTTATTGCGAACAATTAGCTCTCAGGTGGATCACTCTGTAATTATGCCAGTTTTATGCAATTAACACGTTTGTTGCTGCTATAAAATACTCGTGAATTTATTATTGAGTAGGCGGTTGCTTACAAAATTAAATTAACATTGATTATTTATTCTTACTTTTAACAACTTATTGTAATATTCATAAAAGTTGCCTAAAAACTTTTTAAGATTTTAATTAATTTTTATTCATTGAAGATGAAAGTTCATTGCAAACAAACTTGTAATAAAAATAGTCACTAACAGACAAGTTATCTTGAGGAAAACTCATTATGAGGAAATTGATCCTAGAAAAAATTAAGTACATAAAGAATAAATTTGTAGAGTTTCCAGTTTTGTATTAATTAGGTACTCCTGTATTCTCTAGATAAAAATAACATTGATGTCTTTTGAAACTATCAACGAAGCTTTGTTTACAAAAATATTAATTATTTTTCCAGAGGAAATTGATGAAATATTTTTAAATCTGAATTTTAAATTTGTTAAATTGAGTTTTTTCTTGATTTTTTGTGTTTAACAAAAATAAATGAATTAAATTTAAAAAAAACACGTTTGATTATTCTATGGTATAAAAAAATAATTAAAAAAACTTGATCAGTTGATGAAGTTTTTATTAGTCAATTGATTTTGGAAAGTTTAAGCATGATTTATTAGGACTTAATTATTGTTGTATCAAAAACAATTTATTGTTGATTGGTGGCCCGAAATATTTTAATCGTTTTAAGAATTCGTTTTTTTATAATTGTATATTTGTGAAATTTTTTTGATTTTAGGAATATTTGGAAGAAAATTTATCCCAGATTTAGAAGAAAGAAATCAAAATGGAGGAAGTTTCTCGAAAATTTTTTGTTAAAAAATAATTCGCAAATAATACAACAAGTTTCACTGATGTAAAGAATAATGGATGAGTTAGCTCATTGCAAAAAAATATTCAAGTGATCGATTTTTTATTTCTGAAACTAACTTCTTACCATTTTTTTAAAATAAGATTCAGGGTTTTAAGTAATTTCGGTATTAACAGATCTAAGTTAATTATATAAATATTAATTTCTTAATTTTTTCGTTTACTTACACAAAATTGGGCTTGATTGCTAGTATTTTGTAATATTCATGATTTCGGTAAAAACATTTCAAGAAAAAATTATATTGGAAAATTTTTGTTGAGAACAAAAATATAATTGGAAAGTTTATTTTAAGAACAATCTCTTTCAATAAAATGCATTGTGGAAGAAATATGAAAGGTTATTGCAAATTTTTGAACAAATTTCCTTAAAACCAAGGAGCTCATTTTATTGTTGAAGATTCCGTCGACTTTATTGAATCTACAAATGTAGATTGAATTCTGACATTTTGTTTAAACCAGTTTCATAAAATTTGATGATTATTGAATTTATACTTGCGTTAGATAATTTAGGAACTTCTCAGAGAGATGGTCGATTCTTAGATTCTAGTATTATAACCATTTGCTCAAATGTTGTTCTGAGATTCCCTATATCAAAAATATTTCAAAATATCCTTTCTGGGTTATAAGGACTGTATTGAAGTTGACCTACCCCATATTAATATGCCTTAGGTTAAGATAGGATATACAACCCCATAGAAGGTTGGTAACATTCATGGAGTATCCAGAAGACTTATTTGCAAGCTTTTCATCATATAAGATCACTATTTACTGTGACCATTTACTGTGCCCATCCACATGTACCATGCTTATTGTTATAAACAATATATTTATTAACGTTTTTAATATTAATTTAGTATTTTGTATGTAATTTAGTTTTAAGTTATTTGTATATTTATTGCTATAATTTTCTTAATCCTTTAATGAAATGTTTACCTTCCAATTCTTTTCATCTACCTTTATAACGACCTTGTTTCTGGAAGATTATATTACAACCATTTAGTCTTAAGGGGGGAATCTCAATTAGAACGCTCAAAAACAGCGTTTTTTCGTGATTTTTTTTTGGAAGGGAAAGAAATAAATGAACTTATTGAATTTTGAGGTATATCTTTATGCAACTTAAAAGAATACAAAAAAAAATTAAAGTAAAAAAAAATTAAAATAAAAAAAATTAACACTTTTTTGAGCCTTTTTTAAGGGCGTCCTCTCGCTGCTGTCTTCAATTGGCGGGAAAAATGCAGCTCGTAATTCTTGACTGAAACAAAAAAAACAAAAAAGGATTAAGGCCTATATTTAAATTAAGGAACTGCATAACACTCAATATCGCCGGATATCCTTCGTTGAACATACCTGCAGCCATGAAGGCAACAGTTTCAACAATTTTTTGGCCCGAATGGAGGTGTTTTGGACAGAATAGCCAAATTGTGGAGTTGAAAGATTCATTGGAATTTTGAGTATAACCGCCTAGGCATCGCGTAAAAAGGTTATCATTTGAAAGATCTTCATAAATTGGGCGAATGTGTTTCTCAACTTCTTCGTTAATCAATCGATCGGTATGCTCGAAAGATTGTAATTGATCCATGGATTCAGCTTTGCGCCATTCGCATACCTGCCGGACACTTATCGACGTTTGGCCTTATATTCTTGGAAATAATTAGAATTAGCCTTTGTCACTTTGTAAAAATATTCTTAGATATACAGGATGTCCCATTTGACGTTGGACTGTATGGGTATCTTTGTTATTATTGGAGATAGAAAGTCGGTTAAATGGACAAATTAGTAGAGATTGTTTCCAATACTAATAATTTATTATGTATGTTCTATCGATTTAAGCAAAAAAAGAAAAATCGATTTTTTTAACGTTGTAATTCAGAATACCCCCTTAAATCCTTAAATATCCCATCAATATAAGTAAACTAGGTATTTCTAGTATTTAGCATAATTTTGTAATTGTACATATTTAATTCAAGTACCTGTGAGTTTAAGCAATCAGTGTTGCTATGAACTTTGGGTTGAAATTCACTATAGGGTGTGGGCGTGTCCACGCGCAAATCGTTTCTTGGAGACAAATATTTAGTGTCATAGATTTTAGTGTCAGCTGCTGTCACCAATTATCACCATTCGTTGAGACTCAAACAGTCACATTTAATTAAATTTGTAAAATAATAAAAATATTAAAATTATAGTCACATTTTTGTATGGGCTAGAGGAGTGTTGGTGGTTCTTTTGATGGCGTATAGCAGGTGATGGTTACTTTTAGTTTTTATAATAAATAATAATTATAACTTCAACAGGGTTATTATTCCTTTCTCCTTCATTGTTTTGAAATTTGACGGTATACACTCATTCTAAACCATGGTAACGAAAAACTTTTTTGAATAAAACACGCCCACACCCTATAGTGAATTTTTACCGAACTTTGCTACGAACTACGAGATCATCGACTTCGATCATCTTTATAAGGGCTGCACACGCAGATTTCGGTCTCTCACATTTCACTCTTTATCAAATTCTCTTTATGAAACTCTCTCTTTTCCGCCACTCTCTTAAGTTTTACGTTTAGTTTTTGGTTAACCAAAAGATTGTGTATTTGTAAATAACCAATTGTAAATATGTTTCTTCAAGTAAACTTGTTGTATAGTAGTTGATGTTGTTACTTGCAAATTTAATTATTTGTCAACTCTAACCACAACGCCTATCGTCCTGATCGAGTAGGTACACAACAGTTCGAATTAAGGGCAAAATGCGCGAAACACGCGAAAACACAAATTACACAGATTACTACAGAATTTAGTTGACATTTCTACTGGCAGAGGGCGTCTAGAATTCTGAAAGTTCTAAAATCGTGAATTGTCATTTGACTTTTCAATACTTGTAAAAACAAAAGTTATTCTTCAAGTGAAGTATCAAAAATAAAAATAAATATTTTTACACAAATTATGAATTCATCAAGTTTTTAGATGTACAACAGTTTTCTTCTAGATTTTTATAGTAAAATGTTCAGACGGGCATATTTTGTTACCAATATTTTGTTCCCAAATCGCCTCAGATGCAACTACGCCATATGCCCGTCTAAACAGGCCTTTAACAGTAAAATGTTTATTAATAAAATGTTTCAATATTTTGGAATTTCCATAATGTCAGTTTCTAGCAAAAGTCTTTTTTCGATTTCATTTGAACTAGGATTATTCTTTTAGATTCTTTCATAATGCAATATATTCCAGCTTTAATTTTAGATTTGCAAATTGCTCAATTTCTGATGCAATAATATCAATTATCGAACCAACGCTTCAAGACAGTTTTTTTAGTTCGATTTCACCTTTTTTGGTTTAAAAGATTAAATTTTACATGAAAAAAATCATGTACCTTTAATTTGAATTTCCCGCTCACGTAGTCTATCTCTTTTTATGACTCTCACTCATTTTAGTTCCTGTAAATCGGCACTTATTAGGAGTAGCCACCATTGGTTTTGTTTTTAAGTTTTTACATTAAATCAACCTCTCTTATACTATTCTTCTCTCTGCTTAACCCCAAATGATATTCGTAGTAATGACAGTGAAAAATATTCGATACATATTTGACCACTTGTAATATTACATAATATTTCTTTAAAATATTTTATTTCTACCACAAACCAATGCTTTACCACCTTAAACAAATGCTTGAGATCACTGTTGTGCTGAATGCAATATCCCAATAGGAGATAATTTTCTGCATATGTCAAAATACTTACGTACATAAAGTGAACCATTTTGAGATTTATCCGATAAATTATACTCATTCGGTAAAGGTAAATGATTCTAAATATTATCATCTTGCAGTAAAGCATATTTAATAGTGCAGGGATGCTGTTCTGGTTTCAGGATGGGTCCCATTCTTGGGAAAAAGATAAAAGGGATCTCCTTAGGAAGAAAATAATTTTAAGGCAGTTTATGGTCACTTCTCTCACATCATTTCACAATCCATTGATATTAATCCATTTGTAACATTTTGAGATATTTTGGTTAACGCAAACCTAAATAGTTTGCCACAAAAAGTACTTCTTTTACTCCTTATAAAACAATATACTATTCTTTTTTTCTATGCTAAATGAAGAAAAAATAATATTTTACTGCATGAAGGAATGAAGACTATTTTTTACAATATTTTGAGATGGTGGTAATGTGGTTAATTAAAATTTTAATTCCTGGTGGTTTTCAGAATGTAAATTAATGTAATAATGTAGGAACAATGCAGATTTCTTAGAAAATGATAAAGGTTTTTATGGTCAAGTCAACGATAACGTAATAATAGATGAAGTAGGTAGAAGAATAATATACGTATTTGCAAGTAATAGTGTAGAAGTACAAACGTAGTTATTTATAAAAGCTGTAGGTGTTTTATTCGTGACATTGTTTTCAAACGAAAGGAAAGTCTTTCTTTGGAATGAATAAATAAAAATGGTATGTAAACTTGTGTACATGTGTGCAAGTAGTGAAAAACTTCCTTGTTTGTTTGCCAATTAGACCAGTATCACACTCACGCAACTTACGCACCTAGGCCACGTCCTAGCGTCTGACAAGGAGTCATTTCATAAGTTGGCGGGAGGCAGGCACTGAACTCGTACAGGATGACCCGGAATATTCATAGCATTCATATGCATACACAATGACAATGGTACGAATTGGCACATTAACGCGACACTTAATGTAAATCCTTAACTCCAAACATACCTGAAGGCGTAAAATTACTCATGCAGGACGAATTCAAACTTCTGCGGATTTATTAAGTGTGCAGCGGAATCAGACATGACATGACCGTCATAAATTATTAAGATAGAATGCACCGGAATTAATAAACCTCCTTTTAGGACTAAATTTAATGCATAGTTATTAGTGTTACGCATTTAATCCAGAATTAATCTACTATTAATTACCAATTATCTACAATTTAATAGGATAAAGAATATTACATCTTAAAACCTTGAATCATTTAACGATTTTGTAAACTGTATTTCTTTTAAATTGCATGATTTATTATTATTATTTTTTTTATTTTTTTTTATCTAATCATTATTGAGGAAAATAAAAAATTATTTAAATATTCAATAAGCTCTAATCCAAACCAATTATTATTGGGTTAGGTCGTCATTATACGTTAGAAAAATTGTTATGATTACCCAGCAAGTTTCTAATTATCTCAACATAATCTAATTAACAAGAAGCATTGATGAATTTAATTAAAAAGTAGGAAACTAATCTAGTTGATAAAGTTCAAGGCGGCAGCGACATATTCAGATTTCAACGTGCTTATTTATTGTATGCATTTGATCACTTCGATCACATTTCTAGGCGACAAAAACACTGAAAAAATGTTCGGGCGAAGAGGTGATCAAGGTTGAGTCGATTAATGTTTGGTGCATTCGAACCGCAAGGATAGCGTTTAGTAATTCCTACTAAAAATCGAGTTCCTGATCGATGCAATTTAATCTTGGTCAAGGTTTTTTATTAATACTTCTTATTAATGAAATAAATTAGAAATTAATTCATATACTCTATCTAGAACAAATTGCAAGGCTGCCTTCAAGCCTTCCTTTTTGAGTTTGATTATTTGTTATCTCCATTCCCAAAAAAAATGGTTCGCCTTGCAATTTTTTTTAATTTAAATCGATTGATAAATATTTTTAGTCAATAATTTAATATTTCAAAAAATAGGTTCCTTGAACTTTTTGTTAAGAAAATCGATTTGGGAAAATTTTTAACAATATTATTTTATGTGACATAAAACATTCTATTATAATATATTAATATTATTATTATATGGTTAAAATAATAAAAATATTTTAGTAAAATCATGGTATGTATAAGCGAAATGCTTATAAAATTGTTAGTGGAAAGTAAAATGCAGTAGTAGCACTTTCTAAGTCAAATTGAAAAAATTCACGATGTAACAACGTGAGCTTAAAGTTTTAATTTTTTTGACTGCTTAAAATATTTTGCGTTAACTAAACTTTTATTGGTGTGTTAATTTAAACATTAGGCATAAAATGTATTTACGTAAACAGAGTCAAATATTTGTTCATTTTATGAGTAAAACCTTGCATCTTTTAACATGTGGAAATCAATTAAAAATATTAAAAGTCCACAAATAAATTATTAGCATAATACTTAATTTATTCATGAACTTTGTTACTAACCTATAACAACCGTATTTCTATTTCCAATATTATAATCGCTCATCCACAACAGAGCACGCCTCTTTATTTGAAAGAAATGTTATTGAACTTTGCTGAGGTGGTCTCATACTCAAAATACTTTCCGTTTTAAATTCTTTCAGGAGTAATTTAATTGTACAAATTATCTCTAATTAAACGTGTTAATAAAATTAATTTGTACACTTCTGAGTCAGAAACAATGCAACTAATCACGAACGAAAATTTTAAATTACACAATCACTTACAAAAAAAATACCATTTTTTTTTCTATCAATTAAAGGTAACACTATTTTTTGTCAATTATTTTTAATCAATAAAATATCAGGTACTTACTATTTACAAGAATATATTTTTTTATAATTTTCCAATTACATAATTTTTATGTTGGCCAAAATTTTTTTTAATTTTATAGGTTTACATTCTTGCTCTCACGGTTTGTAGCAGATAGATTACAAAAAATTGTTAATAATTATAAATATTTTTTACAAAATTTCACACATTTGCCTACGATATTACAATTTATAACTACTAAAAATTTATAAGAATACTCTAATGGCATTCTTGTTGATTTTATATGGTTATGTTACCATTAAAACCCGAAATCAGTAAAAACTGGTTTTAACTAGTCAAAACTAGAAGTAACTAAAGAGTTAAAACGCGATCTAACAAACTACATTTGTAAAAACCCGAGAGTTTCAGTCAAAACTAGTTTTACCTGATCGTTGATTTGTTAGAACTAGTTTTGACGTAAGAAACCAGTAAAAACCCGAAATTCAGAATATTATTACAAGCCAAAACATAACCTAAAATTTTATTTTTGTCTTAAACATTGTGTGCTCTGATAAATAATAATATTATGGCAACTTGGAATATCCAACTTTATTATATCCATCTCAGAGGTGGAAGTCTGTAAGCTATACGATTGTTTTCGTACAACGAAAAAATCATTTGTTGAATAAAGTTGCTTGGTGACAGATTTTCTATATCGCTTCCTTGTGCACGTTTTGTATTTGTTGAAAAAAGATAAAATTCGTCATAATACCAACATATTCAACAAACCACTTTTTCGTTGTACGAAAACAACCGTACAGCTTACAGAGTTGGTGTTTCAACAAATACAAAACTTGCATAAGGAAAAGATGTAGAAAATATGTAACCAAGTAACTTAGTCAACATATGATTTTTTCGTTGTAAGAAACTATCGTGTAGCTTACAGACTTCTACCTCGTGGGTGATATATGACTATTATCACTATTTATAGCATAGTCGAAAGATAAAGGCACGATCTTTCTCGAAAAAGATAACACATAACAATTTATATTAACTGTTAAACCATTTTCTTGGTACCAAGTTGAAAACCTGTTGATATCAGCTTGTAGGACGTAGCAATCTTCAATTGTTTCAATCGATTTATATATTTTGAGGTCATCAGCATACCCAAGTATTTTAGATTATATTGTAGAAAATGCTTCATTGAAGTACAGTACAAATAACAGAGGTCCAAGAGTTGATCCCTGTGTTCTGTGTTATACCGAAATAAGGACTGAACACGTTTGAAAAAACGCCTTGACATTCCACAACTTGTTGACGGTTGTATAGATATGAAGAAATTACAGTTAACAGATTATGGGGGATGTTAAATTGATGAATTTTCTGGATAAGATTGGTGTGTATAATTTTATCGAAAGCTTTTAATAAGTCCATATATGCAACATAAATTTGCTTGCGGGTGTCTAAAACAGGAGATATAGTTTGTGTGAGATTAAAAAGATTACATGCTGATCTATGTTTCATGAATCCGTGTTGTTCTAATGATAAAGTTCTCTGTACATTAAAGTAAATATATTCAGAAATAATGCTTTCGTGTGCTTTAGAGAAGTTACTCAATATTGCAATCGGCTTGTAGTTAACGATTTCATTTTTTCCTTCACTTTTATAAACTGGGCATAGGCGGACTTGCTTCCATATATCAAGAAATTCACAGGATCTCAAGATGCAATTTAAGATATGCATAAGAGGATTCTACAATAAAGAATAACAATCTATAAGTAAAAAACTTGGAATTTGTTCTAATCCAGCTGTAGGTTTTCCTTTGAGTTTATACAAAGTGTTTATATCCTTACATAGTCTGGTTATAAGTTTTTTGATTTTTTGGTTTTTTATAAAGGGTAATTTTAAAGCGGGTTGGAGATAAAAATTTTCTAAACTTTGGAGGGTTTGAATATCAAACCTTTTTACATTCAAAATAATATTCTTTATTTATTTCTAAAGAATAAAAATACTCTTATTATATCTCGATAAGTTCCACCGTTTATAAAATAAAAGACAAAACAAATTTATAAAAATTATCACCCCGAACCTGAACGCAAAGTGTCACTCTCTGCAGCCATTCACTGCTATATCTTTGCACTTAGATAATGGATTTATAGCAAATTTGAAAACTATAATGTGAATTGTTTGGAAATAAACGAATAAAAACTCATCCTTTGTCAGCACCTTCAAATGCTTGTAACTCCCTTATAAATAAAGTTTTATTGAGATGTTTTTTGTCAATCGGCTTGTTTCCACTCCTTAAAAAGTTAACGGGTAAACCGTAAACACCCTGTATAAATAGTAGATACAGAGCAAAATGATTAATTTTTCGATGATCGTGCAAAAAGTGGGTAATTCATAAATTAAATCATAATCAGTTCTCAGTGCATAAAGTCATGCTTTCATGCACAAAAGCGTTATTTAGTGCAAAAGAGCTCATGCTCATTTTAAGACATATGTAATGCTTTTTTGCACTAGTGCAACAATGCATGACTTTACGCACTGATAACTGATCATAAATGACAAATTTAAAAATGTCAATATATGTCTTTACTTTCATGTTTATATAAAATTTTATTATTTTCAATGGTTGAAGATCTTTGATCGTAGAAAAAATAGTGTTAACAACTCGTTTATCCGTTTATCCACTTTTTGCACTTGTTGCATAAATACCTATTTTTGAAGGTACAAATTTTAGAATCCGTTGTTTATGTTTTTGTTAATAAATAATAAAATTTTTTTTTAAAAAATCAATAAGTTTCATTTTTGCTAACATGGACGAGAGCAAAGACATTGTTTCTTACGGCAGTCGGGAGAAGTGCGTCAAATACGGGGAGTGTAATCTATAAATTAATACAAGGTAAAAAACGTAAATGTTGTTATTCAATTTTTATTAGTTTTCGAGTTATGGCATTTTAAAAATTACAGCTGGCAAGACTTTCATAACTCTTCTTGGATCATGGATTGGTCTCGGTGGTTTTAATAAGCTCTCAAGGTCCTCGGATCTTCAATCATTAGATTTTTGCTTGAAGATACTAGTTAAAATTAAAGTTTGTAATACGAGTAATTCGACCATTATGCAAAAGTTCAAAATATTCGTAAAAAGTTCGAGTTCGCAAAAACTTCGAGTTCGAAAGGAGTTCGAGCTCGAAAGTAGTTCGAGTTCGGAATAAGTTCGGGTTCAGTAAAAGTTCGTATACGGAAGAAGTTCGGGTTCAAAAGTTGCTCGAGTTTGGAAAAAGTAAGGGTTTGAAAAGATTGAGTTGAAACCAGTTTAAACTAGTTACAAAGCAATCTGACTAAGTATATTTTATAAGTACCATGAATTGTAGAATTCATGGTATCTCAAACCTAATTGTGAAATATTAGTGAAGTCATTAATTAATAACAAATATGCTTAAAATCATTTATTTTCGTACAAATCAGAAATTTTAAATAGGGTAAATGATAAAATGACAACAATATAAGTATGTTGTAAAAAAAGTTGAATATTGCAAATACAAACAAAATTTTAATTATAATTTATTTTGGATATAAAAGATTTAAAAAATATTTTCATTTTCAAAAAGAAATATAAAAATTTTGCATTTTCAAAAAAAAATCACGTTAATTTTTATTAATAAAGTAGTGTTTAAGTTTGTTAAACTTGTTTTTTAACCTCTTTATGAGCATTCTTTCCATCTTTCCTAAACGACTTGTATAAAATCTTTATAAATAGGTACACAGGTATGTAACATGGAATAAATTCAAGAAACCAAAGACTTTTAAATTTTAACAAAACGGATAGTTGCTTCATATAATGTTGACAATTGCGGTATTATCATATTTTATACATACAGGGTGTCCCAGCGCTGCGAGGAAATAACATTACTCTAAAATGAAAAAAGATATCGGCATGCGGTTTTCGATAGAATATACAATACCTTTAAGTGCACATTTTAAAAATATTTTAGTATTATACCGGGTGTCTATTTCAAGATGGCGGACCAAAGTTATATTTTTTTAAATAGAACACCTAGTATGACATTTTGACATTTTTGGATTCCTTATAAAAAAATAATTATACTTTGTATAAACTTTTAGGGGTCTATCATTTTGATGATATTTGCTATTTAAGCCATAAAAAGATCCATTTTTGAAAGATCACTGCTCTAAAACAGATGAATATTTTGTGTTGAAATGTTCTAAAAAAATTTTCAACATCGTGTAGTCTACAACTATCATGTCAAATTTAAGCTTGTGATAATTTTTCATCAGAGTGCCTTATGAAACGCAAATTGAACAATTAAACGAAATTTTCAAATGGAACACCCTGTATATTTTCACATCAATCGATATCATTTTTTACAAGCTTTCTATTGATACAATGTTTGTATGGTCGCTTATCAATGGTTTGGGAGATATTAATATCCAAACTGAGAAACAGTGAAAAATACACAAAATAGCACTCTTCATGATTTTTTTAAAGGTTTTTTTTTTCTTCTCTATTTTGCTTTTTTAATAATGTTTTTTATATTATAGTAACAGTTTTTGTTGTTTTACAACAGAAATAAAATCGAAACTTGCAATTATCAATTTTGGTTTTCTAAATCTCAGTATATTTTGAAATTTTAACAATTCATGTTATCAAGAAATCCCTTATTTTGTTGAATATCGTGTTTACGCTCTTTTCTGATAACCAGAAGCGGATTTCTTTTAGCTTCACCAAGCGCTTACAGCATATTTTCCATTTCTTATTTAGAAGAGTTCATTATTTCGGTTTAGTTATTATCAAAAGTACAGAAAAAGGCGTTGAATTAAAATTCCAGAAAATAAGGGTTTCCTTGGTAACATCAGTTGCTAAATTTTTAAAACATGCTGAGGCTTAGAAAACCAAAATTGATAATTGCAAGTTTCGATTTTATTTTTGTTGTAAAAGAAGAAAAACTACTATTGTAATAAAACAAAATTATAAAAAAGCAAAATATAGAAAGACAGAAATAAATATTAGGCAAATTAACAAAAAAATTCTCAACAAAATTCATCAAGAGGTCTATTTTGTGTATTTTTCAATGTTTCTCAGTTTGGATATTTATATCTCCTAAACCATAGAAATTCGACCATACAACCATTATATCAGTAGAAAGCTTGTCAAAAATGCCATCGAATCATGTAAAAATATACAGGGTGTTCCATTTAAAAATTTCGTTTAATTATTCAATTTGCGTTTCATAAGGCAGTCTGATAAAAAATTATCACAAACTTAAGTTTGACATGACAGTTGAAGACTAGACGATGTTAAAAAAATTTTGAGAAAATATCAACCCAAAATGTTCATATGTTTTAGAGCAGCAATTTTTTAAAAATGGATCTTTTTTTGGATTTAATGGCAAATATCAGCAAAACGAGTGATGATAGACCCATAAAAGTTTATACAAAGTCTTTTTATAAGCAATCCAAAATCAGTCATAATATACTGGGTGTTCCATTTAAAAAAACATAACTTTGGTCCGCCATCTTGGAATGGACTCCCGGTATATTACTAAAATATTTTTGAAATGTGCTCTTAAAGGTATTGTATATTCTTACGAAAACCGCATGCCGATATCTTTTTTCATTTTAGAGTAAAGTTACTTCCTCGCAGCGCTGGGACACCCTGTATAAATGAAAGCCCACAATTCTAAGTAATGAATTAAATGGACCTTTAAACCTGGACTCTTATGCAAAATTTCATAGACTTGTCTCCAGTTTTTCCGAATCTATGGTCAATCAAAATAACCTTTTTTTAAATGCTTTGCCCAGATTTGTATAATTATTTATAATTCTCCAGCTACAAAGCTTCATTCGAACTTTATTAGATACAAATTAAGTCAAGTTATTAGGTTCGAACTAAATCGGGTTCGAACTTTTCGGAGTTCGAAAGTCATCGAGTTCGAACTTGTGAAATTTCGAACTTTTATTATTATGTGGAAAAAATAAAGGATGGGTTCGAACAGTTCAAACTATTTATTTTTTATACATATAGGTTGGTGTTTGGGATGTAATAATCCGATGTATTTTAAATGCTGAAGCTCTAATAAAAAAACTATAAGAACTTAAAAGAGCAATGGCTAGTGTTCATATGGGATATCTTTCAAAATGTTCTATAAATTAAAAATAAGCTAAATGGGCTGCTGTGCCTAGGCCTACTTAAATTTTTAAAACGCCATAACTTGGTAAACTAATAAAAATTGTATAACAACATTTTGGTTTTTTTACCTTGTAGTGATAGAATACACTTCCGATGTTTAATGTACTCCTCCCGACTCACCCTGTATATTATAACTAGCCTAATACTTTGAAATTTTTCCTCTCCAGGTCTTAACAGGTATAAATTAAGCATAAACCGTATTACTAAGTAGATAAGGTCCAAAAAATTGTTTTCAAATTTAGCGTAGAAATATTAAAAAAATTAGGTTATTTTCAAAAATGACTCACTATTATTTTTAATTATAATTAGAATAAATAACATTTGAAATAGAACTTTCACTATCCTTAAGAATAAATTAATTAGGCTTTTATAAAGATAAACATCTGTAATTATCTATAAGTGCGCATTATGCTTGATAGTGTCTGCGAAAATAGAAATTTAATTCTTAGAATTCATCTAATGAAAAAAAATTTATACTAGAGGAGAAAGTGCAATAATAGTAAAATAGTAATTTTTGCAAGAAAGTAAAAAGTCATTGCACCTAAACGATTAACAAAACGCCGTAAAAATTCCTTAAAGTCCACCTTCCGTCATAAAGGCACAATGGGGAATTTGCGAAAAATATTGGCAGTAAAACCGAATTGTAAATGGTCCAAAAATAATTCGCAAGGCCGTAAAAAAGCACTCCAGGACCGGGTGGTAATAAAATTTAAATTATCTTCAAGAAATGGTTTTAGTTGTGCTTGTAATAAAAATATCGCCGACAAAAGTTGTGCAATAATATGTAATAAAATCGCTCGCGTTTTTTAGGGGTGTAATTCCATCCGCAACCCTTTCTCCGAGGTAAAAAACGCGTCCTTTTTTTACGCAACTTCTAGAACCCGGAACCCTTTTACTTTTTTTACCTGAATTTCGCCACCAGAGCAGATGAGGCAAATAAAATGTGAAAAGGGGAAAGATAAGTTTCTTCCTCAATCCTCGGACACCGATCATCATTAAATTAGGAAGGGCAGATGTAAGGGCGGGTTTATTGCTTGCACCTTGACAACAAGAATGCTTTATCTCTGCCAAAATTAATGCCATAACTTAATTTTATCACTAAAATATTTTTTGTGTCAGCAATAAATTTACATTTTTATGTAATGTTTGTTAAAAATTTGAAATAACTCGTATTTTCAGCGGATAGATCTAGTACAAAATTCACATTAATTTCGACCCGGAAAACCTGTTTGTTCCTATTTGAATTTTAAATATTTTACACCTGATAGTAAAATTTTATGCACTGCGTTTTGATTTTTTATTATTTGGGTTGTTAAGTTAAAACTGCTTTAAATTAGGCTTTTATGACGTCGCGGAAATTTACCTGCGATAAAATTATTACTTACAAATTAGATTTGGTTCAAGAAATAAACTTTATTTCACTAATATTTTTACACCCAAATAAACGTAATTGTGTAATAAAATAAGGATTTGCATAAGAATATTTTGACGTTGATATAAAAAAAATATTTATTAAATAGGAATTTTTCAAGTATATGAATATTTTGATGTATTATTTTAAGCTGATTTATTTAAAAAAGAATAACTGAATTCATCTCAAAATGATTAATTAAACCAAAATAAAGGAAATGTGGCGCAGGTGCAACTACAAGAAACGTGCAAAACTAATTAAATATGATCGAATTTATGATTAAATAAAGGAAATATAACTAAGAATTGTGGTGTCTCATGTCGATTTTATGCAAACGTGCAATAATATGTCTAGCCTTGATTGTAAATTTATGATCATATAAAAAAGTCTATTTGAACACGAATTCGTTACCTACTGTACTAAAATTTACCTATCAAAAAAAAAATCAACTAAAATCTAGGATGATGTATATGCAACTCATGTGACTAAATGTTTGGAAAGAATTCGATCAGAAATTTAGAATTTGATCAAAAAAAATAAAGAAATAAAAAACCCATGATATATATAATATATAATACTGATTTTGTAACAAATGTGGGATTAAATATTTTCAAATTATTGCCGAGATGAATTTCTAAAGTAGCAATTCAAGGCTATTAATTTAAATTTCACTGCAATTTATGGCTCAATAACCTCAAATTTAACTTAATTCAAATTTTAAGAAACTTTTAGATACTAAAAGTTATGAGTTTTTATGAAAAAAAATATGATTAGGTTAATCCAAATTTTATTAAATATAGGTTACTTGCAAAGGTTTAAGAAGGTTTCCAGAATAGTTGATTACGAAATAATGATCAAATTAAGTACATTTTAAAGTTATTTTGATCGCTTTCCTCACATACTTGTGGTTACAAAAAATTAGGTTCAACCAAAGATGATATAGATGCAATTATCCAAAAATAAGTTTAATCATAAATTACATATCAAATCATAACTAAAACATCTGTAAAGCTGTGCTGAAACGTTGTTGTAGACATCATCAAAAATTAATGACCAAATGAATTCAAATTTTGTTAAACAAAAATTCTGTATGTTTTACAAAAAGACCTTTTCAGTTATTTATATTTATTATGTTACATTATTATTAAAAGTGGTACAAGATTATAACAAAAACGCTTTGGCTAAAGCCAAAACTGGTGCTCCAGTTGATGGACTAGGGAAATTACCACCAGAAGCAGCTATATCCAAATGGCTATATTTGATAGGTTTTTCATGCCCTGAACCATACTTATCAAGACCTGATGCTAGCAGCAAAAAGGCCGCAGGTCCTTGATGACCTCTAGAAGTTCTGCTTGAAGGAGCGTTGTTGCATTGCATCACATCATCACCTTCAGATTTTCCTTTATGAAAAGCCAAATCCTCACGTCTTATAGTAGATATTTCGAAAGGATCTCCTAAAACATCACCAGCATCTTGTAGACGTTTATGGACACCGGACTTACGAGCTGGCCCATTATCCAAGACTGAAAATTTAATTATTTTTAATATCAAAACTTTAGAAATTGTCACGATTAACGGGCTTTTGTATGAAAATTAACAAGTGTTATTAAAATATGTATTAATCATGTTAATCATCATAGTATGATGCAAATGAGGAATTTGGAATTTGGAACTCTTCGAGTGGTTCGAGGTTGGGTCGGTTGCTAGTACCTTATCTGATTTTCGGCACGTTCGGATTTAAGTCACGTGATGAAACGAGAACACGCTTTCGCAAATGAAGCGTGCACGCACGAAATGCCTGCGTACAAAAATTAATTACTGAAGAGGTTAATAAACGCTAGTCCTCCTCTTGTAAAATACGGTCCTCAGGATATCCCCTCGTCTTTAATTATTGGATAGCAACAGATGAATGAAAGATATATAGCTTCGCCAAAAAAATTACAAGAGAAGTTGCTTAAGATGAATGAAAAAAATTAAGAAAAAAAGAGATTAGTAATTTAAATTTAAGAAGATAATTTACTTTTCATATCAAATGACTTGACAATTTTTATTCATTTAGGATATGAAAAAAAAAATCCCAATTTTCAAAAAAAGTAGAAATTTTCACTCATACTTTTTTACTGAAAAGATTCATAAAAACATCTTTAAAATTAGCTCAAAATTAGATTTTCCCATCACATACAGTATTTTTGGAAAAATGTTTTCATGTCCATGAAAATAAAATCTTTATACAGGGTGATTCAGACCACCCGTGCCACCCATTTATCTCGAGAACGCGTTATCGTACATGGCCGAAATAAAAAAAATTATTACCAAAGTGAACCTAAAGAATCCATTGGTGAACTTATTTTTTCCGGAACAACCCGGAACTATCCGGAACCGGAGGAAACTTTGATTTTTTAAAAAGCTACATTGGTCGATTTTGGTATGGTTTCAAAAAAAATAACTTTTATTAAAATATTTTTTTAATATTTTCCATAGTTTAGAATTTATTCGAAAAACAAAAAAAAATTGTTAAAAAAAGTAAATAAAAATTATTGCATATTTTGAAGAATTTTGTTTAAATATGGACAAGTATGATATTTAAAGTTGGTAAAATATTAGAATTTGTAGAAAGAGTTTATAAATTTATAAAATTCTTCAAAATATGCAATAATTTTTATTTACCTTTATTAAGAATTTTTTTTGTTTTTCGAATAAATTCTAAACTATGGAAAATATTAAAAAAATATTTTTATAAAAGTTGTTTGTTCTTAAAAGACCTATCAAACCATACTTATATTTTTCAGGAACAACCCGGACCTATCCGGAACCGGATATCTTTTTGATTTTTTAAATTGCAACATAGGTCGAGTTTGGTGTGGTTTGATGGGTCTTTTAAAAAAAAAAAACAACTTTTGGTATGTAATCCTTTCTATGAAAGGTTTGTTTCGACAGTAATAAAGTTGGATGTAAGACTTTTTGGGATTTATTTTCTCGTAACCTATTACTACTAGTCCAAAGCAGCGTTCCGAATCAACAGTAACATTGTGTTGCTGAACGTTATAAACAACTTTTATTAAAATATTTTTTTAATATTTTCCATACTTTAGAATTTATTAGAACAACAAAAAAAAGTTAAAAAAAGGAAATAAGGACAAGTATGATATTTAAAGTTGGTAAAACATTAGAATTTGTAGAAAGAGTTTATAAATTTATAAAATTCTTCAAAATATGGAATAATTTTTATTTACATTTTTTTTTTGTTTTTCGAATAAATTCTAAACTATGGAAAATATTTTAATAAAAGTTATTTGTTTTTGAAAGACTTATCAAACCATAGCAAACTCGACCTATGTTGCCATTTAAAAAATCAAAGTTACCTTCGGTTCCGGATAGTTCCGGGTTGTTCCGAAAAAAAAATATTCATTAATGGATTCTATAGGTTCACTTTGGTAATTAAGTTTTTTATTTTAGTGATGTGCGACAACGCGTTCTCGAGATAAATGGGTGGCACGGGTGGTCTGAATCACCCTGTATATAAAGGGTGTCCCAATTTGAGTTGCATTGCATGGGCATCTTTGTTATTAATAAAGTTACAAATTCGGTTAAATGGGCAGTTTTTTATTTAGATGGTATCTAAAATTATCAAAAATTCCGAGCCATACCAGAGATAAACGGAAAAACCTAGTCGATTATTTCAGTAAGTAGAAAAGTTACAAAAAAATGTTTCGGATAAAAGTTATATAGGGTGTCCCATTTGAAGTTGGACTCTATGGGTATCTTTGTTATTATTGAAGATAGAAAGTCGGTTAAATGGACAAAGTAGTAGAGATTTGTTCATATATTAATAATTCGTTGATATCGTAAGGTTCCAACGCTATCTTGAAAACACAAGAAAATGCGATTTTCAAAATATGGCTCTTCTTCTTTATCTCCGGAGGTACCAAAAAAGTTTTTTGACATAACACACACAATTTTTTGTGTACAATGCATTAAAACAAATGAATATTTTTTTTTCGCCAACGGATTGACTGGAAATGAACGAAACTTATTTTTTTCTTATGGCAGCCATATTGGATTTACACATATTCGGAATCAGTATTTTTTTCTGAGTACTTTGGTATACCATATGTTATATTTAAAAAAATAAATAAAATTATTTGATTTTAAAAACTAAGATTGGATTTTAAGCGATGTAAATTGTCAATATCATAAGTGTAACTATTTAAAATATTAAATCTAAAATAAATCTTAACACATATGTATTGACAGTTTACATCTATTCAAGACCATTTGTGGTTAGTAAAATAAAATTATTTCTATTTTAAATAAAATATTACATATGATATAACAAATTACTCAGAAAAATACACTGTTTCCGAATATGTGTAAATCCAATATTCATTTCCGGTCAATGCGTTGGCAAAAAAATATTCATTTGTTTTACTGCATTGTACAAGAAAAATAGTGTGTATTATATCAAGAAACTTTTTTGGTACCTCCTAAAATAAAGAAGTTATAGCCATATTTTGAAAATCGCATTTTCTTGTTTTTTCAAGATAACGTTGGAACGATGCGATATTCAAATATTTTGTCAACGAATTATTAATATATGAAAAAATCTCTACTACTTTGTCCATTTAACCGACTTTCTATCTCCAATAATAACAAAGATACCCATAGAGTCCAACGTCAAATGGGACACTCTGTATATTCGTAAGACTAATCTCAATATGTTTTTTACAAACATATAACAAACTCGGTTTTCAAGATATCAACAGCAACTTTCTTATTTTAAATGGGCATCATATTGGATTTTACCACAAATAAATTGCATTTTTTTTCTGCTTTCAACAATAGTTGTGTTTTTTTTACATACTTTGCTCGAGCAAATATGAGCAAATCATATTCTGTCTCATGTTCTCCTATAGAACTAAAAGGAGAAGGAAGTGATTTGCTCGAGTCAAATTTTGGTAAAAGAAACACACCTACTGTATTACAATCCATGTTGAAGTAACAGACTATAAAGTTGTACTATTCTTAGTGACTATACCGAAATATTGCCTATGACCTTGAACAGCAAGATGAAGGTCAGGCGATAATCACTTAACTTTCTTTATATAGGGGCAACCCATTTCTATTGCATATTATTCCCAGTAAACCAATTTGTAACTTATATATAAAATACACATAGATAGCTCGTAAATTCTCCTATGTAGCTAATTTAACGTAAAATATATGTATATTTTACATATATAATATTATATTATTTTCTCTATGTAAATAATAAGTAAAATTTATAATGTGTTATTTATATAGAATTATTTACATATATAATTCATAAGTTCGTATATGTATATTTTATATATAAATAATAATTTATTATTAATGTAAAATATCGCCTGTGTTATTTACATTAGACATTTAATGTAAAATATACCTACATAAATTATTTACATATATTCTTTATGTAAATAATTCATACATAAAATATAAAATAAAATAACTTATTAGAAAAATGTATGGAAGTTGGGTTAGAATTTATTTATTTTGTTATAAATAATTTTAACTACCTAATTTTTATATTTAATGTCTTTATTTTGAATATTTTTAAAGTTTAGAATTTTTTCTTAATTTTTTTTTTAAATTATGCGAGAAGGGTTAAAATTCATTGTTTATTTTGTTATAACTTTTTTTAACTTGACTAATTTATATTTATGAATATTCAATATATTTATGAAAATAATATATAAAAATTCTGGCCAAGGATATTATGCATAAAATAATAAAAGCAAAATATACTGCAAAATTGCGCTTACCAAAGAAATCTAACATTCAACACCGACATTATTAGAAAAAAGTTGAGTTATAATTTATTTATTTTGTTAAAAATAATTTTAACTACTTATTTTTTATATATAATTGAACTTCTTTTAACTTCACTAATTTATTTTTAATTTTTTTTTATTTGTATTAAAACAAATATAATATATGTGGAATTGCTTTAAAACAATGTTTTTGTGTCTTCATTTCATGAAGCCTCGATGGTCCAACGGTTAGGTGGCTTGATTCGACAATTTGCGACTGCAACGGCGTGGTTTCGAATCTCGCAAATCCCACTTAAAGTTTAACATGGTTTAAGTTAAGATAATATTAATGTATTATACTTGTGATTACTTACTAGAAATGGCCTGGTAGGAGCTAATACTACATTGTAGTACCGTCCAAGCAAAAAAATGATATTTTTTGTTTTTATTTACTTATATCTGATATATATTTTATATATAAAAATTTACATAATTTACACATAATAACCTATCCCCAAATATGGCTGACATCCTGACATGATTTATCCCTAATTTCTCTCTAGATTTTACATAAATTCTCTTACATGTTATATATATTTTACATAAATAATACCTCTTTTGGTTTACTGGGTTATAGCTTGCTATCAGTGGTTTACGGAACATATTTTTTTTTTATTATTCTAAAGTAAATAAAATAGTTTGAAAGTTACAGGGGTTTAAATTTTTAGTACGTAAAATTCGGCAACGCTGATTTATTTTGGAAATTAAGCATTTTACAGAAAAAATGTTTCAAATAAGAGTTGCTTATTAATTTCCAAAATAAAGCAGCGTTGCCGAACTTTATGTATAGAAAATTTAAACCCTTGTAACTTTTAAACTATTTGGTTTAGAAAAATATAAAAATATGTTCCGTTAACCTCTAAAAGCAAGCTATTATCATATGCAATAAAAATTGATCGCCTGACCTTCATCTTGCTGTTCAAGGTTATGGGAAATATCTCCAGATAGTGCTTTACTAAGAATCGTACAACTATTATTTGAATTATTTTTCTCAAAAATGCTTCTTTCAATAATAAACGGGCGTTGCCGAACTTTTTGTACACCCTGTATATATTTAATTCACGGACAATGCTTATCAAAAAGGACCAAGCAACATTTTTTAAAAAATGGGATTACGGCACCAAAGGACCTCCTTGAATTACTGATTTATTCTGGAGCCATAATCCCATTTTTCTAATGTCGCTTGGTCCCTTTTTGATAAGCCTTCCCAATTTGTCCTTGAATTAAATATCCAAAAATTTATTTTCATGAACCTTAAAACATTTTTTCCAAAAATATTATTTGTGATAATAGGAAAATAAAATTATAAGCTAATTTTGAAGAGTTCGTTATGCATCTTTTCTCTAAAAAAGTAGGAGTGAAAAAAATGGAATTGTTGAGTTAATAATATCCAGAAAAATATGTTTTGGTCTTATTATCTGAAACCCAAAATCCAAAAATTTGGCTTTTGTGCAAAGAAACGATATTAGAATAACGGTTATGATTGAAACAAAAGAACCTGTACTACAAAATTATATCTGCACTAAATCATTTTTTGTAGCACATGAACAGTTATCGCTTTAAACCTAATTACAACGTACAAAAAAGGTAGCTTATTCTGAGTTTCGTGCGTCCCAGCACCGTTTACACTGGTGTTATTTGCAATATCGGTAGTTTGTGGAAGAATGAGGACACATAGCGGTCATAAGTCGATTAAATAAGTGTATGTTCAATTGCAGCGGACGTCTTTTACTTTTTACAGTTACAGCCATAAAAAGTGTTATAAAAAGTCGCTTTAAAGAAAATTCGTGCCCGCCATCGTTTTAATGTGTGAATCATTTTTTGCAGAAGAAATAAATTTCGGTTACTCCACAAAAATACCGTAAAATTAAATCTTGATGCAATTACACTATTTAATCCTATAATTAGGTTATGCATTCTTAGATAATAATCTCTTTATGCAATAATTTAATATTCACTAAAGTATTTACATATTAGCGACTTCAGAATTTAAAAAAATATGCATGCGCGTTTATTATTTATTAAGTTCATACTAATTCCTTTTTTGTTAAAAATTAAATAATAATTGACTTATGTAAGGATTTGACATAAATCGATCGACTAGGAATTATTATAATTGTGTTATTTTACTTCATATTACGAAAGATTTTGCCTGAAAAAACTACTTACGATCGCAGGAATTTACTCTAATCATAAAATTTAAATAAACGCAATTAAGGGCTTAAGAGTGATTTCCTAGACGCCTGCGATAAATTTTCCGTCGAAGATTTGAATCTATCCCACTCTTCTGGAGCTTAGTTTTAAATTATCAGCGAATCACTGATGATTAATGCGGACCACTAGAGAGCGCACCAGTGTGAAAGGAAAAATCATGATAAATCATGAAATCGTACATTGCGGGCACTAGGAGATCTCTAGTTTCCTCTGACTGGTATTCAATTTTTCCTGATTTATAAACTACATTAATTAGGCTACCATTTAAGAGAATTTTATGTTTTGCATCTTTATGCAGAAATAATTAAAAGGGCCCAAAGTTAGTACTTTTAGGTTTTAGGTTATTATACTTTTTCTGTGCATTGTAAATTTTTCTCCAGTTGTCAGAATTTCTTAATAAGTTACAAGTTATCTTATACAGAGTGAGCAAAAAGTTCACAGACATTTACTTTATACGGTTTTATAAAAAATGGATCAGTTCGAAAATAAGCGAACTCTAGAACTTTTTACGTACTCTATTATGGTCCCATTAACTACGAAAATTATTCTTATGAATGAAAGTTCGGTATTATAATGACCAACAGTTTTACCTAAAAGTAATATTTCCAAAATTTCTATTTTACTCCTAAATACTTCATGTAATTTTTGAAAAACAAAATATTTTCAGACTTACCAATAGAATAACCATCACCAACAGCTAAACAAGCATGGCCTGTGAGTGTAGCTACAGTGAAGAGATGTGGGTTGACTTCATTCAAGGCGAGCTCCTTCATCTAAAAATTTTATACAAGTCAAGCTTTACGTTAGGCAACATTTTCTACATAAAAGCTCAAGCTGAACCTCATATATAAATTTAAAGTTTAAATTGGACAAAAATTTTATTAGAATTTAACAATATAAAATAATTGATTAAAAATAAAATATTATTTTTATTGAATTTTGTGTACATTTTTTCCATAATTTGTAGAAGTATTTTTATTGATAAAATTAAAAACTACAAATAAATTGACTCGAGTTAAACTCTAACCTTGAAGTTATTTTTAAAGTAGCTAATGATGGCATTCTGCATTTGCAGCCGACTTGTTGATTATGAAATTGTTAGATAATAGTTTTAATTACCAAGAAGTAATGTTGTATTTATAAAATATAAATACCAACTGCGTGCATTATTTAAATATATCGCTCACGCTTTTATTGAAATTTATTTGCATAAATCTAAGACCTAAGGGACTTATTTTGCAGTTTCTAGTGATAAGCTGTATTGTAATAGTCAATTATATATAATAAATTAAATAACTTGTAGCTAATTAAAAATCAATGTTAATTATGATTTTTTAATTTTTAATAATTTATGTAATATGGAAGTTTGATTAAAATCAGCATAAAATGTAAAAAAAGCTGATTTAATAAAAAAATGAAGGTAACAAAAATTAATCTTAACATGAATTGTATAAATAATTTTCAACTTAATTATTCCTATTTTTATTTTAATCGCTCCAATCTTTAATTTTAAGACAAAAAGTATTACAAAAATTATAATAAATTAGCTTTTAGTTTCAATTTGTAACTGAGTTTGCCAAGAAAAATTTTAAAATTTTAAATTTTTATATGTACGAGTACTTTAATACCCAGATTCTGGTCAATTCATTTAAGTTTATAGGCCTTTAAATTTAAATTTGTTATATGGGTTGTAATGGACAATTTCCATGGATACATTATTTGTTTTAAATTAAAGGTCTTTAATTCTGACCAGAATCTGCCCATAAAACTCATTTAATTGTTTCTTTATTAATACCCAGATTCTGGTCAAATCATTTAAGTTTAAAGGCATTTAAATTTAAATTTGTTATATGGGTTGTAATGGACAATTTCCATGCTTACATTATTTGTGTTTAATTAAAGGAATTTAATTTTAACCAGAATCTGCCTATTAATCTTTAAAAATCGTTTAGTTTGTTACACACATTTTGGCAATTCTAATCATATACTTAGTACAAACATTTTTCTTTACTTTTATCCCTTGATTTAAAGAAAAATAATTAAATTACATATTGGGATAGACAAGTCTCTTTAGTATCGAATATTCCAAGAATTCTTTTAAAGTTTTATTGGCTTTTTTCTAATTTTTAGGGAAAAACGTTTTATTATGCCCTAAAATTTTAACATTTAGCACTTTTAGTTTTTACAGAATACTTTTTAATAACTCGAGTCAACACATAAATAGGTAGGAGTATTTTTTTGATTTTGCTGTAAGGTTGAGGAAAGTTTGATTCCAAAAAAAATATCATAAAACATAGCAAAACAATCTCCTAGATAATAATTCAACAAGTACCTGTAGAATTTGTTTTGTATATTACTGTACAGTTAGGACACACTAAGGACCAATTGCACAGCTTCCACTTAAGCTTCAAAATTTTAAAATCAAAAATTGACAGATTTTCCACTTTAGTTTAAGTGGAACCTGTGCAACTAGTGCAATTCAAATCTTACTTCCGATTCATTTACGTAACTACAAAACATTCCTCAAAATGGTCTTTGTGACTTTTCAACGACATATTATTTAGCTTTTTGAAAAATGAAAAGAAAATTTAGGTTTCGATACATAAAAATGTTATAAGTAGGTAAATATAGTACTAATGAAATGTAAAGTAACACAAAAAAAATGTTGTAATATTTGAAAAACCTTAATTTTAGAAAAAAATAATACGGAACTGGAAGAAAAACTATAAAAATACATTACACATAATTTATAAATATAACATATTTAAAAAATTATTCACAGATTTTGTTTTTATCGCTCCTCAAACTAAAAACTCATCATTTTATGATCCCATCTTTATGCTTTTTGGGTAGTCTAGTCTATAACAGGGTACTCTAGTCTAAAATACAGGGTAAGTTTTTAGTTGATACTATTGAAAGGATGTAAAACTCAATTAAATAAGTCATTTGGAAATATCTATCTTGAGAGGGTAAGTCATGAAATAACCAAACATCTAGAAGATGATTACCAATAATAAATCATTTATTGGTTCCATAAAGTACAATAATTATACATTTATCAAAAAAACCAAAGGGAACATGATCAGCAAGTTTACCAAAGTAATGCTGTTCTTCCTCAAGTCCCAAACTACTGCTGATTATAAAAAAAAGTTTACAAAAAAGTTATAAACATAACAATAATCAAGTTGAACATAAAGACTAATGTAAATTAATTGTTGGGAAATTTTCGTTTAGACATTTGGCTTAAATTTTTGTATACAGGGTGTGTATAATTTGGGTGGGGTGGGTATTCTTTAGATAATAATTATAAGCATAAAATATTAATACGAAAATGTTAGATTCGTCTTCAAAAGCCTTCAATCGTAGTTTAAAAGAAATTTATAAATTAATTGCAAAAGCAATAAGAAAATATGATGACTTTTATTTAATTTAAAAAATTGACATTGTATAAAAAATATATATTTAAAAATTAAAATAAAATAAGCTTAAGAAGATAGTCGGGAAAATGTATTATAGGGATATCCTTTTGGAAAGTTTTTTACAAAAGTACGCACGTAATTATACTTAAAAACAAAAATTCTAAACGAAAAATAAATAAAATTACATATGCTCAAAAATCAATTTTAAGTAGCGAAAAGTACGTTTTTCAAATATTTTGTCGACTATCTTCTGTGTTGAAAATTAGTATACAGTTAGCTTTTTAATGTTATTTTGTTTTTTTATTTAATTATTTTTTTTATTTATTTTAGACCCAGCAAAATTTGAACAAAAGCAACCATATATGTGTTAATTTAAGTATCCAATAACTTTTTTATTCCAATTTATTTATTTATATATAAAATATTTTCCCAATCGACTTATTTAATTGAATTTAATTGTACAAAGGTTTCATGTAAAAGTTTTTTGGTTTAAAAGGAGTTTTTGATATTTTTTTGTTAGGGTCATCTTTGTGTTAATTTTAATGGTAACCATTTTCTTTAATGAATACCTATACAGGGTGATTCACATTTATGTTAAATTCTCTCGGGTGGTGATTCCTTAGATAAAAATAAGAAAAAAAGTTCATATAAACATATGTTCGATTTAATAAGAGACAGCTCTTTAAAGGTGCTGACAGAGAAGTGGTTTTTGGCCATTTATTTCAGAATGGATACTAGTAAAGCATTCAAACTTGCCATAACTCTTAATATGCATTGGACTCACGTCCATGATTTTTTTGAAATTTTTTTATTGGTTCTAAGTGGTATTTTAAGAGATCGTTGGTGGTAAAAACAATGGTAACTTTTTTAGTGCTGCATTTTTATGAGATTTTTTTCAGAATATCATTCTGTAATCAAATTAACACAAAAATGGTGCTCTTATACAAATTCGATAGAATGAGCCGAATAAGAGAAAAGTGCATCTAAAGATGTGCTTTCCAGGACAGTTGTCATGGTTACCATACTTAACATTTCTGTAGGCCTATTATTTTACCAAAATTATTCCATAATTTATGAAAAAAGGTTCCTATGTAACGTTTGGAATAATTTTGGTAAAACAATAGGTCTACAAAAAAATTTAGTATGGTAACCAGGACAACAATCCCGGAAAGCACATCTTTAAATGCACTTTTCTCTTAAACGGCTCATTCTATCGAATTTGTATGAGAGCACGTTTTTTTGTGTAAATTTAATTACAGAATGATATTCTGAAAAAAATCTCTTAAAAATGCAGTACTAAAAAAGTTACCATTGTTTTTACCACAAACGATCTCTTAAAATACCACTTAGTACCAATAAAAAAATTTCAAAAAAATCATGGACGTGAGTCCAATGCATATTAAGAGTTATGCCAAATTTGAATGCTTTACTAGTATCCATTCTGAAATAAATGGCCAAAAACCCTTCTCTGTCAGCACCTTTGAAGAGCTGTAACTTTCTTAGGAAGCGGAATCGGACATATGTTTATATGAACTTTTTTCTTATTTTTATCTAAGGAATCACCACCCGAGAGATTTTAACATAAATGTGAATCACCCTGTATATTTTTAGTGCTTTAAAAGTTTATTTAAAAAACAAATAATTATTAATTGTTTGCATCATTTTGACGAAAAAGTTTATATTTTGATGTAGTGTATGTGTGTGTGTGTGTTTACTTTCCCTTATTAAACCAAATCATTTTTATTTAAAGTTTCTTTTGTAAACCATTTTTATATTAGTTCATTTTTATTTTTTTATGTATTATTTTAAAGCGCTATTTACATCGGTAGGTTTACTTTTTTTGTTATTTAAATGTATTTTTCAATTTTTTATATTTTAATAATTTTGTGCCACCCGCGAACAAAAACCGTTATCAATATCTAAATCGTTTATTTATTACTTTTATTACTTTAGTCTAGAGATAAACGTTCAAAGTTCCCATTAAAAGAATGAAGTTCATACTTTGTAGCTTTTACGCTGAATTCCCGATTGAATGAATTGAACTTATTAATTTTAGCATTTGTTAACTATGCAAAATATTAAAAGATATATTTAAATAAAAGTTGTTTGTTTTTAAAAGACCTTTACAATAACAAACTCAACGTAGGTTGCGATTTAAAACTTCACTTATTTCCGGTTTGTTTTGGAAATTACGATTTACACCAAAAGATTCTTTAGATTCACTTTGGTGGTAATTTGTTTCCCAGTAAATCAATCACGAAATAAACCGGCGGTCTGGGCACTAATTATACGTGCATAGATTTTTTTATATTTAAATGATTTTTCCGAAATTTACTTACTTTGCATAAAACATCCGCCATAATCATCCTTCCTTCAGCATCAGTATTTCCAACACGAACTAAAGCTCCTGATCTAGCTTTGATAAGTTCATCAGCTACGTAACAATTTGATCCAACACTGTTACGTACTAAACTTAGTGCCCCAATAACCTTTACATTTTTTGGTTGAAGAGCAGCAACAATTTGCATAAAACCTGCAACCGCTGCAGCTCCACACTTATCCCTTGACATTCCTGCCATTACACCACCAGCTAAAAATAAAAATTTAGTTAAGAATTACTTTTTCAAAAAAGTATATACATATTTCGAACTAGAATAGTAACTACATTATTTTCAGAAGAAAAATAAATATCAATAAAAATTTTTGCAAAATAGTTTTCATTATTCTCAATTAGTTTTGATAAAATACTATGCTAACGTCTTAAATATGAAGGTTCGCCTTTCTTTGAGAAAAAAGTTTTTTAAAGAAAACCAAGGTACTGTAGTCCATTTCATTAATAGATCACCTTTTCAGCAGGAATTAAAAGTCAAATATAGACTTTTCTTTCAATGCTCTCTTCTTCTAAAAACTCTAAAAGTATTTAGTTATAGTATAACAAAATAACTAAGTGCTTTTAGTATTGTTAAACGAAGACGCAATTTAAAGAACTGTTTCTATTTGAGTCGGAATTCCTCCTGAAAAGGTGATCTACTAGTGAAGTTGCCTATATATTGGGTTTTCTGAATAAGCTACTTGTTCTGAGAACAACAATTTTATTGTATTTGAGAATTTTATCACTTCGATTTTGTATTTAAGCACTGAAACTACAAAAGAAAAGAAGATCTGGTAAAATAATCATTCATTATAATCTAGAAATGAGGAATGAAGATAGACGTTTATTTAACTACCTTTAATATCAGCACCACCAGTATCATAAGTAACTCCTTTCCCAACCAACATAACAGTCTCCTTAATTTCTGAACCGCTAGGTATATACTCCAAATACATTATCCTACCCCTATGTCTTTCAACAATACTTGCGGCTCTATTAACAGCTTCAAATAAAGGATAATCCGCAGCAATTTCTTGAGCATCATCAATAGTAGTAATTTTAATGCAGCTTTCAGCAAAGTGTTTTTCCACATACTCTTGGACTTTTGGTGGCGCCATTCTTTCAGGATCTCCATCTCCAATATCACGAGCTACTTTACGTCCAGATTCTAATACTAAAGCCAGTCTTAATAATTCGTCGATTTTGGTTTCATCTGGGTGGAAAACTCCAAGCTTTTCAATTGTTGGAAGGTTACTTGGCTTAAGTTCCCTTATTTGGATAGGCTACAAATTAACACAAATCATTACAGGTTTCCAAAATTTGCCAAAAATAAAATATCATGAATTTTGGGATTAAACGATAATAGTTTAGATTATTTTTATGTAAATAATCTAGAAAATTTTTATTGGAAAATTTATTGGAAAAAATTTAATTGCAGAATTTTTTTGCGATCAATTTTTCCTGGATTTAATTTTTCTTTGTTATTGTATAAAAAATACAAGGTGTCGCTAATCGCTTGTCGTTATATAAACGTTGGCTTGTTTTTATTTATTTACTAATAAATAAAACTTAAATCCTTTTCAATTTTCAAAATAAATTGTGAAGTTTATAAAATAGGTTTTAAATTTTGTTTATTACTAAACAAATAAAAAGAAGCCAACCCTTCCGTGACAATAAGCAAGCTTTCCAAATTCATGATAATAAAGAAATCGAGTTCCCAACATTGTCTCTTTATATCTCGGTTAATTAGCCAATATGATTTTTTAACTATTTTCCGGAAAATCCCTGAAGGGTCCCTAACAAAGTAGCGAGAGAGTTTATGGGCGAGTTCTCGGACACCCTGAATACCATTTTTTGTAAGTTTAAATTGATAAGAATTTCATTTATTCTTTTTTAAGTTTCAACGTTTTATCATGCACTTAAAAAAATTTAATATAATATTGTACATAATTTAATATAATAAAAATACAATAACTGTATTTATTAAATAAATATTATTATTGATACATGACAGTATAATATTTAATCACTTATCCCGCTTGTTTATTTTAATCCTTATCATAAATAATGTAACATTGAATTTAATCTTAACATAAAACAAATGGTTTAATACTCAAGTTTAACTGAAAAATTAATTACTTTAAAATTGTTTTCAAGAGCAAAATAAATAATAAAATCACCATTTGGATAAGAAGAGAAATTTTTATAATAAGAATTTAAAATTCTAAAAATACCAACTTTGTTAAGATAATTAAAATATTAACTACTTTGTGCTCTATTACCGATTTTTATTTAAAAAAAAAACTTTAGCAATCCTATTTTGTGAGAGTAGGCCTTTGAAAATACGTTGATTTTGTAGATTTTCCCCGATTTTTAGGTATTTCAGCTATAAAAGTGTTAATTACTTTTTAATTATTGTAAATGTATTTACCAAATTTGGCCTATATATTTATTATACTATTATTTACTATTAGTAAAATTTTTACAAGAAAATTTTAATACAAGCAGGAGAAATTCGTGATTTTATTACCTATTTCATATTTGACTTGAGTTTTTTGGGGGTTGCATGAGCTACAAAATTGCTATTAACTTTTTAGTTGTTATAAATATTATTAATATTTTTGTACATTTGTTTATAATGCTACAATATATGAATATTTTTGACATAAAACTAATGGAAATTAAAAAAAACGTTGAATTTTGATTTTTTTATTTTCTGGCGATTTCAACAACAAAATAGTTAATAATTTTTTAAGTATTGTAAATATAAGTACCAAATTTATCACATGTATTAATTAAAGTATTATACGTAAAGAGGATATGGAGTCTACAAAATTATATGGGTTTTTCTCTGTTTTTAAATATCAAACTACGCGAATATGTATTGAACTAAATACAAACTAAGAATATTATATGAAAGTGGAACCTCTACTTAAGACTTGTATGCGACATTTTTTTAATATTTTATATCCAAAATGGCCAAAAGAAATCATTAAAAATACGTAAAATTTGGCCAATTTTAAACTTATATTTTTTCTTTTTTTTTTTAATTTTATATGTCACTATTATCTTGACAATAAAGATTCTTTAAAAACCTGAAGATGGGATAAAATTATCCCGAAATCGATAGTTTTTAATTTAATTTATACAAAACGTATAAATAATAAAGTTGGACTAAAAGAAAATAATAATAACAAGTTTTTCTATTTAAAAGTATTATTTAGATTTCTAACTATTAAAAAATTTCAAAAAAATACAATAAAGAAACAACGTATATTTTTAAATTTTGGTTTAAAAATTAAATTGGAATCTGAAAAATAGTTTATAGATGATGTTTTTTTTAATTTTCTTGATTTTTTTTGAAAGTGTGTTTCACTATCAGATTTTAGATGTCGCTGAAATTGAAATCCATATCCAAGAAATTCAATTTTGAACATGCGCATATTGTGAATGAAAACACGGACATTCAAGGTGCGGTTGTTTTTGCTGTAATTATAGTACTTAATAACTCTTACCACGTGTAAAGCTTCAAGTGCTCCTAAAAGCGTGACGAGCTCAGCATTTTCGAAGTTCGGGTGCGGTTGCAGAGAAATAAGGGGTTTTTTGATTCCAGCTTTAAGTGCCCGTTTTACTCCCTTATGTGCTGCATCCCTAAAGCTGCGAACATCATCGTAATCTGCATCTATAGGTGCAAGTGGGGCAAAAACAAGTTTACCACTGGGGGAATCTGGTAGAGGTAGAATAACGACCTCGCTGGAGATACTTGGATCGCAATCGACTGCTTGTTTCACCAGACTCGATATTTTTGCATGGCTTTCAGGAACTTGCACCGCAATTATTCCATCATAACCAGAAGCTGATAAATCCACCTCCTTGGCCACTTCGAAACTGATACTACAAAAAAATAATTTAATTAAATACAAATATAGAGAGCTTTTATTTACCCTTTTCGTTCCCACATGACGAAGCACTCACTGAGCGTCAGGAAATGTTTTGTTCATTAGCGTTTCTCATTTCTGTTTTATGGAATCTCCGTTTCAGAGTGGGGGTAACGTACTTTATTTTGTATGCACACTTGAATATAAATTATGGTTCAAGTAGATAGCAAAATATCACGTTTAGATATATAAATACGACCGAAGTTCAATGGAATGAAGACATTGAAATCTTTTATAATCATTTAAATTTCATCATTTCGCAAAAAATAGATACAAACCACGTGGTTTATTTTTAAATACAAACAACTTAATTATTTTGTTTTTTCAATTTAACTACTCATTTGTAGGTGGCAGTGCAGGTATTTAATTAAAATTATTTTTTATTTTTTCGGATATGGGTAAAATAGATTTGTTTTTAGGAATTTTCGAAATTAAAAAATAATGCAATTTTTATTTGTAAGAAAATAAATAATAAATAAATTTACAAAAATCCTCCCCCTTTTGTAAAAAAATAATTTAAGGCTGACTAGTTGAGGAGCTTGCTCCGGGGTAGTAAGAAGAGTAGGCAAGGCCTTGAGCATTATCCGAAGATGAGCCGCTGGTCCAAACACGTGAGTATGGTCCTCCTGAAGGTTCCCAACCAGGTTCATAAGAACTTGGGGGTGAAGTTGAAGGAGGTCCATACATACTCATCGGAGGCTCAATTGGAGTCATACTCATTGGCATGGGCATGGGCATTCCTAAAAAAATAAATAAATTTGTCCGTTGTTTAATTTGAAAAAAAATCACTAGCTTTACCCAACGTATTTTTGTAACTACAAACCTGCTTATCGGATTAGTAAGGTTTTAATTTCTAAAGAAAATGCCTACTGGCTTCATTTAGGTGTTGTTAGTCGTTAATAATTAATACAATTTTGTGCAGTAAGGAATGATTTTTATTTTATTTTCAAATTAATTGCATAACCGCTTGGAGTATTTAAGATTGTTTTATCAAAATCTGTTCCTACTTTACTTTGCAATTTGCATTTTAAGTAATTAATAATTGAGTAAAACCCGTAACGTTTTAATCATACTAGGAAGAAGCGAAAGTTTTTGATATCATGAACTTATGCAAATTTTAGGATAATTATTATATCAGTTATCGCAACATGTTAGTACTTAAGGGACTTAAACTATTATATAATGACATAATACGTAAAAGTTACGTCCTATTTTTGAAAGCATGTAAAATTTGATTAGAGATATTCTGATTTTAAAATGATTGTTTATTTTCTTACCCGATTTTGATAAGAATTGGTAGGCAATAAATCCAATAACAATGATAATAGCCAATTTGCTTAAAATCAAAGCTTTCAAAGCTTTAACTCCAATGAGGGCTACAAAAATTGGCATCAAAGCTTTCATTTTCAGTTTGAACAAAAGTAGAGCTGGTAATAACAACTTTTTCTTCAATAATCCTCTACCTGAAAGTAAAAAAAGAACAAATAATAAATATGCATGGATTTCAAATTTAATCCCTATTATTTTTTACCTTGGCTGTTACCATTAGAAGCAACATCCAATCCAGATTTTGGGTTGTAAACCACCTCAGCTTTCCCAAAAATTGGTTCAGGTAGGGTAATACGAAATTCGTGTGTTTTTACAACACGAGCGGCTCGTTTGAATATAGCTTGATCCATATTCTATTAAAAGACATTTATTACCTTTAATTTGATTTTATCATATTTCATGAGGTCTAATTGATTTCCAGAAAAAATTTAAATGTAACTTTTAGAAATTTATCAAAAACAATTATTTATTAATAAACAATTTATTATAATTTTTTTGAAAGGGTGGTTATTTACCTTAATGGAGCGTGCGTCACTTTTGATATTCAAAATTCCATCGAGATAAGACAAAACGTTCTCCTTGACGCATTCCACGGCAGAACATTTGGTCAAAACATTGTAGACAAGATCGTTTCCAGATCGTGGGGTTGCAATATTTTCTGCGAAGACGCAGTTGGCCAGGAATGCAATTGCTGCTAAACGCCACATTGTTTACTGTTTGCCTTGTTGTTACTGTGCTTTAGATTGTGGGTGGGTGCGGTTATATATTCGATTAGCGGGTTAGGGGATCGGGTGTGATGCGTGTGTTAATTAGCGTCGAACTTTTTTTTAATATGGTCAGCGTCCGCTAGCGCGTCCGGTTGCGCCAAAGAATGCGCCTCCACCGAGCTTTTAGTGAAACCGTTTTCGATTTTGCGACGCAGATTCAAATTTTTGCCCCACTAAACTACATTCAAAATTATTTACCTGCTTAAAAGTCTCATTAGTATTCTCAAAAGAACTCAAAACTTTCCAAAAACATAAAATTATCTCTTACTCCCTTATTTTCTAATTATTGTTATACAAAAATATCGCCAACTTCAGTCTCTAAAAACTGTATTTTTTTATATAAGTTGTTTTACAACATATCAACAAAAATATACTTTTTTCATAAGGATGTCGTTGAGAGTTACAAAATAAAGAGGGAAATAACATATTTCTGAAATATTTTAGACCAGCGCTGTCCAACTTCTCTTAGCAAGCGGGCCATTATTTCTTTAGCAAATATTTCGCGAGCCGAAAAGGATAGGTAAATGAAAAGTCAGTTCATGTCAAGTCAAAAGTTATTTTATTTATACGATAGTTCTGCTGCTTTTTCAAATTTTTTAATTTTTTTACTAATGTTATTCTGGAGGGTCCGTGCGCGGGCCGTAAAAAAAAGCTCCTCGGGCCGTAAGCGGCCGCCAGTTTTAGATCATAATATTTTAGGGAAAAACATTAATCTTTCGCAACAGGGAATGGAGTTCTTTGAACTTCCCTAGAACTAACTAGAAAGTTGAAAGTATCGAAGATTATAGGGAATGATCAATTTTACCAATTTTAACCAAATTTGATGATTTTAATGTCTCTACTATTATAGCAAGAGTTCTCGCAGCGAAACCCCATTGATGTGCAAAGACTAATAAGTGTAGGTATTTAGTGTAAGAAAAATAGAGAGATTCATAATTGGTTATAAAAAAAGTGCTTGGTAAAGGTTCTATGACGTTCACTTCTCATGACTTAGGTCGAAACCGGTCAAGTGATAATATTCGATAATATAAAGAAAAATACAGTTATGAATCTCTCTTTTTTTCCTCACACTCAGCCTTATACCTAATCAACGAAAAATTCTATAAGTATTAAATCAAAATATCGAGGAAGTTTGAATATCGAAACATAATTTATTTATTAAGTCAGGAAAGGGAAAAGACCTTAATTGCCAAACGAAAACTAGTTTTTTAAATTAAGGCCTTTCCCTGACTTAATATGAGTAACCAAACTAATTGAAATTTCCGATTTGAAAAAAAAATATTTTATTTAATTTATTTATTGTATATCATAATATAGCTCCTTTGAGGCAGTAGATCCTTGGTCACCCATACAATTATGGCTTAACAAAAAAGATAGTTGAATAAAAAAACTATAAAGCACAAAGATCATTCGTGGTACAAAGGTATTTTTCCTGAAGCAGATGGAAGCAAATGAATTAAAACCAAAAAAGTGACGAATATTCTTGCTGAAAATACTTTTAAAAAATTCGCCTGTCAGGTCAGCACCCCCCCCCCCCCCCCCCTCCTCCCCAGATCTCAGATTTGTGCATTTGAAAAAAATCTTTAGAATAAGGTCTGTCTGGAAGTATTCCATTTCTACATTTTTTTCATGAGTTTTGAAGCTCATAGTAGGTATTCTTGAAATTTATGACTGCGACTCTTCGACAAAGTTTTTGGGCTCTTCAAGCAAATGTATTTTTTTTTAAATTTTAGTGCTTAAAATAAGGATTACTATTTACTGCTAAAACTTAAAGATCGATTTACCAAAAAACACATTTTGAGACTTTGAGTCTTTTAAACCCAAGCTCCAGAATTAAACAACAAAAGATCCCTTTTTTAAGATTTTCATACAAATCCTTAAAAGGTTCTTAAAACTGGTCCTTTCTTATTTAACTTTTGCTTATTCTTATGAAATTTCACAAAAATCAAAGCTTTCATGATTTTTGGCAATTTCGGAATTACTTAAATTCGTAAATGCTTAGTATTTTGAATTTTTTCCAGTTTCTTCCGATTTTCCATAAATTTATCATGTTCTTTTAATTATTTCCAAAATTGTAAAGCTTTTATAAGGTTTGTATGCACATTAGTATTTTTTATAAATATGAGAAAGATACTTTCTAAGAATAACCAATATAGTTTATCCTTTCTTAGTATTTTGATGTTTTTCCCAGTTATCCTTATCCTTACAGTTTTATACCAGAATTATAAAGCTTTTACGTTACAGTGAAAGTAGAAAATACGTGGTGTTAACAATCACTAGTGAATGTATTATCAACAGTCATTTAATTTTATATGAGGTACATATACAGGGTGTCCCATTTGACGTTGGACTGTATGGGTATCTTTGTTATTATTGGAGATAGAAAGTCGGTTAAAGGGACAAAGTAGTAGGAGATTGTTTCCAATAATAATAATTCATTTACAAAAAAATTGAATATCGCATCGTTCCAACGCTATCATGAAAAAACAAGAAAATGCGATTTTTTAAATATAGCTATAACTTATTTTCTGTGGTACCAAAAAAGTTTTTTGACATAATACAGACAATTTTTTGTGTACAACAAATGAAATATTTTTTTCTCTAACGGATTGACCGGAAATGAACAAAACTCATTTTTTTTCTAATGGCAATATTTTTTCTGAGTAGTTTGGTATACCATATGTCATATGTCATATTTAAAAAAAAATAAAAGTATTATTTGATTTAACAAACTAACATTGGACTTTAAGAGATGTAAATTGTCAATAACATAAATCTAACTATTTAAAATATTAAATGTAAAACAAATATTAACACATATGTATTGGCAGTTTACATCTATTCAAGGCCATTTTTGGTTAGTAAAATAAAATTATTTCTATTTTTCTTAAAATATTACTTATGATATATCAATTTACTCAGAAAAATACACTAATTCCGAATATGTGTATATCCAATATGGCTGCCAAAAGGAAAAAATAAGTTTGGTTCATTTCCGGTCAACCCATTTGTTTTACTACATGTACACAAAAAATTGTTTGTATTAATTCAAAAAAAATTTCTGGTACCACCGAAAATAACGAAGTTATAGCCATATTTTGAAAATCGCATTTTCTTGTTTTTTCAAGATAGCGTTGGAACGATGCGATATTCAAATTTTTTGTAAATGAATTTTTAATATTCGAAAAAATCTTTACTACTTTGTCCATTTAACCGACCTTCTATCTCCAATAATAACAAAGATACCCATAGAGTCCAACGTCAAATGGGAGACCGTGTATAGTCTATTTTACAGCTAAATGTCAATTGAACTATATTCAAACTTCATTGACATACTATCATACGTAGATAATAGTATTATTTATTTTTAATTTCGTTTTTTAGGTAATTCGTGATTTCGTAATTCATTAATGCCAATTTACTCAAAAATTTTTGATAGTTAATTTTATGAATGAAACTTTATTTAATACATACTATTTTTATTGGCCACATTCACTAATACCTCTTAGTGAATGTTTTCCTACAACTTCTACTGTGCTACTCGTTTTTGATAAACATTCTTCTTACTTAAAAGGCGATACAAAAATTTTACGCAAATGTTTAAATTTAAATGTTCGTTTTTTTAAAGTAAAATGTTATTTTCTAAATATATTAAAAAATGTATAATTTTTTATAGCACCGTTTTAATGACAAAAATATCTATCAAATACGTTTTAAAAAATTGATGATATCATAGGGAAGTCACCATTGACGTCATCATTATTTTTTTTTATACCAAATGATGGCATTTTAAAAACTGAAATTGACCTGTGCGAGCGATTTTTCGAATATAAAATTGTAAATATGCAAATTAATAAAATAGTATTATAGTAAAAGTTGTTTCTTTTTAAAAGACCGAATAAACAACACAAAATTCCAAATGTGACACAGTAAATCAAAATTCTCAGAAAAACACACTGACTCCAAACAAGTGTAATTCCAATATGGGCGCTGTGTAGGTAATCAAGAATCAAGTGAACTAAAAATACGGTTGTTAGGGAGACGAGAACTGTTTAGATAGATGTCATAGAGTGGATACGAATAGTGTACAAATATTGAAGATTATAATAAATCTATTAAATAAATAGTATTTCTTTTAATTGATAAAACTATACATGGTGAAAATAAAATATAAAGAAAATGTCAGAAGTTGAAAATTTGAGAGAAGAGTTGGAGGATCTAAGTACATTAGTGGAGTCATTGCGAGAAACTATTGTTCAAAATACTCAAGATTCCAGTAGTAAAAAATATACTACAAATACTTTAATGAATTCTATTCCATCTATAAAAGAATTTTCTTTTCAAAAGGAAGATTGGGAGGAATGGTATCAACACTATAAATTATACAGAACGATTTTAAACTTAGAAGCAGAAAATGAAGAAACTCAAATTGTGAACTTGTTGATGCATATGGGACAAGGTGTCATTAAAATGTTTAATCGACTTAAAAAAATATAGGTCTTATAAAGTTTTAATTGAAGATATTGATAAATTATATTGGGAATTTCGACTACGGATAGATGGCGCTATTTTGACGTAAATTTGAAAAAAAAATGGAGGAAAAAGTAATAACAGATTTTTACGCCGACTTAATTTTTATCGGTTTTAGTAACTGCGGCTCTGTTTGGATCAAGTTTTTTGTGTTTAAAAATTGTGTTTATCTTTTATTGACCAGTGTGTGTTATTTTGTACTTGCATAATTGCTTAAGGGGTTAGGCCACTCTAGGATTAAAAAAAAGAAATTTTAAAACAGGCACGGATCAACTTAAAATCGGTTAGAAAAGAAGCCCAGGAGCAGGATATTAATGTGGAAGGCCAATTGTATGGTAGAGGCATCGGAAATTGAAGGTAGGTACATAAAAATACTTTGAAAGTATTTTTTTCGAAACCATATTTCTCAAATTGGCCGGACTCCTAACTCATACAATTCTTGACCTATTGACTTTAAAATTTAACTGTTTATTCAAAATTACATTCTCTATAGAAGTACGTAGGATTTTTTTAATATATTGAAAAAAGAAAAAAATGCCATGAAAAATCGCTATAAATTTACCTACAACAAAAGATCTATTCAATATAATAAAAAAATCCTACGTATTTCTATAGAGAATGTAATTTTGAATATACAGTTAAATTTTGAAGTCAATAGGTAAAGAATTGTATGAGTTAGGAATCCGACCGATTTGAGAAATGTTGTTTCGAAAAAAACGCTTTCACAGTTTTTTTTATGTACCTACCTTCAATCTGCGATGCCTGTACCATACAATCGGCCTTCCACATTAATATCCTGCTCCTGTACTTATTTTCTAACCGATTTTAAGTTGATCCGTGACTGTTTTAAAATTTAAATATTTTTAAAATCTTTGAGTGGCCTAACCCCTTAAGTACAATGTTTTGGGGTAAGTAATACATTACAGCCTGTAATAAATATTATTATTTTAATATAGTAATAATATACCCAAGGAAACTGATTTATAACTGCACGGAAATAAATTTTACAAAAACAGGTTATGTCAAGGTAGACCTTTTCTAGCTTCAGCAAATAACTCCCAGAGGGCGTATCCCAAGTCGAAATTCCCAATAGCAAATCTGTTAATTTAATTTATGAGAGAGCACGATTTATTAAAAGAAATACTATTTATTTAATAGATTTATTATAATCTTCAATATACAAATATACAAACATTGAAGATTATAATAAATCTATTAAATAAATAGTATTTCTTTTAATTGATAAAACTATACAGGCGCCATAAGAAAAAACAAAGTTTAGATTATTTCCTGGCAATCCAGTAACTTAAGAAAAAATCTGATTGGCTTATTGAATTTAAGATAAAAAAACCGCCTCTAATCATATTTTGAAAATGGCACTTTTTGGTTTTTTCAAGATGGTGCCGAAATGATGCAAAATTCAACCGTATTTTTCAACGAATTATTATTCAATATAGAAATATGAACTACTTTGTCCTTTTAACCGACTTTCTATCTCCAATAATAACAAAGATACCTATAGAGTCCAACGTCAGATGGAATACCCTGCATAGTTTTCATCAATAACTGCACCATACTCCATTCAGTTTCAAGATAGAGTAAATAACAATAAAGTGTCACATGGAAAACGAATTTTATTGGTCGTTTTATTTTTCAGAAACCTATTCAGAAATTTTAGCCCGCGATTGTAAGTTTCATACAATATTAAATCTTTAATAGGAGAAATATTAATTGTTTAATTTTTGAAACACGTCAAGCACCGATACCGACAATGAAATGGATAATTTAGTATTTAGCGCTCTTAAGAACAGACTTAAAAGAAATAATCTTGGTAGCTAAATACGGTTCTGTAGAAGGTTACGTTGATATAAATTTGTTGTTTGTCACTCTATTTTGAAACTGAAAGGAGTATAATTATATACCAGTAGCTCGTGACAGTTTTTGCTCTTCGATTTCATACAGCATGCCTTTTGGAGGAGATAATATTTACCCCATAATAACAAAGAAAAGCGGGTGCTAAACCCCAGCACGCTTTCCGATCATATGGAAAATTGCATTATCATTTTGACAAAAATCTTGGGTTTTTCTCTGATTTAATAATGCTTGCCCTTTTAGCAAAAAATAAAATAAATTTAAGTCTTGAAAATTATAGGCATGCGTTTCGCACGGTCCCAAAGGGCTCAAACCGTCCGTTATCTTGTAATAAAAAAATATGATTTTCCGCGTTTTCTACTGCATGCCAATGAAAAGAATTAAAGTTTGTGTCATAAAACCCCCATAAAAAATTGGCCCAAGGGTGGAAAATTTAGGAAAAGTTTTGTGAAAATTTTAAATTAATTATTTTAATTTGATTTGTAATTTGCAGTTCAAACCTCAATGGTACCAGATGGGCCCAGAACTCTATATAGTAGTAGAATGGACAAGGGAGAGTGTCGCTACTGGTAATTATTTATAATGTGGAGAGATGAGGATGGTAACAACTCCCCTCTCTTTCAAAGCCTAGACAACGCCATTCTTAAAAACAAAAATTATTTAGAAAAGTAGAGAAAAGAAACAAAAATATTTAGTGAAGTGTCCATATAAAAATATTTGGAATACATTTAACGTCCATGAATTGGATTAATGTAAAAAATTAAAGTAACCGGTACTTCGGACAATATTTTATTGCTGATGAACATAATCGTGGGCTTCATCAGAGCTCTGATTTTCTTAAGAGTGGTCAAAGCAAATAATATTTTAACGATGGAATTGGAATACCAATTTGATGCCATTAAAAGCTTTTTTGGATGGGATTTTTTATCTCTTCAACTAACAGAGTTTATGGCCTGTAAATTTCAAAAATTCGGCCGGCGCGTTCACGGCGCGGCGATCCTTTAAAAATACTCCGAATTCAGAGCTGGGATTTTTCACATGTGTTTTTGGATCGTTTTTTAACTGATTAAGAAAATCGATTTTTCTTTTGATTCACATGGAGTGACCCCCTTAATCAGACTATGTTGGCGAAACGTTAGTAATTGATCAATATCCGCAATAAAATCTTGTCCGAAGTACCGGCTACTTTAATTTTTTCCATATATAAAAATAAATATAAACCAGACTACAAATCTTCAAATTTCGACGTCCCCAAATAAATAGTTTGGATGCCAAAAACTCTGATGAAAAACCAATAAAAAATCGAATTGAATGAAATAAATTTTTTATAAAACTTTTTTTAGGATAATTAACTATCGAAATTTGACCAAAAATGTTAAACGACTAAAAAGAAAAAAACACTGCTAATGAATTAAAAATATAATTCCAAAATTGAATTCATGAAATGACACATTTTTTCCTACTTAATATGAGCCCAAGCGCCACACGCTAATCTACTTTAAGCTTATTAAATTCCAAAGCCTAAACCGTTTGAATAACTTTCAGTTTCAGCGCAATAAATAGCATTGTGGTGCTAGTTTAAATATTAGTTTCAGACAGTCAATCAATCAGAAAACATTAACTAAATATTTTAATTGAATTAAACATGTCACTTACAAAAATTTGCTTGTCTTTACTTTTGTTGGCTGCAGCTACTTTAGCTACTCCAACACCTGAAACAGGTGAAGCTCGAGAATTATCATCACTCGAGGATAATATCGTAGAATTTATGAGGAACCAGGAATTTTCAATTGATTTACCTTTTGTTGGAACACAAGTTACACTGGGAGCTAGGAATTTGAATGAAGATGAAGTCGATTTGAAAGTTAAGGTTTCATCTGTTGAACAAGGTAAGTATATAAAAAATCTGTTTCACTTATCTTTTTTTGACAATTAAAAAAGAGTACCATTAGTTTTTTCTTTAGATATTGAATTATTTAAAGTTAGTCTTTTTAAGTTGTTAATTATTTTGTTTTAGCTCGTAAGAAGTCGAAATTGAAGAAAATCTTTGCTCCAATCCTAATTTTGGTGATCCTAAAGGCAATCACGTTGATTCCTTTGGCTTTGGGAATTCTTGGATTGAAGACTTGGAATGCCATTCAACTTTCATTCGTCACTTTTGTGATATCAATTTCTTTGGCTGTGTATGAATTGTGCAAGAAAGTATCTTCTGATCATCAGCCCATCATCGCTCATTCAGCTCCATGGAGTGCAGCAAGAAGCATCAATGATGATGCCCAAGAGTTAGCATACTCAGCGTATTTTAGTTGAATAAAATTTTATTATTTATGATTATTTATTGAAACTTTGTTGGACTGTTAAATAAAAATATTTATTAAATTTTTTTTTTGTTCATCTCGTTGGTTTTTTTAAATATAATATCTTTCATTTGATTAGTCTTTAAAGACTTCTAAATCTTTCTAATAATATAGATATTTTTAGTTAGTTCTTATTGACACTAAAAAAATGTTCTTGGTTTTATAAAGTTTCTCTCAATTCTCACGACTTTCATTTTAGTTTTCTGAGTTTTTAAATCCTTTTTTCTAAACTTTTTACAAATACATTGGTATTTTTTATAACTTCATAATTATTTAATTCAAAAAGTAACAAAAAATTAAAGTTATCTTTTTAGAAAAGATTTGGGTCCTAAAATAGTGTATTAAAAAAGAATTTCATAAGTCGCATATTGTAGCACGAGTTCTATTTTGAAATAAGAGCCGCGTAGCGGTGACTATTTTAATGAAGATGTGCTACTATCGACTTATAAAACGAGTTTTTTATACTAGTATTTTTATTTTGCGCCTTTTTATCTATTTAAAACAAAGTATTGTAGTTTTCATTTTTAGTAAATTTTCTGGTACTTGGCAACTCTAATCTCAAGTTTGTCAAATCATCAAATAACCTGTAAATTGCTGGCAACTGCCATTTTAAAACCAACAAAATTCAGTGCTACCAGCTTCGAAAAGATAGATTCACCTGCTATATACGCACTCAAAATAGTGCGTTTATAGCTGATGATTAATTTTTAAAAAAGTTTTGGGAGAAGTTTGGACATACTATTTTGTGTCAGAAAATAGTATATTATTCAACGAGCGAGAAATGATAGCCATTATTCACGAAGACCATTGTTATTTTTCGTATTTTAGACATATCACGATTTATCCATTGCACGTTCCCAATAGGTTGGTCATTGAAGCTTTGTGATTGCTCCGCACACGGATAAGTATATCAAAAGATTAGAATCGTTTATTCAATAGTCGTGGAAAAAATTCCATCGTTTGATGCAAGAAACATGTAACTCTTGTTAGTTTTAATTTTAGTCAAGAAACGGACTATCTAGTTACACAACATTGAATTTTTAAGTGTTTTATACAGTCTTCTGAAAATATAGAAAATTTGAGTTACCTCTTTTTTGGAGTAAAGCCTTAAATTCTAAAAAAATGGTGTTTGAATAAACCAAATTCTACCAAAATTTTATAAATTATAAATTTTTGTTCTCAAAAAGGAGGTAAGTCCAATTTTTTAAATTTTCAGAAGACCGTACAAAACGTTTTAGAAACTGACCAAACTCCACGGGCAAGGGTTCTTCTTGAAAGCATGAGATTGTAATAATATTATTTTTTGGACATTCATGAAATGAAAAAACTCCTTTACTTTCTTACTGTTTTCCTTGATTCTTGAAATAAAATTTAAGAAGGCTCTTTTAAAAAGCTGTTGTAGCCCAAAATTGCTTTCTTTCTCTTCTAATTTTCGAGAGTTTTACAAAGTGTAATAATCTTTTTAAATTATTGTTAACAAAATACCAAACCTTCGTGTTAAAAAAAACCTTTGCAAAAATAATGATTTTCTCCAAACGCCATTAAAGCACAGCCTTATGTGACGTTTGACATGTTTTAACAAGTCATTTTTATGTTCCTTGACTCTATGCTCATATTCGTGCATTTCCGAAGTAAATCGCTTAGAATCGGGTATAGTTTGCATTGACAAGGTTTAGAAAGGCGGAGTAGAAATGCATTTTAGGCAGCCCAATATACGCTGACTTTGTATTGTGTATTGAATGTAAATTATATGTCAAATTTTAAAATTATTTATTATGTATTACTATATTATAACTTTGGACGTTTAAAGAAAAAATAGCATGTTTAATTCGAAGTAAAAGAACTTTTTGTGGCTCGTATGTATCCGCGAGACTCGCAGAGCTCGTCCCGTAAACCTACATGCTCGCCACAAAAAGTACTTCTTTTACTCTTAATAAAACAATATACTATTCTACCTATTTCCCGACATAATACCTTTTAATTTTTTATTTGGGCAAAAAAGCATATTAATAATAAAATTTTATTTAAAACAAACAAAAAATAAATATTATACATTATTTCATAATTAATTTACATAAGAGGAATAAGCCTTTTCTTGAGCTTCATCGCCCAAGCTCCTGGCATAATGGTTGTACTGTTCCCATGGGTTATGAGCTGAAATTTGTGGGTGAGCATTATCTGCAGCAATCTTCTTGCAAAGCTGGAAGATGGCCAAAGAAACTGAGACTACAAAAGAGAAGAATGATAATTGCAATGCATTCCAGGCCTTCAATCCAAGAACACCCAAAGCCAATGGAATCAAAGTAATGGCCTTCAATAGCACGAAAACAAGGATGGGGACCAAAATTTTCTTCAATTTTGATTTACGAGCTAAAACCATTCAATTATTTTGATGAATTAATCAAAAGTATAATCACCACCTTCAACACCTCCTCCAAATTTAAGCTTTAGATCAACTTCATCTTCATTCAAATTTCTAGCACCTACAGTTACTTGAGAATCGAGTAAAGGTAATTTAAAAGTTACATCATGAGTTTTAATGTATTTTTCAACATTTGCTTCTAAACTTGAGTCACTTCTTCCTGAATCAATTTCATTGATGGAATAAGAGTTACGGCTTACTTCAACATCTTCAGATAGCTGAAATTTATTAATATTTTATTTTAGGTGGTTATATTAAAATTTAATTTACCTTGTAGTTATCCTTTTTGAAAACATTATCCAAAAACGTCATTACTTTGAATTTGATGCAAGCAATTGGATCCTCCTCATTGCACATGGATCTCATCTCTTCTACAGTGGAATCCAAAAACGTTCCCTTCCAAAATGTGTTATCTGTTGGCGTTGCTGCGGTTGCAACAACCAAACAGACAAGTGCAGCACAAATTTTAATTTGCGTCATTTTTTGTTTTAGTTTCTTACTCGATTAGTCGTGAAGAACTGTGGTCTATTGCAATGCCTCGCTGGTATTTATTCGTTCGATTTGATGATATATTTCCGTTGTTTGTCTATGGAGTATTAAAAGTGACCCATACAAACCCTGCATACTAATTTTTGTAGGTGAAAATTAAGGACGTTGCTTAGTTATTCAGCACGGCCGTTATAGATCCGCAAAATTGAGTTATTTGGTTCTATTTGCTTTTTTAAATAGTGACTTTAAATTTTGTTTCGTTTAAGGCATTTAATTTGTAATTTGTTGCGGTAAAAAAACGAAATAATTTTCAGAAATTAAAAAAATTATTTAAAAGTTATTCCGCACGGCCAATATTGTATGTATATCCGCAAAATTGAGTTATTTGGTTCTATTTGCTGTTTTAAATAGTGACTTTAATTTTATTTCATTTAAGGCATTTAATTTGTAATTTGCTGCGTTAGAAAAACGAAATAATTTTTAGAATTAAAAAAAAAATATATTTCTTATAAAATCCTAATTTCCTAATTCTTCAAAATTTCTTCTTTTAATAAAAACCTAGTCTGCAATATGATTGACACCTTTAAACGCGAAAACTTTCGAAATCTGTAAACGCGAGTGATTTCTTTTAAGGGGCAACCGGAAGGCAGAAATTGACCTTTTATCATTCAGATTTTTAAAGTTAACAAAACACAATAAAATAGTTTTCCACTTAAATGAAAAATACTTCACTTTTAAATAAATATTTCAGTTTAAAAAAATATTTACGCTATAGAAACGATGGATAAGCACTTTGAAGCGCAAGTACATATATTCCCATTCCCATAACCAAACCTAATCTAACATTTATTAAATAAAATACAAACTGTGATTTTTTAGAGAATTCGTATAGTTTGAAGATACCTTATACAAACTGCAAACTTATGAATTTATAGCGGAAAGCTTAAAGTAGAAATTTATTTTATCCAAACTGCTCACCAATCATTTTATAGTGGTGGGATTTCTTTTTCAAAGTTGACACCTGCTATATTAATGTACTTATTTTATAGTTTAAATGATCCTTACCCAAAGTCCAAATCAATCGTTCTAAAGTTTGATTGTCCAAATTTAAAGCCATATCTTTAAAGTGAAATTATACAGGGTGGCCCCGATTTTACTTCCCAGGAAATATCTCAGTTATTTGAAGAGATAAAAATATAAATCAAAAAGTGCTTTGAACGGCAGAACTTATACCTTATAATTTCATTCTAAAAGAATTATTGGTATTTACCACTCTTAAGATGCCATCATCATTTTTTTTCTTTAAAGGGACACCCTGTCTTTTATAGTTTATATTGCATCTACAATTTATTCTAGAAACAATGATATGCTACACTTAGTATTTTAGGTACATTTTGTGAATAAAAAATTAAAATATTGATCGAAGTTTGAATAATATTATGCAAAATTATTTATTTAGTTTTTTTATAAAAGTTTATAATTTACGGTTAGGTTCAGTTAATTTAGGTTAAGTTAAGTTAGTTTAGATTTCAAATATTTTCTTAAAAAAACTAAATAAATAATTTTGCATACTACTTCGATCAATATTTTAATTTTTTTATACACAAAATGTATCTAAAATACTAAGTGTAGCATATCACTGTTTCTAGAATAAATTGTAGATGCAATATCAATTTTAAAAGATAGGGTGCCCCATTAAAGAAAAAAAATGATGATGGCATCGTAAATACCAATAATTTTTTAGAATAAAATTATGAGGTATACGTTTAAAGCTCATTTTGATTTATATTTTTATCTCTTCAAATAACTGAGATATTTCCTGGGAAGTAAAATCTGGGCCACCCTGTATATTCCCCATTTTAAAATTCGGTTGATATTTGCATTTTTTTGTCATAAAAAATTTTCCACTGAAGTTTTTTTTTAATTTCTTTTTTTTGTGCATTAGAAAGTCTTGTAGTTATTATTTGTTATAAATTTTGTCTTTGTGGAGTAAACTAAACAGTTTTAAAGGAGCAACAAAGAAAGCACTTCGTAAAAATTGCGCGCTTTTCTCTATTTTCCAAATTTCTATAAAACAAAAAATTATAACATATTCTTTATGTGCCACTTTAAAGTGTTCTTTAATGAACATGCTTAAAATGAAAACGTTTAATATTCTTATTTGTTTTAAGCACTTTTATTAAGTTTTTATGGGGATTTGAAAAACAGGCAAAATTTAAAAGAAAATTTATGTTGTTTTAAAAATACAACAAAAATACGTAAAACAAAACGAGATATCACATGTTGTCATTTTAATGTACCTGAAGTTTTAAACGTTCGATGGACGAAAAATTATATAAAAATTTGAAAGATAAATTTTTATTTATATTATCTTATAAATTAATTTAACTGGAGCAAAAACATAATATTCATTTTAAGCATTCTCTTTAATCTAGCACAAAAAAGAATATGTTATTACTTTTTGCTTTACAGAATTTTGGAAAACAGAGAAAAGCGCACAATTTTTGCGAAGTGCTCTCTTTGTCGCTCCATTAGTACTGTTTTATTAATTAAATACTGGTGATTTTGCAGATACTTTTATTAATGTTTACTTGCACACAGCTGCTAAATTACAACAACTTATGAATTTGTTGCAATACCAGTCATCTTCATTTTGCGTACATGCGTATAAACAACTATACAGGTTGTTCCGGAATAACTGTGACAATGTTTAGGGGTGATAAAGGAAGTGACACTAAGGATTTTTGACTTATAAAGTATTTCCCGGAAAGGCTTCCTTAAAAAGTTATACCACTTCAAAAATTTAAATAAGAAATAGTTTTTTGTAAATAAAATAAATATTACAAGAGATATTAATTTGAAATTTTGCCGATAGTTTTTAAAATAAGGATACACATTTACGACCAATAAAAGTTTTAAAAATATTTTCAGGGGCGTTACCTTTGGGGGGGGGGTCATCAACTTTTTTTGATCATATTTTTTATTTCTTTACGTTTTTGATAATTTTAAAAGTACTAAAATAATCCTTGATCAATGTTATACAGAAAAGGTACAAAGCTACTCTTATTGTATGTCGCTCCGGTGCTTCATTTAGGAGTAAAAGTAGATTTTATAATTTTTAGCTAAAAATATGAATTTAAAAAACAACTTCAACGTAGGTTAATTTACCTAAAATATGATTACTAAATATTTGGGCTGCTCCATATGCAAGATGCATGTCTGGTAATTCTGCATTTGACAATCTATGAATTTTTAATATTGCAATAATACGACTAACTATCAAACACTAATTAGAAAATATTAAAGGCTGCTTAGACCTTTTCTGTAGAACATTGATCAAGGATTATTTTAGTACTTTTAAAATTATCAAAAACGTAAAGAAATAAAAGATATGATCAAAAAAAGTTGATGACCCCCCCAAATGTAACGCCCCTGAAAATATTTTTAAAACTTTTATCGCCAAAATTTCAAATTAATATCTCTTGTAATATTTATTTTATTTACAAAAAACTATTTTTTTTTTAAATTTTTGAAGTGGTACAACTTTTTAGGGAAGAATTTCCGGGCAATACTTTATAAGTCAAAAATGCTTAGTTTCACTTAATCTGGCACCCCTAAAAATTGTCATAGTTATTCCGAAACACCCTGTATATTACATATGCTCTTCCCTAATAACAGAAATAAAAAGTAAGCGAAAGAGAAATATTCTTAAAAATATAGTTTAAAATTTTAAGATTATGATTTTTAAATTATTAAAGTAAGAATTTTCTCATTTTAAGCAGAAATTTACAAAGAACCTGATTTGCATTTCGAAAGTTTAGTTTAGTTTATTAATTTTACGGGATCATCCCTTTTTTACAAAAAATACATAAATATTATAATCAAAGGTGTAAACGGATACAAATAACATACAAACAATAAATAGGATCAAAAAAATTACCAAATACATTATATAAACTTAAATAATACAGTACCAAAATTGAAAAACGAGTATCTATACATTGTATTTTGAAAGAGCAATATGACGGAAGAGATTACGAAATTTATCGAAACTAAAAGTGTATATTGAGTAATTTACTTGTGCAGTCTAAAGCAATAAAAACTTCTAGTACTCCTACTCTGAGGTGGTGAAATATAAAAATTTAATTTAGACACAAGTAAGGAACAATCAATGGAACCAGGTACAAGATTATAAAGAAAATACATGTCTGCTAACACTCCCCTAGAGGAAGTAAATCCAATTTAGTAGCATATTCTGGTAATTAGAATTATAATCTTTTATCTGGAGTCTGATAGCGACTTTTGGTGTAGCAATTTTTTTATGCTTTCAATCAATCCAGATATATTCGCGAAATATGGACTCCACATGTCACTCTAATATCTATCTGACCAGGGAGACAAAAAGTATTTTAAATGTGGAAATGCTTCAAATGCTAAAGTCTTTGCTTGATCTATTAATGAAACCTAATGTTTTGAAGGCTGTGTTGGTAGTATTGGAGATGTGCTTATTAAAAGGTAGATCTGCAATGAAGATCCTAGATCCTTTATATCTTCGACCACTTTTAATTCAAGGCGACTAATGAAGTATTTTCGTTGAATGGATTTTTGTTGCGAGTAAATGTTATGAATTGATATTTGCTGTTCTTAATGTAGTGTGTAAAGTCGTTCACAAAAAGCAGAAATAGAATTGGACCAGAAAGGGATCCCTGAGGGACACCCGACGTCACATTAATAATCTTAGATGTACTGTCGCCAATCCTAATTTACTGAGTCCTGTTCAAGAGAAAACTTGAAAGCCAATTAACAACCTTGTCGGAAAATACGATAAATCTTAGCTTCTCCAAGAGTGTATCAAGTCAACTATATTAAACGCTTTGGAAAAATCCGTGAATATGGAATCCACTTCACAAGATTCTTCCAAGGCAGTAGACAAGAACTCATGATATTGCAGAAGGTTCGTGACTGTCGAACGCCTCCCAAGTAACCCGTGCTGTTCCTCAACAATAAGATTTTTACAAGCCTAAGAAAGTTGAGAAGATATTAGTTTGTCCAGAATTTTAGGAATTGCTTATTGTATGCAAACTCTTCTATAATTTTCAATTATATTGCGCATTCCAGCCTTGTGCATAAAGTTGTCTTCCATGTAGTAGGAAATTTTGACAAAAGTAGGAAAATAGGCTTCGCGATTATTACAATTTTTTAAAAACATGTTGGAAATACCACCAGGACCTTTGGTTAATGTATTCTTTAGAGAATTTATTACTCCAATACTGTTTGGAGGTTTATAGAGAATTTGAAAGAAGGCATTACAGCAGCAGGAGTGGTATAAACTAATTGAAAGAAATCGGCAAAGTAATTTACAGTATCATTAACATTAGTGCTTTTTATATCGTTTCTATAAATCGTCGTAGTAGGAATATCGTCATCTTTATTTAGGTTGCTAACATATTTCCAAAATGACGTAGGTTCTCTCTTTATATTACCAATTTTATTGCATATTATTATAGCATGCTTTCAGAGGTTTATGGAACATGTTTTTTATATTTTTCTGAAGTAAATAGTTTAAAAGTAATAAGGGTTTTAATTTTCAATTTCGGCAAGACTGCTTTATTTTTGAAATTAAGCATTTTACAGAAAAATGTTTTAAATAAAAGTTGTATGTTTCTTTGTGACGAATAAGTTTTCGACAACGCCGCACCAATATATTTTGAAAGTAAGCATTATTGAAAAAAATGGTTCAAATAAAAGTTGTACGGTTTGTGGTTATTTAAAAAAAATTGGCGCAACGCACAGTGACCCAAAATCCCAAAAAGCTGGCCAAAATATAAAACGTTGTCTGATTCATAAAAATTTGAGGTTTTCTAGGTTGCTGAATAATAATATGGAAAAACAATGAAAATACAAAATGGCGCATCCAATATGGGGGTTTTCGAGGTTGCTGAATAATAATATGGAAATAAAATTGAAAACGCAAAGGGGCGAAACCAATATGGTTGACATAAATTACAAAAAGTCTTTTGAATTCGTAATAAAGTTAGTATTTACAAATTTTCGAGGTTGCTGAATAATATTGTGGAAATATTGAAACAGCAAAACTACGCATCCAATTTGTCGGAAATAATTTGCCAAAAATTCATATAATTTGTACAAAAGTTGATATTTAGGAGTTTTATATACAGGGTATCCCTATTTTCTTCCAGCAATTTTGTTTAGATAGTAAATGTTATTCTGAACAAAAATTTTCCCATGAACTATTATATTTCTTCGACTCCTTAAAGAGTTACAGCAATTTAAAAATTTCAAAAATTTAATGATTTTTGTGAGACACCCTGTATAAATTTCATTTTATTTTAAATATTTTTATTTAAATCAAGTATGCTTTGGATTTTGTATATTTTTAAGCCAATAAGGTGCTAAATTTTAGCAAGGGAAATTTAACCTCGTCGTTCACGTTCAGAAATAATCCAAATAATAATTGATTTAAATTAAAAAAATATAATAAGAAAGAATATTATACAGGGTGTTCCACAAAATTCATGAAAATATATCAATTTTAAAATTGCTGTCACTTTTTAATCAGTCGAAAAAACAAACTTCAAATGACGTTTACTATCTAAAATAAAATTTGCTGGAAAAAAAGTGGGACACCCTGTATATTTCATATACATACAGGGTCTCAGCGCTGCGAGGAAGTAACATTACTCTAAAATGAAAAAGATATCTGTTTTTTTAAATGGAACACCTAGTATATTATGATGTTTTTGGATTCCCTATAAAGAAATAATTATACTTTGTGTAAACTTTTATGGGTCTATCATCATTCGTTTTGCTGATATTTGCCATTTAAGCCAAAAAAGATCCATTTTTGAAAAATTACCGCTCTAAAACAGATAAACATTTTGGGTTAAAATTTTGTCAAAATTTTTTCAACATGGTCTAGTCTACAACTATCATGTCAAATTTAAGTTTGTGATAATTTTTCTATCAGGGTGCCTAAAGGTGTGTTTTGCTAGCGACGGAAATTTTCCGCCGCGGACGACGAAATCGCCGAACGAAATACATTGCTTAGCAACGGGTCCTTTACGCTGCTATTTTTCTGCACGTTGCTAAGCAAAGTATTCCGCCCGGCGTTTTAGGTCGCGTAAAACGTAATTTCCGTCGCTAGCAAAACACACCTTTATGAAACGCAAATTGAAGAATTAAATGAAATTTTCCAATGGAACACTGTACATTTTAACATCAATCGATGGTATTTTTTACAAGCTTTCTATTGATATAATGTTTGTTTGGTCGCTTATCAATGAAGATATTAATATTCATACTGAGAAACAGTGAAAAATAGACAAAATAGCACTCTTGATGAATTTTTTTGAGGATTTTTTTTTTAATTTGCCTAAAACTTATTTGTGTCTTTCTCTATTTTGTTTTTTTAATAATGTTGTTATATTACATAATAGCTAATAGCAGTTTTTGTTGTTTTACAACACAAATAAAAAATAAAATCTTGCAATTATCAATTTTGGTTTTCTAAATCTCAGTATGTTTTGAAAATTTAACAACTGATGTTACCAAGGAAGCGGGTTTCTTCCAGCTTCACCAAGCGCTTACAGCATATTTACCATTTACCATTTAGAACAGTTCACTATTTCGGTTTAGTAATTATCAAAAGTACAAAAAGGGCGTTAAAACAAAATTCAACAAAACTACTATTGTAATAAAACAACATTATAAAAAAGCAAAATAGAGAAAAACAGAAATAAATATTATGCAAATTAAAAAAAATTCTCAACAAAATTCATCAATAGCGCTATTTTGTCTATTGTTCACTGTTTCTCAGTTTGGATATTAATATCTCCTAAACCATTGACATACGACAATACAACCATTATATCAGTGGAATGCTTGTAAAAAATGCCATTGAATGATGTTAAAATATACAGGGTGTTCTATTTGAAAATTTCGTTTAATTGTTCAACTTGCGTTTCATAAGACACCCTGATAAAAAATTATCACAAACTTAAATTTGACATGATAGTTGTATATTAGACGATGTTGAAATTTTTTTGACAAACTTTCAACCCAAAATGTTCATCTGTTATAGAGCAGTAATTTTTCAAAAATGTTTCTTTTTGTGGCTTAAATGGCAAATATAACCATAACGAGTGAAGATTGACCCATAAAAGTTTCTACAAAGTGTAATTGTTTTTTGATAAGGAATCTAAAAATGTCATAATATCTTGGTGTTCCATTTAAAGAAACATAAGTTTGATTCGCCATCTTGAAATGGACACCCGGTATATTATTAAAATATTTTGAAAATGTGCGCTTAAAAGTATTGTACATTCTATGGAAAACCGCATTTCGATATCAATGTTACTTTCTCACAGCGCTGGGACACCCTGAATAACTAAGCAATTTTGACTTATAAAGAAAATGCTTCCTTAAAAAATTGTACCACTTCAAAAATTTTCAAAAAAAATATATTTTTGTAAATAAAATAAATATTAATTTGAAATTTTGGTCAGTTTTTTCACATAAGGATACAAATTTTCGGCCAATAAAGGTTAAAAAATATTTTCAGGGGCGTTACATGTGCGGGGGGTCATCAACTTTTTTTAATCATCGTAGAAGTTACTTTTACGAAAAATAATACTAAGCATAGTTTGTCAATTAGGCTTTAGGCTATAAGTGACATCTATAGAATTCCAAGTATTTTATAACAATTTCACGTCTGTCCACCCTCCGATGTTTTCAGACTAACCTTAGAATGCTTCATGTAAGACTAACTTCAGAAGGCTATATAAGTAAAGGAAACGAGCTAAGATTTCAATTTTTTTCTTGAGATGTTAAGAATATAAAGAAATTTAAGACTGAACTGAAAAAAATATATTTTTAACATTTTTTATCTTTGCGATTCTTTTTTTCAAGATTTTAACAATTACTTTTGTATTACTGTTATCACCAATTGAAAGAGGATGGTTTTAGCTTACTAATGATTCTATTATTAAGTGGATAGTCGGCAAATGTGAGCGCTTGATTTTGAAATTCGCTTGATATTTGCGGTTTTGCTTATAATTTTTTTCTATTAAGGGTTTTTTAAAATTTCTTATTTTAGTACACAGAATAGTCCTGTGACTACTAATTTGTTCTTTTTTGTTTTTGAAAGTCAAACCAAATAATCATACTACATACTACAGCAGTAAAATGGGCTCTTTACAAAATGCATTGGCTTTTTATAGCATTGCGAATTATGTATATTTTTAAACTTTTGACAGCATCCGAAAATTTAATTAAAATGTAAAGAAATTTTTGGGAATATATTTTAACCCTCTAGTTCCTAAAACCGCCTTGAGGCGGGCGATATAAAATCTTATTTAGAATTTCCGTGTATTGAAATTTTGGCGCAATACCCGTCCTTGCCTGTAGACGATTGTTTACAAAACAAATAAAACTGGGTCCTCAGACTACCAGGTATAGTTTCTGTTAAATTTTAATACAAATTTAGTATTAGTGCCCTTAAAGTAGCCTACTGTAATTTTATTAGAAAGAAAAAAAATTTGGGCATTAGAGGGTTAAGCTTCAATAGGAAACCCAAATATTTTAAAGTTATATACCTAGATAGTCCGCAAACTTCTCGAATAAATGAAAAAATAAGTATAAAACATAAATATTTATTAATAAATAACAAAAATAAATACAATTAAAATAAATTATTCTTGGACATGTCCATTATAAGCCAAATCTTGTGCGGAGAATTCCCTGCCATAAACTGGTGCTTCCCAACCACTGGTAACTGGAGGAGGATGATCTACATGGTGATCAACATGATGATCGTAATGATGATCGACGTGGTGTGGATAATGAATAACTTCATAATTAACAACCTTAAATCAAATTATAAATAAAACCATTATTTAAATTTGTTTTAAATTATTACTTTAGGTTTAGTGAATTTGAAGATAACCATGGCGGCGGTTAAGACAAGTGATAATAAACCTAAAGTCAAAGCCTTCCATGTTTTCAAAGCAATTAAGGCAAGAGCGAGTGGTACAAGTACAGCAGACTTGAATTTAAGCCCTAATAGGAAAGGAACGATGATTTTCTTCACGACCTTCGAACGACCTGAAAATTAAATAAACTTAAATCGGTAAACAAAATAATATTTTATTATACCAGTAGCTGCTAGAGGTACGGTTAAATCTTCAGGCTGGAATGATCTTGGTACAAGTTTTCCTAAGGGGCCATCAGAACGTAGTATTGTAGGCACTTTAGCAACCAAATCATGCGTTTGAAGAAAGTCTTCGAATGAATCAAAAATATCTCGTTTACTTCTTTGTTCCTAAAATTTATTGAGTTAACAAGAAATCTTTAATTCAATATAACTTACCTCTGTAACTTCATCGTTTTCTTTCTTAATTAAAACTAAATCCTCAGTGATTTTAATGATAGGGTTTTCTGATACTTCACTAATCCAAGCCAAAGCTTTGGGTTTAACACAAGTCACTGATAAATCTTTAAGGCACGTGTTATAAACATCTGCCGCGACGTCCACCGCTGATTTTTGAGCATTTGCAACCACCGCAAGGGTTGCTAAAAGTACTAAAAGTGATTTAGCAGTGGACATTTTGGAAGGTGTATGAACTTCAACGATTTTTGATTGATTGTTAATCCGATTTATTAAAGCGCCGGTTTTATATAGATCCCAACGGAAATAGAAACCAAATGTGATATATCGGGGTTGGACGTGACGCGCATTCTTTCTTCTACACGAAGGAATGAGCTTCGTTTTCAGACGAAACTGTTTAGGTATACTAATTTGTTTTTAGACCCAGATTCATAACGAAATTTCTTTTTTACAACATGAATTACAATTGAATTATTATTTATGTGGATTTCATTTAAAATACATAGAGATTTATTAAAAATGTACCATCTTTCAAAAGTTGCAACCATAGAACTAAATAAAACTTTACCAACACTTTTAATGTTAGCAGCAGTTTCGTTATCAAATTAATTGGAAAAATTGCAACAAGAAGTTTGTCAAAGAAGTTGGATTTGGAATTGCCATAAAAACTAATAAGTCACTTATCATTATTTAAATCCTTGTCAAGGTTAGTTCTAGTCTTTCAGAAGATAGTCGGCGAAATTTTTGAAAAGCGTACTTTTCGCTAGTAAAAATTGATTTTTGGGTATTTGTAATCAAAAACTTAACAAAAACGATGCCCAGTGCCATTCAAATTGAATTTAGTTTTCATATAGAATTTTTGTTTTTCATGTAGAGTTTATGATAGGGGCGCACTTTTTGAACTATGATAAAACCTAATTTTTTATCATTCTTCAAAAAGTCAATATTTACTAGCGAAAAGTACGCTTTTCAAACATTTCGCCGACTATCTTCTTGAGGAAGTTATGTAATAATAAAACTCCAAAATCTCGCCTATAATATGTATATTACATGCCTTTCTTGATGTAATTTTGATTAATTAGCAACGGTATAAGGACTCATACTGTTCTTCTACTTATTTCGAAAAAGTTAGTTTGTATTTGCCTTTATGACAGTGTCTAGCATATTGTTCGTAAGTTTATTTTATGGAGGACCGAATTTTATGTACTTTGGCTATCTTAACTCAAAACTGTTAACTTTTATTAAAATAAGTGTTACTTGTTGGAATTCTGTATTTCAACTCATTCAAAAATATTATACATAACAACTACATCATTCATTTTTTTATTAACAAAATACCACTTGATTATTAAATATCAAATCCAAAAATTAAAGTAATGCTTTAACTTCAACAAAAACATCAATTTTTGGAATCGTACTGTTCTGTTCACCTAATCAATTGTAAAAGTAATGGAAGTTGTAAATGGATTTATTGGTTTTTAATTTCAAGATATACACTGGAAACTGGAATCACTCGATTACTTATTATTCATAGATTAAACAAAAATATTGATAACTTCACCACTTAAATTGGAAGAAACACAACAGAAAATCTGCCAACTTCAAATTCATATCGGCGCGGCGCTTGTAGATTCAAATGGAAGTGTTGCAAGTTGCAAATGAGCTATTGTAGATTTCTGATTTACATAACATCCATTATAAAAGTAAAAAGATTAAATCATTTTTAAAGAATACGATTTGTTAATTTTACAACAATTAATGACTGTAAAATCTAGGGAAATTTAATTAAAATGTTATGTTTAAATTTTACATTGGTAATTTGTATTCTTATATTTTTTCCTAAATGTAAATGTTTTTTCCTAGTTTTACGTCAAAAATCAAACTTTTCGCACTATTGACATAAATCAAAGTGCTGCCAACCTAAGATAATTAAATATTTGTTCGCGCTCTTAGTAACTCATATTTCTGTGGTTTATGACGTTTCTTCTTTCTTCAATTTTAAGTTAAAAGTGAGGTTAGGTGAAGAGTTGTTACTTTTTCAAATTTCATTAGTTTATAATAGGTAATTTTGGAAAAGTAGGAAAAATTTTGTATGCAACACGTGCGAAAAATGTATTAGGCATTCGTTCGAGTTATTTCGCGAGTCGCCTACGGCTCGGCGAGAAAAATTCGAACTCATGCCTAATACATTATTTTTCGCACTTGTCACATATATAACTATTTTAGATTTAATCTAAGCTCTTGTACAAAATGCCACTAAGTATTCAAACAAAATCTGTGGTTCGATTTATTGAAAAGTTTTTCGATAATTATTTTTTATGTTATATACCATGGGCTTCATTACACCTTTGTTTGTTAGGACCCAAAACCCAAGTTAGATCCTTACAATCAAAGTAGATACAAACACAAATGTGATTAGAGCTATCACTTTCCTCAATTCAGAATTCAGTATTTTTAAGTATACTTTTTGTTCAAGAACTTGGTTGTTGTTTAAAATTGAAGGAACATAATTTTATCTTCGACTTAAATGAAAGTGTTCCTTAGGTAGATAAGTGAACAAATGTGTCACTTAGCACTTTTAAGAGTCACTTAAAAATTTAGGAACACTGATGCAAACGGCCCTGAGTGTTAGGAGCAAAACATTAAAATAGCAACAAGTTATAAGGGTTCCTAAAACTACAGGACTAAAATATACAAACAAACAGAATTGAAATTTGAAGCTTTTCCATTATAAAACTGAAAATCTTAAAATTTTTAACGCAACCTTGTAGTTCTAAGAGGAAGTGATTCAAGATACAAATTTATTTATCACTTTTACGCAAACTTAAAAATTCAGAGAGGTTCAAACCATTTTACATCTATTTATCAATAAAAATTGTGTAGATAAGTTTAATGAAAAAATAAATCATCTATTTCAGAAGTATCACGATTGGATACGAAGTCATTGGCTTAAAAGTGTTTAGATTTATCCAACAAATTTTATATTTTTGGTGTTTTAATTAAAAGAAAACTAAGTGAGGTAAGAAGTAGAGCATTGATGAAAAATCAAACACATGCATTTCAATGCTTATATGTATGTATAGTGAAAATGAATGTACATTGATCATGTTTCAAAAAGCAAGCCTTTTTGCTTCACTCTACTCATTCTGCTCACTGTTCATTGGTGATCGCACATGTTTCATCATGGCTCTGCTTGATCACTATATGCGCTACTTCCTCACTTTAATGCTCTACTTTAATGCTCTACTTTACTGATCAATGCTTTATTTTAAGCATGACTTCTGTTTCAGCCTATTCTCACCGTAAGAGTAAAAGTCATAAAATGTTCAAATATTTTGAAATTTCCATAATTTCAGTTTCAAGCAAAGATCTTTTTTAGAATTTATTTGAATTGGGATTATTATTTTAGATTTTTTATAATGCAATACGTTCCCGCTTTTAATTTTGGATTTGGAAATTTGTCAATTTTTGATGCAACAATATCAACTATTTATCGAACCAATGCTTCAAGACAGTTACCAGCAAGCTTTATAGGGTTTAACTGGGTTAACCCCCAAAGTATTAGGTAATACTTCATGATATTTTAAGATTTATAAAAATAACCGTTTTTTTTCAGTTACATTTCACCTTTTTTGGTTTAAGAGGATAGTCAGCAAAATGATGTGTAACTCCAATTTCTCGGTTCCTTGCAAATGCGACCTCCGTATGAAACATCGAACTGTGCGAAAGAGATGCCAATAATTGAACCTACGATTAAGTTTTGGAAAAGAAACACAACTTAATTAGGAATTAATCAAATTGAATTGAATCTAGTTTTTTAATTTTTTAAAATTGTTTCATAATAAGGTTGTAAATTGAGTCTAAAAGTTGCTTATTTTTTGACGTTTTCAAAACAACCAAAAAGTGAAAATTAAAAAAAAAACTAAAAAAGTCATAGAATCGTTAAGCAGTACAAAAAAAATATTCGATTTCAATTAACCGTTCGTCTTTTCTTTTTCTTCTATGAAATCGAAATTTATATTGCAAAATCCCGCTTACGTATTAGTCAATCGCTTTTTAGGATTCTCTCACTCATTTTAGTTCCTGTGAAACGGTGGAACCACCATTCGTTTTGTTTTTAATTTTTTACATTGAATCAACCTCTCTTGGGTACATGACAACTCGGCACTTGATAACTCGACACTGGACGACTCGGCACCGGGACTTTTCGGCACAGGATAACTCGGCACTGGAAAAGTCATCACCGGATATCTCGGCACTGGATAAGTCGGCACCGGATTAGTCGGCACTGGACATCTCGGCACCGGGATATATCGGCACTGAGGAGGTCGGGACTCGGAGTAATAATTCAGTTTCACTTGCCTTTTTATGATTTTAAATTTGACATTAATCATAGGCACTTACAGTTTATCCAAGGTTAGAATGTGGATGGCAGCAGGAATTTTGGTTCAAACCAAGACGATAATACATATAAAATTCCTGCTGCCATCCACATTCTAACCTTGTATAAACTGCAAGTGCCTAAAGCATAAAGCTGTCTCCTTCTAACAATAATAAAATCAGTTAGGATAAACGAGCGCACAAGAAACGTGTGGTGGAAGAAAGAGACGCGTTACGGTCAGACTGCATCTCACCCATATGCTGTAGTTGGAACGAGACGGGTATGGTCTTGTTAATCTAAACTAACCTAACCTGACCTAACCTTTCTTCGAATATTAATAATTCATTTACAAAAAATTTGAATATCGCATCGTTCCAACGCTATCTTGATAAAACAAGAAAATGAGATTTCTAAAATATGAATAAAACTTCGATATTTTCGGTGGTACCAAAATATTTTTTTGCCATATTGGATTTACACATATTCGGAATTAGTGTATTTTTCTGAGTAATTTTATATATCACATGTAATATTTTAACAAAAATAGAAATAATTTTATGGTATTACTTTTATATGCAATTTTTATTTTTCATTTATCTAGATGTATATGAGCGTAGTGAAAGTAAAATTCTTAGTTTAGTTTGGTATTTTTTTATTCTTTTGACTTTCCAATTCGAAAGACTTTGAAAAAAATCATGAAAGATAAAAACGCCGGGTATTCAGGATTTGACTCCCTATCACTTAAGAAATGAAGCCCTAAAAAGTTATCACAGTTTTTATTACCAACCCTCTCCAAAACTACCCTTTAAAAGCATGCAAAAAAATTCAAACAAATCAGGGAAACATATCAAAAGTGTCTTATGATTCAGACCAAATTTGAAGTTTCTACTATAAAGCGTTTTCAAATAAACTTGCAAAAACCTTCTTTTTGACACCACCTTTGAAGGGCTGTAGCTCCCTTAGGATGTGAAATCGGACATATGTTAATTTGAAGTTTTTATCTTAAAATTTGTCGTAGAATAGGTTTAAAAAAATTGGCCGTGTAATTTCGACTCACCCTGTATAAATAACAAAAGTTTTTTTATATCAAATTATCTTATCTACAAAATCAAGACACTAAATAAATTATATGTTTAATTTAATTACAAGAATCAACAATTTTCATTTAAACTGTAGATAATTCAAGAATTAATTGTTTATCTTCAGAAAATACGTATGGTATATGTACTTAAAATAATTTAAATGTTTCAGAAACCGATAAAGCCAATTTTGGAGGTCGCGTGTCCGGAAAGCCCCATAGGTAAAAATATAACTTTAATAATTTAAAAAAAAATAACTAAAATTATTATTTGTATAGTTCCATTAGTTGATAAAGCCGTTGCCGGTCCATTTTTGGCGACAGAACCACAACCCGGCGATGATTTGATTATTGAAAAGGTTACAGGTAAGGATATTTTCAATTATTTACTACGTTTCCATACAGTATTGAAAACCTGAATCCGTGTTTTTGATTGGCTGATTTATAACAAAGCCTTTTACTATTTTTTTTTCTGTTTCAGACGAAATAGAAAATTTTGCGTTGAAGGGTAGAAGGTTAGTATCCATCGGGGAATTTATTGAGAACTGAGAAATTTGCGACCACTTTTATTTAAAATTCTATTTAAAAAGATGCTCTTTTTGGTGCAGCTTCTATATTGGGACATATAACTGGGAAAGTGATGTTTATGGATGTACAAAATAAATTTTTTGAGGTATGTAAAAGAGCCCAGAATAAGAATATCATACCTTCGGAACACGAGTGTAATGCAAATTGGACAGGCAGTTCATCTGCCATGGAAGCTGATATTCTTGTTCAACCAATCCTTATCGTAATAATAATATTCGTGTCGTTTGCTTAGGAATTTTACGAATAAGCTTAGTGATATTTTAAAAGACACTCGAGTAGTTTCTTTACAATTACGCAATAAAGAATTCAAGAATAACATTTTACGAATGCGCAGAGATGTTACTACAGCGATTTTAAAAATAAAAATAACCAATTTAACAAAGGGCATTATAAATATCCCGTATAATGTTTTTGGACAGCACGATAAATGTGCTGACTATTTTTGTTCTTCCAAAGATACTGATTGTACGAATTTTGTTAGTCAAAATTTAATTCGATTACTACTAAATATGTCGGTGGCAAACGAATAAATTTTTCGAAATCTCAATCTTACATGACAAGGTTTGGCTGCAGTACTCACATATAATACAAAATAACCTTTGGGTATTGTAGTTGAAAAAATAACCAAACAAGCTCCAGGTGAATTCTTAGTTTCATTCGAAAAAAAAAATATCAAAATATTTTGAAAAGAACAATAAATAGTAACCGAAATAAAATTTTAAAACAAAGAAAATCTAAATAATATAATAAACAACCTAAAGGAGATCGCGATTATGGAGATAAGGGTATTTTTGGAAGTAAAAAACTGTCTTTTTAGAAAGTTTAAAAAATCTCAAAAAGATATAAAACATTTTGAAATTCTAACTAGAAAACAGAGAGATTCAGAAGAGTGGAAAGAAGAAAGAAAAATAATATTGACCGAATCTAATTTTGGAAAAGTTTGCAGGTTATTTACTGTTGTGTGACTTTGTAATATTATATTTTTTTGGTTTTGAAAGCACATATTTTAAATGAAAACGATCATAGAAATTGTATATTATAAGATTGCTCTTCGCTCTTAAAACTGCACGTTATGATTTTAATATTTTTTTGCTGGTTTTGTTGTTCGGAAAGGAAAGCTCTGTGTCGTTGTTAATTATGAAATTGCCATAGATAATTTAGTTTAGTTGTCCACTGACTATCCACTTGGGAATTAACAGATTAGTCCGTGCCTGGTTAAAAATCGTTTGTCATTAAACCATTTTAAAAGGAATAAACACAAGAACCCTAAACAACTTTTTAATTTTGGATATTTCCTTATGCTAAAGGAGAACGTAATACTGCAAAACTGAGCAAAATTTAAAAAAGTTGTTTTTAATAATATTCATTTTTAAAAGATTTTATATCATTTTCAGAGCTAAAAATGCAATGAAAGTTTCCTAGTTCAAATTTTCTTTGAAGTCGATCTGTTTTTGAACCCAATTTTTGAACAAGAACTTCTTTCCAAATCTAATATCATTTGAACTCCAATTATGTACTTCCGACTTAAACTTCTATCGAACTCGAACTTTTTGAAGGTGGAAGTTTTGAAAAGTACCAATATTTGAAGTTCGTATAGCATTAATAAATACAACCAAGATCAATTTTTTATAAATACTACCTCTGCCCCCTGCCCCAACAGTATATACATTCCTTCAAAATTCTTTGATTATTGAAATTTAAAGAAGTTAATGACATTTAATGACATTTAATCATTTTATGTAAATATATCCTTAATACTTTTATAGCTGTCTTTGCTCATAATAAATTTTGGCATTTTTTTCCTGTTAGTTGAAAAAAAAAAGAACAGAAAATAAAAATGACCAGTTTAGAAGAAAATATGGAAGGTATAATCATTGAAAATGGTGGTGTGTTTGATGTGTATAATAAGAGACCGAAAAACTAAAAAACAATCAGCGTAATGGAGTTTTACAGTTCTTACTGCAACATAAAGTAGTAAAATGCTATTGCCACAACGCGCAATTTAGTTTAAATGTATAAATAATTATTAATTGTAATTATTATTAACTTAAAGGTGAGTTTCAATAAAATTTATTAAAAATTCCTGTGTTCTATATTCATAATTTGGGACCGAGTGAGTAATTTATTTCTGAATAGGTACTTATTTTCCAATAAATAATAAAATGTTGTAAATAAACAAATGAATATTAAATCGTCTTATATGTACAATATTTCAAACCATTTTTACCAAATTAAAATTCATAAATTATCAAATTCTGCATGGGTATTAATGTAATAATAAGTAAAATTAGTTTAAAAAAGCTCATGGTTGTATATTATTTCTTGGGAAAACTCATTATAGTTTTGCAAATACAACGCATGGTAATTTTTCGAAAATATTATTATTTAATATACAATAAAAAATTGTAAACAAACAACGATTGGATATAATATATGATTTTTTGTTAAAAATGAAGAAATTCAATTTGAAAAAAAAATTTCTTCACCAAACTATTTTATTTGAAGAAATGTTAATTTTTGTAAATTGTCACCTTCTGCTTAGGTATTAACATAGCTTTTTTAATAAGTAATAAAATTTTGTAAGCAAGCTAGTAAATATGGAAAAAACAGTATTTTTCAGAAAATTGTTTTAAAGCAAGGAAATAATGGTAATTTTTATTATTATTATTTCTGCGAGGGTGTATGTTGTGTTTATTTTCAATAAAAAAATTATGTAAGCATACAGGCGATTAAACAAAATTTCATTACTCTATCATTTTAAGATTTAAAAATAGTTTTATTTTTAATTTCTTCTTGAAGATATAAAACCTAAAATGTTTTTTCAAAATTGAATTTTAAATAAAATCCCCATCATTTTTTAAAAGTAATAAAACTTTATTAAATAAAACAGAAATGTAAAACTAAATTTATATATAAATAAAATAAATAAATTAAGTAAATATATAAAGTCTTACAGGGATAAAAATAAATAAAATAAATAATAAATTAAATTAATAAATAATTGCAGCAATTCGTAAAATTGAGTACCAAAAATAAATAGATCAACAAAAATAATTTTCAAAACTAAATCACAAAACATCCCACTCCAAAAAGCATCCACCTATCCTCACTTACTAACTTGTTTTAAGACTATTTTTTAGTAATTATTTTATGAAAGTAAATTAACATAAATATGGTTAAAAATCAACTAGAATAACTCAGAGCTATCAAACTAAACATTGACAGCAATGCTTAAATTGAGCGAAACATTAAAATGTAGTGACTATTTGTTCTTAAATTGTAATAAATAAATAATTACGTAAATTAAATAATTAAACATATTATAATAATAAAACAACATATTTTAAGCTGAATAAACTATAAACATTGTAAATAAAATATTTTAAAAATCAACGTAATCTAAATTATATTAATTATTGTTTAAAAATTCTGAAACCAAATATTTACTAATTTTAAGTAATTGGGGTATTTTTAAACATTATTTACAGTTTACTGAATCTTTAAAATATCTTATTTATCCCAAGATTTTTAACTTATTAAAGGACAAATTAATTGATCTAAAATTCTTAAATATTAAAAAATTTAAATAATAAAATAAGAAATAAATTTTAGTTAATTGAATGTGCCCAAAAATAAAAATTAAATAATAATAAATAAAAACAATCCTTATCTTTAGTACTTAATGCTAGAACATATTATTACAAATATTGCAAAATTTTTGTTCATTAAATGAGAAATTTTATTTAACACGTATTAACAATAATATAGATTGGAGATTAATTTTATTGAGGTGCAATAAAGGTTTTGTGCTAAAAAAATACAATGCACAATAACATTTATGAAATGCACAGAATAATGCCAATAATTTTAGGGTAAAATTAATTAAAGCCAGCTATTCTGAAGTAAGTAATAATACCCTTTATAATTTAGTGTAGTAAAATTAATACCCCATTAGCAGCAGTTTTATAGCCTTTTATTATTTTTTAATAAATAATATTTGGTAAACCTAATTAACTAACGCTTAACACAAATAACAATCTCAACAATTTTCCTTATTAGCCTAAATACCGTCACCCGAAGAACCCCGTTTTCCTACTATTTTACCTCTTTCCTACAATTGCACGCAATTATTTATTTAGATGTTTTTACAGCCTTATTATGATAGAACCTAAGTGTTTTATTCTTCGTTTCCGGAAATTTTTCCTAAAATTTAACCTCATTTTCATGTGCATGTGGGTTAAGTCTTCGTATCTCGCTATTCCGTTGCAATTGCACATGTCGGGTATAATCTATGGCAGTCTCTCTTATCTTGACCATCTCTGGCAGCCTGAACGTATTTATAGAATCTTATTACCACAGAGTTACTTGAAATCGGTTTTTGGAGCTCCTCTTCGTCCCTAAAATAAATTAAAAATTAATAATCAACTCCATGGAATAGGGTAACTATCCAGTTATTGGGCATAGGGTAGTTATTGGAGACACATTTTAACGCTTAAAATAAGAGTTTTAAATGCGTTAGTGTGTTTTTTTGTTAATTTGCAACTGGCGATCTCTGCAAACGTTTTTTTTTGAGCGAAACAACATTTTATTAATAACTGTGTAAACCGCTCCAATAAATAATTTTAATGAAATTTCCTATTTCTTCAAAAGTTTTCTGCAAACGTGCTTTAGTAAAGCTGTATTGAAATAAAGAAATGAACTTCAATTTAAAAGTACTTGCAGAATTGTACGTTCAAAAGTATACTCTTACTACATTTACAAACCCCAAAAAATCCTTAAGTATACAATATCTGGGTTTCTTTTAGCAATATTTAAACAGTAAAAACGCAATAAAATGTTAGAACCTAGCTTTAATATTCCTAAATTGGAATTGGAATTCTACCAAGTATAGTAGTTTAATGAAAACATTGACACCATTTCATTGTATCATAGTAAAAATAATAAATTTATTATTAGAAAATTCTAAACGCAATTTTTGTTCAGAAAAATGTTGACTTACCTGCTCAGTTCAGCACTTAATAAATTACTGTGTGGACTAAATTTAACAGGATTCTTGTACATGCTACAAATTAATCGCTCCCTGCATGGTTCTTCATAGAATCGAAGTTCATTTAAAACCTTATCAATTTTCTCCAAAATTGGCGAATAGAATGCGTCGTAAGCTTCAGAAGCTTGCGTCGTTGTTGCTTGATAAATTGGACTGGGTGAAGTTTGCGATACTTGAATGCTTGGTTGGAATATCGCTTGTGTCTGCTGTAAAGACTAAATTAATGTAATAAATTATTTGGCTTGAATTAAACTTTAATAACCAACCTGTTGTACATGATGAGGAACATACGCTTGTACTGCTCCTTGAGGCAGACCTTGATGTACACCTTGCGATAGACCTTGAGGAACCCCTTGTGGTATTCCTTGGGGTAGCCCTTGAGGTTGCATACTATGGACTAGTTGTGGTTGTAAGTAAGTGGGCTGTATCACGTTAGGTTGATAAGCAGCAGCTATTTTCGAAGTTTGTTTAGCTACCATTGATTGAATTTTTAATTTTTCCTGTAACTTCATTGCATTTTTGATTCGATCTTGAAGCCTCTTATTTTCAATTTCAACCCTCTTTTGTTCCTCTTGAAGTCGACCTTTTAACTAAAAAGCAACACAAAAAATGAATTTAAATTTCTTAGAAACACTTTCGCAATAAGAGAATTGATCCACTTTCTTCATAGCTGTTTTTATGAATTTTTACGTCCAATTTTCACCGCGAAGGAAGTAAATCATGCAATTATAATCATTTAATATACAATTTACTTAATAAATTTAATCGTGAATATACTACATTTAGAAATATAATTTTGCAAAAACTTTAACCAAAAACTGTATTGAGACTAACAGTTACTTCAAATTAAATTATAAAAATGATTTACCACAAATTATGTATTTAAATAAGCATCAATAAACACTTCATAAATTGTTGCATGTAAATATTTAAAGTTGCGACGAAAGTCAAATTTGTGTTCATTACCGTGACGACTTCTAAATTTTTTTATTAATTTAAGTACTTAAGTTAAAATCACTTTATAAAAGCTAATTGAGTTAAATTAATTGCTTAAGTGAAAACATGATGATATTTGCTTATTAGTTGTTTTATAAACTAAATATTATTTATATAAACTGTTTAATCACAGTATTTATAAAGACCATAATTATGTTGTCATTTATATTTAGTATTTTTATGTGTTTTAATATTAATGATTATTTTCTTAATCCAAAAAATAAACAAAAATCCAAGAGATTTCAAAATCGGAAACATTTTCAAAAATTCATTTAAAAAATAATAGAAACGTGGTAGGTAATAGAGAAGTTTAAGACTTCTGCTCTCTAACATAAAAAACTTACGAAATGATAACGAATTTAACCTGGACTTACATACAGAAAACCAGCCCGATGTAATTCCTGGCTGAACACTACTGAAATTAATTGTCTTATACCAAACCATTATGAGCCTGTGTCTGTGTATTCACATTGTCGCTTATTCATTAATAATCGACAATGTGAATTATAATTCATTAAAGGCAGTGGGATGTGAATATACTTGCATAAACATAAAAATATCATTGGATAATCCAAAAATATTTCTTCTCATTTGAAGTGTGCATATTTGAGATCGATTTAACATCCTTGGAGGGGACTTCAAAATAGATTATAATAATCTAACAACCTAGGTATTAGACATTTTAAGTATCATGTATCATCGAGTCCTATGGCCTATGTTTGACCATCAAAAATGTAAGTCAGTAAAAATATTCAATCCCTTATAAATAATGTGAAAAAATGTGTTTTTAAAAGATTTTGGAAGATCCTGGCCTATCTGACCACAAATGCATAGTCTGTACCTATACAGCTGGAAAATCTGATACTAAGAAATTAAAGACTACAAGATCACTCAACAAGGATAAAATGAATGAAGTATACCGGGTGGAAATGAAAACCGGGTCACCTCGATAACTTTTTTATTTATGAATAAAAAAATTTGAAATTTGGCTGTGTTCTATGGTTCAAAAAAACAAATTTTATGTTCATTTTTTATTTTCGAAATCACTTCCGGTTTCACCGGAAACACCATGAACTTTGTTTTTTTAAATGTAACATCCCATATTTTTATTCATGGCTTAAAATACTTTTAAAAAAGAAGTATTTTTGAGATATTAGTTTTTATTTTTTTTGTAAAAAAAATTTTTTTCAAAAAAAAAAAAAGGTTTTCGAAGTCGGTGAAAAGTACCAAAACTAATACTAAATAATTCAAATACCTAAATAAAATTGTAATTTGAAAAAAAATTCAAGTGGTTTTTGAACTATTAATTTTTAAACTTAATTAATGAAGATTTTATCAAATATCTCACTTTTTTTAAATGCAATGATGCCGGGTCATTCGACTTTTTAAAAAGAGAATTTTATAACGATTATTTATTTTATGTATTTGAATTATTTAGAATTAGTTTTGGTAATTTTCACCGACTTCGAAAACCTTTTTTTTTTTGAAAAAAATTTTTTTTTCGCAAAAAATAAAAACTAATATCTCAAAAATACTTCTTTTTAAAAGTATTTTAAGCCAAATAAAAATATGGGATGTTACATTTAAAAAAACAAAGTTCATGGTGTTTCCGGTGAAACCGGAAGTGATTTCGAAAATAAAAAATGCACATAAAATTTGTTTTTTTGAACCATAGAACATAGCCAAATTTCAAATTTTTCTATTCATAAATAAAAAAGTTATAGAGGTGACCCGGTTTTCATTTCCACCCGGTATATCAGCATTATGCGGTGAAATTTGAAAAGGAATGTTGGAGTCAACTGATTTGAACGCATCCTACACTTGTTTCCAAAATTGCGTCATTGCCATTTTGAAATCAAATTTCCCCAAAAGCAGTCTAAATATAGAGCAACTGGTGTGACAAAATCTTGGATCACACCAAATATAATTCAAGAGGACGACTTCATGAGAACCATCCCCAAACAACTTCGCGAGAAAGTGATGGGAAAATAAAGCAACACAATAAAACGTTCTAGAGACTAAACGAACCTCCAATGTTAGACTTATTGAAGAGTCTGAAAATAAATCCAAAGAGGCCGTATTCTATGGAGTTGATGCTATGTTTTTTCGAAATTTAGTTTCCAAAAAGACTTATCAACTGTCCTGGAAGCTATTGATAATGGGCAAAAACTATAAATCATTCACTGCTTCTGAAAAAATTACACTGTTATGCTATTAGAGGAGAAACCGGAAACAGTTATTAAATGGCAGGATGCAGTTTCTGAGGAAAAAATTATCCTGAGCGATGTACCACAAGGCACCATCCTTGGGCCAGCATTATTTGTTTTTTATACTAATAGTCTGACACCAAACCTATCTGCAGCTAAAACAGTACATTCTGCAGATACCTCGAACATAATTTCAAGCAGAAACGTAGAAGACATAACCAAATTAGATTATTAGTGACTAGTATACTAACAATAGTATTGTACTAAATAAAACAATATCACTAATAGTGCCATATTAAATATCTAAAGCACCTTTAGAGACAACGAAAATTACTATAAATGAAGTCAAACAAAATTATCTGTGAAATTTTTCGGAGTTATTTTCGACTCCAAACTTAGCGGGGATACATCGCGTACACACTGTAAAAATTATTAAATACATTAAATTTTGCCTTTCAAACTGTACTAAGATTGAGAGGCTCAATACTTCTAGACATCCTAAAGCTATTATACTATGTACATGCGCAATCGCATCTCTCATACGGCCTACAGTGTTGGGTTAACTCTATAACCCATTGCAGAAAAAAATCAAAAAATTAAAAATACTAGCACTTCCATCACTGTTCATTCTGCAGAATATCTTATATGCACGAGAAAATCTGAGCTCACTCTTGAGTATACTTTAAAATTACATTGATGTAAAATGTATTTTAAGACCGAAAATATTATTTTACATCGCCGTTAAGTTACAGTAAAGTTTACAGAATAGCGATTTTTATGACATCGGGGTGACTGTTAAATTTAACAGCGCTGTTACGGCTAACATTTTTGTTCAGAATCACCCCATGAGCAATGATTTCTGAATTTGATTTATAATTTCATAAAATATTGAAAAATAAAGAAAAATATTTTAAAAACTTAAAAACCCGCTATAATTTACAAAAACGAAAAGAGGATAGTCGTCAAAATGTGTAACTCCAATTCCTCTGTTCCTTGGAAATGCGATGTATGTAAAGTTGCTCCCAGCTGGAAGTAGGACAAAGAATACGCGATCGTTATTACTTTTGTCCTACTTCCAGCTGGGAGCAACTGTACGTATGAAACATATAACTGTGCGAAAGAGATGCCAATTATTATTACGATTACACGGGCGTTTTGAAAAAAAACAGAACTTAATTAAGAATTAATCAAATTGAATTTTGTAAATTAATCTTGAAAGTAAATTAAAGAGACTATCTCATGACTTTTTAAATTTTTTAAAATAGTTTCATAACAAGGTTGTAAATTGAGTCTAAAAATTGCTTATTTTTGGACGCTTTCAAAACAACCAAAACGTGAAAATTAAAAAAACAATCTAAAGAACTTAAAAAGTCATTAGATGAACCATAGAATCGTTAAGCAGTACAAAAAAATTATTCGATTTCAATTAACCGTTCTTCTTTTCTGTTTCTTTTAAGAAATCAAAATTTACATTGCAAAATCCTATACCTAATTTCACCGACTATCTTCTTAAGGCGATCTTGAAACAAGAATGGTAAAAACAAGTATTGGAAATAATATGTGTAAACTGGTAGTTGAGTGATGATAAATGCAACGAATTGTTCTTATATTAATTAAATTAATAAATAAAACTATATGATGTAGTTATTTTTATTTCCGGTTGTTGGACTCCTTACAAAATATATTGTAACAACTCCCTACGATCCCACACCTCTTCACAGTCTTCTTCTGCTAACGAGTCAAAATGATAATACTTTGAACCGAACAGAAGGTTTTCGTTATCTTAAATATCATTTTTGGTGTTATTAGTAACGTTTTCTATATTCTGATTATTATAGTCAATATTTATTTTCTTGATATTATTTTATGCTTCCTCGTCGAACATAATATCTTTCAAATCAAAGAGGTTATATAAGTCCTTCAGCAATCCCCGATTTCTTCTTACAATATTTCCATTTTCTTTCTTAACCAAATAAGATGTGTTTTTCAACAATTTTTCCTTTGGTCTAAATTTTGCCTTCATATAACAACAATCAAAGAGGTTCTATAAGTCCTTCAGCAATCCCCGATTTCTTCTTACAATATTTCCATTTTCTTTCTTAACCAAATAAGATGTGTTTTTCAACAATTTTTCCTTTAGTCCAAATTTTGCCTTCATATAACAACACACTATCTCCACTATACAATTCTTGCAGTGGTCTAGAATATTTTTAATTGAAGGCTGAAGGTAATCTGTAGTACAAAGAATATTGTCTACTATAGATCTTCCCAAAAAAATTGTTCTGATGAAAATCGAATTTATTGCACTGGAGTAGTCCTGTATTGAAGAAATTTGTTTTGCAATGGATACAGCCTTTTCAGAGAATGTATTCAATTTTGGATACAATGTACTAAGTAATTACTTCAATATCCATTCCTCTTGCAAATTATCTAAATTCATAACTATCAGGAACTATAATTTCAGGTATGCCTTGGTGTATCTATTAAATGAATTATAAATCCTTTTACTATTTTTCAGTTAATTTATATAATTTTTATTTTGAAAACGAATCCGTTAATACAATAAGTATAATCATAATTTCCCCAAGTATATCTGTGTTGAAATGATCTACTAAAACCTTTCAGAAATTTTATGAGACAATAAAGGCTCCTCTTGATTTGATCATACCAGGCCAATACAATGATTTTCTAGCACTAGCTTTACATTTTTCAATTTCCCAATGTCCTTTATTTACTTATCAAATTTAAAATTTTGCTACGTAACATTTTGGAATTTATCTCTGCAAATAATGATCCATCTTTAATTTTTAATTCACGTAGAAGTACAAGTGATATTACTGGTCTTATTATTAAATTATTAATTATGTAGTCTTCTTCTTTATTTTCTTCATTTATAACACTCTGTATTTGATATCGAGAAAGATAATCTACAAAAAGGATATCTTTATTAGTGAAATGCTTCTTAAAGATTTCTTCCAATGGTTTATGATCACTATGAATTGTAACAGACCTTCCATAATAATATAAGCAGAAACGTTTTCTGCTGCAAATGAGAATATTTTTTTCGCAATCTGTTAAACTACTAGAAGCAAATGCAATAAGTTTACCTTTGAGAAGAAGACAAGAACCTAATCCTCAAGAACGGAAGCATCAGTTTGAATATTGATAGAAATATTTTTGTCAAAAAAATTCCAAAACTGGTGGATTTGTAGCTGCAGCCAACTCAAGCTCTTGGTATAAATTTGATAATACCAAGAAATTTAAGAAGTTCCTGTTTATTGCTGGAATAATCTATTTTTTAATCGCAAATATTTAGAAGGTTGATTGTCGATTCCTCAAAATTTACATCTCCGGTTGTAAATATATTATAAATTATAACTATCCTAATCCCATGAATTTTTTCCTCAGGAGGTCTTAGCAGGTATAAGTTAGGCATATCCTTATTACTAAGTCGATAAGGTTCACTTTCGCTTTAGCGTTGTGAGGAATCAATCTATGAATTTATCGACAATAATTATCCCTTCGAGGAATAAATTTAAAGTATTAATTTTTAGTTAATTACCTTGAGGACGTATCCATTTAGAATACAATTCTATCCCATTCTTAGATATAAACATTTCAATATACTGCACCTGTTTACATTTTCATTGATATTTCTCTTTATTAAATCTTACTCAACAATCTTCAGCACGTTAGAACATAATCTTTCATTATGTTCTTTTTCTGTTTTACCAGAAACAATGATATCAACAAAATATATTGTTACACCTAATAAATCACCAAATATTGCTTGTGTCTTCTTCTCAAAAAATTCAGGTGCTGAAAATGGAACTCGTTCAAATTTATAGAATACCAAACGGAATATTAAAAGCACATCTCGTAGTTCAGGCACCAGAATTGTATAATTCAATTTGCCAAATCCAAATTTGCCAGTGATGTTCTCTCTTTATGGTCTTATTTAAATCTTTAGAGTCCAAGTAAAGTCTTTAATCTCTATTTTTAGTTTAGTAGGTTTGTCATATGTCAAAGCATCAAAAGTTTTTTAGTTTGACTCAGGAATTAATTGTTCGAGGTGGATGTATTGTAGGAATCGCTTCTGCGTCAGGAATTTATATTTAAATTTAAAAATATCATAAAATTAATATTTAGTGGAAATCTCTACACTTTGATTGACGCAAAATATTCTTGATCAATTTGAAACAAAACATTTTACACTAATTAACTTGGAAGCAATCTAAAAGATTAGTTCTAATTATAGTTCAATGCAACAACTAGGTACTTAAGTGTGTTAATAACCAGAGTAAATAAGTAAACGTCCTGTGATAATTGTTAAGTACCTAAATATGTCGCGATAAACAATTGCATGTCCACTTTGCCAGCATGCAATCTGCAATTTAATCCACACGCTTAGGAAAAAGTGTCATTTAAATACTCACGCATGTCACTCAACATGCACCAAATACAAACCGATTAGAAAAATTACCTTAAAAGCGTGTCCGATTTAATAATCTTTGTGCACGCCGCAATCTCAGCAAATAAATTAAAACAATATACTATTATATGAGCAGAAGAAAAAGTTTGAAAAAAATCGGGTCAAAATTACAAATTCTAATTGTAAAAATATGTGAAAGTTCGTCGCAATTCTGCTTACGCTTAAGAATTAATACTATTTATTTCGTGTGACTAATTGCCTAAAATCCAATAGATCACATATGACCTATTATTTGACTTTGCTCAGACAATTATCACACGTTATTCAAAAATTAACAAAAAAAAAGAAATCAGCTTTAATTAAATATTTCATAGAAAAGAAATCAAAATGACACGAGTCACAAAACTAATAACTTTATTAAATTTGAATATGTGTTTACGTTTTAAATATCGACTGTCCTAGAATTTCATCTACTTTATTGATATACAAAGTAAGAACTTTCTATAATTCCTACTAGTTTTTATTATAAAATGATATAGAAAAAAATATTCAATCAAAAATTAAAAGTAAAAGTCATCAAAAATTTCGGTTTTACAAAATTTTTTTTTGGTTATTTTTTAGATTTATAAAGAAAAATAACAGTCCAAAATCCTATATTAAAAAATATGGTTCAAAATTCTGCACCAAAAACAACCAAAAAAATGGTTGCTTTAAAAAAATAAACGCCTTCAAACAAATTTCACCTTTAAATAATAATGAAATTTAAAACAATCTCTAAATATGAAGCATATGTATTATTTTATGAGCTGGAAGAAAAATTGCCACATCTATGATTGATATTGGGAACTAGTAGATTTTTATTTATTTACACCGCTTGTATTAATAATGTATTTTCAATTTATACATATTTATATTTTTTTATTTTTGTATCTATAAATGACATATAAAAATTTTTATTATAGGTAAACTACTGGTTAGTTTTTAGCACAATAATTCTTTTTGTTCTTTGTTTACTGAAGAGAAACTGTCATTCCATATTATGTATTTGCATTGGTAGTAGCCTCTTATATTTAAATTATTGTAAACAATGTAGGACAGCTTTCTTAGCATGTAAACCACTAAAATTTAAATAAATCCTAAATTAAATGGGTATAAATCCGTTAATTTATTAATTAACTCATTAATGACGAGTAGTTCACAGGTTAAAATTAATTTCTAGGCAACTAATAACCAATAAATCTTACCATAGCTTCCTTTTCCGCTTTCAGTATCATATTTTCGATTTCTGTCGGCGTGAGTGGACCTGCTTTATTTCTACTAGGCTTCGGGTCTTGTCCGCGATGACCTACTACGCCATGACCTTGGCCGTGTTCACCGTAACCAAGAAGATTATCTTCGACTCGTCTTACCGGCACTTCCACGTCCAATTTCTTTCGATGATTCACAAAACTATTCAAAAATGATATATTAATGAAAGTCGTCAAATATTCCAATAAAAAATTAAATCATTGCACTAAAAATCTAAATCTAGATTTCACTCAGTTGTACATGACTAAATTTTTCATTGGTCGTAAGCTTATGATTAAATTGACTTAATATTTCCACTCAATGCTTAGTTAGTCGATCAATAAATTTGTGGGCTATCCTTAGTTAAACCTGAGGTAAATTGATCAGAAACTTGTTATAACATTCTACCTGAACTTACTTGTTCAGTGATCTATTGTTTTTCACAATATCAACCTATAATTTAATCGAAAATTCATTATCTAATATTTCAAAAGTATCGTTAGTTCATAAGGTTTGATTCGAGCATAAATTTGTGATTCGTTCTAATTGAAGCCTTGAAACCTAAACTTGTTATTAAATCGACTAGTTCACTAATGAGGTTTGAATTGTGATCACACTTACTCAGCGCTAAAACTCGGTCCATCTGAGTAGTACCCTAACCCCTCCTGATGTTCATGGGTTTTAAAATCGTGATGGTGTGGTGCAACGTCTCCTTCATGCCACCCAGGTGGTGGATGATCCAATTCTATTCCACCAGAATGTTCCAAATGAGGCAAATGAGGAATGTGGTGTAGGTGTGCGATTTGGTGATGGTGATGATGGTATTTTGTAGCAGCGTAGTATGGACATAACTTAAACAAGTGACTTAGGAATGGGAAGACGAAAAGGATCGCCTTTAGAAGAAGCTTCTTAGCAGCGGCTACACCCATTATCATCGGCAAGAGAAACATAAATTTCATGCTGATAACTTTTATTATCAGCATTAACGCCAGGAACGCCATCCACAGCTTATTACTAAAAAACTTTTCTGAAACAAAAAGCTTGTATTTAAAAACTTTAGTTACTCCATGATACTTGGTGGATAACCAAATAAAAATGGAAGAAAAGAAGAAGAGAAATAAGAGGAACAAAGGCAAGAAAAGGATGAAGAGGAAGAAGAGGAAGAGGAGGAGAAGAGGAAGAAGAAGAAGAAGAGGAAGAAGAGAACGAAGAGGAAGATGAGAACCAATAGGAAGAAGACGAAGAAAAGCAAGTAGAGGAACTTTAAGAGGAAAAAAAGATTGAGACTACTACAAAATAAAAAGTAAAAGAGGACCAAAGAGAAGAGAATGATGGGATATAAGGGCGATATGTGAAGAACTTTCTCTTAATTAATAATTATCTCATCATTTATTTTTAAAAAGCGGAATCTGATAATAGGTTAAATTTTATTTGAAAAAGAAGAAGAAATTTGATGTAAAAATGATATAATATGTATAATAGTAACGTTTGCGATTTCTTTTAGACAATTTGGGAAAAAGTCATTTTTTCTAAAATCAAAGTTGACAGGAAAGTATGTACTGATTTTATCTTCATTATTTTTTGCAGTAACTTAAAATACTTTCTCCTCAATATCCAACGGTAAAAATTAAAGATTTAATTTCCAATTAGTTAATCTTCCACTTTGTACGATATGAAATATTTCCATGATCAAAATATGTATTAAACAAAGAACCTCGCAAAGAACTTTCGTTGCTACTTTAAGTATAGTGTAAATAGGATAAAATTTGTATAATTTTGGTTATGATTGTTTCATTCTTTTATTTAGTACAAATTTATTTTGCAATTGGGGTCATATATTTTAAAGTCATATTTTTAGGGAAGTGGGCGATTATACGCACATTTGTTTCAGAAAATAATTACACACTTAGATGATTCCTAAAAACGCCATACGTTATTACTTTGACCAAAACATTAGAAAGTCATTTATATAAAATACATTAAAAAGTTTCTTCTAATTTTTTTTTCGATTTTGCCTTCAAAACTAGCCTTAGGTAGAAAGAGGAGAAGAATTTTATTAAAGATTTCCTTAAAATAATGCACAAAACCCATTTTTTTTAAAGAATTGGAATTGCCAATAACGGTTAAATTATTCCAACAAATTTTGACTAGGTAGTTGAAAAATCCAATTTGATACTTTTTGAGTATTTCAAAATTATCTTAAAAAATTAACTTAAATTTTGTATTTATAAATGGCACTTATAAATATTAAAACTATAATTACCAAAATTTAAAAAACTATCACTAATAACTCCTAACTCCTGGTAAACTTAAGAACTTTTTAGAGTGTATGTAATTATCCTTTATTTTAACAATAATTACACAATTTAACACTAATTGCACTTGTTTCTCACACTTCCTTAAAACTTAAACTAATGCTGAATCGTTTGTGGGTATGTCAGTATCTTGAAGCCTACTTTCAAAAAAACTTGTTTATAAATTATTCACTCTTCTTTAATAGTGCATGGGTCTATATAAATTAATGATAAATATTTTGAATCATTACTCTAAGTAATTTAAAGCTCTATTAAATCCAAAGGTAATTAGTTTTACTAAGAATTAATAATTTTTATGTTACAAACTACTCCTCATTTTTAAACAATTAAAACATTGTTTTTAAATTAGAGCTTCAGGAGACACAAAATATTTCCTCATATTTTTATGGAAAAAAGTGATTATAGGTACAAATGTTATTAGTATAAGACCAGTGCAAATTCTAAAGAGTGAAAGACGAGTTACAATTTTTCCTTACAGATAACAGCACGAAGAAGGAAAAGAAACTAAAATTATTATTATATTGCCTGAAGAAAACGATCCATGACCGAAAAATCTATCAAGCTCAAATAAAAAACACCACTGAACATGTGTTTTCTTTAAAGTGATTTAAACCTTTCGGCTGTTGTAAAGGGTCCTCAAGTATCTATAAATAACCGCAATAACCTTTAAAATCCCCAAAAACTGTACATACTTCAAATATTTCTAAGTTCGTTAGTTCTTCAAAATAGTTCGAGTCCGAAAGAAGTTCGAGTTCTTAAGAAGTTGGAGTTTGAAAGAAGTACCGAGTTCAAAGAAAGTTTGAACTCGGAAACTTCTTTTGCATTTTGAGCTTTGTAAATTATTATTAAATATTATTAAACAAAGTAAACTTTTTTATAATTCTGGGCAGTTTTGTAGATAAAGGCTGCATTCCGTATTAGGTATATGCACGTGAGCAGGAGCATGGCGTATAAAGCGTTCCGAATTATATTTACGCGTATATGCGCATATAATTCGGAACGGTTTTTGTTCTTTTTATGTCCAGCTGCTATCAAATGTCAAACGATCAGTCATATATTTGAAGTAAATGAAGTAAATAAACAGCAAAAATTGATTGATAATTTATTGTAATAAAAGAAATAAATTTGGGTATCAAAAAAAATTAGAACCTGTAGTAAAGAAAAATGATAAAAAAGTTTTATAAGCAGAAATTTATAGTTTTCTTAAATTTTAATATAACTATAAAAATACAAAATTATTTTTATCAATAAAAATATTACCGAAAGGGGCTAAAATGCTAAAATACCAAACATAATTTTAAAACTTTTCAATTTATTATCAACTGCGCATGCTTGCATATCAAGCATTTGCTCAGAGGAAGTGCATAATATACTGCGATATACCTCGAGAAAGGCGGGGCTTAGCAGGAGTATATACTCCAAATGTCTAATTCGGAACCTTTTGAAGTTCATCAAGTTCGATCTTTTGTAAGTTAAAACATTATTATGTCGAACTACAAAGAATAGGTTCAAGCAGATCGAACTATATATAAAAAATTGGTTCGAACAGTTCTCAATTTTTATTTTTTAAAGTTGAATCAAAAAGTTCAGAAGTGGAAGTCTGTAAACTATACGATAGTTTTCTACAACGAAAAAATCGTTTGTTGACTATGTGCTTGGTGACAGATTTTCTATATCTCTTCCTTGCACGTTTTGTATTTGTTGATAAAAGATAAAATCCGTCACATATTCAACAAACGATTTTTTCGTTGTACGAAAACAATCGTATAGCTTACAGACTTACAGACAATTTTAAATAAGCGTTTTTCAAAGTAAATCACTATTCTACAATTCGATATCTGAAAAAACCTGGTTAGAATCTCCTACTCAATGATAACATATAAAAAAAGATATAATGAAAATTAATAATGAAAATCTAAAATCACTATACAGGGTGTTTCGTAAGTAGCGTATAAAATTGAAACCCTATGTCGGAAATACTTTTTTAAGAAAAAAAGTTGATATGAACATGTGCCTGATATTGATTCATAAAAAAGTTATAAGCATTTGAAGAAAAATAAATTAAATCAATTTATTACTAAAAAAATATAATTTAGCATGCTTTGATAATCGTCTTTTTTTAATTTTGGCATTTAAATAATAAAGATTTATACACAGATTCTGGTCAAATTATTTAAGTTTAAAGGCCTTTAAATTTAAATTTGTTATATGCGTTGTAATGGACAATTTCCATGGTTACATTATTTGTTTCTATTTAATAGGCAGATTCTGGTCAAAGTTAAAGGCCTTTAAATCGAAACAAATAAGGTTACTATGGAAATTCTCCATTACAACGCATATAACAAATTTAAATTTAAAGACCTTTAAACTTAAATGATTTGACCAGAATCTGCCTATTAAACATGTATCGTATTTAAGTTTGAAACAAATAACAAAAACTACAAAATGTTTAGTAATTCTGAATATGCCGATATAATTTTTATTTGTGGATTTTGTAATGGTAATAGTTTGCAAGCAAGTAGAGAATATCAACGCAGGTTTCCCAATAGACGTCACCCTTCTTACCATGTTATCTCCAGGACCTTTCAAAGATTAAGGGACTCCGGAAACATACATTGTGCACCAAAAATTGGTGCCCCTGAAAAACATACATTTGAAGAAGAAGAAGCAGTGATAGACGCCTTTATTGAAAATCCTCGTACAAGTATACGCAGTGTTTCTTCAAAGCAAGGTATTTCTCAATCATTTATTTGGAAGACGCTAAAGAGGGAAGTAATGCATCCATACCATATTCAACAAGTGCAAGCCCTTCAGCCAGGAGATGAGATCAGACGTTTAAACTTTTGTCAATGGTTGTTGGAAAAAATGGCAGCAGATCCAAACTTTTGCTCAAAAATTATTTGGACGGATGAAAGTCAATTTGGCAGAAGAACTACACCAAATTACCACAATGAACATGCGTGGTCATTGGAAAATCCCAAGTTAATAAAAAGAAGAGGATTTCAGCAAAGATTCTCAATAAATGCCTGGGCTGGGATTTTTAATAATCAATTAATATCAATGCAAGTACTGCCTAATAGACTGACATCGAATGATTATTTGATTCTATTAAATACCAATGTACAAGATATTGTTGACAACGTAGCCTTAAATGTCATAAATTAGGTTTGGTATCAACACGATGGAGCTCCACCTCAATAATAATTGGATATGTTTTGGAGGACCAATATCGAGGCCACCGCGATCTCCAGACTTAAATCCGTTAGATTTTTATCTTTGGGGTACTCTCAAAACAAATGTGTACACGATTGAGATAAATACTCAAGCACAATTACTTGAGAGGGTAAACAATGCGGTTGCTGAAGTGCAAAATAATTTTAATTTCAATGTTAACGAAGAGATGTTACGTCGATGCCGTGCCTGTATAACAACAAGAGGAGGTGTATTCGAACAAAATTTAAATTAATTATGTAATTTTCAAAGCATGCTAAATTATATTTTCTTAGTAATAAATTGATTTAATTTATTTCTTTTTCAAATTCTTATAACTTTTTTATGAATGAATATTGGACATGTTAATATGAACTTTTCTTCTTAAAAAAGTATTTCCTACGTGGGCTTTCAATTTTATACGCTACTTACGAAACACCCTGTACAGGGTGTCCAGAAATTAAGCGGTAAAATATTAGGAGGCGATTCTAGAATTGATTTTAAGAAAAAAACTTCCTATAAACATATGTCCAATATTGTCAAGGATAATATAACAAGTGGTAAGAATTAAGAATATTATCGAAAATTTTTTAGAAATGCACGAATTTTAATCTCAACGCAACGAGTGCGTAGCACGAGTTGCATTTTCCAAAGAATGAGATTAAAATGAGTAAGCATTTCTAAAAAATTATCGATTCATATTCTTACCACGAGTTATATTTGGGGCGCGTTCCAGTAATGAACACTAAAGCCCACGACCACGACCGCAAAATTTTCCCGTTCCACTATCTCAAAAGGTCACCATTCAACAAACAACCACATAAATCCACGAATAAATACGGTCGTTGTGAGCTTCTCGCGGTCGCCATCGGTGCACGAAAGAAAAAATCGCGGTCTTATGTAGAACGACTTTGCGGTCGTCGTGGGCTTTAGTGTTCATTACTGGAACGCGCCCTTGGAAAGAGAATATAATGACTGAAAATATTTATATTTTCACTTATTAATAGGTCAGACATAGATTGAAAATTTTGACATAAAGTAACAGGAATTGTATTCTCAGTACAATAGGTCGATTAACCCTATATTTTAAAGAAACTATTCAAACTTATCAAGTGGCTACTTTTTATTAAGTAACTAATAATAAAAGTCGAGTATTGTAGAACAAAAGTAGCGAAATTATTGTATGGTAAAATAGTAAAATATGATTGGAAGTCTGCATGTGAATGGTTAAGTGTATTTTTCTCGAATAGGGTGCATTCTATTGAGTTGGGTTTAAGAGTACCATTTTTGTCTAAAATTAAATAAGGAATAATATTAAGAAAATAAACATTATGTTATGTTATCCAAAACTTAACTTAAACTTAACTCTTCTTAAAACTGCCTTTTCGGAAGGTTCAAAAAATCTGAAAAAAATCATAAAATTGTATCTTTGGGGTATTATGGTTTACACCAAATTTCTAATCTCTATTACAATCCGTTTTCAAATAAATGACGAAAAACCAACTTTTAGACACAATATTTCAAGGGCTGTACCTTGACCACCATAACATCATTAATAAATTTAAATTTGGATTTAGGCAAGGCCTATACACTCATGATATAATTATACAGGCATATATGATGAAAGCGTTGGTGTCTGTTTTGACTTTTCAAAGACCTTTGAAACCATAAATCACTCAATCCTTTTGGAAAAGCTGGAACGATACGGCGTCAGAGGTTTAGCATTGGTTTGGATAAAAAATTACTTAAAAGACCATCAACAATGTATGTTCTACCTCGCTTAGTGTTAAGCAAGGGGTTCCTCAGGGAAGCATTCTGGACTCTATATTATTCATAATCTACATCAACGATCTTTCGAATCAGAAAATTTGACAAAATCATGAATTATGCAGATGATTCATCTTGTATTTTGAAGGACTCTGATGTAATTATACTAAATTAATTTGTGAAATCTACGATTGATCTACGAGATTAAAAACTGGTCCTCATTAATGGCCGATCTCACCGACACGACTTAAACTTTAAGAACTACTTAAATGTCTAAGTAGTCCTTAGCGGGACTCACCGTCATTGGAAAGGCGAACTTAAAGCCTAAGTTGAACTTAAAATTAAGTCGTCGATATCGGCGACTTAAAACTCAACTTAACCTAAAAAATACAATTTCTCGTGAAAATAAACTAGCAAATGGCATTATAATTAAAGAAGCAATTTAATTATAATTTATATAATTAATATTGATATCCCAAGACAAGTTTACACTAGAAATAACCATTTTGAAAACCATGCCAAATTCCCATGTTTTTTTCAATATTTTCGTTTAAAAAACGACACATTTCTACAGTTTTTATTTCAAATATAAGACAGTAGATAAAACACATGATTATAAAATTTTATATATTATCACAGAATAATCTAGTATGTTCTAAGATTATATTGTGATTCTGTGGTAAAATAATAAAAATCATAGAATAAAACGACGCGACGGAAGCCGAACGACGCCCGAATACCAACCGAACACCAAAATCCAATCTCTACTAAACTTAGCGTAAGTATTCGTTTTATATGACTGGAGAGACGACTTAAAAATTTAAGAAGAACTTAAGTGTAAGCAAGACTTTGTTAAGTTTTTCTTTAAGCACTGTTGGTGAGATCGGCCATTAATAGCTCAATGCTCAACGACACTACAACAGTAAAGGCCGATTTATAACGTTACCAATAACCTACGACCTAGAACCCGAAAATAACAACTATACAATTTCAATACTTTCATTTATAACCCAAACATAAAATCCCCGACATAAGAAATAATGGCCGATCTCACCGACACGACTTAAACTTTAAGAACTACTTAAATGTCTAAGTAGTCCTTAGCGGGTCTCACCGTCATTGGAAAGGCGAACTTAAAGCCTAAGTTGAACTTAAAATTAAGTCGTCGATATCGGCGACTTAAAACTCAACTTAACCTAAAACTTACAATTTTTCGTGAAAATAAACTAGCAAATGACATTATAATTCCAGAAACAATTTAATTATAATTTATATAATTTATATTGATATCCCAAGACAAGTTTACACTAGAAATGACCATTTTAAAACCATGCCAAATTCCCATGTTTTTTTAAATATTTTCGTTTAAAAAAAGACACATTTCTACAGTTTTTATTTCAAATATAAGACAGTAGATAAAACACATAATTATAAAATTTTATATATTATCACAGAATAATCTAGTATGTTCTAAGATTATATTGTGATTCTATGGTAAAATAATAAAAATCATAGAATAAAACGACGCGGCGGAAGCCGAACGACGCCCGAGTACCAACCGAACACCAAAATCCAATCTCTACTAAACTTAGCGTAAGTATTCGTTTTATATAACTGGAGAGACGTCTTAAAATTTTAAGAAGAACTTAAGTATAAGCAAGACTTTGTTAAGTTTTACTTTAAGCACTGTTGGTGAGATCGGCCATAAATTTATTTTATTTCTGGGTCCTAGTTATTTCTGCACATGCACAGTAAACGGGAGTGAAGTTGGTTTGTAGTTCATTTGCGGTTCCGAATCTGAACGAATTGGCGTTAATATTTGAAAATTTATTAATAAAATTGTAACATTGTTTTTGTTTGGTTTTAAAATAATACTATTCGTTTGATTTTGATTCTAGGAGATTTGTTAACACAATTATATATTCCGTCAAAACCAATTTTATGCTTTTTTTAAGTTTGTGTTTATTTCGTTTATGTTTGGCTGTTTTTTTATTAACGATTAATATATTTAACGGGTATATTATTGTATATTTTGGATAGAAAATAATCAATCTTATTATTGAGAAAATGATAGTTGACACTAGGTTGACACTGGGTTTTAGGTAACGTTATAAATTAGAAAAAATCATTATGTTGACCTCGAATTTCAGGTTCTGTGTCCTAGGTTATTGGTAACGTTATAAATCGGCCTTAATTGTTCCTTATAGGTTAGGTAAAACAAATAAATCATGGGTACATTCTGATGAATTAACTTTAGCATAGATTATTTCGCATATGCCCAATCAAGATTATTTTCTGGACTATTGTAAAAAATATAAGTCTATACAGGGTGAGTTTAAAGTAAGGAATAAAAATCATAACTACGTTATTATTTTACGGTATAAAAATCATATCAATCCATTAAAAAAAATTATGAACTCATAGTGACGTCATATTAACTGAGAAAAAAATATTGTGGGGTTCAAAATAAAGTTTTTCAAAAATAATGTCACACTTCTTTTACGGTTTTTAAAAATTCCAAAAAATAACGTAGTTATGGTTTTTATGCGTTACTTTAAATTAATGCTTAAGGGGAAATTTAATAATTTTTTTTAAACCGGAAGATGGCGTTGGTATAATATTTTAGGTACCGTTGTAAAACAGTCTTAATAAGGTATTATTTTATGGTATAAAAACCATATCACTCCATTTAAAAAAAAATTATGACGTCATGTAGACTGAGAAAAAAATTTAGTTGGGTTCAAAATAAAGGTTTTCAAAAACAATGCGACACGTCTTTTACGGTTTTTAAAAATTCCAAAAGATAACGTAGTTATGATTTTTATGCCTTACTTTAAACTAATGTTTGAGGGGAAATTTAATTTTTTTTAAACCAGAAGATGGCGCTGGTATAATCTTTTTGGTGCCGTTGTAAAACAGTCTTAATAACGTATTATTTTATGGTATAAAAACCATATCGTTCCATTAAAAAAAATTATTACGTCATGTCAACTGAGAATAAAATTTTGTTGGGTTCAAAATAAAGGTTTTCAAAAACAATGCGACACGTCTTTTACGGTTTTTAAAAATTCCAAAAGATAGCGTAGTTATGATTTTTATTCCTTACTTTAAACTCACCCTGTATATCAGTTACCAATGCACATAACTGAAACCTTCCATCAGTCTTCTATTTATGTGTGTGTTAAGAGCATCTTCCTAGACACCCGCGATAAATTTTCCGTTGGAGTTAATAACAAGGTATTGAAAAACCATCCCAGTTTCCTGGAGCTTCTTTGCAAATTATGACCTAATAACTGATAATCAATGCGAATCCCTAGAGGGCGCGCGAGTTTTGGAGGAAAAATTGTTAAAAATCATGAATTCGAGCATTAGTTCTGCAGTCATAAGTTTCCCTTGTTAGATTTTCATTTTTTTTCAGATTTATAATATAAATTGGCTACATCTTGCCAGAGAGTTACCTTCTGCAACCTAGCCCAAAATTAATTAGAGGGGTCCAAAGTTAAGGTACTTTTAGAGCATTATATTTTTTTTGTACATTCTTTGTTTTGTTTTCCTTCTGGCAAAAATTAAAGAAATGACTTCTAAATCATCTACAAAAAAATTATACAAAAATGTTGTTCGTACTAGCTTTTATGACTGCAGAACTAAACCACTATATTTTCCGTTTAGGAAATTGCTCTTAAACTATTTAAAGCTCTACCTCCAGAAGTTAACGAATTAAATAACCCTTAGGTTATTTCTATTTAGTATTTCTAGTATGTTTCTTGTAAATCTTAATTTACAAGAAACATACTAGAAATACTACTGGATGGTACATACTATTCCTGTTTCGACTACCTCGATTTTTTTTTGAATTTTAAATTCTTTTTTGACCTAAAAGTGGATTAATAAAATTATTATTATTAAATTAATATGCATTTGATAAAATTTTGACAGTTACGAAAATTAAGGTTTAAAACCATGGATAAAAGTTTTGCAATTCCCTTACATTAAATTTAATCACTGATAAGTCAAAAATAAAAAATTGTACAAACAAATATTAAATTATAACTTGGTGTATACATTTTCCGTCTTTAGTTAATAACCAGTAATTGTTGATGCATTTAAATGCATTTCATTGTAACATCTGTAGCAACTGTCATTATCCAAACTGTAAATTATTTCTCAGACACAAAACTTCCCATAGAAAACCTCATCTACTTTTAATTAACACTAAGAGTACTCCTTACATTTAATAAATTGCAAGTGATAATAACGAATTATTCTTCATTCTGAATTAAATTTTATTCATAGTCTTCACGCATCGTTTCGTGATTTAAAAAGGTGAACGTTTTTACTTTTCATTTCGAGAGTGGTCTCCTCTCAATTAAATATAAAAATAACGGCAACAAGGCATGGGGCATTTTTAAATTAAGCCAGTTGAAGCACCTTGAGCGTTTTCTGGGTTTTATAAGGAAAGTAATTTTATGCGCAGATTTCTTCACTCCAATAACTCGGTAACTGGCGTTGTCGAAAAGTTCGATAACAATACTGCAGTTATATGTAGTTTAAAAAGCTTCAAGCGGTATTAGCTTTATCTAATTTTAGGATTACAACTAATGGATTTTTTTATTGATTTAGGTTAGTGTTTCGCAAACACTTTCTGATGTTCCAATTTTTAGAAAAATTTTGCTGCTGTAGATATACCCAGTTATTATATTATTCCTCCTTGTAATTACCTAAAAAAATTAAAAAGTTCCAATCAAATATAAATTCTTAATCCTAAAAGATATTTCAAGGTTTTAAAACTTAATAAAAAACACTACATAGTTCTGCACCTGAGCAAATATTGCTATAAAAAGGAATATTTTTTAAATATGACCAATTCCTTCATTTTATATTTATCATTCCCAAAATGTTTTTTTTTTTGATAAACTTATTAAAAGTTTGAAATGAACATTGACATTTTTGTTACAATTTTACTGGTGCTTCACCAAATGCAAGAACAATTAGTTTAAGTACAATTCAAATTTCATTCTAATAATAAAAATGTGAAAAGAGCTTTCTTTTATTTGAAATTATTTAATTGTCCAAAAACAACAATATTTAGTTAATTGGATTAGTTGACGTCTTAAATTTTATAACCAGAGCATAACTTTTGATTATGAATCTTCTAATAATAATATCTATATTATATTAAGTGTTAAACTGTGAATAAATGTCATAGTAATAATACTGTAGTATAAAGTATAAAGTAATTTAAGAGGAGCTGAATTGATCGACATCGAAGTAAGAGTTGATGCGAACCGGAAAACGCAAACAGCATTTTTTAGGCGCCTTTTTTGTGGGGAAGTGTGTCACGTGCAATGTGCGACCAAGACCTCAAACGTGTCTTCATTGTTACGCAAAAGTACGTTATGACTATGGTTTCATTCAAGAATTTCAAATATGCTCATACCCAACAAAAACTTTTTTAATCAAATATAAAATTTTTAAAAAAATCATAAAGTTTTAAGTGTTTATAATTTAGTCCAACACTTTAAAGCATTTTAACTTTCTAAAGTGACGATTAAATAATCATCACATAAGTGATCCATTCATATTCATGACAGTCATAAAATTTTATTATTATGATCTGCGAATTTGTGTCCTTCTTTCATTATAGTTTCATCCCAAGTGTAAAACAATAAAATTTAACTGATTTTCAAGAGATTTTAATAGTTTTTAAAAAATACGTTAAATCTTTCTTAAAGGTTTTATCGAATCTTTAAAAACAGATTTTTTTGAAAATTTCAAGAAAATTATAAAACAGGTCAATTTTTATTTAAAGGAAAATGAAGTTGTGTGACAGTTTCCAATTTCGACTTTCGACCCCCTAACCCCAGCATCATTCGATTCGTTTATAGATTTCAAAGATCTTTAAAAAGATTATGGTATCACTTGACCCTTTTTCCTATTTAAGTTTTTTTGGGTGATGATGCTGGGAGGTGGGGGGTTAAAAGCGGAAATTTGCAACAGTCATAAAAGCTGGTCCACTTTAAAACACACTACAGAAAAGACAAGTTTTAGTTGGGATATGAAATGGATACCATCAAGAACTTTAAATATAACTTTTTTAAAGGTTTTAAGAGTTTTCGTCGGAAATCATAAAAATCCATCCTACTTTTATGAAGATTGGTTGCAATTTATCATCCAATTACTGATACTGAATGCGGGCCGCTAGAGAGCGCGAAAGGGTACTTTCAGATCATTACTTTTTTATTCCTATTAAGCCATATATGACTTATACCCAAATTCTGGTCAAATCATTTAAGTTTAAAGGCCTTTAAATTTAAATTTGTTATATGGGTTGTAATGAGCAATTCCCGTGATTACCCTATTTGTTTATAATTAGAAGCCTTTAATTTTGACCAGAATCTGCCTATTAGGCCTATTTTGACCAGAATCTTTCTGAATATACCCTTTCGCGCTTAATAAACTTTAATAAACTTATTGATATTTAAAGATTTTTTTATTCTTTAATTGGAAATAAAAGTGTGTATAAGAAATCTCGATATTTCTTGACTCAACCATATTCAAGAGTTTGAAAATCTAGATTTGATTTGTCAGGTCAAACTAAAATTGTAAAATTAACACTTTTGTTGCAATAAATTTAGATTTTCAAACTCTTGAATAAAACTTAGTTAAGAAATATCGAAATTTTTTATCCACACCTTCATTTTTTACACTATTCTTACTTTAGTATTATTATTTGCTCTAAATATACCTGAATCTACATGTATTATTTTTTAAGACCTTTTTATTAAGCTTTTTAGTAGTTTTGATGAATTTTTAGATTTTTAGACAGAGAACATAAATGATTGATTTTAATGTGACAGACATTTATATTAGTTTTTGATGATATACATATAATTATATTAAATACAGAAAAAAAAATATTGGTTTGGGAAATTCTTCTAGAAATGAACCCAAATTAATATTAATATTTTAATGAATATTTTTAAACAAACAACCTAAATTAATGCTTTAATAGAAGTTTTCTAAAATATATTGTACAGTTGCTTCCAGCTGGAAGTAGGACAAAAGTAATAACGATCGCGTATTCTTTGTCCTACTTCCAGCTGGGAGCAACTTTACAGGTTGTACAATAGGGTACCGGATTTTTTTTTCTAAATCCGTCTTTGTGTTTTCTATGGGAAAATTAAATATTGTAGTTTTCAATTTTGATAACTTTTCTGGTAGTCGGGTTTTTCAAATTGTTAAATAAACTTCAGTGCTACGAACTTCAAAAAGATACATTGCACTGGCATAAACGCACTCAAAACAGTAAATAGAAAAAATATTTTTTTCGGGATTATCGGGTCCCTGATAATGCAGCGAGGGCTTATACGCGGGTTTTGAGACCCCCTGTATTTTTATTCCATTTGGACACCTTCACTTAGGTTTTAACATTGTATTTTTACATACAGAACGTAAATTATTGATTGAAACACTTTTAATTTCGAAGAATTTTGTATACCGTGGTTTTTCTAAAAATTCTTTTTCAACGTTTGTTGTACCTACAAATATCTGTAAATTTATAATCATTTACTGATATTTAAGAAAGCCTATTTTGTCGAGCTTTTTAGCGGTTATGTATTTTGCTTTCCACGGATTTTTTGTTTAAATCTATTTGGCATTGAAGACACCTAAATCTTATCATATTTATTTTCAAGTCCGTTTCGATTTTGAAATACAAAAAATAGACTGGGTTACATTTAATGTAGGAAGAAGAATGTGGGGATGACAGGAGAAGGGGTATCAAATTTTGGTCGCGATATCTTAGAAATACTTTTGAAAACAGAAGAAAACCATTATTATTGATAAATTTTTAATAAGACCAACAAGTGTCCTGCTTGAATACCTAAAATTCCTAGATCCGGGCCTGAAAATATTTTAATGATCTTGAAAATGTTTAGAAATGAACCTAAGTTTATTAATGTTCATTTCGTTCTTTAACGAAATAACATCAATTATTGGTTTAAAAGTACCATTCGCAGACCTTTTTACCATATATTTTTAAATTTTATTTATAATTTGGACACCTAAATCCGAATTTATATTTACATATTTTTTATATGCAGAACGTAAAGATTTTGTTTTTCAAAAGTTTTATTTAGCGTTACTCGAGCTTTTCATTGAGTTTTTTGACGAGAATATAATTCCTAATAACCACACTGACAATACCACATTCATTTTTTTAACTAGAAATTTTAATTATAACCTGAAAACCAGTTAAAGTCAATTGTCACATTGACAGTTGATTTGTTAAACACCTATTTTAGTCATTATATTCTCTTTCCAAATATCACTCAAGGTTAGAATATTATCGATATTTTTTTAGAAATGATTAACTCATTTATATCATAATCTTAGAAAATGCAACGAGTGCGCTGGGATTAAAATTCGTGAATTTCTAAAAGAAAATCTATAATATTCTTATATCACCTGCGATATTACCCTGAAGAATTTCCTTTTCTAAAGACAGTTGCAATATTAATATTCAAGGTCATTTCAACAATCTTTTTTGACGTATATTTCGTCTTCTTTCCTTTCCTTTTCTTTTTAACGAAGAACACAAATTCTTGCTTTTCATAGAAAAACTATTGGCGATTTCTAGGATCAGATAAGCCCTCTGGTGAGAATTTATGAACTAAAAGATACAGTAATCCTAACCAATCATAACCTGATAAAATTTGACAATAACTGTATCATTTAGTTCAAAAACTGGCATAGAGGGCCAAACAGCGCCATCTCTTGGTAATCGAAATTCCCAATTCGCAAATCTATTTTATTGTTTCTTTCTTAGGCACTGACTTCAGAGATCCTAAGAAGCGATAAAAAATTCATCCCACTTTGGTAGAGCTTCCTTCATACTTATAAGAGAATTACTGATAATTGATGCGGACCGCTAGAGGGCGCGTGAGTTTGGGAAGAAAAATTGTGGTAATCGAACATTATGGACACCGTTTGGTGTTTTAGATTTTCAATTCTTTTTCTGATTTATAAACTAAATTGATTAGGCTACCATTTGAAACTGTTTATGTGTTTTATACTGAAATAGTTAAAAGGGCACTAAATTAAGTTAATTTTAGATCATTTTTAGGACAATTTTTTTCATGAATTTAAAAAAAAAAATTCAGTTGTCATAATTTAGTAAAATGACTTATGTACATATTTTTTGATTTTAAAGTGCATAGGGAGCTTTTTTTGGTTTTTTTACAAACCCTTATTTATTAACATACTTATTAAGAACAGTTAAGTTCATTAATATTCAATATTTTATTTTTTATGGGATGAACTGTAACAGAATATTCTGATTTTTAATATCGTTTTTAGTGCTTTTAAACGAACGTTTAATAAACGGTTAACAACAATTTTTATTTTAAACCACTTGCCACAGAGCTTTTAAATGATTGTTGACAAACCTTTGTTAATTAACACACTGAACTACAATCGAAATTAAATTTAATGTATTATTTATTAATTTTATGAATATTTAAAAATTTTTCGTTGAGTATTTTAATGGTTTTATGGATTATTTCATTTTAAGGCGATAAACTGTACTTGAACATAGTTTCTTGGTTTCTACAGAGCATTTTAATTTTACTTTTATTTATTAAAACGATGAAGTATTACTAATTAAATTAAATTTATAGTTATTCGAAAGCTTGACTTCATAAAAGTTTTTCATATTTTTTTAAATACCTTACTCTAACACAACTAAAATTATTGATTTTTAAGATCTTTCCAAAAATATTTTAATATATTTTGAAAAAAAAACTTACATAAAAATAAGTTAGCATAAATTTAATATTAGTTAGGAGTTGAATAAAAATCCTGGCCAAGGATAATTTAGGAGCTTTTATCTGGTTGCATACTGCATACTATAATCTCACCTCAGATTCTGTTCTTTAATTAGAAACATGTAATGGAACCATGGAAATTGTTCATTACAGCCCATAGAACAATAAGAAGGATAAGGAAATCACCATGGTAATGATTTCATTATAGGCGCCAAATCGTAGATAAACACCCATAATAATTACTTTATGGGCCTCAATTATTCAGGACTTGAACCATAATGATAAACGTTATGATCCTTATGACATAATAGTTAATTACGTAACAAGGATCGTAACGTCAATAATAATGTTTCAAGTCGTGAACACGACATGAACCATAATGATTGGTTACGATCCGAATTACATATAAAACTTTATCTGCTTGCATAAATAAAGAAAAAATTGAAATAAATTAAAATTTATTGAAAGCTTAGTGACATCAATTTGGAGCCCATAAAGTAATTATTATGGGCGTTTTCTATGATTTGGCGCCTATAATGAAATCGTTACCATGGTGATTTCTGTTATCGGCTTCAATCCGATAAAGAACGTCATTATGTCAATCAAATTGACACACGTAAAGGTAACATTATGGTTTGCAAGCAGTTAAACAACTATTATCAATTATCAATCCTGAAATTTTGAAACATTGAATTATTACTAAATATTTCGAAACTTTTAAGCAAGTTCAATAGTATTTGACAAACCAGTTGACAACCTTTAATTTTATAATGATTTCATATACCAGAACCTAAATAACCCATTGATATTTAAAAGATTTTGGAGGGAAGATGGAAGATACTTCTCCTCACGTCGAGCTGAGCTTGACCCAATTTTATAAAATTAACTACTGATTTCATAAACCCCCCTCTGACTTTTAAAGATAAAAAATATGCAAAAGTAAACTTACTAATTTTCTTAAACAATAACCTAGGGGCGAAGTCTTCTTTTTTGGTTTCCTTTGGTTTAACTTTAAGGCTAATTAAAGCACCACTACCCTCCGAAGATCGTGGTGAAATATTAACAACTGCATCAGCCTCTAAAATATCTGGTAAAGCAACTTCGAGATCATGAGTAAACAAAAACGCATTAGTCCTATCATTCAAGTCGTCTATAAAATCACGATCACCCGAAGAGCGCGCACCTCCCCCCTGGTGCATATACTTAAAATCATTTTTTCTAAATTTTAAAAAGTCACTGACTTTCACATCATCTGCTCTAAATGCATCGCTAACAAAATCAAGAACGTTCTTCTGCACGCACGTCACAGACGCATTCCTGCTGCATTCCTGCAAAACACGTGCCCAAAAGCCGGTGGAGTTTTTCGAATCTTGAGGATTCGTCGCGACGCACGCCGCACTTATAATTAAAACTATTGCGAGAGATTTCATTTTATTTTTCTTGTGGTTTATATTAAACGCGCACTTATTACCGACATATTCGATCGGAAGACTAATCAGGACATCATCGCCTCAGCGGCCACTCTCTCTTGTCCGGTTACTAACACGTGAATACAAGAAACAAGTTCGGTGCGGAACTTATCTCTTCACGGCATACTTTCTTGGTTTTTCCTCTCCCACCAAAGTGAAGCACCTGTTAAAGTCCTCCAAAACAATGTTTTAATTGGCTGATTACTTTCGCGCCAAATTTCGAATTAACTACAAGAAAATTCTGGCACAAAAATTAAATTTTTCAAAACTTTTTTCATAAATCAACTAATAATAGATGTACAACTATTATAAAGCTAATTAAACTATTAGGGACAATAATAAATCTTGATTATTTATTCATTATGTTATTTATATTTATTTTATAAACATTACTAACTCACTAACATTAATTTTTTTTAATTAATGGTTTAATAAATATTAAAGTAATTAGATTGTAATAGTTACTATTAATTCGTTAAGATGTTGACCCTGTTCAGGTTTCTAGGTTTAAATGCTTTAAACACAACTAAAAAAACATCGGGGTTTTATAGTGCAAGAAACCGATACAATGTAAGACGGCTCTAAATCTGAAGATTCAAGTACATTATCGAAAATTCAGATCTGTATCTAGCTTAAACCAGAGTAGGAACTGAACAAATCAAACATTTTTAAGTTCAAAATATTGTTCTACCTGAAGATGGAAGATGGAAGACGGAAGACGGAAGACGGAAGACGGAAGACGGAAGACGGAAGACGGAAGACGGAAGACGGAAGACGGAAGACGGAAGAGGGAAGATGAAAGATCGAAGATGGAAGATGGAAGATGGAAGATGGAAGATGGAAGATGGAAGATGGAAGATGGAAGATGGAAGATGGAAGATGGAAGATGGAAGATGGAAGATGGAAGATGGAAGATGGAAGATGGAAGATGGAAGATGGAAGATGGAAGATGGAAGATGGAAGATGGAAGATGGAAGATGGAAGATGGAAGATGGAAGATGGAAGATGGAAGATGGAAGATGGAAGATGGAAGATGGAAGATGGAAGATGGAAGATGGAAGATGGAAGATGGAAGATGGAAGATGGAAGATGGAAGATGGAAGATGGAAGATGGAAGATGGAAGATGGAAGATGGAAGATGGAAGATGGAAGATGGAAGATGGAAGATGGAAGATGGAAGATGGAAGATGGAAGATGGAAGATGGAAGATGGAAGATGGAAGATGGAAGATGGAAGATGGAAGATGGAAGATGGAAGATGGAAGATGGAAGATGGAAGATGGGAGATAGAGGATGGAAGATTGAAGATTACAGCTGATTACAAACCAATAATTAATTTTTATTTTCCTAAAAACTATGTATAAATATAAGTATTGGTTCTTTAAAATTCCATGTAATTGTAGGTAAATAAAAAATTATCCAATAAGTAATTTCATCAATTTAATACTCTAATGAACGCTAATTTAAAATTAATCAATGCCATAATTACATCCGCTTGAGGCGCGTGGGTTATTTTCAACCATACATATTACTAATTTTATTACGGACTATTATAAATAACACCAAACTTAAACAATTTTTTACTTCGCGAAATAATTTTAACAATTACAAGCTAAAATACATGAAAACTTGTAATCAGTAATAAGTAGGTACCTAATTTCCAATTTTACGATAGTTTAATTTGTTGTTTTTAAAAATCCAAAGCGATATACATATATACTTCAAGTATTCGTTTATGATCTCGACCTAATTCCAAATAGGCGCCAATAATTTCAATTAAGAATTACTGTGCTAATGATGATCAAACTAGCCAGACGTAACACTTTTCGTATAAAATTGCAGTAGGCGTCTACATATTATTGACATTTCGTGAAATACGAGTACACCCTGAATAACACAGACAGTATACATAACAAACTTTTTCAATAAAACGTCACAGGATGCAAAAAAGAGGCGCTTTATTGTAAAATTCGGTGTTGTAGTTGCTTCTTTGGTATTGTTTTCTCTATGACCATTAAAATATGTTAATTACCTACTTATTTATTTTTAAGACTAATGGTATTCATATACTATTATTATGATAGGTTTAGAGAATAAATCACGCTTTTTGTATCAATCATAAAGCTGTTTCAGTTAAGTCTGCTTTTACAGGTGGAAAATTCAAATTAATAGCTGTCAATTTATTTTCACACACTCCCAAATTTTGAACCAATCAGAAAGCTGCATTTTCATTATTCACGGATGTTTTGGTAAAGTCCGCCATTATAGGTGGCAATGAGTGGTCGTGTTTATTAAAAATTCAAATTGATATCTGTCAATTCACTATTACACACTTAGAATATTAATCACGCACTTTAAACCAATCAGGAAGCTGCGGATGTTTTGGTAAAGTCTGCTATTGTAGGTGGCAGTGAGTAGTCGCATTCATTTAAAATTCAAATTATTTTTTATTATCACACACTTAAAATATTAATCACGCTTTTTGAACCAATCAGAAGCTACATTTTCATTATTCACGGATGTTTTGATAACGTATGCTATTATAGGTTCATGTTCATTGAAAATTCAAATGGATAGCTGTAAATTCATTATCACACACTAAAACGCCCAGCGGAATACTTTGCTTGGCAACGTGCTCCAAAGTGGCAGCGAAAACGACAAACGACATGTTGCTAAGCAAAGTAGTCCGCTCATTGCTAGCAAAACGTACCTTTAGAATATTAATCAAAAGTTTTTAACCAGTTAGAAAGCTGCATTTTCATTTTCAGGGATGTTTTGCTAAAGTCTGCTATTGTAGGTGGCACTGAGTGGTCGTGTACATTGAAAATTCAAATTGATAGGTGCCAATTCATTATTACACCCTAGAATATTAATCACGCATTTTGAACCAATAAGAAAGCTGCGTTTTCATTATTCACGGATGTGTTGGCAAAGTCTGCTATTGAAGTTAGCGGTGAGTAGTCGCGTTGATTGAAAATTCAAATTGAAAACTGTCAATTCATTATCGACATACCCTATCATTACCACACACGTAGAATATTAAGTCTGCTATTGCAGCTGGCACCGAGTGCTCATATTCATTGAATTACATAATAATAAATAAGAAAACACGTAGTATTTTGCTTGTATAATTATAATTAAATTATTAACTGCCAAGATTGGCAACACTGCCTCCTAGTATAAATGTTGAACTTAATTTATGGACCATATCATGTCAGTAGGACTAGGCAAAGATTGAAAAAAAATTATTGTAGAAAAACCATACAATCTACTTAGTTTTTCGGAAAAATAAAACTGACATATTTAAAATTGACCAAGAAAGAATAAAGAATTCTAAATATTACGAAGAGTACAGAGACCTCAAGTGTAGACGACTTCACTGACAAAGAACAGAAGACATTGCAAATACGTTATGTGGTTGGCTATAAGAATAAAGGTTGAATTAGTACCTCCAAAAGTCAATTCAGTTTTGGACTTTCTGACTAAAAGGTCTTTATAAGTTCAATAAGGTCGGACGGAATTTGGTCAGATCGAAAGGTAAATCGGTCCGTGTGGAGTCAAATTATCACATCGGCAGGTCAGATATTTTAGTTCAGGAGGTGGCGGAATCGGTCCGTCGGATGGACTGATCGGAGCGTGTGGATGGGGTATCCGCAATAGTTATCGAATCTGAGGCCGGATTTTGTTTTGTTGGCCAGTTTTATGAACTCGCCAAATCGTCATCATTTTCCGCCAATTCGTCATTATTTACATTGTTCTCTTCGCCTAAATGATGACGTTATGGCGAGTTTTAGAATCCGCCGTAGAAACAAAATCCCACCTCTGAGGTGGGATTCTAAAACTCGCCAAAACGTCATCATTCAGGCGAAGAGAACAATGTAAATAATGACGAATTGGAGGAAAATTATGACGTTTTGGCGAGATCATAAAACTTGCCTACAAAACAAAATCCGGCCTCAGAGGACAGCTAACATCTCGACTTTACACGTTACCACATCATTATTTGTTTGTTTTGTCGTCATTAGTTTCGTTCGTAAGCGAGATTGACAAAAATGGTAGTCTGTAAGCTTAAATCTGTAGTAACGTGTTTTTGGGGGGAGGCAACCGTGTTTGAAGTATAATAATAAAAATTACTAAAAGAAAATAATAAAATTCTTGAAAGGCGTATAAATGTCATGGAAAAATTGGTACATTTATTTACAAAAAGATTAATTACATGCCAAAATTGTTTCTGCGCGAATGTTCTCTTTCTTTGTGTCGTCCCATTTGGCTGATTTTTAACGAGTCTCTTGCTGAGGGTATCTTTCCTGATATTTGGAAGTTAGCCCATATTATTCCTATTCACAAAAAAGGAGATAAAAGTGATGTTCTAAACTATAGACCCATCTCCATAATATCTGCCTTACCTAAAGTCTTTGAATTCATTGTCACTGACTTTCTGGCTGCAACTGTTAAAAACTTGCTTGCTGATGAGCAGCACGGGTTCAGAAAGAACCGCTCAACCTTGATTAACCTTATTGTCTTTGAGAGCTTCCTAGCAAACTCCATTGAGAAAGGCCACAATTTATACGGATATGTCAAAGGCCTTCGACAAAGTTGACCACCATTTACTAATTAGTAAACTTCGCACTTTTGGCTTCAATAGTTCTCTTCTTCAGTGGCTTGCTTCCTACCTTAATGGCAGAAAGCAGTATGTTAAGGTCGGTAACTTCAAATCGGATCTCTTTCCGGTGACTTCTGGGGTACCGCAGGGATCTCACCTAGGTCCATTACTGTTTAATATCTTTATTAATGATGTCCCTTGCTGCTTTAAGCACTCTGAAGTATTAATATTTGCAGACGATATCAAATTCTTTCAAATTGTGCACGACGATACTTCGGCTGCTGATCTTCAATCTGATCTGGACAATTTTGTTGAATGGTGTCGCTGTAACAAACTTCCAATCAACCGTAATAAATGCTACCAAGTCTCGTTCTACAAGGGGCTAAGAAAAGTAGATAGTTCCTATTCTATTAATGGGGTTAAACTGGTTTCATGTCCTAGTATCGTTGATCTTGGAGTAACTTTTCATTCAATCGCCATATTGACCTAAAATGTAATACTGCCATGAGGATGCTTGGTTTTATCAAGAGGAATACGAGCGACTTTGATGATGTCTCCGCCGTTAAGTCTTTATATGTCTCCTTAGTTCGCTCTCACCTGGAGTATGCGTCATGTATCTGGTCCCCTTATTATGATGTACATATTAAGAAGATCGAGCGTGTTCAACATAAATTTTTGCGGTATGCAGGATTCAAACTAGGAATAAGTCAGGCGGATGTTTATTACCGGCTCATGGAGGAACACCTTGGTTTAAAAACCCTTGAAGCTCGAAGAAGAAACTGTGATATCTTCATCATGGCCAAATTGCTGAACAACTCCCTAGACTGTCCTGCTGCTCTGGAGATGGTGCACCTTCAAGTACCGTTCTGTGACCTTCGTAGCAAGAGGATCTTCTCTGTACCTACACATGCCACAAATTACGGTTTCCATTCTGCTATGGTAAGAATGGCTCGCATGGCAAATTCAGTTGCGGACGACTTCGACTTTTTCTCCGACAGCTTCCAATCGCTGTGTAGGTTATTGAAGTGAGTGTGTGTTGCGCGATCTGTGAACTGACTGTTTCTTGTTTTGTTATCTTTTTCTGTTATATCACTATTATTTATTGTCTTGTTTATCATTTCTTATCATTGTTTTTATTGTTGTATTGGGCTGTTCCCGTTAGTAAATAAATTTCTTCTTCAATTTCTTCTTCTTCTTCAAATCAGTTTGTGTGTTTTATTCAGAATGCGTTCAAAAACTGATAAACCATGGACAAATTTCGTAGAATAATGACTGCAACGTTGTAATTTCGTCCCGTTTCGTAAGTCGGTAGGAATTACTGACTACCAAAAACTCGGAACTAACGACTCAGCTAACGTGAAAATTTGACAAAGATTGATCAACTTTTTAGGTTTACAGACTTCCACCTCCGATCGAATTCGACCGTCCGATCAAATCGGATAGGGTGGAGGCCCTATACGCGTTTGTCATTTTATACATTATACGGGGTGTCCAGAAATTAGGTTGCAAAATTTTAGAAGCCGATTCTACAATTGATTTTAAGAAAAAATATTCCTATAAACATATTTCCGATTTTGCTTCCTAAGGGAGCTACAGCCCTTGAATTATTGTCAGTATAATAGGTCGATTAACCCTATATTTTAAAGAAACTATTCAAACTTATCAAATCGAGTATTGTAGAACAAAAGTAGCGAAATTATTGTATGGTAAAATAGTAAAATATGATTGAAACTCTGCATGCGAATGGTATTTTTCTCGAAAAGAGTGCATTCTATCGAGTTGGTGTTGAAGTACCAAATTAAATAAAGAATAATATTATGAAAATAAATATTAAGTTATGTTAACCATAAAAAAGTTAACGCTATTTTTAAACTAAACATTTCTTAAAACTACCCTTTCGGAGGATTCAAAAAATCTGAAAAAAAATCATTAAATTGTATCTTCAGTTTTCAAATAAATCACGAAAAACCTCTACTTTTAGGCACAATATTTCAAGGGCTGTAGCTCCCTTGGGAAGCAAAATCTGACATATGTTTATGGGAAGTTTTTTTCTTAAAATTAATTGTAGAATCACCTCCTAAAAATTTGCCTCTTAATTTCGGGACACCCTGTATATTTTTAAACATATTACAGCGTCCCAAAAATTGAGTAAAATTTAAAGAAATTTTGTAAGAAGTTTAAAAATATACTTAAAACAAAAAACGCAACGTCGAACTCTTCGTTATACTTTAACTTACTGCTAGCGTTGGAAATAGTATATTAAAAAACGAGTTTCATAAGTCGCATATTGTAGCACGCGTTCAATTTTAAAATACGAGTCGCGACGAGTATTTTAATGAACAAGTGCTACTATCGACTTATGAAACGAGTTTTTTATACTATTTTTTCTATTTTGCGCCTTTTATCTATTTAAAATAAAATATTATAGTTTTCAATTTTAGTAACTTTTTTGGTAGTTGGCTACTCTAATGTCATGTTTGTCAAATCATCAAATAACCTGTAAATCGCTTGGCAACTGCCACTTTAAAATCAATAAGCTTCAGTGCTACCAACTTCGAAAAATAAAATTTTCAACTCAGTAACGCACCGATAGAAGTGCGGTACTGGCTAGTAACGCACTGCTGTCAGTGTGTTACTAGCGACTAGTAACGCACCAAAATAGAAAATAGTATATTATTCAACGAGCGAGTAAAGATAGCCATTACTCACGAAGACCGAAATTGCGACACGAGCCGGCAGGCGAGTGTCGTAAAAGGTCTGAGTGAGTAATGGCTATTTAATCGCGAGTAGAATACTATACTTTATCTACTACGATTTTTCACTTTTAGATTCCTATCCATTATTGTCATTTTGCTGGCCGTTATTTTCATTAAACACCTATGTTTACTCTAGATTTTTGTTCTATGGCGTAAAATTGACAGCCCAATTTAACCTCTAAAATCACCTGACACCTAATTATATTTCTTATATTTTTAATGTTTCTCCAATCCATAAAGGCTCTGTATGCCATATTATACCTGTCTTTTGATTTATTTGGTAATAAAATTTGGGTTGTTGTTAGCGCAGTTTCTAGTATTTCTGGGGGTGTGCAACTTTCACTTTCTGAATCCACTCACGCTTTTTATTATTTTTGTAATTATATTTTTTAAGAAATATGTTTTTAATTTGCAATAAATAATTACTTTTATTAATATAATGTAATTGTAAATTCACTTTGATTCACTTTCTTTAAAAAATTTATATTTCAAATTGAAATTATTTTGACAGCGGCGCACGCAAGTGAAGATGGCGCCGTCACATTCTATTCGTGTAACCTCGTTACCGGTCGGTTTTTAGCCAACTTCAGCCCGTGTGTTATGATAAATGTTTTGAAAATGCTGTCTCGTGATTGGTTCCAGCTAGTGTGTTATGGAGAGACATTTGATTTAAATGGAGATATAACACACGGCTAAATTGTAATGATTGTCATTAATTAATAAGAAATGGGTACGTAATTAACATGTTATTCAATAGTCGTAGATAAAAAATATTATTTTAGCTTCTTATTTTTGGCGAAAGCGCCGCTTCTTACCGTTTTACTGCTACCTTTTCCTTTTACCTTATGAGTATTTGGTTTGAGGAACAAACACAAAACCAGAAGAAATTGGTAGCCATAAGATTCTTCTGTGTGCCAAAAAAAGAAATTTTAAAATAGCTTCAATAGAAAAAAAATTATGAGCAAAACCGCAAATATCAAGCGAATTTCAAAATCAAGCGCCCAAATTTGCCGACTATCGCCTTAAGAGCAATCATCCCGGTGCATTTTTAGACGTTTGCTTGCGTGGTCCTTGACTCTTTATTTTTTAATATTTTTTAATTTTCTAATTTTTTTATAATAAAGTCCGTTCATCAACCTTTCGAACGGACAAACTCAATTTTTAAAAAAGGTAAAAATATCTTAGATATGTTTCATCAAAAAGTGTTAATTTTTAGTGGCCGATGAAGTCCCAAACTTATTACTATCAGAATTTTGAAATTTGAATACAAATAATCGGTTTTTGCGATTTGCGATTCCTATGACGTCAAAAAAGAAGGATTGGTCTTAAGGTATAGGTACTCATTTGTTTATACATATTTTACGCTTTTTACAATGCTCAAAAAATGAGATTACGCTGGATTAAAATAATTTTAATACATTAAGGGCCGGTTGCATAGATAAAGCTTAACCTTTACAAGCTACACTTAAACTAAAAAATTGAATTTCCCATTGTATTTCTGTCCTTTTTTTTAATTTAAGTGTCACTTGGAGCTTAAGCTTCGACTATGCAACCGGGCCTAAGTAGCTCTTGGAATGTTGCAAAAAAAATTAAATTTAAATAAAAGAAAACTTTTCGTGCGAACTTCCGAAGACCGGGAATGCGAAAAAATCATGAAGTGTTTTGATAGGAAAATTTTGAGATGAAAATTTTATTATTGACCCTGTTTGTTGATGTTAGGTGGGTATCGAATCGTATAATTTTCAAAAAAAATAAAAAGAACTGAAGTTTTTATATGTTTTTGCTTACAAAATGATCAATATAAAAAAGTGAAATTCATGTAATACTATTTTATTTAGATGTTAATTTACATACAGCTATCATGAAAAACATTTTGTTTTACTTTTTTACTTTTGAGATTTTTTTTTGAAAATTATATGATTCGATACCCACATAGTATCTATAAACAGAGCAAATAATAAAAATTTTCCACGTCCAAATTTTTCTTTCAAAACACTTTTTGTGTAAAAGTATGTAAACTTCTCTTGTTTGTCAACAAGGTTTTATTTTCCATTACATTATAATAATTACATCAACTATTTAGAGCGGTAAGAGTGTAAAGATGACACGCACAATTGTCAACATATTTTTCGCCTTTTAAACTTAATTACAAACGCAAACGTTTTCAAAATGAAAATAAAATTTCTTTTGCAAATACTAATTTTTTTAGGAAAGTTTAGTATGTAATTATAAATAATTATAAAAATAAGACTTACCTGGAAAATTTTTATAATCATCTACAATTGCACTACCTAAAATGTAGAAAAAATGCATCAAACGCCCACTTTGCAATTCTTGTCCGCTCATAACTACGAATGCCAAAAAACACGAAAAAGAACTGAGAATTTAGATTAACTAGATAATTTTATTTCACCTTAAAAATTTCAAGTGGGACAATTTTACATTTTGTCATGTTTTTAGAGTCGCATAAATTAAGAATTAACTTGTTTTATGGTCGCATTACTTTTTGTTTTTAATCCATATCTTTAAACTGGTTCAAAAATAAAAATTTCTTATTTTTATAACTTCTTTTAGTGAAAAATCATTTTGACGCAGAATGTAAAACACTTAAGTAACAAAAAAATATTTCGCTCTATAAATTCAAAAAAATTTAATCTACTAAGTACAGTAAAAATTTGATTAAATAAAAGGTACTCAGGAAGTAAATGTAGTTCTATTATTTTGCAATTAAAGTAACACTTATTAATCACATACAAGATAGGGTGAACTGGATTAATGTAGTCCATGTTAATGAAAATAATTTTAACGGCACTTTTTTGTTGAAATATTTTGGTGGTTAGAAGTGGTCATAAATATTATTACTAGGTACAAGCTTACGTTTATTGCGTTGGTACAATTTTAATACGATATAATTAATATATTGTGTGCTATAAATAAACTAAATTTATGTATAACACTTCTCCATTGCCCTAAAAATATTAATAATTATGCCTCTAATTACTATTACTCTTGTGATAAAGTGAAAATTATATAATGACTATTTTAAGGTGTGGGCAAATATTTTCAAAATCAAAATAATCATAAAGTGATTAGACCCTAAATTCATATTTTTAAAATTCGTATATGATTTTTTAGAATTTATTTTTGGTTGAAAGCTACTTCGTTAAAAGTTTAAATTTGAGTGGAGTTTTTATAAATTTGAGGTAATAAAATTTATTTGTGCTGTGTTTTAAATTAAACTATTGTTATTTTTAGAAAAACTATGGCAAAATATTAATATTCCATGCACATTTGAGGTGGCCCAGATTAATTTAAATGGAAATTGCTGAACGGTAAACGCCTATGCGTTTCTGGATGTTTTTTAAGCCGGAACAAACAATAAAATTCGTGTTTTACTAATTTTTTCTTGCTTTATCATCATATCTCTTATAAGGTTTTAAAGTTTGCCAAAAATTAATGACCATGCTTAGTTAATTGAAACTGCTTTTCCCTGATGATTGAAGATAAATAATTTATAATTTAGAAATTTCTCTATGATTTATTGAAGAAATATATTTTACGTTAATTGTTGGAAAAAAAATCCGAAGTAAACTAAAGGATATAGTTTAGAAAAAATTATAAAATTACGGTATGAGAGGTAAAATTCATGGATCTTTTGGTATCTTTTTTAAGTGTAAGATCAACATACACTTTTATTAATGATTCTAAAAGTAATAAACTTAATTTAAAATCTAGTGTTCCTGAAGGGCCAGTTCTTGGACCATTGTTATTTTTGGTTTATATTAATATACAATTTTGTGGATTAAATGCGAATTATTCCATTTTTGCTGATGATTTTGCTATTTTATGTACAGGATCTAATAAAGAATTTTAAAAAAGAAAAATTATTGAAGATCTATCAATTTTTTTAATCTGGGCAAATGGAAATTTACTCTCTATAAACTTAAAAAAACAGAATTTATGATTTTCAAAAATAAAAATATAATATAATAATATTAATAAAAGTAAAATTTTTCATAAAATTTAATATTTGTGATTTGTGGAATAATATAATTGCATGGGGCTCCTGTTCTATATATCTTTTAAACAAATTACAAAAAAAAACTACTTAAAAAATTGTTTAACTTGAATTATTATGCTCAGAATCATTAATGGAAATTACAAATTGTTTTAATATTTTTGAAATTTATTATATTAAAGAATGTATGTTAACATACAGAATAATTAATAAAAAACAAAATCATATTTTAAATTACAAGGTTAATCAAAATATTCATAATCATTATACAAGAATCACTAACCATATTCATTTAAAATTACCAACAAATAATAAAGGTAAATTCATTACAATTTATGGTTTAAAAATTAGTTTTCGTGTTCGTTATTAATATTATTACACCAGTTATTTTAACTGTCTCTAACTATATCAACAATAACTTTGTATTTTAATTTTTTAATTGAAAATATTACAATATTTGTAAATTATTATTTTATATTATTATTAATACATATATAATATTTTTTTAAACGGTTTTGTAGAGAATTGTTTTGCTAAAATAGCTTATGAATACACTGACAAAAATAAACAGCCCTAAATTATAAATACTTTTTACTTTTTCCAAATAATACTTTTTCCAATAAAAAACCATTGAAGTAATAAAATATTACAGAAAAATAAAAAAATAGATATATTATTTTATAAATAGATATACCGGATGGAAATGAAAAAGGGGTCACCTTTATAACTTCTTTTATTTATGAAAATAAAAATTTGAAATTTTAGGTACTTACTAAAGAAATTTTCAATATGACTTCCGGTTTTACCGGAAGTGACATCAACTTTAATTTTTTAAATGTAACACCCATTTTTTTGATAATAATATAAAATTATTTTATAAATAAACATTAAAGAAAAATTTGTAGCTTTTTCGGACAAACTTTATTAAAATACAATTATTAAAACGCCAACGTTTCGAAGCTGGTTTAGCTTCTTTGTCAAGGCTATTTATTAGGTTAGGCAACCAATTTGTCAAATACATCAAAAATATTTTTACAAATACAATTTTTACCAGATAATTAGAAGACAATAAATCTATTATATTAATATACAATAATATTATTTTTTAAAATTATAAAGACATCGATTTATGTATATTATTTTAATCTATAAAATAAACACAAGATTTTTTAGAAATTGAAAACAACTTTAATAATTTAATAATTAACGGATACGAATAATCAACAATAAAAAAACATCGGAAGGGAAAAAATTTTTTTATAATTTCAAAAAAAAATTAAAAAATTTATCACTAACATCCTTTTCTAAAATAGAATTAAATTATTAACAAAAATATTGGGTGTATTGATTATCGTAAATAAATTTCGAGATTTAAGTACTTGCTATGTTTTTTATGTATCCTAAATTTTTGGTAGGATACAGAATAATTCCTCACTCGTCTTAAATTACTAATAGTCCGGGAGGTAGCGTCCCATTTAATTTTACTAGTTTTATGGGGTGATTCTGAACAAAAATGTTATCCGTAACAGCGCTGTTAAATTTGACAGTCACTCCGATGTCAAAAAAATAGCAATTTTGTAAACTTTGCTGTAACTTAACGGATATTTAAAATAACATTTTCGGTGTGAAAATAACATTGATCAAAATAATAATAATACATTAATGTATAATAGATCAAAATAATACATTATGTAGATGTATTGAACAATGCATTTTAACACCGAAAATGATATTTTACACTGCCGTTAAGTTACTGTACAATTTACAGTTTTTGACATCAGGGTGACTGTCAAATTTAACATCGCTGTTACGGCTAACATTTTTTGTTCAGAATTGTCCCATTAATAGGGTGACTGTCAAATTTAACAGCGCTGTTACGGCTAACATTTTTGTTCAGAATCACCCCATAAACTAAAAATCAGCCACTTAAAACCTAAAAACTTAAACTTTACATTAAACTGTCACTGTCCAAGAGGTCTTTGGTTTCCGTTGTTATAACAATATGTATAACAACCATTCAATAAGAAATCGTTGTCACCAACTGCTAAAAAATAAAGAAATATTTATACGTCGAATAATTTTCAAATTTATTTAATTTTGGCGCAAATTATAAAAAATACGCTGTTCTTTTTTTAAACCTGGACGCGTGCAATCTTCATAAAGAAGTTATAGAGGTGATTCGTGTTTTGTTTTCGCCCGGAACATTCTAAGATGTTTTCCTAACTTCGTGAACTCACATTTTGGCCAATTTCAACATAAAAAATAAAAATTATTTTATTTCTTCAAAATGACGGCTACCAAAAGTAAGCTCCATCGTGGAATGAAAATTTTCACAAAGGACCTTATCGTTTTCATATGGGTTTTTGGGTAAAAGTAAAAATACACTAAACTTATCAAAATGAACTAATATACTCCTAATATTAATTACATACTTAAATTCTGTAAAAAATACAGTGCGGTCATAAAGTAAATCCCCCCCTGCTAACTTTTGAACGGTTATGTTTTTGATTCTGAAAATTTGTCTACTGAGGAATCTAATTCCGAACTTTCTAATAAAGGTATTTTTGATTTTGTGGAACTTCCGGTTATACCGAAAGTGGATGGCAACTTTCTTATTTTAAATGGAACACCCAGTATATTCTTGCATTTTCGTGTTCTCCATAAAAATACCATTAAATTGACCTAGCATAGTGTGGTCTACGATTAATACTTTCGGAATTACGCCCATTTGAAAATCGCAGTTTTATGCAACTTCATTTACACCAGAATTCGGACCCAAGGGCCCCAACTTCCTTATTTTAAATGATTTCTTTTGCAATTAAGTTAATAACATTAAATTTAAACAACATTTTTAACCAAGTGATTTCCTGTAGATTTTATTACTGTCAAGACATGGAAGGTGGTTATGTTAATCAGCAAAATTGACGAACTTACTATTAAACATACTTTTGTTTAAAATTAATATTATTAACTTAATTGCAAAATATTTCATTTAAAATAAGGAAGTTGGTGCCCTTCGGTCCAAATTCTGGTGTAAATGAAGTTGCATAAAAACGCGATTTTCAAATGGCGTAATTCCGAAAGTATTAATCGTAGATCACACTATGCTAGGTCAATTTAATGGTATTTTTATGGAGAACACGAAAATGCAAGAATATACTGGGTGTTCCAGTTAAAATAAGAAAGTTGCCATCCACTTTCGGTATAACCGGAAATTCCACAAAATCAAAAATACCTTTATTAGAAAGTTCGGAATTAGATTCCTCAGTAGACAAATTTTCAGAATCAAAAACATAACCGTTCAAAAGTTAGCAGGGGGGGGATTTACTTTATGACCGCACTGTATACCTAATAAACAGTTTTATTAGATTTTACATTATTTTAAAAAAATATTTTTATCTCTGCAACAGTGGATGTTAAAATTCAAATTTTGACAAGTTTGACAAAATTACTGTCAGATAAATACTCTTTATTTTTAATTTACGTTTAAATTAAAAGGTAAATATCAGTTTTATACCCAGATTCTGGTGTTTAAAGGCCTTTAAATTTAAATTTGTTATATGGGTTGTAATGGACAATTTCTTTGGTTACATTATTTGTTTCTAATTAAAGGCGTTTAATTTTGACAATAATCTGCCTATTAAATCCCATTAATAAATGCGACTTTAAATATTAATTTTAGCATTTAATTTGAGCATCTAAAAAGTTCAATGTTGCAGGATTGTGCAAGAAAGTCTTTCGATATCCTGTAAAAATTATGTTATTTTTATTTGACCCCCGAAAATTATAAATCTTATCACAGCTATTAAAACTAATACTATCTAATTTACAGTAAAAGTATTAAGACTCTAGAAAACTGGACAAGTCTGTTTTATCAAATAATTAAAAAATTGCAAAAGAACAGCAACTGTGTAATAATTGTTTAATTTAAAAAAATAATTTGTAAAAGTATCCGTTTATTCGACATAAATATACACTGAAAAATTAATATACAATTAAATGTTTATAAACATAATCAAAGGGAGAAGATTAAAACGACCTAGTTCCAAACCAACACTCACTGATTAAATTGAACAATTTTTATAGTTTCAACGTAGATAATTTGAAAATAAACACATGACATAGGCAACCAAAATAACTAATTTGACATAAGACACTGACATTGTTATCTAATTGTGCAAAAATTGAATAATTTCAAGAGCATTTTTTGGCGCTGCAGAGGACGGAAAATCATAATATTTTTCACAATTCTATGTATATTTTTGTCTAATTACACACGTGTATACCCAAGTACAAGTTTCATAGCCGTACAAAATGCACCCAAAATCCGATAACCTAAAAGGATTTGAGAAAATTTTCATTAAAAATGCTCGCCTATTTTCATAATTTTTTTTTAAATAGTTTAAATGTCATTCTGAACAAAAAAACGACAGCTGTACTTAGTTTATAGTTTACCAAGAAAAATGGTTGGACTAATTTAGTAAAGTCAAGGTTAGTATTAGTAATCCTGGAAGATAAATCTCCAAAATATCGCATATAATATACAGGGTGGTGATAAAGTTTGGAACCAAGGTCATAACTTCCGTAAAAATTTTTTTTGTAAAAATCGCTCGGACAGGTCAATTTTTGTTTTAAAAATGCCATCTTTTGGAATGAAAAAAATATTCATGACGTCACTGATAACTTCACTATGACGTCATCATCAATTTTTTTAAATGGAAACCCCTACTTTTTTACACATTTTTCATAGACCTTTTTATCATATTAATGATCACATAAAAATATTTAAAAAAATTTCAACCATTTTTGAAAAAAAAAAAAAATTTACTCAAAAAAAAAATTATTAATTCTCAATGAAAATATGGCAAGAAAAATAAATTAAACTAATTTTTAGTTTAAAAATAACAAATTATTATTGAAAATATTCGAATTGTTCTTCTTTACACAATTGGAATTTTCTTAAAACTAATTTTAAATAACTTTTAATGAAAAAGGTAATTAAAATAAAATGTTTGAGTAATAATAAACTTTAAATAAAATTGTAATTTATTATAAATTTGAAAAAGCTTTTGATATTCAAAATTTATTGAAATAAAAATTGCCTTTATAAAAGTGCTTTAGTTGACGGTATTTTGTATGGCAAATAAAATTTTAAATCCATTTACCAATGCTTGAAATATCCAAATAGACCGCAAATCTCAAGATCTACAGTAAGTAAGTTAGTTACCAAATTTGCAGAAACAGGATCTGTAGGAGATTTGCCTCGACAAGGACGACCTCAAGTGAATGAAGAAACCAAATTAAATTTATTACTTGCGATTGAAGAAAATCCCAATATTTCAACAAGAGAAATTTCAAGAAATAATAATGTGGACCATTCCTATGTCGCAAAATTATTAAAAAAGGAAAAGTATCACCCATACAAAATAAAACTCATACAAGAGTTAAATGAAGATGATCCCGATCGCCGACTGCAATTTTGTGAAGAAATGATGGCGCGATGTGATCAAAATCCAAATTTTTTAAGTAGTATAATTTTCTCCGATGAAGCTACCTTTCAATTGAACGGATCAGTGAATCGACATAATTGTAGGTATTCGTCACAGGAAAATCCTCATTGGGCCGTAGAATCCCATAGTCAAAGACAGGGAAAGTTAAATGTATGGGTGGGAATTGGGAATGATTGGCAGACTTATAATAGGACCTTACTTTTTTAATGAAAACCTTACTGCCGAAAGATACTTGAATTTTTAGCGGACTGATTTGCTACCAGTTTTACTTCGGATTTTCCCCAATTATGAAAATCGCAACATTCCTAACCAAAACATTTGGTTTCAACAACACACTTAGGCAGGGCGGTGCGAGAATTCCTTAACACCACGTTTCCCAACAAATGGATAGGTCGGAGGGGACCAATTGAGTGCCCTCCGCGATCTCCCGACCTAACGCCCTTAGATTTTTTTTTGTGGGGACATTTAAAATCAAAAGTTTATTTCAATAGACCTAATAATTTACAAGAATTGGAGCTTAGAATTAGGACGGAATTGCAACAAATTGACGAAGAAGCTATTAACAATAGTATTCAGAGTGTCTACACTCGAATGGGACAATGCCAAATGGTCAATGGGGAACAATTTGAACATTTTCGTTAAAATTTGTTACTTGTAAATTAAAAATTTACTTTTTTTTGTAATATTTTCATTGAGAATTAATAATTTTTTTTTGAGTAAATTTATTTTTTTTTTCAAAAATGGTTGAAATTTTTGTAAATATTTTTATGTGATCATTAATATGATAAAAAGGTCTATGAAAAATGTGTAAAAAAAGTAGGGGTTTCCATTTAAAAAAATTGATGATGACGTCATAGTTATCAGTGACGTCATGAATATTTTTTTCATTCCAAAAGATGGCATTTTTAAAACAAAAATTGACCTGTCCGAGCGATTTTTACAAAAAAATTTTTTACGGAAGTTATGACCTTGGTTCCAAACTTTATCACCACCCTGTATATTGCATAACTGTCTTTTTCTCATTTTGAAAATTTTAGTGAGCTTTTGCCTTTATGATAGTCCCTATAGCATATTGTTCTTCAGCTCATGTTATAGAGCAACAAATTTTATGTACTTTGGCTGTCTCAACTAAAAACCGCAATTACTATTCTTGGACTCACCGATTCTTCCGATTCATGTGTGTATTCAATTCTTTCTGGATGTTGTGATCAACTGTGTATATCTTAGTCAAGCAAAACAATATCTAAAGAAACGGCTGCAGCAGCACAAAATAAGTTGTGATCCGAAAAACCAACAAAAACAAAGCAAGGTATCTTACTAAACACCATAGAGATCATGATCATAATTATAAATTTGATAAAGATATTAGATATTAGATATTAGATACAGAGCACAGTTATTGTAAAAGATTATTTAGTGAATCGTTTTTTATCAAAACCAATAAGTGTGTAAATTACAAAATAGATACTGAAAACTTTAGTCCTATTTATTATTAATAATAAATAAACATGCTTACACATCATTCAGTATAATAAATTTCTAATGTGTACTTACTCTGTATAATGTTAGTTAAGTCAAATTGTATCATGGCGCTAAGTGTAGGACATATTTATACCCTCAATTCGATCCTGGTTGATCAGGAGGCGTATTTTTTTCAAAATTAGTAATATAATAATTAATTGTTTGCAATGGAGATCATAAATGATAATGCAATATTTGGAGATATTTATTGGCATAAGATTGGGATTTATAATAGGTAGTATTGGATTTATATTTGAAAAATAATATATAAAAAACCCTTGTAATTAAAATTAACATAATTGTAGTATGCGTAGTATTGTATAGTTCATATGTATATATTCAGAGGTTTTTTAGCTCCGATGAAACCCTCGTTGGGGACGAAACATTAGCCTGTTTATAAAAATAAACAATTTAATAAAACACTGTCCGATACAACTGACTATTTTTTTACCGAATAAATAAACGGACACTATCAATGTTACCAATTTACTTTTTTAGAAGATGCCAATAACTTCAGAATTTCCATCCAAATATGTATATCTTTTTTATTATATTACCCTTGTTTAGCGGTTGCTTCCAATCCCAACAATGTAACTAAGAGCGTTTACGCGAATTTTTCAGCACCCTGTATATTGTTGATATAAATCATTTATATTTTCCATTTTGTCTATACTTATTAGCTTTTTCGAATACCGTGGCCTGTTTTTAAACTAGGAGGAGCGTTTATATTAATTTTATTAATAATATCTGATGAAATTATACAGGGTGTCCCGAGGGGTGTACCACAAAAATCATTAAAATTTTAAAGTTGCTCTAACTTTTTAGAGAGTGAAAAAAATAGGAAATGATAACTACTATCAAAGAAATAGCTGGAAAAAATGTGGGACATCCTGCATTGAATATATTTAACTTTTAGTATTATTTTAAGTCGAATTTAAACAAACTTTCGGTAATTTTTTTAATAATAATAAAGATTGCTATTACATTACTATTTTATTGTAATTGTAATTTTACTGCCATCTACCTCGGTTTAGTTAAAGTTCGATGGCAATGAACTTGACACAGTGATTACTCAGAACGTTTCCTTTGCTTTCTCAAATGACTGAAACAAGCAACGAACAAGGTTACTACTTCACTTTTTACTATTTACACTTCCATTCACTAATATTTCTTGATGGTTTGTGCTATAAAAGATAGGTGATGCTAGTATCTACGTCCTTAACTAAAACAAAATTTAAAAAAAATAATCTCTGTTTTTAAGATTATTTAATAGAATCAATATCCCAATACTAGAAAATCTAAACTTGTTCTCTTTTTTAAGAAAAACGTTTTATATTTCACTTTTTTTTAAATACCTAAAAAAAATGGGTATACATACTACACATTTTTTATGCAAATCTAAAATCACCAAATCTAAGCAATTGTGTTAGAAGACTTATTGATAATTACGTAAGTTATTGATCATAACAGCTTTTTAATAATTGATTTTGTTTTGGTTTACTAAGAATTAATATGGATTTTTTTTTTATTTTCTTAATATGACATAAATTACAAAAAACCCTATTTTTAAATCAAATGTTTAATTTATTTTTTTAATAAAGGGCCTTCGTATTGCTTTAAACTCCAGGCAAGACCCAAAAAAATGGAACCCGAAAACTACACCAAAAATATCGGTAAAAAATGGTGAATACAAAACTTTGAATGATTATAACATTTTTGAAAAGTACATAAAACTACTCTGGAATAAAAACATCATAATATAGTAAATATATGCTTTACAAAATAGGAAAATGGTGAAGAGTTTTAAGAATCCCTTTTATCCTAAAGAAATCATTCATCTAGGTCTAGGACGTTGCTAAAAACTAAAAAACTTACAAAAGATATCAAAATTTTAAGGTAATTTTTAGGGCGCGGTCTTGAGCTTTTACGACAGAATTTATAAAAATGTTAAATTGCCTTTACTAAAAAAATTAAAATTTATATAGGTTGCTTATAAATAGTGCACAGAACTCGGAAGAATAACAAAAAATATTTTTGATTCAGAGCCACGAACCGTTTGGTTTTTTTTTTATATATTTTTTGTATAGAAAATGTTACAATTAATTCAATACTTAGTTTCTATAATTTAATGTTTATTATTTAAAACAATTACCATATAATATCATTACATTAAATTAAAGTATTTAATTGAAATTAAAGAGTTTTCTGAGTTTTTTTTTTTGAATAAAATTTTCTCTATTTAAATAAATAATTCTTTAGTTATGAAACTTAAGGAATAAAGATTTTCCTTTATTTTCTCGGTCAATTTAGTCCCATTTCTTACAAATTATTTCATTTATTTTGTTAAATTATTTGGAACTTTATATTATGATAAGTGGTATTATACAACAAACACTTTCATTAACTTAAATATACATATTAGATCATAAATTAAAAGATAAAATTTAATAAAAATGTCGCGTATTTTATATACAGGGTGTCCCTAAAAGGTCTATACAAAACAATACCTCATACTCCTGAGACCATAATAAGACGATTTAACCAAACTCTATGCAAAAGTTCTTCGTTAAGACCATTCTTTCCCAAACCGCGTGTTCAAAATTGTCTTCCTCAAAATAAGTTATATCCTTTTGGAACTAGTACCCTATAATAATAAAAACATTTTTAAAAACAATGCATATCTTGCCGCCCCTTTCCGCCGCCCAAAAACTGAATAAAATCCAATAAACAAAATTTTATGTGCAAAACGACAAATACTGGACTACGTGCAGCACTTTTAATCAATTATCATAAAAAAATACTTAAATGTAGATAAATGTATGTTCTACAAAACGGCGCAACGATTTTCAATATCTAAAATAGTTCCGCTACAATATTCCAATAAAAATTGCATAAAAACGCCATTTTTTAACAAGAACTATAAAAAATGTGTAATTTTTTTGAAAAAAGCTTTGCGCCGTTTTGTAAATTAATTATCGCATTTTTAAATTCTGAAATAAATATTAAAAAAAAATTATAAGAGCTGTAGGCTGTAGAATTAGTCCAGTAAACCTCAAAATAGCCTTTACAAAGTTAAGGAAGGAATGCTGTTAAGGCGCTATAGACCATTACTAAATTAGTAAAAATTGGTTCATACAACTCCTTTAGTTTAGGCAGAAAAAAATATTTCCATGTGGTGCATAACCTATACCCTTAGAAAAATATTTAAATTTTTCGCCAAAAGGTCTGTACCAAGTAACACCACATATTCTTGAGACCAAAATAAAATGATTTAACTAAACTTATATTAATCGAAAGTGAAAAATCTTATCTTTTTAAATAACTTTCATGGTCAATAGAGGCTTAAGGAAGCACTTTTGGATAAAGATAAAATTGGTTAAATCGTTCCATTTTGTTCTCAGGAATATACTGTGTTAATTTGTACAAACCTTTTAGCGAAAAATTTAAATATTTTTCCAAAGTTAGATTATGTACCACATGGAAATAATTTTTTTCTGCCAAAAATAAAGGAAATAGAAAAATTTTATAGGGGACAAAAAAAGTTTATAATTACACTGTTTAGCTACAAGTAAAGTTTTATGAATTTTTATTCGGCCATTAAAAAGTTATAAGAAATTTTCCATGTCGGTGACCTGGCATTTTTTACAAGCTTAATATTAATATAATGTTTGAATGGTCGCTTATCAATGGTTTAGGAGATATTAATACGCAAAATAGACAAAACAGCGCCCTTGATGAATTTTTTCAGGATTTTTTTTTATATTTGCCTATTATTTATTTCTGCCTTTCTCTATTTTGCTTTCTTAATAATGTTGTTATATTACAATAGCAGTTTTTGTTGTTTTACAACACAAATAAAATCGCAACTTGCAATTATCAATTTTGGTTTTTTAAATTTCAAAATGTTTTGAAAATTTAACAACTAATGTTACCAAGGAAACCCCTATTTTGTTGAATTTCGTTTTTATCTCTCTTCTGATAGCTAGAAGCGGATTTCTTTCAGCTTCACCAAGCGCTTACAACATATTTACCATTTCTTCTTTAGAAGAGTTCACTATTTCGGTTTAGTTATTATCAAAAGCACATAAAAAGGCGTTAAAACAAACTTCAACAAAATAATGGTTTCCTTGGTAACATCAGTAGCTAAATTTTCAAACATACTGAGACTTAGAAAACCAAAATTGATAATTGCAAATTTCGATTATATTTTTGTTATAAAACAACAAAAACTACTATTGTAATAAAACAACATTATTAAAAAATTAAAATAGAGAAAGACAAAAATAAATAATAGGCAAATATAAAAAAATTCAACAAGAGCGCTATTATGTCTATTTTTCACTGTTTCTCAGTTTGGATATTAATATCTCCTAAACCATTCATAAGCGACCATACAAACAATATTAATATTATGCTTGTAAAAAATGCCATCGATTGATGTAAAAATATACAGGGTGTTCCATTTGAAAATTTCGTTTAATTGTTCAATTTGCGTTTCATAAGGCAGCCTGATAAATAATATCACAAACTTAAAGTAGACATGATAGTTGTAGACTAGACGATATTGAAAAATTTTTGACAAAATTTCAAGCCAAAATGTTCACCTGTTTTAGAGCAGTGATTTTTCAAAAATTGATCTTTTTTTAGTTTAAATGGCAAATATCAGCAAAACGAGTGATGATAGATCCATAAAAGTTTATACAAAGTATAATTATTTTTTGAAAAGGAATTCAAAAACGTCAAAATGTACTGGGTGTTCCATTTAAAAAATATAACTTTGGTTCAGTAGGCCATGATGGGACACCCTGTATATATCGAAAATATTTTTAATTTGTGGGGCATGTATGTATATATGTATATGTTGGTGAAAACCGCAAGTCGATATGTTTTATAGCAAAGAAACTATAGACCGTGGGCAGATGACTGGGTCACCCTGTATATTTATATAAAAAATATTATGATAATTTTATCTAAGTTGCGCTTACACATAAGACAGAGTTCTTAATACCCCGTTTACACATTTAGAAATCGACGTGAACAATCAAAAAGAAGCGATTATGGCCTCTTGGCCGTTGTTTCTTTCTGATAAAAGTTTAAAATCCAAGGAAACAATATTATAAAATCCAGAAGCGGATTAAAATAATGTCTAATAGGGCTGCAGCCCAGGGCCCCATCTATTGACCTCCCCCCCTCCTCCTAAACGTAACCTAAATTATTATTTTTTTTTGCCGCATTTTAAGATTTTTTTAATTTGAAGCGTTGTAACGACCAAACAATTTACCAAAAATATTTTACATAAGAAAAATACATTTATTTATATTTTTTTATGCATTTTCAAGAATTTTTAGCTTCGATGCATTGTAACGGTCAAACAAAAAATACCAAAAATATATTTTTTTGCTCATTTTGTTTATTAACTATAATTATAATTTTCTATGATTTTTTTCGCATCTTTTGATTATTTTCAAGATTTTTTAAGTTTAATGCGTTGTAACGGCCAAATACAAATATCACAAATGTATTTCTGATTATTAATTATAATTGTAAGAATTTTAGTTATTAATTTTTATTAGAAGCTCTTCCCTGAATTTTCATGATTTCTTTAAGTTCGAAGCATTGTAACGGCTGAATAAAACACACCAAAAATAAATTTCTTTGCTCCTTTTGTTTAATAATTACATTTGTAAGAATTTTAGTTATTACAATGAATATTATATATATTTTTTATTTTTTTATGATTTTTTTTTCGAAGTTTTCCGCTGAATTTTCATGATTTTTTAAGTTTGAAGCGTTGTAACGTCCAAATAAAAAATACCAAAAATATATTTCTTTGCTCATTCTGTTTATTAATTATAATTGTAAGGATTTTAGTTATTGAAAATTAAAATGAATATTATATGTATATATTTTTTATGATTTTTTGTTCGCATCTTTGCGCTGAATTTTCATGATTTTTTAAGTTTGAAGCGTTGTAAAACCTAACAAAAAATTTCAAAAATATATTTGTTTGTTTATTAGTTATAATTGTAGAAATTTTTAATAAAAACAAATAGTTTTATTGGATGGACTTATATCCCACTCCAATAAAACTATTTTTTTTAAGGTAAAAAGTAAGTGTTAATTGTTCGGGATATTACCAGTTTTATTATACCCCGGGGGGTTCAAAGATATTTTAAAGTCTAATTGTTGATACAACGAAAACAGGACCATAACTATACCTTCAATTTCTAGATTGGTTTAAATCCTTTGAAATTTCACGAAATTTTTGTAATTATTAATGTCAGCTTAATTCCATTATCATTAAAATTCTGACTGATTAAACCAATTTAATCAAATAAAAAATAATTATAATTTTTAGTCCATTAATGATTTTTTTTTGAAAAATGATAATGACGATGAGTCAAACGCTTAAATTTATAATTAAAGTAAGTCAAACGCATATCGAATTACTTCACTACGCAATCATTACTAGTGCAATTTTCTTCCAGTTTTTTTTAAGTAGCGGGTACTGCCAATTATTTAGAACTTACTGCGATTATACTAAACTTTCTGTTTTTAACCACAGGAGTAAGTATGAAATTAATGTTGGCGGTTGACGGGGAGTGGCAACCAATTGAAGCTCGACTATTTAAGCCGACTTAGGATTCAAAAAGTGCCCTACTAACATCGTAATGAATAAGGAGTAAAAAATGAGAAATGGGAACATATACGTACATATTTGTCATTTTTACTTAGAAAGGGAAGATAATAATTTATACTTTAATATTTCTAGGTAAAGAACAGCTTACTTATTTCCTTTAAAAGTAAATATACCGTTATTTGTCAAAAAAGGAACAAAAACTACCTAGAAAATGTTAATTACACTATTTATATTAATTTTATTAATAAACTGTACTTATTCACATCAAATCCTAATTTAAATAGACGCAAAATGTGATAGGATTATAATTTACTCCTAATTAATTAATCTAGTATTTAAGAAAAATAATTAAAACTATATTTTCACCATAACAGAAATTGTTAGCCAATAAAGTCATGAATATCAGTTATTATCTATTAATACTCGTATTGATCTTTAAAAACATTTAAAAATTCATCAAAAATATCAACTTTGATATTACGTGTTTAAAAAAATATTTGATATATTAAAATTTTTACTTTTTAGGAGGAATACACTAAAATAATCGGAAAAATCAATAAAAGTCTGTAGGTCAATAATAATATTTTTATTATAACAAAATCTTAAATTAAATCAATAAATAATTTTTGTAACGGTATTAACAATAAATATTTGGTAGGTATCACTTTTTATGCTGGTTTATATCCTGGTTGCAGCCCCAGGGGTAAAGGCATGTCATAGCTTCTTCCGAAGCCTGAGTAGCCACCATGTCCATGTTCTTCATGTGAAGATGAATGTGAATTAGAGTGTGTGTAGACAGGTTTGGCGACGATCTCATAAGTGGTTTGTTTGTGTCCTCCAGCCAAAGATTTTAGACCAATAATAGCGGAAAGCATGAGGGAGATTAAACCAGTCATCAAGGCTTTACCTGCAAGGGCAGCTAAAGCTCCCAAGGCTAAGGCGAAGAGGGTACCTTTCATCATAGCTCCTACTGCAAGGATCATACCTAAACCACCTCCTTTCTTACCGCCGCCTCCTTTTTTGCCGCCGCCACCGCCATCACGAGCAGTTGCAAGAGCTTCAGAGTCCACCAAGTTCAACTTGATTGCATGAGTGTTGAAGTAATTAGTGACCTTCTTCATAAGAAAGGCGTCTAGACGTGCATCTGGATCATTAGGAAAATCACGCGCCAATTCAGCCACCATGTCAGCAGTGTTAGCCCTCGCGCTTCCATTTTCACGGACGACCGAAACTCCGGGGTAAACACTGTAATCATCATTTTCATTCAACTTATCCACCCATGATACGATATCCAATTTGAGGCAGGTAACTGAATAGGAATTGGCGCAATCACGAGAAAACGATCTTTTCGCGTCGGCACTTTTACTGGTGGTTGCTTCTTCAGCGATGGCACATGCCAAGAAAATCGAAAGGATTAGAAAGGCGCACCTGCTCACCATCATCTTGAGTTCTATCGTAGGACTGGTAGCTACTAACCAGAGCACCAAGCTTTATATACGAAACCTCCAACATAAAAAGCTCTTCACCAAAATGTAGGCTTAGTGGAGCAAGAAGTGACGGGAAATAAGCTCAACTAACACGAGCATAGAATAACATCCTTTACTATCTCTTTAGTTTTTTTTTTTTTTAATTTTTCCTTAAAATCTACAATATCATTAACTTATTTATTAATAACCAATACATATTTCACTAATTTGTTGAAGCAGCATAAAAACCCAAAAAGATTGAGCCAAACTTTATTGTATAAAAACTAATTTTCAAAGACTTGAAAGAATTTTTTTATAACTTCAAATTTTTCTAATTTTCAAACTTTCCTCTTTTTGTTTTAATTAAAAATTTCATTTTAAATAGTCACAAATAAATAATAATAATTTTTTAAATACATTAAAAACTGTTAAATATTATCACATCTTACATAATCCTGCTTTATCTTAAAATGTATTTAAAATCTTAAACTAAATTATCGTGTTTGTTTAAGGTCATGTTCCTTATTTCATTTTAACATTTAATAAGCTAAAAATAAAACGCGTTATGAATTTCTCCCTGAAAATACTATTTTTGTCAACAATTTTAATAAATAGCAATGAATGTTTTAATATTTTAATGGTTGTGCCAATTAAATCTTTTAGTCACATTGTACCACAATTGGAACTAGCGAAAATTCTTGCAAAAAGAGGACATAATGTTACCTTTATCAGTACTCAACAAAGAAAAGAAAAAATTGAAAATTTAAGAAGCATCACTGTTAATATTTCATCATCTGTTGATCCAGGTTAGTTAATTACTTTTTTGGTTTTGGTTTTTAGAACAAAAATTCGTATTGAAGACTCCAATAACCTTATTTTTATAAAAAATTAGAAAAAGTCATCATGATCAAACAATCAAAGCAGGAATTTTCGTTCAAAAGAAAACAAAATTTTGTTTTTTCAGATAATACCAACAAAGAATTTACTTTCGAACAACTTCGATTACGAAAAACCACCTACATTGATACCTTGCTAAAGTTTGGAATAGAGTGTACCGAAGGACTACTAAATAACTCCAATATAAAGGAACTACTTTTAAATCCCAATGAAAAATTTGATGTTGTAGTAGTGGAACAATTTTTAACTTTTGCTTTACAAGGTTTTTGTCACCATTTTGAAGCCCATTGCATTATATACTCACCAATAAGATTGAACACCATGATTAAACCTCTTTTGGGGTATGTACCCCCACTAGCTTACCCAACAGATCCACTTTTGTCATTTAAAACCGATCTTTCCTTTTTCGAACGAATATATCATCTTTATTTATTTTTATACACGCAGTTTAAAGTACATCAGGAATTTTTACCTGTGCATAATAAATTATTAAAGCGATATTTTAAAAAAACAATTGATATAAATGATATAATTTCTAATACATCATTGGTACTGCAAAATTCACACCCAAGTATCAACTATCCTGCACCAGAATCTCCCAACGTGGTTGAAATTGGAGGTTTTCATATCACCGAACAGTTGGAAGAACCTACGAAAGAAATTAAACAATTTTTGGATTCAAGTAAAGAAGGAGTAATTTATTTTAGTTTTGGATCTTTTTTAAAAAGTCGACTGCTATCTAAAGAAAAACTAAAAGCACTTCTTACAGCGTTTTCGAAATTAAATGTAAAAATTTTGTGGAAATATGAAGGTGAATTAAAGGATAAACCTGAAAATGTCAAGATTTTGAAATGGGCACCACAAAAGTATATTCTAGGTAAAACTTATTGTGGCCATGAGTCGTTTCCTATTATCTATTAATTAGTATTTCCTCATCAAGTTTGAGCAAAAATGAGCCTTAATGAGATTAAAATGAAGTCAAAACAAATAAAATTATGAAAATGTTTTAAGAAAATAAATAAAATTAGAAGAAATCAACTCATGGCCTCTAAAATTACCCTAAAACTATTTATTTTTTTATTATTTAGCTCACCCGAATGTAAAATTATTTATTTCGCATGGTGGGATGTTTAGTACAATCGAAGCTGTATATTTTGGAAAACCGATTTTGGGTATACCTATTTTCGGTGATCAATTGTCCAATATGATGTTTTTGGAAAGTATAGGCATGGCGAGGTTTATTGATTATGATCAACTAACAGAAGAGCAAGTTTTTGAGTTGGTAGAAGATATTTTATATAATAAAAGGTATGTTTTTATTTAAGTATTAATGTCTAAGTTGATTGTTGTTTTTATAGTTATCTCGAAAAAGCTCAACAAAACTCCAAACTTTTGCGTGATCAACCGATTAGCCCCATGGATAAGGCCATTTTTTGGATTGAATTTGTGTACAGGCAAAAAGGGGGTTCGAGATTTTCCTTTCCAGGGTTGAATATACCTTTTTACAAGCAACTATTTTTTGATGTTACATTTTTTATTTTTATAATTTTTATACTATTCATCGCTATTGGCTTTAAAATAGTTTCTGGATTAAACTATAGACTAAGACCTATTAAAAACAAAAGCAACTATAATAAAAAAGAAAATTAATTAAATATTTTAGTTTGTTTCGATTTTTTGAAATGATTAACTTTACAATTGATAATTTGAGTTTTTTAAGGTTAAAACTTATTTTTTATAATTTGCGTCTATAATATTGCTATTAAGACATCGCTAGCGGTTTCATAATAGGCCATAGCCTGGCGCTCATACAGCACCCGCTTACGAAGTTGGTAGCATTGATATCTCAAATTTGTGGTATCGATTATCGTAAATAAATTTCAAGATTTAAAGTACTTGCTATGTTTTTTATTTCTCCTAAATTTTTGGTAGGGTACAGATTTTAAATTATTAATTTCCAACAAAAAATTAAACTAAATAATTTTTAAATTTAACTGTCAAATAGGAAAAGTGAAATATGTGGTATTAATTTTTGTGAAGATATATCAAGATTAAGGGCTTACTATTTTTTTGCAATTTTCGGAATATCTGTAGGATACACGATAACTTATCACTAGTTTAACACTAAAAATATGCAACTTAAAATCTAAAAACTCAAACCTTAAATTAAATTGTCACTGTCAAGACTTCTATGTTTTCTGTTGTTATAACAACCATTCAATAAGAAAGCATTTCCACAAACTTCTAAACAAATAAAGAAACATTTGTACGTCGAATAATTTCCAAATTTATTTAATTTTTGCGCAAGTTATAAAAAATAGTATAAGCAAAACTCGTTCATAAGTCCATTATTGCACTCGTTCATTAAAAAACTCGCCGCTACGCGGCCCCTTGTATAAACTTGGACGCATTCAATAATACTTCACTTATGAAACTCGTATAATACTATTTTCTATTTTGGTTCGTTACTATGGCTAGTAAATAACAAAAGCTGTTTCTTAAGAGGTTAACCTCGAAAAATAAGTTAAATTGAATTATTCCTGGAATTATGATACTTAAAGTTACTTTAAATGGATTTTGAGCAGCTAGGCTAGCTTAAAAGGTAAATTTAAAAATGTGATAGAATAATGACATTAATAAACGTCAGGGATGACAAACAAACGTGCTATCAACCAATCCTAAATTTCCCAACATTAATTTTAATTTAAAATTGATACAAAAAGTGCAAAATAGAAAAACATAGTATAAAGAACTCGTTTCTTAAGGCTTCTTTCTAACTCATCGAATAAAAAGCTCCCCACTACGCGGCTCGCTTATTAAACTTTGACTCGAAAAAACCCGCCTTATGAAACTCGTTGTTTAATATACACGGTCTTCAAAAATGATTGATACCTATGAAATTGCATGGTAGGAAACCTAAGTTTTTCACAGCTGGCTACACTGAAATGAATATGTTGTGCTCCTGTGAAAAAACCATAGCGAATGTTTTAACTGGACTAATTTTAGTTTTGAAATAAAACTATTTTTTATAAAACTTGCAACACGCTAAAAAATAACTTGAAAAAATACCCGAAGAAAAACTGTTTGTTTAAAGTGACAGATCAGATTTAAATTTGATTTTTTGTTTTAAGTATATTTTTAAACTTTTTACAACTTTTCAAATATTTATTAAAATTTTACTTAATTTATGGGAAGCTATAAAAAGTTTAAAAATATACTTAGAACAAAAAAACAAAACGTCAAACTCTTCGTTTATACCATAACTTATTGCTAGCGTTGCAAAAAAATATTACTTCAATTAGTTTTATATTTTTGTGGAAAACAAGAATAAATGGATAGCCACAAGACTCTTCTGTGTACCAAAAAAAGAAATTTTAAAAAAGCTTCAATGGAAAAAAAATTATGAGCAAAAGCGCAAATATCAAGCGAATTTCAAAATCAAACGCTCACATTTGTCGATTATCCTCTTAAGAAAATAAATAAAATAAGAAGGATTCAACTCATGACCTCTAAAATTACCGTAAAAGTATTATTTTTTTTATTATTTAGGTCACCCGAATGTGAATTTGTTTATTTCGCGTGGTGGGATGTTTAGTACAACCGAAGCTGTATATTTTGCTAAACCGATTTTGGATATACCTATTTTCGATGATCAAATATCCAATATGTTCTGTTTGGAACGTATAATAGGCATGGCGAGGTTTATTGATAATGATCAATAGTAGCAAAGCCGACCGCACTAATGTCTTCCTCGTAGAATATGGCGGGGTTTTTTGTTGAATCGGTAGTTTTTTATGTACTCAAGAGTGTGCCATCTTTTTTATGTGCTGAAACTTGATCGATGTATTAAAAAATGACCACTTCCGGTACCTCTCTTTTTGAACTGTTTGTCCCTCATAAAACATAGCTCAAAAATTGTGCCGGGCGATGAAGAGTGTTAAGCAAATGATAAAAAATGTGCTGCCATCCTAAAATCTGACAGGAACCGAGGTAGCAACCCGAAAGTGGGAATCATTTTCAAAAATATGCAACCACTTTTACGATACGTCAGTAAAAGTGGTTGCCTATTTTATATATTTTGTATTTTGGAACATTTACTCTACTAATGGCTATCGGAATTAAAATAGTTACTGGATTAAAATATAGACTAAGACCTCCTAAGAACAAAAACAACTATAATAATTGTAAATCAATAAAAAAGAAAATTAATTAAATTATGTTAGTTGATTTCGATTTTTGTAATGATAAACTTTACAATAGTGAATTGTGGTATTTCAGATATATAAGTTTTTTTAAATAAAAACTTATTTAACAGAAAGCTTGTTGAATTCGCCAAGAAATAATTTTATTATTAAGTAAATCGGAATTTGCGGTTTGATATGTGACTCAAGTTTGGTCCTAATGGGGCTACAATATGAATTTTTGTAATTTTAAAGAAGTCCAAATGTTTAGTTTAGCACAAAAAATAAATATATGTTAAAATAATAAAATTCTTTGGACGCATTACAAAAACATCAACCCCTAAGATTTAAATTTGGAAGGTTTTTTTTTGACAAAGAATCATTTTTTCGTTTTGAGTTATTATACTATGGCCGAAAAAGTAATTTCAGTTGGCAAAAAAAATGGTGCCAATGTTTTCCACATTTTAGAAAATAATCTTTAAAACTACTGAAACGATTACGCAGTGGAGTCGGCATGTAGTAAAATTTTGAAAGAAGTTTTCGAACTGTTTTCAGAAAATCTAATTAACAGCCTTTTAACAAAATACTTTTCCGACGACCATATGAGAAAATCGTATATGTCATTCATATTACTAGTTTAGAAATTCTATCATTTCAACAATAGTGTGTTTGGGTTTGTACTTCTTGTAATTTTCGATGGAAGCGCTGCGAAGGAATTCCTCTCTTGGATTTTTTTGAACAGGCAAAAAAAGGACAGTTCAAATAAAAATTTATATTTAACCCCCCTAATATTACTTATTTTATTATTAAAATCATTATAATATAACCTACCATTAGTTACATTTAACTAAAAATAATCGATAACTTCAATATCAGCTGATGTTAACACAAGTTATGTTATGACTATTTAGGGCGCGATCCACTAATGAATACTAAAGCCCACGACCGCAAAATTTTCCCGTTCCACTAGCTCAAAACGTCACCATTCCACAAACGACCACAGAAACCCACGAATAAATACGGTCGTTGTGAGCTTCTTGCGGTCGCCATCGATGACGTTTTTATGCACGAAAGAAAGAACCGCGGTCTTATGAGGAACGATTTTGCGGTCGTCGTGGGCATTGCGAGTCTTTAGTGGAACGCGCCCTTAGTAGTTACTACAAAATATTAATAATGGTCGCAAAATCTCCGTGGTCATCGGAAAAATAGCGTACCCAACTCACAGAAACTGAATTTCGTGCTTGTGTAATATCCACACTCGGCTAGCGCCACGTTCGGCTATTTTCACACTCGCACAAAATTCGTCACTTTCTAGCTCGTTGCGTAATATACTATTTTAATATCTATAGAATCTAAGGAATTTTCGAATCATTAACTTTCATGGTTACGAAGAAATAAAATACAAGCCGATAATGTTCAAAAATGTTCATCAGGATTTTTAGAAAAGTTTGAACTCCAGTGTTGTTAAATAATATTTTGTTTGAATTTAACGCTAGGTTGTTTACGGTATTAAAGTATTTCCTGAAGGTAAACGAAGGAAATCAGTAATTGAAACTCCTCCTAAAAAGAGATTGTCAATAAAATAAAAGGTTTTACAAACTTCTTACCTGAATCAACCGTGAAAATATTAACAGTTATGTGTTTTAATTTTCTATTTATTTTTTTAGGTTGATGAGCCCTAATTTTGATTACATAATGGTCTCTTGTTGTTAGAGCTTTTATTAGCTCAACTACTGATTCAAGATGACTTAAAGCTGCTATAGGGGTCACCACTAAATTAGTGCAGATTATATTATATTAAAAAGTATATTAGATTTAAAATACCTAGAATTTACTACAAAATAAAGTTTTAAAAAATAATTTTATCTTCAAAAAATATTTAGATAAATAGTTTCTTTATATTAATTTATTAATTATCATTGATCAACAAGAAATAATCTTAAATTTATCAAAGTTGAACTATAAACAACCTTATCACATGTTTCAAGGTTATTTTGGTTATAATAATTGATTCATATAAATTGTTACGTATTCACTTGTAGTAAAATTCTTATAATACACATCATGCATTTCTTTCTTAAGTTAATAAACATTTTTATAATTTCAATTGCAAGCAGTGAATGTTTTAAAGTTTTGCTAGTGGCACCTATTTCCTCCCCAAGTCATCTTTTACCACAAGTAGAGCTTGCAAAAGCTCTAGGAAAAAAAGGGCATGATGTAACGTTGCTCAGTACCTATCAATCAAAAGAACAAATTACAAATGTTAGGTTTATCACTGTTGAAATTATTACAACTGTTAACACAGGTATGTTACTCGAATTCAAAATTTATAATTAACAAAAGCTAGACTAAAATCAAAAACATCTAACACAAGCAAAAATTATTTTTTCTTCAAACTTCATTAAAGTGTAGCCTTCTGTGATGTTTCAAAGGCTGTAAGGTAATTTATTTGTTAGTTAAGTCTAGGGGAGATCGGGGATACATCGGACATTTTTAACTTAGGAATCTATGACACCCTTGATAATAACTTAATTTCTATGAATTGCCTATCATTTTAAAGTTCGTAGTATAGGCTTTTAATTTTTAAGTTTGAAACCCTTATTGTATGATTTTATCGACGCGGAGATATAGAAAAGGCCAAGAGGACCAATTGTCCAATGTATCCCCATCGGTGGGTCTACATTGGAAATGGGAAAGGAATATCTTGGACTTAAGAAAATAACAGTAAATTCATTCACTGAATCTAAAAAAATTCATAGTTATATGCATATAAAGTTTTATTACCTGTAGAATAATTATAACATAAAAAATACTCTTGATGATGAAAAATGACACTTTCCTCTTCTGAAAGATGTAACATAAATTTTTTTACATATCAAATAAAATTACAGATTTATCTTTAAGTGTAGGATAAACGAAAAGAAAAACGGTTCCATTTCTATGAAAAAAATTCACAGTGCGGGATACATTGGACTGTTGTCCAATATAACCCCATCCTACAGTACAAAACAAAACAATATGTAGATTTTTCTCAAGTTATTTCTCTTATATTTACTTATCTTGAAATTATTGAAAACCATTTCAGTTATAGCATGGGACACAAAAAAATATATATATAAATTATTAATAAGTTAATCATTATCAACAGTATCCTTGAATTCTTACATCCAAACGTGCGGAAATAGAAATACTAGACTGATCTCTTTACTAATGAACATAACCTGCCGTTTTCCATATAACATGTTTTTATTTCATTTCATATATACTATAGAAAAAATTTTTTTATGAAAATCGCAACTAAGGCGGGAAATTTCACACTGTCCAATATTACCCCGTGTCCAATGTATCCCCGATCTCCCCTATGGTCATGTAAGGTACTAACTCGTACAATTTCGAGTATGGTATACTTTTTAATACCTAGGCGAAAAAGTAGGTACTTTTTCGTTGCCTCAAAATATTATTATTAAGATTTCATAAATGTTGGTCTTTGAAAAAAAGAATAGGATGTTTAATTAGAAGTGAAAAGTAAAATATCTTGTTTTCTATTGTTTTAGCTGAAGTATCACTTTTCGAATACTTAAGTTTGCCAAGAGACAAGTACTTCAACATGTTGATTGACTTGGGAACCAATTCAACTGAAGAAATATTTAAAAATGAAAACGTACACGAATTCCTATCAAATCCTGACGAAAAATTTGATGTTGTGATAGTTGAGCAATTTTTCACGTACGCCCTTCAAGGTTTTTGTTATCATTTTGATGCTCACTGTATACTTTATTCATCGTTACGGTTCAACTCTTTGATTAAACCTTTATTGGGATACACTGCTCCACTTTCTTACGTATCAGACCCTATTATGGGATATGGTGAAAGTCTTTCATTCTTCGAAAGAGTACATAACCTATTTGCATTTTTTCGGAACCAGTATGAAATCCAAACCTCAGCTTTACCTAAACATAACTTAATTTTACAACAAAATTTTAAAAGAGCGCCAAAAATACAAGACGTAATTTACAATGTTTCGTTGGTCCTTCAAAACTCCCATATAAGTATTAATTATCCTGCACCAGAACCTCCGAAAGTAATTGAAATAGGTGGTTTCCATATAACTTCGGAAGAAATTCCTTCAGAAGATATAAAACAGTTTTTGGATTCGAACCCAGGCGGTGTTATTTTCTTTTCTTTTGGCTCAGTTTTAAAAAGTGCACAATTGTCTTACGAGAAAATGAATATATTATTCAAAGCTTTTTCTAAAATCAAACAGAAGGTTTTGTGGAAATTTGAAGATGAGAATTTGGAAGGAAAACCCGATAATGTTAAAATTGTAAAATGGGCACCACAAAAGTATATTTTAGGGCACCCTAATGTCAAATTATTTATTTCTCATGGAGGTATGTTTAGTACTATCGAAGCTGTACATTTTGGAAAGCCTGTTATGGGTATACCAGTTTATGGTGATCAAGTTACAAATATGGAGTTTTTAAATAAAATTGGTATGGCGAAATTTATTCAATATAAAGATATAACTGTAAAAGGGGTTGCGACGTATATTGAGGAAATTTTATCAAGAAATAGGTATACGTTTTATTTTAATTTCGTATAAAATAATAATGGTATCTTTTTTAGTTTTACAGAAAAAGCGAAAGAAAATTCAATATTATTGCACGATCAATCCATGCATCCAATGGATAAGGCAATTTATTGGATTGAGTATGTCTATAAACATAAAGGGACCTCAAGGATGTCATTACCTGGGTTAAAGTTGGATATGTACGAAGTTGAATTTTTAGACGTTTTCGTTTTTATATTTGTTATGATTCTTGTTTCGTTAAAAATTATTTCCAGCTGTATGAAAAAGACACATAAAAAACGCAATCACAACAAAAAGAATAATTAATTATAGCAAAAATTCGAAGTTATGTAAATAATGCCCCTTTTCACCAACGATTCCAAAAATTAGGCTTTATTTATAGCACTAGTTGCTAGGTATTTTTAATCATTTACTAAAAAATACCTAGCAACTAGCGCTATAAGCAATGCCTAAGTTTAAGAAATCGTTGGTGAAAACGGGCATAAGTATTATGTTTTCCTAAACCTGGAAATAAAAGAGTTTCAGATTTATTTAAAGTATTTTTTTCATTTAAAAAATTACTACTTAATAACAAAAAATCTTTTAAGTGAGAAAAAAATATAAAAGAACTATCTCTAAGATTTTTTTAAAATTATCCCTGCATTTTTTATGCGTGTTTACTGATTCTCAATAAAAAAATAGTATCTATTTCATAAAAAAGTCGGCTTACAAAGAGAATTAAAAATTTGATCCTAAATATTTTTGGTGTACGTGTGGTTATTTTTAGCACCAAGAATTTCAAACCACTTCCAATAATATCATCTTCTTTAAAAATAAAATATTTTGAAAATAAGTATTTTTGGGTTTATTTACGCCGACTAAAAATGTATATACTTTTCATCGACACTACTTTTCCATCGACCAAGACGTTTCATCCACATCAGCTTTCCATCGAGAAACCTTTTCTTCGACAAGGACGTTACATCGACACTACTTTTCCATCGACAAGGACGTTTCATCGATATTACCTTTTCATCGACAACTGTTTCATCGATACTACCTTTTAATCGACAAACCTTTTCTTCGACAAGGACGTTTCATTGACATTACCTCTTCATCGACAACCGTTTCATCGATACTAGCTTTTCATCAACAAACCTTTTCTTCGACAAGGACGTTTCATCGACACTACTTTTCCATCGACAAGGACGTTTCATCGATATTACCTTTTCATCGACAACTGTTTCATCGATACTATCTTTTCATTAACAAACCTTTTCTTCGAAATGGATATTTCATCGACATTACCTCTTTATCGACAACCGTTTCATCGATACTACCTTTTCATCGACCAACAATTTCAATTTCATTTCTTCCTCAATGTCTTTTCATCGACCACAGTTTTATCGACAAACCTTTTTAGCGCCAATATTGTTTTATGGACACAGATGTTTAAAACTTGTACATATTTATTTGTATATCATTTTCACTGGTGTAAAATATTTTATTTCAAGTAGACCTTGTGTCCACGAAACTAGGGACACCCCTGTAATTTATTTATTTGTAAAAATAAAAGTTTGTTATATAGAATAAGAAATCGAATTTATTAAACTAAAAAAAATAAAATCACTTCCGGTTTTACAAGAAATGACATCAACTCTCCTATTCTAAATGTAACACCCTATTTTTTGTACTTATTATTAATCATTGGTAAGTTCCAACTATGTTTGTGACAAAAAAAACTTTTCTGAACTTTTTTTCATCAAATCTTTTAAAACTACTCTTAAATAGGTATAATAAATTTTAAATTATTAAATTGAATACGCAGTTTTTGAGAAATTAATTTTTATAATTTTTAAAATGCGGTTTTTGCAAATATTTATATTTTTTCGAATGGCATGATGGTGTGGCCACCCCCCATTTCGATAGAGGATTTTTGACGAAGAAATGGTAATGTCATTTAAATTGTTTGTCGATGAAAAGATAGTATCGGTAAAATGTCCTTTTCAAAGAAATGGCTTGTCCATTAAAAGGTACTGTCGATGAAACGGTTGTCGATGAAAAGGTAACGTCGATGAAACTTCCTTGTCAAAGAAAAGGTTTGTCGATGAAGAGGTAGTGTCGATGAAAATGTTATCGATGAAAAGGTAATGTCGATGAAACGTCTGTGTCGATGAAACGTAGTTTCGATGGAAAAGTAGTGTCGATAAAACGCCCTTGTCTAAGAAAAGGTTTGTCAATGAAGAGGTAGTATCGACGAAAAGGTTGTGGATGAAAAGGTAATGTCGATGAAAATTAGCCAAAGCTCTTGGAAGAAAAGCCCAACCCAACCTTAATCAGCACCCACGAACCAAAAATGTATAATAAGATGTTACAATTCCTACAGGATTGGGAATCTAAGTAGAACCGCGCTCTGATAGTAAACGTATATTTTGAGCTTCTTCTTGAATTTTGGGAAGAAATCTTGACCCAAAGTACATCCCACATAATTAGGCTGAAAGTATTAACAAAAATCTTCATTTCTGTTATATTTTAAAATTTGTATCACCTAGACTACGAAGGTATCAGATTGCTGCTTTTACAGTTAAAATACTCGTTTAAAATTTACGAAAAATGCCTTGCAATTATTTCAAACTATAACCATATTTTGTAAATAACATTATTTTTTTAGCCATTTTAGATATAAAATATTAAAAAACTGTCCCATTCAAGTCTTAGGCAGAGGATCCACTTTCATATGATATTCTTATTTTGTATATAGCTCAATAGCCTTGATGAAAAATAAGTACTTCGATTTGGTTGTAATGGTGTGACCTGATTCAACTGTGAGATTATTAAATAACAACAATTTACAAAAATTGCTATCAAATCCTAAATAAGAATTTGATGTTGTTTGAAATTACAGTATTTAATCCTACCAAACCATTTCAATACCCTCAAATTTAGTAGAAATCGGTGGATTTCACACACTCTCGGGTGAAACTGATTCAAATAATTTCAAAGACTTTTTTGATTTGAATCAAGAAGGGGTTATATATTTTAGTTTCGGTTTAGTTTAAAAAAGTCGTGATTTATCATCTGATAAAATATTTGGAATAGCTAAATTTATTACAATAATTTTGATCATTTAACTGATGAAGAATTTTTGAAAAACATTGAATCAATCTAGGTAATATTGGTTATTAATAATATTTTATAGTTGTAGTTTTACAAAAAGAGCTGAAGAAAAGGATTTTATATGAGTAACCCATGAATCCAATGGATTGAGTATACCGGGTTTAAATGAAACATGGGCCACCTTTCTCTATTTCTGAAAATTAAAATTTGAAATTTGACTATGTTGTATGGTTCAAGGAAACACATTTTATGCACTAAAAACCCAATTTTTGTTCATAATTTAAAACAATTTTAGAAAATAAGTTTCTGATATTTTTTTAATTTTGTTTGAAAATTAAAAAAAATTGGTTTATCTTTCTTTATCTGAAGTGGATAAAAAAACCATCAAAACTCATTTTTGCAAATTAGTCTGTTTTTTTAATGCAAAGATGCCGGGAGAGAAAAGTGTGTTTCCTTGAACCATACAACATACAACATACAACATACAACATATTCAAATTTATATTTTGATAAATAAAGAAATTATAGAGGTGACCCAAGTTTCGTTTACGCCAGGTATACAAGGTGTAACAAAAGTAACACATAATTGCTGTAACTTTTTTATTTAAGGAGTCACTTTAAAAAGTTAAATACAAAAGTTTTTCAGTTAATTTCAGTGCATATCTAAACATTTTTAGTATTTGTATATCTTTCTCTTTTTTGCTGCTAGAGCAACCAACGATTATTTTATAAATATGATTAGTATTTTCTTTGCTTTTTTTAAAAGAACTCATTTTTCTGCATTTGGTAATACTATTTTATAATAAAAGATGAAATTAAAAAAATTAAAATTTTGAAAACAAAATTAAGGGTGACCCTTTTATTAACCATCGAAAAATGTTTGGATAGTAAATATCATTCTGAAGAAAAATCCTATGTACTTATTTTTTTGATTTCATAAAAAGTTAAAACAATTTGAAAATTTTATTAATTTTTATGTCATATTGCCGAACACAGAAAATGTGCTCTTTTAAAATGTGGAAAGAAAACATAGTATTGCTATTTAAAAAACAATAGTTGGTAGTTATAGCAAAAAAATAGAGAAAGATATGCAAAAACTAAAAATGTCAAAGTTTGCACTGAAATTCAATTTTGTTACACTCTGTATGCAGGAAGAAGGGAAGGCAACAAATCGATTTAGCTGGGATAAATCTACCACTTTATAAATTTGAACTTTTAGATGTAATTTTTGTCATTATTTTGATTATTTTTGAATTGATACTAATAATCTACAAATTTTTATAACTTAAAAAAAGGATTCATAAATCAATTATAAACAGGAATAAATGAATTTGTATAAGATTGTTTGGTATTTTTTGTTAATGTACCTATGGTTGGTTTTAATTGAATTGTTAAAAATTAATGATTTTCTACTTTATACCAGAGATACGTTTTGTCTGCGTGAAATTGTCGACAACATCCTGCATGCGTCGTAAGTAAAAAGTGATTAGACATTAGGTCCGGGAAAGTAAAATAATTTACTGAGCGTAAATTAAAAAAATAGTCTAAAAGTAGGCTAAGAATCGCTATTTAATTACACGCCCAGCGCGGAAATGTTCTGCGTGACCGTACAAGAAAATGTGCGAAAATTACTTCTTTTCCGCCAAAAATTTTGTATGTACACAATAATTAAAAAACACAATTAAATTTTTCTAATTAAAATTTGTAAAAATGTATTTTATTAGGTATGTTTTCTTATTTATAATATTTTTTCTGAATAATCACGCGATATTTTAACGGTTGACTTTTTTTAAATTTTATTTAAATTAATATTAAATTTTATAATGAAAACCGCATGCGCTCGTTTTTCTCGCTTCATTTATTAGGTTAATTACTTAAAAATAAAGTTATATTCACCCAATTTAATTGTATTAATTTATTTTTCTATAAAGTAGGTTATAAAATAAAAATTAGACTTTCCCCCAATATTATCAAACACGTTTAATTGGCGATTCTAGCTAAGCGATCTCCCTCTTGCGACCTAGCACGAAACTATGAAATGACGTCACGTCCGATAGTCAAGTAAATAACGTCAACTTACTTAATTAACTTTGTAGTATTAAATGCGTTTGATTATTTCTTTGCAAGTTTAAATTTTTATTTATTTTGTCACGTACGTGACGTCACTAGAATATCCTACCAAACATACATTTGCGCGGGAAATATTAATTTGAATCGCCAATGGTCATTTAATTTTAAATGAGAAACAATTTGAACAATATCCAAACCAGGGGGGTTCAATCGTACAGGGTGAGCTAAAATGATTGTGGTTTTATATGTAGGCAACCGAATATACAGGTTGGTACAACTAAAAATTTAAAGAGAAAACCCCAGTAATCCAATGGCGTAGCAAATAATTTTTCAAAATGAATATAATAATCATAACAAATCAAGAATTCTTAATAAATAAATAAGTTGAAGTTATTTATTAACGTTTTGTGTTTTTGAAAATAAAAACGTAGAAGTACTGAAATGTTGAAAATGGTGTCCTTCATTTTTGAGACAGATGCTCAGCCCCGTCTTTGGGGGAGGGGGGCACTCTGGGCCCGACTTAGGTACTTGGGGGTCCATTGACATTAGCACATGCCACATGCCTTCGTCTAGAAAATGCCTTATACCAAAAATTATCACCTTTTCACGTTTCTTATACAGGGTGTCCCGTTCAGCAAACGTCAAGGTTAGAAAGCAGAGCAAATTTTATAAAGAAAAATCCAAAAAAGTATGGGTCTATCTTTTATGGTTTGAAAGTTACAGGGGTTTGAATTTGGCATCGCCCGTTTTTGCCAGAAATCAGTAAATGATCATACTTGCTTAATAATCAATTTTTATAAGCAAAAGTAAAATTTTGATAGCTTTTGAAACAGTTGTATTATTAAATAATAACAAAAATGAAGGCGCACCTCAATTGTAACTAACTATGCTTAGAATCAATTCTCATAGGAGTAAGTTTAGAAGGCTCTAGTGAGTGCGTAAAAAGAGTTAGGGTTTCAAAATTTTTCATAATTTCTACAGAATTTAACGAATTTTAAGAAAATTAAAAAAAACATGCCCTTAATAAGTCATATCTTGGAGAAAATCTTCAAAAACTGCTAAAAAACAATTTTTTCTGGATTTTTTTTAATACTTGATAAACCATTTGTATTTTATCATTGTTGCCAATGGAAAGAGGCTTTAAAATTATATTTTTTTAAATCTTTTTACCAAGTTTTTAAGCAGCTATTGATCATTTACTGAATTCAAACCCCTGTAACTTTCAAACCATAAAAGATCCCTCCTTTTTTGGTTTTTTCTTGATAAAATTTGCTCTACTTTCTAACCTTGACGTTTGGTGAACCACGAACGGGACACCATGTATATATAATATTTTGTCTTGTTAACAAAATATTTTATTGCAGATGAATCTATTGAATTTATTAATAATTTCTTTTATTGTTTTTTGAAAATTTCATTTATAATTCCAAAATATAGGTATAGAGCTCTCGTTCGTATAATATTTTTGTAGAATAACGGTAACAGCCAAAAACGAAATAATTACTTCTAAATATTTTTATTACGAAATATTTGCCGACGTTTCGACCATCTTTGTGGTCTCAATCTTCTTTTGTTAAAGATATAAGCCTCTATTCAGCGACTGTGATGAAACATTTAAAGACGTCGCGTCGTTAAAGGAAAAAAAATGGAGAATGTTCAAAAAAATATAATGATCTAAAAGTACCTTAATTTTGGACCCCTCTAATTAATTTTGTGCGAGGTTGAAGAAGGTGACTCTCTGGCAGGATGTAGCCTAACCAATTTAGATTATAAACCTGAAAAAAAATGAAAATCTAACGAGGGAAACTTGAGTTATGACTGCAGAACTAATGCTCGATTTCATGATTTTTCACAATTTTTCCTCTCAAACTCGCGCGCCCTCTAGGGATTTGCATTAATTATCAGTTATTTGCTGATAATTTGCAAAGAAGCTCCAGAAAAATAGGATGGATTTTCAATTCCTTGTTATTATTCCCAACGGAAAATTTTCGATCACGATCGCTGAATATAGGTTATAGTGTCCAACATCTAATTATGGATTTAAAAACAGGGGCTAATTGCAATGATGGTTGAAACGTCGGCAAAAAATTTGTAATAAATATTAAGATGTAATTAGTTCATCTTTGGCTTTTACCTTTTTATCCTACAATTTCATTTATTTAATATTTTTTATACTAAATTTGTAAAACTGTTATGGAATATTTTGATTAGCTTAAAGAAACTACATATTTTTAAATGATTATGAATGTGTGATTACTTATTTCAGAGCTTATTTTATTTTTAGCAAGCTAGAGCTGTACATACAGCTTTTGTTTGTGCAATAAAAATCGAAAATTAAAAAAAAAATACTGATGTCGCAACAAAATGACCATATTTTTTAAATTTTTTTCTTTACAAAAAAATTATATTTGCACGGTGGGTGGTGCCTTATAAAAATGGAGGTAGCGTTTCCCTAACCAGTACTGAGAGTTTTCTTTTTTTATTTTATTTAACGTTTGGAGGTATATGTTTCAAAAACATTCATCCAGTACCCGGCACTTTTTGAAAAAGCCAATACCAAGTTGTGTTTCTCAAGTGTGAGCACAATGCTCGATCTTGACAATTTTCAAAAAATTTGCCTGCGGCGCTAAGCTAGGGAGCAACGTTACAAACTCTTATTTGTGCACTTCTTAATTTTCCTTAAAATAACTTAATATTAGTATTATGTAGTATTATTTATTAAATGTACATTCACGTACGTACGTAAGTACAAAACAAATTATAAACACAAATATTATAATATTCTAAAGTATTCTTTTTTAATTTCTTCCAATAAGTTCTTCTTAAATAATCTAAAATTTCGTTCTTCTTCTTTTATATAGATTGGTAATGAATTGAATAATTTAATCCATAAAAACACATATTTCCAACCTATTTACAATATACACCCCCCCCCCCCCATCCTAAAAGAACACAAAATAAAGATTTTGAATTTTACAAAATGTGGTACGAAACTTACTAGTGCCCAGGGCCCGATTACACCTTAAGACGGCTCTGCAGATGCTAAGATAAAACAAAGATTTTCGCAAAGTAGGGTTGATAAAAATTGATGTTCATGAAACAGAAGACACAACAACTAAAGCCAAAAATCAGAAATATTGAGAAAATGGTAAAATTTTGACCTACGCCTCTGCTTTTGTGATGGTTAATTACTTTATTATAATTTTGACATGATTTTGTGTTACTATGAACTTAAAGCGAACAAATTCCCCAGATTTTTAGGCGGGAAATTTGAATTGACCACAATCATTTTAGCACACCCTGTATATGAAAATTTAAAACAAAGCGCCCGGTAATAATTAGTCTGACGTTTTTGTGGAACTAATACGGTTACTAAGATACTTCAAATTTTATCTATTGTCACTTGTTTTTCTAGATGTACAACAGTTTACTTCTAGATTTTTATAGCAAAATCTTAAGAGTAAATTATAAAATTTTAAAATATTTTGGAATTTCCATGATATCAGTTTCTACCAAAGATATTTTTTAGATTTTATTTGATTTAGGATTATTTTTTTAGATTATTTCATAAATGCAATATGTTCTATCTTATATCTTGGATTTGCAAATTACTGAATTTCTGATACAACAAAAAATATATTACGTTACGAGCTAGAAAGTGACGAATATTACACGAGCACGAGATTCACTTTCTTGCGAGTTGCGTACGCTATTTTTCCGACGACCACGGACAATTTGCGACCATCATTAATATTTTGTAGTAACAACTAAAAAGTCATAACATAACCTGTGTGACATTAGCTGACATTGAAGTTATCGATTAGTTTTAGTTAAATGTACGTAATTGTAGGTGGCGCTTTTTGAACGGATGCAACTAATCGAAACGAATAAAAAATGTTCCTATTTTATTTAAAATTTACACAAAAGTTAATTATATAATGATTTTAATAATAAAACAAGATCAGCGGGGTTAAATATAAATTTTTGTTTGATCTGTACTTATTTTGTTATTAAGCTCAAAAAATCCGTAAGATGGCTTTCGGAATTCCATTGCAGCGCCTCTATCGAAAATTACAAGAAGTGTTTCAGAGTTACAAAGAAGAAAACCATAGTCACTAGTGTAGCAATGATACATTTTCTACGCCACTAATATGAATGACATACAGAGGCGTGCTCAAAAAACGGTCAACGATGTAGCTTTGTTTCTTGTTTTTGTTTATTCTTATCCGATTTTAGTAAGTGATATGTCAAATTAAATGGTTTGAAGAATACTACTATCAAATAATAAAAGATTAATTTTATTTTTGAAAATATAACAGAAAGAAGAGGCAACTTTTCTTTTTCAAATGGCAACATATTTTTTTCGATTGAAAAAATCATTAACAAAAATAATCTAAACCAATTATACCAATAATTCTTTTTAATTTTTTTTATTTTTATTAATTTTTTTAATTTAAATTAAAAAATCATTTCCGAAAATAATCTAAACCAATGATACCTATAATTTTTTTTTTAAATTAATAAAAAAAAAAATTTTCTTATTTTTTGTTTGTTTTTTTTTTGTTTTTGAGTTTTACATTTTTTTAAGTTTTGTTTTTTAATTTATAATTTATAAATTAAAAAATGACTAATAAATTAAAAAGTATTAAAAATAAATTAAATAACAAATCTTTAAAAAATGAAAAACTGAAAACTAAAAAAGAAAAAAAACAATTGAATAAAATTAAAAAAAAAATAATAATAATAAAAAAAAATTAAAAAAAAAGAAAAAAAAATTAAATTAATTTAAAAAAAATTATTGGTATAATTGGTTTAGATTATTTTCGTAAATGATTTTTTTCAATCGAAAAAAATATATTGCCATTTGAAAAAGAAAAGTTTCCCCCTCCACCTCTGTTGTTTAAAAAAATAAAATTAATCTTTTATTATCTGATAATAGTATTCTTCAGACCATTTAATTTGACATATCACTTATTTAAATCGGATAAGAAATAACGAAGCTACATCGTTGGCCGTTTTTTGAGGACCCCTCTGTATACGATTTTCTCATATGGTCGTCGGAAAAATCATTATCGAACCAACGCTTCAAGACAGTTACCAGCAACCTTTTTCGGGTTTAACTGGGTTAAACCCCAAAGTATTAGGAAATGCTTCATGATATGTTAATAGATTTATACAAATAAACGTTTTTTCAGTTACATTTTACTTTTGTTTTGGTTTTAAAGATAAAGTTTTTTGTGACCGTGAAGGATATATGTGTACCGGGTGTCCACGAAACTTGGGTCACCCAGGGCCAGCTAAAGGCGAGTGCGAGGTGTGCACCGCACACGGTCCCGGGCGGGGCCTGAATAGAACCTTTGTTTCCTGAAAAAAGTACCTCAAAAGTAAAAAGGAAGTTTGAAAATAAATATCAGGATGAAAATATATATGATGAAGAAGAAGCACAACGCATAGAATATTTTCTTTAAATAATGGATCATGCGATTGAATCCTTTACAGTACAACAGGTCAAAAAAATCGTGACTCGTGACAATAGCACCCGACAAAATAGCCCCGTCATAATAGCCCCGTCAAAATAGCCCTGCGACAAAATAGCCTCTGCCAAAATAGCCCCGTCATAACAGCTCCGCCATAATAAATAGAAATTGAAGAAAATGTGTAATATTTTCTTTAGAACACAATTATTCGCTACAATTACTTAAAATGTCGCGCAATTTTCCAAAATATTTGACGGGATTATGTGAACTTTAATCCTATCACCACTATAAAATTTGAAGGCACCTGGGAGGTTAGGCAAACCTAACCCAAAGGTAGAGTTTGATACGTTTTGATGCGGAAAAGGTTTTTAAAACATACCTTGTAATGGAGGTTATAGTGTTAGAAAAATTTAGTTATTTTTTTTTGCTAATAATTTTTTAGGAGACTAGTTGACTCGTCCGTTTATAATAATTTCCCCGTATTTTGTATTTATCGGCTTCCAAATCTAATTAAATAAATATCTTTCTTTGTAGAAATATCTTAGTGCAAAAACTTTAAATCAGTAATATTAGTTCTTCGGAGAAAATGGTAAATGCTCTTACTTCTTAGTTTACAAGGCTATTTTGTCGGGAAGCTATTTTGTCAGGGCTATTATGACGGGGGCTATTCTGACGGGGTACCCAAAAAAATCGATTTTTTTTGCATTTTTGGGTCCCTTAGACCTTCGAACAGATGGTACAAACCCTCCCGCGCCTGAATCTAAACCATCACTATACAATTTAGCGAAAACAATCGAGAAAAACACGTTCTAAAAACACGTTTATCTGGAAACACCCGTTTTCAAACTGGTGCGTATTCTCCAGATTTTTTTTTTGACCAAATGGGTTGACATTTGCTACTACTATTCCTCAAACATGTTAGTTTCGTGTCAACCTCAATCACAGATAGATTTAACACGTATGAAGGTCGTTTTTTGCTATTTATATGCCAAATTTTAGTCGAATTATCGAAATATTTTTGCTTTTCAACGGGCGCCTTACATTACCTAGTATTTATACAGGTTGTACCGTTCATGGTTCACAAAACATCGGGGTTAGAAACTAGATCAAATTTAATCGACAAAAAATCAAAAAAGTGGGAGTCTAGGTTTTTTAGTTTTAGACCTATAGCCTTTTGTATTTTAGATTAACGATTTTTATCACAAATTACAAAATCGCTAATTACATCTTATCCAATAATGTGTGTACGGATAAAAACAATTATCATTAAAAAGCTAAAACCATCCTCTTTCGATAGGTAAGAACATATATATATACAAAAAAAATTGTTAAAATATCGAAAATAAATCAAAAAGAGAAAAAAGTAATAAAAAATTAAATTTTTCCAGTTTTTTTTTTTAATTTCTCCTAGGTTATACCCATTAAGGTGTTTATTTTTTTAAATTTTCTGTATCTTTTTCGCTTCACTAAGTAAAGCCTTTTGAAGTTATTTCTATCAGAAGTATTCCTGATTCCTGAGCATAGTTTGTCATTTAGGCTGTACCGTATATCATAAGGGGTGCTTAGTTTGTCAATTAGGCTATAAGGAATACCTGATGGAACGTCAAATATTTATAACAGTAACAGGTGCAGAGGGAGGGGGGGTGCAATTGCACCCCCCTAAATTAGACGGAAAGAATGAAAAATTTATTTTCACATATCTTATAACTTTCAACATTAAAAAACTTATAAAATCGATACGAAATTGTGAATATTTTTTATTGTGTTATACTAGTATTGTAAGTCGTGATAAATAGCAAAATGACATATATCATTTTCCCTGTATTCTTTAAAGAATTTGAGGTTAACTTCGAAATATTATTTACGTTTTGGCTAATAACTTTTATATTTTTAAAACTTATTGTATTTTTTTTGGCTTTACGGTGTCAAATTAATATTAAAACAAGGCCCAAAAGACAAATATAAAAATATTAATTTTAACGAGATTTATTTATAGCAAATTTTGCTTGATATTTATAATGCTATACAGGGTGTTCCATTTGACGTTGGACTGTATGGGTATCGTTGTTATTACTGGAGATAGAAAGTCGGTTAAATGGACAAAGTAGTAGAAATTTTTTCCAATATTAACAATTCATTTACAAAAAATTTGAATATCGCATCGTTCCAACGCTATCTTGAAAAAACAACAAAATGCGATTTTTAAAATATGGCTATAACTTCATTATTTTCTGTGGTACCAAAAAAGTTTTTTATAATAATAATAATAATAATAATAAACTTTATTCACCCAACAGATAATAATCCATTTACAAGGAAAATATTATAATAATGTAAGTTAAAATAAGTTAAACGTAGAAAATAAGTAGAATAATGTGTTAATTAATTAATTAAGATTCACAAGCACTGCAATTAAGTGAGTTCATTAAAAGCACTCCGTAACCTTCCTCTTAAAATTTCCGATGTTGCCATCAAAGATGTCCGCATTATATTGAAATGTATGGTAGTTTCTAATCATTCTGTAGATTGGCGAGTTGGAAAAGTGCCGAGTTCTAGGTGTTGAAAAAGAAAAAGTTAGACAGTTCCTTGAAGATGTACGAGGTACATGAAAATCCAAGGAGTATAGGAGATTACTATCATCCACTAAGCTATGCACCAATTTGTAGAGGAAACATACATCTGTGACCCTGTGTCGGTCATGAATAGTAATCATGGAGAATTTGTTTAAAAGTGCAGTGTATGAAAGGTTCCAGTCTGGGTAGATTCCCTCTTCAATGAAATACATATGACGAAGAAATCTTTTCTGTATTTTTTCAAAGATGTTTATATAATGTAAGAAGCCAGGTTCCCATACTACCGAACAGTAGTCAAGCTTGCTCAGTACAAATGCTCTGAATAAGGTTTGAAGTGTGTCAGTACTACTGAATAATTTAGCGTTTCTTATTATGAATCCGAGGGATTTGAAGCAGTCTTTCGCGAGCTGCTGAATTTGTAGATTAAATGTGAGCTTGGTGTCAAATAAAACACCTAAGTCTTTAAATTGCTCAACTCTGTTTAAGACTAGGTTATCTATGGTGTAGTGTCTATTAATTGAATTGATTTTTCGGCTGTATGTCATAACGCAACATTTTGATACATTAAGGGATAGTTTATTTTGTGTGCAATAATTCGAGAGCGTATTCAGGTCATACTGTAGTAGGTCACAGTCTTCTTCAGATCTTACAGTTCTAAACAGTTTAATATCATCCGCATAAACTAATATTTGCGAATCTATCGCGTTTGCAACGTCATTAATGAAGAGTAAGAATAATAGTGGACCAAGGTTTGAACCTTGGGGTACCTCGCTGGTGGCTATATACGGGTCAGATTTGCATCCCTTGTATTCCACAACTTGCATTCTTTCCTTCAAGTAGGATCCAATAAGCAAAATAATGTTGCTGTTGATATTATAGCTTTGCAGTTTATCGAGTAGGATATTATGGTGCATCCGGTCAAATGCCTTCGACATGTCAGTGTAGATGACATCTGTTTGTAAATTATCGTCCATTGCTTTTGAGATGTATTGTGTAATGTTTATTAGGTTTGTATTAGTTGACCTCCTTGAGATGAAACCGTGTTGATGTTCCGAGATAAGTTTATGGTTGTTAAAAATAAGATGCTCCGTTAATATTGATTCAAAGATCTTAGAGAAATTACTTAATATTGATATTGGGCGGTAGTTTTTAATATCGTTCCTTTTACCATTTTTAAAGATCGGGCAAATCCTCACCTCCTTCCATTTACTAGGAAAGTTGCAGGTTTCTAATATTAAATTAAAGATGTAGGTCATAGGCGAGGACAGTGCGTGTTTACAGACCTTTAGGAAAAATGATGGAATGTTATCAAGGCCCATAATGAAATTATCTTTAAGTTTTTTGCAGTGGTTAATAGTATCATTCTCATTTATTTTGAAGTTGCCCAGGCATTTCTTGTTGTTTTTAAATATGAAAGGGACAGTATCATTTATGTAATTATTCATGAAATGATCAGCAAAAGAATTTACTATTGCATTTCCGTCGGCCATGAGCTCATCTTTATAGTACATTTCACCAGGTATTCTTGAGGTTCCCTTCATAGAGTTTATAAATGTCCAAAACTTATTAGGATCATTCAACAACTCCCTTTCTGCAGATTTTACAAACTGATTTCTGGCGGCAGTTGTTAGTTTTTTCACTTCGTTTCTAACTTTTTCAAATTGCATTTTATCTGTAATTTTTCAGATTTTTTGAAGCGCTTTCGCAATTTTTGACATAATACAGACAATTTTTGTGTACAATGCAGTAAAACAAATGAATATTTTTTTTCGCCAACGGATTGACCGGAAATGAACCAAACTTATTTATTTCTTATGGCAGTCATATTGGATTTACACATATTCGGAATCGGTTTTTTCTTCTGAGTAATTTGGTATACCATGTCATATTTAAAAGAATAAAACTATTTGATTTTACAAACTAACATTGAACTTTAATGGCCGATCTCACCGACACGACTTAGGCCCCTAAGTAGTACTTAAATTTTGAATTGACAGATTTTGTATTGTGTTCCTGTCAATTTAGACATTAAAGTAGTTCTTAAATTTTAAGTCGTGTCGGTGAGATCGGCCATTAGAGATGTAAATTGTCAATAACATAAATGTAACTATTTAAAATATTAAATGTAAAATAAATCTTAACATATATGTATTGACAGTTAACATCTATTCAAGGCCATATATTTCACATGATATATCAAATTACTCAGAAAAATACACTAATTCCGAATATGTGTAAAACCAATATGGCTGCCATAAGAAAAAAATAAGTTTCGTTCATTTCCGGTCAATCCGTTGGCGAAAAAAAATATTCATTTGTTTTATTGCATTGTACACAAAAATTGTCTGTATTAAGTCAAAAAAATGTTTTTGGTACCCCCGAAAATAACGAAGTTAAAACCATATTTTGAAAATCACATTTTCTTGTTTTTTCAAGATAGCGTTGAAACGATACGATATTCAAATTTTTTGTTAATGAATTATTATTCGAAAAAATCTCTACTACTTTGTCCATTTAACCGACTTTCTATCTCCAATAATAACAAAGATACCCAGGGAGTCCAACGTGAAATGGGACACCCTGTATATCATGCTATTTTATCATCACTATATTATACTATGTTGTGTAAAAAATGCACCCCCCTGGGATGGAAGCTGGCTACGCCCCTGCTAAAGTACTTATATGTTGAGGCAAATTCATCATAACAAATTACTGAAAATAGTAAAAATTCGAAACGGGCAAGAATATAAAGATTAATAGTGTAAAGCCAGTAAGGTGGCCAGTTGAAAAATGAAAGGTATACTCGACTAATCTAAACAATAGGGCGAATATAAATAATAAAACATCAATTTCATTAATTTAAGGTTAGAATTAGACACACAATAACTTAAGAGCATTCCTTCCCAAACCACGTGTTCACAATCGCCTTCATCAAAATAAGTTATATCCTTTCAGAACTAGTACCTAGTATCCTATAATAATACAAACAATTTTAAAAACAATGCGTATCTTGCCGCCCCTCTCCACCGCCATACAACTGCGTAAAATTCAATAAACAAAATTTTATGTCCAAAACGACAAATACTAGAGTACCTGCACCACTTTTATACAATTTTCCAGTAAAAATAGCATAAAAACGCCATTTTTAAACAAGAACTATAAAAAATATGTACTTTTTAAAGCTTTACGCCGTTTTGTAGAATAATTATCGCATTTTCGAATTCTGAAAGAATTATTTTGAAATAATAATTTATAAGAGCTGTAGTGGTCCTCCAGTAAACCTCCGATTCCGGACAGCCGCGACTTTCTCGCTTTTGCTCACGCAAATCATTGCTAAACATCATTTCGTAGATTTCAAATACCACATTTATGAATTGACCAATTTGGATGAATTTTCACATATGTGTTTAAAATAATTTATTCTGCATAAGCTTCAGACCAAATTTGATTTTAATATTTTGTATAGTTTTTACACCAGTAAACCTTGTCTATCTTTCAAGAAATTTAAACACTATTTACGCAAAGATTCTGATTTATTTTTTAAATTTGGTCTGAAGCTTACGCAGAATTAAGTTTTCCAAACACATGTGTGAAAATTGATCCATATTGGTCAATTCATAAATAAGGTATTTGAAATTTACCAAATGAAGTTTAGCAATGATTTGCGTGAGTAAGAGAGAGAAAGGTCGCGGCAGTCCGGAATCCCTTTAAGAACTTTCTTCCTTTATCCAATATTTGAAGGTAAATCATGTAATTCTTCCTATTATCAAATTTGTATATTTTATGCTCGCTATTGTCGAACTTCACAATTCGTTCAACAGATTATAATCCATAGGCGTGCGTACATCTGAGATTGTACACTGATTGGAATAATCTTTTTCACTTATTTGTTATTGTTATTTGCTAACTAAAACCGTTCCTATTGTTTTCAACCTGTAACCCGATCCGTTGCCTGTATTGAAGTGTCTTGTAAGTCACCATAACGGGCACTATGGTGTGTTCCTCGTAAAATTTCCTTGAATTATAATATAACATTTACGATTCATTAAAAACAGATCTTAGATATTTAATGTAAATATTTAATAATATTTATAAAACATGGGAAACGATGACTCTATACCATAACTCGGTATCTCCTATGTGTTCCACAAGATCTTGCAATAAAGCAGTAAAGAAAGCAGTTTATCGTATGAGTTGTGCCTATAAAAGAAAGGCTGGAATTTTTATAAACGAAGAAGAATATGTATGCTGTGACAAAAAAAAACGAGGAAAGGTTCTGAAAATATAGACTCAACCACAGATTCAAGTGACTCTAAAAATATTTCTGAGTTAGTTATTGCGGTTAAATATTCTGTTTGCTCTCTAGTGACGAGTTTCCACGACCAAAAAGTAAAAATCGCTGAAATGTGGAGTGTTAATGCAAATATTGATTGCATAAAATATAAAATCTGAAAATGAAACCCTCAAGAAAGCTATTACAGATCTCACAAATCGTATGCAATTGCTTGAAAACCAAGATGGAGTAATTTTAAAAGGCTCTAGGTTCTGCAAATATAGTTCACGCGGATACATCGCAGATAAATTCTAATAATTTAATTCAGGAACTGGAAAACACAAAATGGAAAGAATGTAACCAAATATTGTATAATTTACTTGAATCGGACAATGAAAAAGAAATTGTAAACGATTTAATGAAGGAGTTTAATGCAGAGACTGAAGTCAAAAATATGTATAGGTTGGTTACGATAGAATTCGTCCCATAAAAATTTTATTTATAAAGCCCGAAACTACCACGTCTTTTAAAAAGCAAAAAACATATCCCAAATAACCTAAAGCTTAGTCAGGACCTTACAACAATGCAGAGAGAACAACGTAAGAAAACGTTTGATGAGTTTACCAGGCGCAAAGAAGCGGGTGAAAATATAAAATGGAGTAACAATATTCCGAAAATTGTTCAGAAAAGCACCTATATAGGGTGTCCCAGACCACCCGTACCACCTCTTTAATTCGACAACCCTTTGTCGTACATTGATGAGAAAATAAAATATCACCAAAGTGAACCTAAAGAATCTTTTGGAGTAATTCGTAATTTCCAAAACAAACCGGAAGTAACTTTGGAATTTTAAATAGGTCGAGTATGGTATTGGTGGAATGGCCTTTTAAAAAAACAACTTCTAATAAAATATTTTTTTAATATCTTGCACAATTAACAAAACATACAAGTGACAAATGGTTTCTTAAATTAGGGAAAAATGCAAACACTACCATCATCCTCAATGGGTAAGGGTAGAGGCCATTATGATTTTTTTAATGGAAACTTGTATTTTTTGCATTTTTCGCTTCGTTTGTTTAAAATAATCAACTTTTTTGGTTATATATTTTCCTTTATTCAAAAAATAAATTATTTTTAACGAATAAAGCGAAAACTGCAAAAAAAGAGTTTCTATTTAAAAAAATCTCTCTCGCCCATTTGCCGGATGATGGTAACGATTTAATTTTTCCATAATTTAATGACCGATGGTCACTTGTTTTCATATTTTTTTCGTTTAATTTGTTAGTTATGCAAGATATTACAAAAATATTTTAATAAAAATTGTTTCTTTTTAAAAGGCCTTTTTAAAAATACCATACTCAACCGAGGTTGCCATTCAAAATTCCAAAGTTACTTCCAGTTTCGGGTACTTCCGGTTTGTTTTGAAAATTAATAATTACACCAAAAGACCAAACGGCTATTTTTTTATACATATATTTTTTTCAGATTTTCTTCTTGTGCTTATTAGTACATCGTTCATCAAAAAACTTTCTATTTGTGAAACAATAAGAAAGTTGCAGATCTTTTATTTTTTCGACCAAGCGACATTATTTTTTATTTATCAATTTTTTCAAATTTTCTGTTGAATTGTATTATAGCTTTGTTAGTGCTTATTAGTTTATTAATCAACGTTTTTTAGTTAATTAAAATCGGATGACAAATAACTAACTAATGGGTCTAACTCTATGCGCATCCAATTCATAAATGAAAAAAATAGCGCTGTGTCGAAAAAAGTAAGAGATCTGTAAATTTCTTAATTTTTCAAAAATATTTATTGTGACTTTCTGATGCACGAAGGTCTAATACAATTCAAAACCATATCTGAAAAAAATGATAAATAAAAAAATTGTCGCTGGATTGGAAAAAGTAAAAGAACCGTTTCTTATTTTTTCAAAAATAGTATGTTATTTTGATGCACTAACAAGCAGTAACGAAGCACTAAAGAAATACAAAAGAAAATAAAAAAAAAAAAAAAAAAAAAAAAATTGCCGCTATATGTAGGTTGAAAAAAGTAAAAGATCGGTAACTTTCTTATTTTTACAAAATTAGTATGTTTTTCTGATGAACTAAGAAGCACTAACGAACCGTTCACAGAGATTTCTTTTCATCTGAAAAAATTCCTTTATAAATCCAGTTAACATCATAAATTCCATTGCAGTTAAAGTATCTTCTTTATACAATACCAATTCGACTTATTTGATTATATGTATATACACTTGATTCCAGCCAAGTAACTTATCAAATATATTTCCAGGCTCTCGACAGCTTATGCTTTCCTTCGAGAAAGTCATATTACTGGGAGACGTTTTAATATCCCTTCATATAGATCGTTTACTGACTCCGGTTATGAAATCAAGTGCCGTTTTTCATAAACGTGCCAAAAAAATTTTGACTTCCATGAGTCGAACTAACAAAACAACGTTCCTAATAGTAATAATAAATTATTGGATCTCGTATGTTCTACTTCTAATATTAATTTAACTATCAACTTTGATACTGATCCTATAATTGATGTAAACTTTCATCATCCACCACTGTCTATTTCAATAAAAACCGATAACGACGAGTACAAAAATTTCGATATGAGTTTGTAGGTAGATTAGAAAATTATAATTACAAAAAGGCTAACTTGTCGGGCCTTTGCGAATACTTCTATCATAAAAAAGAAAGTTTCCCCCATGGTTCTCGGAGGACATCATTAAAGACATTAAGAAAAAAGAGAAGTACTTAAAATATAAAAATAAACAATATACAAATAAAATAAAATTACTGAAGAGAATTATAAAAACTAAAATTCGCAAAAGCTATAAAGTTTACATCGAAGAAATAGAAAGTAACATCAATAAAGTGTTTTGGCAATACATCAATCAAAAGAAGGGAATTTCCAGAATTCCCAGTAATATGAATATTGGAGGACAGAATTCCAAAAACTCCGAAGAAATCGTTGAAGGATTTACAAATTTTTTTAAAAGTGTCTACAGTGACCCTGATACTAACAACGATATTCAAATGGATTCGACAAACTTATCAACAAGCATCCTGACAATCACGATAGATGGATGAGATTACATAACTCAAGCTGGAAAATTAATGAAAGGCGAAATGACCTCTGAACCTGATCAATTACCAGAATTCAAAGTGTATTTATGCCTTTTTAAAACCTTTATTGTATATTTCTAATTTATCGCAAGAAAGTAGTATACCTATTTCCAGATATCTGGAAAGAAGGTAAGGTCTGTCCGATCTATAAAACCGGATCCAACAATGTCGTCTTAAACAGTGTTGAATCCAGGGGGTACCCGGGGGGGTTATTCCCCCCCGGAGAACCAAAAAGTCCCCCCCCCGGGTAAAAATTTTTAATTATTGTGTTTTTGAGGTAAACCAAACGATTAGGTACACGGGAGCAAAACTTTCGTGTATAGTTTTATTTTTCCAAATCATTTGAATAGAAAATAGCGCGAAATTTGTTTCACCGAGAGAATTGGGCAGTTGTTCTATCATATTTGACTGTAATGAGTAATGACTGTACTAATTCTCGCACTCTTTTTATTCCTCCTCACTTACTTTCGTGAGTCGCTTCCCTGCTGGAGGCAAGGGACACGTCAAAGAGTCACATAACATTTTAAGCTCATGCTTGCACGTTGTATGTTGCAATTTGTTGTGATATAAATTTACTTTTACAAACTTAGTGTAGTATATAGGTTAGTGTGTTTTAGTCTTGGGAGTTGAGTAGGATCCGAATCATATTGAAAAGTAAAAAAATACATAACATGTTACACAATTTATAACTGACATTACCACAATTTTAGATGTCTTCTTCAAAACATCGTATATTACAAAAACCTATCACGTCTATTTTCCAAAAGGAAACAAAAGATAAAGAAACTTTAAGCGGCGATTTAGGAGGCGATTCTACAACTAATTTTAAGAAAGAAACTTCCTATAAGATATTCCTAAGGGAGTTAGAGTTCAATAAAGATGGTGACAAAAAGGGGTTTATTTAAAGACTGTTTATTGTAGACATTTAAAATTTGGTACGAATCTTACTATACTTCAGATATGACTTCATGATTTTTTTTTAGATTTTTTGCAAGCTTTTAAAGGGTAGTTATGGGGAAGGTTATTGTTAACATATTTGTTAAGTTTTTTATGGTTAACTTAAATGATTTTTTTTCTCATAATATTGTTCCATTATAAATTTTTAATAAAAAAGGTACTCTTATAAAATAAATATTCGGCTGATATAAAGAGTAGGGTAAGTGGGAAAGGCGTTTTTTTACTCACCCTACTCCCTACTGTTTATTTTGGTCGAGTATATCTCGGTTTTTGAACTCGCCCTCCTACTAGCCCGTTTACTCGACGAATGTAAACCAGGCTTAAAATCTAAACGTTTCAACAAAAACCGCTCGAAGTTATTACCACCTTATTATATTAACATTATTTTGCAAAATTTCAAAATGAGTTTTACTTGCTCTATCATCCCTAAAAAAGTGGCACAGTTATTCAGGGACAACCTGTCTAGGTATATATTTATTTTCATACTTAGTTTATGTTATTATTCGAATAAGTTTTTTTTATTATGTTAATTTTATTTTAATTTAAATTAAAAACGAATCATTTTAGAGAAAATATTTATTCTCTATTTTCGTCTTAAAATTGGTCAAATAGTCTTCAAGGAAGTCTCTGGTATTTATTTTTTAAAAAAAGCCACACCTGTTTAATGCAAAATTGGCATACAACTTCGTACATGTTTTTAAATAACTTCTAAACCGTACCAGCTGTGAAAAAATTTTCAGAAAAAAGCAAGGAATTAGAATATCTCATTTAAAATATTAAGTGGGGTAACACAAAAAGTTATGGCATAAAAAATGGGGTCTATAACCCCAAAATACACCCCCCTGTATTTTATTTCGATATTTGATATTTTTATCTTATTACGACTATAATAACTGGAGAGTGTTTCAAATTTAATCAAATTATCTTAAAAAATAAAGAAGTTATACTCAAAAAATGAAAAAAATATAGAAAGTTTGACACCACATAAATAAAAAATAGAGCACTTTTGAGAAAATTTTTATTCTTTACTTTTGTCTTAGAATTGGTCAAGGAATCGCCTGTAGAATTTCTTCGCATATATTTAGAAACACGCTGTATACAGGGTGTCCCGTTCGTGGTAGCCAAAACTTCAGGGTTAGAAAGTAGAAGAAATTTCATCGTAAAAAAACGGAAAAAGTGTGGGTCTAACTATTATAGTTTTGGAGTTACAGCTCTTTTAATTTTAAGTTACCAATTTTTCCCACACATCACTAAATCAGTAATAACAACTTAAAAAATGTGTGTAAAAATCTACAGAAATTATCACTAGAAAGGTAAAACCACCCTCTTTCAACTAGTAATAACAAAACAACATAAATTGTTGACAGAATGTTAAATAATAATTCACAAAAAGAAAATAATTAAAAAAAAAATAAAAAATTTGTCGTTTTTTTACAATTTATTAAAATAAAGCCAAGTAGGGGGGTGTTTTTTTTCTAACATCTAAAACTACATCATTATCCCTACAAATCATGAAAATTTCGAGTTCCTAGGCATTTTCCTTCAAACACTAAATTAATGTCAAATTTACTCCTTCGATTGTGATCTGAGTAGTCGTTTGCCAAGGACTGCTCACGCCTAGGTTTAAATTCTGCTTCAAAATTAATCTTTAACATTGGATGGTTTTTCCAATAGGATTTAAGTTAAAATAAAATGTGTTTGTTTTAGTTTACCTTTTATTATTGCAAAATTAAAAAACAAAACAACAAAGTTAACTAATAATGTTATTAATAACCTACTTAATTAATTAAATTTAACCTCCATCATTTTGCAGGCAAATATCGGCACGTGAACCTACTGAGTCAGTGGTACGTCTTAACATTCCTGGATTAGCCCTAACTTCATCCGCGGCATTGTTAATGCGGTCTAATAGTTCTTGCCGGGTATTTACTATTTCCGCATATACCTTTTCCTTCAACGTACCCCACAAAAAAAAATCAAGTGGGGTAAGGTCCGGGGATCTGGGTGGATATGAAACTGGACCATCTCGTCCTTTCCAAGGATGAAAGTGACGATCCAAAAAACGTCGTACATCAATTGCAAAATGTGCTGGACAGCCATCAAGTTGCAAGCACATGTTTTGTCTAGTAGCAAGTGGCAGGTCATCTAATAAATCCACAAATTCATTTTGTAGGAATTGGAGGAATGATTGACCATTTAGTCTTGCAAGTAACTCAATTGCTGCCCACACATTAAATGAGAGCTGTTGCTGAAATTTCGCAGGTCGAATGTTGTGCGTATTTTCTCTAGCCCAGGTGTGAAAATTTGCAAAATTTTTAATTCCCGCACGGGTGAATGTTGTCTCGTCGGTCCACATAATTTTTCTTAAAAAATTGGGTGTGTGTCGTATTTTTCTTCTCAACCATGAGCAAAAACTGCACGTCCGCCAAAGTCCAGTTCATGGAGATCTTGTACTTTACGGAAATGGTATGGATGAAGCCTTTCCTTACCCAGTATTCTCCAAATTGAAGTTCGAGATAAACCCAACCGTAATGAAATCTTACGAATGCTGATGCTGGGATCTCGAACAATTGCATCTAAAACATTTTCCTCATTTTCAGGTGAAATAAACCTCAAAGGTGGTCGATTAAAATGTTTTTGGATCCCATATTCGCAAAGTCTCCGGTGAATGCTGATAACTGTCCGATGATCAGGCGTTGTCGGAAATCTTCTCCGGTATTCGCCAACAGAAGCTAAAGCATTTCCGTTACAAAATCCATAAACGAAATGGATGTCCGCAATGTGAGCGTTGCTGAATGCCATTAGAAAGACACCAGAAGTGCTAGCAACTAGTAACAATAACGAAACTACGGTGGTACTGCTAACTCAGTTCTCAATAAGTCAAAAATACAATTCTTTTTTATTCTTTCAAAGCCTACTATTGTTCGCTTTCTTTGCATAAAACTATCCGCTTTAAACCTCATTTTACTACGACACACGTGTACAGAAACGACGAGAAATTCAATTAAATTAGTAAATTTGACATTAATTTAGTGAAGGAAAATGCCTAGGAACTCAAAATTTTCATGATTTGTAGGGATAATAATGTAGTTTTAGATGTTAGAAAAAAAAACACTCCCTTACTTGGCTTTATTTTAAAAAATTGTAAAAAAACGACAAATTTTTTATTTTTTTTTAAATTATTTTCTTTTTGTGAATTATTATTTAACATTCTGTCAACAATTTATTTTGTTTTGTTATTATTAGTTGAAAGAGGGTGGTTTTAGATTTCTAGTGATAATTTTTGTAGATTTTTACATACACATTTTAAGTTGTTATTACTGATTTAGTTATGTGTGGGAAAAATTGGTAACTTAAAATTAAAAGAGCTGTAACTCCAAAACTATAATAGTTAGACCCACACTTTTTTCGTTTTTTACGATGAAATTTCTTCTACTTTCTAACCCTGAAGTTTTGGCTACCACGAACGGGACACCCTGTATAGCGTTGCAAACACTTCGAAACAGACGTTGTTGTTGCTGTTTGAACAGCAGTTCAAACAATAAACGTACTGGAAGAAGTTCGTGGAATCAGAACAAGTGAGCGCACCGTCAGAAGAAGACTCAAAGAGATTGGTTTGAAGTCGTATAGGCCAAAAAAAGCCCCAAAACTCCAGAGACGTCATCGAGTAAATTCCATTGATGGTAGGGAAAATTTGTATCGACGTCAAGGAGAACAAAATGAACAATTTAATTTTACTCCTACAGTCTCTTTTGGTGGAGGCTCCGTTATGTTTTGGGTCGGCATATGTTTAGGAGCACGATAGGTACATTGAGGACATTTTGGAAGCCCATGTGATACGTTTCGAACCGTATGTCGGGGAAGATTTTTTAAACCTAGTAAGTATAAGGAAAATGAATTGGCCAGCATGTTCTCCAGACCTGAATCCGATAGAACATATTTGGGACATGTTAGGTAGACGACTTAGATCAAGAATTTCTGCTGTCCAAAACACAGAAGCGAAAGTTGAAGAATGGGAGAGTTTGCCTCAAGAAATGATCGATGACGTCATTAGAAGTATGAGTAGGCGGATGTCTGCAGTCGTAAGAGCTCGTGGGGGAAACAGGCGTTATTAAATAAATAATTCGTGTAATTTTTATTATTCAGTAAATGATAAAAACAAGAAAAAAGTGTACAATTATTTTATAACAAAATCGCTATTTGTTAATTTATTTTTTTAACAGCTTCAAAATGGCACAATGCTTAGTAAAATCAATTCAATTTACGTGCTTAACTACAAATTAAGAGATTCCATTAAAAACTTTAAAAAAATATTTCAATTTTGAAAAAATCATCCAATTTATCTCCGTTCCTTTAAGTTTGCCGGTGTACACACCCTCTTTATTAATGCGTAATATACATATTACGCATTAATAAAGAGCTCGATTAAGTTTGGTATGGCATCCGCCATTTAATTTAATTAGTTAATTGTAACGTCAAATTTAAGCCGATTTTAAGTTTATGTAAAGCCACTTAGGGCCATAGTATTTCCCGATAGTGGTCGTTTTAATTTTTTGAGATGTACCTGACCAGCACAGATTGAACATCTTCTGGAGGTGTTGATGGGGCTTCTGTTGCTTTTGGAAATAGTGTTGCCTTCTACCTGTTATATGTTACACCATCGTGATGGACTGATCTGAATCCTGCTGGATTGTTGATGGACTGACCGAAATCCTGCTTGGATGTTGATGAAATGGTACTACATACCTACTTATGCTTCCACTCCAGCTAGCGGTGTTGTCCCTTGATGGTGGTATTGAATTTTGATGGCAAAATCATTGGCATGACGGCTTGTTTAGACGTATGGGCTGATTGGGCGATTCTTCGACCCCCTGATTGACTATTGGTGAGACCTGCTCTAATTCATTGACTACGAGCCAAGAACAATAAACTCGGACGGACTCTCGTAGTTGCGCTTCTTCCTAAATGTGCCCTTCTCGCATCGGCTTATTATGTTTTTTGTATTTTACTTGATTTTAGGGTAGGTTCTCGTACAGTAGTTCTGTACCATTAATTATTTAATTTCTAGGATAAGCTTATTTTGGTTCCCTTTATAGGAGTTATATTCTCCTCAGGGCAATATTTAGTTTATGCAAGAATCTTAGATCCAGATTTATATTTTTATAATTTATGGTGTCATTTATGATTGATTTGATATTTTTATTTCCTTAGTTTTTAATTTACTTTGATGTTGTTTTTTAAATTTACATTTTTCGTTAAAAATTATAAACTCTACTTTTACTCCGAAACGGAGCACTGTAGCGACTTATAATTAGAGTACCTTTTCTGTAGAACATTAAACAAGGATTGTTTTAGTACTTTTAAAATTACTTTTTAGTAAAAAAGAGATATGATCAAAAAAAGTTGATGACACCCCACATGTAACGCCCCTAAAAATATATTTGAAATTTTTATTGGCCCTAGATACGTATCTTTATGGGAAAAAACTACAGACAAACTTCAAATTAATATCTCTTGTAGTATTAATTTTATTTTATTTACAAAATGTTTTAAAGATTTAACTTCTTAATGAAGCATTTCGGGACAATACTTTATTTATCAAAAATGCAAAGTTCCTGTATCACCTCCAAAAAAAATTGCAGTTATTTAGGGACACGTTGTATATAAAAAGTTAAATATTGCAAGTAAAATATTAATTATCAAATAGTTTGTATATGAAAATAAATTATTAATAATAAAGATGAAAGCAACACATTTAAATAATAAATTAGGTATTGAAAACATATTTATTTTAACATATTTTATATTGAAAATTTAGTTTTTGTAATTTAAAATAATTTTTTATATCAAATAATGATTTATTACTCTCCAGTTAAAATACAGGAATATAGTAAGAACCTTAAAATTTCATGGAGTTCGAACTTAGTGGAGTTCGGTCATTATCGAGTTCGAAGTTTATCGATTAGAAGTGGGACAAGAAACCCCTTTTTTTTAAATTATTTTATACGCCACTGCAAAATTTTACAGCTTTTTTTGAATTTTTAAAATCTTCATTCAATTTACCACAAAAGAGTTTACCAATTAAGTTTTGATAGGATTAGTACCTTTTTTGACATAAAATTTTCAAAATTTGAAACAATTTAACTTCAAATAAAAAAACTAAAATTAAAAACTCTTTTGTCCATTTTCACCAACGATTCCTAAAACTTAGGCATTGCTTATAGCGCTTAGCGCTATAGTTGCTAGGTATTTTTTATTAAATAATTAAAAATACCTAGCAACTAGCGCTCTAAGCAATGCCTAAATTTTATGAAAAGTTGGTTAAAAAGGGGCATTAGTATAACATTTAGTCGGTGTTTTAAATAAAAAAAAAATGTCACAAACTCCCAATTGTAAATTTTAGAAAAATGCTGAAAATGGCCACCGTTATTTTTTATAAAATTTAAAATTGTCTTTCTGGCTTGTTCATCAATTAAAAATGTTCATCAATTTTAATTTTGTTTGTTTAATTTAAATTTTGAAAATTTGTTTGTTTTTAGCAAGTTCACTGGGACCATAAAATTGGAAATTTTAGAAATACCACTAATCCTATCAAAATTTAACAGGTGTACCTTTTTACGGTAAATTTAAAGAAAATTTTAAAAATCTAAACAAAATCGTACATTTTTTAAGTGGCGTGCCAAATAAATTCAAAAAATGGGGCACCTTGACCCGTTTTTACGCCACTGGATTGTTAAAGAAAAAACTGGCCAAACTTAGGTTAGTTTAACCAAGAATTTTGTATCGGTTCAATAACTCCACTGGTTTTTATTTCCACATTCGACTTGATAGAAAGAGATAAAGCGAATAACCAAAGAACACACCGTGTTTGTCAATACCTAGACCAAACGATTGATGATGTTAAAAACTAGTCATTCGAATGAATCTATGAACCAAAAACATACCAATGCCATTCGAAATTGCTTTTATTTTTCAAAACAAGAAAACGACGTTTTTTCGATGTTTTGTTACTTTTTATGTTAATTTTCCTTCCTTTTTATTGGTAAATTTATGAATTACATATACATACCTACTAATAATGAATGGTTCATCAACAAAATATCAATTAATAGTTAAATTGCTGGATCAAATCAAATCAATTTATTAGAATTTTTGGATACAGAAATGTACATGAAATTCAGGGCAATAGGTAAAACATAAAATCTAATACTAAAATTAAAATTAAAACTAGAAATTGACAGCTATAAAAAAATTGTAATATAGGGTACACTTAAAAAGAGACAGCTTTTAAAATTTATGAAACAAATAGTACTTTTATGTAAATTTATAAAGCTACAATAATAAATTTTATTTTAATATTTTTAAATTGATTTCTTAAATTTGTTGATGCTAAAAGATCTCTCAAGTTTTTCGGAAACATACTGTAATAGATTGCATCAGAATATTTAGGGAATCTGGTGTGGCACGATAAGTTAAAAGTTTCTACTTTAATATTGTTTATCAATAATATAATTGTCCATGGTGTATGTATTTCTTTTATAAAAATCAAATCAATTTCTTTTCAATTGTAGCCTTTATTTGAAATACAATTTTTTTATCAAAAATAGCTAATGCATTTTCGATCCTTAGATCATCATCAGGCTATAAAACATTAAATAAAAATAAAAATAATACTATAACAAAGTATTAATAGAAATTACCTTGAAAAATATTTTAAAAAATTCAAATAAAAATGATATTAATGATATTATTAATTACAAATGCACAAAATTTTTTGATAAAATAAATTTATTATAAACTTATTATATTTTATTTTATATTTTACATCAAGATTTTATTTATTTTACTTTACTTGTTATTTTAGTTTATAAAAAGTTTATTTTTTATAGTAATCTTTGTGAAACAAAATTTAATTTTATTTATTTATTTACAATTTTTTACATAAGTCATTTTTATTTGAATTTTTTAAAATATTTTTCAAGGTAATTTCTATTAATACTTTGTTATAGTATTATTTTTATTTTTATTTAATGTTTTATAGCCTGATGATGATCTAAGGATCGAAAATGCATTAGCTATTTTTAATAAAAAAATTGTATTTCAAATAAAGGCTACAATTGAAAAGAAATTGATTTGATTTTTTTTAATATTGTTTATCTACCTGATGTTATAGCAGTGAGAATCCGAGAACTTCGTGAGGTTTTTGTAACTTTTAGGAATCGAGATCAGCAGTTTATACAAATAAAGGCCTACTACAGTTAAAATATAGAATTTTTTTAAGTTTTCTCTAGATGAGGTAAGAGGTGGTAGTCCGAAAATAGCCCGTATCAATCTTTTTTGATAGACTAGTACTAGTACCTTACTCACATGGGAGCTCGTTGTTCCCCATGCCAGTATGCAATAGTTCAAGATTGACTGCCCCATTGCATAGTATGCGGAAATATGCACTTTTTGATGGATGATTAATACTTTTTAAGAAATATTTCAGGGTGGCCTATTTTTTTGCTAGTCAGTGTATTTTTTAGTTCATAAAACCAAATATAAAAGTTGGTTCAAATTTGTAAAAAACACAAAATCCATTCATAGATATACCGGGTGGAAATGAAAACCGGGTCACCTCTATAACTTTTTTATTTATGAATAGAAAAATTGGATATTTGGCTATGTTCTATGGTCCAAAAAAACAAATTTTATGTGCATTTTTTATTTTCGAAATCACTTCCGCTTTCACCGGAAACACCATGAACTTTGTTTTTTTAAATGTAACATCCCATATTTTTATTCATGGCTTAAAATACTTTTAAAAAAGAAGTATTTTTGAGATATTAGTTTTTATTTTTTGCGAAAAAAAAAAAATTTTTCAAAAAAAAAAAAGGTTTTGAAGTCGGTGAAAATTACCAAAACTAATTCTAAATAATTCAAATACATAAATAAAATTGTAATTTGAAAAAAAATTTAAGTGGTCTTTGAACTATTAATTTTTAAACTTAGTTAATGAAGATTTTATCAAATATCTCATTTTTTTAAATGCAATGATGCCGGGTCATTCTACTTTTTAAAAAGAGGATTTTATAACGATTATTTTGGTACCCCATATGTAGGGGTATTATTTTGCATGTGCCTGTAATAAAGATACTTAATAGCTAGTATTTTCCAACTTAAGAAATAAATAATTTTACTAGTTCATTTAGCGTTATCCAGGGTGCACCGCGTGGAAGCGAACTAGTTTTATACCCCAAAAAACTTAAAAATATTCATAAATAAAAAATGATTAATAAAATGAGACGAACGATAAAATCACAAAAATGGTTCTAAATGTCCTCCGTTGTTTTCAATACAAAGTTCGTGTCTACGAATAGTAGAATGAATTACTCTGTTTAATTCCTCTGGAGTAATGTTATTGACAGAATTTCTAACGCGTTTTTTTAATTCATCTGATGTATCTGGTGGAGTAAGATACACTTCATCTTTAATTTTTCCCCAAAGATAAAAATCTAGCGGGGTAAGATCGGGTGACCTCGGAGGCCATCGAATTGGACCATTAGTTCCAATCCACTGGTTATTATAATGTCTATTTAAATATTCCACCACTATTCCTGCATTATGTGCAGGGGCACCATCTTGCTGGAAATACATTCCGCCCAAATTAATTAAAGGTAGTTCCTCAATTAAATCATTAATTTCGTTTTCAAGGAAACCCAAATAGCGTTGGGCATTCAGATGCCCTTCAAAAAATATGGGTACCAATTATTCCTATCCAACAATTAAAGCTAAACCTTACTTGGAAATTGGCTTCTCGAATAAGCCTTGGATTTTCTTGTGACCAATACCTCGTGTTATTTCTATTAAACAATCCTAGGTTGGTAAAATTACTTTCGTCGGAATATAAAATTTGTGCATTGAATTGTAGATTTTCTCGCATCATATTTAAAAACCATTGGCTAAACTCAAGACGCCGTGCGTTATCAGCTTCATACAAATGTTGGTGAAGTTGGTATTTGTAGGAATGGTACTTATGCTTTTGTAAAATCTTTAGAACTGAAGTGTGGCTTATTCCGTATTCAAAAGCAATTTGTCGTGAAGAAGAGGTTGGGTTAACTTCGACATAGGCTATGATATCAACTTCACTTTCATGATTAATTATAAATTTATCTTCAGCATTATTAGGTTCTCTACGAAATTTGGCTTCCAGTTTAAAAAAGAAGGTACGATGTGGCTGACGTCTTTCTGGATGTCTTTCGCGATGAAGTACACTAGCAGCCATGGCATTTTTTCGACATTCACCGTAAATTAGCAACATGTCAACTTGTTCATCTCGCGAAAACATTTTTAAGATTTGATAATTAAAACTATCTAAACAAAAAAGTAATCTAATGTATTATACAACTCTTCACAAGATGTTTGAACGATTACTGATTTGTTTAAACTTTATCAAATTTTTGAATGTTTCTTATGAATTTTATTTGTTCAACAGAAACGGCTGACGCCACATGTTGATCAAAATTTATTTAATCACACATTTTGATAAGTTTAATAATAACATTAAAAGCAGTTAATTTACTTGAACAATTTTTGTGATTTTATCGTTGTTACCTGCATTCTTCTCATTTTTTATTGATGAATATTTTTACGTTTTTTTGGGGTGTAAAACTAGTTCGCTTCCACGCGGTGCACCCTGGAGAACGCTAAATGAACTAGTAAAATTATTTATTTCTTAAGTTGGCAAATAATAGCTATTAAGTATCTTTATTACAGGCACATGCAAAATAATACCCCTACATATGGGGTACCAAAATAATCGTTATAAAATCCTCTTTTTAAAAAGTCGAATGACCCGGCATCATTGCATTTAAAAAAAGTGAGATATTTGATAAAATCTTCATTAACTAAGTTTATTTAGAAGAATTAATAGTTCAAAAACCACTTAAATTTTTTTTCAAATTACAATTTTATTTAGGTATTTGAATTATTTAGAATTAGTTTTGGTACTTTTCACCGACTTCGAAAACCTTTTTTTTTTTTTTGAAAAAAATTTTTTTTACAAAAAAAAATAAAAACTTATATCTCAAAAATACTTCTTTTTTAAAAGTATTTTAAGCCATGAATAAAAATATGGGATGTTACATTTAAAAAAACAAAGTTCATGGTGTATCCGGTGAAACCGGAAGTGATTTCGAAAATAAAAAATGCACATAAAATTTGTTTTTTTGAACCATAGAACATAGCCAAATTTCAAATTTGTTTATTCATAAATAAAAAAGTTATCGAGGTGACCCGGTTTTCATTTCCACCCGGTATTATGTACTCCTAAGTTATTTTAAACCAAAATTTTGAAATAATTTCTTTCGTGTTATTTTACCAATCTCTAAATATTGGCTATTTCAAGATATTATTATATCCCAAAAAATATGCGGAAAATTTTTTTTATTCACCCAATTTTTATAAATATATGTTAGTTTATTTAATTAAATGTTTAATTACACTCTCGTTCGTTAGCGCGTGATGTTAACAGCAGGAGATCACAGGTTGTGCCTTCCTGCATTTATCAAAGAGATTTATAGCGTCTTTTCTTCAGGAACTGTCTTTGAAGACCCGGATTATAAACGTCCGGTCAGTGAGTGTTGTTTTTATTGTTATTAATTTGAAAATATAATTTGTTTGAATAAGAAAAAGCCGCAGGTGAAAAGTAGAGCATCTAAAACGACAACCTCAATAAATTGTACCGATTGTCTTGCCACACTTTCGCGCTCTTTTTTTTCTCTTTCATCTATTCGCGAATAGATGGATGGAGAGAGGCAGGATTGTTTTTTTCGAAGAGTTTAATATGCATCAGTTAAGACTAACGCCCGTGTGATGAATGATTCAGATAGTTAACCGAGTAAAAATCCTGTGAGTGGAATTTTATCATAGATCTTTGATAACGATTTGAAGACCTTAGCAATTGGAGAGGTTTCAATTTTAATAGAAATTATCGCTTATATTTTATTGACTTAAATGATTGTAATGTTTTTAAAATTTTTAAATATTTTTGGACAAAAGTTTAAGATATGAGAATTAAACATTGAATGAAAATACTTACCACCAACACGTTTTCCATTTCACAATACTATACCTAAATATCACAATTTTTCTGGAAAAAATAAATAAAAATTATATAAACAGTGCTGGGAATTTGGCTTTTTTGGACAAGGGAGCAATAATTAAATCACAATATGCTGACCGGTTTCGACTTTATTTATGAAAATCTTCATCAGAGCTAAAAAGGAATTAAAAAACAATATATCCATCTATCAACGGTGGTATAACAATAAAATATTTAAAAAATAACAACAATTAACAACGCAACGTGGTTAAGTAGGGTTATAATTACCTATTGTGTATTAAAAATTATCTTAAGTCTCATCAAAAAACAAGCGAAATCAACTGCATTACAAATTATATAATTAGTGTTTAATATATTGTAGATAAACCTATTCTTAATGAAGATTTTGTACAAAATTTAAATTATATTTCTAAATTTTATTGTGTATTTGAAAAAGAATTCAAAGTCATGGCCTGAAATAATTATGACATAGATGAGCAAACAGTTCCTCTATTATTAGATTTAAAAACTGATTTAATCAAATTAAAAAAATGCCAAACTATTATTTAATAAACTTTCATATCCTCAAGGAAAGTTTTTTTACAATTTTATTCGTTAATTTGACGTAAAAGAAGTCGCCATTTAAAAAGTAATAAAACTGCTTGGTTATACAAAAATTATATGAATTAAATTGTTCTCAGGAGATGACAAAAAAATAAGTAGGACCGCCTGGGTAACGGAATACTAATGTGTTCTATGAGCACGGTAATTTTGAATGAAATTATTGTGTTAGTCATTTTCAGTTAAGTACTAAAAATGTGATTTTAAAATATGTAATCTAAATTATTTTTTTTTCTTGAAGTTCCAAACACAACACAAGATTAATGTCTTATATTTATTGAATTAAAGAAAAAAGTTGTATATTTTAAAAATTGGAGTATCCAGGATAAAGCTTACAAATGAGGCTTTAAAATAAGACAAAATGAGTTTTTTGCAAAATAATAAATTTTATTAAAACGAAAATAAATAAGATTTTAAATTGTACGATAAATTAAGCAATTATGTTATGTAAGAGTATGGTAGTAATTATCGTAATCCTCTCCTGAGCGACTCCAATGAGGTGCAAGTTGAGGCACGACTTCATAGCTGACCTTGGAAGACGTGTGATGTTCCAACAACGTCTTAAAAGCAGTTGCTGCAGACAACATTAACGCCACTAATCCAGCACCAAGCCCTTTAAATGCTACCAAAGTTACAACTGCCAAATATATGGGCACTTCTATGGATTTTTTCAGCACCATCAGCACCACGAAGGGGAGTAGAAATTTTTTGAATTTACTACTTTTTCCTTCTAAAACGAAAAAACAACAATTTTTTATGTTCAAATTATTAATAGAACTAAAATAAACTTAAAGTTTAGACTTTTAAATTCTAATCTCAAAAAATTCTAAATTATAAATTTCAAGCTTTATGAATTTAGAGCTAAAGCTGAAGTTCGACTTTAAGAAAGTTCTAGTTTTATGATGTTCGAACTTGACGTATTTTCAAGCTTTATCAGTCCGAATTGATGAAGTTTGGACTTTTAAAAAAACAAGCAGACTTTAAAAGAAAATTTAAATCACCCTTTTTTGAAATTTTTGAGATTGGCCTGTTAAAATGTTATCGATCCGGATTTTGTTTATTCTTTTCTTAACTTTTGGGTATTTTTCAAAAACGTTGTATCCGGTATTTATTAAGAACGAGAATACTGACTTTCGTTTCTAAATAAAAATCTCAGGAAAATGTTCGACCTTGACAATTTTTAAAAAATTTACCTGCGGCGCTGTATTAATAAGGCTACAACTACAGTACCTCATACCGACATCAAAAACTCTAATTTTGCAGTTCTAAACTTTCCAAAAAATAACCCTGGAAACTGAAAGTTATCTTCAATAGTTTAAATACATCAACAATTATCGATATGATCAATAAAAAAGCGCCAGATACAAAAAACGATCTAATGGAGAAAATTCTGTTTCATAGAAAAATACATTTACAGTGTGCTTTCCGTTCGCAATTCACTAAACGTTGAAGCTAGAAAAACTAAAAAGTGCAGATCTATCTTTTTTAGGTTTGAAACTACATCGTTTTGAATTTTAGATTTTAAAATCGCTAATTACATTTTAAATTAAATAACCGATGTGCGTGTAGGAATAAAAAAAACATCACTAGAAAGCTAAAAACATCCTCTTTCAATTGATAATGACAATAATACTGAAATAGTTGAAAAATGATGAAAAATCGCAAAGAAAAAAATATTTGTTTAGTTTTTGAAAGTTTTTCCAAGATCAGAAGATTTTAAAGTTTTCTGAAAGCTCCGATACTAAAAACATAACCCTTACTTTTTTCGTCATTAAATTTGCTCTAGTTTCTAACATTGCAACCCTAAATGGCGAATCACGAACTGAACTTCGAGGTTTATTAATTTTTAATATAATGAGGATTGGACTTTTAAGAAAGGTTCAACTAGAGAAAGTTCAAACTTGAAAAAAAAATCATGAAAAGAGCCCTAAAGTGAAGAACTTGTTGAAGGTCGAATTTGATTAATTTAGAACTTTATTAGTTTAAAGTTTTAAGTTCAATTTTTATGAAGTTCCAAATTAATGAATTTAGAGGTTTATGAAGTTCGACTTTAAAAAAGTTCGCGTTTTATGAAATTCAAACTTGGCGAATTTGGAGCTTTGATAGTTCGAAAATGATGAAGTTTAGACCAATTAGAGAAATGTCAAGCTTAAAGAAAATTTGAACTTGATGAATTTCGAGCTTTAGGAAGTTCGATTTTTATAAACTGTGATAGTTCGAACGTGATGAATTGGACTTGCAAGGAAGATTCAACTAGAGAAAGTTCAAACATTAAAAAATACTTCAAAAGAGCCCTAAAGTGAAGTTCAGACTTAATGAATTTCGGCCTTTACTAGCTCGAACATGGTGAATAAGTTTGGACTTTCCAGGAAGCTTCAACTAACGAAAGTTAAAACTTGAAAAAATACATCAAAAGAGTTCTAAATTGAAGAATGTTCGAACTTGATAAATTTCGAGCTTTATATAGTTAGATTTTGATAAATTTCGAACTTTATGAAGTTTATATTTGATGAATTGCAAGCATTACTTCGTACATATTGAAGTTTATACTTTCAAAGAAATTCCAACTAGAGAAAGTTCAAACTTGAAAAAATGCATCTAAAGAGCCATAACGTGAAGAAAGATCGAACTTTATGAATTTAGTGCTTTATTAGTTCAGACATAATGAAGTTTGGACTTTCAAGGAAGATCCAACTAGAAAAACTTAAAGGAATACATTAAAAGAGTCCTAAACTAAAGAAAGTTCGAACTAGCTTTATAAAAAGTTTGAATTTGATAAAGTTGGAGTTTTATAAAGTTCAAATTTGATGAATTTTTCAAGGTTTATTAGTTTCAGCATGACGAAGTTCGGAGTTTCAAAGAAGTTCCAGCTAGAAAAACTTCAAACTTGAAAAAATACCTGAAAAAAGTCATAAAGTGAAGAAAGTTCGAACTTGATGTATTTCGTCTTTTCTGAAGTTCGATTTTGAAAAAATTCGAAGATGATAAATGATTTGGAATGCGCTTTTACTTTTCACTATTTTAAGCTTTCTAATAGAAATTTAGCACTAGTTTTTATAATTTTTCTGATCTTAATTTAGGAAAATATAATTTAACAATCTCGTGTTATGTACTAATCAGCGTTTTAATTAATTTTTAATGAAATTGAACCGCATTAATCCGACGACTTAATTAAGTTAATGATTTAATTTAATATAAAATGCAAATTTGCTAATTTGGTGCATTCGTTGCAGTTTAATTTACATTTATATTCTTATAGTTGCAATTAAGGTTTTATGTGCAATTAAATTATGTTATGCGGCTTGAACGAACTATGTGTTAAATTATTATTTGATTTGCGACATGTCTTAATCTCTTTGCATACACCGTTTTGAAATTGTAAATTGCAGTATTTAAAAAAAATAGCATTGAATAAAAACGGATCAGGAAAATGTTGTTTATTTTTATGAACTTTTTATGTTTATTCTTTCTTTAATTATGCATTTCCGTATTTTGCAAAAAAATAAATTTGGCGATCTTATAGTTTCTTTTTTTCTACAAATATTAAATCCAAATTGCAATTTATATTTCAATGATGCATAATTATCTAGTATACAAATTTTTGAGGCCGATCAAAGGTTTTTGTGGGTTCATTTGAGAACAATCGATGTATAGTAGAAACTTCAAATTTGGTGTGAGTTATGATACACTTTAGATGTGTTTCCCTGACTTTTTTTACTACTCTTAAAGAGAGGGTTGGTAATAAAAACTCTGAAAACTTTTTAGGGGTTCATTTTTTAAGATTTGTTTTGAAAATAGTGTTCGCCATTCGCCATTCGCCAAACAATTTCAGATAAAAAAGGGAAAACAGCACATACCACGCGCTTGTCGTTTTAACGATATTTTACGGCACAATGTTGCACTTTAAGGTGCGTCCACACTACAATCGGCAAAACCGATTGAGTGTGGACGCGACCTTCGGTTTCGGTAAAAGGCCGATCGGCATACCGATTCAAACCCGTACGATGGCGGTCTAGATAGTTTAATTATCTACGTTTTTCTACAATACTCGTCTTTTATTATTAGGTAGCATGTAGCTAATAATATTTTTGTCTTTATTTGATTACTTTGGATGATTTCATTTAATTAAGGGTATTTTTATAACTTTTCTTTTCCTCGCCACCTTTGAAGGGCTGTAGCTCTCTTAGAAAGCGAGATCGGACATATTATATGTTAATTTGAAGTTTTTATTTTTCTTAGATGGTATAGATGAAGATATTTTTCAGAATTTTAACTCTATTGCTCCAGGTATTAAAATTACAAAACATTCTGAATGGTGTTTACTTGGAACACCTCTTACTGATACCGCACTTTCTAAATCTATAGAAGAAAAATCAGATTGTTTGAAACTTATGTGTTCTCGTCTATTGAATCTTCCATTACATGTTTCCTTTTTTCTATTAAAAAACTGTCTTGCAATTCCTAAAGTAAATTACCTTCTTAGATGTAGTCCATCTTGGCATGATCTTTCTAGTATTAATACTTTTGATAATATTATAAAATGTGGATTAGAAAGAATCACTAACAATTATTTAACAGAAGAAATGTGGATTCAAGCAACGTTGCCTGTACGTTATGGAGGTCTTGGAATTCGTCTTGCTTCATCTTTAACATTACCTGCTTATCTTTCTTCTTGTTATGCAACTTTGAAGAAAATTTATGACACTTTGCCTCCAGTTTTTAAAGATGTTCCTGATATTAATTTGGTATTCAAAAACCAAAAAATATCTTGATGCTTCTGAAAAGCGTATCCAAAGATCGTGGGATATTCCTCTTTTGGATATTACATTGAATGAATTTAAGTGTTCGTCTGATGATTCATTTAAAAAAGCACGTTTAAATCAGGTGCCTGGCTACATGCTTTACCAGTTTCATCTTTGGGTACCCTTCTTGATAACGATTCATTCAGAATTGCTATAGGTCTCCGTCTTGGTTCTTCATTGAACATACTTGTTCATGTGGCTCGACTGTACATGAAAATGGTTTACATGGATTAAGTTATAAATTTAGCGCTGGGAGATTATCTCGTCACAGTGAAGTTAATGAATTAATTAAAAGAGCATTGTCTTCTGCCGATGTACCATCTATTTTAGAACCGTTAGGAACCAGTAGGGATGATGGTAAGAGACCTGATGGAATGACCTTGATTCCTTGGTGTTTCGGCAAGTCAGCAGTTTGGGACTTTACTTGTGTAGACACTATGGCCACGTCTCATTTAAAATCTTCTTCTATTTCTTCTGGTGCTGCTGCTTTGATCGGGGAAAAAACAAAAAAATCAAAATATAGAAACCTTGAGAAAAATTTTCTGTTTTATCCAGTCAGTATAGAAACATTTGGAGTTTGGAGTTCTAGTTGTTTAAAATTCATTAATGACATTGGCAAAAGAATAGAAAATTTGACTAAAGATCCTAGATCTTTTTCATTCCTTGTTCAACGAATAAGCATTGCTATTCAAAGGGGAAATGCTGCCGCTGTTTTAGGTACTCTTCCTAAGAACAAGTCTTTAGAAGAAATTTATATGATACCTCAATCTTTTAAGAAACATTCATATTTTGATTCTTCCTTAGTTCCTTCAATAGACCATTTAAAGGGAACTTTAGAAGTTGAAAGTTTGAATGATTTTTTAATTTCAACTCCGAATAATCAATTAGAAGTTAGCAGTTCTGAATTGATTATCTCAGCCGATAGTGCGAAAGAAAATCGATCCGATTTAAACATAAAAACGATACCTCGACGTGCAGTTAAAAAAAGATATATTGTGCTTAATGGAACTGCTTCTACTTCAAAACGGAACTATGATGAAGATGAAGAAGAGGGTTGTGATGATGAAGTTGAGAAGAATGATGTTTTAGAAGACCAAGATGTTAATTTGGAAGCTCTTGAAGAAATAAGAACATTTAGATCTACCAGACAAAAACATTGGTCTTTCTTACCTGTTTCGGAATTTTCAAGTTTTTATTCCAAGAGTGATAATTTGCCCTTAAACCATTTAGTTAATGATAGTGAGACTGATAAACATGTAACAGTTAGTAGCAGAGGCAGAGTAAGGAAACTTACGGAAAGAGCTCGAGCTTTTATTAAGAAATGATATTTATATTATAATTTTTAATTATTTTTACTATTTTTATTATGTATTATATATTATAGTTTTTATCTTAAAATTTGTCGTAAATCGGCTTAAAATATTTGTCCGTTTAATTTCGACTCACCCTGTATATTCTAAGAATCTCAACTCAAAGTATGAATCTATAAATACTAAATTATTATAATTATAAGTGATTAATCATATAAGTAAGTGATTGTTAGAGCTGAACGCTGAAGAGGATTATATTATTTTCTCTAACAACTATAATTAAACAAATTAAGATTCCAGTCCTGTTTTTTTAAACATAAAATGACAATATAGTGAATGCAGGATATTTAAATCAAAATTAAGTAATCTAGAACATCTGCATACATTTCAATACTTTCTATAATTTCATTATAATTTATAATTCCACATAAACGATGGTAAGAAGATCTTGCGTCTGGTATCCATCCAATGCATATACCATGTGTTTGATTTATGAAAAGTCAACGATGCGATGCACTTTTAATGCACGTATCTAGAACGATAAACCAATTAAAACAAAATTAAACGAGCACCAATTGCTCTATTTCGATCAGGAATGTAAAACGCAACCTAATGATCTAAATATTTCGTGCGTTTTGCTTTAATGAAGTAATTAAGCATCACAAATTGGAGTCCCCAAAAATGAAAACGAAATGACGCGTAACTTGTAATTTGCCCAATTTTTTGGGCCGGAAATAACAAACTATACAAACAATGATATCTATTTTTTCTAATAGTACATATGATTATTACTAATGAAGTCGTGAGAAAGTTCTTTTTCTTACTTTAATTATATTTTCTTTGCAATTACGCATGAACAATTTTCTTTAATGAAAAGTAAAATCCGGCTTTGTAGTTTTTAATTCACAAGTTTGCATGCATGTAAATATTTAACGCGCTTTGTGATTATTTTTTCAATTTGCTCGCGTGTTTTCAGTTTCTTTCTGTAATTCTGCATAAAAATTATATTTAATTTCTATAATCAGGCTATTTGATTATGTACTTTTGAACCATATTTTGCATAAATAATTATCAAAAACACTTTATACCTTGAGTGCCTATTGCGTGGGTGCCTCTTAGCTGTATTGCAATTTGCAATGACACATTTTCTTTAAAAAATTAAAAACATATAAATACCTACACGTTGTAAATAGGTAGGTACTTTCTAGTTGAAAGTGTAGCATCCCTATAATCTTTAGTTATTTCATTGCAATTAAATTGCTCTTAAAATGAACAAAAAAAAATTAAATTTAAAGTCTTGCAACGACCAAACAAAAAATATCAACAATATAGTTATATACTCATTTTACATCGGTTCTGCAAAATTTAAAGAAATTTTCAACTTTGAAGAGTTGTAACGGCCAAACAAACAAAAATTAAATATTATTTCGTTGTTTATTTTGTTTATTGTTAAAACCAGCAAAAATATAATGAACATGTTTTCGAAATTTAGTGCTTTTTTTATGTTTTACGATTTATGCTTGCATTGGTTTTGGTGCGTTTTTAGAAATTTTTAATCAGGTTATGGGATCCATTTTCTAAATAAACCATATAAACTAGAAATATTAGAAAAAAATGTAAAAATTAATAGTTAAAAACTTTGAAGAGGTTGAAACCTCCTCAAATGTAATAATTTTGTATCTTACAAAGGAGTGCATAAAAAAATAAAACTATAATCTGATTCAGTATTTCCAAAATATATCCAAGAAATTATAGGCAACTTTTGTTTTTAAAGTTTTTTAAGAAAGTAGATGTCATTCTGAACAAAAAAAATTCTGTGAACTAATATTTTTTCGGCTACAGCAAATTTAATTTGAAATATTTTATTAATTTTGTGGAACACCCTGTATAATTTCCTTCTTTTCGTTATTTTTTAATTTAAATCAAGTATACTTTAGATTTTCTGTTTACCTAAGTTCTTTTTTGATTATTTGAACTTAGAGAGGCACTCTTGTTCAAATTATAAGTCGAATATTTTTCATACATTACCACTCATGTCATTTACTTAAGTAAACTGGGGTTAACCCCAAATGACATTCGCGGACAGTGAAAAGTATTCTGCTAAAATTTGACCACATATTATCATTATTTATTTTGATTTATTTCAGCATCAGCTCTGCTGATTTGAAGACAGCGAAACAAAAATATGAAAAACGAAGTTCTTTGCTCATTTTGCTAAAAGTAATATTTATAATCAAAAAAGTCATAAACATTTTTTTACACCAGGTTTGCTGGGTTTGCAGGAATTTTTATATTTTAAGTATTGTAACGGCCAAATAAAAAATATTAAAAATTTTGTTCTTTGCTAATTATATTGATAATCATAACCGGAAGTATATTCTAAAAAATTCGAAATTGTTTCTTTTTGCATCGACAATTTCTTAAGTTTTAAACAAAAAGAACATAACTAGTTCTTTTTCATTAAAGAATAAAAACAATATAGAATTAGAATTAAGATTAAAAGAATTTTAGGTATTTGTAATCATTTAATAAAATATACCTTGCAACTAGCACTATAAGCAATGCCTAAGTTTTAGGAATCGTTGGTGAATACGGGGCATTAACCATTTTTTATAAAATTCATTTGGAACTATTTTCATGTAAAAAACCAGCAGCCTTATCTGTGAACCACTAAGAAGATACTCGGCGAAATGTTTGAAAAGAGTACTTTTCGCTAGTAAACATTGTTTTTTGGGCATTTGTAATCAAAAATTTAACAACAACGATACCTAGTTCCAATCAAATTGAATTTAGTTTTCATGTAGAATTTTTGTTTTTCTAGCCCAGTCAATTAAGCAAAAAAATGGGGTCAACCTCGGAATGAGAGATAATAAGCTGGAAACTCGTATACACCTTCATTTTGGCGTTATACAAGTTGTCTCAAAAGTCTCATAAAATCTCGTGTCTGCGTCGTTAGTTGTTCAAGGTCGAAGGCCACAAAAATCGGTTTTTCGCGATTATCTAGGTTTCTACAACTCCAATCATATTAACATTTATTATAAAAATTGTAGAGCATAAAATTTGTGACAAATTTTGTTCCAAACATTTTTTCATGCGCTCAACCGTTTTGGAGATAGACGGCAAAGAGCGCATAGCGCTCAGCCATAGATACTGTAAAGGGTTTAGGACACCCTAGAGTTTTTTGCCAGAGCTCTGGCAACAGAGCTGCTAGAGATTGTCAGAGGCGTGTAAACCCATGAAAAAGTGACTGCCAGAGTGAGGAAAAGCACTATGCCAGATGCCCTTTCTCACTCTCGCAGTCACTTTGTCATGGGTTTGCAAGCATCTGACAATCTCTGGCACCTCTGCTCTGGCAAAAAATCCCTAGCTTGTCCCATGCCCTTAATGCTGGGTAAACTGTGAATCTTCGTTTAAGGCGGCTGCACAATTGATCGAACAGATACGTTACGGTTATGAAAAAGAGAGATAGGATGTTATCCTAGTTCCTTGTGAGTGAGTGAGCATGCAATTCCCCCCCCCCCTCTATCTCAAAAACGGTTGAGCGCATGAAAAAATGTTTCAAACAAAATTTGTTACAAATTTTATGCTCTACAGTTTTTATAATAGATGTTAACCTCATTGGAGCTATAGAAACCTAGATAATCGCGAAAAACCGATGTTTGTGACCTTTGACCTTGAATAAGAGACGACGCAGACACGAGATTTTATGAGACTTTTGAGATAGCTTTTAGAACACCAAAAAGAAGGTGTATACGAATTTCCAGCTTATTATCTCTCATTCCGAGGTGAAACGCTAATTTGACTGGGCTATTCATGTAGAGTCTATGATAGGGGCGTACTTTATGAATAAAAATAAAAACGCATTTTTTAACATTGTTCAAAAAATACGCCCCTATCATACACTCTACATGAAAAACAAAAATTCTATATGAAAACTAAATTCAATTTGATTGGTACTAGGCATCGTTTTTGTTAAATTTTTGATTACAAATGCCCAAAAAACAATGTTTACTAGCGAAAACTACGCTTTTCAAACATTTCACCGAGTATCTTCTTAAGTCAAAAATATGAATTGTATTTCAGAAAAACCAATTTACTTTCAGATAGTATAAAGTATGAAGGATGTAATGATTTTTGGAATAAATAAGTATGCTTTTATTTCATATAAAAAAAGAAGATTATTATTATTATAATTCTTCTTGTCAAGAAGATGTAATCTTCTTTTTTATATGAAATAAAGGCACACTTAGTTATTCTAAAAATCATTACACCCTTCAATTACCCCTCCTAAAAAATTAAAATTTTCTTCGTGATATGGTTTAATTTCTTTAATTGGTTGTCTATTCCCATTCTTCTGCAAAATAAATACAAAGTCATTTAACATTGTTAAAAGATTAAATGACTTTGTATTTATTTTGCAGAAGAATGGGAATAAACAAGTTAAAGTATCAATTGAAGAAATAAAACCATATTATTGCAAAGAAAATTTTTCTTGTTTGGAAGGGGGGAATTGAAGGGTATACCTAATGATGTTTACGAGGAGACGAGTTTTCACCCAAGACCGGCAGGTATACTTTTTCAGCACCGAATTCTCACCGATCAAGGGCCCATTGGATTTTAATATTTAACTTATTATAAAATACTACACAGGTACCGAAAGGATTTCGAAAATTAAAATACACTCTGTGGTGGTCGGGTTAGGTTAGGTTTGGGTAGAGTTTGATACGTTTTGATGCGGAAAAGGTTTTTAAAATATACCTTGTAATTTGGAAAGGTTATAGTGTTAGAAAAATTTTGTTATTTTTTTGCTAATAAATAGAAATTTTACTAAAGTTTTGAAACGCAATCTCCACACTTCTTGAAAAATATAAAGGTATGATCAATAGAGTCGCAGGTCAACCCCGTAAGTTGATGTGCGCTCAGAAGAGCTAATGGGAGAGAATTCGGTTGTGACCTTTTTCGGCTTAGGTAAAAAATAAGATTTTGGGTGAAAACTCGGCCCTGCCCTTTAGAATAACTAAGTGTGCTTTTATTTCATACTAAAAAAGAAGATTATTGTTATTGTCAAGTAGAAGTTTTTAATTAGAAGTTATTTTCTTGTAATATTTTATAATATTTGAGAATTATCAATTGTATCTCCTTAACTCAATAATTGTTTCTAAGTAAAGCATGCTCCATGATATAGGGAGCGATGACTTCAGGAGGAATTCGAAGTTGTCTTTTAACATCCGCTTTATAGGCAGATTCTGGTCAAAATTAAAGGCTTTTAATTAGACACAATTAATGTAACCATGGAAATTGTCCATTACAACCCATATAACAAATTTAAATTTAAAGGCCTTTAAAATTAAATGATTTGACCAGAATCTGGGTATTAATCTTCGAACAGATTATTTCAGAGGACCTAAGTGAAATATAGTTACGGGTGTCCCAGACGACCCGTACCACCTCTATATTTCGAGAACCCGTTGTCGTACATTGAATAAAATAAAAAAATACCACCAAAGTGAACCTAAAGAATCTTTTGGTATAATTCGTAATTTCCAAAGCAAACCGGAAGTAACTTTGAAATTTTAAATGGCAACCTAGGTATTGTTGGAAATAGACGGGAGATTTCAAGAGACGATTTTCTCGATTATGCCTTTGAGAGGACTGAAAGGTATAAAAGTGCTGATAATAATGAGGAAAAATTTGAGCGGTACCCGCGTGACCATCATATGGAAAATTTAATTTTCATTGCGCAAAAAATATTTTTTTTGAGACGATTTTGTCGCCGCTGCCATGTGCATTAACACAAAGTTAAAATACACTCTAGTAGCGGAAAATTATAGGCATAAGGGTTGAAGTTGACCACAGGGTTCAAATGGTGACCTGAAGTTGTCAGGGAAAATGGAAATTTTCGGCGATTTTCTCGTTGCTGCCAATTGAAAGTATGAAAGTTTTCATCATGAAACGCCCATAAAAACAATGGCATAAGGTCAACGAATGCCGAAGTGAGGTTAAGGTTTTTAGATGATTTTGTTTCTTATGCCTTTGAAACTATATAAAGTTCATGATAATTTGTATACAGGGTGTCTCACTTTTTTTCCAGCAAATTTTTTTTAGATAGTAAATGTCATTCTGACAAAAAATTTCTTATGAACTATTATGTTTTTTCGACTCCTTTAAAAGATACAGCAATTTTAAAATTGATAAATTTTCATGATTTTTGTGGAATACCCTGTATAATATTTTTTCTTATCATATTTTTTTTTATTTAAATCAATTATTATTTGGATTTTTTCTTTGCCAAATTGTTTTTTTTACATTATTGGTTGTTTTTAAAATAAGTAAACGACGATGTTACATTTCCCTCGGTAAAATTTTGCATATTATTGGCTTAAAGATATTAGCATGTATTCAGCGACCGTGATGAAAATTTTAGAGACGTCGTTAAAGTTAATCACGTCTTTAAGAAAATATTTCTTATGAAAAATCACGTGATTAACGATAACGACGTCTCTAAATTTTTCATAACGGTCGCTGAATACACGCTATGGAAAATCCAAAACATACTTCATTTAAATAAAAAAAAAATTAAATTAAATGAAATTTATACAGGGTGTCCCACAAAAATCATTAAATTTATGAAATTTTAAAATGACTGTAACTTTTTAAGTAGTCGAAAAAACATAATGTTCATAGGAAAATTTTTGTTCAGAATGACATTTACTACCTAAAAAAAATTTTGCAAAAAAGTGAGACACCCTGTATAATGTATAATTGACATAGCGGTTGAAGGTGTAGGAAATGAAGGCACAAGTAATAAAGTTGCAGAAAAACATGAAAATTTTCACCATTTTGTTTTTCATGCCATTTTCCATGTGCCTCGAAAAAGTTATTTTAAACCCGTATAACAAAAGGCATAACCATAGATAATGCCGAACATGTGATATAACAAAAAATAATCGCAAATATTAAGAGGATAGAGAGTCAAATGTTCAAAACGCAGCGTTTTAATTATTTAGGAATTTTTTAGAGAGTTTTTAATAAAAAAAATTGAAAACCGCAGTGCATTCACCTTAAGTATAAACAATTCTTTCTTTTAAAATTTTTGCTTTATATGAATCAACTCTTATGTGAGCGTAATTTGTGTAAAATCAGAATTCAAATGTAAAACTTATTTTACCCAAACTACGCCCACGCAAAGTGTTGATTCGTAAATCATATAGTTTTGTTAATTTTATCTTTTTGGTACTGGATAAATCAGGTTATATTCAAAATTTCCATAAAAAGTGAAAATTCAATCTGTAAATTAAAATACTGCCAACGGTCGTCGTTGGAGAAAAAACTTTAGGGTTAGATTGTAAAACAAATTTCACCGTAAAAAACAAACGATCCATCATTTATAGAGTTTTGTCTCACATCAGTATATCGGTAATAACAATGTAACCAAGTCGTGTAGAGATTAAAGAAAATTATCACTAGAAATCCAAAACTCAAAACCCACAAAACAATATAAATCATTGATAATGTGGTAAATAAAAAGGTCACAAATAAAAAATAATTTATTTTTTCAATTTTCTGGTAATTTCTGAAAATAAAGCCAATTAAGGGGCTGTTTTTTCTTGTCTTCTGAAACTACATTCTTATCACTACAAATCATAAAAGTTTTGAGTTCCCAGTTATTTTCATTCGCTTACCAAATCATTGTCAAATTACCCTTTCAACTTATAAGTACATATTTATAAATTTTATGTAGTTTTTTTATTAATTTTGGATATTTGTTAGAAAACTGAAAAACAAAAATTATTTTAAATTTTTTTTAATTCAACATTTGCCAACGATTTCTGTTGTTTTGTTATTACTAATTGAAACAGCACAATCGGACAATGAAATTCTAACTCTGAAGTTTTATTTTATCTACCACGAACGGGAAACCTTGTATGATACTTGCGAGTTTTTGCCATGGAAAACTCCTGAGAAAACATGTGAAGATTTTATACAGTACTCGCAAGTGTCATACGGCCTTTAAGCCTTAAGGTCCAATAAATTTTCTATTATTTTATTTTTATGCAATTTTGCATGTAACTAAAAAATTGATTTCAAGATTTACTAACGAATTGGATAACGATCAATAATGACCAACATTTTTAAAAATATGGGATAAAACCAAATGAGTCTTCGAATTCTTGTTTCAAAAAATCGGAAGAATTAAATATCTCTGATCCATTATTTTTTAACCAACCATTTATTTTCCAATCCATTTTTTTCTGAATGATAATGAAAATGATAATTTTAAAATAAAAGAATTTAATATTCGAAAAACTCAGTCCGTCATAATATTATCATCCCTGCTTTCTTCTTTCTTCAGCATCGATGTCAGAAGTGTCGTTACTTTCATTTTCTGAGTCGTCGGCATCTATATTGCTATCGTCGATGTTGGTATCATCATCGGTTTTGTTATCATTTTCGTCATCGTCGTACTAGTCGAAAAAAATTCTTGCTTAATATTTGCGATAATTTTTTCTGTTTTTTTACATGCTCGGTATCATCGATAGTCTTTTGTTGTATAGATTTAAAATAACATTAAGTTTGAATGTCCAAAATAATAATTAAGTAGTGCTGGGATTTTGGCTTTTAAGGACAAGATTGGTAAAAATAATGAATTCACATTAAAAGCTGACCGGTTTCGGTATTTAATTAATTTTTTTTTTTTGTTTTTAATCGTTTCAATTTTTTGTATTTTTTAAATGTTCGAAATTTGTTGAGAAATTTTTGTTATTTTTAAAATTTTTGAAATTTGAATTTTAGAGTTTTCTTTTTAAATTATTTTTTTTTAATATAAAAAAAGAAATATATGTATATATATATAAAAATATATATATATATATATATAAATATATGTATGTTCTGTATAATTTTGTTAGTGATTTGTTAAATTGTTAAAGATGATTGTGAATTTTCGTTTGATTGATAATTTTATTGTTTTGTAGCTCTGATGATGGTACAGAAATAAATACCGAAACCGGTCAGCTTTTAATGTGAATTCATTATTTTTACCAATCTTGTCCTTAAAAGCCAAAATCCCAGCACTACTTATTTAAAATAACCTTTTTAAGGCACATGCAAATGGCATGAAAAACAAACTGGTGAAAATTTTCTTATTTTTTTTCTTCAACTTTATTAATTATTTTTAATTAGAAGGCCATTCCTGACACTTATGCCATATTAAGTATTAAACATTTACCTCATAAAATTAGTATTGCACTTCATTTTATTCACGAGAAAATCATCTAAGAACCTTGGAAATTTCGGCAATCGGTGACCTTATGCCATTTTTTTATGGGCGTTTCATGATGAAAACTTTCATACTTTCAATTGGCAGCAACGAGAAAATCGCCGAAAATTTCTATTTTCCCTGATAACTTCAGGTCATCATTTCAACCCTTTGGTCACCTGCAACCCTTATGTCTATAATTTTCCACTACTAGAGTGTATTTTAACTTTGTGTTAATGCATACGGCAGCGGCGACAAAATCGTCTCAAAATAAATATTTTTTGCGCAAATGAAAATTGAATTTTCACGCGGGGACCGCTCAAATTTTTCCTCATTATCAGCACTTTTATACCTTTCAGTCCTCTCAAAGGTATAAACGAGAAAATCGTCACTTGAAATCTGTCACCATCTCCCGGTCTAAAAGGTCTTTTAAAAAGAAACAACTTTTAATAATTTTTTTTAATATCTTGCATAAATAAAAAATTAAATGAAAAAAAAATAACCAAATACATTACCATCATCCGCAATGGGCGAGTGAGAATTTTTACTCGTTTTTTCGCTTCATTCGTTAAAAATAATCAATTTTTGTTAAATTTTTTTGATTAATATTTAAAGGAAAATACATAACCTAAAAAAAGTTGATTATTTTTAACGAACGAAGCGAAAAATGTAAAAAATACATGTTTCCATTTAAAAAATCATAGTTTCTTCTGCCATCGCCCATTGAGGATGGTGGTAGTGTTTTCATTTTCCCATAATTTATTAAACAATTTGTCACTTGTGTACATTTATTTTTTCGTTTAATTTGTTAATTATGCAAGATATTAAAAAGTGTTTTAATAAAAGTTATTTATTTTTAAAAGACCTTTCCAACAACACCACATTTGACCTTGCCATTTAAAATTTCAAAAGTTTCTTTAGGTTCACTTTGGTGGTAAATTTTTTTATCTCATCAATGTGCGACAAAGGGTTCTCGAAATAAAGAGGTGGTACGAGTGGTCTGGGACACCCTGTATACACCATATGGATAACTATATTATTGGTACAATAGATAATGGAATAACAAAAATAAAAAAAATGATTAATTACTGATTATTTATGTATGTGTAATAAAAATGAAACCAATTTATCTCTACATAAAATTATTATTTATTATTATAAATTTCGGTTGTTTAAAATTTGAAATTATGAAATAATAGCTACCTAATGTAGTGTAAAAATAGTGGATTTACTAAAATATCTCCATAAAATTTCACGGTAGACAACATTTAAATAGTAATGAATAATGAAATAAAATTAATTTAACAAACTGTCTTAACTTGGTGGAATGGCGAGCAACCAACCGGAGAAGAGGCCGTCAACGGTTAGTGCCATCAAATACGTGCAAAGAATTCCAAACACTTCATCCTTAATTTTATTTCATACCACTGGCCTAGTCAGCCAACATTTTTTTACTCAAGTTTGTTTTTTATTATTGCGAAATATTAAATCCACCTCATTATGAATAAAATACTCCTGGCATAATTATAAAAAGTAATCTAATAATTAAAGTTAAGCTTAATTTCAAGCAAAATAAAACAAGTTAATAACTCAAACACTCTAATAACTTCAAAATGAATTATTCTAATTAGAAACTTCAATTAATAAAAATATACTTCAATCCACACGCCAAATAAGATGTGGGGCAAATGCGTTTCTAAAAAGCAAACAATACAAAAAAGCAACCTCTTAAAAACAAATTTAGGACGACCATTTTTTGTTTAATAAAATTTGATTGAAAAGCTCCAAGCCTCGGGTAATTTTATCAATTCTTCACGCCTACCTGTAATTAATTTTTGCGCCTGCCTTACACCTTCAGGAATATTAAGTTTTAATTGACGATGGGAAATAAAATCAGTTAATTTTTCAAGTACATCACTTGAAGCACTTCGTCGATTTGAATCATCTATTTTTTCTAGGTACACAACGTTTTTTAAAACTGCCAATTTCGGTTGAGAATCTAGCTCGTCGATTTTTTTCGATATTCTTGATGTGATGCACTTTACATTTTCGCAGTTGTTTAAAACACTTTCAAAAAAGTCTTCGCAATTAACATTTAATATTAAGATAGTGCAGATTAAAGCTTTAAGTGACATATTTAATTTGAAATGGTGGTAATTTTTTCTTTCCAGGAAACTTATATGGTTTTTTCAATGGATTGGTTTAGAGGGGGTTATTTATGCATTCCGCGTTTTGCGAATTCCGGGCTTTAACGTGAGAAAAATTAGGATTATACTGAAGTTTGATATACTTTTAAGTGTGTTATGTACAAATTGTGAAGTGAATTTCAAAAATTAAATCATTTTCAGTAAGTAAATACGAAATATGTACAAAAATTGTTAATTTATCAAAATTAAAATTTTGGCGCGTTTTTATCGATTTTTTTTTTCGTAAATGCTTTATTTTATTTCGAGAAAGTTTTGAAAATCGTTAAAAATGGAAATTTAGAAAACTTCTTAAATTTAAACAAAGACTACGTTTATCTTGCTTAGCTCAAGCTGGCTTGAATTGGAGCCAGCTTGCCGAAACTGCGAAATTTACTTGACATGAAAATATCCAGAAGATTAGACTGCCTATGTTGGCGACAGTGCTTTATTTATTTATAACTAATATAATTAAAAATAAATTATATTTTATAACTCTACCTTTTCAGCATTCGTTTTCTTGCAACATCCCTTAATTATTATTTAAGGTTATAAATAATAGAAAACATGATTTCCAATCACTTTTACTAAGTTTTTAGCTTGAAAAGTGCTTCAGACAGCCATAAGACCTTAACCGAAATAAACGCATTGTTTACATGACTTTAGGAAACCCGCCTTGAATTCAAGCCAGCTTGAGTTAAGCGAGATAAACGTAGTAAAAAATTTTAATATTTCATAAAACTATACTCCTTTCAGTTTCAAGAGTATCTGACAACAAATGTATGTCCACGTCACGTTCTACAGGACCGTATTGAGCTACCAAGTGTTATTCCCCTCCATAGGCGCAAACACCGAGATGATTTTTTTAAGTATTTTCATAAGAGAGCTAAATACTAAATTTTCAATTTCATTGTCGGTATCGGTGCTCGATATTTTTAAAAATTAAACAATTTAATTTCTTCTATTGGGAATTTCGGCTTGGGATACGCCCTCTGGGAGTTATTTTCTGAAGCTAGAAAAGGTCTACCTTGACATAACCTGTTTTTGTAAAATTTATTTCCGTGCAGTTATAAATCAGTTTCTTTGGGTTTATTATTACTATATTAAAATAATAATATTTTTTACAGGCTGTAATTTATTACTTACCCCAAAACAATGTACTTAAGGGGTTAGGCCACTCTAGGATTTTAAAAATATTGAAATTTTAAAACAGTCACGGATCAACATATAATCGGTTCGAAAAGAAGTACAGGAGCAGGATATTAATGTGGAAGGCCAATTGTATGGTACAGGCATCGCAGATTGAAGGTATGGGTACATAAAAAAACTTTGAAAGCGTTTTTTTCGAAACAACATTTCTCAAATCGGCCGGACTCCTAACTCATACAATTCTTTACCTATTGACTTCAAAATTTAACTGTACATTCAAAATTACATTCTCTATAGAAGTACGTAGGATTTTTTTTTATTATATTGAATAGATCTTTTGTTATAGGTAATTTTATACCGATTTTTCATGGCATTTTTTTCTTTTTTACTTCAGAAGGGCGCCGTTTTTGCAAAAATCAATATATTAAAAAAATCCTACTTCTATAGAGAATGTAATTTTGAATAAACAGTTAAATTTTAAAGTCAATAGGTCAAGAATTGTATGAGTTAGGAGTCTGGCCAATTTGAGAAATATGGTTTCGAAAAAAATGCTTTCAAAATTTTTTTATGTACCTACCTTCAATTTCCGATGCCTCTACCATACAATTGGCCTTCCACATTAATATCCTGTTCCTGTGCTTCTTTTCTAACCGATTTTAAGTTGATCCGTGCCTGTTTTAAAATTTCTTTTTTTAAATCCTAGAGTGGCCTAACCCCTTAAGCAATTATGCAAGTAAGAAATAACACACACTGGTCAATAAAACATAAACACAATTTTTAAACACAAAAAACTTGATCCAAACAGAGCCGCAGTTACTAAAACCAATAAAAATTAAATCGGCGCAAAAATCTTTTATTACTTTTTCCTCCATGTTTTTTTCAAATTTACGTCAAAATAGCGCCATCTATCCGTAGTCGAAATTCCCAATTATGGATTTAATATTCTGTCAAACTGACAATCTCGGACCAAAATTTCTGAATACGCTTCTGAAAAATACAACGACCAATCAAATTCGTTTCTCCATGTGACACGTTGTTGTCAGTCACTCTAGCTTAATACTGAATTGTACTGAATGGAGTATAATAGTACAGTAATCAATTGTGTCAGATCCTGTAATTCTGATTATGACCTTGGCCCTGATTTTAACCCGGAAGGACTAGGTTTTTTGTAACAACTTTTTAAAGCAGACTAAATTTTCTAATGGGTGTCCCAACAAAAGTGGAAAATTTAAATCTTGCGCAAGTTTTCCGTTTTGTTTTGACAGTCAAACCCTTATGACAGTTTGATGGTAGATAGCAGTTCACCATTATTAAAAATGAATTGCTATACGAGACAACACCGCATTATTAGTTGTGTTTTTTTTACACACTTTTGCTCGAGCAAGTCTGAGCAAATCGATTGCTCAGTTGCTCAGGTAATTTTACCTTGTTTTTTTTACGCGCTCAATTCGAACTGAGCTGAACAATTGCTTCCCCCTATCCCCTAACTGCACCTGCTGTAAAGGGGGCTCAGTTACAATCATTTGCTCAGTTTACGATTTGTTATCTGTCGTTTTGAATTTTCTAACCTCTAAAAATAAGTAGTGTTTTCATAGGAAGTTTAGTTATTAGTTTTATTGAAAATGTGTGAACATTTATATGGAAACACCAATAATTACAACACAGTTAAAATTACTGACCCTAAAACTAAAAAATCTTATGATGTCGGAGTAAGTGCAAAAGATGGAAAAGGAGCTGAAACAGGTAAAATAAAAATATAAGCACTTTAAACAAAGTTTTCAAATCTGGTTTTGTAGATGCTAAATTTTACATGCAGTTGTTAAATCACTGCATAAAACAATATCCTACAGTTGAACACAATGATGTTATTGTTGAAGATACATAGCCTAATGAGAGTGAGACTATTTCAAAAAAACACAAGGATACTCGGACGTTTGAGAATACAACACCAAGGAAAAAGAAAAAAGTTTGGCAGAATTTTATTGTATATATTCTTATAATTAATAGAATAAAATATTCATTTTCAAGTAAACTTTAATTTTAGTTTGACTCAGCTACATGCTCCAGAAAGTGGAGAAATTTAATAAGGACTAGGGAAAACAAATAATAAACAATAACCTTAAAATGACGCGTCCTGTCACTTGTCAAACGATTGAAATTTTATGCTGTTTTTTTTACTTGACTCTGCTCATTTAGAGCGTGTGATCAAATTGAACTGAACTGAGCTGAGCTGAACAAAATAATGTAAAAAAAACACAACTATTATTGTTAAGAGGATTGTGAGTCTAAAGGTGCATTTCCTCTGAAGCGGCGGACGCTAGCAGCTGTCGCTCCAGAACAGTAGTATACGATGAAATTCAATGGAGTAATTTCCTTTACCGCGGCAGCCGTCGCGTCGGGCGTCTAGAGTAGGCGTCGCGGAGGAAGTTGGACGTCACTATGTCGCAAGTAAACAGCACAAAAATATTATTTTCAGTGACAAAAGACGAAAAATTAGTGGAAAATGTATCGATATTTCCGTGTTAATTTGATTTGGCAAAATCTCGAAATTTCATTTCGTCTTTTAATCAATTAATTAATGTAGTACAGTAGTCTTTCTCGAGTTTTCTATTAAACATCAACATTTCCAGTATGCACAATTTGTAGCAATAAAATCTAATCATCATCATTTTCTTTAAAAATAAGTTCAATAATATCTTATAACTATAGTTGTCACTCATAGCGAATAAAACCGTGCACTATTTATAGAACCAATGGCAAGCAACTGTATGCTGACTTTTATCTATGATGCTGACTTATTCACAGAAGGTGAAAGATAATTTTAAAATAAACTGTCAACTGGCGCCAGCCGCTTTTAAAGAAAACTCTCGAGTCGCGTCTGACGCTTTGCGTCCGCCGCTTCAAGGGAAACGCACCTTAATTATATACAGGGTGTCCCTAAAAGGTCTGTACAAAGCAATACCACATACTCCTGAGACCTAAATAAGATGATTTAACCAAACTTATCTCTATCCAAACGCGCTTCGTTATGGTAGGGTCATGACGACGGGAAATAATAAATATTATTTCCCTACTTCATTTACTTCATACTTATTAAGCTATCTGAATTACTTTCATTACATTTGATATAGAATTCACTATAATCATAAAACATAAATTTTCATTTTTACAAAATTTTCTGTAGATATCGCTAATAACTCTAATAATAATAGGGGGAATGTAATTTTCATATCATGTTTCTTAAAAAAAAACTCTTTCTAATGCTTTAATTAGTTTATAGCAAATAGAACAAATTATTATTTATTTTTTTTAATGTTTAAATATTATTTATGTTTTTAAGATGTCTGGGCCAGTCCCTTAACTTTTGAACTGAAGTTCACACATTCACTTATCTTTCTAATAAAATTTTAATTTTATAATCGTCTGATTCTCAAACCATAAAATCATCTCCAAGTAATAATTTTGATATCCATAAGAGTTATTGAAATTACATCCCTCCTAAGATGGGGAAATTGTGAGAAAGAGAGAGAAGTATAGCAACCATATGTTATTTCATTTTTTTGCATAGTAACCATTAACAAAACTAAATAAAATTTACATGATCCTCTTCCTTATAAATAACTCTTTGGGTTCCAGCATATTTTTTTTAAATATGTGCCCCTGGAAGAGATTAGCAGTGGAACTAGCACATTTTTTTCCTCATTTCATCGTATTTCCACTTCTACGCTTTCCCAGAATTTTATTTAGAAGAAAAATTAGGTAATATTAAAGTACTACTTAGCAATTATAAGGGTCAGATAGTTTTTATTTATTATTTTTTATGATTTCTATGTAAAAATATTAAAATAACAAACAGTTGCTTCACAATTCCCCAGTCCTAATCTCCTTTATAATTTTGTTTTTTTCTATACTTCATAAATAATAAAAATAATATTAATTATTATTTATTCTATTTAGCAAAAAAAAGAAAAATCAAAAGATTATATGAAAATTGTATATTTACAAAACACAACCTAAAAAGGTAGGATCACATCTGGAATAAAAATAATGCCAATTGGAGAATTGGATGATCAATTTATCAACACCAATTATGCATTATTTACAAATCTAAGAACCAAAGACAAACCAAAGCCATTCGAAATCGCTTTATTTTAATAGATTTTGGTCTGCTACTGATTTCGATAAAATAAAAAAATTTCTTTGTGACCAGGAGTTTAGCAGTTATAATACAGCCATTTTAATATCACCTTAAAAATCATACAGACGGTGATAAGCATTTTTGCTTCGAAATTGAAAAATATTGATATTTATCCCTATTGTGCTGGCTTTATCAATCAATTAGGGTTTGCTGATAACAAATCAAACAATATTAGAAGGATATTAGTACGATCCAGCTCGTGCTTTTTAAAAACAGTGTTTTAAAAACTGCTAAAAATTGAAAATTTCGAAAAAATCATAAATGTTTTGAAACTCCTAGAGCCAATGGGCTATTATAATACAGGGTGGTGATAAAGTTTGGAACATAATTCACATCTACCGTATTAAATTTTTTTGAGAAAATCGCTCGGACAGGTCAATTTTAGTTTTTAAAATGCCATCTCTTGGTATAATAAAAATATAAATGACGTCACTGGTGATTTAGCAATGACGTCATCATCGATTTTTTAAATGGAAACCCCCACGTTTTTGATAGACATTTATGTCACTTAAACGATGATATAAAAAAATGATTGCATTTATGAACAAATTTTCGTATAAAATTTTTTTAATGTAAACTTAAAAACAATTTGTACTATCAAATTTGAAATATTTGAAAGTTGTATAAGATTTATTTTGGTTGATTTCAATAAGTGGTAAATTTAAAATTTTATTCTTTGTAAATTTTATTACATTTAAGTGGAATCAAAAAAATTTGTTAAATACATTTATCATTTTACATTCGCATTAGAATGTGCATTACTTAAACATTTACTTTCTTTTGTTATTATTAGTATTATAACTTTAAATTCATTTTAATTACTTTTATAAAACCTTTTTCGTTTAAATAAAAATTTCCTTTTTTGAAGTAAAAAGAGATTTTTTATTCCAAAATGTGTTTAAAAATTTGATTTTTTTTATATCATTGTTTAAGTGACATGAATTTCTATCAAAAACGAGTAAAAAAAAGTGGGGGTTTCCACTTAAAAAAATCGCTGATGACGTTATTGCTAAATCACCAGTGACGTCATTAATATTTTTTGATACCAAGAGATGTTATTTTAAAAACTAATATTGACCTGTCCGAGCGATTTTCTCAAAACAATTAAATACGGCAGTTATGTGGTATTATGTTCCAAACTTTATCATCACCCAGTAGATTTTGGTCTGCTGATTACGCTAAAATAAAAATATTTGCTCTTCCACTTGTACTTTAGAAGTTACAGCCATTTTTTATCACCTTTTTTTTACTATTTAACCGTATTTTATAAATTTAGATTCGCTGATATCAAATGAAATAAATGCGGAAATTGCAAAAATTGGATGGCACTTTAAAAAATAAATTAGAAAAACAGAATTACCAAAAGGGCAACTAGTTATTCTTATTGATAGATTTGGGTTCACTTATAATGAATAAACGAAATATTAGTGCGATCCAAACATTGGGTTTTCAATATGGTTTTCAAGCTAACCGATCTTCCTCTTGACACCGAGATTACGCCGCTTTGCACTGACCTACTATTCTGACGTCATTTTTGGCGGGAAAAATTAATTTCAATCGCCAATAGTGTGTTTTACAAAGAACAACATTTTAAAAATTGAACCTACAAAATAACGTGCCACTGTACCAATTCTTTTTCCCCCAAAATTTTGACATGTGTCTTTAAAAAAGTGGTAAATAATAAAGAAATATAAATTATAGTAATTTATTCGGTGGTATTTCAAATTGTATTTTTCTTTTCAATAAGTTCAATGTTACTCATATTTCCTAACTGTTTTGGAGGTTTATTATGAGTTCGTTTGTGTACCCCAAGTTGTCCTGACTGTCTAAATTTTTTCCCACAAACATCACAATCATAAGGTTTTTCACCAGTGTGGGTTCGAATATGTGACTTCAAAGTTCTTAAATCACCAAAAGTTTTTTCGCAAATATTACACTTATGTTGTCTCATTCCTGAATGAGTTTTTTTATGAACTGCTAGGTTACTTGATGTCATGTACTTTTTAGGACATTGATCACAAGCATATCGTTTTTCACCTAAAAGAAAAAACACAAAATTTCAAAGAATTATAATGAATCACATTTAAATTTGGTATTTTTATACCTGTATGTGATCGTATGTGGACAACAAGATCTGCAGCCCTCTTAGACTTTTTCCCGCATGTTGGACATTCAAATTTCTTTTCTTCTGAATGAACCAAGTTATGAGCTCTTAAACCAGTCCCACTAATAAATACTTTGGGACATTTCGAGCATTTATATGGACGTTCTTGAGTGTGGGTTCTTTTATGAACTGAAAAATAAGAAGATGTTGCAAAACTAGCCCCGCAAATTGTGCATAAATATGGTTTCTCCCCACTGTGAGTTCGTTTATGCACCGTCAGCTCAAAGGCATGCGTAAAATGCTTTCCTAAAGCAAAATAAAATAGATTTTAATCAAGAAAATTATACCTACGAACCGCACATATCACACATATGGCTTTTTTCACCAGTGTGAGTTTTTAAATGTTTATTTAAGTTTCGTGGATCAGAAAAAGATTTTTTACATATTTTACAAATGCACGGTTTTTCACCACTATGAACTCGTAAATGTAACTAAAATCATCAAATTAATTTTGAGCAGATTTTTATTTTAAACTTACTGAAAACTGTCTTTTATCATTAAATTGTTTACCGCAAGTACCGCAGCTAAACTTCTTAAAACCAATGTGAATCAAATTATTATGTATTACAAGGCTTCTTAAGTGTGCAAACGTTTTATTACAAACTTTGCATTTGTGAAGTTTATCGCTTGCATGTGTTTTCATATGAAGTTTTAATTGCCTCGCCACTAAAAATTAAATAAATATTTATTTTTTTTAAATTATTTTACTTATTTATTTATTTAACAAGGAATATGTACATTTTTATAAGATTCAATCATTCAACTTGATGTTGGTGTAAGATGGAATTTTATAGTACAAAAAAAAAATACATACATAAGATATGTAAACAAAGTAAACAAAAATTAAAACTAAAAGCAAATTTGAAAAGAGAAAAAATAAATGGATAATAATAAATACAGGGTGTTCCGTAAGTAATGCATAATAATGAAAGGGGTTGTTCAGGACACCAAAACAAGCAACTTTTGTTAATAAACCCATATTCGGAAATTAACCATTAAGCAAGGGTAAATAAAAAAGATTTAAGGTAATTAAGTTAATTATTTAATAAAATTTACAAAAATTGTTCGAAATGTCGGCCATTTTGTTCAATGCAAAAGGTTGCACGCTGGTTCATAGACGTTCAAACCCTCTGGAATATACCAGGGATGTCTTGGGCAATGGTACAAGCAGCCATAAGTCTCAACCTAGTGACTTAATGGTTAATTTCCAGATATGGGTTTATTAACAAAAGTTGCTTGTTTTGGTGTCCTGAACAACCCCTTTCATTATTACGCATTACTTACGGAACACCCTGTATATAAAGAGAATCAAATCACATTACAAAAATTAACTATTTTCCTGTGTTTTTAATATATAATTTTTTATTTTTATTTTAAAATTTTTAAAAGATTTTATGTTTTGAATGTCTAATGGTAGATTATTATATTGTTGGACAGCTCTAAATAAATAATCATTTTTACCTTTATTGGTATTAATTGAATTTAAATGAATTTTATTGGAATTTTTTGTGTTAAACTTATGAATCATTTTATATGTTTTTATTTCTAAATTTGAATTAAATAAACTATTTTTAATTTTAAAAATTAGTTTACAGTTTTCCAAAAATATGTTATTATGAATATTAATAATTTTGGTATTATTATAAACTTCTTTAGTAGGTGTTAAAAATTTAAAATTAAATAATGTTTTAATTACTTTAGTTATTATTCTTTGTGCATTATTTATTATAGCTAAGTTACATTGTGACCATATCGGAAGACCGTATGTTATATTGCTCTGTATATATAGGCCAGTCAAATTAGCATTCTACTTCGAAAAAATTAGAGGAAAGCTGGAAGTCGTTTTAGTCACTTTATTTTTCATAAAAAAAGAACATATCAAGTTTGCCCCAATTTTCGTGCAATGCTCTATTTGCTGTGTAGAAAAAACCATAAAATTTTCGGCCATTTTGCAGTTTTTTAAAAATACAACCAAAATTATGCGCCTGGAGGAAAATACTATTCTTTGCAATTTTAAATAGCGTTAAATTCTGAGTCGATTGAGTACCCAACTTTTAAATTTAAGCGTCAAGATGTTGGAGAAAACTAGAGTCAAAAATTGCCCCTTGGAGAAACAAAAATTTTCTTTCGTATATACCGATATTTAGCACCGGATAACTTTCTAATGACAAACACAGGCACTTACAATGTCTCTCAACAGTTGTTGTTCACGGAAAGTGCAGAAAAGCATACAACAAGGAATCAAACATCAATGCTGTAATTTCCGGATAAGTTCCCAGTAAGAGAGCCAGATGATCTTCAACCGAGTTCAATTTTAAGAAGAATAGTGTACTTAGTGGTGAAAATGCAGCATCTGATTTTGAAAAAAAAAACCTGAAAATGAATAGCGAATTGCGCGATAGCGTAGATCGCGTGATGACTCTGAGATTCAAAAACAATCTTCTGGAAGTTGCTACAAACAGAGGTGATGCATGGGGTCAACAAGTTAGTAGTCGCATTGGAATTGTATCAGATCTTGTTGCTTCTGAAGCCAAGTATCATGGGGCATGTGGAAAACGACTCTCGCATCTAGTAGTAGCAGAGGGGGTCCCCTAGATGATGATGTTACATGTCCAATCGATTATATAATTGGCTACATGTAGGAAGATGAATGCCAGTTTAACCTGACTGAAATCCTTAAAGGCTATTCACAGTAGGTACGTTCCGCCGATAGCAACAATAAAAAAAAGACTTTTCGAGAAGAATGACGATAATATAATTATACCCGGGATTTCAGCACGAAATAAACATAAAAGTACAATAGTATGTTTCAAAAATACTGGGTACTCAATACTGTCAGACAACTGGTACGTCTCAAGAAAACAGAATAAGAAGGTCTTCGCGTGACTCAAGCTTGTGCAGACAACGTAAGAATTGAAATTCGAACGAAAGCATACGATCTCAAAAATTATCTTAAACCCATTGGTTTCTTGGATAACATTGATGACGATATTCCTGAATCTCTTGCTGCTTCTGCAAATAATAACTGTCCCAAGATCCTGAAGGAATAAAAACGTGGACAAAGGAGTAGAAGCCAAAACTGCTGTACATGTCAAAGCAATCGCTCACGAAATTATGGCTGCTACAAGGCCAAGATCATTCATGTCTCCTCTGCAGATCGGAGCATTTCTGCATAGAAAATATGATTCGCGAGATTTGCTGGATGGTCTATCAGCGCTAGGATTTTGCAGCTTATATATGAATGTAAAAAACTTCGAATTATATTGCATGCAACAACCTACGTCAGATGTGCCAAGAAACAGTTTTCACCAGTTTGTGTTTGATAATGCCGATGTGAACATAGACACGATTGATGGTTTGAATACTTTTCATGCGATGGGTGGCATCCAGTGCATTACTCCAAAACCTCAGACTGCTTCCTTTGGAAAAGCTATTCAAAAATTACTCAGTATATACAGAATAAAAATTAACATAAGCAATTTTTTACTCTAGTTTTCTCCAACACCTTGAGGTTTAAATTTAAAAGTTAGGTACTCAATCAATGCAGAATTTAACGCTAATAAACTTATATTACAGCCATTTTTAAGTTGATACATTCATTAGAAAGTTATCCGGTGCTAAATATCGGTATATCCGAAAGAAAATTTTTGTTTCTCCAAAGAGGCAATTTTTGACTCTAGTTTTCTCCAACTTCTTGACGCTTAAATTTAAAAGTTGGGTACTCAATCGACACTGAATTTGACGCTATTTAAAATTGCAAAGAATAGTATTTTCCTCCAGATGCTTAATTTTGGCTGTATTTTAAAAAAACTGCAAAATTACTGAAAATTTCTTGGTTTTTTCTACACAGCACATAGAGGATTGCGCGAAAATTGGGGCAAACTCAATATGTTCTTTTTTTATGAAAATAAAGTGATTAAAACGATTTCCAGCTTTCCTCTAATTTTTTCGAAGTAGATCATGTTTTTGAGCTTATTTGACCGGCCTAATATGAATAATATAATAAATAAGCGATTTTAGGTGGAAATGGTCCTGATCTTCTAAATGCACCAATTAGTGGAATAATTTTGGATTTTAATTTTTTTAAATGTGCATCAAGCTTAAGGGGTTTTCAACCTTTAAAGTTTTTATCAGTCAAATTTTTTACATTTTGGCTCATCAAGCTTCCTGTAAAATTAAGAAGAACCCAAAAACTTTTTCGATCAGCGCGTAATTTCAATTATTCATAAATTTAGGCGCCATGCAATTTTAAGCAACAATAGAAGGTTTTTTAAAATTATTTTAAAAGTCACTGGAAGCTTGATGAACATTATAATCGTGCTATAGGAGCATTTTTTTAAATATACCATAAAATATTTGAAATATTAGCAAAAATGTGAAAATTTTGACAGTTAAAAATGTTGAAGGTTGAAACCCCCTTAAGTTTATTATCTAGTATTATTCCTAAATATTTAACATTTTCAGATAATTTTATTTTTTTATCATTAATTTTAACATTGATATTTATATTTGGTTTATTTTTTTGTTTAAAAATTAAACAGATCTTTATTTTTAGAATTATATAGTAAAACTGTATCATCAGCAAACATAGGGCGCGTTCCAGTAATGAACACTAAAGCCCACGACCACGACCGCAAAATTTTCCCGTTCCACTAGCTCAAAAGGTCACCATTCAACAAACAACCACATAAATCCGCGCCCATAATAGCATGTATCCAGCGACTGTGATGAAAATTTTAGAGAGGTCGTTAAAGTTAATCACGTCTTTAAGAAATCGTTATTAACGATAACGATGTCTCTAAATTTTTCATCACGATCGCTGATTACACGCTAATGTATTTATCTTTTAACTCACTATATTTTATATTTTGAACATATAATAAATATAATAAAGGTCCAAGGATTGATCCGTGAAGTACGCCCAGAGATATATTTAAAAGGCTACTCAAAAAGTCATTAATTTTTATTTGAATTATTCTATTCTTTAAATATGAAGACATTAAAATATAAAATTTGCCTAATTTATACAAATGACTTAACAAAATATCGTGATCCACAGTATCAAAATCTTTTTTTAAATCAATGAAAACTGCAGTGGAATATTTGTCAGAATCTAATGAATTATTAATGTAATTGATAACTTCTAATAGAGCTGACTGTGTTGAGCTACTTGTTGGAAAACCAAATTGATAATTATCTATTTCCAAAGTATTATTCAAAAATTTAATTAATCTGTTTTTTAACACTATTTCAAAAATTTTGGAAAATTTCGACAATAATGAAATTGGTCTAAAATTAGAAGGGTCATTTTTATTTCCAGATTTATGAATCGGAATAATTAACGCTTTCTTTAAATAATCAGGAAATATTCCTTCTAAAATGTATTTATTAATTAATTTTGTAAAACTTACTTTCAAATTCTTCTTTACAATAATCACACTTGATTTTACAACCATGTTTTATCATGTGTACTTTTAATACATTGCAAGATTTGAATGATTTGCTACAAATCCTACAAATAAATGAATTTGGTTGTACTTTATTTGCTTCAATAACAGTTTCACAATCGTCATATTCAAGAAATTTATCCTCATCATTTTCAGTATTATCAAGTGGAACCTCATTTTCTTTTGCGACCAAAAAGTGTTTTAGGCGCGACTCAGATTCTTGACATAAAGATTTAAAATTCGTAGCTACTTTTAATAGTTCCAAACAATTCGTGCAAATATTTGTAGGAAAATAATCACAATTATTGACCTAAAATTACCAAAATTACGTCTTGATTTAGCGATTATGTATTAATTACCTTAATTCCTGTCGATTCGAATAGTAAGTCTGTTAGTTGATTTTCAAATAACGAATTCAATTCCAATTTATTTTTTTCGATTAAACAAGTTCTACACAACGTATCAAAATCAACGTCTTTAAATTCCATTTTTTGGGACTTAATATTTAAAACGTTGTTTTTATTTGTTTATAAGATTTTTAGGTTAGACTTATCATAACAAGTGTCAAAATTAAAGTGAATGCCAAGCAGTGTCAAGTGTTGTCAAACGCTAACTTCATTCGTATAAAAACCTGCTTTCCATTTGCAAACGGAAGCTCATTTACAACATTATATTTAAAAACAATTCTATTTTTGATAAATGCTGCGACAAAACATGCGTAGGGATTCATAAATTTACCTGCAATGTGCGATATCAAAATCACTTGTTTGCAAACTTTGTATAATACAGGGTAAATCAATACATAAGTATACAGGGTGTCCCAACTGAAACTCTCCAGCGTCCTTTCTGAAATATCGATTCTTTCGAAAATTTGGGGAAAAAATTAAACCAGGTAACGGTCAGGTTTTTATATCAAAAGGGACGAAATGTCCCCATCGTTCCCATTGCTATTTTCAACCCATTACCCTCCAATAACACCACTTCAAAAAATATTATATAGGGAAGGGGGTAGAGTGATAACTTATAGCGTTTTCCGATTAACTGCACTCAGTGCACATTTGCTGATAAAGACGAAAAACCGAACAGGTCAGGAAAATTTAATTTCTACATCGAGAAAATGCAAGTTAAAATTTAAATTTGACACTTAAAATTGCACCAGTGCATGCCAGTGCAAGTAATCCGAAAACGCTATTAAATTAAAGGACTTTGAAACCTCCAAATAGATTACTACTTTTATTTTACTTTCATTAATTCATTTAAAGGTTTCAGAGATCTTTAAGAGGATAGTCGGCAAATGTGAGCGCTTGATTTTGAAATTCGCTTGATATTTGTGGTTTTGGTCATAATTTTTTTCCAGTGGAGCTTTTTTAAAATTTCTTTTTTTGGTATATAGAAGAATCTTTTAGCTTTAAATTTCTTCATTTTTTGTTTTTGTAAGTCACACCAAATAATCATACGGCAGCAGTAAAACAGGCTCTTTATAAAAAAAACCGATTCGCATAGCGCCGTTTATAATACAGATTTAAAACTGTTTGAAATAATGTTTCTCTTTCAACGGCAGCAATTAGTTAAGATATAATCGAAGAAATTGTATAAATTGTTTTTTTTTAATTTTAAAGTTTTTAAACTTTTTGCAGCGCTCCAAAAATTTCTTAAAATTTTACCTAATTTTTAGAGCGTTGCAAAAAGTTTTTAAAAAATTTAAATTAAAAAAACAATTTATACAATTTCTTCGTTTATATCTTAACTAATAATTGCTGCCGTTGAAAGACAAATATTATTTCAAACAGTTTTAAATCTGTAGTGGAAGCGCCGCTAAGCGAAGGTTTTTTTATAAAGAGCCCGTTTTACTGCTGCCGTATGATTATTTGGTTTGTCTTACAAAAACAAAAAAATTAAGAAATTGGTAGCTACAAGATTCTTCTATATAACAAACAAAGAAATTTTAAAAAAACTTCACTGAAAAAAAATATGTCCAAAACCGCAAATATCAAGCGAATTTCAAAATCTAGCGCTCAAATTTGCCGACCATCCTCTTAATTTAAGATATCACTAAACCCACTTTCCTACTTAAAATTTTTTAACGGTACACACGGTACTAAGGTGTAGACAGGCCCTTGAAAGTAGAAATTAAAAATTAGTATAAAATTTCGTCCCCTTTGAAAAAAAAATTGACCTGTTATCATTTTGTCGAAAATTTTAAAAAGATCGATAACTTAGAAGGGAAAATTTTTAATTGGGATCATACATATATAGGGATACCCTGTGTAACTCTCTATCCACTAACAGCAAGCCCAGCACACTAAATGCAAAGAATTTTTTACATTTTACAAATATATCTTATACATACAGGGTGGCCCACGGCAGACGCATGGATTTGAAAATGGAATAAAACACAGACTGTTACGAAATGATCATTTTTTTTAATTTTTCCTGATATATTAACATGGGAAAAATTTAAGTTTACACGGTTTTGAACAATGTGTTTCAGGCGCAGTAATGGAAGAGCACTATTTATTAATTAAATCTGTAATAAAATTAAAGAAAAATTTGTAGCTTTTTCGGACAAACTTTATTAAAACGCCAACGTTTCGAAGCTGGTTAAAAAAATAATAATATTGTATATTAATATAATAGATTTATTGTCTTCTAATTATCTGGTAAAAATTGTGTTTGTAAAAATATTTTTGATGTATTTGACAAATTGGTTGCCTAATCATTTGTTTATGTATGAAGGGTTGATTATTTAAATTTTAATTATTTGTAATAAAAACTTATATTAAATTTAAAAGATGATAGTAAATTTTGCTTAATCCAGATATATCAATTTTGTTGTTAATTGTATTTTCATTTTTTTTGAATGTATATCATCTCTTTTATTAATCTTTTATTTAAACAAACTTCTTCATCTAAAATTTTAGTATTTTCGAAATAAAAAACATGATTGTGTGTAAAATGGTTATTATAAAGATATTAAATCTGTAATGTGAATAACGTACCGAAAACAAGAGATTTTTTACTTCTATATTGTGAACGTTATTTAGACAGAAAATATTTAAAAAGTCAACTGCTCACACAACTCAGAACGAGTAAACTCCTTTGAGTTACAGAATTCGACCTTATGAAACTAAAGTGAAACTCGATACTTGATATACATTTATGGCGAATTTGTACCTTTCATCCCAACGATTTCAAATTTTTCGGAATGCCCATATGAGCACCAAGTGGCGTTAAACATTAAGGACGTCCCACAGTGGGAAAAAAGCTCGAAAACGTGGTCAAAAGTCCTAAATGTACTTCAATTTTGATGAAAATTGGTATACATGTGTATTTAGGGTTGCTTATTTCAAATTTAAAAAAATAAAAAACAACAAAATGGAGGACCAAAAATGCAAAAACATCGAATTAAAAAACAATAAATGTACTTGAATTTTGATGAAAATTGGTATACATTTGTTTTTAGCGTTGCTAATTTCAAATAAAAAAACAACAAAATGGTGGAGTTTAAATGCAAAAAAATTAAAAAAAATATTTTTAGACGAAAGCTGGGCTGCATGAATGAAAAAGAAAATACAAAAATATATAACAAACATTTATTTATTTATTCAATAATTCACGGGTTGACCACCCTATTTTTGATACAAAAAATGTATTATAAAATTTAAAGAATAATATAAACATACAGGGTGTCCCAACGCTGCGAGGATTACCTAAAATGAAAAAAGATATCGATATGCGGTTTTCGATAGAATATACAATACTATATACAGGGTGTCCAGAAAATGGCGCCTAAGCTCTCCAGTACGTTGTTGGAGACCCTTCAGGTATCCTTAGAAAAATTGTTAAAAAATTCTATCGACCTTCCTTCTTAAGATATTAAGCAAAAACTTAAAGGTAAACTTAGCAACATAGCTTCCTGAAACAGGTATTGTAATTAAAGGTAATATTAACCTTTGACATTATTTGACACAAATCTGACAAAATTAAATAAATTTTATTCAAAGTACAACAAAAAATGAGTTACATTTGTCAAATCTGCAAAACGGTTTCATCTTCATTTTAGTCGTGGTATAAATTCACTATAGGGTGTGGGCCTATTTTATTCAAAAAAGTTTTTCGTTACCATAGTTTAGCATATCGTCAAATATCAAAACAATGAAGGAGAAAGGAATAATAACCCTGTTGAAGTTCTTATTTATTATAAAAACTAAACTAAAACTAACCATCGCCAGCTATTCGCCATCAAAAGAAACACTAACACTCCTCTAGCCCATACTAAGATTTTGCTATTATTTCAATATTTTCCATTATTATTTTACAAATTTAATTTAATGTGACCATTTGAATCTGAACGAATGGTGATAATTGGTGACAGCAGCTGACACTAAATATTTTTAAATATTTGTCGCCAAGATACCTTACGCGTGTGTGGACACGCCCACACCCTATAGTGAATTTCAACCTTAGTCGTAAAACAGGTAAAAATTTACTGATGCAGGATTTTATATTTGCAAGCTGCTCCGACAAGTGCTTTTTTGAATCCAATTTTAAAAAACTTCTGATTTTTATAATAATTGCTCGAAATTTTCACCTTGCACTTGTATGCAAATTTGTGCTCTAGTCTAATATTTGCTTGAACTGCATGTAGCACCAAACCCTTAGGTGAGTGGCGCCACCGCATTTCCCGAGGCAACTTATGTGCTCAAGCACGATAGGCCTGAACCGCGTACCAGCTTCCGAACAACCTTCGGTGGGCCTCAAAAAGCTGGGCGGCTACTTGAACGGTTGACAGCCGACAAGAAGCTATACAGCGTGCGTCTCGATTTATGAGACGATTCACGGCGTTTCAATTTTGCGCATAAGCCTCTTTCGTAAAAATTATAATTTATTGTCCCACCAAGTTGCTTAAAAAAACCCAATCCACCAATCACGAGGCATTGCGCTCACAATTCAATTGTATCAAATGCAAATTTAAAAAATTCAAATACGATTGGTGTTTACGCGACGCGGTGATAAGATGAATAAGCGCCGCGCGCCGGCTCCAAGCGCATGAGAATCTCACTGTCTCATTTACTTGACGCAGCAATGCATTTAAACTGGGTAAAAAGCTAAGATACGTACTCCTAATTTTCACATCAAGGATCTGTGTTTTTCGTCCGATTTTCAAATAAAAAATTGCTTTGTAAAGGAGAATATTCATTTTAACACCCTTCCTAATTTTATTTATTTAGGGGTACGCTAACGCCTTTAAAAAAAATTCCCAAAACGTTCAATTTGTTGTACTATTTTACCGATTGTTGAGTCGCCGGCGTCAATTTTAAAAAATTGTAGCGCCGTTGGGGTTTAAAGGGAAGCAACGAAATTTGGCACTGTTAATTCGTACATCCTAAAGGTTAACCTGACAAATTTTCAAGTCTTCAGGGCTACGGGAAGATCCACGGCACCTGGATAAAAAAGATGTACTTTAAAATTGTCTTTTAAAATGTGTCATATTTTAAAGCGTTTTGTTAAAATTAACCCCTAATATTGCAACTCGATTTACGACAAAAACTCATTTTGAGGTCTCCTTTCGTTTTTGAGATATGACTGAAAAGTCCTCCGTTTTTACAAAATTATTAATATCTCTAAAAGTATCTGATTTCAAAAGCCGATTGCCGAGACAAATTTCAAAGTCCTGATCTTAAAAAATTTTAAGATGATTTCAAGACCAGCCCCGCAAATAAACGATAATGATGTTGGAAATTTAAAACTTCACAAAAACATTTCAGAATTCCTTACTTTTTTGTACCTAAACCCTTCCAAAGTGGTTAAACTAAACTAAATTAGTACTTATGACAAAAATAAAATTTTTCGCGAACCGTATTAAAAATGAATCAGAGTACTACCAAACTTCCAAAAAAGGAGAACATGATTATGATCGTTTTACAAAAGTTAACTATTTTTATAATATTTTTTTCAATTCCACCATATTAGAAGATACCCACATTACCAAAATTGTTTGTGAAGTTTTAAATTACCAAAATCATCATTCATTTGCCAGCCGGATATTGACTTAATTCGAAAGACAAGGTCCTGAAAATTTTCTCAGCTATCGGTTTTGAATTTTGTCTCTACGTAATTTTAAAAGTAAGCCATATTTTCTAAAAAAATAAGTAAAACTGGTGAATTAAATTTGTAAGAAAAAAATCACAAAATTTTGCTAACATATTTATACCCAATACAAACTAGGAAGGCGCAATAATTGACCAAAAAATATTTTTAAGGCAATTATGTAGAGAAAATTATGACGTTTGGGCTATCGTACGTTCTAGTAGAAATAATACTTTTAGAGATATTAATTATTTTCTAAGAACGGAGTGATTTCAGTCATAACTCATAAACGAAAAGTGATTTCAAAATGATTCTGTTTTTTTCTCGTAGAGAAGACCTTAATACGTTTCCTGGAAGGTTCAATACGTCATAGTCAAATCCAATATTGGAGGTTAATTTTATCAAAATGCTTTTACGAATAGCTAGTGCTAAATATCGTGACTTTCCTATAAATCCCGATTTTACTATTTTTTATTTGAAGCCGCCTACAGAATTTTTAACTGTTAGCGTACTAGAAAAATTAGTAAGGGTGTCAAGATGAACATTTTCTATTCAAACGAAATTTGTTTTTTAATCGGACGAAAAAAACAGCTCTTATAGGTAAAAATTGGAAATAGCCTTTAAAAAATTAACCGATAAATCCTTTGTATCCAGGCGCCAGTGCCTAATTTCGTAGTTTTCCTTTTAAACGCTAACGGCGCTGATGCATTTTTTAAAATTGACCCCGTCAGCGTCGACTCAACAATCGCTAAAATAGCAAAAAGTAAGGGCAGGGCGTGTCTAGGATTTCATCTTGGGGAGGGCAAATTATTGATGAAAAATAAAAATTGGGCGATTTTGTCGGGATCCCGAAATTAAAAAAAAAAAACATAGGTTACCCTAACATAATCTTAATATTTTATAATTTTGCAAACATATTCAGGATGTCTCGAAAATGGCACAAGAGCGTAGTACGTTGTTGGAGACCCTTCCGCCTTCAGGGAGATCCTCAGAAAAATAGTTAAAAGATCCTCTTGACCAATTAAGATATGAAGAGACAAAGTTGGGTATTCAACTGTTTTTGGTATGAATTATGAAAACCCGCTATAAGTGGTTCTTAAAAGTTTGGGTTCTCTTTAGTCGTGAAGTAATAAATTAAATTTTAATCCTATTATTCACAATTTACTTTTTTAAATTGAAAATTATGACGGGTAAATATTGTAGGTAATTTTAAATAAAAAAATTGATTTCCCAACGTTGTCTCATCAGATCTCGGTCATTTGGTTAAGAGGATTTTTTAAACTATTTTTCGGAGAGCTCTGGCGTCATTTTTGAGCCTTGGGACATCCTGTATTTTAAAAATTGTTAATTGAAAATATTTACAGTCTATCTCAAAAAGAAGTGATGAGAAGAATATCGTTGAAAGTAGGCTGTACTCATCTACAAAAAAACAATTTTTTAATTTTCACAAAATAATTATTTGCTCTTAGCTCCAAAAGTATTACCTGTACCAGGACGAAATAAAAAGTAATTTTCGGTTGAATATTGTGTATTACTGACCGGATTAGTACAAAAAAAATGCAACTAACCAGTTTTAACAAAGTATAAAATACGCCCTCTTGCAATAGTTTGCATCAGTAATCATTCGTAAAAATTAAAAAATCTATTTTTGAAAAAAAATTACCCCTGCCTTAAAAAAATCTTTAGAAGTTTCGAATGATTTTAAGATTGACCTAGCAAATGAAAGATGAGGACTTTTGCAACTTAAAAATTAAAAAAAATTGTAGATAATGTAGGTACCTTCAACTAAATTTTGCGATTGTGTTAATGTGTATTTTTGAAAATTCATATTTTGCTTAATAATCAAACTTTAAAAAAATTAGTACACAAAAGTTTTTAAAATTTATATTTGTCATAAGTACTATTTAATTCTCTTTAGTTTGACCACTTTGGAAGGGATTAGATACAAGAAAGTAATGAATTCGGAAATGTTTTTGTTAAGCTTTAACTTCCCAAGATAATTTTCTTTTATTTGCGGGGTTGATATTGAAATCAATCGAATTATTTAAGAATTTTTTAAGATCAGGACTTTTAAATTTGTCTCGGCGATCGGTTTTTGAAATCAGATACTTTTAGAGATATTAATAATTTTGTAAAAACGGAGGATTTTTCAGTCATATCTCAAAAACGAAAGGAGACATCAAAATGAGTTTTTGTCGCAAATCGAGTTGCAATATTAGGGGTTAATTTTAACAAAACGCTTTAAAATATGACACATTTTTAAAGACGATTTTAAAGTACATCTTTTTTATCCAGGTGCCGTGGATCTTCCCGTAGCCCTGGAGACTTGAAAATTTGTCAGGTTAACCTTTAGGATGTACGAATTAACAATGCCAAATTTCGGTGCTTCCTTTTAAACCCCAAGGGCGCTACAATTTTTTAAAATTGATGCCGGCGACTCAACAATCGGTAAAACACTACAATAAATTGAACGTTTTGGGAATTTTTTTTAAAGGTGTTAGCGTACCCCTAAATAAATAAAATTAGGAAGGGTGTTAAAATGGACATTCTCCTTTACAAAGCAATTTTTTTTTTGAAAATCGGACGAAAAACACAGATCTTTGATGTGAAAATTAGGAGTACGTATCTTAGCTTTTTACCCAGTTTAAATACATTGCTGCGCCAAGCAAATGAGACGGTGAGATTCTCAAACGCTGGAGCCGGCGCGCGGCGCTTATTCATCTTATCACCGCGTCGCGTAAACACCAATCGTATTTGCATTTTTTAAATTTGCATTTGATACAATTGAATTGTGAGCGCAATGCCTCGTGATTGGTGGATTGGGTTTTTGTAAGCAACTTGGTGGGACAATAAATTATAATTTATACGAAAGAGGCGTATGCGCAAAATTGAAACGCCGTGAATCGTCTCATAAATCGAGACGCACGCTGTATAGTTGTTCAAGATCAAATCGCGGAATAGTTGGGAGCAGCCAAGAAAGCGACAGTACAAGCTTAAGCTATAGTAGCAAGAAAAAGTTCGAATGGACATAAACTTCGACCTAATGCTATGTTTTGACTTAAGCGACAAAACAAAAAGGGGATATATGAAGAGGCTGCATGAAAAGTGTATTAACATGCATCCAGAGCTGTCCCAGTTTACACCACAAAATCTAAGGGACCAAGCTGCTTTTCTCAGAGCAAAAGGATTCCAAATACAGCAAAACCAAGAACCTGAAACATTAACTTCTCCAACTCCACAAGAAGAAATACAATCCAAGGACCAAGGACAACACAGAATTAGATAAAAACCTGGAGGACATTTTCTTAATAAACCTAACAGCAGTTAAAGCCGACAGAAGAACATCAAATATACACCTAAAGCATAACTTGTCAAGTCTAGGAATAAAAACTTTTAATAAACTAATAGAAAAATACTTACCTGAAGTTGCAAATTTGTGGGATCTGGACTGTATAATATATGCAGCTGCAGCCACCGTATTAAAAAGGAAACCTGAAAACAAAACAATAAATATGTATAGAACTCGATTAAAACAAATAGAGCACAAAATTAATGTTATTAGAAAGGAAGCTTCCCAAATTGAAAATCTGATTTACTTTATAAGGAACAGGAAACAATTTACTAGGGGAATAAAGAAAATTGTAAAAAAGTTCAGAAGGCCGGACCGAATGCTAATCTTGAGGAATTGTGTGATAATAAAAGAGCATGCAGTGGATAGGTTAAGATCAATGATGGCCATAAAACGAAAATTACAAAAGAACATCATTTATATCCAGGAAAATAAGACATTTAAAGAAACTCCCTCAAAGTTTATTAAAGAAACAGCTAGACCGACAAGAGGGCGTCCCCCTGAAAAATGGGATATTGAAGCGTACTGGAAGGCTCTTTATGAAACTGGAGCACCACCTGATCTTTCAGCACACGCTTTAGAAGAATTTAAAAAAAGAATGCGATAAACTTCTAAAAGAAATACCGAGGAACCAGGATGTATCAGTAGAAGAAATCAGAACAGCACTAAAAGATAAGCTAAACTTTACTTCACTCGGTCCAGACGGCATCAATATGTCCTGGTGGAAGAAAGCCAAAATAATCCATCAAAGATTGGCGACGGAATTCAACCAATACCTTAATAAATTTATAGATATACCAGAGTGGAAACCAGAGGGCAAAACATCGCTCATATATAAGAAAGGAGATAGTTCAAACTCTGCAAACTACCGCCCAATAACCTGCTTAAATACAATTTACAAAGTTTTCACTAGCATGTTACATAATCGCATAGAAAAACAAATAGAACCACTATGGAAAACTGTATATGAACAAAGAGGAAGCAAAAAAGGTATATCAGGAGTAAAGAACAACTTGCTTGTGGACAGCGCGGCGTGTCAGGATGCAATATACTATAAAAGAAATTTACACATGGCTTGGATCGATTATCAAAAGGCGTTCGATTGCACACCACACAACTTGATTGTTCACCTATTAAAAATTATGAAAGTAGACAACAACATCATCAAGCAATTTTAAATCTCATGATTATATCCACTACAAATAGGGTGTATAACTGAACACGAAAGCAAAGCCTTACATGGTCAATTTTCAAAAAATATTTTAAATTTAAAACTATCAAAAGATCTTACTTACCAGTTTCTTCAATCCGATGGCTTAAAAAGTGAGACAGAACGCTACATCATTGGCTGCCAAGATGGTGTCTTTCACTGCCTCTCGTATGCGAAGAGGATTTTATCATTACCTATTGATGATATTAAATGCAGAACGTGTAAACACTCAGATGAAACTACAATGCACATTTTAGCCGCATGTTCAAAATATGCACCAAATCTATACATAGGCAGGCATGATACTGCATTGAAAGTCCTATACCACCATGGGCTTACGAATTAGATAAAGAGCTTATACCACCGTACTTAGAAGCAGACACAGAATCGGTATTGTCTAATGAAAAAAGCAAGATGTTCTGGAACTTCCCGTTCAACACAACAAATAAAATCCAGGCGAACAACCCTGACCTGGTCGTACTAGACAAAACCATCAAAGTCATGTATGTGATAGAAATGAGTTGCCCAGCTGAAAATAATATCATAAAAAAAGAAGAAGAAAAGAGAGAAAAATATCGGGATCTCGTATTCGAATTCAAGAAAACTTACCATGAGTATAAAGTCATATTCATCCCGGTGATAATAGGAGTCCTAGGAGGTATCAGCAGCTCAATGGTCAAAAACCTGGAAAAAATAGAAAACTTGAAAAAGCATGAAGTTTCAGAAGTGTTGGTAATCATTCCATTAGTAAATTGTGTCAAACTATCATCTGAAGCATATTGGAAACCTATAAATGAGACGATAGACGATAAATTATGAATCCACAGTACCGATGGTTTACAAAAGCGCACTCAATCTTGAATTCTAAGTAATCAGGACCCCTTTAGACGACGCCGGATGCAACCACCACTACAAAAGAAGGAACTGTCAAATATCAAAATTCGTGGATGGTCTTGGAACCTTGGAACCACATTCGAAGTAGAGGCGACACTCATCCAGAAAAATCAAAATTCCATGTAAACGCCTGACATGATACTGGTAAAACTGTAATAGTTAATTAAAATCGGTTTTAAATTTCAAAATATTGCCCTTTAATTTTTTTAATATGGTAAATATTCCTCATCAAATATGGTAAAATTAGGTGTTTTTAAAGTAACTGTAAACTGTAAAAGTTTTACACATTTATTAAAACGACGAAATCTCGTCGAGAGTATTTTGTATTTTATGGTATTCATCTTCTTCAGAAAAAAAAAAATAAATGTCGTTATGTAGGTATAAAAACATTGTGTACAGAAGATAGTCGCTTTTTCTACCAAAAGTAACCAAAATGAGACGCCAGCACCTGTCGAGAATTAAAAAATAATATATTCTGTGCTTTGATTGGATATCTAAACATATGATTCTTGGTGCATCGTGCATCTTACTATTTCCATCTCTTCTTGAACTTTGCGCCAATTCTCAATAAAAAGTTGCCTGCGGCCTGCCTGCCACACAGCAAATAGGTAAACGTAGCGACTTGAGAGAGCAGTCAGTACACATGACTTTTCAACAAGGTTTGACTTCCCACAAATGCAAACTGGATTAGCGTTATCAAAATCTAATGCTATTACTAAATGATTGATACGATGAATATAATAGTTTTAAGATTGATAAAAAATCAACAATGTTAAATGAGCTCTGAGGAAGAAAAAAAAAGTAGTTTTCGAAACCGGTCAGAAAATTTAAAATAGTCGATTTATTTCACCCAAGTCCTAATCCCAATCAATTGAGTAATAAAAGCACCATTTATTTTTGTAATGGAAAATCATAATAAAAAATGAAATCAAAATTTAGCAAAAATGTTCTGCTTGCTGTGTTTATGAGTGTTGGACTAACCTTAGTTTTAATAAGGTTTTTGGAAGTATATTATTTTAGTACCTGTAGACATTAATTAGAGGAGTTAAATTTTAAAAATGACGGGAATAAGGCGCAATTAAGCAAGGTAATTTTCCTTGAGGTTTTTGTTTGCACGTTGCACGTGTAATTGAAAAACCAACAAGTTATAAATTTTTGATGAGTTAAGTAGAAGAAAAACCCTATATAATCAAGAAAAACTTGCAAATGTAATCACTGAACGCTCCACGTTTACATAATGTTGTTAACTAAAAATGTCCATTATATTTATCTTATTTTACAATTATTATTCAATTTCCTAAAAGCTAATAATGAAGCTTTGGTTATAAAGAATATATTTTCGACTTACCGATTGACTCGTGGTTATAGTGTTGTTAATTTTTACTGCTCTAAATACTGTAATATATAAAAAGATATTCTTATAAAATCGTGATTAACGATTATTTTTTAGATTCAATTAATTTTATGAAAATTTTAGCAGAATCAGGATTTTACGTAACTTCGGTGAATGAAGAATCGCTCCACATACCATACTTTTTACCCCACAACCGATTAATTTATGTAATCAATTTATCGTGCAATAATTCTTGGGATATTCTTTCAAAAGCCAATTCGTTGTCTTTATATGCGAGCCCTTATCGTTGGATTTTTACCAATAATATCAATTACACAAGCGATTTTTTTAAAAATTTTGATATTTTGTGCGACAGCGATGTTACTTTAGTTCCCACCTTTGAAGATTCTGATGATTCCGTACCCATTTTCAAGATTTATAAAACTAAAAGCGAATTGGAAATAATTTATGAATATTTTGCAACTTGGTCAAAGAATACTGGTTTAGAGATATCAAAAAATTTCGAAATGAACACCGCTGTAAGGCGCAAGAATTTACACAAAACCATTCTTAATACTTGCATTGTCATCACGCACAATGGTAGTCTGAATCACCTACTAGATAAAAGGTAAGTAAAAAGTAAAGATAATATATAAAATCCAACAAAACTTACAATTTTAGAGAAAAACACATTGATACAATAGCAAAAGTTAATTTTGTCTTCATGCTACACATGGGGGATTTACTGAATTCTACAATGAACTATAGTATTCAACCAACTTGGGGTTACATTGATAATAACTCCAATTGGAATGGTATGATTGGTGAGCTAACTAAAGGAAGATCAAATATTGGAGGTACTAACGGCATAGATAACTTTAAGCCGATATTCGGCAGTCGGCAAATTTGAGGGCTTGATTTTGAATTCGGTTGATATCCAGTTTTGGTAATTTTATTTTCCAGTGAAGCTTTTTTAAAATTCCTTTTTTTTTGGTACACAGAAGATTCTTGTGGCTACCAATTTTTTCTTTTTTAAGTTAAACCAACTAGTCATATGGCACCAGTAAAACGGGCTCTTCACAAAATATTATTTCAATTATTTTTTATCAGTGTTATTTGTTATTTATTTAGCGTTAATTTTTTTTTGCAAGTCAACCCAAATAGTCATATGGCAGCAGTAAACCTTTAATGGGAGTGATTTGGAAGTGCCGAGGAGTTGGTGAAGCTTTTTCAACCCTTTGATAATCAAATAAACAATTTGAAATATCTCGTCGCATATGTCAAATTTCTTAATAATAATAATAATAATAATAATAATAATAATAAATTTTATTCATGTTAAGTACATACAATGATGTATTACATAAGTCAGGTGAATATTCATATTACTATACATATATTTATACTAATTAATTTATACATGCTAAAATTACAATCACATGATTTCGTACATTTATAGATCATATTATACAAACATTTAAGATGTTGTAAGATATTGAGTGGTATATTTTAGTTATGTAAAATTATATTTAAAAAATTCATCCAGCGAATAAAAGGCATTCGCCAGCAGAATTTCCTTAAGTTCAGCTTTAAACTTACAGAGTTTTAAGTTTTTTAATGATTTTGGCAATTTATTATAGAAACGCGGCCCATAATAATTTGCCGAGAACCGACATTTATTAATGCGTAAGTATTTTTCGTCTATAAAAGTCTTTTGTCTTGTTTCATACAAATGCACATTTTCGCGGGTAGAGTAATTTTCCAGGTTCTCTTTTATGTAGATTAAACATCGATAGATATACAAACACGGTAGGGTCATTATGCGAGACTCGACAAAATAGCTGCGAACATCTACTCTATATGGTAGTCGAAAAATTATGCGTAATGATCGCCTTTGTAACTTACAGAGCTCCTTGGTATGACATGAGTGACCCCAAGCCAAGATGGCGTAATTTAGATGGGACGATATTAAACTATGGTAGGCTGTTACTAAGACATTGTCCGGAACAAGGTCTCTAAGATTTCTGATTACAAAGAGATTTTTGCATATCTTCTTAGATGTTACCGATATGTGTTCCTTCCATGATAGATTCGCATTAATGTTTACGCCTAAGAATTTTACACACTGTGCCTCCCCGTTATCGCGTTTTGTTGTCGAGAATATGATTTTATCGGTTTTAGCTTTATTTAAGCTCAGGAGGTTGTCTGTAAACCAGTCCTCAGCCTCCGACTGCGCCTCGTTCATTCGTAATTCTAATGCAAGTGGGTTTTTTTGTTTACAAACCACTGTCGTGTCATCTGCAAATAGTATTATTTTCTCTGCTGATACAGCAGATGGTAAATCGTTTATATAGAGGAGAAATAAAATTGGCCCTAGTACGGAGCCTTGAGGCACACCACATACTATTTTTGCAGGCGACGACAGCACCTGATTGCAACTCACAACCTGTTTGCGATCAGCTAAATAGGAGGAAAGTAGATTTATACTATTTTCTGAAAAATTAAATTTTTTACATTTATCTATGAGCAACTTATGAGAAACGCAATCGAAGGCCTTGGACAGGTCACAGAAATATGCACCCGAATTTTCACCTTCCTGAAAGGCTTCCGTCACACTCTCCACAAGCGCCAGTACTGCATTGGAGGTGTTCTTGTTTGATCTAAAGCCAAACTGTGATGTAGTAAACATGTTATTCTCCTCAAAGAATTGACAAATTCGTCTCTTCAATACAGTCTCTAGAACTTTTGAAAGAATCGGAACCAGTGATATCGGTCTGTAATTGCATGTGTCGGTTTTTTCTCCTTTGTTTTTATAGATTGGAACTACTTTTGTAAGTTTTAAAGTATCTGGAAATATCCCGTGAGCAATGCAGCTATTAATAAGTTTTGTGAAGGGAATAACAATCAAGTTTTTAATATTTTTAATTATTTTAGACGAAAGTCCGTAGAAATCCTTCGAACTTTTATTTTTAGTGTTATGAATAATGTCTCTGACTTCATTAAAAGTAGTTTCCGAAAATGTAAATTGACATTTGTCGGAGATAGACTCATCGCTATTTCGCATGACTGTATTTACTCTATCTTTTGTGGGTTGTAAAATTTGGTTTTGAATATTTATTGCCACATTACTGAAGTAGTCGTTAAAAGAATCTGCCGTTATTGGTAAGTAATTTGTATCAGAGAAATTGCAGTTTCTATTTGCATTGATTAAGTCCCAAATTGCTTTGGGTGAGTTGTTTTTATTTTTTAGGAAGGTCTCGTTTGCTTTGAATTTGGCTTCTTTAATTTTTCGTTTGTATTCGTCTTTTTTTTTACAACCTCTTTATTACGGTTACTGGGATTTTTGTTGTAGAAGTCAACAAGCGAATGAATTTCTTCTCGCGCATCTTTTAATTCGCTATTAAACCAAGCCGCCTTGTCTTTGTCTCTATGCCGTATAACTTTTTCTGGAAAGGATTCATTAGCGCATTCGGTAATAATCTCATTAAATTTTTGGAAGTTGTCATTTACAGAGTTGCTATCATTAACAAAACTGAAATTTGAATTTTCAACTAGCCAATACATGTAACTGAGTCCTTTTTGCGTAACAGGTCTGCATTTAGTGCTGTGATAGTGACTGCTTGATTTACTTTGGAAATTATGTATTTTACTAAGTTTTAGTCTAAGACTTATAGCTTTATGATCTGATACCAACATATCTTTTACGGAAGTTTGATACTGATCAGTAGAGGCAATAATAAAATTATCCAAGCAAGAGTCTTTTCGAGTGGGTTTTTTAATGACCGGGGTTAAATTGAATATAGTCAAAAAATCAATAAATTCCTTGAATTTTGAGTCATCAGTGAAAAAATGTATATTGAAGTCACCGTTTAGTATCAATTGAAATTTATTCAAATCTATCATGTCAATGACCGAGTGTAATGTTTCAATAAATAAATCGAAATCACCACAAGGAGCCCTGTAAACAGTTACTATAACACATTTAGTTTCTATTATTTGCACTGCAGATATTTCACAATGGAATTCTCGGGACAATGCAACAATGTCCTTGCGATTTTTGAAATTTAAATTCTTACGAACAAAAGTAATAACTCCACCGTGTTTGTTATTAGTGCGTGTGAAATTGGAAGCAATTACATAGTTTTTGATATTAATTACGTCTTCGGTGGGACGTAGCCACGTTTCTGTAAAATTTAACACATCGTAATTATAATTATTTTTATTATTTAAGACCAACTCAATATCTTCAACTTTATTTTTTATTGACTGAATATTTAAATGAATGATAGACAGATAGTTATTATCTTTATCACAGTGTTTTTTGTCTTTAATTAGTTCCTCCTGTTGCTGGAGCGGAACCCGCGAAAAAAACGAAACTTTGAGACCATGATTCCTGACGGCCAATTGTTTGGATCAAATATTTTCCCTTCCATTCCTAACGGTACGCCCACCTTAAATGAACTATAGGTGGAATACTTGTCGTTTGAATTAATTTTATAACACACGATATTTTCGCATTTGGTTTTTTGCTTCAAAAAATCTGTCAGATTTTCTTCAGTGAAGTTAAGCTCAAATCGGCTCGCATGGTACCATATCTTCTTAATTTTTTCTACTGCTCGTATTTCAGAAGCTGCCATTCCAACTAATTTCTCATTTGTTTTTGTTGTTGAAATTTCCGTGTTTAATGTTTTGTTAGTATCATTTTCTGTACTTGGGATTTCGTTATTGCTACTTCGTGATTGTTTGCGTTTATTTTTTCTATTAACTACAGTTGTGTAGCTGTCTTTTGTGCTAGAACTTTCCATGTTATCTATTTTATTTATATCACTATTTGTAAGTGTTTGGCTTATCATTTTTATTTGTGTGTTGATACTGTCTGCGCTGTTGAGAGTCTGGTTGCCTAACTTTAACGCACTTACACCATCTTGTTTATGTGTAAGGTTTAATTGATTTTCAAGATAATTTATTCTAAGTCTAAGTTCGTTAATAATCTCATCTTTAGCACTTAGTAGAGCATCTTTAATTTCAATTACTGTGTTCTTATTTATTATTATCTCATGCAATAGACTTAAAGTACTAACCTCCTTGTTTACATTCGTAAGTTCGTCATGCGCTCTCAGTTGAGATACCTCATGCCTATTGTCTTCATTATTGCAACATTTAAAGGAGTTTTCATCTACCTTTACCATGTATTTTCGGATATTACTCTTAAGACAGCCTCTGTGCACCACCTTCACACACTCTAAACATTTAACTTTTGTTGTTTCGTCTATTATAGGGTTCTTACAAATTAAGCAACAGTTACCGTCCGCCATATTTGATTTGGGCCACGTAGTTTTTTAGTTTTTTAATGCTTAGTGGAGTATAAACGCTCACATTTTACACTAGTGGTTGACTGTTAGTGGTTAATTGTTAGTGGTAATTGTTAGTGGCTAGTTGTTAGTTGAGCATAAACTCACTACCTTTATAATTTGAACAAGAGTGCATATTTAAGGGACTATTTAACGACCATTTTTCACTTTTTTGTGCAAAATTTGACAGCTAACTTCAAACTTATTGAAATTTGACATTAACGTCATAAAATAATCGCTGATATTTTTGACGTTTTACTTGTCACAAAAAATAATCACTTGTGAGTTGAATAGTCAGTGTTATTTGTTATTTATTTAGCGTTTACACCACTTATAGCGTGTTCGGATTACACAAGCTCTGAGTGCGCATTTAGTGCGCCTTGACACTACCTCAGTCAGGAGCGGATTTGGCCCTTTGGGGGCCCTGGGCTAAAAGTCGTTGGGGGACCCCAGAGGGCGAAAAATTTTATTTATTTCCATGTTAATATAGAGATACATATCCAGATTCTGGTCAAATCATTTAAGTTTAAAGGCTTTCAAATTTAAATTTGTTATTATACAGGATGTTTCGTAAGTAGCGTATAAAATTGAAACCCTATGTAGGAAATATTTTTTTAAGAAGAAAAGTTCATATGAAGATGTCCAATATTGATTCATAAAAAAGTTATAAGCATTTGAAGAAAAATAAATTAAATCAATTTATTACTAAAACAATATAATTTGAAAATCGTCTTTTTTTAATTTTGGCATTTAAATAATAAAGATTTAAACATTTATCGTATTTAAGTTTGAAACAAATAACAAAAACTACAAAATGTTTAGTAATTCTGAATATGCCGATATAATTTTTATTTATGGATTTTGTAATGGTAATAGTTTGCAAGCAAGTAGAGAATATCAACGCAGGTTTCCCAATAGACGTCACCCTTCTTACCATGTTTTCTCCAGGACCTTTCAAAGATTAAGGGACAACGGAAACATACATTATGCACCAAAAATTGGTGCCCCTGAAAAACATACATTTGAAGAAGAAGAAGCAGTGATAGACGCCTTTATTGAAAATCCTCGTACAAGTATACGCAGTGTTTCTTCAATGCAAGGTATTTCTCAATCATTTATTTGGAAGGCGCTAAAGAGGGAAGTAATGCATCCGTACCATTTTTTACTCTCAAAACAAATGTGTACACGTTTGAGATAAATACTCAAGCACAATTACTTGAGAGGGTAAACAATGCGGTTGCTGAAGTGCAAAATAATTTTAATTTCAATCTTAACGAAGAGATGTTACGTCGATGCCGTGCCTGCATGCTAAATTATATTTTTTTAGTAATAAATTGATTTAATTTATTTTTTTTCAAATTCTTATAACTTTTGTATAATCTATAAATGAATATTGGACATGTTCATATGAACTTTTCTTCTTAAAAAAGTATTTCCTACATGGGGTTTCAAATTTATACGCTACTTACGAAACACCCTGTATATTGGACAATTTCCGCGGTTACCTTATTTGTTTCTAATCAAAAAGGTCTTTATAAGCAGATTCTGGTCAAAATTAAAGACCTTTAAATAGAAACAAGTAAGAAGTAACCATGGAAATTGTCCGTTACAACGCAAATGTATTTTTCTTCATAGATTTTGCCTCTTTTTTAGATAAGTTTATCCAAAACTACACCTACAACGTTTATTCGCAATTTATCCCTTCCAATTAATGTGACTACACCTGTCTCTCCTTCAGCAAATCTTCTGATTTCTTTCTTTGGATTTTATAATCTATATTATTATTTTCGCTTAGGTTTTTTGCGGACTATTCGTAATAAGACAACTTATTCTTTGCTTTTTTTTTCTAATTTCACCAACAAATCTGCAAGGGAGGAAATTAGATTTGAACCCTGATATATCCAATCCTGGTGTTTGTAGTTTTTTACTGACTTTATTGATTCGCTCTAATATTTCTTCCCAAAATATAAGTAAAATAGCATTTCTCAAACTTAATAATTTTAAATATAAGCTTTTAGCATATTTTTTATTATACGCTTTTTCATGAGGGAAAAAGACAAACAGTTGTTCAAATAACGTCATGACCGGGAAAAATCCCGGTGGGCCGCCGCTGCATCGGGGCCCATCGGATTTATTGCACGTGCAGAGTCTTGCTGAATAGGGAATTTTTAAACGCACGTGTTTTCGGCCTTTTGCGACTATTTATATGCTGTCCGTTTCTACTGGTGTGCATTCAATAAGAATACTCCATACTCCACATATTGGGTCATTGTTTTTTATAGTTTATAGTTTATAGTTCATATTATATTATAAATATTACTATTGTTAGGTAAGTGTGATCAGTAATTAAAATTAAACATTTAATATTTCAAATTATGCTAGGCATGCATTAAGATAAGAGGATAGTCGGCAAATTTGAGCGCTTGATTTTGAAATTCGCTTGATATTTGTGGTTTTGGTCATAATTTTTTTTCCAGTGGAGCTTTTTTAAAATTTCTTTTTTTGGTATATGTAGAAGAATCTTTTAGGTAGCAATAAAACGGGCTCTTTAAAAAAAAATCTTCGATGGGCTTACAATACAGGTTTAAAACTGTTTGAAAAAATATTTGTCTTTCAACGGCAGCAATTAGTTAAGATATAAACGAAGAAATTGTATAAATTGTTTTTTTAATTTAAATTTTTTTAAACTTTTTGCAGCGCTCCAAAAATTTCTTAAATTTTTACCAAATTTTTAGAGCGCTGCAAAAAGTTTAAAAATATTTTAAATTAAAAAAACAATTTATACAATTTCTTCGTTTATATCTTAACTAATTGCTGCCGTTGAAAGACTAATATTTTTTCAAACAGTTTTAAATCTGTATTGTAAGCACCGCTAAGGGAAGGTTTTTTTTTATAAAGAGCCCGTTTTACTGCTGCCGTATGATGATTTGGTTTGACTTACAAAAACAAAAAATAAAGAAATTAGTAGCTACAAGATTCTTTTATATAACAAGAAAAGAAATTTTAAAAAAGCTCCACTGCAAAAAAAATATGTCCGAAACCGCAAATATCAAGCGAATTTCAAAATCTAGCGCTCAAATTTGCCGACTATCCTCTTAACGATTTTTCAATCGGCGGATCGAACTGTCTGCTAAAAACATAGTCCCCCGGTTGAGTTAAGCTCTTAATTATTATTAATTTTGTAAGTCAATCTTAACTGGCTAGCTAGTGTAAGTACAGAGATAATATTACTGGTTACTGGTCTGCTGTCAATTTTACAAGTTTCTAAAATACTATTACCTACTAGCTCGTTAAGAAAAAAGTTGATTTAGCAGGTCTGTTGTCAATTTTACAAGCTTGTAAATATGTTTTCACGACAAGCTCATTAGAAATAATGTTCGCGAAAACGAAAAATGTATTGTAATAGAAATTTTTATTTATTAAATTCGTTTACAAATAAAATTTTATACAATATTAAATTCAAATTTGTAGTCCTGATTTTTTCTGTTAATCCAATTTAGTTCATCCCAAAATGTCGTCTGATCCAAAAAAACCTAAACTTCAAAATCAAAAAGGAGGTGCGCTGAAGTTACGAGAAAAACGTCAAAAGCAATTTAAAAAATGTGTAGAAAGTAATTTCAAGATCGATGATTATCTTAAAAATCTTCAACCTCTAAACACCACTTCCACCAGTACAGAACAACCAACACTTATCCAAACAACAATTTCTATTGAAAATTTAACATCTACTAGCGCTGAACAACCTAGTGTTATCTCAAGTGCTACTGGTACTGCTACATCAAGTATCCCTGCCACCTCAAGTGATCTTGCCTCAAATACTACTGCTACCTGTTTAAGTGATACTGATATCTCAAGTGCTACTGGTACTGCTACCCCAAGTATCCCTGCCACCTCAAGTGATCTTGCCTCAAATACTACTGCTACCTGTTTAAATGATACTGATATCTCAAGTGCTTATGTTCCCTCAAGTCCTTCTGCTACCTCAAGTGATACAACTATTTATGATACATTTTTCACTCGCCCTGTCAGAGACTTAAATTCATTTTTTGAACATCACCCGTATCAGCCAGAAATAAAATTATTAAGTATTTCGAACAAAAAAATCTACTTTAAGGAATCCGGCACAAACAGAAAATGGTTAAGTTATTTTGAAAAAAGGGTGCATTTTTTTTGTAGTATATGCCTAGCATTTGCAAAGACAATTAATTCATTTACTCAAGGAATGTCTGACTGGAAACACATTCACCAAAGAATTTCTGAACACGAGAGCAGTAAGAATCAATGTCAGTGTGTTGACTCTTATTTTATGTGGTCGAATCAGAAAGATATTGGACATTGCTTATTTGCAACGCAATATAAGAAAAAGAAAGATAAAATAGAAAAAAATAGGCTTATACTACAAAGAATAATCGATATAGTAAAACAAATTGGCAAACGAGGATTGAGTTATCGTGGAGATAAAAGTGACGCAGCTTATTCCTTAAATGATCATAATATAGATAATTCCAACTTTTTGGAAAAAAATTATGCTATTAGAAAAATATGATATTATTCTAAAATATCATCTGGATTCAGTTATAGCGCAAAGTGAAAGATCACATAAAAAAGGAAAATTGACAGCTGGGGGTTCAATAACTTTTTTTATCAAAAACCACGGTAAACTTAATAATTGATGGCATTTCAAAACTAATTAAAAACAAAATTTCCGAAGAGGTTAATGAAGCAGGCCTTTATTCAGTATTATTGGATTCTACTCAGGATATTAGTGTTAAGGATCAGTGTAGTATTGTTTTACGATACTTAAAAGACGAAGAAATACACGAAAGAATAATAGGTGTCGTTGCTCGTTGCTTGCGAAGATACAACAGGAGAAGGTATTCTGGAAATGTTTAAAGAAGTTTTATTAGGTAACTCCATAGCATTAAACAATTGTGTTGCAAATGCTACCGATGGAGCTGCAAATGTGCAAGGTAAATATAAGGGATTTGCCAATTTACTGAAGAATTCCACAAACGAAGAACATCATATTCACGTTTGGTGTTACAGTCACGTATTAAATTTAGTGGTAACAGATGCTACCTCTTCAAATGTTACTGTAGCTTCATTATTTGGATTGTTAAATCAACTAGCGACGTTTTTTAGAGAGTCCTACAAAAGAATGAATTTATTTAACAGCAACTCTAATAATCCTTTGCACAAAAGACTTCAATTAATAGGTGAGACAAGATGGTGGTCTAAAGAAAAGGCTTTAGAGAGAGTTTTTGGTCAATTTGCCTCACCAAACAATGCACTGCATCCTGACATATTAAGTTGCTTAAATATAATAGTGAATAGTGACAATTTTAATTCGAATTTTCGGAGTCATGCTAAATGTCTCATCGATAGATTGACTAAATTCGAAACTTTAATGACTGCTCATATATTCCTAAGGATTTTTACCATTATCGGTCCCCTGTCCAGTTATTTACAATCAAATAGTATCGATTTACTTAAATCTCAAGAAATGGTTCAACATCACTAGAGGAACTTAACACTATTCAAAGAGATGTTGAAACGGTTAAGAAGTCTACATGTAAATTTATTGTTTGGGCGGAAGATCAATTATTGGCGAAGGATTTTCCATACAGTATAGAAAGTGATTTTTCAGTTCAACGCGTAAGAAGAACAAAGAAACAATTTGATGAAATTTGTCATGATGAAGTGTGCTCAGATGCGAATGATTTTTATAGAGTGAATGTTCACAATGTAGTGTTAGATAAACTAATTTTCAGTTTAAATGAACGCTTTAAAAATAACAGAGACTTGTATTTAGATTTAGCATTTCTATCACCAAAGAATTTTTGTCAGTTGACAAATGTAAATATGTCCAACTCTTTAGTCATATTAGCAACTAAACTAAGCGCTGCATACCAAAAACAAGTGTTGCCACAAGACTTACTAAATGAACTTAAGAGCTTTGCAATAAACTGGCCAAAATTAAAATTGAGTTTAGCTGAGGTTTTGCAGAAAAATATTGAAAAAGAAGAAGATGATGTGGATGATTGTAATGATAATGACAATAAAGATGTTAATATTAATTTTAATAAACGTACTTGCAAAGGTTGCAAAAACTGTGCAATCTGCTGTTACAGCCTTTTGATGAAATTTAATTTATATTCTAATGCTTACAATAACCTTGCTCTAGCTTATAAATATCTACTGACACTTCCCATAACGCAGGTAGAATGTGAACGGTCATTTAGCAAGCTAAAATTTGTAAAAAAATAGGCTGAGGAGTACTTTATCTGATAATCGGTTAGAAGCTTTTATTTTAATGTCGATGGAGAAAGATGTTTTAAATAATATTGAAGTCAATGATATTATTGATAGTGTTGCACAAACATCAAATGTTTAAAAAAATCAATTGTTATTCTAATATTGTTTAAATATGTATTTACTTTTACTGCGCAAAACTTTATTGTTTACATTTATTATATAAATATTTATTTTTAGAAAACGCTTTAAGTAGAATAAACTTTTTATTTATGTTAAAAAATATTTTTATTTACAACTTATGTTAATAAAGGTGCAATCTAGTAGTAATTACTTTACACAATTTTTTTTTTGCTTTTCGTCCCAGGAAGGGCCGGTAGGATGGTATTTTTCCCGGGCCGGTGTCATACCTCGTATCCGGGCCTACGTCATTTATCACATTTGCAGCTTCAAAGCCCACTAAATTTAAACTATGTGTAGCGCAAGGAGTATAAACGGCAAATTCATTTTCACTTTGGAGATGTGCCTGCAGACCATTCGGTTTTCCCAAAATGTTTGCCGCGTTGTCGTAAGATTGGCCCTAATAATTTTTAATGGCAAATTAATTTCCAAAAAGCCAACTCCTGACAAGAAAAATCCCAAAATGTTGACGCTTGACACGTTATTTTTAATTATAAAAAAGTTTTAATTTGGCTTTTTGGGGGCCTCACCAAATGAGACCCCCGGGCTGCAGCCCTATTAGCCCTTATATAAATCCGCCCCTGACCTCAGTGCATTAGCAGTTCACATCCAGCGCAACTTTGCAACACGAGTACAATGAGAATAACCCGGGGGCTTATTTTTGAAATTGTCGACATGATATCCCATTCGACATTAGAAGGACGACTCTTATTTTTCATGTAAATGACAAAGACAGAATGATGAAAGTCGCATGCGACATCTTCTCGGGCGGTTCAAAAATAACCACCCCGAACACGTTTTTTGGTTTTCATGGCAGTTATACCAACCTCAATTTTATACTCACAGACTCACGTGTTTGTGTACATTCATAGCGTTTTCTGCTTCTTGCTTAAACTGCACTAAGTCCAATTTTATCTCTCTTTTTCGCAAGAGAGAGGGAGATAAAGTTGGTGCACACTGAGTGCAATTTAGCCAAGAACCAAAAAACGGCATCACATTTGTCTGCCATATTTGCACTGGGGCCTAGCAAAACCAGCACGAGCATGTTGAGGTAGTGCCAAAATAACTGCACTCAGTGCTCAGTGCGACCTCAGTACAAACTTGATCATAATTCAAACACTTGCCACTGTCCACTGTCCCAGTGCACACTGAAAATCTAATCCGAACATTCAACACTGTTTCCGTGCTATTATAGAGTGAACGTTTTTTGTAAACAGCACGTTTTGCTTCTGCCGTATGACTGCCGTTTGACTTACAAAAACAAAAACGATGAAATTGGTAGCCACAAGACTCTTTTGTGTACCAAAAAAAGAAATTTTAAAAAAGCTTCACGGAAAATAATTTTTTGACAAAAACCGCAAATATCAAGCGAATTTAAAAATTAGAATAAGTGGGACAAGAACCTTTTAGCAGTTAAAAATTAGAGCTCAAATTTGCCGAGTATTCTCTTAAAAAAACTAAGTATGTATTAAAAAACTAGTTTTCTAGGAACGCCTTTATTCCTGACTAGTGATAGAGTTCCGATCATTGATTACATAGCAATGACCACACCAACAAGGTCAAAATTTGTTTTTCGACAACCAAAACTTTCTTACATCACAAATGTTTTTACATTACCTTTTAATAAATTCGTCTGGTATGCCTGTTTTTCACTTGTTATTATGATTAGTGTGAGTTTATTTATTGTGATTAAATGGGAATGGTATAAAAAGCGGCATTATCATGTTGATAAAAAATGTGTAAGTGTTTAATGTTTAATTAAAGTTATTCACGCGAATTATGGTTTTAATTTTAGGAGCATGAGTCTGAAAATGAGCTTCAAGATTCATTTTTGGAAGTTCTAACGTTGGCTTTGGGAGCAGTTTGTCAACAAGGTGCAAGTTCTGTTCCATACGACGTTTATGGAAGAATAATAACGATTTTATTATTCACTTCGTTTATGTTTCTCTACGCGTCTTATTCTGCTAATATCGTAGCTCTACTTCAGTCATCATCAACTAGCATTCAGACGTTGAGTGATTTGCTTCATTCACGCCTGGATGTTGGTGTGGATGATACAGTTTTTAACAGATTTTATTTCCCTGTAAGTTATAATTTCGATTTATTATTTAATTTCAATTTCGAGAATCATAAGAAAAAAATATTTTACAGAATGCGACTGAACCGATACGAAAGGCTTTGTATTTAGAAAAAGTTGCTCCACCTGGACATGCACCAAAGTATTACGAAATTCAAAAAGGAATCAGATTGATGCGAAAGGGTTTATTCGCTTTTCATGTAGAAACTGGAGCTGGTTACAAAATTGTTAGTAAGTATTCTGCAAATCACTAAAAATGTTGGCCGTAATAAATTCGTAATGTTTAGGTGAAACTTTTAAAGAAGATGAGAAATGTGGATTAGAAGAAATACAGTTTTTGCAAGTGCCAGATCCATGGCTTGCAATTCAAAAAAATTCGTCCTATAAGGAAATGTTAAAAATTGGGTAAATTTTTGTATATATGCCATATTTAAAGTTTTTTTTTAACAATTTTTAGATTTAGGAAATTACAAGAAAGTGGTTTGCAAGAACGTGAAGTTTCGCTATTGTACACAAAAAAACCGCAATGTATGTCGAGAGGAAATAGCTTCATAGGAGTAAGTATGGTTGATTGCTATCCAGCAGTAGCCATATTCTTCATAGGAGTTGCAATTTCTTTTTGTATATTTTTAATGGAATTAATGATTCATCGCTACCGCTCTCAAAGGAATATGAGTAAAGTGGAAGTATTTACAAATTGAAATTGTAAACTTTTTAAACCTAAAATTTATTAAAAGTAGGTACAATAATAATTCTGTAAAATATGATCAATAAATTAATAATTGACATTTATAATTTGGAAATCGATCTGATATATTTTAACATTAATACTTTATAAAAATTCACATTTACTAACTATTTAAATAGGTAATCCAAGTCTTTTTAAATCTTTTAAAGGTGGTAAAGGTCTGGAAGGCCACACATTTACATTTTTTAGTAAGTTGGATTGATTCTGCAGAGTTTCTAGTTGTACTACGTATGGGTAAACCCGCTGCTCAATCCACTCTGATATGGTATTATTGTCGAAAACTAAATTCATGGCGTCGTAAGCTGAGCGTGCGATTGAATAAGCCCCATGGAGCACTCGTGATAAATCAAGCGTTAATTCATCGACACGTAGAGGGAGGCTGTAATTATGACGTATGTTATAATCCGTAAGCCAACCTTTACTCCTAGTTGTAACTTTGAGAAAATCTAAAACTTCGTTTTCCATCACGTTCAAACGATAAGTTAAACGGAAAAATGGGCTTCCTGGAAACATGCATCTTCCAAGCTTATCCCACAAATGCGGATCCAAATCAAGATTTATGAATGGGCTATTTCTGCTGTTGTACTGCGGACAACTCAAAGCGTTTAAAAGAAGTCCTCGCAAGGAAGAATTAAAATAACCATGAGTTACGGCCACTAAATTTATAGCCAACGAAGGTATCGCTGCAGGAAATAGCTCGCAGAGAACGGCAAAATGGTCATATCTTTGCCAACCTGTTAAAGCAATCCCACTTAATCCCTCTTTAAAAATACGGGTTTGCTGCGACATTACATCCAACCACCTCAGGTTATTTTCTAAATGCCGCCGTGCATCAGGAACGTATAAAGTTTCACCAAAGGCCCCTTTGAAAGCGGACGCAGCCCAAGCGGTTTTGAATACCACACCAAACTTATCCCAGACCTGCGGTTGAACAAAGCGGTAAATATCCTCGGCGTACACCCATATCATAGGATCTACTAAATTCCCCAATTGCACATCCAGCATTGTTTGGGTATTCATATGCCGCAACATATCATCCCATATTATACAACGAACTTTTGGGAACTTTTCATGAACAATATTAACCACGTTTTGTACGTGCCGCAGGAAAAGATTATCGTGTAATTCCAGGCGGCATAACTCGCATTCTCCCATTTGGAAAACTTCATCACAGCCTATATGAAGATATTTTGTAGTTGCGTGCAGCTCCATCACCTAAAACCATATCATTATAAAAATCGGTATTAAAAATCTCCGGAGAACGGAAATAAATAGGATTGACTTTCATCGGGAGATTAAATTTCAATTTTAAATATAATACCTGCGATATCATTTCTGAAATAAAATCCAGTGAAGCATTTTTGCTTGGACATAAAGCTTGAGGGCTGTTAGGTACTTCGCGTATGCTTAAAAAATCGGATCCTTTTAAAGCAAACTCAACATGCCCAAAAGTTTGCACTAAAGGTATCACATCCAATTGAAGTTCCTGCGCGAAAGTTAACATTTCTTTAAGTTCCTGCTTTTTGTATGCATTTTTTGCGCGTATGTTCTTTAAAGCTCCTTCGTAAGGAAACATGTCTTCATATTCTACAATTAATAATTAAGATATTAATTAGTATTGGTGGTAATAAAATATTTACCTAAAAGTATTCCTGTGGCGCCTAAATTTTTTAATAGCGTTAAAATTTTCTTAATATAAGAAAGTCTAGGTGGTGCTCCTTTTAAATCAAAATGCACAATTCTTCTTTTAGGAACGTAAGGGTTCTGTGAATCTAGACTAACGTAAGGTATACCTAATTGTTGTTCATTTTGTTCTTGTTCCGCGCGTTTCGCGGCGATTTCATCCCTTGTAGGTTGTTGTAAATTCGCAAGTCGATCCAAATTTTCCCGCGCCGTCGCTGCTTGCTGCCACTCAACATTTTGTTGCGTTTCCAAAAATATCACATTGTTCTTCAAACTCAACTGTTCTTTCTTTTGAATTTTATTAGAGTACTGTAGCCCTATTATTATGATTGTGAGTAGCAGCACGGCTGCTATGAGGGTGGATTTTTTTCTCCATGCCGTTAAAAGCAGGCGCTGTGTATATGTGTTCATATTAGAGGCTGCTTCAAGCCATTGTTAAGGGTAGTTTTATTTCATTTTGTTAATGGGATTATTTATCACAAGTGTTTCTAGTAATTCGTACTTCGTAGTCACATTTTAATTTAATTTGTACACACTAAACGTGTTTATTACTAATCCTAGACGTAGACTTTCACCTCACAATTTTGCACCCTTCTATTTCACGTCAATGATTCGCGTGCACTCACCTCGGCGCTCGGCGTCCCTCGCAAACATTCAATAAATGACCTGCGCACGGGGTTACGCAAGCGACAAATTAAAGTAGAGACTTTATTAATAACTTGCAAACTTGCCTAGCCTCTCTTGATAAAATGCATCTCAAATACCTAATAGAGAAGGTCGCCAATTCTTCCGTTACTTCTACACACATTCCTATCTCTTTGTTTTCACTTTAAAACACATTAGCGCCTAGCGCCGTGATAAAAGTTTTAAAACTATTTTAAAATTATTGAAATTCGATTGGAACGTGCACGAAATTTACAGGTCCGCTTTAGCCATTAGGCGAACCTGGTCGATCACCTATAGGAGCGCCAAATCTAGGCGAAAAAAAATAATAATTTGGAAATTACCAAGTATTTTTCTATTATTAGGAACGCTGAAAAGGGCCACAATAATTTTCAAATTTTATACAGGGTGATCATTTGAAAACTATCTACCCTAAATAACTTCAGTTTGATAAGATGTATGTATAAAAAATCGGTAAAACAGGTTCATATTTTTAGGAGGGGGAATATTAATGGCGTACAAAAGTTTGCCTTACATATGTCATCCCTTTTGCCACAGCCATCTTGACTTTAAAAGTGACACCTCATTTTAAAGGATTTTAAAAGCAGAATATATTGTGGTATATTTAATTTTAAAATCTGGTCACTTGATGACAACTTAGTTTTATTAGTGGTCCAAATTAATAGTATTAATTCAAATGAGAAATTATTTTTTAAGTGTCCCCAAAGAAAGAAACCCTATGGCGAAAGATCGGGAGACCGTGCTGGCCATTTTATCGGATCTCTTCATCCAATCCATCTTCTCGCAACTCGGTAATTTAACCGCTCTCTTACCGCTAAAACATAATGCTCTATCTTATTTAAAGTATAAACTTTCTTCGTCAATAAACAAGTTTTCTTCCTAATCTTTCATATTGCTGATTTTCTAAATATTCTGTTATAAGAAGATCAATTATGTTTGCCTAAATATCGTTTTCTTCCATAAATATTGGTCCTAATCAGGGGAGGGTGGGCCATAAGGGAAAATGGGGATTTTCCCGGTGGGCCGGTGGGTTAGAGGCCCGTCGAGCCGATGGCCGAAAGAACCGAAAATCTTAATTTATTAAAAAAAATTATTTGCAATAATGCTTCTTAAAAAAGTAAAAAAAAAGTAATATCTCAAAAACTGCTGGAATCATTTTAATTATGTATACTTCTATTATTTCGAGGGCTAGCAAGCAAAAGGTACTAAGTCAAAAAATTGGATTTGCGTAATTTGAATTTCAAAGCTTCATAGGTTCATAGCATTCGAAAAAGTAGTCAGGGCCGCGTTTCCCACTAGGCAAAGTACGCACTTGCCTAGGGACCGCAAATTTAGGGGGCCCGTTTTTGAGATTTTTTAATAAATAATTTATTTTCATTTTGTACAGATCCTATTATAAAAAAATAAATAAACAGAAATGATAAAAAATATAACAAAGTAGAATTAAATTATAACAAAATTTTCTATAAAATAAGAAGTTTAAATCAACATGGTTAAAAAGTGTTTTTAAATAGTACAAGTAGGTGCCAGGCGCCGATTTATATACCGTAAAATAATAGGGCTGAAGCCCAGGGCCCCCTCCTTTTTTGAGGCCCCCAAGAAAGCTAAATTGCAACTTAAAAAAATAAAAAATAACTGCAAACATTTCGGGATAAATCCGTCCCTAGGCAGAATTCTCAAATATATTTAATCGACCGCAAAATTAATTCTGGCGCACTTAGTTATTTGATTATAATATTTTAAAAATCTCTTTAAAGCTTCAAAAAGTAAAATAGTGCAATTTTTACAAAAAACTCATTTTTGTAATGTTTTCTTCTTGGAAACTCGGGTTTATATTTTGTAGTACTATCTAATTTATTCAAATCGACTGCAAAATTAAACTCCAGCTCTTTTGGTTATTTTTTTTATAATTTTTTAAAAATCATCAAGTAAATTTTTTTTAACAGACTTGAGTTTATATTTTGCAAAATTCTCTAATTTATTTAAATTAATCACAAAATTAATTATTCTAGCTTGCTTATTTATTTTTTTTTTTATTTTTTAAAACCATTTTATAGCTTCAACAAGTAAAATTAGTGCAATTTTTACAAAATTTTAGTTTTTTTATTGTTTCCCTTGGATATTTCAACAAACTCGGATTATTATTTTGCAGAATTCACTAATTTATTCAAATCAACCTACAAATAAATTTTAGCTCACGTGGTTATTTTTTATATAAATTTTTAAAAGTCTTCATGCAGCTCCAAACAGTTAAATAGTATAATTTTTAGAAAATCTCATTTCTTTTTAATATTTCCCTTAAAATTTTTCAATAAAGTCGGTTTCACTTATTGCAGAATTCTTTAATTTATTCAAATTAACCCCAAAATTAATTCTAGCTCACGCGGTTATTTTTTTTACAAATTTTTAACAACTTCAACAAGTAAAATAGTGCAATTTTTACAATATTTTAATTTTATTAATGTTCCCCCTGGAATTTTTCAATAAACTCGGATATATTTCTGGCAGGAAAGGAACGGATTTATATTCGGTCTAATAGGACCTCTCTTTTTTTGGGGCTTTTAAAAACCTAAATTGCAGCTTAAAAAAAATTTAAAATTAAGTGATCATATTTTGGGATTAGACTAATTTTGTGGTATCCCGGGACCCCCATAGCAATTTTTGCCTAGGACCCTCAAGTGCCAAATCCGCCACTACAAGGGACCCGCGATTAAAATTAGTGCCTAGGGCCCGAAAAGGTCTAGTCGCGGCCCTGAAAGTAGTTCTAAAGTACTCTTCACAGTGCAGTTTTATCAGTTAACTGGGCACTAGGCCACAATACTTTCACGGGCCCCACATGATTCGTCTAAAACGATTTTTTTCGAAAAATGATCAAAGGGTTATAATGATATTATTTGTATCCGTTTTTTATTTGGATAACCGCTTCTTTTTTGTTTCACTCTGGCCATAGCATCGTTTATATTCACAAATTTTTATTTTTTTAACCGCACCCAAAAATCGAGATTTCGAACTAAAAAGAACTCGCCCCAAATTTTTCTAAAAGAATAAAGGGTTTCTGAAACAGAAATTACGAATTTCTTGTAAATTTAGTTTCTTTTCACTTTAGAAAGGAAAGAATTTCCTGGAATTTAAAGTGATGAGCTTTGAATTATTTTTTATACTTAAATTTTGGAGAAATCGTGAATTTTTGAAATATGCATTTTATTGTAAATTTAAGTGAAACTCTCACAAACTTTAAAAAGTTCTACATTTTACTTAAATCTAATGGAATTTAAATCAAATTTTTAAGATTATCAATGTTATTTTTTCTTAAATTTCAAGAAAACTAATTAATAGGACAGGCTGTCCCATAAATGTCGGAAGACTCTTTAGTACTTTACTGGGAACCCTTGGAAAAATAATAACGTATTGAACAACTTTTTCATTTTTGGAACATCCTGTATAAATTCACAAATTACAATACATTTGAAGATAATTTTAAATTGCAAAAAAACTTTTCTTTTTAGAAATTTACGACATTCGATTCGGATAGTGTAGATTTTAAATAAATGTTATGTTCAAAACAAACAAAAAACACAACATTTATTGTTGGTCGGGCGTCGGGCCCTTTTTGAAAGCGGGTCATAGGCCATTGCCTTTTTGTCCTAATGGGTATAACGGGTCTGACTCTTCAATTAATCTAGATTCTAGATAACTAATTCTTTTTTACAATAATAAATATTAAATCAAAATATGTTATATATTTTTGACTTAGTGCCTTTTGCTTGCTGGCCCACGATTTAGAATAAGTTTTGGTAGTTTCATCCGGATGAAGAAAAAAAGTTTTTTCTTAATTTACCAAAAAATTAAAATAATTTTCACAAAAATTTAATTTTTTTTAAATACCCTCAATCTGAACTAAGAAATGGTGTTCCATTAAAAAATATGTTGATGTTATTTGAGGCAAAACGTTTTCTTTTTTAACCATAAAATGTAGGTAAATTTCAAATTATTATTTCGATTTTCGTTTTTATTCCAAAACCAAACTAGCTAAAAGTCGTTCCAAACTTTAACACCTAACACCTATATCAAGTATTTAATACGTTTAGCTTGATTCTGATTCAATCTTCATTTTAAGATTGTTACTCTCCTCTAAATTTTCTCTGACATGTTCCGAATAGTGGCAATATATTGGATGTTCAATATATTAGAAAAAAATAAGGGATAAAACTGGCACTTTGTATATCTTTTTTTATTCATATCGAAAAATCAAAAATGGGCCGACAAATATTTTTTCCCGGGCCGCTAGTCAGGTGCCAATCCGCCCCTGAGGTGGAAGTCTGTAAGCTAAACGATTGTTTTCGTACAACGAAAATATCGTTTTTTGAATATGTTGCTAAGGTAACGCATTTTGTCTTCTTTCAACAAATACAAAATGTGCATAAGGAAGGGTGATAGAAAATCGGTCACCAAGCAACTTAGTAAACAAACGATTTTTTTCGTTGTACGAAAAGTATCGTATAGCTTACAGACTTCCACCTCTGGTCCTAATTATAGTATCGCTTAAAATTCCAGCCCAAACATTGATTTTTTGAGGAAAATGCGTGGGAATTTCAATAGATGAGGATTTTCATTCGTTATCACAATAACAAGTTTTATGTCTTGTCTGTTGACAAAACCGTGTTGAAATAAAATGTACATTCATCACTAATCACCAAACCAAATACAACGAACAAATATCGGATTTTGGGTAATCATTCGTTTTCAAAATTAAATATTCAATCCTTCTATCGAAATAATCTTCATTAAGTTCATATGAACTAGATGCATCTTATAGGAATGAAATTTGTTTATTTTTAGTACATTTTGAACTGACCATGTGAATTGTTTACTATCTTTGATCTTCCATCTTCCAGAGATTTCAATTTTCGCCACCTTGTTCAGTAATTTTTCCCTCTGTCTCTTTTCATTTAAAACAGAGCCAGTTCGGAAAAAAATGCCACATTTGTATTTTGTATTACTTATCTTTGTTCCTTAGTGTAAACCATTTTAAAGAAATATCGTGTACGTTTTAATAAGTTTTAATGAAGTTTTGAATTTTAATATAATATTCGCTTATTAAGTTACAATACTTTGAAGTACCAAAGTCTAATATTCTATTAGTCAACTACAACTCTTTTTTAATAGTGTGTGTTGTAATTGAAAACTTCGGTGCAATAACCGGTCAAGTCCATTTTTTGTAAATTACCTTTTTTCCCGGAAACCAATTTTTTGAATATCGAACAAGTCCGAGTTTTGCACAAAAATATTTAGTATTTTGAAGTATTATTTTGATCTTATTTTCAAAACGATCTATATAGTTTAAAAAATACGCGTCAATTCGGGCTAACATTGGCTGAAGACTAAATCGTTATCGTCGAACCTATAAGATAGAGTAAAAAAACTGCGATAAAAATTTAAACTTTTTTCAGTTTTAAATGTATAATACTGCCATTGCTTATATAAGCGATTCAAATTAAGGCGATAGGCGGCAAATTTGAGCGCTTGAGTTTGAAATTCTCTTGATATTTGCGATTTTGGTCATACCTTTTTTCCAGTAGAGCTTTTTTAAAATTTCTTTTTTTGGTATAAAGAAGAGTCTTCTGGCTACCAATTTCTTCCTTTTTTGTTTTAGTAAGTCAAACCAAATAATCATACCGCAGCAGTAAAACGGGCTCTTTACAAAAAATGTTCGCTTAGCGGCTCCTTGAAACATTCTAAAAAACTAATTGAAATAATATTTTTTTCCAACGCTAGAAATAAGTTAAGATATAAACGAAGACTTTGATGTTGCGTTTTTTTGTTTTAAATATATTTTTAAACTATTTTGACCATCCCAAAAATTAAGTAAAATTTTAAGAAACTTTTGGGATGCTGTAAAAAATTTAAAAGTATATTTAAAACAAAAAAACGCAACATCAAAGTCTTCGTTTATATCTTAACTTATTTCTAGCGTTGGAAAAAAATATTATTTCAATTAGTTTTTTAGAATGTTTCAAGGAGCCGCTAAGCGAACATTTTTTGTAAAGAGCCCGTTTTACTGCTGACGTATGATTATGTGGTTTCCTGCAAAAAAAATAGGCAACCACTTTTACGATGATGTCAGTAAAAGTGGTTGCCTATTTTTGAAAATTATCTCTCTTGCACCACTTCGAATTAACTGTGCCAGGGTTAGCAACTGATTTGGGGGTGAGTTACTCCAAATCAGATTCTATTATTTTAAAACGACCTCCCCTTCGAGGTATGTAAAAGTGGTTGCTTATTACTGACGTCTCGTAAAAGTGATTGCTTATTTTTGAAAATAATTCCCACTTCGGGTTGCTGCCTCGGTTCCTTCAGGTTTGGGGTGGCAGCACATTTTTTTAACAATTTGCTTAACACTCTTCATCGACTGGCAGAATTGTTGAGCTATGTTATGAGGGACAAACAGCTCAAAAGGGGGTACCGGAAGTGGTCATTTTTTAATACTTCGGTTAAGTTTCAGCACATAAAAAAGATGGCACACTCTTGAGTACATAAAAAACTACTGATTCAACAAAAAAACCCCGCTATATTCTATGAGGGAGACTTTATCTCAATGCAATATTTATCAAAAAGAAATTGTTTTATGTACCTACTTTTTGAAACTAATTTAAAACTAAAAATACCTTTTACTTTGTACTAATTTTTATTATTAATTATTATAATACAATTTATTATATGTACATACAAATAAAAACAGTTTACAAAAATCTTTATTTTTGGCTTAATATTAAAGTAAGTAAATATTCCTTTGGAGTGAAGAAATTTTTTGATAGTATAATAAAAAAATATGGATATTAAATATTAAGTTCACAGGTAGTACACCTAGTAGTAGTAGTAGTCTTCAATTTTTAATAAAGTTTCTTCATCATTGTTCGGAAATAAAGTGATTTCCACCTCTGGAGAAAGCCACGAACATGTAATTTTTATAGGATCTGATTAAAAATATTATTAAAACTTAAAACTGATAATAGTATTAACTGAATACTACTTATAGTAGGACCTGCCAGCAAAGAGGAATTCCAACCTAACTGACATTGAATGAAATCAGCGACGTTGAATTTTCCTACCCGTGCTAGAGAGTTGTATTAGTCTTAGTTCCCACTACAACCCTCCACCTAGTAGTACTAGTCCCTACTACAACCCTCAACAATGGGTAGGAACATTCATCATCGCTGATTTCATTTAATATTAGTTAGGTTGGAATTCCTGTTTGGTGGCCGGACCTAGAGAGTTGTATTAGTCTTAGTTCCCACTACAACCCTCCACCTAGTAGTACTAGTCCCTACTACAACCCTCAACAATGGGTAGGAACATTCATCATCGCTGATTTCATTTAATATTAGTTAGGTTGGAATTTCTGTTTGGTGGCCGGACAGGTAAATTTATTGTCGGCACTAAATGCTTCGGTATGTGGGTTTCCTTGGGTAGATTCCCTTCAAAATGACTACCGCAGACTCGTTTGTATTCAAAAACATCTTTTGGAGTCATTAACAGTTTCAGTCTCGTAATTGGGAAATTTCTTTAGATGATTTGTACAATTATTAAAACGACACCTTCTAGGCATTGGAAATATTTTAATCAATTTTAATTTCATAATTTGTGACTAGTAAAGGTGAGTTTATGCTGAACTGACCACTAACAATTAAAAAGATAAATGCATTCAATTGCATTTGACTGATTATACTGCCACTAACAACTAAGCATTATAATTATAATAATTAGGAGCTGCTAGTGGTTCTAAAAATACGCATGCTTGATCTTAAAAGTTGACAGTGCCCGTTTAAATTTTTGCCTCTGAGCTACTTAGCGGAAAATAAATTCGCTAGAAAAAATGACGACCCCTTGAGCTAGCGCCGTCACTTAGCGGTCACTTTTGCCAACCGCTAAGCCGGCGCTGCTCTAGCGCTAGAGCGGTTGAACGCGCCTATTGCTTAACAAATACGAAAAATTTACGAAATTTTATTACGATACCCAGATATTATGTATTCCTTCTATAAACTCGTGTGGGTGTTTTGAAATTGTAAAAATTGAATTTTTTATTTTTGGTGCTATTTATATCGATTATATTTGTTAAATGCTATTATCGGCATTAATTTTTTTCTAAAATTTCACATTTAATTTTATTTTAACTTCAACTTTATTTATTCCAAATTTTACTAAACTTAAATGCTCACACTTTTATTAAAATCTCCAAGTGGCGCACATCGTGCGCCGCGTGCATGCTGGCGTTATAAAAATCCACGTGCGTACCGAAGGGTTAAGAAAAGATCAATTATATTTCAGAAATGCAACCACAACGGTTCACGTGCACAATCACCACCAAAAACTCTCGACTTCCTCATTTTTTATAATTGGTCCTTTCTGAAATACCATTGATCTTTTCTGAAATACAATTGACTATTCTGAAATCGAATTGATCTTTTCTGAAATACATTTGGAAAAGGTGTAGTTACTTTGTTATAATTTCGACATGATTTTGTGTTACTATAAGCGATTTCGAACGGCTTTGGTTCGTCTTAGATTGGTCTGTCAAATTTGGACCAACCGCATTCGAATAACATCTTAGATCTTGGTTCTGGCCAATTTAAGCTTGGTTAACCGAAATATGAAACGTGGTCGGGAGCACGGTTCTATCTTTGGTTATTCACCTCATCTCTTTCTATCGGTTCAAATGGGGAAGAAAGAACCAAAGAAGCTGTCAAATTTTTGTTTGACCACTAACCAACCAAAGAAACCATTCGGAATTGAATTGACCACAGTCATTTTAGCTCACTTTGTATAACTACATTCTACAGGGTGTCCCATTTTTATTAATCCAGCTGAATATCTTGGAAACTAAGCGATATCCTTAAAAATGTTTTAGACAAATATTATAACATTTCGAGGGGGACATTTAACAGTACCATGGGTTTTTAATTTTTATGGGATTTTATGGTGTTTTTATGGAAAAACATTTTTTTTAAATGGGAACCCATAATTTTTATTGTAGATTCGAAATCTTTAAACAATAATAAGCAACTTTTGGTTGAACAATTTTTTAGAAAATTTCAATTTTTCGTGATATTCACCAAAATAATCATCAATTTTGAGATTTTCGGTTCAGTTTTACTAGAAAACTAAAGCTTTTAAAGAAAAATCGCAAGAGGCAAAAATGATCTTTATGATGATCTTTGAGCTCTTTAATTTTAATATTAAAAAAATAATTTTACATTTTCGTAAAAAAATAATTTTTTTTTAAATAAATTGAAAAAAAAAAATGAAATAAATTTAAAAAACTTTTTACTGGATTTTCTAAATCTTTACATTAATTTAAACACTTTTTGCCTTTGGGGATTTTTCTTAAAAAAAATTACTTTTCTAGAAAACCTGAATCGAAATCTTAAAATGTCTGTTAATTTTGGCGAATATCATGAAAAATTGAAATTTCCTAAAAAATATTTTCAACCAAAAGTTGCTTATTATTTTTTATGGATTGTGAATCAATAATAAAATATATAGGTTCCCATTTGAAAAAAAATTTTTCCCCATAAAATCCCATAAAAATTAAAAACCCATGGCTCAATTATATGTCCCCCTCCAGCCGGTATAATTTTTGTCTGAAACATTTTTAATGAAATCGCTTAGTTTCCAAGATATTCAGCTGGATTAATTAAAATGGGACACCCTGTATATTATAGATGCTACAAAAAATTTTCTGGTAATTATAGTCTTTTTCTCCGATCCTACCATATTTTCATGAAATCTTTAGAACCATTTACTTAGATTACTAAGCGTCTATGTAAAAAAATAAACATGTAAAATACAAGAAGTTTTCACATACATACCTGTAAAAAATGATTGCGCTTTTCTTTAAAAATTTGCTATAAACCACATCAAAAGAAGAATATTTTCCACAACGTATACAGTACGCTGAAATAGTCGCTGCACTCTACACGTTGTTAAGAAGCACTTGTTAGTACTGTCAGCCCCTGAAGATAATTTCCATTTAGCACTTAAATTTGAAAAAAAAAGTAATCCTTTGCATATGAATACTTTTTATTTCATAATCATAAAGTTAATGTGTTAGTACAAAATGTAAAATTAGTTGTTACTTTTATCCTTAATGTTTATCCTTATTTTAAATGTTCATTTAACCACATCATAGTAGCAACTATCTCATCCATTTCATTAGGAAGGGAAGAAATGCTATGGTTATCTTCATATAAACGCATCCTGTAGACAAAAATAGGAAAAGGGATTAAGGTGCGCTTAATTTTGAAAATTTTAGTACTTACGCAACATTGACATCATTAGATTTTAAGATGTGATAATATTGAATGCCTTGAAATGGTGGCACCCGTAAGTCTTTAGTTCCAATATGAAGAAGTGTAGGCGCTTTAACTTTATGAGCATGCACCATCGGTGAACATTTTCTTGCAGCTTCCAAAAATTTCTCGTTTTCTTTACCAACTTGTGTGTACTTCAAATTACACAAGGAAAAACCCCTAAAAATACAAATTTTAAATATTTTAAAAATAATTAAATTCAATTCTGGGCAAAAAAATTTAAAGGCCTTTAAATTTAAATTAGTCACTTACCAATCAGGAATATCAGTGGCCATATATTTTGAAGCTATATCAATGACTGGATTAATCGCTACCACTGCTTTAAACATTTCAGGATATTGGCCACTTAAATGTGTAACTAAAAAGCCTCCATGTGAACCACCAACCAATGCAATTCTGTTTTGATCAAGGAATGGAAACTTGGAAAGTGCGGATTTTGTTGCTAGTACACAGTCAGCAACATCACTTGTACCAATGTGAAACTTTACTTCACTAGGTTTATTAAAAACACCACAAAGGAAATCAATTGTTGCTTGACCAGCACCAATTGAACCTCTATAATTTACAAACAATACAGCATAACCTGCAACAATAATGTTTTTATATATTGATCATTTTTAATTTTTATAAACTTTTTTGTTTTTATGAAAGATTTAAGAGAATGAATTATACGAAGTTTGATTTAACAAATCATTTTAAAAAATGGATTTAAAAAAAATTTAGAGATCGTAAAAAGGGATAGAAATTCCATCCTTTTGTGGAGATTCATAGCAAACTATAAGCGAATGACTGATAACACAGGTCTGCAAAAAATACTTCATAAAAATTATTTTAATTTTGAAATCTGATTTTGATGTAATTTTTAGTGCTGATTTCAAAAATGATAACCATTTTTTTCAATCATGTAAGGTTATACTTTACAAAAACGTTAAATTTGATCAAAATTGATGAAAAAGTCTTGTTTACTATAATCTATATTTATTTTATAACCTTACTTATAGAAAAATAATACAAACTTAAGTAAAAATAGGAAAAATAATGTCGGTAGGGAGAAACGGAAAGCAGACAAGCGTCACAGAGCTAGGAAAATGGTCTAAACTGATGTTTACTAGTTTTAATGTTTTTACCAATCTGATATTTTATTTTAGGCAAATGTTTTTTATTTTGATTTGTGATTCCTTCTAAAGTTTTTAACTTTACCAAATGATTATTCAAAATGTACAAACTTATGTTTAATCCATATAAATACTTATATTGTATTATCCTATTTATTAAATTCGTAAAAATTAGATATGTTTTTGTGGAAAAACTGTACGTGATACAAGTTTTTCATTATTTTTCCATTAATCAGTAACCAAAAAACTATAAAAATCACCCATAACATTCAAGACGATTTTTTCATCGTTGACCTGTGTAATAATGCGGACCGCAAAAGCGCGCGAGTTTTGGACGAAAACTCGTTACAAATGATAAAACCAAACATTACGTTCTACACTATATTTTAAGTTTCCTACTTCAGATTTTCAAACTTTTTTAAACTAAATGATTTTTTCACTTTTCCTAAAAGTTTTAACGCGTATTTTTCAAAATGCATTGATTTAAAATTCACATAAATTGCTTGATAAGAAAACATAAATTTTCGAATTTTTTAAAGGTTAGAGAAATTTGCTTACCGTGATCCAAGAACATTGCAGTCTGTAATAAAAACCGATTAGCATAAGCACTCTGTGGTCCCCCATGAGGGCACACAACAAGAGGAATTTTACTGTCACTAACATGTGGACCCACATACATAGCAGTAAAAGTACCTACGAATAATATATTTTTAAAATCAAATTATAAAACAGGTTTTCTAAATTTATACTTATGGGATGAGCTTTATCGTGTTTTAAATCCATGTAAGTAACTCCATAGTTTTCTGCGTTCATTAAATTTGTAGTTTGTTTATTAAGTGAATGCCAAATAAACTGCTGATTTTCATTTCCTGCTTCTGGAGCTTTAGTAACAGCAAGAATATCTTGCGAAAAAAAATTACGCAATACAACTACAATATTATCATCAAATACATCAAGAACAGACATACTCCCATCGCTTTTCAATAACGTTATTGTATCATTTTCTAAAATATTAAATCACTTAAATAATAAATAGCTATTATAAAAAACTATTTACCTAAATTTATAATATAAGAAAGAATAGCATTTTTTTGATTGGTTGATAAAACCAATCTTCCATCATTGGTCCAGCAGCGTGTTGGAAAACTTGTGTTGTATAAACCATAAAATTCCCCATTAATTACTTCTTTACAATGATCAATAATTGGAACTTTAATTTTATATTGATTCTAAAAAATGATTCATTTATAATTCTATTTATTTTATGTTTATGTTGTTACTTCAGTTAAAGGTAGGGAACATTGTACGAGCTCCATGCATGCATGATGTGGTCCTCCCACATTTCTTTGAAGCCATATCAAGCTTTTTCCGTCAGGAGTGAAAATAGGTGATTTCACCGACTTATTTTTAAGAGTTATTTGTTCTGAAATTGTAATTTATCAAAAAATTATATTATTAATAAATTAACTTACTGTAATTTCCAAATAAATCCAAAGAAAATATTGTACTTGGCCGATTTGTACAAAATATCAACCCTAGTTTTCTAGGCTCAATTTCATAAGCAACGCCAACGATATAATCGCCTGATGGACTCCAAACCGGTTTTGCAACACAAATATTTTCAGGTACTCCTTCCAATACAGAAAACTCATCACTAGATATATCATAAACCACCAAAACTGGATGAACTTTTCCAGCCAATTGTTCACCCCAATCTTGTCTATATTCATCAAACTAAAACAAAATTGAATCAATTTTTAAGCTCCGAAAGAAGGAATTTTAAAATTTCAAAATATAAAATTTATTTTAGAGAACTTATATTATTTCGTAAGTTTAAAAAATTACCTTGTAGACATCATCCTGTTTTTCTTTAGCATCTACAGTAGGTGGTCTTTTATTAATAGGGAGTTTTTTGGGAACTTTTTTCTCAGCAACATATAAAAGTCTGGCTTCACCAGGAGCCCACTGCAATGATCCGAACTCGACTAAAAATTACTAAAAATGAGTACTATTTTATTTTTTTTGTTTTAATTACTTATTTACCATCAGCATAAACTTTTCCATGCAAGTTATGTGCAGTTAAATCAATTGATCTGTATAAATAAGATTTTTGCCAAATTTCTAACAATTGGCTAGTGCCTTCTTTAGTCTCTACTTCTCTAATTACAGCCCTGTATTTTTCAGAATTAGAAATTAATGCACATATTCTGAAAAATAGAAAAGTATTGATCATAAAGTGAAATTCTTCTTGCTAAGACGTTTTACACATGTATTAAAGAGTTAAATCTGCTATTTAAGAGCATTCTTTCCTAACCCGCTTGTTCAAAATCGTCTTCCTCAAAATAAGTTATATCCTTTTAGAACTAGTACCCTATAATAATACAAACAATTTTAAAAACAATGCATATCTTACCGCCCCTTTCCGCTGCCCACAAATCCAATAAACAAAATTTTATGTGCAAAACGACAGATACTGCACTCCATGCAGCACTTTTATTATTTAATAAATTATCATAAAAAATACTTAAATGTAGATAAATGTATGTTCTACAAAACGGCGCAACCCGATTTTCAATATCTGAAAAAGTTCCGCTACAATATTCCAATAAAATTTGCATAAAAACGCCATTTTTAAACAAAAACTATAAAAAATGTGTATTTTTTTTAAAAAAAGCTTTGCACCGTTTTGTAGATTAATTATCACATTTTTACATTCTGAAAGAATTATTTTAAAATAATAATTTATAAGGGCTGTAGAAGTAGTCCAGTAAACCTCAAAATAGCCTTTACAATGTTAAGGAAGGAATGCTCCTAAGAGGAAATATAACTGAATGTTTTTTAATTCTTCAATTTATACCTATATTATAAAGTTATTAAAAAGACTCGAAATGGAAGGGAAATTGTTGTAAAATTTAACATACTCAGTGCTGATATCAATAGGAGGTGCTTCATGTACGTCATTTTTTGCGTTATTAAGAAAAAGAGTTTTCAAAAACTTGCTAGGCTTTCCTCTTTCAAAATTTCTCTGGGACCAAACTGAATGCAAAATCCGCCCATTTTCTAGTAAACGAGCTCCTAACACGTCTGAAGTTTGGCCTATCCTTTTGTAAAGCCTCACAAATTCATCTTTCTGGAAGACAAAAATAAAAATTATTATTTGATACATATCGTCCCCTTAATTACAAAAGAAAAACTAACTGATATTTTATATTAAATGCAACTAATTACTTCAATTGAACCTGGTACCTAGTTGTTTAGCTGTTAGCTATTATCATATCTTTCGATTGTAAAAGTCACTAACTCATAAAACGACATAAAGTGTAAGAAATATGTGAAAAAAATAAGTAAAATGTAGATTTATAAATTGCAAATTTATCTTTTGGTTTCATTATCTCAATAGTAGCAAAATGTCAGTTAGTGACTTTTCAAAGGAAGGAGACAATATTTAAGAATTTATATTTAAAATGTAGTCAAGAACGTTGCAGAATACAGAAAAACATTTTTTTCTACTCCTGTAAAATTTGTCATAAATTACGCTTTTAAAAAATTCAGTTCTATAGCAAAAAACTAAAAGGGAAAATTTTGTTTCTCATTTAAATTTCTTCGATTTTCCAAAACTTCAAGTTTTTATTGTATTAAGTATTATTAAAAATAATGAAAATATGAGTCGAAGAAATTCACCTGAGATAAAAACGATCCCGTCTCTGAACAGCTTTGTATTTATTTAAATAAAAAAGTAATTTTATGATACAATTTGAGTTATTAGTGCAATATCAGATAGTCCAAAACTCAACTGTTAAGGTGTGTTTTGCTAGCGACGATTTGGACGACGGAATCGTCGAGCGGAATACTTTGCTTAGCAACAGCATAAACGACACGTTGCTAAGCAAAATATTCCGCTCGGTGATTTCGTCGTCCAAATCGTCGCTAGCAAAACACACCTTTACCGAGATACAGGGTGTAGAAATCAGTAGTTTTTTTAGTTTTACTTTTTATTTATTTTCTCTCGATTGGCGGAATAAAATTTAATAGAAACGGGTCAAGGTCACCCATTTTTTGAATTTATTTGTAGTCCAGTAATTTGGTAGTTTTACCTGGAATGTTTTCCAGGAGTTTTGAAAATGGGTAATTTTATAGATTTCGATGTGCTCTTTCCGTATTTCAACTTTGCCACCTCGTATCTTCCTCGACGCCATATTGGAAAAATTGGGCCTAAAAGCAGTTTTTGGACTCATTTTACGATAAAAACATTTATATTCAAAATTAAACTAGAGAAAATACCTAAAATTTATGTAATAACCTTTTTTTCGTGAAATCAATAGTTTTGGCGTACGAGCGCCGCAAAGTGTACTTCAACACGTGTTTTGGCCAAAAAACTCATTTCCATACCACCTTGAGCTTATTATAAGTTTTTACCGAACGTAAATACTGTGAATATTTTTAAAAATGTTTGGTTATAATTGGTTAATAGTTCTTTTGGAAAAAATTCGCAAAATGTTGTCAAAATTTGCTACATATATGGCCCTGGACGCGCCAATTTTGAACCGAAAATTATAATTTTTACGGAATTTGTTGGGGGAGGTGACGGTGCGAATCTTAAGCTATTAAATGTCCCGGTGGTGCTAAAAGATATTAAATATTTTGTGAAAAGTGGAAAAATTTCAAAGGGTAATTTTGGCTACATTTTCAGTCATATCTCAATAACGAAAAAAGATAGCGAAGTGATTCTTTCTTTGTCATAAAGCGGACCTTGAAAGCTTTCAGAGAAGGTGTATTACATAGGGGTGAAATAGAATTTGAGGGGATTATTAGTGATTAGACCGAAAAGCGTTAAAAATTGCGACTCTTTTAAATGGGATCTTACAAAAATGTTGCGTTATTTTTGCGAAATTCAAAAAACCCTATGCGTAGGTGATTTGGGTTCGAGGAGCACATTCGACTGAAAATTGAAAATCGGTTTTTTAACATGTTTTCATGGCCCGACGGGAGCCACTCACCCCTAAATTCAAAATTTCGACTTAATTTAGGCATAACTTCCGAACACCATCTAAAATGAAAATTTCCTACGCACTACCATTTATCATAAAATGAGTCGGAAAGGAGATAATATAGTCAAAAAACTGCTTTTAGGCGCCATTTCTCCAATATGGCGGCGCGCGCGGCAAACATACGAGGTGGCAAAGTTGAAATTCAGAAAGAGCACATCAAAATCTATAAAATTACAAATTTTCAAAACTCCCGGAAAACATTCCATGTAACCCCCTTTCTTACTCCCAAATGACTGGACTATTGGTACGCTAATGCAAAATGTTATAATTTTGTTTGGATTTTTAAAATATTCATTCAATTTGGCTTTAGCTTATTTCATTGTTATTTTTGTTTTTTTTTTGTGTTATATTGGGGTTTTCCCGTTTAAGTGAAATAAATAAATAAATTTACCGTAAAAAAGTGCACCTGTTAAATTTCGATAGAATTAGTGGTATTTCTGAAATTTCCAATTTTATAATCCAGTGAACTTGCTAGAAACACAATTTTAAATTTTATAAAAATTTAAAATTGAGAGATTCTGACATTTTATTTTATTTAAAACACCGAGATAATGTTATACTAATCCACTTTTTCATCAACGATTTCTGATGTAGACAGTTAATCGTTTGTTAAATTCTAAATTCACATTCAAGGCAACTCTCACTCTATAAATGATCATCCCATCCCCGTATACTATAAAAACGTGCGTGACCTAAACACAAAAAACAAAAGGTTTCAATAATAACATATTAAACTGTTATTATTCTGCTTACTAAAACCTGGCTTACCGATGCTGTTAATAACAATGAACTCTTTAGTAATAACTTCTCAGTATATCGCGCTGATCGTAGGGAGGAGGTGTCCTAATTAGAGTCTGTCATATGTACGTCTCGAGGCAAATAACAGTTCCGAATGGTATTGACATATCTATAGATTTTTTAGCCTATCGTATATCAGTTGGTCACTTTACTATTACTTTCATATGCTTACATGAGTCGTTAATTTTGAAAGTGAGAAAAGTCCACTTTTCGTATTTCTAGATATTTAATGTTTTGCAAAATCAATGCCATTGAAATACTGTTAACAATATAAAACAACAGTAACAAATTTGTACTGATATTGAGTCGATTTTTATTTTAAACGATTAAAACATGAAGTTAATCTCAATATGTAATAGGACGTAATTCAATTCTACCTAAATTTATATCACTTCAACTTCATTTTTTAATACAACCTAAATTATTATCAGTTCAACATAATTTAATTTACTAAGTACACATATTAATTATTTTTGTTACATGTAGTTGCCTTGTAATTGGAATATTGTATTCTGTTCGGTAAATGAAATGAAAAACCAAGTGCACAAATCCAACATTTTCCTAAAACTTATTTCTTAAGTCTGCCATGTGCATAAAAATGTCTCTAAAATGCTTCGTTTTTTATGCAGAGTTGGACCACCTGTAACAGCCATTTATTTTGAAAACTATCTGCCGAACATAGTTTGAATTACCACTGAGTTATTTGGTACACATCTTATGTTCCAGATTTAAGATAATTTTATATTTTGGTTTTGTTGTTTGAATAAATTTTGCATATACTTTTGGCACTCTCTCCCCAAGAAGTCTGAGGTCCTGGATATCACCAAAACAAAAATTGTATTATCCTTTTTTAAATCTTTTTTCCTGCTATTTATGTAAGCTATCCGCAAAATGGTGAAATAATATTCTGGTTTAAACAGATTTATTTGTGTTACAACAGAATTTAGAAAAATAGAGCTGCCACAGTATTGATCAACAGAGAACAATGTAATGGACTTATTATTTTATTCATAGGATGAAAATTTCCTTCACATTTAGTGGTTGAATACATATTGATTAGTAGCCTCAGCTTTCAAAAAGATTTTATATGAACCGGAGCAAAATATTTAAGAATTTCATGAACCTGAACAGCGGTCTGGATAACTCTAGTACATTACCAGCATTGTCCTGAATAAAATGTATTAAAGTTTCATTATTTTTTCCAAATTCTTAACGTAATTTCCTTATTTTTTGTAATACTTTGCTGGAATTTCTAAAATCTCTAGTTTTGGCATACAAAATGAAATAAAATTAACAAAATGAAAAAAAAACGGAACCAGAAGATTTTCAATAAATTCACGAACCGGAACACTGTTCCGGTTAGCTCCCGTAGGTTTCGAGGTCTAATATGTAAAAAAGATATAAAAATTCATTCTTTTTCTCCAAATTCTTAACATAACTTCCATATTTTTTATTTGCTACAATTTGAAAGATCTAGTTTTGGCGTATAAAATGAAATAAAATTAATCAAAAAGAAAAAAAAAACCGGAACGAGAACAAGATTTTTAATAATTTCACGAACTGGATCGGTGTTCCGGTTAGCTCCAGTACGTTTTGAGCCCTAACATGTAAAAAGGGGTATTTAAGTTTCATTATTTTTTTCCAAATTACAGTTGAACTTCCATAACTCGAACTTCTATAGCACCAAATTTTCTATATTTCGAATTTTTTACGAAATTTGAGCATCTACATAGCATTTTACATGAAAATTTGTATCTATGCCTGGAATTTCTATAACTCGAATTTTTCTACATCTCGAAGAAATATTTGAAAATTTTGAGATTGATTAACTTCCATAACTCGAATTTCATGCCTTGATATTATGTATTTATTCATTTCCCTAATATTCCTATGTGCCATTAAGAATGCGCGGCATGTCATTACAACTCATTACAATGAATCTTGTAGGATGCTTAAATTTTGCCAAAGTTTTCTTTAAACAATAAACTAAATTAATTGTACTATGCACCAGTGTGATGTGTTTTACTGAAATTTAAAGTGGCCTAATTAGTTCACTGTTTACTGGAGTATTTTACAAGACTTTTTTTCTCAAGCATGGTGTGATAACCTTAAATACAAAGGATATCAATTGAACTCATATTTTTCCTTAAACACTAAACATGTCATTTGTTTGTGCAACCTGCAACATTAAAATAACTCCAACGTCTTACTCCATCCAGTGCAATGGAGATTGTAGTAACTGGTTTCATTCAAAGTGCGTGGGACTTTCCAAGACAGTACAGCATTCCTAAAAGAGTCTAAAAAGAAAAATGGTGACAAATGGATTTGTAATCACTGCACCCCCGGGGATGTGGATGAAGATCTGAATGTAACATTAGATGGTCAATGCAAGATCTAGGCAATAATTCAAACATCGAGAACATTTTCCTTAAGCATTTTAATGCATTCAAGACTGAAATACAGGGCTACTTAAAAACTTATGAAGATAAGATGGCAACTATTGTAATGAGGCTTGATAAGGTGGAAAATGAAAACGAATTCCTTCTAAACAAATTAGTGTTATGAACAAAAACCAAGCAGGTGCCAGTGATGAAGTTATAAATGAGATTTTAGATCGACAGAGAAGGGAATCAAACATAATCATATTTAACATACCAGAACCAACAAATGAGGATAAGGATGCTGCAAACAATATGGACAAGGCGACCGTTACAGAAAGTATTGTGAAGATTACACCTGATGCATTACCTAAAGCTGTTATTAGACTGGGGAAAAAAGGTAATAGACCCAGACCTGTAAAAGTTGTATTTTAGAATACATCGCAGGCTATTAACATCCTTAAAAATAAAAACAAATTTGATGCCTTTAAAGTTAAACCGGATCTTACCCTAAAGCAACATGATTTCCTTACCAATACAGTAAATGAACTTAAAGCTCGCCAAGAAGGTGGTGAAACTAACTTAAGGCTAAGATACATTAATAATGTCCCGAAAATCGTCCAAGAAAACTAATGTGCTCCCAACAGATACAAAACAAATTTAAATTGTCTATATACTATCAGAATGTGGAGGGCTTAATACCAAGTTAACTCAATTCAAACTGGCTACTGAAATAATTGACTATGACCTTTTGTTTTTAACAGAAACATGGCTTAAAGATAGTGTGAATAGCTCTGAGGTGTACTCAAGTAACTATGTTGTTCATCGAAATGATAAAAACCATTCTAGAGGTGGTGGGGTACTATTGGCTGTAAGCAATAAATTTAAATCCATCTCTGTTCCTGCCCTACTACCTGAAGATATACCTATTAATTTAGTCACTGTCAAAATTATGCACAGCAGTCATAGTATATTCGTTATATGTGTTTATATTCCTCCCAATATCTCATCTGATTTATACATTAACTTTTTCAATTACATTGAATCGCAATTCTAGAATCAAGATGTATTAATTATAGGTGATTTCAATCTTAGTGAATGGGAAATGCAAGCAACAGTAGAACTGAGGCTTTCAAAAAATTTTTGGACTTTAATGACTTTATACAACATAACATCTGTCTAAATCATCTGGGAAGAACGCTGGACTTCATAATTACTTCCTCTGATCTCCCTTGTAATGTTGTTCTACATCCAGCACCACTTACAAAAGAAGACCTTCACCATCCTGCTCTACATATCGAACTAACAACAAAAAACTTACTGAGTACTAACTTCGAACACCTTAGTAAGAGTTATAATTTTAAGAAAACTAACTTAATTGTTCTCTATGAAAATGTAAGTCAAATAAACTGGGATGCTATTTACCACATTAATGAAGTAAACAAAGCCTGTGATCACCTCTATAATGAACTTTACTCTATTTTTGATAAATATGCTGTTCAAAACAAACCATCCAAAAACAAAAAAGGTATCCATGCTGGTACTCACAAGAAATTATCCGTGAAATCAATATAAAATGTCTAAATCTAAAATATAAAACCACACCAAACCATAACAAATTTCAAGCATCAAGAGCCAAAGTCAACAAATTAATTGCCAGTGCACATGCATCTTTCATTCTTGAAGCAGAATCAACAATTCAGAGAGATAGTAAGAAGTTTTGGTCCATAATTAATACCCTCAAAGATACTACTAGAATTCCAGGTATCATGACGCTAGGAAATGAGGAACTCAACACTCCTCAAACTATTATGGATGGGTTTGCAGATTATTTTCAATCTTCGTATCTCGACTCCTCAAATCATTTCATTCATCAGACTAACCATGACCTACTTGGAGACTACTACGTAAATGAAACAGAAGTTAGATACTACCTTAAGAAACTTCATCCGAAACTAACAATGGGACTAGACATGGTACCTTCATTTTTGTTAAAACACTTAAATTCTATCTTTTGTGCTCCTCTTACGCATATCTTCAATCTAATCCTGAAAACACGAACATTTCCGGAAATATGGAAACAAAGAAAAATATGCCCAATTTGTAAAAGTGAATCGCATTAGAAAATTGAAAATTATCGTCCAGTGGCTCTCCTATGCAACTTTTTAAAAATCTTTGAAGGCATACTACATAGTCACATACACTCAAGATTTAAAAATGCCATTACTCCATCTCAACATGACTTCCTACCTAAAAGGTCCACACAAACCAACTTACTTGGGTTTACACATTTTATATCAAGCCAGATAGAAGCAGGAGATCAGGTAGATGTATTTACACAGACATCTCCAAAGCCTTTGATAGAATTGACCATAAGAAGCTCGTAGAAAAGCTGCACAAATTTGATATCAATGAGAATATAATATTAACAATAAAATCTTATCTATCTAACAGACAACAAGTAGTAGAATATAATGGATGTTACTCTAAGAAACTTTACGCTAGTAGTGGTGTACCACAAGGTTCGACTTTAGGACCTCTTTTGTTTCTACTATTTGTAAACGACATCAATGAACACCTAAACTGCCAGATAGACATATATGCCGATGACATAAAACTCTACCAAAGAATTAAATCAGCTAGTGATTGTGGTTTCCTTCAAGACAACTTAACAAGATTTAACCAGTGGTCCTCTTTAAACTCGCTATCAGTTAATATAAAAAAGTGCGGAGTGTTATCCTTCAGTAAGAAACTACATCCAATCATGGAAACCTACTCAATAGAGAATGTCTCTTTATCTCGTATCACTGCAACAAAGGACCTTGGTGTGTGGTTTGACTCTAAGTTGTCTTTCAATAATCATGTGATTAATTTTACAAACGACTGTTTTAAAACCCTTGGTTTTATAGTGCGGAACGTCACAATATTTTCTTCTCCTGAGACCTTAAAGACTCTATGGAACTCTTATGTATTAAGTATACTCGATTATTGTTCTGTGGTATAGTCTCCATCATTTAATAAGTATAAAAAAGCTCTTGAGTCAATAAATAAAAGATTTCTCAAATACATGTTTCGTTGCAAGCATGGGTATTTTCCATCCTGGAATAACCCATCTCCTTATAATGATCTCTTAATGGAATTTGATGTATTGAGTATTGAGAATAGGCACATATTATCTGCCATGTGCACCCTTTACAAACTAATCAATAATCTTTTGGATGATACGTACCTATCTAGCTTGTTAAATTATCACGTACCAAGATTAAGCTCGAGAAGTTTCATAACATTTTCTTACGAATTTGCACGCAGTCATAATTATTTTAACTCGCCGTTGATTAGAATGTGCAGACTTTATAATAAATCATTTATAGATCTTGATGTTTTTCATCTTACTTTAAATGTATTCGTCGCAATGGTTAAAGAGAAGCTACTTTGTAGAAATGCTATTTGATTTATTTATACCTTATGTTACTTTATTAAAAGATATATTTTTGTTTTTATAAATAAATATAGTTTTTTTCTTATATATCTTTATTTAATTTATAACTACATTGTGAAATTTTTTATCTGTTGGACAATAAATCATTATTATTATTATCTTCGTGGAAACTCCAGCAGTCATAAAATGCAAGCGTACCATAAGTTAAAGAAATTAGTACATTTTCATTTAGTATTTTATTCAAAAGCACACGTTATAGTCGTGAAAATGAGTGATTGTAAAAGAAAGATGAATGCGCTATCGTTGACAGACAAAGTGAGGGTGATCAGTGAAATTGATAAAGGTGTGAAGAAGAAGAAGGATATTGCCACAGATTTTGGGATTCCTCCAAGTACTCTTTCGACAATTATCAAAAGTTGTGAAAAAATCTTGGCCATAGCTGCAAATGATGCAAGCAGTGAGGGGAAACGTATCAAAACCTGCACTTATGAAGATGTCAACGAAGCTGTTCTGGAATAGTTTAAAATGATTCGCAATAAGAACATTTCTATTTCTGGACCAATTATTCGAGAAAAGGTCTTTTTCTTTGCCAAATCATTGGGTTACCCTGATTTCATCGACAGTATCGGTTGGCTCGATAAATTTTAAAAAAGGCATAACATTATTCACAAAGTAATAAAATAAGCGGAGAAGGTGCAAGTCTTAATAAGCATGACTGTGAAGATTGAAGAAACAATATTTTACCAGAACTCATAAGGCCATATCAAGAAAAAGACATTTTTAATGCAGAAACTGGTTTATTTTTTAAATGCTTACCCGATAAAACACTAACATTTTAAAACGAAAAGTGTTTTTGTGGGAAGAATAGTAAGGAAAGAGTTACCGCCATGATCGGTGCCAACATGTGTGGTACCGAGAAACTAAAACCATTGGTTATTGGAAAATCAAAAAATTCAAGAAAAGGAAAAAATTTTTACCCATTACATACAGAAGTAATAAGAAAGCGCTCTTTATGAAGAATGGCTTTTGAATTTGGATAAAAAATTTCATGCTCAAAAACATAAAATCCTTTTGTTTGTGGATAACTGTCCAGCATCCAGCACATCCCAGGATAACCAAGACGCTTACATCTATCAATGTTGTTTTTCTTCCACCAAACATGACATCAAAGGTTCAACCCATGGACCAGGGAATTATGTCAAATTACACTACTGTAAAAGAATACTTAAACAGATTCTAATTGCTCTAGAATATGGAGATGAAACTAGTCAGATTACTCTATGGGAAGCGCTAACAAATTTATCTAAAGCGTGGGACAATGATCTACAGCAGGCAAGTATAAAAAATTGTTTTGCAAAGGCTGGTTTCAAGAAAGAAAGTGAAAATAATTCGAGTGATGAAGATGATACGCCTTTATCACAAATGAAAACATTGTTTTAGTTGTACACGAAAAAAGTTGAGAGTAATGTGTCTTTGGATGAATATTTGGGTATAGATTATAGATAATGATGTAATTGTGACGGACTATCCAACGGATGCCTACATTTTAGACAAAATCAGACAACAAGAAGAAGATCAAGATGCTTCATCTGATGAGACAACTACAACAGTTCAAATTCCACATCCACCTTCCAATAAAGAAATGAGGAATATTCTTAAGAAGTGCAGCGAATATGTATATTCTAAAGACAGAACAACGGATAATGTGTATCATGCTTTACAAACTTTGGAAAACTTTGTAGATAATGAATTTTTTAATCTAACACAATCAAAAATTACAGATTTTTTTAAAAATTAATGTTTTGTGTAAGAATGTTGCGTCTATTTTGATTATACTTAGAATATTATATGTACATATTTATGTATACAATTTTTAAATAAATAAATGTTTGTTTCTATAACTCAAATTTTCTATATCTCGAATTTTTTTTTAAGACCCTTGAAGATTCGAGTTAGAGAAGTTTGACTGTATTAACATAACTTCCATATTTTTTATGATGATTTGTAGAATTTCGATAAAACTATGCGCATATAAATGTGAGTACATGAAAAATAAATATTGAATTTGCAAGATTAATTTTTAGATAAGAGACGAAAGCCAGTTTTTGAATTCTCAAAAATTTAAAACAATTCATAACCAATGTGACCTTCGCTTTTTAAAAATTTCACCTTTTATCGTCTTAAAAAGGCTTTAGAAATAAAAAATACTTAAAATTGAAAATAATATGTAAAACTAATTTATAATACAGTAAAACCTCTATTAATGGCCACCTTCGTAGAACGGCCACCAAAAGGGCCTACCAAAAGATAATCCGTCAGGTAGTTTTACCTCTTCATAGCGTCATATCTTATCAGTTTTATTTAGGAATTTTTAAAAGATAGTATTTATAGTGCGAAATTATTAATCTTTTGGTTAGTTGTATTTGTTTTAATCGTCGTTTGTCTAACCCTTTCACTTCCAGCGGTCACAAATGTACGCATTAAATTTACATAATGTTTATGGGTAATCTAATTTTTTTTGTACAAAATTATTAAAAAATAAGATATTTAGAATTTGGATCAGCAGTCAAAAAATTTGTTTTCCAAAAAATAAAAATTGAGGAGTGAAAGGGCTAACTTTTAGAAGGGGGCTCCAATTTGGAATAGAAATGTAAGTTTCCCAAGACTGAAGGTATGGCACTAGATCAGCTCGTATACAGTTAGTTTTGCAGAGCCAGAAATAAATCATACCAATATCTGGAACTCTAATTAAAGCCAAGTTCTGGAAACAGAAAACTTTAAAGCATCAAATGGATGTTTACAAAATTCATATAATTTAATTATATTTTAATATCGTGCTTTTTATTTTTTTTTGAAATTTCGTTCATACTAAATTTTTCCCGACAACGGCCACCTCTCAATGACGGTCACATATCCATACATTTTAAGTCACCGCTAAGGAGAGGTTTTACTGTATATAAATTAATTAATTAATAAATATTCCTATTTTATTAAATTATTGTATTAATGAAGACATATTTACTTACCTGTTTATTAGACATGTTGCTTATAACTGGTGTAGTTCGAATAGTTCTTATCAAAAAGTTTTTGTTATCGCTGAATAATATAAATTTTAAAAAATATTTAAAAATCATAAAAATTATAGGTTATGTTGATACTGGTTGATACGAAACTTGCTGCTTGCATATTTGGTTGCCTATATGCCTATAATTACATTATCAGCGCCATCTAATTACTCTTTTAATCAAAAATCCTGCAGAACAGCAGGAATCCTAGAGATTTTGCCTTGCCACTATTGGTGTGCCTGATTGTCAGTTGTCAGCCAAAAAAATCTACAATTGGCGACAGTGTTTGCGAACCTAAAAAGAAATGTCGTCATAATAGTACACATGTATGAATTCGCGAGTGATTATCAAGCGCGTATTATCTTAGTGGTGATAAGGGTTTGTGTGTTTATACTCTAAAATCTTGGCGGCAGGCTAGACGAGCTTTCATGACCGTGTAATCTATTAAATGCCAAGAGTTCCCCAAGCTCCCCTCGAACGTCTCTGAAGGTCGCCTCTGACCAATTTAATTTAATCGGCACGGCGCCCTAAAATAAACACGGGATTCCTTTTCACCACCTTACAATGCCGCCAAGGGAAACTGGATGAGGATACGGCAGTTTTAAAGTGAGTATTAAGGTGGTCGCGACCTATTCTTCAGGTTCTGGCAGGTCACCAAACCTAACCCACCCACTAACACCTGCTTCGTTAAATCAATTTCCTACGTTAATTTAGCGATAATTAATTAAAAATTATTGCAAGTATAGTGAAGCAAGGGTGGTTTAAAACTGTAAGTGTCCAATTTTTATAAAGATCATTGTTCGGTTTTTTTCGAGCGCGAATTCTTGCGCCAGTTCTACTTTGAAAATAGATTCTATTTTTATTTTCTTAAGAAATATCTGACCACTGGTTGGAATTTTAATTATATTGTACTATTTTCTACCAATTGTTAAAATCCAGGATTCTTTCAAACCAACGAATCATAACTCCACAAAAATTATTTTTAAAATTTTATAAACAAGGGTGGGGGGAAATAAGGGTGTAGGTGATTAAAATATTATTATTTGGTTTTATTTGTTGTAATTCAATGGTTTTAATATTGGATTAGAGTAGTTAAAATGTAAATTCTAAAAATAACTATGAAATCAATGTTTTATAGATTCATGTTCATGTGTGATTAGGGATTACTCGTGTTGAATCATATACCAAAGCAAGAGGAAATGATTTAATCTATTTTAAGTATCGTATCTGCTGTCCTGTGGATGTATTGTATAATTTTGAAGTTTCATTATTTTTCTAGTTCCACAGTTTTATAATACTTTAGCATGTAATGGGTAATGGTGCATTAAATAAATTCATTAAGTCCATATTTTAATATATAAAATTCTAATTCGTCTATTTATGATTATAAATTCCTATTTATGTTAATGATAATGAATTATGTCACTGATTATGTATTACAGGAAACTAATTTTTAAAATATCTTAAGGAGAGTCAAAATTTTTTGTATCAAATTTAGACGTTTTCTATAACCTTCCTATTTGGTTATTAATCGAGCAAACACAAAAACTTAAATTTAAACAATTTATTTTGAATTATAAACACAGGGTCCTGTAAGTGGACGATCAAAAAAAGTGAGCTGACAGGTATTTTCCAATAAATATAACTACATTTTTTGTTATAACATTGTTGATAGTTCAAGACAAGTTTTTGATGCCCGAACATGAACCTAGCAAAAATGATTTAAAAAATCGCACTCTATGGCGTTATTATTTTTAATTTTTCCGAATTTTACCTTAGATTCTTCGGATATAATTTGGTATTTTATTTTAATACTTCAAGGGGTTTGGAAGTACTTTAATTTCATCATCATCGGTTTTTCCAAACGGCTTCGGACCTCCAGTTATAACGAAATAAAGTCGAAATGTTGATGTTAGAGGAACTCGGCTTTCGTCAGGTTGTTTATTAACGAAATTTTGAACGCTATTGAACTATCTGTTTGAACTCAAAAACCTCACTAGTCCGGGAGCCCGCCGACATATGATAAAATTTACCATTAACCATCTATAACTTCTTGTGTGGCTTAATTATGATGAGTCTGCCACCTTTTTCGTCTACGAAAATTCTGTTGCTATTTCCTCCAAAAATTGGCCTTTTGGCGTGGTACTGAAAATTTATGCATAACATCTTTTTTCAAATTGTAGTTGAAAGATAATCGTATAAAACTCTTGAGAAATACTTTGTCCGACAAAAATGTTGGGGCGTTAAGGGTGTCTACCACCTTAAACAAGCCAAAATAACGAGGTTTGATTATTTACCAACAACCAGCTGTATTTTTCAGAATTGTTTAATAAAATTATTTAAAATACAATGGTCACATTGTCCGACAAAATTTCTTTTCCAATTTTGCAGTCCGACACTTTGAAATCGATAGTTTCATGATTACCTGTTTATTTACTAATAACAATTTAATTTGTTTTTTATTTCTTTTGAAATAAAGTATAGAACATGTTGAATTAGTTGTCCGACAATAAAAGTGGGGCTTATTCGTAAAAAAATATAATACAGTGAACATTCGATATAGTCAACTTGACTGACAACAAAATTTCAAAAATGTTGCTTTTATAAAAAAAGTTGATTATTACACAGATTCTGGTCAAATCATTTAAATTTGTTATATGGGTTGTAATGGACAATTTCCATAATTACCATATTTGTTTCTAATTAAAGGCCTTTAATTTTGACCAGAATCTGCCTATTAATTAAGGTGAGTAGTCAAAATTAAAAAAAATAATTAAAGTCGAATGTTTGGAAGTTTTTATTATTAAAAGAACATATTTTGTAATAACATGTATATTCAAACTTTTGAAGAACTGCTTTTTCTCGAATTTGTCTTAGGAGGAGAATATCATTTATGGGAAGGCAAACACTATCTGACCACTCAATAACTAAATTGAACGAGTTGATAACTTTGTCAATATCAATTATTTGAACATTGTTCCTCTCATCTAAATTTTCTTCGACATGTTCCATGTTCATGACGGAATCCAAATCATGAACGTGTGATAGTTCATTTTGTCCTTCCGCCCATTCCTTTATTTCATCATCTGTTGCGACATTTACTCTTATTACTGATTACTGAATTGAATAATCTAGCAATAGAAATATCATCCTCTTCTGTAAAGTGGCCAATTAGTGATTTAAACTTAAAGTCTTCAGATGAAGAGTACAGCTTAAATGCATTTACAATTACACTCTGTGGAACTTCGTTCCAAGACTCCACTGCCATATAAGCTACATCTTTAAGCGTAAAGCGTAATTCTGTTTAAACCAATGTTAATGTCCACAAATTGCACGCTACTGTTGTTAACAAATGCTTGCGGTAATGGACTTTAAGAGATTTAATTATGTGCTGATCGAGGGGTTGTAGGTAAGGGGTCATATGTGGACGGAAAATCAAAATTTTGAAATTTTCATTTTCAATTGCCCCATGACACGTTGCATTATTGATGATTAGTAGAGCTTTGATAGGTAATTTTTTTGATGTTACTTCAAGAATAAATTGTTTCAAAAACCATTCCTGAAATACATTTGTTGTCTGCCAGGCATTTTTGGATGATCGATAATATAACAGAATTGTAACATTTTTAAAATACCTATCATCATTAAAGATAATTTGTGATTAGCTGTAGCATTAACACAGGGCATTAAAGTAACCCTTTCCTTTCCATTTTTTCGACCAGGGGCTGTTATTTCATTTCGATGAACGTTAGTTTTATTTGGCAATCCTTTGTACACTAGTCCTGTTTCGTCACAATTATAGATTTGCTCCATTACATATTGGTTTTCATTAATTATTTCTTTAAAATTTTATAGGAAAACTGGAATTTGCGAAGCGTCGCATGACAGTTTTTCACTGGATATAGTTAATAAGCGAATGCCATGTCTTTTTTTAAGGTTATTCGCCCACCCATCACTTGCCAAAAATTTCCCAGTAAATCCCATTTGAACATAAATTTCCTTACCCTTTAATTTCATAAGTGACGATATTTTTCAAGTCCCGCTGTTATAAAAACCATGTACATAATCCTTTCTCCATTTCAGGAAATATTACAGCATGAGGCTATGTAGGTTTCTAAGTTTTCTTTATTTTTCACAATTTTTCAAATTGTAAATTTAGTCACATCAAATTCAACACACAGCGCTTTTATCTTCGTCCCCTTTTCGATTTCACTTAAAATATTAAGTTTTTGTTCAATAGTTAATGAATGTCTCTTGCTTTTTTCATCATTATTAGGTTGAAAATGGCTTGAAAAGATTATTTTTCTTCAAACATCATTAAAGTACAGTCTTCTGTGACGTTTGACCGGCTTTAAAATGTCACTTTTTATGTTCGTTGATTCTATGGTCACTTTGTACTGCTTAGGAGTAGAAATTAAATTTCTACTCCGCTTATTTCGCAACCCAATATACATGTATTGAAATTAAACAATGTTAATTATAATTAACATCAAATTATAATTTTAAAAAAGTAGAAATGAATTTTAAGCAACCCAATATACACTAACATTGTATTGTGTGTTGTATGTAAATTAAATGTTAAATTTTAATATTATTTATTATAATACTATATTAAAAATTTCGACGTTTGAAGAAAAAAACTTTTTGTGGCTCGCATGTATCTGCGGGACGAGCTTTGCAAGTCCCGCAAACCTACATGCTCGCCACAAAAAGTACTTCTTTTACTCCTAATAAAACAATATACTATTTATCGATTATAAAAAACTTATTTTTTCAAAGGTGACTATATTGAATGACAGAAAACTAAAATTGTTTACTATATCCACTATATCATAGCAAAAGTTTCTTTTATCAAAGGTGACTATATCGAATGTTCACTGTAATTTTTATTAAGAAATTTAGACAACCCAATGTACTTTTTTTAATTTAAGGTTTATTTAAAACCGTAACCATGATAACAAGCTGCAACTTCTACAACAAGGGTGGATATCTCGCATATAGAAAGTTTTGCCCCTATGTTTCACGGGGAATCTACGCGATGGCGCTGTTTTATTACTTTTTTAGGCAACTTTATTTACAATCCTTTATACTTCCCCTTAAGAGGATAGTCTGCGAAATGTTTGAAATGCGAACTCCTCGCTAGTAAAAATTGATTTTTTGGTGTTTGTAATAAAAAATTTAACAAAAACGCTCTTGTTTTGCCTTGAAATTGAATTTATTTATCATATAGAATTTTTTTTTGATGTATATAGTCTGTTATAAGGGAGTAATTTTGAAAAAATGATAAAAAATGCGTTTTTAAAATTTTAATTTTAAATTTTTTTTTTTTTTTTTCTATATGATAAATAAATTCAATTTCAAGGCAAAACAAGAGCGTTTTTGTTAAATTTTTTATTACAAACACCAAAAAATCAATTTTTACTAGCGAGGAGTACGCATTTCAAACATTTCGCAGACTATCCTCTTAATCAAAAAAATATAAAATAAAAGCTTACGATGATTTGGATAGATTATTAAAGTACTTACTAAAAAGTAAAGAGGAAATATCCCATTTATTTTATCTATGTTCTACTATTATTGCCATTGGATTTCCTATTTTTTTAATTTATATTCACATTTAATGAGTACTTTAATATTTATTAAATATCGGTTGAATGTATTGGTAATATTTGGGCTTTAAATATTTTTTTATTAAAAAATGTATGTTGAATAGTTTTCTTGCAGTTTACTAAATCATTTTTTTAAATTTATTTAAAAATAGCACAACTTACAAAAATTTATGAGAGACATAAAATATTTTTCTTGAAATTCTCTACAAAAGTAAAATACTTTTTAAATGAAATTCTTAAAACCTAAAAAGTTTTTGAATGTTTTATGTCTTCTTCTTCCACAAAACACTATTTACAAAAGTCGAGGGTTAGCCATATTTTTACTAATTGAGGGTTCAGTATTCAAATGTACATATGCAAAATAAAAAAAATCTATTTTAAAAACTCAATTTTTGAAGCTTATAACTCTTCGGGGGTGCATTTTTTATATAAATAAATTTGGTCATATCAACTTGTTTTTTGGTCTACTATCTCCAGTTAAGCGTTGTTGGTCAAATTTTGCGACACCCTGCATTACAGAAATTTTATATCTTTTTATTTTCTGTCACTACGCCCTCATATTTTTGTCGGACATTAACATAACAGATCAGAGAATAAACTAACGGACATGTATGATTTTTGTCCAACAAATATTAGTAAATAAACAGGTCATCATGAAACCATCGATTTCAAAGTGTCGGACTGCAAAATTGGAAAATAAATTTTGTCGGACAATGTGACCATTGTATTTTAAATAATTTTATTAAACAATTCTGAAAAAATCAGCTGGTTATTAGTAAATAATCAAACCTCGTTATTTTGCCATGTATAAGGTGGTAGACACCCTTAACGCCCCAACATTTTTGTCGGACAAAGTATTTCTCACAAGTTTTATTCGATTATCTTTCAACTACAATTTGAAAAAAATGTTATGCATAAATTTTCAGTCCACGTCAAATGTCCAATTTTCGAAGGAAATAGCAAGAGAACGCCCCCAATTACAAAAATTTTCGCAGAGGAAAAAGGTGGTAGACTCATCATAATTAAGCCACACAAGAAGTTATAGACGGTTATTAGTAAATTTTGTCTTATGTCGGCAGGCTCTCGGACTACACATATAATTTTTTTTTGAATTACTCAAAAACAACTAAAAGATTATTTTAGTGATCGTTTTAAAAAATGTGTTTTTTGATGTTTTTTTTGGCAAAATTTGATTTTACCCCCTTGAGTAGATCCTTCAGAAAGAAGTCTTAAGGGCTTCTTACACCCAACAGGACTTATGATAGATAGCTTAAAATTCGTTAGGACAGCTCCTCTTAATAAATACAGTAAAAATAAAAATTTTCAGTTTAAAATTGCACAATGAACACAAAACGGGCAAATGTGCAATAGATGAATGGATACTAGAAAACTCGAATCTAGTAAAAATGATTTGATTTATTCTTCTGTCTGGGCATCTAAAAAAAAAACATGTTATTTCCCTAATAAATCTCAATTTTCAACCATAAAATATGAGGTATCCCAAATCCCAAGATACATATATCCCAAATATTTCAGTATTGCCTGTACATCCCTTTTTATTTCAAACATATCCTAAAATATCGCCCCATTTTTTTAGTATATCCTTTATACATCCTCAGCCGTGTACACCTACATCCCCTCACGGTATGCCCCTCGGTTCAAGAATTATTTCAGTTTTCGTGTGTTTACTAAAAAAATATTCAACTCACAAGTGATTATTTTTTGTGACAAGTAAAACTTCAAACATATCAGGGACTATTCAACTCACAAGTGATTATTTTTTGTGACAAGTAAAATGTCAAAAATATCAGCGATTATTTCATGACGTTTATGTCAAACTTCAATAAGTTGGCTGTCAAATTTTGCATAAGAAAGTGAAAGATGTTCGTTAAATAGTCCCTTAAATATGCACTCTTGTTCAAATTATAAGTCGAATATTTTTCATACATTACCACTCATGTCATTTGGGGTTAAAATTCCCCTCCTGCTTCGCAGTCGGGGAATTAAAACTTAACCCCAAATGACATTCGTGATAATGACAGTGAAAAATATTCGACTTAAATTTGACCACTCGTGATATTACATATGATTATTTTGTGAGGTTAGTATCAAATTTCAATAAGTTTGAAGTTTGTTGTCAAATTTTTCACAAAAAAGTGAAAAATTTTCGTTAAATAGTCCCTTAAATATGCATATTGTTCAAATTATATGTCGAATATTTTTCATACATTACCACTCTTCTCATTTGGGGTTAAAAATTTTTGTGTTTTTTTGGCATCCAACAAAAGAACAAGAAGAATCGTTATTTGTAGTATTCGTAACAAGAATTTTGAATAAATACAAAAAACTTTAAATTCAAATATTTGACGTACCCTGTATGTTTTCCCAATTACTGCCATAGGGGATTTAATATTCTGTTAAACAGACTATCGCGGGACAAAATTTCTGAATACGCTTCTGAAAAACAACCAATCAAATTCGTTTCTCCATTTGAAATTTTGTTGTCAGTCACTCTATCTTGAAACTGAATGGAGTGTATACCATAGGTGTATACCTTATTTTTAAACTAGGAGGAGTGACAAAAGGACAACTTACACTGTAAAAGTTACTAAAAAAATAACCAAACAGGTTTTCACAGGAACTTTAGATTATTTTGGCTTTTTAATGATAAAATATGTACAGAAACATATGTAAATTCCCCATTTCTTTGTACTGAATACAAATTTATACATGTAAATACATTAGTAATTCAAATTTTACGATTAATATTTTGAGATTATGGGGAATTTTAAGAACCCGCTCGCCCTCTGGTGGCAAAAATATGAACTTCTTTTTCGGTACTTACTTTTTCGATTAATGCATTGGTACGTTTTTTGAGCTTTAGTGAAGCTTTAAATAATAAATCTGTTTGTGTTTTGCTCGGTGTTTTGTTAAATATGTAGTTACAGGGTAAAATTAGTATGTTATACAAAGTGAATACAAAAATTAACAAATTGCGCATAGGTTGCCTATGCCAGACTACCTGTAATTAAAAATAATTTAATTAAATATTAATTAATCGCTATCGGTGCGTTCAAAGACTTCTATGTTTTCTGTTGTTATACATAGACCGGACACGCTTGACATTTAGAAAAAATAGGTGTTTTTTATTTCCCACTTTTACCTGCTAATGAGCTAACTTTGGATGTTTAACTTATACCATTCAATCCAATAATAACCGAAGTTATTGTAATCCATCGCATTACTTGTTTGTTGTATCTGGTAATTTGTAAAATAAAGAAAAACCGCTTTTTTAAAATAGACACCAGCGCCCCCAAAGTGTATTAGCGTGAACTACGGCGGCCATTTTAAAAGTGTCCGTTAGCTATATTCACCTCGGTTATTTTCTTAATTTTTGGTGTTCTCTGATCAAATGAAAATCGAATTTGACAAGTTTTTATGTGTATTATAGGTTATGTGATCCAGTATTTCAAATTTGCCGCCAAAACGGACACTTTTAAAATGGCCGCCAGTGATACCACAGTATAAATAACTACCAGTAGCGACACTCTCCCGTGTCTAACCTAGTACCATTTCTATGGTGCGTATCTGGTACCATTGAGTTTAGAACTGCAAATTACAAATGGTGACATTTCTCTATGATCAAAATAATTTTAAAGGCGTCGCCATTTGAATTTAAATACCGTAATTAATGTAATAATTGATGAAAACTGTATATTATTACATTTAAGCTTGTCAAAATCATTAAAAACTTCAATTTTAATCAAAACGTTGCAAATGTATGTTACATTTTCATGGTTAGAAAAAGTGACGTAAATTTAAATTTGCCGCGTGCGTATCTGAGTATACATATACAGGGTGTCTCTAAAAGGTCAGTACAGAATGATACCACATATTCCTGAGACAAAAATAAGACGATTTAACCAAACTTATCTCTATCCAAAAGTGCTTCGTTAAGATGCCATCGACCTTCAAAGTTCAATTTTTTTTTTCTATTTTAGTTAATTACCAATAATCCGTTCAAGCGATTAGAATAAAATTTAACATGTGATTATTTTATGTAAAAAGCTATTATGTAAAAACATGTTTGTCTTTTTGGAAGATATGCAAGTGGTCAAAAGTCGGTCATCAGGAGCTTGAAAGTACTATAACTTTTTAGTGGGCTACCAAAAACGCTTGAAACTTTTTTCTCATCTAAACAGTCTAAATTTGAACACATTTTGTCTCTTATAACATTTCTCTATCTGCTTAAGTTTAGTCAGAAAAAAATAATTTTTATTTTGTACACAACATAACCTACTTTCACCATCATAAATTTGTCTCCAAAAGGTCTGTACAAAATAATACCATATATTCCTGGGACCAAAATAAAATGAATAAACCAATAGATTGCATCCATTTTATAAGTAATTTTTATAAATTGAAAGTTACTGTATTATCTATTATGACATCAATGTTCTTACTATGGTTTTGGTTTCGAAGGGCGACTTAATATTGAAACAATAGGAAAAAGTACTTTGTGTTGCCTAACTTTGCTGTTTTGCAATAGTTTTATTTTTCTCATTTTCTGCAAGAACGGCATAATTTATTTGGAAGACATAAGAGACAAAAAATCTTACAATTGAATGATTAAATGGGAATTGGTATCTTTAATGTTAATATCTTAAGAGACTAAAAACTTATAATGAAGTTTATACCCATCCTCTTCCATTTAAACCCTTTGCAGATGTTAAATTTTGTCTAATTTTTTACAAAGTGCGCGTTTCTTATAAAAACTCAAGTACACCAAATTTCGACATAAAATCTTCATTGGTTTGGATGCAATAAAGAAAAATGTATTTTTTTTTAGTTCAACTTCAAAAGCTTATAACTCCTCAGGGGTTCACTTTTGGTAATAGATAAGTAGGGTCATATCGACTTATTTTCAGTTAAACGTTGTCGGTAGAATAACGGGACACCTTGTATATCGTCAAGGTCACCAAAAATTGTCCCTTCAAATAACATGTAATTTGCATGAAGTGTCGCTACTGGTAGTTGCCTATACTGTGGTGATACACAAAAAATGGAGGATTAGGTTAGCAATAACTTTTTCGGCAATAAGTTTTATAGCTCATTTCTCTGTCACATTATATCCAAATTAATTGAAAACGGTATTATCGCAAAGATCATTTCAAGAGTGATACAACGGTACCAAATTCATAGTTAGTTCGTCTATAATTTGGGAGAAATTCATAATAAAGTAACATAAAAACTGCTTACTTTAGAACCCCGTTTTAAGACGGATTTTAAAAACATTAAACATTAAATAAAAACTAGACCACTAAATAGTACACTTAAAGACGAATAAAACGGCATATAACACAAAATTAGTCCTTTCGATTTAGCCTATAAAATTTCAAAACAAAAAAGTTTTTATTTATTACTACACTACTAGCTTTATCAAATGACCACCAGGTTTTACTCCCTGTCAAAAAAGTATCAATTGAAAAATCACCCTGTATTGTATATGCCTCTTGTTTATTCGATTTTTATAAAAAATATTTACCTGCAAACAAAAATGTTAATAAAAGTTAAAAGATAATCTTCCTAGTATAATTGGGGTATTTATTAAAACAATTTTAGTAACTAATTTTGCTTTCACTGCCATTGGTCCAGTCAAATTGTTTTTTTCTATTTTTTTTTATTTCTTCGTGTAATTGGAAAATGTCCTAAAAATTTTATTGTAAATGCATCTTTGGTAAAAATTGAAGAAAACAGTAAAAGATTTGACTGGATTACTAATACCTAATGCTTCTAGCTTACGAAATTTTTGGGTGTTTGTATTAATGTGTTTTGTAATGTTTGTGTCCTCCAGGTGTGGCTGTGCTGTCTCCCCAGACACCCCCTAAATTATGGATAGCGGCGGCGGTCGTAGGCGTGTTGTCCCGAAATCATCTGCAGAAGAACACGCTCTCGACCTCATCGCTAAAGAGGTAATAAAAACAATAACTTAAACATAGCGAAAGTGTTCAATAGTAAATAGTAGTAAAAGGAAATACATTCATTAACTCCAACCAGGCGCCTTTTGTTTTACGCGCATGTAAAAATGCTCGTTTCCGTCGCTATTTTAAGAACATGGAATTTCTTGCACCCGCACACGCTCTAAAGATAATTCTAATTAATTACTACCGGGAACGGAAGGAAGTAGCGCGTGGGGTTTTTTTTACCGGCCCGGCTGGAAATAGGAGATATCCACCTAAAGCTGGGAGCTTGGGGAAAGTTCTCACTCGCAATTCCAGAAGAAAAAATTAGAATTGTTTTAAGTAGAAAGATCATTTCTATTTTGGTTCTTAGACTCTGGAGATGAGATTAAAGGAGGCTAATCATGTGGGATGTATAATGTAATCCAAATCCACCAAGCACAAATCAACAATTAAAATTTCCTATAGTAGCCTGTCTTTGAAATAAATTGAACAACCCCCATCTTTGCTTACATTTCATTTTATTATTTTACACCTCATTATTGAGTTAAGTAGGTATACAACATAATATTATCCCGTTTATTATTGGGATGAACAAAATTTAATGTATATTTTAGGAAAAAAATGCACAATAAAATTAAATATTGGGCGGTAGAAACTCTCATAGAATTAATTTAAAAAAATACGTATCTATTAATCAAACGAGCGTAAAAGTGTAATCCTAAATAGAATTAACGGAACGTTCTAAAATTATAATCAAAATGACGGCATAGGTTTTGTCGTAAGGGGGCAACGAAATACGACATACTTAAAGAGGGTTTTCTCGAGGTATTTATATATTGTAAGCGAAAACATCCGTGCGTTTCATCTCTTTTCCTTCAGCTAGGACGGTGTTGGTGCAGCATTCGAGCTCAGTAAACCCGTTCCTCGTTTCAGAACTTCCAGAGATCTCGTAAAACGACGTGACCCGGCATAGCGCGTGATGTTTACATTTTTTTGAGATTACTTACCACATGACGTCGTCCCAATTGTCTTCTACACTTGCATAATCAGTTAAATCACGTTAACTTTCCACAATGGTTACCGCACCTCATTTTTCCGTCAATTCCAACTGGGAATTCGCCTTTAAAGCCAGGAAGAGTACCGCCTCCACTTTAGGCCTCGCAGATTGTCTTCCTGATACAAATAACTTGGAAATCTCGATTATTCAAAGAGTTACAGTAGTAACTAATGCAGTGCACGAAAAAAAATCCGTAAGTTATTTTTATTACTTCAAACTTTAAACTGAAGTACCTGTACTTATGTACGTAAAACATAAGTAAAGGTATTTCCTGTGAGTTACTTTTCTATGTCCCCAATTATTTATTCAACGCGTATCTCATAGCTGATAACGTTGATAAGGCGGTACCCAATTATGCTTACAACTTCATAAATTATTTTTGCTTATGATTGCTTTGCAAATTAGGCGAAAATTCAATTGTTTAAATTAGTTAGTTAACATTACCTCATGGCCAACAAGGTGTTAAGCCGTGCGAATAGTTCTGGTAGTTCGGTTAGTTTATCAGAAATTCTTGAAGACCTAGACAGGGAGGAGGAGGAGGAGGAAGAAGTTTTAAATATGGGACAGGGACAGACAGTTATGAATGATGGGGGTACTTCAGATACTAATTTAGTTACTGATGACAAATCTTTAGAAGGAATTGAAACCAATGATAATTTTGGAGAAGACATTTTATTGGAATCTAAAAGCAGTCAAGAAGAAAATTCCAAATATGATAGTGATATCAAAGGAGAAGTAAAAAATGTGGTTATTTCCACAGATTTAGAAGAAAATAGATGTTTTGAAGGTAAAATTCATGCAAAAAATCAAATTCCGCCACAAAAAAAAACGGATTTTTTCGTTTTTTGATTTACTATCTACTAATTGATTTCACTATTTTACTTTAATAGATTCTCGCGAATTTATACAATTAATTACGCCGCTAGTCGTTAAAAATATTAATATATTTGCGTTCATTAAGACAAAAACAAATAGCAATATTGATAATTGATAAGAACATTAGTAAAGTAATTCAAATAACAAAATATTAAATGAGATAATATTATTTTAGCAAATTCTAAAAACAGCGATAATATTAACGATTTTGAAGAAAAACAAAACCCTTGTTCTTCCAACGATGTACAAAGTGACGAATATGTTGATTTGCAAAGTGATTCAGATTCGAGTAAAAGTTGTGATTATGATCTCCAAGACAAGAAATCCACGATAATTGAGGAAGATCTAGAAAAAAATCCCAATATAGTCAACACGGAAAATAATAATAAATCAGAATCGTTGAAACCTTTACATGCCATTGAAAATTCTGTAAACGATAATTCAGCCCAAATTTTTAAAATAATAGGTGTTACCACTGATGAAACATCTGATGATTTGTTTGAATCAAATTCACCAGTAGAAAATAATATATGTGATACTTTATCACCAAAAATTTTAGAACTAAAAGATGTTACTATTAATGAAGCTTCTTCTGTTCATTTTGAAGAAACTGCTATGAAAGTTGCAACAAATCTTGTTCATGTAGAAGGTGTAACTACTGATGAAACTTCTGATGATTTCACAGAAAACGCACCAAAATCATTTGAAGTAGAAAGTGTGACTATTGATGAAACTTGTGGTGACTTTAAAGAAAACGCAACAAAATCTTTTGAAGTAGAAAGTGTGACTATTGATGAAACTTGTGGTGACTTTAAAGAAAACGCATTAAAGAACAAAAACGAAGCCATAAAGGAAGACGATATTGATGACGAATTTGTATCATCAGATGATGAAATTTTTATAATAGCTAATACGGAATGTTTTATGCCATTTTCGCCAATTGTTGAAAAGAAATGTTTTGAAACCGAATCTACAATAAAATCAACTTCAGTTAGTTCAGAAACTGATGTAAATAATTCTTACAACCTTTGTAGTTCCATTAATGAGTTGCTAGTTCTTGATTCACGAGAAGTATAAGCCAAAGAATTTTTGAAAAAATCTCACGTGTGATTAATATTGTTTTCTTGTTTTAGGCTGAAGCGCGGCTTTTGGCGAAAAGAGCGGCTCGTGCTGAGGCTCGGGAGATTAGGATGCGCGATTTGGAGAGGCAGCAACGTGAGCAGGAAGAAAACGCTGATCGGCAGTTCGACATGTTGGCCGAACCTATCATTCGACGTCCTGGTAGCACTTCGCGGTTCCTATCTAGTAGAAGATCATCGGAGGATTCCTTAGAAGATACGGGAAGCCTTAGAGATCTCAGGGTACGTACACCAAACACAAATTTGAGCCAAGTTGACTCGGCGCCAAATTTTCGATCATTCGTGATGCTCCTTTCCAAGGTGATAATACAACATCTTACTTTACAGCATGAACTCAAAGAAGTCGAGGAGAAGTTTAGGAAGGCTATGATAGCTAATGCTCAGCTGGATAATGATAAAGCTGCTCAAACTTACCAATTAGACTTTCTTAAAGATAGGTAAGTGCGAAAATATTATGTAACTATAAATAATGCATAAATTTTTGATCAAATTAATTTTCTTAAATAAAGACTAATAAGAATGTAAATGTGTAATTTTTGTTTTAATATTTTTAAATTTAAAAGTGTTTGGCTTCAATTTTATGGTAATTTACTTGTAGACTGGAAGAATTAGAGCAGGAGCATTCACAACTTAAACGAGAACATAGGGATAAATGTAGGGATTTTGAACAATTGAAAAGGTTAACGACGAAGCTCAAAGAAGATTTAGGGATAGTTAAGGCTGAATTAGAAGATCGTGATAGATTAATAGCCGAGAAAGGTTTAGTCATAGTTGGGGAAGAGGAAAGTATCACTGAAGAAACATCCGATGGTTTAGTGAATGGAACCACGAGGATACGAAGGGCTTTAGTCAGTGCAGAAAATGCTCACCTCTTGGAAGCTGCCGGGGAAGGTAGTTTAGGTAAGTTTATCACCACTCTTTCATGCTTGTGTATGGTCTAATTTTTTGTGTCACCTTATATAAAACGATAATTTTTTAAAGATGTTCGGCTGGGAAGATTTGCTAAAGAAAGAGGAGAACTGGAGGATCAAATTAGTCATTTAAAATTAGAATTAGAAGAAGAAAAGAACAAAAGAAGAAAGCACAGTGGATCAACGCTTAATGGGCCAAATTATGACTCTGATTATGATGCGGCAGATATGCAACGTAAGTACCATACATTAAAAGACAAAAAACTTATTGCAATAATTCCTAACGTTCGTTTTTCGGCGTTTTCTTATTTTTTTTGGTATTAATTTTAATAAGTACAATTTGTTCATTTTCAGGAGAAGCCAGCAAACAGTTAGCCGAGTTTAAATTTCGAGCTCAAAAGGCAGAACAAGACGTAGCCACATTGCAGGCGACTGTGGCAAGGTTAGAAAGTCAAGTTATTAGGTATAAAACAGCTGCTGAAGTTTCTGAAAAGTCGGAAGAAGCATTGAAAGCTGAAAAACGAAAAATTCAAAGAGAGGTAGGTTTAACAAAAAATACAATATTTGACATAAAAAAATGTATGCAACACTTCATAAATTAATTTTTATTCGATTCATAACTTTTATTATTTTTAAGTAAAAGTTTAATGAAATTAATTTATGAATTTTTTGAGTTTTATTTTTATATCTTGAATTCTTTCTTGTTAATTTCAGGATTTAAGTAGTAGTAAAAGTAGTTCTTTAGATGATACCAATAAAGAACTTGAAAGTATTAGCTCAGATGAAGGTAGCATTTGTGTACTGTGAATATACTAAAACAATTATGCTATTGTCCTTTTTGTTTTTTGTTAAAATTTATTATATTCAACCCTAAGAAATTTAATTTTTAGTTTTTAATTCAATTTAATAAATTATTTTTTGATAATAAATTTTTTTTGGTTTTAAAACTGATAGATTAGATTTGATATTAAAAAATATCTTTTTATAAGTTTTTTACTTTTTGTCTACACATTTTATTGAGGATAAAACATGCGAAAAAATTTATATAAAAATCTCAATTTTCTTTTTTTTTTCTAATTTTTACTACACCTATTTTATTTCTACATTTATGTTGAAGCTTGAAATTTTTTTGCTAATTATATCTTTAAATAATTGTAAATATGTAAAAATTCTATTATTTGCATTAATTTATTAATTTTATTATATTTTTATTTTGGTCTTGTTGCTTTTTATGTTTACATTAATAAAATTTCTAAATTCTACACTTTAAAAACATTTTATTAAAAATATCCTATAATTTGTTTGTGGTCGTCTTTATTTTAAAATTTTCAACAAGATTATTTATATTTGAAAATCGGTGCAATGTAAAATTGTCTTATCGAACGTAAAATATCCGTATACTCCCAGAACGCAAAAATGTCGAATGCAAAAAGTCGAAACTCAATATTTTCGAATCGCAAATCCATAAAAACGTCTACCGCAAAAGCATCAAAACACAATAGCATGTATTCAGCGACCGTGATGAAAAATTTAGAGACGTCATTAAAGTTAATCACGTCTTTAAGCAAATATTTCTTACGAAGAAATATTTTTTAATCACGTGTTTAACGTTAACGACATCTCTAAATTTTTCATCACAGTCGCTGAATACACGCTAATGATGTTGAATTGGCGATCCGTAAACTCGCAGAACTCAAATGTCGAACCTAAAACTGGCGAACGCAAAATTGTCGAGGTTCCCGAATGGAATAAGAATTTGGAAAAACACCTTATATTATTAAATCTTTACGGTTAATAGGAAACTAACAACCTAAAGTATTTCTATTTACATTTTAATCGTAAAGATTTAATAATTTAACGTGTTATCTCCAAATTGATTCCGTTCGGTATCCTTTGGATTTGAAACTGTCTTATTCATTCGTAGATTTTTTTTTTCACCGATATCTTTATTTTGCCAAAAGAAAGCAATAATTTACAAAACAAGTAAAAATATTAATTATTAATAACTTAAATTTAAGAAAAAATCAAAATTGTGTGAACTTAATTTGTTTATTTTGTTACTAATAAATAAAAGTAGATAAATCTAAGTAATAAACCTTTTTAGATACAATAAAATTCATGTAGCTTTTATTTTTTGCAGTATTGGAGCAATAAACAGTGTGTTTCTATTGCTTCCTAACATGTAATAATAAAATGATAACAACAAGATATTTTAGTGTATCAAGAAAGAAAAATCTTAAAATCCAATTATTAAAGAAGAACACTTGATGATTCCTAAGCTCTAACTTTATTAGGGAAAATAGCCCAAAATTTAACGCTACAGGTTTCAATGCTAATAAAACATCGTTTTCAGGCTAAATTTAATCAATAGGTCAAAGAAAACTTTTAACAGTAATCACAAACTATCACAGGGCAGTATCATTAAAACCACATTATGAAATCTTTAAAACTTGTTCTAGAGTAATCAACCAAACCTCAGATACATCAAAAAATTGTCAGAATAAAAATCGTTGCGTTACAAATCGAATGGATACTATATTGTTTGAATCAAATTTATAAAACGTTAAAACTTAAAAAAATACGTTTAACCTAAACATTTATGTTGTTGCTCCCAAAACTTGACTCATGCTAGTATTAAGAAGAAAGTCGGTAAAATTAGGTATAGAACTTGGCAATGTAAATTTCGATTACTTTAAAGAAACATGAATGGCGAACGGTTAATTGAAATCGAATAGTTTTTTTTATGCTGCTTAATGATTCCATAGTTCAGCCGATGATGTTTTTAGTTTTTAGTTTTTAATTTTTTTTTTAATTTTCGCCTTTTGGTTGGGCCCAAAAATATGCAACTTTTAGGCTCAATTTACAACCTTACTATGAAACTGTTTTAGAAAATTAAAAACATCATCAGCTAGACCCTTTAATATACTTTCAGGATTAATTTACAAAATTCAAATCGATTAACTCTTAATGAAGTAATGTTTATTTAAAAAACCTCTGTATAAGCGCCTAAAATTCTAGTGGCATCTCTTTCGCACACTTATATGTTTCATTCTCCCATCGCATTTCCAAGGGACAGAGAAATCGGAGTTACACATTTTGGCGACTATCCTCTTAATAAAGCAGTTTTTATTTATTTTCTTCTTCATTGCAATAATAACTCAGAACGCACGAGGCTATCTCTAACACCTCTGGTAGCTAGTCCTACTTTAGTTTCCCATCCTACGGGACGAAGCTAATAGTTTATGAAGTCATTGAAAGTAGTATCATTAAGATACACGCGAGATGCTTTTGATGACACCTAGAAAAAAAAATAACTTGTATAATTAAACAGAGTTCACAGGGTTTTTATTTCAACCATAATTTACCCTTAGTGAACGAATGCCGCCATACTCGCGACGTTACAAATATTCTTAACAAATCGAATGCCACCATACAAGCGACAGAATATATTAAAATAAAGCATCTGTCGACCTACTAGTCATTGTTCTAGAAAAATGCTATCGTTCGTTAAGGGTTAACACTTTTCATCTGAGCATGAGTCAATTTTTGGGCGATAACATAAATGTTTAGTTTAAAGAATTTTTTAAAGTTTGAACATTCTATGAATTTGGTTCAAACAATTTGGTATCTATTCGATTTGTAACAACAAGTTTTATGGGGTAATTCTGAACAAAAAATGTAAGCCGTAACAGCGATGTTAAATTTGACAGTCACCCCGATGTCAAAAAAACGCTATTCTGTAAACTTTAGTGTAACTTCACGACAATATAAAATAACATTTTCGGTATTAAAATGCATTGTAAATTTATATAATGTATTATTTTGCTCAATTATACATTAATGTATTATTATTACTTTGCTGTATGTTATTTTAACACGAAAATTTTATTTTAAATAATCGTTAAGTTGCAGTAAAGTTTACAAAATTGCGTTTTTTTTGACATCAGGGTCACTGTCAAATTTAACATCGCTATTACGGCTAACATTTGTTCAGAATCACCCCATTATTATGACAATTATTTGATGTATCTGAGATTTGTTTGATTAGTCTAGAACAAGTTTTAAAGAAAAATCTATAAAAATAATATGGTTTTAACGATACTGTACTGTGATTGTCTGTGATAACCTTTAAAAGATTACCTTTTGATTAAATTTCGCCTGAAGAGTGTTAAATTTTGGGCAGTTTTGCTCAATAAAGTTGGAGCGTAGGAGTCATCAAGTGTTTTTCTTTAATATTTACATGCAGTTCCAAGTCATCTATGAGCATCCATTCCATTTGTTAAATATCCAAATTTTTATGAGAAATCTCAATTATCAATGGAATTTTAAAATCATGGAATTATATTTACCAACTGTTTTATTAATAGTAAAAAATATTTAATAGTTTTTTTTATCATTTTTCTAGGCGAGGGAGGCTCAGAGTCGAGCTGAGGAACTAGAGACGACCAACACTCACTTAATTAAACGTTTAGATAAACTTAAAAACGCAAAGTCAGCATTACTAAAAGAACTTTGACAATCATCATCATCAGATAGGTAGTTTAAAACTAATGTGAAGAAACACGTCAAAGTGTGGAGTGCTTTTAATAATTCAGTGAGAACATAATCTTGCGATAAGTCCTAAATTAATCAAACTCGCGTTTGTGCCATAAAAGTAAGCAAATAAATGCCGTTAACCATTTCCCAATGATTTTAATTTATGATGGCGTATTTTGATTTTTTTATTTAAAAATTAGGCACAAAGATTATTTAATTACTGCTGTGTATCTTGTAAATGTAGTATAAATTTATTTAACATTTTATTTTAATTATTTGTACATATTTTAAAGATGTATATGTATCTGAACCATACACTTGGTTGTGAGTTACGCTATGCTCAAGATGTCATCCGTTTCTTGAACTGTCTTATGTAAGAAAAAATCACATTGTTTTTATTGTCCTATCTGTCTCTAATACTACTACATCAAGATAAATGCAATAATTTTCTTTAAATTTAAGTATGTGATAAAATAATGCAGATCATTGTTACATAATGGAATACAATTTCCATTTCACAATTTAATCATTTCAGACAACACAGGTATCAACACAACTTTTTATTTGTAGAAAATTATTAAACAAAACAAACCAAAATGTCAAGTGATCCAATATAATTTTAAATGTACGCACACATTTAAAATAATAACATAAATATTGTGATTTTATTGAGACGATTGAAATATGAAATGGAAAACAAATAAAGGTTATTAAATAATTTCTTGAATACTAAAATTCCTAAAGTACTTTTATTTAAACAATTTTATTTTTTAACTTTTTTGCATTTATTTTTATGTAAATAAAATTATGTATACAGAGCAATAATTTTTGTTAAAAGTACGTGTAAATTTTGGAATTATTTATTATGTATATTTATATATTTAACATGTTTGTAAATTATTTTTTGTTATGACCAGAGTAATACAGTTTCGTGCAATTAATTCGTACAAGAACTGTTTATCTGGGTGTAATTATTGAAATGTGATTTTCTTCTATACACATTGGTAAAGGTATTTACAAATTTATATAAAAAAATAAAATTAACTAATTTGTATGGAGTTTTATTTTTTAATCGAGGAATTAGTGTTCGAAGATTTGGATAAGTAAGTAATTCCTCCTGGAATTATTTTTATTTTTTAGTTCTATAACAGGGTGTCTAACGACCTGGAAAACAGGGAAAACCTGGATTTGTCAGGGATTTTGAAAATTCTGGAAAAATCAGGGAAATGTCAGTGAATTTTTTTTAAACCTGGAAATTTAAAATTTTTCGATTATTTTTCATTTCTTATAATTTTATCACCGATGCGCCAACCGCGGCGGGTTCATGTAGGTTAGGTTGGATTAGTTTAAAATTTTCAAATGTTTAGCTTAAAAACAATTTTTTTCTTATTGAAACTAGTCAGATTAAACAAGGTGTTATTATTCGTAATAATTTCAAAAATATTCTTTTTTTTTCTTTAACACAGGATAAAACATCAATCTAGAATTAAAAAAAAAGTTGTCTGGAATACCTGGAAAGGTCAGGGAATTTTGCATTTTAAAGGTGTAAGGTATAAGCTCTCATGTTATGAGAAAGTTAAAAAAATTGATGATTGGTACTTACAGAACTTTAAGGGAATTAAAATTTAAATAAATACCCAAAATAATCCATAAATGTAAGTAATTTGTGAAAATTTGCAGAACATATAAACAATCATGATCACAATTTCAAAGCAAAATCATTCGCTACAAATTTTACATAATTTAGACAAGGGAAAGAAATTGAATGTAACTGATTCTTTTGAAATTAATTTCAAAGCGCAAAGGAAATAACTTAAACGATATTGAAAATTTTAATTCAACCAAATTCTTTAGTAAAATTAATCTAAGACTGTTTTTGATACAATTTTTTAAGATTTTAATAAAACAAAAATCTTTTATTGTCAATCAATTTTTGGTTGCTGAACATATTTTTTATACATTTTTGGTAAATATTTTTTCTTATACAGTGCGGACATAAAGTAAATCCCCCCCCCCCCCCCTGCTAACTTTTGAACGGTTATGTTTTTGTTTCTGAAAATTTGTCTACGGAGGACTCAAATCGCGAACTTTCTAACAAAGGTATTTTTGATTTTGTGGAACTTCCGGTTAAACATAATAGCATGTATTCAGCGACCGTGATGAAATATTTAGAGACGTCTTTATCGTTAAACACGTCTTTAAAAAAATATTTCTTATGAAGAAATATTATTTAATCACGTGTTTAACGTTAACGACATCTCTAGATTTTTCATCACGGTCGCTAAATACAGGCTAATTTTGTTTAAATTTAATGTTCTTAACTTAATTGCATTTTCTTTATGTCCGCACTGTATTTCATATTTAATTATTTTATTTATTTCATTTGCTTTTTAGCCTGACGATGAATCGAATTTGATTCGAAAGTGCACTAGCTATTTACATTAATTAATATAATGTTATTTGTTTAAATATATACACCTATACAGGGTGTCCCAATTGACATTGGACTGTATGGGTATCTTTGTTATTATTGGAAATAGAAAGTCGGTTAAATGGACAAAGTAGTAAAGATTTTTTCGAATATTAATAATTCATTTACAAAATAATTTGAATATCGCATCGTTCCAACGCTATCTTGAAAAAACAAGAAAATGCGATTTTTAAAATATGGCTATAACTTCTTTATTTTCTGTGGTACCAAGCAAGTTTCTTGACATAATACAGACAATTTTTTGTGTACAATGCAGTAAAACAAATGAATATTTTTTTTCGCTAACGGATTGACCGGAAATGAACCAAACTTATTTGTTTCTTATGGCAGCCAATTGGATTTACGCATATTCGGAACCAGGATTTTTTTCTGAGTTATTTGGTATACCATATGTCATATTTAAAAAAAATAAGATTTTATGATTTACAAACTAACATTGGACTTTAAGAGATGTAAAATGTCAATAACATAAATGTAACTATTTAAAATATTAAATGTAAAATAAATCTTAACACATAAGTATTGACAGTTTACATCTATTCAAGGCCATTTTTGGTTAGTAAAATAAAATTATTTCTCTTTTTCTTAAAATATTACATATGATATATCAAATTACTCAGAAAAATACACTAATTCCAAATATGTGTAAAACCAATATGGCTCCCATAAGGAAAAAATAAGTTTGGTTCATTTCCGGTCAATCCGTTGGCGAAAAAAATATTCATTTGTTTTACTGCATTGTACACAAAAAATTGTTTGTATTAAGTCAAAGAATTTTTTGGTACCACCGAAAATAACGTAGTTATAGCCATATTTTGAAAATCGCATTTTCTTGTTTTTTTCAAGATAGCGTTGGAACGATGCGATATTCAATTTTTTTGTAAATCAATTATTAATATCCGAAAAATTCTCTACTACTTTGTCCATTTAACCGACTTTCTATCTCCAATAATAACAAAGATACCTATATTACAGTCCAACGTCAAATGGACACCCTGTATAGGTATTAATTTTTTAAAATAAATAATTTACAATTTATCTTCATTTCTATATCGGTCCAAAGTAATATGTTTTTCGCTTCCTAAAAATTATATACTCGTCTTATTTTTAAACAGTTTTCAGATATAAATTGCTGGCCTCCATTAATTGGGTAGAATAATTTATTCAAATGTCTTTATCCGCCATCGATTTTCCAAAAAAGAAACTAAATTGCACAGGGATTCTAACCGAACCGTTTTATTAACCGAATTGAACTAACCGTAACCAAAAGCCGAAACCGAATTAAATATTTTTTACTTAACCGAAACCAAATGTGAATTTAACCGTTTCACTAACAGTTTTACAATCAAAATAAAAAAAATGGCTAAAACACTTTTTAAACCGTAACCGAATACATTTTTTTTCAGCTAACCGAAACCGTTTCTTTTAATTTTTAAAAACCAGAACCGAAACCGTAGAACCCATTTCTAGAAAAAAATATTAGCCGAAACCATTTTGAAATTTTAAACGGTTTAGAATCCATGAAATTATTACTCCCTTGGCTATTGGGAATTTCGACTACGTATAGATGTATTTTGTAAAAAATGGAGGATTAGGTTAGCATTAACTTTTTCGGCAATAAGTTTTATTGCTCATTTCTCTGTCAAATTACATCCAAATTAATTGAAAAGGGTATTTTCAAATAAGCATCAGAGGTCGAAATCGAATATACAAGATTATGCGGATTATGCCAATCAAAGTCAAGAAGGCGTGTATTTAAATAAATTTGACAAAAATTTATGAAATTTTATTTTTTAATACATATTATTGTATATTTTTTGCATATGAAGTTAATTTTTATAAAATATTTTCATAAATTTAATTAATATTATTCGCAAATCTTTCGTTTTTACTTTCATAGGCTTGCCATATAAACATATGCATTTTTAACACTTAGGGCCGGTTTATTCATATGTCCAGTAAAGTGTCTGTTAGGTACTATTGTTCAGTTGTAAAGTTACAAGTCTCCTGTAAAAAAATGGGTATATTCGTTCTATTTTATCTGTCAGATAACTACTGAACATTTGGCGACGAAAGAGACATGGCAACAAAGTTTTTTGGGCTTTTGGCGTATTTTGCACTTCTATTTTTATAAATTTTATTTATTTATTTAAATATAGTACACCCAACAGAACACAGTCCAATTAAGGGTGACTTTGGAGTTTGGAACAATACAGAATTAAATAACTAATACTAAATACAAATACAATAACAGTGGAATACAAAATACAATCATGTAAAAAAATATCACGTAACAAATTTCTGAAGTTATAAGCGAAAAATCACATGATATTAAATTAATTTAAAAAATTACTGATACAAACAAAAGAATATTGAAAAAAATATAAATATGTATATTAGGGGCGCCATGAGTTCAATACAGAATTTCTTTCAGCAGCCTTATTCTTGAACCGTCGACAGGATGTGGCCGACCACTTTTATCATTCTGTCCTTTTCATTTACATGAAAATAATAAGAGGACAGAATGATAAAAGTGGTCGGCCACATCGTGTCGACAGGTTCAAGAATAAGGCTGCAGATCACTGATAAATGCATTATAGGACGGATTGAAAATATCGACGTTATGTGAGATTGAGTTATAATTTCTAAGCATAGTTATATTATTGGAGAATTATTATAATGGACAGTATTTGCAATCCTAAAATTAAACGTTTTAGGGTACCTAGACAAAAGACGAGGAACATTGAAGTCTATCTTTGATATAGTTGCAACATCATCAACAGAGTTGTTAATCAATTTATACAAAATACAAATGACACATAGACATGTAAATGTGCCTACTACTAATAGACATATAATTAAACACTTTTAGCAAATTGTCGTATGAAACATCAAAATTATAGCCTTTATGTTTAAAAAATATAGAAATCGTTAAAATCTACGTTGAATTTTTTCAAATATTTCAACATATTTTGCATAATGAGGGGACCATACAATAGAACAATCGTTAGCTTGCTTAAAACATATGAATCAAAAAGGTTCTTTATAGTACAAATTCTGTAAATTCCTTGGAATTACGAATTATAAATCCCAACATTTTGTAACACTCCTTCGATACTATGCCGATATGGTTATTGAAAGTTAAACCTTCGTCAAAAAGAACTCGCAAATCTTTAAATTTCTTAACCCTAAGAAGTACAGTGTTATACATTGAATTTGATTTCTCGAAAACGCGAAAACCTTTAAGCGCGAAACTTCTAAACGCGAAGTATTATAACCGCGACACAGGGCCGTAGCCAGCTATGGGCCAGGGCAGGCAATGCCTGCTCTGGAAAAAGAAATGCCCGCCCTGAAAGTTTTTGAGGTACTGATAACTGCGATATTTTAAAAACCTAACCTATATGTATTTATATACATATACCTATATTATATTAAATTTTAAGTGAAAAAAATCAAAAAGAAATCCTAACAGACTAACTATTTGCGATTTCAGAATTCTAGATGCCCTCTGGAGGATTTTTTTGAACTACGCGAAACAGATAAAAGTCAAAGAATAAAATACGCTTAAATTATACTATCGCGCTTATAAAAAGCTAATATTGGGTATTTTATTTGTTTTATGAATTAACAGAGGTGGGCAAAATACTTTTTTTTAAGTATTTGAAATACAAAATAATTAATTTTTTAGGTTTATTTGAAATACTTTATCCAAAATACTTATGTTTCGTAATTAAAATACTTCATTTGAAATACTTTTCTATTTGAAATAAAAAAAAATGGTTTAAGTTTAAGGTATTAGCAATAACAGTAATATGTTTGGTGTCCAAAGAATTAAAGATTCAATATAAAAAATTGGATAAAAATCTATAATAGAAAAGTTTGGTTTTAAAAACTTAAAATGTAATTGAAATTTTTCGCGTTTAACAGTCTTCGCGGTTATAAGATTCTTCCCATTTACTATCTTTTAAATTTTTACCGGAAAAAAAGTGAACACCCTGTATATTTAACCCAACGCATTGACTGCTCCCACTGTAACAGTTAGAATAAAAATGTAAATTAATTTCACTGAATATTACTGCGCATGCGCAAAATGTATCACGTTATAAACTATTGTTTTGTAGAAATCTAAAATTATTTTTTACTTTTCTTTAATGTTCAATAAAATCAACGTAAAACGAATTTTTAAAATATGTTTTTTTTTATAAAACGGGTCTCCTAATGTTCTAATTAACTTTTATGGGGTAATTCTGAACAAAAATGTTAGCCGCAGCGCTGTTAAATTTGACAGTTACCCTGATGATGTAAAAAACGCTATTCTCTAAACTTTCCTGTAGCTTAACGGTTATATAAAATAACATTTTCGATGTTAAAATAACATCGACCAAAGTAATAAAATAGTACAGTAATGTATAATTGTTCAAAATAATACATTATACAGGGTGAGTTTAAAGTAAAGCATAAAATTCATAACTTCTTTATTATTTGAAATTTTCAAAAACGCTAAAAGGGGTGTCGAATTGTTTTTAAAAAACTTTATTTTAAAGTTAAAAAAAATATATTATCCGTTGGCATGACGTCACCATGACGTTATCGATTTTTTTTAAATGGGTTGATATGGTTTTTACACCATCAAAAAATACCAAAAGTTATACTTGCGCCATCTAGTTGTAATAAAAAAAATTATTAAATATCTCCTCAAATGACCATTTAAAGTAACACATAAATTCATAACTTCTTTATTATTTCGAATTTTCAAAAACGCTAAGAGGGGGTGTCGTATTGCTTTAGAAAAAGTTAAAAAAAATATATTATCCATTGGCATGACGTCATCAATTTGTTTTTAAATGGGTTGATATGGTTTTAATACCATCAAAAATACCTTACTTAAAGAGCTTTTTAACAGTACCAAAAAAGTTATACTTGCGCCATCTAGTTGTAATAAAAAAATTATTGAATATCTCTTCAAATGACCATTTAATGTAACGCATAAAATTCATAACTTCTTTATTATTTCGAATTTTCAAAAACGCTAAGAGGGGTGTCGTATTGTTTTTTAAAAACTTTATTTTAAAGTTAGCATGACGACACAATGACGTCATCAATTTTTTTTAAATGGGTTGATACGGTTTTTATACCATCAAAAAATACCTTATTTAGAGTGTTTTACAACAGTACCAAAAAGATAATACTTGCACGAACTAGATGCAATAACGGAAATATAAATTAAATTTGAAATAAAAATAAACTTAAACCAAAGAAGTCTCGCACAAAACTACTTAAATTAAATGTTCAAACTGTTCACCATTAACAGTTTAGCAATGCGCTAAACGGGAGTATACAGAACTAACCGTCCTTGCTAAAATGTCTGGAGAAATTTGTGCTATTTCTTCCTGAATTCTAGTTTTTAAGTCTGCTAAAGTAGTAGGTCTGTTGACATAAACTTTACTTTTTAGATGTCCCCATAAAAAAAAGTCTAATGGAGTGAGGTCCGGTGATCTAGGGGGGCATTCCATATAACCTCTACGACCTATCCTCTTACTTGGACGCCGAATAATGAGGCGGAGCACCATCTTGTTGAAACCACACAGCATTATTGGGAATAGCGTTATCATCGGGGTTAGGAAACAAAGCAACCAAAACTGGAATTAATTGGGTTTGAAGAAATTGTAGATAACTATATCTGCTGTAAGTGTATCTTCAAAGAAAAATGGACCAATGACTCTATCCCCAATAATTCCTGCCCACACATTCAGCTTTAGACGATGTTGTCTATGCGCATCTTGAACCCAGTGTGGGTTTTCACGAGCCCAATATCGGCTATTATGACGGTTCACTGTACCATTAAGACAAAAAGTAGCATCATCTAAAAAACAAAATATTTTAGAAAATTTTAAATAAAAATAGGTAATTTTATTAAATAACGACGTACCTGACCAAAGTACATTGGATAGAAAGTGGGGTTCGGCAATGCATTTTTCCATAAGGTCTTCACAAAATTCCAACCTCCGATCAAAATCGTCTTCCGCTAACTCATGAACAAGTTGAATTTTGTATGGATGAATCTTTGCTTTTTTTAGAACTTTTACGATAGCTGACTGACTAACATTATTATCTAATGCTAATTGTCTAGTGGACTTATTGGGATCTTCTTCAAGTTCCAACAATATTTGTAATTGAATATCTTCATCAATTTGTGGACGTCCAGCTTTTGGAATATTGCGTACATGGCCCACTTCATGGAATTTGGTAACAATCCTACTTACTGTGGACTGAGTTATTGGAAATCTCTCCGGATACTTTTGGTTAAACAAAATACGAACTTCTTCTTGACTTCGAATTTTATCCCCATAGCCTACCATCATAAGAATTTCGTTCCTCTCCGTTTCTGACAAACGTGCCATTTTAAGAGATTAAGTTAACAAATTAATCATAAAAACGTAAGAAAGAACCGTTGTAATAATCAATAAATCAAAGAATGTACCAATGTGAAAAGCCAAAGTTGTATAAAGTTAAATCAGAAAAATCGCAAAAAACGTGGTTACTCAAGTAGTGAACTGAGGTGGGATTTTGTTTCTACGGCGGATTCTAAAACTCGCCAAAACGTCATCATTTAGGCGAAGAGAACAATGTAAATAATGACGAATTGGCGGAAAATGATGACGATTTGGCGAGTTCATAAAACTCGCCAACAAAACAAAATCCGGCCTCTGCAGAGAATTAATAAATAAACCTCAAATAATTTTATTTTAAAATTCGAAAAAGCAAAATAAATTGTATTGTATTTTTTTTTAATTTGTCCTTACAATGTCTGTTTAAGGCACATGTTGTTTCGTTGAATGGGACTTTAACAATTATTAAAACGAAAGTGTAAACATAAATTTTGATTAAAAATAAACTACTTTATAAAAAAATAATAATTAAGTAATATTAAATAGTAATTCCATTTTTAATAATTCTTAATAATAAATTTTAAATTTAATCTTAGGCGTTACTTTGAACTATCCTGTAAGGTGATAATTATTAGCATTGTTTCCTACAAAAAGCATAAAAAACATTTTAAAAAAATGATGACGCCATAGACGTCACAGAGACAATAAAATAAAATCCAAAATAAACATTTTTAAAACAATTAAAACATTTTTTAACGCTTTTAAAAATTCCAAAGAATAAAGTAGTTATGAATTTTATAATTATATGCATTACTTTAAATGGTTATTCGAGATGATATTTAATAAAAAATATTATTACAACTAACTGGAGCAAGTATACACTTTTGGTACTGTTAAAAAGCACACTTAATAAACTATTTTTTGATGCTATAAAAACCATATCATCACATTTAAAAAAATATGATGACGTCATTGTGACGTCATGCCAACGGATAATATTTCTTTCTTAACTTTAAAATAAAGTTTTTTTAAAACAATTCGACTCCCCTTTTAGCGTTTTTGAAAATTCGAAATAATAAGGAAGTTATGAATTTTATGCGTTACTTTAAATGGTCATTTGAGGAGATATTTAATAATTTTTTTATTACAACTAAATATCGCAAGTATAACTTTTTTGGTACTGTTAAAAAGCTCTTTAAATAAGGTATTTTTTGATGGTATAAAAACCATATCAACCCATTTAAAAAAAAATAGATAACGTCATTGTGACGTCATGCCAACGGATAATATTTTTTTTTAACTTTAAAATAAAGTTTTTTAAAAACAAATCGACACCCCTTTTAGCGTTTTTGAAAATTTCAAATAATAAAGAAGTTATGAATTTTATGCGTTACTTTAAACTCACCCTGTATAGATGTACAATGCATTTTAACACCGAAAACGTTATTTTACATTACCGTTATATGCCAGTCAAATTAGCATTCTACTTCGAAAAAATTAGAGGAAAGCTGGAAATCGTTTTAATCACTTATTTTTCATAAAAAAAGAACATATTGAGTTTGTCCCAATTTTCGTGCAATGCTCTATGTGCTGTGTAGAAAAAACCAAGACATTTTCGGCCATTTGGCAGTTTTTTCAAAATACAGCCAAAATTGTGCGTCTGGAGGAAGATACTATTCTTTGCAATTTTAAATAGCGTTAAATTCTGGGTCGATGGAGTACCCAACTTTTAAATTTAAGCGTCAAGATGTTGGAGAAAACTAGAGTTAAAAATTCGCCTTTGGAGAAACAAAAAATTTCTTTCGTATATACCGATATTTAGCACCGGATAACTTTCTAATGACAAACACAGGCATTTACAATATCTCTCAACAGTTGTTCACGAAAAGTGTAGAAAAGCATTTAACAAGGAATCAAACATCAATGCTGTAATTTCCGGAGAAGTTCCCAGTAAGATGGCTAGACGATCTTCAACCGAGTTCGATTTTAAGAAGAATTGTGTGCTTAGTGGTGAAAATGCAGCATCTGATTTTGAAAAAAAAGCTGAAAATGAATAAAGAATTGCGCGATAGCGTACATCGTGTGATGACTCTGAGATTCAAAAACAATCTTCTGGAAGTTGCTACAAACAGAGAGGTGATGCATGGGGTCAACAAGTTAGTAGTCGCCTTGGAATTGTATCAGATTTTGTTGCTTCAGAAGCCAAGTATCATGGGGCATGTGGAAAACGATTCTTCAAACCTCTCGCATCTAGTAGTAGCAGAAGGGGGTCTTCTGGATGATATTGTTACAGCTGCAATTGATTATACAATAATCGGCTACATGGAGGAAGATGAATGCCAGTTTAACCTGACTGAAATCCTTCAAGGCTATTCACAGTACGTTCCCCCGATAGCAACAATCAAAAAAATACTTTTCGAGAAATATGACGATAATATAATTAGACCCAGGATTTCAGCAGGAAATAAACATAAAAGTACAATAGTATGTTTCAAAAATACTGGGTACTGAATAATGTCAGACAACTGGTACGCCTCAAGGAAACAGAACAAACAAGAAGGTCTTCGCGTGACTCAAGCTTGTGTAGACTACGTAAGAGCTGAAATTCGATCGAAAGCATACAATCTCAAAAATTATCCTAAACCCGTTGGTTTCTTTGATAACATTAATGACGATATTCCTGAATCTCTTTTGCTGCTTAAGTAGAAGCCAAAACTGCTGTAGGTGTCAATGCAATCGCTCACGAAATTATCGCTGCTACAAGGCCAAGATCATTCATGTCTCCTCTGCAGATCGGACTTGTAGCATTTCTGCATAGAAAAAGTGATTCGCGAGATTTGCTGGATGTTCTATCAGCGCAAGGATTTTGCAGCTCATATATGAATGTAAAAAACTTGGAATTATCTTGCATGCAACAACCTACGTCAGATGTGCCAAGAAACACTTTTCACCAGTTTGTGTTTGATAATGCCGATGTGGAGATAGACACGATTGATGGTTTGAATACTTTTCATGCGATGCGTGGCATCCAGTGCATTACCCCAAAACCTCAGACTGCTTCCTTTGGAAAAGCTATTCAAAAATTAATCAGAATAAAAAATTTACGTAGGCAATTTAGGTACTCAATCGATGCAAAATTTAACGATATTAAAATTATACTATTGGCGATTCAAATTAATATTTCCCGCGCAAATGTATGTTTGGTTACATATTCTAGTGACGTCACGTCAGTGACAAAATAAATAAAAATTTAAACAAAGAAATAATCAAACGCATTTAATAATACAAAGTAAATTAGGTAAGTTGACGTTATTTACTTGACTATAATAGACATTAACAAACGTTAAACTCTAAATTCGTCTCCACGACTATCACGGACGTGACGTTATTTCATAGTTCCGCGTTATACGGCAAGAGGGAGATCGCTTAGCTAGAATCGCCAATAGCCATTTTTAAGTGTTACATTCATTAGAAAGTTATCCGGTGCTAAATATCGGTATATCCGAAAGAAAATTTTTGTTTCTCCAAGGGGGCAATTTTTGACTCTAGTTTTCTCCAACTTCTTGAGGCTTAAATTTAAAAGTTGAGTACTCAATCGACGCAGAATTTAATGCTATTTAAAATTGCAAAGAATAGTATTTTACTTCAGACGCATAATTTTGGCTGTATTTAAAAAAAACTGTAAAATTAGCAAAAATTTCTTGGTTTTTTCTACACAGCACATAGAGCATTGAGCGAAAATTGGGGCAAACTCAATAGCGTGTATTTAGCGACCGTGATGAAAAATTTAGAGACGTCGTTATCGTTAATCACATGATTAAAAAATATTTCTTCATAAGAAATATTTTCTTAAAGACGTGATTAACTTTAACGACGTCTCTAAAATTTTCATCACGGTCGCTGAATACATGCTAGTATCTTCTTTTTTTATGAAAAATAAAGTGATTAAAATGATTTCCAGCTTTCCTCTAATTTTTTGGAAATAGATCATGTTTTTGAGTTTATTTGAATGGCCTATAAGTTACAGGAAAGTTTACAGAATAGCGTTTTTTGACATCAGGGTGACTGTCAATTTAACATTGCTGTTACGACTAACATTTTTTGAGCAGAATTACAAATTTTTATTTGGAACTGATTTTTTATCATAATCATCAACTTTTGACGTATGTCAATAGTGCTAAAAGTATGAATAAATAACTACATAGTCCGGTAGCCAACAATGGAAAAAAATGTATTAAATAGTACCAGTACAAACCCACAAAATCTTAATTAATAGCACATGTCGATAGTAAGAATTTATTCGCCATACAACTTCGATGGCTAGTGGTTTTAATATTTCCCAAAGAAAATACTTGGAAAATATACAATTTTCAAATCATTCTACACTGTCTGGCATTTGTTTTAGTTTACTTAAATAAATAAAAAGTGCAACGGAAAATAGTCGCCATACATTTTGGGTGGGTACCGAGGACTCTTGGACTGTTAGATTATGTCTTTTTATTGACCACTTTTAGAATTTTGTTACACCGTCTGGCATTTTGATAGTTTCATAGATTTAGATCCAAAAACCGATATTATACAAGGTGTCCCGTTATTCTACCGACAACGTTTAACTGAAGATTCCTCACCTCAAAATAAGTCGATATGACCCTACTTATCTATTACCAAAAGTGAACCCCCGAGGAGTTATAAGCTTTTGAAGTTCAACTAAAAAAATAAAATTTTCTTTATTGCAACCAAACCAATGAAGATGTTATGACGAAATTTGGTGTACTTGAGTTTTTATAAGAAACGCGCACTTTGTAAAAAATTAGACAAAATTTAACATCTGCAAAGAGTTTAAATGGAAGAGAATGGGTATAAACTTCATTATAAGTTTTTAGTCTCTTAAGATATTAACATTAAAGTTACCAATTCCCATTTAATCATTCAATTGTAAGATTTTTTGTCTCTTATGTCTTCCAAATAAATTATGCCGCTCTGGCAGAAAATGAGAAAAATAAAACTAGTGCAAAACAGCAAAGTTAGGCAACACAAAGTACTTTTTCCTATTGTTTCAATATTAAGTCGCCCTTCGAAACCAAAACCATAGTAAGAACATTGATGTCATAATAGATAATACAGTAACTTTTAATTTACAAAAATTACTTATAAAATGGATGCAATCAATTCATTTAATGAATATGCCGACATGCACCTAGTATTCAGTGAATGTCACAGTAATGGTAGAGCTGCTGCTAGAAGATATGCTGAGAAGTATCCAAATCGTCAAACTCCTCATCATACAACATTTGCTAACTTAGATCGTCGTTTGCGTGAATATGGTAAACTGGAAACTGATCGTAGAAATGTAGGGCGCCCACGAACAATAAGAACAGTAGAGGCAGAAGAACAAATATTGGGATGTGTGGAGGAGAATCGCAGAGTAAGTGTAAGAGAGATCTCTACGCAATTACAAATTCAAAAAAATGCCGTATTCAGAACACTTCAAGAACAGTTACTTCATCCATACCATTTTCGCAAAGTTCAAGAATTGCTGCCGATTGATTTGAACAATAGATTGTTATTTTGCCAATGGTTAAAACGCAAATACGACCAAAATCCAAATATGGCCAGAATAATTATGTTTACTGCAGAAGCTTGCTTCTCAAGAAGCGGAATAATTAAATTGCATAATTTGCATACCTGGTCGGATGAAAATCCCCATGAGAAAATTGTAGCCAATGATCAAAGGCAGTTTTCCATCAACCTGTGGGCAGGTATAATCGACAATCATATTATAGGGCCATTTGAATTACCACCAAGAGTGAATGGTGTGTCGTATTTAGATTTTCTAAGAAATAATCTTACTGGACTACTAGAAGAAGTACCCCTTGCCATCAGAGCACAGATGTGGTTTATGCAAGACGGACCCCCCTCCTCATTTTTCAATAAATGTGAGAAATTATTTAAATAAAAAATTTCCTCGCCGATGGATTGGTCGGGGTGCGGATGCTCCAGTCACTTGGCCACCGCGATCACCGGATCTAAATCCTCTAGATTTTTCTTTTTGGGGTTGTTTAAAAGATACAGTTTACAGTACTCCAGTAGAAAGCAGAGAAGATCTTTGGGTACGAATCGTCAACGCAACCAATGAGATACGTGAAATCCCAAACTTCTTTGAATCTATTCGATTTTCATTTTTGTGCCGTATTAATTCTTGTATTCGTTCAGAGGGCACTCACGTTGAACATGCACTTAATTTATTACAATAATTTTTTTAATAAAACTGTTAAATTAATTCTTCTTCATTTGTTTTATTTTAAATTAATACCGTTGAAACTGGTAAACTTTAACAATACATTAGATATTCTCCAAAAAATTATAATTTAAGTTTATGCAACTTCACTTAGATAATGTGAAATTATTAATTAAATTAGTCTTTCACCGAATTTCTTTTTTACATTTTTCGCAGGAACGGCATAATTTATTTGGAAGACGTAAGAGACAAAAAATCTTACAATTGAATGATCTAATGGGAATTGGTAACTTTAATGTTAATATCTTAAGAGACTAAAAACTTATAAAGAGGTTTATGCCCATCCTCTTCAATTTAAAACCTTTGCAGATGTTGAATTTTGTCTAATTTTTTACAAAGTGCGCGTTTCTTATAAAAACTCAAGTACGCCAAATTTCGTCATAAAATCTTCATTGGTTTGGACGCAATACAGAAAAATGTATTTTTTTAGTTCAATTTCAAAAGCCTATAACTCTTCGGGGGTTCACTTTTGGTAATAGATAAAAAGGGTCATATCAACTTATTTTTAGGTGAGGAATCTTCAGTTAAACGTTGTCGGTCGAATAACGGGACACCTTGTATATTAGTCATACATTTTTATTGGCTAGAAAACTGAAGACTCCCGGTAGTTTTGTATTATGGTACATACACCGTATAGCCTTGAATTTAAACGTTTTGTATAATTCAATAATTGCAGTTGTACATATACCAGAGAAATTCTATGGATATCACTGTCAGCAACTTCAAAATACTAATAATAATGTAATTAAAATAAAATAAAAATGAAAAATGAAGATGGGCATGAGATAGATCAATACTATATTATACCTTTTATTGCCTATTATAATAAATATTAATTATTCAACACGACTACTTTCCTATCTTGAATTTAAAATCGAATTGTTTGATAAAAATACTGGCGATAATTAAGCAATAATCGGCTAGAAATCACTATTTTTATTTGATGGTCCTAAAATATTTTGTTACAATTAAACAAAATTATGCAAACGCCATAGATTTTTGTGGGGGCGGAGAGGAACCCTATCATAATTTTGGAGATAAAAAGAACTGTTTATCAACAATAGGTTCATATATCATCAAAATTTGTAGAATATGTACATCGCAAAAATTGATTCGCCAGACAAATTCGCTGGCTAGTGGTTATATAATTTTCCAAAGAAATTGTTTGGAAAATGTACAATTTTAAATCATCTTGCACCATCTGGTATTTGGTTTAAATTACTTAAACGAAAAAAAAAATCCAACCGAAAATAGTCGCCATACATATTGGCTGGGTACAAATGACTCTAGGCTGTTCGATTTTGAAAGTGACATTATACAAAAGTACCGATATTTCGGACTAAAACTCAGTTTTTTAACCAACTAAATTGTATGACGATCACATTACCTTGTGTTTTAGACAAAAATCTATGAAATTATCAAATTGCCAGATGACCTAACATAATTATAAAAATGGCAAAAAAGCGGCAACACAACCATAAAAAACGAACTTTAGACTAATCTGTAATGACTGTATCCGCCCAAAATGTATGGCGAATAGTTTCCATTGGCCTTTTTTCTGTGATATTAAATCAAATGCCAGATGGTGCAAGATGATTTTAAATTGTAGATTTTCAAAACAATGTCTTCCGGAAATTTTAAAACGCTCTAGCCAGGAAATTTGTCTGGCGAATCAATTTTTGGCATATAGATGTTCTACAAATTAAGATTTTGGGGGTTTGTAATGGTTCTATTTAATACACTTTTTGTCTATTATTGACTCCCGGACTATTATCCATTGTTTGGGAATTTGGAACATCGTTTAAGACGTATACACCGCCTTTTAATATTGGCAAATATGAGAAAATGTTCTTAAAATCGTGTTTAAGTAAATAATAATTTTATTATCTTATTTTTATAATAAATAACCTCTACAATAATATTTCTTGTTATATTTTATTTAAAATCCGTCCTCAGAATCGTCGATTTCTGAAGCCTGAAGCCTACGACGTTCTTTGGCGATGTTGATCATATTTTTATTAAAATAAAAAATAACCAACGATGTGTACGATTATACAAAGAAAATAATACCATAACTTAAAATCCAAAAAAAAATGTTTTGTATTCTTCAGGAAACAGATATGTACCCACTTTTTATTGTTAATACTTTACTTTATTGTCATGATAAACTATAAACTCCAAAATTAAATAGTTGCTATACGGTGCGAAATCATTTTTAGATATTAAAGAAAAGGTGTCATATAACTACCATTCTAATAACATTAGTATCCATCCTACACGTATGACTATTGTTAATACATGATTTATGTAGTAAAAATAATATGTATATTATTAAAAATTTAGGCGGTACGACATTATACAAAAGTGAAAAGTACCGATTTTTTGAACTGAAGCGTGAAGAGAGGGAGTGTTTTCTAGCCAACAAAAATGTATGATTCTTATACAGGGTGAGTTTTTAGTGCGGCAACGGCCGATATATCTTTTATTTTAAGAGATAGAAAAAAAACTTAAATTACAAAATTGCATGGTTCATTGATGCGCATAACCAGAAATTAGTTTTGTCTATACAGGGTGTTTTGTAGTGGGAGCGCAGGCTGTCCCACCCTTTTTTTAATGGAATACCCTGTATATTTTTTGATGTTTGCATTAACACTAAGTTAGAGAATACATCGATATGTTTATTTGAAAATTTGAGTGCGCCCTTAATTTTTTATCGTACATTTTCTACAAAATTTATTACGTGTGGACATAGTTTTGGAAAATGATGTTGACCTTATTATGAAAACTTAAAAATCAATTTTTATGACATTTAGTAGTATTAACAGTGCGGTATTTTTCGTATAACTTTTTTAGAATTATGTCATAAATTGTGACAACTACAGAGGCGTGAAATGTTAAAACTCGAGAGGGTTGTATTTTAATTTTTTTAAATGGAACACCCTGTACTTTTTGACAAAATATTGTTCCTCTTTAAGTGTTCTTTAACATTTATACGAATCATTTTTCGCTAAAATTAAAAACAACGTATTTGAAGGCATTCTAATTTTTTATTAATAAAAAATATGATGTATTTTTACCATACAAGCCAATAATTATAAAATATGCTCAATATGTTCCCCATTTACTTGATTACATAACTCAACTCTTCGCAGAAATGAACTGCCAACATTTCGTAACATATTCTCGTTTACGTTTCGAAATGCTTGCCGAATGCGTATTTTCATATAATCCTTAGAAGTAGGAGGAAGTTGATATACACCAAATTTTTAACATACCCCCAAAGGAAAAAAATCTAATTTTGTCAGGTCAGGAGATCTTGCAGGCCATAAAACTGGTCCTCCTCTTCCAATCCAACGGGCACGAAATTCGTTGTTAAGGTGTCCACGTACAATATTGCTATAATGCGCTGGAGCGCCATCATGCTTAAACCACATCCTTCTTCTTATCTTTTCCGGAATATTGTTGAGAAATTTGGCCATTTAAATGTTCCTCAAAAAAATGTGGGCCTATGAGGTAGTTTCCTACAATACCTCCCCAAACATTAAGTGACCATCGATGTTGGTGATCTAGAGTTCTTGTAAAGTGTGGATTTTCTGTATCATAATAATGAAAATTATGTCATTTACAAATCCATTTTTATGAAGTGTAGCCTCGTCCGTAAATAAAACATAATAAAAAAAAACGGTTGTTTTGAGTTTGTTGATTTTCGGCCTATTCACAGAAGATCCTATGATTTTCAAAATCATTTTCACCAAGCTCTTGCAACGGTTGAATGTGATAGGGATGGAACTTATTTGTCCTTAAAATCTTGGATATATTCGATTGCGAAATTTCAATTTGGTCACTTAATTTTCGAGTACCAATATGGATCCTCAGTTACTGTTAATAATACTGATAATTCATTTTCTTCAGTACGAGCTGTTTTTTTGGCGATTTATTTTTTCATCCTGTACGTGACCTGTCCTTTCAAACCATTCTTTTAAGGTGATAGGGAGTCAAATGTTGAAGAAAACGACGTACTTATCTTTCATGAATTTTTTAAAGTGTTTCGAAATGGAAAGTCAAAAAAATAAAGAAATACCAAACTAAAGTAAGAATTTTACATTCATTTGCAATTTTTGTTATTTATGTATCTACAACTATATTTGTGTAATTTTGCAAGAAAAACTTCTATATTTATATTTTTATTTTTGCAAAACTACGCTTATATAAATCTAGATACATGAAAAACAAAAATTGTATGTAAAAGTACAAGTCTTACTTAAGTTCGGTATTTTAATATTTTTTTTGTTTCCAATTCGAAACACTTTAAAAAAATTCGGGAAAGATAAAAACATCAGTTTTTCAATAAATGACTCCCTATCACCTTAAACGCTTAAACGCAACTTCATTTGGATGTCTTCTTTCTGGGTACCGTTGTTTATAAATTTTTGACGCCAATAAACAATTTTGCTCACTTTCACCTTATGCGTAAACCATTTGTATTAATACGTTGAGGGAATAATCCATTTTTAACGAAATTAAAAACCGACTAGCTCTTACACAAAATATGAATAAATAAATGAGTTAAACATTTATAGCAATACTATAAAAACACGTTATAATAAAATTTGTAAAGAAATCTAAAAGAGAGTTCTTTATTAAATCTAACAACACATTTCTAAAAAAATGCAATTTTATTTCTCATGAAAAGGAATTCCATAAAACATTAAATAACACAGAATCGGCAAAATTATTTTAATAAAAGTTAAGAACCACTTAAAAAGGAACATTTTTTTGTGAAAAAATACAGGGTGTTCCATTTAAAAAATAAAAATACACCCCTTTCGAGTTTTCATATTTCACGCCTCCGTAGCTGCCTGAATTTATGATATAATTCTAAAAAAAATATACGAAAAATACCTCAAGGTTAATATTACTAAATGGCATAAAAATTGTTTTTTTAAGTTTTCATAATAAGGTCACAATCATTTTCTAAAAATATGTCTACATGTGATAAATTTTGTAGAAAACGTACGATAAAAAATTAAGGGTGTACTCAAATTTTCAAAAAAAATATATCGTTATATTCTCTAACTTAGTGTTAATGCAAACATCAAAAAATATGCAGGGTGTTCCATTAAAAAAAAGGTGGGCTAGCCTGCGCTTTAACTACGAAACACCCTGTATAGAAAAAACTAATTTCTGGTTATGCGCATCAATGAACCATGCAATTTTGTAATTTAAGTTTTTTCCCTATCTTTTAAAATAAAAGATATATCTTCCGATTTCGCACTAAAAACTCACCCTGTATAATCTCGGTTTTTTTATATAAATCTATGAAACTATCAAATTGCCAGACGGTGCACAGTGTGTCGTTTTCACGATCTAGCTGGACAAAATTATTTAACTCAATTAAGGCAAGTAAAACACCGTAGTAAATAATAAAAAATATATTTTATGAAATTTCAATCAATATAAAACATAAAATAAATTAAATTAAATTAAAAAATTAAAAAAATTATTAATTATTGAAATTTGAAAATCAAATAAGTCGATAAAAATACAAAAAATAAATTAAAATAAATCCTTAGTCAGAATCTGCATCATATTCATAATCTGACTGTCCCAATTCCTCTGGTTCAGATGAAGATTCCATTTCCATCTCAAGAAGTTCGCGTACTTCCGGAATAATTTGGCCACGTACAGTTTTTGGAGGAGCTCGTAAACTGGCAATTACTGGATCAGATGAAATGAGCAATCTATTTATTAAATCCCTGTTCGTATCAACTCTTGATGTTTTTCTGGTAAATAATTCTCTGAATTTCCTGTTATCTTTGTTTCTAGCTTCTAGAGCTTCTTCCGAAAGTTGGCCGATTGGAAGAATACTTGCAGCAAGAATATCTTTTCCGTGAAAAAGTATTTTATGTACGCTTACAGGCATTGAATACCATGAATATTCCATAATATACAATTCTCTTGTTGTCTTAGTGTATTCATGGAATTTATTAATATCGATAGGTAATCCACTATTGATGCACTCTAATATGACATGGAAGCGCTTGATTAGCTCAATATTTACACCTGTTATTTCAGCTGAAATTTCAGCATTTCTAAAAAACTTACGGGCCGTGTTCCCATCATTTGTATTACTTGTTTTTTGTTTAGGCATATCCACTAATAAGCCTAACTCACGTCTAAACTTTTCTTGAACACTTTTCTTTTTTTCTGCCACTTTATTTTTATGCTCCTGTCCCCTAGCCTGCCATGTTTTTATATCAAGGCGATAAGATATATGTAAAATACACTCGAAGAATCTTATCCAAGCGTGCAGAGGAGAAAGGGAAAGAGAAAGAAATTCGCTATTTACTGTCTTTTCTAACACAACCCTTTCATTATTCATTTCCCTAGGCTTTGCACCACATAAGTAACAAGTTTGTGTTGATGCACACGAAGCTACAGCATTACAATTTTGCCATCAATCATACAAAATATTAATGTTGCTTTTACCAAGACTTCCGCGTCATTTACTATAATTTTAGTAGGTGTCAATGAAGTTACCTCCTCCTTAACTTTGCCAACTTCTGCAACAATCAAATCCACAGTTTCCTTGGCAAATACAAACTTTATGGTTCTGCAATATCTCGTAGAAGATGTGGAAGGATTTTGCCATACAATAGTTTTGATGCTTTCGTCATTCGTTGCATACATTTGGATTGGCACCATCGAAATGCTGAATAAACTGGCATCACTGCAATGTTCTTCGGAAAATTTCTGTTTATATGTAGTTTGTTCCGCGCCATCACAACCCCATTTTATAATTATATCAAGACTTTTCAAATTAGTTATAGTCTTCAGGTCCTCTTCTTGTACCTTGCACAGTCGTGTAATCGTGTGATCCATCAAAGATTGTAATTTGATTTCAGCTTGCGTCTCTGTAATTTCAATATCACTAGGATAGCACTCCCGTTTTGCCTCTTTAATTTTGTAGTAAGATGGATAAATTGTGCTATTTACTGCTTTTGCTTGATCGCGTATAATATTATACTGATGTGTTGAAAGATTCGCATCGATCATCATCGCGAGAGCTTTTTCTGACAGTCCATCTTGTTTTGGGCATGCTACAAACTGTCGCGCTTTTTTTATATTAGTACCTCTATGAGGTGAACTAAAACAAAGCTCCTTTACAATGGATGCCGAATCTCTTTTTCCTGCCTGGCGAAGCTGAACTTCAGTTGCCATCAATAATTCTTCCTCGTTCGAAGAATCAAGCAGATGTTGAATTCGTCGCCTTTTTGTTTTTTCGCTTGCAGCTTCAAAGTCCTTTTGTGGTCTTCCGGGTTGGTTACTCGTTCTAGGAGTTGCTACATATTGGGTAGGTTCAATGACAATAACCGCAAACGAAATATTTTCATCTAGCCACGAAGAATTTGCTTTTAAAAAGCGACCTCGATGTCTTCCAGATTTCGCCCATTTTTCATCAATTTTGGAGCAATTATTGCGAATAGTAGCTTTAATACTCCTTAAATCGTCATCAGAGAGGGTTGGGTCACCAAGTTCTTCAATAATAAAACTCAATAAGGCATCCAGTTTGAAATCTTTTGCGTTAGCAAACCAAACGTCAAAAAAAGATCGTCGCGGAATTAAAGAAGTCATTCTGAAAAAGGGAAAAAATCTATGAATTTCGCAAATTTTCGCAAGAAAAAAAACATGTTTCGTATAGCTTATAAGTGGATCTTTCATTAGAGTCTAATATGTAATCGGAATAATGCGGAAAAATAAACTAAAATTCAAGAAAACCCTGTCATTTTTACTAAAAAATTTCCTTGATATCTTCTCATTGAGTTTACAATAAAACACAAACATTAATAAAAATTTTTTTTAGCAAACTTACCTTATTAGTATTCACTTGAAAATAAAATTACCACAAAATCACAATTAAACAATAAAAACACAGTGTATTCATAGAGCAAAGTCAGACGAATGATGCGTGCGCGTGGTGCATTTAGTCGAGAAAATTCAGGTAGACGGCCCTTATAATCCTTGTATCTTTTGTTAGGGGCAATTTCTCGGTAATTAAACCTCATCACAATCAAATATAAGTTATCTACTACTAATTAACGTATTAATTAAACCTGTTTGGAAAAGTACGAAATTTGAGTTTTGTCCAGCTAGATCGTGAAAACGACACACTGTGCGGTGTAAGGAAATTCTAAAAGTGGTCAATAACAAGACATAATCGAACCAAAATGTATGGCGACTATTTTCCGCTGGACTTTTTCTTTATTTAAGTAAACTAAAACAAATGCCAGACGGTGTAGAATGATTGTATATTTTCCAAGCATTTTCTTTGGGAAATATTAAAACCACTAGCCATCGAATTTGTATGGCGAATAAATTTTTGCGATCGACATGTGCTATTAATTAAGATTTTATGGGTTTGTACTGGTACTATTTAATACATTTTTTTCTATTGTTGGCTCCCGGACTAACATATTATGTGACAATTGCGAAAAATAATGTATTTTGTATTAGCATGTATTAGGTATAAGTTCGAATAACTCGACCGAATGCCTAATACATTTGTCGCACGGGTTGCATACAAATTTTTCCTACTTTTCCAATATAAGTATTTAGATTTATTTGTAAGTTAAAATAAAAATCGGTTAAATTACAAATAATACTAAATACTTATAAAAATGGCATAAGTAATTAATAATATGAAATACGTAAAATCAAATTTCCCGCTTTTAAAATTTAGTTCGATCCTTTGCCATTGTTGGCGCTAGTTTGTATCTTGTTTCCACTTGTTAACACGAGATGTGTCTGTCGCCTATGTCAGTTTTGCAGTTAGGTGACGACGGAGTTAAGTTTATGTAAATTTAATGAGTGGAAGCGAGATGATTAAGGCGTGATGTGAATATTACAACTTTTAGTGTACTTTGTTTCGTTTTTATTATCTATGGAGTAGTCGCCATGATGCCAAGCGTTAGTCAGTGTGTTACTTGTAACACCGAGCGAGACGGAATGTGCGTAATTTTATTGAGAATTTGAAGTATGAACGCGTTTATTTGCGAAAAGTACCGTTGTGTGTAGTGAACGTTTTAAATTTGGACAGAAATGGACGAGTGTATTGTTTGCCAGCGAGTATAACCTGAAAATTCGGTAAGCTTTACTTCTATCGTACAACCAATTTATTCGCAAAATGAACATGCATAATAAGGTTAATGAGTATACAGTTACTTAAGACTGATTTTACTTCACTCATTTGTTTATATACAGCGTGTGTCATAATTTTTTTGACTTGTTTTTTTCTGCAGGAATTTGTGGTGGCTAAACTGGTTGATTACTCAGTTCGTTGGGTCAGTTTTTATTGTTATTTTTTTATGAGCTGTTTATAAACGGTAAAGTTAATTTAGGTTATTGCAAAGGTTAATTATTCTTGTAAATTAATAAAGCAAAAACATTTGTTTAAATAATGTTAATAATTATGCAGGAATAATTCATTTTCGTTTACATTTAAAAGATTAATTAAATTGTGCATTTAAAAACTAACATTTTTACTGGTCGAGTGTTTTAATGAAGTGTTAAATGCGTTTGTTATCTTAATCTTTTTATTAGGTTGGCAATAAATTATCAAGAGATTTTAAGTTTACTTTTGAAAAGATCAGCGAAAAAATGGTTGTTGAAAAGCATTCCTTTGTGCAGTCATAACAGTGTTATTATTAGTTCACACACGACAGGTATATTTATAAATTTCACATTTTGTAATAAACTAAACTAAGCACTCACAAATAGTAAATAATTAGATGACGCAAAGCACAAGGCCGAACAATCCATCTTGTGCTTCAGCTTTACAAAATTTACAAACTTAACACCACATCAATTTTTTGATGTTGAACACTATTTTCCAGCTTTTCCATCCATCATCTTTCCTTTCAACTTTCAAATGGAATTACTTTAGAAATATTCATAATTTTATGTATTTTCTACTTTTTTATTGAATACCAATTTAATTAATTAATCATTGCAAAAATTTTCAAAAAATATTTTTTTCTGTCCCAGGATTATTATTAATTATTAGAATATGTTTTTTGCAAAAATTAGAAATTTTTAACTTTCATTTTTTTTACATTTGGAGGATTTTGATGTCAATTTTGGACATCAGGTAAAAATTATCGAATGGTTCAATTAGTAATTTTGTTAATTTAAACATCTCTTTAAATATGTATGCATTTTTTGTTGCAAAATTTAATTGGAACATGCCAAAAATGAGAAATTTATAAATACCAGGCTGAAATTACATTCGAATGCATTCGGATTCGATTTTAGCTTCATTTTTACATTCGTTTTTTGCATTCGTTATTTTTTCAGAATTTTTCTAAATTATGGTAATATAAGGGTAAGCAATATATGTTAGTGAAAATATTTGATCTAGGTAGGGCCTGACGTGTAAAAAAATTGAAAAAATCGATAATTTATGAAGTCGCGAATGGTAATTAATTGATTTCTCGTAATCAAAAAAATGTATACCCGCCAATTTTTTACAAATTGTTAATATAGTAGTAAGCAATAAAAATATGTAAAAAATTTTGATGTGAGTAGGTCCAACATAGAAAAAAATCGATAATTTATGAAGTCGCGAATGGTAATTAATTAATTTCTGGTAATCAAAAAAATGTATACCCGCCTATTTTTTACAGATTGGTAATATAATAGCAAGCAATAAAAATATGTAAAAAATTTTGATGTGAGTAGGGTCCAACATAGAAAAAAATTGAAAAAACCGATAATTTATCAAGTCGCAAATTGTAATTAATTAATTTCTCGTAATCAAAAAAATGTATACCCGCCAATTTTTTACAAATTGTTAATATAGTAGTAAGCAATAAAAATATGTAAAAAATTTTGATGTGAGTAGGTCCAACATAGAAAAAAATCGATAATTTATGAAGTCGCGAATGGTAATTAATTAATTTCTGGTAATCAAAAAAATGTATACCCGCCTATTTTTTACAGATTGGTAATATAATAGCAAGCAATAAAAATATGTAAAAAATTTTGATGTGAGTAGGGTCCAACATAGAAAAAAATTGAAAAAACCGATAATTTATCAAGTCGCAAATTGTAATTAATTAATTTCTCGTAATCAAAAAAATGTATACCCGCCAATTTTTTACAAATAGTTAATATAGTAGTAAGCAATAAAAATATGTAAAAAATTTTGATGTGAGTAGGTCCAACATAGAAAAAAATCGATAATTTATGAAGTCGCGAATGGTAATTAATTAATTTCTGGTAATCAAAAAAATGTATACCCGCCTATTTTTTACAGATTGGTAATATAATAGCAAGCAATAAAAATATGTAAAAAATTTTGATGTGAGTAGGGTCCAACATAGAAAAAAATTGAAAAAACCGATAATTTATCAAGTCGCAAATTGTAATTAATTAATTTCTCGTAATCAAAAAAATGTATACCCGCCAATTTTTTACAAATTGTTAATATAGTAGTAAGCAATAAAAATATGTAAAAAATTTTGATGTGAGTAGGGTCCAACATAGAAAAAAATCGATAATTTATGAAGTCGCGAATTGTAATTAATTAATTTCTGGTAATCAAAAAAATGTATAACCGCCAATTTTTTACAGATTGGTAATATAATAGCAAGCAATAAAAATATGTAAAAATTTTTGATGTGAGTAGGGTCCAACATAGAAAAAAATCGATAATTTATGAAGTCGCGAATGGTAATTAATTAATTTCTGGTAATCAAAAAAATGTATAACCGCCAATTTTTTACAGATTGGTAATATAATAGCAAGCAATAAAAATATGTAAAAATTTTTGATGTGAGTAGGGTCCAACATAGAAAAAAATTGAATAAATCGATAGTTTATGAAGTCGCGAATGGTAATTAATTAATTTCTCGTAATCAAAAAAATGTATACTCGCCAATTTTATACAAATTGTTAATATAGTAGTAAGCAATAAAAATATGTAAAAATTTTTGATGTGAGTAGGGTCCAACATAGAAAAAAATCGATAATTTATGAAGTCGCGAAACTTGTGTGAAACTAGCAATAGATTCCAGCAATAATTTTTTTTTCGTAAATATATGGTTTTTATAATTTTTTTTTCTTGAATTATAACTCTCTAAGCTTAATAAGAAGGAAAAATGCAAAAACAAACGTTTTCCTCCCTAATTGGGGGTGAAAACTACCCCCAAAACAACAATATTATCAAAATAAGGGTAAGGCCCCTGTTTTTTATATTTTTTTTTCTTGTAGACTATAGCTGGCAACATTTTTTAACAAATAGCAAAAATTTGGAGAACACATATGCCTAATTATTTTTTAAATTCGAATTGAAGACGGCGATTTCAGCGCGCTCAACGACAGTAACATACTCTAATAAAAAGCAAAAAAATACCTTATTTGCAAATTTTATTACTTATATCATTTTTAATAATTCATAATTTACAAAAAATATTCGCCCAATAATTTTTCAATATTTTATTTAAAATAACTTAAACTAATGATATAAATAATAAAATTTGCAAATAAGGTATTTTTTGCTTTTTATTAGAGTATGTTACTGTCGTTGAGCGCGCTGAAATCGCCGTCTTCAATTCGAATTTAAAAAATAATTAGGCATATGTGTTCTCCAAATTTTTGCTATTTGTTAAAAAATGTTGCCAGCTATAGTCTACAAGAAAAAAAAATATAAAAAACAGGGGCCTTACCCTTATTTTGATAACATTGTTGTTTTGGGAGTAATTTTCACCCCCAATTAGGGAGGAAAATGTTTGTTTTTGCATTTTTCCTTCTTATTAAGCTTAGAGGGTTATAATTCAAGAAAAAAAATTCATAAAAACCTTATATTTACGAAAAAAAAAATTATTGCTGGAATCTATTGCTAGTTTCACACAAGTAGTCGCGAATGGTAATTAATTAATTTCTGGTAATCAAAAAAATCGCGACTTCATAAATTATCGTTCTTTTCAATTTTTTCTATGTTGGACCCTACTTAAATCAAAAATTTTTACTAGTTTTCATTGTTTTC